>JALAZF010000639.1:1478081-2956163 GCA_022829125.1 Lathyrus tuberosus
ACAAACGAGTACGACCGAAAGCGGAATCGTAAAGAAAGACCGATCGAAAGCAGAATTTAAACAACAAACGAGTACGACCGAAAGCGGACTCGAAAAGAAAGACCGACCGAAAGCGGAATTTCAACAACAAATGAGTATGACCGAAAGCGGACTCGAAAAGAAAGACCAATCGAAGCGGAATTTCAACAACAAACGAGTACGACCGAAAGCGGACTCGTAAAGAAAGACCGACCGAAAGCGGAATTTCAACAACAAACGAGTACGACCGAAAGCAGACTCGTAAAGAAAGACCGACCGAAAGCGGAATTTCAACAACAAACGAGTACGACCGAAAGCAGACTCGAAAAGAAAGACCGACCGAAAGCGGAATTTCAACAACAAATGAGTATGACCGAAAGTGGACTCGAAAAGAAAGACCGATCGAAAGCGGAATCGAAAAGAAAGACCGACCGAAAGCAGAATTCAACAACAAACGAGTACGACCGAAAGCGGAATTTTAACAACAAACGAGCACGACCGAAAGCCGACTCGTAAAGAAAGACCGACCGAAAGCGGAATTTCAACAACAAACGAGTACGACCGAAAGCGGGATCGAAAAGAAAGACCGACCGAAAGCGGAATTTCAACAACAAACGAGTATGACTGAAAGCGGACTCGAAAAGAAAGACCGACCAAAAGCGGAATTTCAACAACAAACGAGCACGACCGAAAGCGGACTCGAAAAGAAAGACCGACCGAAAGCGGAACTTCAACAACAAACGAGTACGACCGAAAGCGGACTAGAAAAGAAAGACCAACCGAAAGCGGAATTTCAACAACAAACGAGTACGACCGAACGCGGACTCGTAAAGAAAGACCGACCGAAAGCGGAATTTCAACAACAAACGAGCACGACCGAAAGCGGACTCGTAAAGAAATACCGACCGAAAGCGGAATTTCAACAACAAACGAGTACGACCGAAAGCGGACTCGAAAAGAAAGACCAACCGAAAGCGGAATTTCAACAACAAACGAGTACGACCGAAAGCGGATTCGTAAATAAAAACCGACCGAAAGCGGAATTTCAACAACAAACGAGTACGACCGAAAGCGGACTCGAAAAGAAAGACCAACCGAAAGCGGACTCGAAAAGAAAGACCGACCGAAAGCGGAATTTCAACAACAAACGAGTACGACCGAAAGCGGACTCGAAAAGAAAGACCGACCGAAAGCGGAATATCAACAACAAACGAGTACGACCGAAAGCGGACTCGTAACGAAAGACCGATCGAAAGCGGAATTTCAACAACAAACGAGTACGACCGAAAGCGGACTCGAAAAGAAAGACCCACCGAAAGCGAAATTTCAACAACAAATGAGTATGACCGAAAGTGGACTCGAAAAGAAAAACCGACCGAAAGCGGAATCGAAAAGAAAGACCGACCGAAAGCAGAATTCAACAACAAACGAGTACGACCGAAAGCGGACTCGAAAAGAAAGACCGACCGAAAGCGGAATTTCAACAACAAACGAGCACGACCGAAAGCGGACTCGAAAAGAAAGACCGGCCGAAAGCGGAATTTCAACAACAAACGAGCACGACCGAAAGCGGACTCGAAAAGAAAGACCGACCGAAAGCGGAATTTCAACAACAAACGAGTACGACCGAAAGCGGACTCGAAAAGAAAGACCAATCGAAAGCAGAATTTCAACAACAAACGAGTACGACCGAAAGCGGACTCGTAAAGAAAGACCGACCGAAAGCGGAATTTCAACAACAAACGAGTACGACCGAAAGCAGACTCGAAAAGAAAGACCGACCGTAAGCGGAATTTCAACAACAAATGAGTATGACCGAAAGTGGACTCGAAAAGAAAGACCGACCGAAAGCGGAATCGAAAAGAAAGACCGACCGAAAGCAGAATTCAACAACAAACGAGTACGACCGAAAGCGGAATTTCAACAACAAACGAGCACGACCGAAAGCGGACTCGTAAAGAAAGACCGACCGAAAGCGGAATTTCAACAACAAACGAGTACGACCGAAAGCGGGCTCGAAAAGAAAGACCGACCGAAAGCCGAATTTCAACAACAAACGAGTACGACTGAAAGCGGACTCGAAAAGAAAGACCGACCGAAAGCGGAATTTCAACAACAAACGAGCACGACCGAAAGCGGACTCGAAAAGAAAGACCGACCGAAAGCGGAATTTCAACAACAAATGAGTACGACCGAAAGCGGACTCGAAAAGAAAGACCAACCGAAAGCGGAATTTCAACAACAAACGAGTACGACCGAAAGTGGACTCGAAAAGAAAGACCGACCGAAAGCGGAATATCAACAACAAACGAGTACGACCGAAAGCGGAATCGTAAAGAAAGACCGATCGAAAGCAGAATTTAAACAACAAACGAGTACGACCGAAAGCGGACTCGAAAAGAAAGACCCACCGAAAGCGAAATTTCAACAACAAATGAGTATGACCGAAAGTGGACTCGAAAAGAAAGACCGACCGAAAGCGGAATCGAAAAGAAAGACCGACCGAAAGCAGAATTCAACAACAAACGAGTACGACCGAAAGCGGACTCGAAAAGAAAGACCGACCGAAAGCGGAATTTCAACAACAAACGAGCACGACCGAAAGCGGACTCGAAAAGAAAGACCGGCCGAAAGCGGAATTTCAACAACAAACGAGCACGACCGAAAGCGGACTCGAAAAGAAAGACCGACCGAAAGCGGAATTTCAACAACAAACGAGTACGACCGAAAGCGGACTCGAAAAGAAAGACCAATCGAAAGCGGAATTTCAACAATAAACGAGTACGACCGAAAGCGGACTCGTAAAGAAAGACCGACCGAAAGCGGAATTTCAACAACAAACGAGTACGACCGAAAGCAGACTCGAAAAGAAAGACCGACCGAAAGCGGAATTTCAACAACAAATGAGTATGACCGAAAGTGGACTCGAAAAGAAAGACCGACCGAAAGCGGAATTTCAACAACAAACGAGTACGACCGAAAGTGGACTCGAAAAGAAAGACCGACCGAAAGCGGAATATCAACAACAAACGAGTACGACCGAAAGCGGAATCGTAAAGAAAGACCGATCGAAAGCAGAATTTCAACAACAAACGAGTACGACCGAAAGCGGACTCGAAAAGAAAGACCCACCGAAAGCGAAATTTCAACAACAAATGAGTATGACCGAAAGTGGACTCGAAAAGAAAAACCGACAGAAAGCGGAATCGAAAAGAAAGACTGACCGAAAGCAGAATTCAACAACAAACGAGTACGACCGAAAGCGGACTCGAAAAGAAAGACCGACCGAAAGCGGAATTTCAACAACAAACGAGCACGACCGAAAGCGGACTCGAAAAGAAAGACCGACCGAAAGCGGAATTTCAACAACAAACGAGCACGACCGAAAGCGGACTCGAAAAGAAAGACCGACCGAAAGCGGAATTTCAACAACAAACGAGTACGACCGAAAGCGGACTCGAAAAGAAAGACCAATCGAAGCGGAATTTCAACAACAAACGAGTACGACCGAAAGCGGACTCGTAAAGAAAGACCGACCGAGAGCGGAATTTCAACAACAAACGAGTACGACCGAAAGCAGACTCGAAAAGAAAGACCGACCGAAAGCAGAATTTCAACAACAAATGAGTATGACCGAAAGTGGACTCGAAAAGAAAGACCGACCGAAAGCGGAATCGAAAAGAAAGACCGACCGAAAGCAGAATTCAACAACAAACGAGTACGACCGAAAGCGGACTCGAAAAAAAAGACCGACCGAAAGCGGAATTTCAACAACAAACGAGCACGACCGAAAGCGGACTCGTAAAGAAAGACCGACCAAAAGCGGAATTTCAACAACAAACGAGTACGACCGAAAGCGGACTCGAAAAGAAAGACCAACCGAAAGCGGAATTTCAACAACAAACGAGTACGACCGAAAGCGGACTCGTAAAGAAAGACCGACCGAAAGCGGAATTTCAACAACAAACGAGCACGACCGAAAGCGGACTCGTAAAGAAATACCGACTGAAAGCGGAATTTCAACAACAAACGAGCACGACCGAAAGCAAACTCAAAAAGAAAGACCGACCGAAAGCAGAATCGAAAAGAAAGACCGACCGAAAGCGGAATTTCAACAACAAACGAGTACGACTGAAAGCGGACTCGAAAAGAAAGACCGACCGAAAGCGGAATTTCAACAACAAACGAGCACGACCGAAAGCGGACTCGAAAGGAAAGACCGACCGAAAGCGGAATTTCAACAACAAACGAGTACGACCGAAAGCGGACTCGAAAAGAAAGACCAACCGAAAGCGGAATTTCAACAACAAACGAGTACGACCGAAAGCGGACTCGTAAAGAAAGACCGACCGAAAGCGGAATTTCAACAACAAACGAGCATGACCGAAAGCGGACTCGTAAAGAAATACCGACCGAAAGCGGAATTTCAACAACAAACGAGTACGACCGAAAGCGGATTCGTAAAGAAAGACCGACCGAAAGCGGAATTTCAACAACAAACGAGTACGACCGAAAGCGGACTCGAAAAGAAAGACCGACCGAAAGCGGAATTTCAACAACAAATGAGTATGACCGAAAGTGGACTCGAAAAGAAAGACCGACCGAAAGCGGAATCGAAAAGAAAGACCGACCGAAAGCAGAATTCAACAACAAACGAGTACGACCGAAAGCGGACTCGAAAAGAAAGACCGACCGAAAGCGGAATTTCAACAACAAACGAGCACGACCGAAAGCGGACTCGTAAAGAAAGACCGACCGAAAGCGGATTTTCAACAACAAACGAGTACGACCGAAAGCGGGCTCGAAAAGAAAGACCGACCGAAAGCGGAATTTCAACAACAAACGAGTACGACTGAAAGCGGACTCGAAAAGAAAGACCGACCGAAATCGGAATTTCAACAACAAACGAGCACGACCGAAAGTGGACTCGAAAAGAAAGACCGACGGAAAGCGGAATTTCAACAACAAACGAGTACGACCGAAAGCGGACTCGAAAAGAAAGACCAACCGAAAGCGGAATTTCAACAACAAACGAGTACGACCGAAAGCGGACTCGTAAAGAAAGACCGACCGAAAGCGGAATTTCAACAACAAACGAGTACGACCGAAAGTGGACTCGAAAAGAAAGACCGACCGAAAGCGGAATATCAACAACAAACGAGTACGACCGAAAGCGGAATCGTAAAGAAAGACCGATCGAAAGCAGAATTTCAACAACAAACGAGTACGACCGAAAGCGGACTCGAAAAGAAAGACCCACCGAAAGCGAAATTTCAACAACAAATGAGTATGACCGAAAGTGGACTCGAAAAGAAAAACCGACAAAAAGCGGAATCGAAAAGAAAGACTGACCGAAAGCAGAATTCAACAACAAACGAGTACGACCGAAAGCGGACTCGAAAAGAAAGACCGACCGAAAGCGGAATTTCAACAACAAACGAGCACGACCGAAAGCGGACTCGAAAAGAAAGACCGACCGAAAGCGGAATTTCAACAACAAACGAGCACGACCGAAAGCGGACTCGAAAAGAAAGACCGACCGAAAGCGGAATTTCAACAACAAACGAGTACGACCGAAAGCGGACTCGAAAAGAAAGACCAATCGAAGCGGAATTTCAACAACAAACGAGTACGACCGAAAGCGGACTCGTAAAGAAAGACCGACCGAGAGCGGAATTTCAACAACAAACGAGTACGACCGAAAGCAGACTCGAAAAGAAAGACCGACCGAAAGCAGAATTTCAACAACAAATGAGTATGACCGAAAGTGGACTCGAAAAGAAAGACTGACCGAAAGCGGAATCGAAAAGAAAGACCGACCGAAAGCAGAATTCAACAACAAACGAGTACGACCGAAAGCGGACTCGAAAAGAAAGACCGACCGAAAGCGGAATTTCAACAACAAACGAGCACGACCGAAAGCGGACTCGTAAAGAAAGACCGACCGAAAGCGGATTTTCAACAACAAACGAGTACGACCGAAAGCGGGCTCGAAAATAAAGACCGACCGAAAACGGAATTTCAACAACAAACGAGTACGACTGAAAGCGGACTCGAAAAGAAACACCGACCGAAAGCGGAATTTCAACAACAAACGAGCACGACCGAAAGCGGACTCGAAAAGAAAGACCGACCGAAAGCGGAATTTCAACAACAAACGAGTACGACCGAAAGCGGACTCGTAAAGAAAGACCGACCGAAAGCGGAATTTCAACAACAAACGAGCACGACCGAAATCGGACTCGTAAAGAAAGACCGACAGAAAGCGGAATTTCAACAACAAACGAGTACGACCGAAAGCGGACTCGAAAAGAAAGACCGACCGAAAGCGGAATTTCAACAACAAACGAGTACGACCGAAAGCGGACTCGAAAAGAAAGACCGACCGAAAGCGGAATTTCAACAACAAACGAGTACGACCGAAAGCGGACTCGTAAAGAAAGACCGACCAAAAGCGGAATTTCAACAACAAACGAGCACGACCGAAAGCGGACTCGTAAAGAAATACCGACCGAAAGCGGAATTTCAACAACAAACGAGTACGACCGAAAGCGGACTCGAAAAGAAAGACCAACCGAAAGCGGAATTTCAACAACAAACGAGTACGACCGAAAGTGGATTCGTAAAGAAAGACTGACCGAAAGCGGAATTTCAACAACAAACGAGTACGACCGAAAGCGGACTCGAAAAGAAAGACCGACCGAAAGCGGAATTTCAACAACAAATGAGTATGACCGAAAGTGGACTCGAAAAGAAAGACTGACCGAAAGCGGAATCGAAAAGAAAGACCGACCGAAAGCAGAATTCAACAACAAACGAGTACGACCGAAAGCGGGCTCGAAAAGAAAGACCGACCGAAAGCGGATTTTCAACAACAAACGAGTACGACCGAAAGCGGGCTCGAAAATAAAGACCGACCGAAAGCGGAATTTCAACAACAAACGAGTACGACCGAAAGCGGACTCGAAAAGAAAGACCGACCGAAAGCGGATTTTCAACAACAAACGAGTACGACCGAAAGCGGGCTCGAAAATAAAGACCGACCGAAAGCGGAATTTCAACAACAAACGAGTACGACTGAAAGCGGACTCGAAAAGAAACACCGACCGAAAGCGGAATTTCAACAACAAACGAGCACGACCGAAAGCGGACTCGAAAAGAAAGACCGACCGAAAGCGGAATTTCAACAACAAACGAGTACGACCGAAGGCGGACTCGTAAAGAAAGACCGACCGAAAGCGGAATTTCAACAACAAACGAGCACGACCGAAAGCGGACTCGAAAGGAAAGACCGACCGAAAGCGGAATTTCAACAACAAACGAGTACGACCGAAAGCGGACTCGAAAAGAAAGACCAACCGAAAGCGGAATTTCAACAACAAACGAGTACGACCGAAAGCGGACTCGTAAAGAAAGACCGACCGAAAGCGGAATTTCAACAACAAACGAGCATGACCGAAAGCGGACTCGTAAAGAAATACCGACCGAAAGCGGAATTTCAACAACAAACGAGTATGACCGAAAGCGGACTCGAAAAGAAAGACCAACCGAAAGCGGAATTTCAACAACAAACGAGTACGACCGAAAGCGGATTCGTAAAGAAAGACCGACCGAAAGCGGAATTTCAACAACAAACGAGTACGACCGAAAGCGGACTCGAAAAGAAAGACCGACCGAAAGCGGAATTTCAACAACAAATGAGTATGACCGAAAGTGGACTCGAAAAGAAAGACCGACCGAAAGCGGAATCGAAAAGAAAGACCGACCGAAAGCAGAATTCAACAACAAACGAGTACGACCGAAAGCGGACTCGAAAAGAAAGACCGACCGAAAGCGGAATTTCAACAACAAACGAGCACGACCGAAAGCGGACTCGTAAAGAAAGACCGACCGAAAGCGGATTTTCAACAACAAACGAGTACGACCGAAAGCGGGCTCGAAAAGAAAGACCGACCGAAAGCGGAATTTCAACAACAAACGAGTACGACTGAAAGCGGACTCGAAAAGAAAGACCGACCGAAATCGGAATTTCAACAACAAACGAGCACGACCGAAAGTGGACTCGAAAAGAAAGACCGACGGAAAGCGGAATTTCAACAACAAACGAGTACGACCGAAAGCGGACTCGAAAAGAAAGACCAACCGAAAGCGGAATTTCAACAACAAACGAGTACGACCGAAAGCGGACTCGTAAAGAAAGACCGACCGAAAGCGGAATTTCAACAACAAACGAGCACGACCGAAAGCGGACTCGTAAAGAAATACCGACCGAAAGCGGAATTTCAACAACAAACGAGTACGACCAAAAGCGGACTCGAAAAGAAAGACCAACCGAAAGCGGAATTTCAACAACAAACGAGTACGACCGAAAGCGGATTCGTAAAGAAAGACTGACCGAAAGCGGAATTTCAACAACAAACGAGTACGACCGAAAGCGGACTCGAAAAGAAAGACCGACCGAAAGCGGAATTTCAACAACAAATGAGTATGACCGAAAGTGGACTCGAAAAGAAAGACTGACCGAAAGCGGAATCGAAAAGAAAGACCGACCGAAAGCAGAATTCAACAACAAACGAGTACGACCGAAAGCGGACTCGAAAAGAAAGACCGACCGAAAGCGGAATTTCAACAACAAACGAGCACGACCGAAAGCGGACTCGTAAAGAAAGACCGACCGAAAGCGGATTTTCAACAACAAACGAGTACGACCGAAAGCGGGCTCGAAAATAAAGACCGACCGAAAACGGAATTTCAACAACAAACGAGTACGACTGAAAGCGGACTCGAAAAGAAACACCGACCGAAAGCGGAATTTCAACAACAAACGAGCACGACCGAAAGCGGACTCGAAAAGAAAGACCGACCGAAAGCGGAATTTCAACAACAAACGAGTACGACCGAAAGCGGACTCGTAAAGAAAGACCGACCGAAAGCGGAATTTCAACAACAAACGAGCACGACCGAAATCGGACTCGTAAAGAAAGACCGACAGAAAGCGGAATTTCAACAACAAACGAGTACGACCGAAAGCGGACTCGAAAAGAAAGACCGACCGAAAGCGGAATTTCAACAACAAACGAGTACGACCGAAAGCGGACTCGAAAAGAAAGACCGACCGAAAGCGGAATTTCAACAACAAACGAGTACGACCGAAAGCGGACTCGTAAAGAAAGACCGACCAAAAGCGGAATTTCAACAACAAACGAGCACGACCGAAAGCGGACTCGTAAAGAAATACCGACCGAAAGCGGAATTTCAACAACAAACGAGTACGACCGAAAGCGGACTCGAAAAGAAAGACCAACCGAAAGCGGAATTTCAACAACAAACGAGTACGACCGAAAGTGGATTCGTAAAGAAAGACTGACCGAAAGCGGAATTTCAACAACAAACGAGTACGACCGAAAGCGGACTCGAAAAGAAAGACCGACCGAAAGCGGAATTTCAACAACAAATGAGTATGACCGAAAGTGGACTCGAAAAGAAAGACTGACCGAAAGCGGAATCGAAAAGAAAGACCGACCGAAAGCAGAATTCAACAACAAACGAGTACGACCGAAAGCGGGCTCGAAAAGAAAGACCGACCGAAAGCGGATTTTCAACAACAAACGAGTACGACCGAAAGCGGGCTCGAAAATAAAGACCGACCGAAAGCGGAATTTCAACAACAAACGAGTACGACCGAAAGCGGACTCGAAAAGAAAGACCGACCGAAAGCGGATTTTCAACAACAAACGAGTACGACCGAAAGCGGGCTCGAAAATAAAGACCGACCGAAAGCGGAATTTCAACAACAAACGAGTACGACTGAAAGCGGACTCGAAAAGAAACACCGACCGAAAGCGGAATTTCAACAACAAACGAGCACGACCGAAAGCGGACTCGAAAAGAAAGACCGACCGAAAGCGGAATTTCAACAACAAACGAGTACGACCGAAGGCGGACTCGTAAAGAAAGACCGACCGAAAGCGGAATTTCAACAACAAACGAGCACGACCGAAATCGGACTCGTAAAGAAAGACCGACAGAAAGCGGAATTTCAACAACAAACGAGTACGACCGAAAGCGGACTCGAAAAGAAAGACCGACCGAAAGCGGAATTTCAACAACAAACGAGTACGACCGAAAGCGGACTCGAAAAGAAAGACCGACCGAAAGCGGAATTTCAACAACAAACGAGTACGACCGAAAGCGGACTCGAAAAGAAAGACCGACCGAAAGCGGAATTTCAACAACAAACGAGCACGACCGAAAGCGGACTCGTAAAGAAAGACCGACCGAAAGCGGATTTTCAACAACAAACGAGTACGACCGAAAGCGGGCTCGAAAATAAAGACCGACCGAAAGCGGAATTTCAACAACAAACGAGTACGACTGAAAGCGGACTCGAAAAGAAACACCGACCGAAAGCAGAATTTCAACAACAAACGAGCACGACCGAAAGCGGACTCGAAAAGAAAGACCGACCGAAAGCGGAATTTCAACAACAAACGAGTACGACCGAAGGCGGACTCGTAAAGAAAGACCGACCGAAAGCGGAATTTCAACAACAAACGAGCACGACCGAAATCGGACTCGTAAAGAAAGACCGACAGAAAGCGGAATTTCAACAACAAACGAGTACGACCGAAAGCGGACTCGAAAAGAAAGACCAACCGAAAGCGGAATTTCAACAACAAACGAGTACGACCGAAAGCGGACTCGTAAAGAAAGACCGACCGAAAGCGGAATTTCAACAACAAACGAGTAGGACCGAAAACGGACTCGAAAAGAAAGACCGGCCGAAAGCGGAATTTCAACAATAAATGAGTATGACCGAAAGTGGACTCGAAAAGAAAGACCGACCGAAAGCGGAATCGAAAAGAAAGACCGACCGAAAGCAGAATTCAACAACAAACGAGTACGACCGAAAGCGGACTCGAAAAGAAAGACCGACCGAAAGCGGAATTTCAACATCAAACGAGCACGACCGAAAGCGGACTCGAAAAAAAAGACCGACCGAAAGCGGAATTTCAACAACAAACGAGTACGACCGAAAGCGGGCTCTAAAAGAAAGACCGACCGAAAGCGGAATTTCAACAACAAACGAGTACGACTGAAAGCGGACTCGAAAAGAAAGAACAACCAAAAGCGGAATTTCAACAACAAACGAGTACGACCGAAAGCGGACTCGTAAAGAAAGACCGACAGAAAGCGGAATTTCAACAACAAACGAGTACGACCGAAAGCGGACTCGAAAAGAAAGACCGACCGAAAGTGGAATTTCAACAACAAACGAGTACGACCGAAAGCGGACTCGAAAAGAAAGACCAACCGAAAGCGGAATTTCAACAACAAACGAGTACGACCGAAAGCGGACACGAAAAGAAAGACCGACCGAAAGCGGAATATCAACAAAGAACGAGTACGACCGAAAGCGGACTCGTAAAGAAAGACCGACCGAAAGCAGAATTTCAACAACAAACGAGTACGACCGAAAGCGGACTCGAAAAGATAGACCGACCGAAAGCGGAATTTCAACAACAAACGAGCACGACCGAAAGCGGATTCGAAAAGAAAGACCGACCGAAAGCGGAATTTCAACTACAAACGAGTACGACCGAAAGCGGACTCGAAAAGAAAGACCAACCGAAAGCGGAATTTCAACAACAAACGAGTACGACCGAAAGCGGACACGTAAAGAAAGACCGACCGAAAGCGGAATTTCAACAACAAACGAGCATGACCGAAAGCGGACTCGTAAAGAAATACCGACCGAAAGCGGAATTTCAACAACAAACGAGTACGACCGAAAGCGGACTCGAAAAGAAAGACCATCCGAAAGCGGAATTTCAACAACAAACGAGTACGACCGAAAGCGGATTCGTAAAGAAAGACCGACCGAAAGCGGAATTTCAACAACAAACGAGTACGACCGAAAGCGGACTCGAAAAGAAAGACCGACCGAAAGCGGAATTTCAACAACAAATGAGTATGACCGAAAGTGGACTCGAAAAGAAAGACCGACCGAAAGCGGAATCGAAAAGAAAGACCGACCGAAAGCAGAATTCAACAACAAACGAGTACGACCGAAAGCGGACTCGATAAGAAAGACCGACCGAAAGCGGAATTTCAACAACAAATGAGTATGACCGAAAGTGGACTCGTAAAGAAAGACCGACCGAAAGCGGATTTTCAACAACAAACGAGTACGACCGAAAGCGGGCTCGAAAAGAAAGACCGACCGAAAGCGGAATTTCAACAACAAACGAGTACGACTGAAAGCGGACTCGAAAAGAAAGACCGACCGAAAGCGGAATTTCAACAACAAACGAGCACGACCGAAAGTGGACTCGAAAAGAAAGACCGACCGAAAGCGGAATTTCAACAACAAACGAGTACGACCGAAAGCGGACTCGAAAAGAAAGACCAACCGAAAGCGGAATTTCAACAACAAACGAGTACGACCGAAAGCGGACTCGTAAAGAAAGACCGACCGAAAGCGGAATTTCAACAACAAACGAGCACGACCGAAAGCGGACTCGTAAAGAAATACCGACCGAAAGCGGAATTTCAACAACAAACGAGTACGACCGAAAGCGGACTCGAAAAGAAAGACCAACCGAAAGCGGAATTTCAACAACAAACGAGTACGACCGAAAGCGGATTCGTAAAGAAAGACTGACCGAAAGCGGAATTTCAACAACAAACGAGTACGACCGAAAGCGGACTCGAAAAGAAAGACCGACCGAAAGCGGAATTTCAACAACAAATGAGTATGACCGAAAGTGGACTCGAAAAGAAAGACTGACCGAAAGCGGACTCGTAAAGAAAGACCGACCGAAAGCGGAATTTCAACAACAAACGAGTACGACCGAAAACGGACTCGAAAAGAAAGACCGACCGAAAGCGGAATTTCAACAACAAACAAGCACGACCGAAAGCGGACTCGTAAAGAAAGACCGACCGAAAGCGGATTTTCAACAACAAACGAGTACGACCGAAAGCGGGCTCGAAAATAAAGACCGACCGAAAGCGGAATTTCAACAACAAACGAGTACGACTGAAAGCGGACTCGAAAAGAAACACCGACCGAAAGCGGAATTTCAACAACAAACGAGCACGACCGAAAGCGGACTCGAAAAGAAAGACCGACCGAAAGCGGAATTTCAACAACAAACGAGTACGACCGAAGGCGGACTCATAAAGAAAGACCGACCGAAAGCGGAATTTCAACAACAAACGAGCACGACCGAAATCGGACTCGTAAAGAAAGACCGACAGAAAGCGGAATTTCAACAACAAACGAGTACGACCGAAAGCGGACTCGAAAAGAAAGACCGACCGAAAGCGGAATTTCAACAACAAACGAGTACGACCGAAAGCGGACTCGTAAAGAAAGACCGACCGAAAGCGGAATTTCAACAACAAACGAGTAGGACCAAAAACGGACTCGAAAAGAAAGACCGACCGAAAGCGGAATTTCAACAATAAATGAGTATGACCGAAAGTGGACTCGAAAAGAAAGACCGACCGAAAGCGGAATCGAAAAGAAAGACCGACCGAAAGCAGAATTCAACAACAAACGAGTACGACCGAAAGCGGACTCGAAAAGAAAGACCGACCGAAAGCGGAATTTCAACATCAAACGAGCACGACCGAAAGCGGACTCGAAAAGAAAGACCGACCGAAAGCGGAATTTCAACAACAAACGAGTACGACCGAAAGCGGGCTCTAAAAGAAAGACCGACCGAAAGCGGAATTTCAACAACAAACGAGTACGACTGAAAGCGGACTCGAAAAGAAAGACCGACCGAAAGCGGAATTTCAACAACAAACGAGTACGACTGAAAGCGGACTCGAAAAGAAAGACCGACCGAAAGCGGAATTTCAACAACAAACGAGCACGACCGAAAGTGGACTCGAAAAGAAAGACCGACCGAAAGCGGAATTTCAACAACAAACGAGTACGACCGAAAGCGGACTCGAAAAGAAAGACCAACCGAAAGCAGAATTTCAACAACAAACGAGTACGACCGAAAGCGGACTCGTAAAGAAAGACCGACCGAAAGCGGAATTTCAACAACAAACGAGCACGACCGAAAGCGGACTCGTAAAGAAATACCGACCGAAAGCGGAATTTCAACAACAAACGAGTACGACCGAAAGCGGACTCGAAAAGAAAGACCAACCGAAAGCGGAATTTCAACAACAAACGAGTACGACCGAAAGCGGATTTGTAAAGAAAGACTGACCGAAAGCGGAATTTCAACAACAAACGAGTACGACCGAAAGCGGACTCGAAAAGAAAGACCGACCGAAAGCGGAATTTCAACAACAAATGAGTATGACCGAAAGTGGACTCGAAAAGAAAGACTGACCGAAAGCGGAATCGAAAAGAAAGACCGACCGAAAGCAGAATTCAACAACAAACGAGTACGACCGAAAGCGGACTCGAAAAGAAAGACCGACCGAAAGCGGAATTTCAACAAAAAACGAGCACGACCGAAAGCGGACTCGTAAAGAAAGACCGACCGAAAGCGGATTTTCAACAACAAACGAGTACGACCGAAAGCGGGCTCGAAAATAAAGACCGACCGAAAGCGGAATTTCAACAACAAACGAGTACGACTGAAAGCGGACTCGAAAAGAAACACCGACCGAAAGCGGAATTTCAACAACAAACGAGCACGACCGAAAGCGGACTCGAAAAGAAAGACCGACCGAAAGCGGAATTTCAACAACAAACGAGTACGACCGAAGGCGGACTCGTAAAGAAAGACCGACCGAAAGCGGAATTTCAACAACAAACGAGCACGACCGAAATCGGACTCGTAAAGAAAGACCGACAGAAAGCGGAATTTCAACAACAAACGAGTACGACCGAAAGCGGACTCGAAAAGAAAGACCGACCGAAAGCGGAATTTCAACAACAAACGAGTACGACCGAAAGCGGACTCGTAAAGAAAGACCGACCGAAAGCGGAATTTCAACAACAAACGAGTAGGACCGAAAACGGACTCGAAAAGAAAGACCGACCGAAAGCGGAATTTCAACAATAAATGAGTATGACCGAAAGTGGACTCGAAACGAAAGACCGACCGAAAGCGGAATCGAAAAGAAAGACCGACCGAAAGCAGAATTCAACAACAAACGAGTACGACCGAAAGCGGACTCGCAAAGAAAGACCGACCGAAAGCGGAATTTCAACATCAAACGAGCACGACCGAAAGCGGACTCGAAAAGAAAGACCGACCGAAAGCGGAATTTCAACAACAAACGAGTACGACCGAAAGCGGGCTCTAAAAGAAAGACCGACCGAAAGCGGAATTTCAACAACAAACGAGTACGACTGAAAGCGGACTCGAAAAGAAAGACCAACCGAAAGCGGAATTTCAACAACAAACGAGTACGACCGAAAGCGGACTCGTAAAGAAAGACCGACAGAAAGCGGAATTTCAACAACAAACGAGTACGACCAAAAGCGGACTCGAAAAGAAAGACCGACCGAAAGCGGAATTTCAACAACAAACGAGTACGACCGAAAGCGGACTCGAAAAGAAAGACCAACCGAAAGCGGAATTTCAACAACAAACGAGTACGACCGAAAGCGGACACGGAAAGAAAGACCGACCGAAAGCGGAATATCAACAACGAACGAGTACGACCGAAAGCTGACTCGTAATGAAAGACCGACCGAAAGCAGAATTTCAACAACAAACGAGTACGACCGAAAGCGGACTCGAAAAGAAAGACCGACCGAAAGCGAAATTTCAACAACAAATGATTATGACCGAAAGTGGACTCGAAAAGAAAGACCGACCGAAAGCGGAATCGAAAAGAAAGACCGACCGAAAGCAGAATTCAACAACAAACGAGTACGACCGAAAGCGGACTCGAAAAGAAAGACCGACCGAAAGCAGAATTTCAACAACAAACGAGCACGACCGAAAGCGGACTTGAAAAGAAAGACCGACCGAAAGCGGAATTTCAACAACAAACGAGCACGACCGAAAGCGGACTCGAAAAGAAAGACCGACCCAAAGCAGAATTTCAACAACAAACGAGTACGACCGAAAGCGGACTCGAAAAGAAAGACCAACCGAAAGCGGAATTTCAACAACAAACGAGTACGATCGAAAGCGGACTCGTAAAGAAAGACCGACCGAAAGCGGAATTTCAACAACAAACGAGTACGACCGAAAGCGGACTCGAAAAGAAAGTTCGACCGAAAGCGGAATTTCAACAACAAATGAGTATGACCGAAAGTGGACTCGAAAATAAAGACCGACCGAAAGCGGAATCGAAAAGAAAAACCGACCGAAAGCAGAATGCAACAACAAACGAGTACGACCGAAAGCGGACTCGAAAAGAAAGACCGACCGAAAGCGGAATTTCAACAACAAACGAGCACGACCGAAAGCGGACTCGTAAAGAAAGAGCGACCGAAAGCGGAATTTCAACAACAAACGAGTACGACCGAAAGCGGGCTCGAAAAGAAAAACCGACCGAAAGTGGAATTTCAAAAACAAACGAGTACGACTGAAAGCGGACTCGAAAAGAAATCCCGACCCAAAGCGGAATTTCAACAACAAACGAGTACGACCGAAAGCGGACTCGAAAAGAAAGACCAACCGAAAGCGGAATTTCAACAACAAACGAGTACGACCGAAAGCGGACTCGTAAAGAAAGACCGACCGAAAGCGGAATTTCAACAACAAACGAGTAGGACCGAAAACGGACTCGAAAAGAAAGACCGACCGAAAGCGGAATTTCAACAATAAATGAGTATGACCGAAAGTGGACTCGAAAAGAAAGACCGACCGAAAGCGGAATCGAAAAGAAAGACCGACCGAAAGCAGAATTCAACAACAAACGAGTACGACCGAAAGCGGACTCGAAAAGAAAGACCGACCGAAAGCGGAATTTCAACATCAAACGAGCACGACCGAAAGCGGACTCGAAAAGAAAGACCGACCGAAAGCGGAATTTCAACAACAAACGAGTACGACCGAAAGCGGGCTCTAAAAGAAAGACCGACCGAAAGCGGAATTTCAACAACAAACGAGTACGACTGAAAGCGGACTCGAAAAGAAAGACCAACCGAAAGCGGAATTTCAACAACAAACGAGTACGACCGAAAGCGGACTCGTAAAGAAAGACCGACAGAAAGCGGAATTTCAACAACAAACGAGTACGACCGAAAGCGGACTCGAAAAGAAAGACCGACCGAAAGCGGAATTTCAACAACAAACGAGTACGACCGAAAGCGGACTCGAAAAGAAAGACCAACCGAAAGCGGAATTTCAACAACAAACGAGTACGACCGAAAGCGGACACGGAAAGAAAGACCGACCGAAAGCGGAATTTCAACAACGAACGAGTACGACCGAAAGCTGACTCGTAAAGAAAGACCGACCGAAAGCAGAATTTCAACAACAAACGAGTACGACCGAAAGCGGACTCGAAAAGAAAGACCGACCGAAAGCGAAATTTCAACAACAAATGATTATGACCGAAAGTGGACTCGAAAAGAAAGACCGACCGAAAGCGGAATCGAAAAGAAAGACCGACCGAAAGCAGAATTCAACAACAAACGAGTACGACCGAAAGCGGACTCGAAAAGAAAGACCGACCGAAAGCAGAATTTCAACAACAAACGAGCACGACCGAAAGCGGACTTGAAAAGAAAGACCGACCGAAAGCGGAATTTCAACAACAAACGAGCACGACCGAAAGCGGACTCGAAAAGAAAGACCGACCCAAAGCAGAATTTCAACAACAAACGAGTACGACCGAAAGCGGACTCGAAAAGAAAGACCAACCGAAAGCGGAATTTCAACAACAAACGAGTACGATCGAAAGCGGACTCGTAAAGAAAGACCGACCGAAAGCGGAATTTCAACAACAAACGAGTACGACCGAAAGCGGACTCGAAAAGAAAGTTCGACCGAAAGCGGAATTTCAACAACAAATGAGTATGACCGAAAGTGGACTCGAAAATAAAGACCGACCGAAAGCGGAATCGAAAAGAAAAACCGACCGAAAGCAGAATGCAACAACAAACGAGTACGACCGAAAGCGGACTCGAAAAGAAAGACCGACCGAAAGCGGAATTTCAACAACAAACGAGCACGACCGAAAGCGGACTCGTAAAGAAAGAGCGACCGAAAGCGGAATTTCAACAACAAACGAGTACGACCGAAAGCGGGCTCGAAAAGAAAAACCGACCGAAAGTGGAATTTCAACAACAAACGAGTACGACTGAAAGCGGACTCGAAAAGAAATCCCGACCCAAAGCGGAATTTCAACAACAAACGAGTACGACCGAAAGCGGACTCGAAAAGAAAGACCAACCGAAAGCGGAATTTCAACAACAAACGAGTACGACCGAAAGCGGACTCGTAAAGAAAGACCGACCGAAAGCGGAATTTCAACAACAAACGAGTACGACCGAAAGCGGACTCGAAAAGAAAGTTCGACCGAAAGCGGAATTTCAACAACAAATGAGTATGACCGAAAGCGGACTCGTAAAGAAAGACCGACCGAAAGCGGAATCGAAAAGAAAGACCGACCGAAAGCAGAATTCAACAACAAACGAGTACGACCGAAAGCGGACTCGAAAAGAAAGACCGACCGAAAGCGGAATTTCAACAACAAACGAGCACGACCGAAAGCGGACTCGTAAAGAAAGACCGACCGAAAGCGGAATTTCAACAACAAACGAGTACGACCGAAAGCGGGCTCGAAAAGAAAGACCGACCGAAAGCGGAATTTCAACAACAAACGAGTACGACTGAAAGCGGACTCGAAAAGAAAGACCGACCGAAAGCGGAATTTCAACAACAAACGAGCACGACCGAAAGCGGATTCGAAAAGAAAGACCGACCGAAAGCGGAATTTCAACTACAAACGAGTACGACCGAAAGCGGACTCGAAAAGAAAGACCAACCGAAAGCGGAATTTCAACAACAAACGAGTACGACCGAAAGCGGACTCGTAAAGAAAGACCGACCGAAAGCGGAATTTCAACAACAAACGAGCACGACCGAAAGCGGACTCGTAAAGAAATACCGACCGATAGCGGAATTTCAACAACAAACGAGTACGACCGAAAGCGGACTCGAAAAGAAAGACCAACCGAAAGCGGAATTTCAACAACAAACGAGTACGACCGAAAGCAGATTTGTAAAGAAAGACCGACCGAAAGCGGAATTTCAACAACAAACGAGTACGACCGAAAGCGGACTCGAAAAGAAAGACCAACCGAAAGCGGAATTTCAACAACAAACGAGTACGACCGAAAGCGGACTCGTAAAGAAAGACCGACCGAAAGCGGAATTTCAACAACAAACGAGCACGACCGAAAGCGGACTCGAAAAGAAAGACCGACCGAAAGCGGAATTTCAACAACAAACGAGTACGACCGAAAGCGGACTCGAAAAGAAAGACCGACCGAAAGCGGAATTTCAACAACAAATGAGTATGACCGAAAGTGGACTCGAAAAGAAAGACTGACCGAAAGCGGAATCGAAAAGAAAGACCGACCGAAAGCAGAATTAAACAATAAACGAGTACGACCGAAAGCGGACTCGAAAAGAAAGACCGACCGAAAGCGGAATTTCAACAACAAACGAGCACGACCGAAAGCGGACTCGTAAAGAAAGACCGACCGAAAGTGGATTTTCAACAACAAACGAGTACGACCGAAAGCGGGCTCGAAAAGAAAAACCGACCGAAAGCGGAATTTCAACAACAAACGAGTACGACTGAAAGCGGACTCGAAAAGAAAGACCGACCGAAAGCGGAATTTCAACAACAAACGAGCACGACCGAAAGCGGACTCGAAAAGAAAGACCGACCGAAAGCGGAATTTCAACAACAAACGAGTACGACCGAAGGCGGACTCGTAAAGAAAGACCGACCGAAAGCAGAATTTCAACAACAAACGAGCACGACCGAAAGCGGACTCGTAAAGAAAGACCAACCGAAAGCGGAATTTCAACAACAAACGAGTACGACCGAAAGCGGACTCGTAAAGAAAGACCGACCGAAAGCGGAATTTCAACAACAAACGAGCACGACCGAAAGCGGACTCGTAAAGAAAGACCGACCGAAAGCGGAATTTCAAAAACAAACGAGTACGACCGAAAGCAGACTCGAAAAGAAAGACCAACCGAAAGCGGAATCGAAAAGAAAGACCGACCGAAAGCAGAATTCAACAACAAACGAGTACGACCGAAAGCGGACTCGTAAAGAAAGACCGACAGAAAGCGGAATTTCAACAACAAACGAGTACGACCGAAAGCGGACTCGAAAAGAAAGACCGACCGAAAGCGGAATTTCAACAACAAACGAGTACGACCGAAAGCGGACTCGAAAAGAAAGACCAACCGAAAGCGGAATTTCAACAACAAACGAGTACGACCGAAAGCGGACACGGAAAGAAAGACCGACCGAAAGCGGAATATCAACAACGAACGAGTACGACCGAAAGCGGACTCGTAAAGAAAGACCGACCGAAAGCAGAATTTCAACAACAAACGAGTACGACCGAAAGCGGACTCGAAAAGAAAGACCGACCGAAAGCGAAATTTCAACAACAAATGATTATGACCGAAAGTGGACTCGAAAAGAAAGACCGACCGAAAGCGGAATCGAAAAGAAAGACCGACCGAAAGCAGAATTCAACAACAAACGAGTACGACCGAAAGCGGACTCGAAAAGAAAGACCGACCGAAAGCAGAATTTCAACAACAAACGAGCACGACCGAAAGCGGACTTGAAAAGAAAGACCGAACGAAAGCGGAATTTCAACAACAAACGAGCACGACCGAAAGCGGACTCGAAAAGAAAGACCTACCCAAAGCAGAATTTCAACAACAAACGAGTACGACCGAAAGCGGACTCGAAAAGAAAGACCAACCGAAAGCGGAATTTCAACAACAAACGAGTACGATCGAAAGCGGACTCGTAAAGAAAGACCGACCGAAAGCGGAATTTCAACAACAAACGAGTACGACCGAAAGCGGACTCGAAAAGAAAGTTCGACCGAAAGCGGAATTTCAACAACAAATGAGTATGATCGAAAGTGGACTCGAAAATAAAGACCGACCGAAAGCGGAATCGAAAAGAAAAACCGACCGAAAGCAGAATGCAACAACAAACGAGTACGACCGAAAGCGGACTCGAAAAGAAAGACCGACCGAAAGCGGAATTTCAACAACAAACGAGCACGACCGAAAGCGGACTCGTAAAGAAAGAGCGACCGAAAGCGGAATTTCAACAACAAACGAGTACGACCGAAAGCGGACTCGTAAAGAAAGACCGACCGAAAGCGGAATTTCAACAACAAACGAGTACGACCGAAAGCAGATTCGAAAAGAAAGTTCGACCGAAAGCGGAATTTCAACAACAAATGAGTATGACCGAAAGCGGACTCGTAAAGAAAGACCGACCGAAAGCGGAATCGAAAAGAAAGACCGACCGAAAGCAGAATTCAACAACAAACGAGTACGACCGAAAGCGGGCTCGAAAAGAAAGACCGACCGAAAGCGGAATTTCAACAACAAACGAGTACGACTGAAAGCGGACTCGAAAAGAAAGACCGACCGAAAGCGGAATTTCAACAACAAACGAGCACGACCGAAAGCGGATTCGAAAAGAAAGACCGACCGAAAGCGGAATTTCAACTACAAACGAGTACGACCGAAAGCGGACTCGAAAAGAAAGACCAACCGAAAGCGGAATTTCAACAACAAACGAGTACGACCGAAAGCGGACTCGTAAAGAAAGACCGACCGAAAGCGGAATTTCAACAACAAACGAGCACGACCGAAAGCGGACTCGTAAAGAAATACCGACCGATAGCGGAATTTCAACAACAAACGAGTACGACCGAAAGCGGACTCGAAAAGAAAGACCAACCGAAAGCGGAATTTCAACAACAAACGAGTACGACCGAAAGCAGATTTGTAAAGAAAGACCGACCGAAAGCGGAATTTCAACAACAAACGAGTACGACCGAAAGCGGACTCGAAAAGAAAGACCGACCGAAAGCGGAATTTCAACAACAAATGAGTATGACCGAAAGTGGACTCGAAAAGAAAGACCGACCGAAAGTGGAATCGAAAAGAAAGACCGACCGAAAGCAGAATTCAACAACAAACGAGTACGACCGAAAGCGGACTCGAAAAGAAAGACCGACCGAAAGCGGAATTTCAACAACAAACGAGCACGATCGAAAGCGGACTCGTAAAGAAAGACCGACCGAAAGCGGATTTTCAACAACAAACGAGTACGACCGAAAGCGGGCTCGAAAAGAAAGACCGACCGAAAGCGGAATTTCAACAACAAACGAGTACGACTGAAAGCGTACTCGAAAAGAAAGACCGACCGAAAGCGGAATTTCAACAACAAACGAGTACGACTGAAAGCGTACTCGAAAAGAAAGACCGACCGAAAGCGGAATTTCAACAACAAACGAGCACGACCGAAAGCGGACTCGAAAAGAAAGACCGACCGAAAGCGGAATTTCAACAACA
This sequence comes from Lathyrus tuberosus, assembly GCA_022829125.1. NCBI lineage: Eukaryota > Viridiplantae > Streptophyta > Magnoliopsida > Fabales > Fabaceae > Lathyrus > Lathyrus tuberosus. The sequence goes on from JALAZF010000639.1 coordinate 1,500,623, forward strand.
AACGAGTACGACCGAAGGCGGACTCGTAAAGAAAGACCGACCGAAAGCGGAATTTCAACAACAAACGAGCACGACCGAAAGCGGACTTGAAAAGAAAGACCGACCGAAAGCGGAATTTCAACAACAAACGAGCACGACCGAAAGCGGACTCGAAAAGAAAGACCGACCGAAAGCGGAATTTCAACAACAAACGAGTACGACCGAAAGCGGACTCGTAAAGAAAGACCGACCGAAAGCGGAATTTCAACAACAAACGAGTAGGACCGAAAACGGACTCGAAAAGAAAGACCGGCCGAAAGCGGAATTTCAACAATAAATGAGTATGACCGAAAGTGGACTCGAAAAGAAAGACCGACCGAAAGCGGAATCGAAAAGAAAGACCGACCGAAAGCAGAATTCAACAACAAACGAGTACGACCGAAAGCGGACTCGAAAAGAAAGACCGACCGAAAGCGGAATTTCAACATCAAACGAGCACGACCGAAAGCGGACTCGAAAAGAAAGACCGACCGAAAGCGGAATTTCAACAACAAACGAGTACGACCGAAAGCGGGCTCTAAAAGAAAGACCGACCGAAAGCGGAATTTCAACAACAAACGAGTACGACTGAAAGCGGACTCGAAAAGAAAGAACAACCAAAAGCGGAATTTCAACAACAAACGAGTACGACCGAAAGCGGACTCGTAAAGAAAGACCGACAGAAAGCGGAATTTCAACAACAAACGAGTACGACCGAAAGCGGACTCGAAAAGAAAGACCGACCGAAAGTGGAATTTCAACAACAAACGAGTACGACCGAAAGCGGACTCGAAAAGAAAGACCAACCGAAAGCGGAATTTCAACAACAAACGAGTACGACCGAAAGCGGACACGAAAAGAAAGACCGACCGAAAGCGGAATATCAACAAAGAACGAGTACGACCGAAAGCGGACTCGTAAAGAAAGACCGACCGAAAGCAGAATTTCAACAACAAACGAGTACGACCGAAAGCGGACTCGAAAAGATAGACCGACCGAAAGCGGAATTTCAACAACAAACGAGCATGACCGAAAGCGGATTCGAAAAGAAAGACCGACCGAAAGCGGAATTTCAACTACAAACGAGTACGACCGAAAGCGGACTCGAAAAGAAAGACCAACCGAAAGCGGAATTTCAACAACAAACGAGTACGACCGAAAGCGGACACGTAAAGAAAGACCGACCGAAAGCGGAATTTCAACAACAAACGAGCATGACCGAAAGCGGACTCGTAAAGAAATACCGACCGAAAGCGGAATTTCAACAACAAACGAGTACGACCGAAAGCGGACTCGAAAAGAAAGACCATCCGAAAGCGGAATTTCAACAACAAACGAGTACGACCGAAAGCGGATTCGTAAAGAAAGACCGACCGAAAGCGGAATTTCAACAACAAACGAGTACGACCGAAAGCGGACTCGAAAAGAAAGACCGACCGAAAGCGGAATTTCAACAACAAATGAGTATGACCGAAAGTGGACTCGAAAAGAAAGACCGACCGAAAGCGGAATCGAAAAGAAAGACCGACCGAAAGCAGAATTCAACAACAAACGAGTACGACCGAAAGCGGACTCGATAAGAAAGACCGACCGAAAGCGGAATTTCAACAACAAACGAGCACGACCGAAAGCGGACTCGTAAAGAAAGACCGACCGAAAGCGGATTTTCAACAACAAACGAGTACGACCGAAAGCGGGCTCGAAAAGAAAGACCGACCGAAAGCGGAATTTCAACAACAAACGAGTACGACTGAAAGCGGACTCGAAAAGAAAGACCGACCGAAAGCGGAATTTCAACAACAAACGAGCACGACCGAAAGTGGACTCGAAAAGAAAGACCGACCGAAAGCGGAATTTCAACAACAAACGAGTACGACCGAAAGCGGACTCGAAAAGAAAGACCAACCGAAAGCGGAATTTCAACAACAAACGAGTACGACCGAAAGCGGACTCGTAAAGAAAGACCGACCGAAAGCGGAATTTCAACAACAAACGAGCACGACCGAAAGCGGACTCGTAAAGAAATACCGACCGAAAGCGGAATTTCAACAACAAACGAGTACGACCGAAAGCGGACTCGAAAAGAAAGACCAACCGAAAGCGGAATTTCAACAACAAACGAGTACGACCGAAAGCGGATTCGTAAAGAAAGACTGACCGAAAGCGGAATTTCAACAACAAACGAGTACGACCGAAAGCGGACTCGAAAAGAAAGACCGACCGAAAGCGGAATTTCAACAACAAATGAGTATGACCGAAAGTGGACTCGAAAAGAAAGACTGACCGAAAGCGGAATCGAAAAGAAAGACCGACCGAAAGCAGAATTCAACAACAAACGAGTACGACCGAAAGCGGACTTGAAAAGAAAGACCGACCGAAAGCGGAATTTCAACAACAAACGAGCACGACCGAAAGCGGACTCGTAAAGAAAGACCGACCGAAAGCGGATTTTCAACAACAAACGAGTACGACCGAAAGCGGGCTCGAAAATAAAGACCGACCGAAAGCGGAATTTCAACAACAAACGAGTACGACTGAAAGCGGACTCGAAAAGAAACACCGACCGAAAGCGGAATTTCAACAACAAACGAGCACGACCGAAAGCGGACTCGAAAAGAAAGACCGACCGAAAGCGGAATTTCAACAACAAACGAGTACGACCGAAGGCGGACTCGTAAAGAAAGACCGACCGAAAGCGGAATTTCAACAACAAACGAGCACGACCGAAATCGGACTCGTAAAGAAAGACCGACAGAAAGCGGAATTTCAACAACAAACGAGTACGACCGAAAGCGGACTCGAAAAGAAAGACCGACCGAAAGCGGAATTTCAACAACAAACGAGTACGACCGAAAGCGGACTCGTAAAGAAAGACCGACCGAAAGCGGAATTTCAACAACAAACGAGTAGGACCGAAAACGGACTCGAAAAGAAAGACCGACCGAAAGCGGAATTTCAACAATAAATGAGTATGACCGAAAGTGGACTCGAAAAGAAAGACCGACCGAAAGCGGAATCGAAAAGAAAGACCGACCGAAAGCAGAATTCAACAACAAACGAGTACGACCGAAAGCGGACTCGAAAAGAAAGACCGACCGAAAGCGGAATTTCAACATCAAACGAGCACGACCGAAAGCGGACTCGAAAAGAAAGACCGACCGAAAGCGGAATTTCAACAACAAACGAGTACGACCGAAAGCGGGCTCTAAAAGAAAGACCGACCGAAAGCGGAATTTCAACAACAAACGAGTACGACTGAAAGCGGACTCGAAAAGAAAGACCGACCGAAAGCGGAATTTCAACAACAAACGAGTACGACTGAAAGCGGACTCGAAAAGAAAGACCGACCGAAAGCGGAATTTCAACAACAAACGAGCACGACCGAAAGTGGACTCGAAAAGAAAGACCGACCGAAAGCGGAATTTCAACAACAAACGAGTACGACCGAAAGCGGACTCGAAAAGAAAGACCAACCGAAAGCAGAATTTCAACAACAAACGAGTACGACCGAAAGCGGACTCGTAAAGAAAGACCGACCGAAAGCGGAATTTCAACAACAAACGAGCACGACCGAAAGCGGACTCGTAAAGAAATACTGACCGAAAGCGGAATTTCAACAACAAACGAGTACGACCGAAAGCGGACTCGAAAAGAAAGACCAACCGAAAGCGGAATTTCAACAACAAACGAGTACGACCGAAAGCGGATTTGTAAAGAAAGACTGACCGAAAGCGGAATTTCAACAACAAACGAGTACGACCGAAAGCGGACTCGAAAAGAAAGACCGACCGAAAGCGGAATTTCAACAACAAATGAGTATGACCGAAAGTGGACTCGAAAAGAAAGACTGACCGAAAGCGGAATCGAAAAGAAAGACCGACCGAAAGCAGAATTCAACAACAAACGAGTACGACCGAAAGCGGACTCGAAAAGAAAGACCGACCGAAAGCGGAATTTCAACAAAAAACGAGCACGACCGAAAGCGGACTCGTAAAGAAAGACCGACCGAAAGCGGATTTTCAACAACAAACGAGTACGACCGAAAGCGGGCTCGAAAATAAAGACCGACCGAAAGCGGAATTTCAACAACAAACGAGTACGACTGAAAGCGGACTCGAAAAGAAACACCGACCGAAAGCGGAATTTCAACAACAAACGAGCACGACCGAAAGCGGACTCGAAAAGAAAGACCGACCGAAAGCGGAATTTCAACAACAAACGAGTACGACCGAAGGCGGACTCGTAAAGAAAGACCGACCGAAAGCGGAATTTCAACAACAAACGAGCACGACCGAAATCGGACTCGTAAAGAAAGACCGACAGAAAGCGGAATTTCAACAACAAACGAGTACGACCGAAAGCGGACTCGAAAAGAAAGACCGACCGAAAGCGGAATTTCAACAACAAACGAGTACGACCGAAAGCGGACTCGTAAAGAAAGACCGACCGAAAGCGGAATTTCAACAACAAACGAGTAGGACCGAAAACGGACTCGAAAAGAAAGACCGACCGAAAGCGGAATTTCAACAATAAATGAGTATGACCGAAAGTGGACTCGAAAAGAAAGACCGACCGAAAGCGGAATCGAAAAGAAAGACCGACCGAAAGCAGAATTCAACAACAAACGAGTACGACCGAAAGCGGACTCGAAAAGAAAGACCGACCGAAAGCGGAATTTCAACATCAAACGAGCACGACCGAAAGCGGACTCGAAAAGAAAGACCGACCGAAAGCGGAATTTCAACAACAAACGAGTACGACCGAAAGCGGGCTCTAAAAGAAAGACCGACCGAAAGCGGAATTTCAACAACAAACGAGTACGACTGAAAGCGGACTCGAAAAGAAAGACCGACCGAAAGCGGAATTTCAACAACAAACGAGTACGACTGAAAGCGGACTCGAAAAGAAAGACCGACCGAAAGCGGAATTTCAACAACAAACGAGCACGACCGAAAGTGGACTCGAAAAGAAAGACCGACCGAAAGCGGAATTTCAACAACAAACGAGTACGACCGAAAGCGGACTCGAAAAGAAAGACCAACCGAAAGCAGAATTTCAACAACAAACGAGTACGACCGAAAGCGGACTCGTAAAGAAAGACCGACCGAAAGCGGAATTTCAACAACAAACGAGCACGACCGAAAGCGGACTCGTAAAGAAATACTGACCGAAAGCGGAATTTCAACAACAAACGAGTACGACCGAAAGCGGACTCGAAAAGAAAGACCAACCGAAAGCGGAATTTCAACAACAAACGAGTACGACCGAAAGCGGATTTGTAAAGAAAGACTGACCGAAAGCGGAATTTCAACAACAAACGAGTACGACCGAAAGCGGACTCGAAAAGAAAGACCGACCGAAAGCGGAATTTCAACAACAAATGAGTATGACCGAAAGTGGACTCGAAAAGAAAGACTGACCGAAAGCGGAATCGAAAAGAAAGACCGACCGAAAGCAGAATTCAACAACAAACGAGTACGACCGAAAGCGGACTCGAAAAGAAAGACCGACCGAAAGCGGAATTTCAACAAAAAACGAGCACGACCGAAAGCGGACTCGTAAAGAAAGACCGACCGAAAGCGGATTTTCAACAACAAACGAGTACGACCGAAAGCGGGCTCGAAAATAAAGACCGACCGAAAGCGGAATTTCAACAACAAACGAGTACGACTGAAAGCGGACTCGAAAAGAAACACCGACCGAAAGCGGAATTTCAACAACAAACGAGCACGACCGAAAGCGGACTCGAAAAGAAAGACCGACCGAAAGCGGAATTTCAACAACAAACGAGTACGACCGAAGGCGGACTCGTAAAGAAAGACCGACCGAAAGCGGAATTTCAACAACAAACGAGCACGACCGAAATCGGACTCGTAAAGAAAGACCGACAGAAAGCGGAATTTCAACAACAAACGAGTACGACCGAAAGCGGACTCGAAAAGAAAGACCGACCGAAAGCGGAATTTCAACAACAAACGAGTACGACCGAAAGCGGACTCGTAAAGAAAGACCGACCGAAAGCGGAATTTCAACAACAAACGAGTAGGACCGAAAACGGACTCGAAAAGAAAGACCGACCGAAAGCGGAATTTCAACAATAAATGAGTATGACCGAAAGTGGACTCGAAAAGAAAGACCGACCGAAAGCGGAATCGAAAAGAAAGACCGACCGAAAGCAGAATTCAACAACAAACGAGTACGACCGAAAGCGGACTCGCAAAGAAAGACCGACCGAAAGCGGAATTTCAACATCAAACGAGCACGACCGAAAGCGGACTCGAAAAGAAAGACCGACCGAAAGCGGAATTTCAACAACAAACGAGTACGACCGAAAGCGGGCTCTAAAAGAAAGACCGACCGAAAGCGGAATTTCAACAACAAACGAGTACGACTGAAAGCGGACTCGAAAAGAAAGACCAACCGAAAGCGGAATTTCAACAACAAACGAGTACGACCGAAAGCGGACTCGTAAAGAAAGACCGACAGAAAGCGGAATTTCAACAACAAACGAGTACGACCGAAAGCGGACTCGAAAAGAAAGACCGACCGAAAGCGGAATTTCAACAACAAACGAGTACGACCGAAAGCGGACTCGAAAAGAAAGACCAACCGAAAGCGGAATTTCAACAACAAACGAGTACGACCGAAAGCGGACACGGAAAGAAAGACCGACCGAAAGCGGAATATCAACAACGAACGAGTACGACCGAAAGCTGACTCGTAATGAAAGACCGACCGAAAGCAGAATTTCAACAACAAACGAGTACGACCGAAAGCGGACTCGAAAAGAAAGACCGACCGAAAGCGAAATTTCAACAACAAATGATTATGACCGAAAGTGGACTCGAAAAGAAAGACCGACCGAAAGCGGAATCGAAAAGAAAGACCGACCGAAAGCAGAATTCAACAACAAACGAGTACGACCGAAAGCGGACTCGAAAAGAAAGACCGACCGAAAGCAGAATTTCAACAACAAACGAGCACGACCGAAAGCGGACTTGAAAAGAAAGACCGACCGAAAGCGGAATTTCAACAACAAACGAGCACGACCGAAAGCGGACTCGAAAAGAAAGACCGACCCAAAGCAGAATTTCAACAACAAACGAGTACGACCGAAAGCGGACTCGAAAAGAAAGACCAACCGAAAGCGGAATTTCAACAACAAACGAGTACGATCGAAAGCGGACTCGTAAAGAAAGACCGACCGAAAGCGGAATTTCAACAACAAACGAGTACGACCGAAAGCGGACTCGAAAAGAAAGTTCGACCGAAAGCGGAATTTCAACAACAAATGAGTATGACCGAAAGTGGACTCGAAAATAAAGACCGACCGAAAGCGGAATCGAAAAGAAAAACCGACCGAAAGCAGAATGCAACAACAAACGAGTACGACCGAAAGCGGACTCGAAAAGAAAGACCGACCGAAAGCGGAATTTCAACAACAAACGAGCACGACCGAAAGCGGACTCGTAAAGAAAGAGCGACCGAAAGCGGAATTTCAACAACAAACGAGTACGACCGAAAGCGGGCTCGAAAAGAAAAACCGACCGAAAGTGGAATTTCAACAACAAACGAGTACGACTGAAAGCGGACTCGAAAAGAAATCCCGACCCAAAGCGGAATTTCAACAACAAACGAGTACGACCGAAAGCGGACTCGAAAAGAAAGACCAACCGAAAGCGGAATTTCAACAACAAACGAGTACGACCGAAAGCGGACTCGTAAAGAAAGACCGACCGAAAGCGGAATTTCAACAACAAACGAGTAGGACCGAAAACGGACTCGAAAAGAAAGACCGACCGAAAGCGGAATTTCAACAATAAATGAGTATGACCGAAAGTGGACTCGAAAAGAAAGACCGACCGAAAGCGGAATCGAAAAGAAAGACCGACCGAAAGCAGAATTCAACAACAAACGAGTACGACCGAAAGCGGACTCGAAAAGAAAGACCGACCGAAAGCGGAATTTCAACATCAAACGAGCACGACCGAAAGCGGACTCGAAAAGAAAGACCGACCGAAAGCGGAATTTCAACAACAAACGAGTACGACCGAAAGCGGGCTCTAAAAGAAAGACCGACCGAAAGCGGAATTTCAACAACAAACGAGTACGACTGAAAGCGGACTCGAAAAGAAAGACCGACCGAAAGCGGAATTTCAACAACAAACGAGTACGACCGAAAGCGGACTCGTAAAGAAAGACCGACAGAAAGCGGAATTTCAACAACAAACGAGTACGACCGAAAGCGGACTCGAAAAGAAAGACCGACCGAAAGCGGAATTTCAACAACAAACGAGTACGACCGAAAGCGGACTCGAAAAGAAAGACCAACCGAAAGCGGAATTTCAACAACAAACGAGTACGACCGAAAGCGGACACGGAAAGAAAGACCGACCGAAAGCGGAATTTCAACAACGAACGAGTACGACCGAAAGCTGACTCGTAAAGAAAGACCGACCGAAAGCAGAATTTCAACAAAAAACGAGTACGACCGAAAGCGGACTCGAAAAGAAAGACCGACCGAAAGCGAAATTTCAACAACAAATGATTATGACCGAAAGTGGACTCGAAAAGAAAGACCGACCGAAAGCGGAATCGAAAAGAAAGACCGACCGAAAGCAGAATTCAACAACAAACGAGTACGACCGAAAGCGGACTCGAAAAGAAAGACCGACCGAAAGCAGAATTTCAACAACAAACGAGCACGACCGAAAGCGGACTTGAAAAGAAAGACCGACCGAAAGCGGAATTTCAACAACAAACGAGCACGACCGAAAGCGGACTCGAAAAGAAAGACCGACCCAAAGCAGAATTTCAACAACAAACGAGTACGACCGAAAGCGGACTCGAAAAGAAAGACCAACCGAAAGCGGAATTTCAACAACAAACGAGTACGATCGAAAGCGGACTCGTAAAGAAAGACCGACCGAAAGCGGAATTTCAACAACAAACGAGTACGACCGAAAGCGGACTCGAAAAGAAAGTTCGACCGAAAGCGGAATTTCAACAACAAATGAGTATGACCGAAAGTGGACTCGAAAATAAAGACCGACCGAAAGCGGAATCGAAAAGAAAAACCGACCGAAAGCAGAATGCAACAACAAACGAGTACGACCGAAAGCGGACTCGAAAAGAAAGACCGACCGAAAGCGGAATTTCAACAACAAACGAGCACGACCGAAAGCGGACTCGTAAAGAAAGAGCGACCGAAAGCGGAATTTCAACAACAAACGAGTACGACCGAAAGCGGGCTCGAAAAGAAAAACCGACCGAAAGTGGAATTTCAACAACAAACGAGTACGACTGAAAGCGGACTCGAAAAGAAATCCCGACCCAAAGCGGAATTTCAACAACAAACGAGTACGACCGAAAGCGGACTCGAAAAGAAAGACCAACCGAAAGCGGAATTTCAACAACAAACGAGTACGACCGAAAGCGGACTCGTAAAGAAAGACCGACCGAAAGCGGAATTTCAACAACAAACGAGTACGACCGAAAGCGGACTCGAAAAGAAAGTTCGACCGAAAGCGGAATTTCAACAACAAATGAGTATGACCGAAAGCGGACTCGTAAAGAAAGACCGACCGAAAGAGGAATCGAAAAGAAAGACCGACCGAAAGCAGAATTCAACAACAAACGAGTACGACCGAAAGCGGACTCGAAAAGAAAGACCGACCGAAAGCGGAATTTCAACAACAAACGAGCACGACCGAAAGCGGACTCGTAAAGAAAGACCGACCGAAAGCGGAATTTCAACAACAAACGAGTACGACCGAAAGCGGGCTCGAAAAGAAAGACCGACCGAAAGCGGAATTTCAACAACAAACGAGTACGACTGAAAGCGGACTCGAAAAGAAAGACCGACCGAAAGCGGAATTTCAACAACAAACGAGCACGACCGAAAGCGGATTCGAAAAGAAAGACCGACCGAAAGCGGAATTTCAACTACAAACGAGTACGACCGAAAGCGGACTCGAAAAGAAAGACCAACCGAAAGCGGAATTTCAACAACAAACGAGTACGACCGAAAGCGGACTCGTAAAGAAAGACCGACCGAAAGCGGAATTTCAACAACAAACGAGCACGACCGAAAGCGGACTCGTAAAGAAATACCGACCGATAGCGGAATTTAAACAACAAACGAGTACGACCGAAAGCGGACTCGAAAAGAAAGACCAACCGAAAGCGGAATTTCAACAACAAACGAGTACGACCGAAAGCAGATTTGTAAAGAAAGACCGACCGAAAGCGGAATTTCAACAACAAACGAGTACGACCGAAAGCGGACTCGAAAAGAAAGACCGACCGAAAGCGGAATTTCAACAACAAATGAGTATGACCGAAAGTGGACTCGAAAAGAAAGACCGACCGAAAGTGGAATCGAAAAGAAAGACCGACCGAAAGCAGAATTCAACAACAAACGAGTACGACCGAAAGCGGACTCGAAAAGAAAGACCGACCGAAAGCGGAATTTCAACAACAAACGAGCACGATCGAAAGCGGACTCGTAAAGAAAGACCGACCGAAAGCGGATTTTCAACAACAAACGAGTACGACCGAAAGCGGGCTCGAAAAGAAAGACCGACCGAAAGCGGAATTTCAACAACAAACGAGTACGACTGAAAGCGTACTCGAAAAGAAAGACCGACCGAAAGCGGAATTTCAACAACAAACGAGTACGACTGAAAGCGTACTCGAAAAGAAAGACCGACCGAAAGCGGAATTTCAACAACAAACGAGCACGACCGAAAGCGGACTCGAAAAGAAAGACCGACCGAAAGCGGAATTTCAACAACAAACGAGTACGACCGAAGGCGGACTCGTAAAGAAAGACCGACCGAAAGCGGAATTTCAACAACAAACGAGCACGACCGAAAGCGGACTTGAAAAGAAAGACCGACCGAAAGCGGAATTTCAACAACAAACGAGCACGACCGAAAGCGGACTCGAAAAGAAAGACCGACCGAAAGCGGAATTTCAACAACAAACGAGTACGACCGAAAGCGGACTCGAAAAGAAAGACCAACCGAAAGCGGAATTTCAACAACAAACGAGTACGACCGAAAGCGGACTCGTAAAGAAAGACCGACCGAAAGCGGAATTTCAACAACAAACGAGCACGACCGAAAGCGGACTCGTAAAGAAATACCGACCGAAAGCGGAATTTCAACAACAAACGAGTACGACCGAAAGCGGACTCGAAAAGAAAGACCAACCGAAAGCGGAATTTCAACTACAAACGAGTACGACCGAAAGCGGATTCGTAAAGAAAGACCGACCGAAAGCGAAATTTCAACAACAAACGAGTACGACCGAAAGCGGACTCGAAAAGAAAGACCAACCGAAAGCGGAATTTCAACAACAAATGAGTATGACCGAAAGTGGACTCGAAAAGAAAGACTGACCGAAAGCGGAATCGAAAAGAAAGACCGACCGAAAGCAGAATTAAACAATAAACGAGTACGACCGAAAGCGGACTCGAAAAGAAAGACCGACCGAAAGCGGAATTTCAACAACAAACGAGCACGACCGAAAGCGGACTCGTAAAGAAAGACCGACCGAAAGTGGATTTTCAACAACAAACGAGTACGACCGAAAGCGGGCTCGAAAAGAAAAACCGACCGAAAGCGGAATTTCAACAACAAACGAGTACGACTGAAAGCGGACTCGAAAAGAAAGACCGACCGAAAGCGGAATTTCAACAACAAACGAGCACGACCGAAAGCGGACTCGAAAAGAAAGACCGACCGAAAGCGGAATTTCAACAACAAACGAGTACGACCGAAGGCGGACTCGTAAAGAAAGACCGACCGAAAGCAGAATTTCAACAACAAACGAGCACGACCGAAAGCGGACTCGTAAAGAAAGACCAACCGAAAGCAGAATTTCAACAACAAACGAGTACGACCGAAAGCGGACTCGAAAAGAAAGACCAACCGAAAGCGGAATTTCAACAACAAACGAGTACGACCGAAAGCGGACTCGTAAAGAAAGACCGACCGAAAGCGGAATTTCAACAACAAACGAGTAGGACCGAAAACGGACTCGAAAAGAAAGACCGACCGAAAGCGGAATTTCAACAATAAATGAGTATGACCGAAAGTGGACTCGAAAAGAAAGACCGACCGAAAGCGGAATCGAAAAGAAAGACCGACCGAAAGCAGAATTCAACAACAAACGAGTACGACCGAAAGCGGACTCGAAAAGAAAGACCGACCGAAAGCGGAATTTCAACATCAAACGAGCACGACCGAAAGCGGACTCGAAAAGAAAGACCGACCGAAAGCGGAATTTCAACAACAAACGAGTACGACCGAAAGCGGGCTCTAAAAGAAAGACCGACCGAAAGCGGAATTTCAACAACAAACGAGTACGACTGAAAGCGGACTCGAAAAGAAAGACCAACCGAAAGCGGAATTTCAACAACAAACGAGTACGACCGAAAGCGGACTCGTAAAGAAAGACCGACAGAAAGCGGAATTTCAACAACAAACGAGTACGACCGAAAGCGGACTCGAAAAGAAAGACCGACCGAAAGCGGAATTTCAACAACAAACGAGTACGACCGAAAGCGGACTCGAAAAGAAAGACCAACCGAAAGCGGAATTTCAACAACAAACGAGTACGACCGAAAGCGGACACGGAAAGAAAGACCGACCGAAAGCGGAATTTCAACAACGAACGAGTACGACCGAAAGCTGACTCGTAAAGAAAGACCGACCGAAAGCAGAATTTCAACAAAAAACGAGTACGACCGAAAGCGGACTCGAAAAGAAAGACCGACCGAAAGCGAAATTTCAACAACAAATGATTATGACCGAAAGTGGACTCGAAAAGAAAGACCGACCGAAAGCGGAATCGAAAAGAAAGACCGACCGAAAGCAGAATTCAACAACAAACGAGTACGACCGAAAGCGGACTCGAAAAGAAAGACCGACCGAAAGCAGAATTTCAACAACAAACGAGCACGACCGAAAGCGGACTTGAAAAGAAAGACCGACCGAAAGCGGAATTTCAACAACAAACGAGCACGACCGAAAGCGGACTCGAAAAGAAAGACCGACCCAAAGCAGAATTTCAACAACAAACGAGTACGACCGAAAGCGGACTCGAAAAGAAAGACCAACCGAAAGCGGAATTTCAACAACAAACGAGTACGATCGAAAGCGGACTCGTAAAGAAAGACCGACCGAAAGCGGAATTTCAACAACAAACGAGTACGACCGAAAGCGGACTCGAAAAGAAAGTTCGACCGAAAGCGGAATTTCAACAACAAATGAGTATGACCGAAAGTGGACTCGAAAATAAAGACCGACCGAAAGCGGAATCGAAAAGAAAAACCGACCGAAAGCAGAATGCAACAACAAACGAGTACGACCGAAAGCGGACTCGAAAAGAAAGACCGACCGAAAGCGGAATTTCAACAACAAACGAGCACGACCGAAAGCGGACTCGTAAAGAAAGAGCGACCGAAAGCGGAATTTCAACAACAAACGAGTACGACCGAAAGCGGGCTCGAAAAGAAAAACCGACCGAAAGTGGAATTTCAACAACAAACGAGTACGACTGAAAGCGGACTCGAAAAGAAATCCCGACCCAAAGCGGAATTTCAACAACAAACGAGTACGACCGAAAGCGGACTCGAAAAGAAAGACCAACCGAAAGCGGAATTTCAACAACAAACGAGTACGACCGAAAGCGGACTCGTAAAGAAAGACCGACCGAAAGCGGAATTTCAACAACAAACGAGTACGACCGAAAGCGGACTCGAAAAGAAAGTTCGACCGAAAGCGGAATTTCAACAACAAATGAGTATGACCGAAAGCGGACTCGTAAAGAAAGACCGACCGAAAGCGGAATCGAAAAGAAAGACCGACCGAAAGCAGAATTCAACAACAAACGAGTACGACCGAAAGCGGACTCGAAAAGAAAGACCGACCGAAAGCGGAATTTCAACAACAAACGAGCACGACCGAAAGCGGACTCGTAAAGAAAGACCGACCGAAAGCGGAATTTCAACAACAAACGAGTACGACCGAAAGCGGGCTCGAAAAGAAAGACCGACCGAAAGCGGAATTTCAACAACAAACGAGTACGACTGAAAGCGGACTCGAAAAGAAAGACCGACCGAAAGCGGAATTTCAACAACAAACGAGCACGACCGAAAGCGGATTCGAAAAGAAAGACCGACCGAAAGCGGAATTTCAACTACAAACGAGTACGACCGAAAGCGGACTCGAAAAGAAAGACCAACCGAAAGCGGAATTTCAACAACAAACGAGTACGACCGAAAGCGGACTCGTAAAGAAAGACCGACCGAAAGCGGAATTTCAACAACAAACGAGCACGACCGAAAGCGGACTCGTAAAGAAATACCGACCGATAGCGGAATTTAAACAACAAACGAGTACGACCGAAAGCGGACTCGAAAAGAAAGACCAACCGAAAGCGGAATTTCAACAACAAACGAGTACGACCGAAAGTAGATTTGTAAAGAAAGACCGACCGAAAGCGGAATTTCAACAACAAACGAGTACGACCGAAAGCGGACTCGAAAAGAAAGACCGACCGAAAGCGGAATTTCAACAACAAATGAGTATGACCGAAAGTGGACTCGAAAAGAAAGACCGACCGAAAGTGGAATCGAAAAGAAAGACCGACCGAAAGCAGAATTCAACAACAAACGAGTACGACCGAAAGCGGACTCGAAAAGAAAGACCGACCGAAAGCGGAATTTCAACAACAAACGAGCACGATCGAAAGCGGACTCGTAAAGAAAGACCGACCGAAAGCGGATTTTCAACAACAAACGAGTACGACCGAAAGCGGGCTCGAAAAGAAAGACCGACCGAAAGCGGAATTTCAACAACAAACGAGTACGACTGAAAGCGTACTCGAAAAGAAAGACCGACCGAAAGCGGAATTTCAACAACAAACGAGTACGACTGAAAGCGTACTCGAAAAGAAAGACCGACCGAAAGCGGAATTTCAACAACAAACGAGCACGACCGAAAGCGGACTCGAAAAGAAAGACCGACCGAAAGCGGAATTTCAACAACAAACGAGTACGACCGAAGGCGGACTCGTAAAGAAAGACCGACCGAAAGCGGAATTTCAACAACAAACGAGCACGACCGAAAGCGGACTTGAAAAGAAAGACCGACCGAAAGCGGAATTTCAACAACAAACGAGCACGACCGAAAGCGGACTCGAAAAGAAAGACCGACCGAAAGCGGAATTTCAACAACAAACGAGTACGACCGAAAGCGGACTCGAAAAGAAAGACCAACCGAAAGCGGAATTTCAACAACAAACGAGTACGACCGAAAGCGGACTCGTAAAGAAAGACCGACCGAAAGCGGAATTTCAACAACAAACGAGCACGACCGAAAGCGGACTCGTAAAGAAATACCGACCGAAAGCGGAATTTCAACAACAAACGAGTACGACCGAAAGCGGACTCGAAAAGAAAGACCAACCGAAAGCGGAATTTCAACTACAAACGAGTACGACCGAAAGCGGATTCGTAAAGAAAGACCGACCGAAAGCGAAATTTCAACAACAAACGAGTACGACCGAAAGCGGACTCGAAAAGAAAGACCGACCGAAAGCGGAATTTCAACAACAAATGAGTATGACCGAAAGTGGACTCGAAAAGAAAGACTGACCGAAAGCGGAATCGAAAAGAAAGACCGACCGAAAGCAGAATTAAACAATAAACGAGTACGACCGAAAGCGGACTCGAAAAGAAAGACCGACCGAAAGCGGAATTTCAACAACAAACGAGCACGACCGAAAGCGGACTCGTAAAGAAAGACCGACCGAAAGTGGATTTTCAACAACAAACGAGTACGACCGAAAGCGGGCTCGAAAAGAAAAACCGACCGAAAGCGGAATTTCAACAACAAACGAGTACGACTGAAAGCGGACTCGAAAAGAAAGACCGACCGAAAGCGGAATTTCAACAACAAACGAGCACGACCGAAAGCGGACTCGAAAAGAAAGACCGACCGAAAGCGGAATTTCAACAACAAACGAGTACGACCGAAGGCGGACTCGTAAAGAAAGACCGACCGAAAGCAGAATTTCAACAACAAACGAGCACGACCGAAAGCGGACTCGTAAAGAAAGACCAACCGAAAGCGGAATTTCAACAACAAACGAGTACGACCGAAAGCGGACTCGTAAAGAAAGACCGACCGAAAGCGGAATTTCAACAACAAACGAGCACGACCGAAAGCGGACTCGTAAAGAAAGACCGACCGAAAGCGGAATTTCAAAAACAAACGAGTACGACCGAAAGCAGACTCGAAAAGAAAGACCAACCGAAAGCGGAATCGAAAAGAAAGACCGACCGAAAGCAGAATTCAACAACAAACGAGTACGACCGAAAGCGGACTCGTAAAGAAAGACCGACAGAAAGCGGAATTTCAACAACAAACGAGTACGACCGAAAGCGGACTCGAAAAGAAAGACCGACCGAAAGCGGAATTTCAACAACAAACGAGTACGACCGAAAGCGGACTCGAAAAGAAAGACCAACCGAAAGCGGAATTTCAACAACAAACGAGTACGACCGAAAGCGGACACGGAAAGAAAGACCGACCGAAAGCGGAATATCAACAACGAACGAGTACGACCGAAAGCGGACTCGTAAAGAAAGACCGACCGAAAGCAGAATTTCAACAACAAACGAGTACGACCGAAAGCGGACTCGAAAAGAAAGACCGACCGAAAGCGAAATTTCAACAACAAATGATTATGACCGAAAGTGGACTCGAAAAGAAAGACCGACCGAAAGCGGAATCGAAAAGAAAGACCGACCGAAAGCAGAATTCAACAACAAACGAGTACGACCGAAAGCGGACTCGAAAAGAAAGACCGACCGAAAGCAGAATTTCAACAACAAACGAGCACGACCGAAAGCGGACTTGAAAAGAAAGACCGACCGAAAGCGGAATTTCAACAACAAACGAGCACGACCGAAAGCGGACTCGAAAAGAAAGACCTACCCAAAGCAGAATTTCAACAACAAACGAGTACGACCGAAAGCGGACTCGAAAAGAAAGACCAACCGAAAGCGGAATTTCAACAACAAACGAGTACGATCGAAAGCGGACTCGTAAAGAAAGACCGACCGAAAGCGGAATTTCAACAACAAACGAGTACGACCGAAAGCGGACTCGAAAAGAAAGTTCGACCGAAAGCGGAATTTCAACAACAAATGAGTATGATCGAAAGTGGACTCGAAAATAAAGACCGACCGAAAGCGGAATCGAAAAGAAAAACCGACCGAAAGCAGAATGTAACAACAAACGAGTACGACCGAAAGCGGACTCGAAAAGAAAGACCGACCGAAAGCGGAATTTCAACAACAAACGAGCACGACCGAAAGCGGACTCGTAAAGAAAGAGCGACCGAAAGCGGAATTTCAACAACAAACGAGTACGACCGAAAGCGGACTCGTAAAGAAAGACCGACCGAAAGCGGAATTTCAACAACAAACGAGTACGACCGAAAGCGGATTCGAAAAGAAAGTTCGACCGAAAGCGGAATTTCAACAACAAATGAGTATGACCGAAAGCGGACTCGTAAAGAAAGACCGACCGAAAGCGGAATCGAAAAGAAAGACCGACCGAAAGCAGAATTCAACAACAAACGAGTACGACCGAAAGCGGGCTCGAAAAGAAAGACCGACCGAAAGCGGAATTTCAACAACAAACGAGTACGACTGAAAGCGGACTCGAAAAGAAAGACCGACCGAAAGCGGAATTTCAACAACAAACGAGCACGACCGAAAGCGGATTCGAAAAGAAAGACCGACCGAAAGCGGAATTTCAACTACAAACGAGTACGACCGAAAGCGGACTCGAAAAGAAAGACCAACCGAAAGCGGAATTTCAACAACAAACGAGTACGACCGAAAGCGGACTCGTAAAGAAAGACCGACCGAAAGCGGAATTTCAACAACAAACGAGCACGACCGAAAGCGGACTCGTAAAGAAATACCGACCGATAGCGGAATTTCAACAACAAACGAGTACGACCGAAAGCGGACTCGAAAAGAAAGACCAACCGAAAGCGGAATTTCAACAACAAACGAGTACGACCGAAAGCAGATTTGTAAAGAAAGACCGACCGAAAGCGGAATTTCAACAACAAACGAGTACGACCGAAAGCGGACTCGAAAAGAAAGACCGACCGAAAGCGGAATTTCAACAACAAATGAGTATGACCGAAAGTGGACTCGAAAAGAAAGACCGACCGAAAGTGGAATCGAAAAGAAAGACCGACCGAAAGCAGAATTCAACAACAAACGAGTACGACCGAAAGCGGACTCGAAAAGAAAGACCGACCGAAAGCGGAATTTCAACAACAAACAAGCACGATCGAAAGCGGACTCGTAAAGAAAGACCGACCGAAAGCGGATTTTCAACAACAAACGAGTACGACCGAAAGCGGGCTCGAAAAGAAAGACCGACCGAAAGCGGAATTTCAACAACAAACGAGTACGACTGAAAGCGTACTCGAAAAGAAAGACCGACCGAAAGCGGAATTTCAACAACAAACGAGTACGACTGAAAGCGTACTCGAAAAGAAAGACCGACCGAAAGCGGAATTTCAACAACAAACGAGCACGACCGAAAGCGGACTCGAAAAGAAAGACCGACCGAAAGCGGAATTTCAACAACAAACGAGTACGACCGAAGGCGGACTCGTAAAGAAAGACCGACCGAAAGCGGAATTTCAACAACAAACGAGCACGACCGAAAGCGGACTTGAAAAGAAAGACCGACCGAAAGCGGAATTTCAACAACAAACGAGCACGACCGAAAGCGGACTCGAAAAGAAAGACCGACCGAAAGCGGAATTTCAACAACAAACGAGTACGACCGAAAGCGGACTCGAAAAGAAAGACCAACCGAAAGCGGAATTTCAACAACAAACGAGTACGACCGAAAGCGGACTCGTAAAGAAAGACCGACCGAAAGCGGAATTTCAACAACAAACGAGCACGACCGAAAGCGGACTCGTAAAGAAATACCGACCGAAAGCGGAATTTCAACAACAAACGAGTACGACCGAAAGCGGACTCGAAAAGAAAGACCAACCGAAAGCGGAATTTCAACTACAAACGAGTACGACCGAAAGCGGATTCGTAAAGAAAGACCGACCGAAAGCGAAATTTCAACAACAAACGAGTACGACCGAAAGCGGACTCGAAAAGAAAGACCGACCGAAAGCGGAATTTCAACAACAAATGAGTATGACCGAAAGTGGACTCGAAAAGAAAGACTGACCGAAAGCGGAATCGAAAAGAAAGACCGACCGAAAGCAGAATTAAACAATAAACGAGTACGACCGAAAGCGGACTCGAAAAGAAAGACCGACCGAAAGCGGAATTTCAACAACAAACGAGCACGACCGAAAGCGGACTCGTAAAGAAAGACCGACCGAAAGTGGATTTTCAACAACAAACGAGTACGACCGAAAGCGGGCTCGAAAAGAAAAACCGACCGAAAGCGGAATTTCAACAACAAACGAGTACGACTGAAAGCGGACTCGAAAAGAAAGACCGACCGAAAGCGGAATTTCAACAACAAACGAGCACGACCGAAAGCGGACTCGAAAAGAAAGACCGACCGAAAGCGGAATTTCAACAACAAACGAGTACGACCGAAGGCGGACTCGTAAAGAAAGACCGACCGAAAGCAGAATTTCAACAACAAACGAGCACGACCGAAAGCGGACTCGTAAAGAAAGACCAACCGAAAGCGGAATTTCAACAACAAACGAGTACGACCGAAAGCGGACTCGTAAAGAAAGACCGACCGAAAGCGGAATTTCAACAACAAACGAGCACGACCGAAAGCGGACTCGTAAAGAAAGACCGACCGAAAGCGGAATTTCAAAAACAAACGAGTACGACCGAAAGCAGACTCGAAAAGAAAGACCAACCGAAAGCGGAATCGAAAAGAAAGACCGACCGAAAGCAGAATTCAACAACAAACGAGTACGACCGAAAGCGGACTCGTAAAGAAAGACCGACAGAAAGCGGAATTTCAACAACAAACGAGTACGACCGAAAGCGGACTCGAAAAGAAAGACCGACCGAAAGCGGAATTTCAACAACAAACGAGTACGACCGAAAGCGGACTCGAAAAGAAAGACCAACCGAAAGCGGAATTTCAACAACAAACGAGTACGACCGAAAGCGGACACGGAAAGAAAGACCGACCGAAAGCGGAATATCAACAACGAACGAGTACGACCGAAAGCGGACTCGTAAAGAAAGACCGACCGAAAGCAGAATTTCAACAACAAACGAGTACGACCGAAAGCGGACTCGAAAAGAAAGACCGACCGAAAGCGAAATTTCAACAACAAATGATTATGACCGAAAGTGGACTCGAAAAGAAAGACCGACCGAAAGCGGAATCGAAAAGAAAGACCGACCGAAAGCAGAATTCAACAACAAACGAGTACGACCGAAAGCGGACTCGAAAAGAAAGACCGACCGAAAGCAGAATTTCAACAACAAACGAGCACGACCGAAAGCGGACTTGAAAAGAAAGACCGACCGAAAGCGGAATTTCAACAACAAACGAGCACGACCGAAAGCGGACTCGAAAAGAAAGACCTACCCAAAGCAGAATTTCAACAACAAACGAGTACGACCGAAAGCGGACTCGAAAAGAAAGACCAACCGAAAGCGGAATTTCAACAACAAACGAGTACGATCGAAAGCGGACTCGTAAAGAAAGACCGACCGAAAGCGGAATTTCAACAACAAACGAGTACGACCGAAAGCGGACTCGAAAAGAAAGTTCGACCGAAAGCGGAATTTCAACAACAAATGAGTATGATCGAAAGTGGACTCGAAAATAAAGACCGACCGAAAGCGGAATCGAAAAGAAAAACCGACCGAAAGCAGAATGCAACAACAAACGAGTACGACCGAAAGCGGACTCGAAAAGAAAGACCGACCGAAAGCGGAATTTCAACAACAAACGAGCACGACCGAAAGCGGACTCGTAAAGAAAGAGCGACCGAAAGCGGAATTTCAACAACAAACGAGTACGACCGAAAGCGGACTCGTAAAGAAAGACCGACCGAAAGCGGAATTTCAACAACAAACGAGTACGACCGAAAGCGGATTCGAAAAGAAAGTTCGACCGAAAGCGGAATTTCAACAACAAATGAGTATGACCGAAAGCGGACTCGTAAAGAAAGACCGACCGAAAGCGGAATCGAAAAGAAAGACCGACCGAAAGCAGAATTCAACAACAAACGAGTACGACCGAAAGCGGACTCGAAAAGAAAGACCGACCGAAAGCGGAATTTCAACAACAAACGAGCACGACCGAAAGCGGACTCGTAAAGAAAGACCGACCGAAAGCGGAATTTCAACAACAAACGAGTACGACCGAAAGCGGGCTCGAAAAGAAAGACCGACTGAAAGCAGAATTTCAACAACAAACGAGTACGACTGAAAGCGGACTCGAAAAGAAAGACCGACCGAAAGCGGAATTTCAACAACAAACGAGCACGACCGAAAGCGGATTCGAAAAGAAAGACCGACCGAAAGCGGAATTTCAACTACAAACGAGTACGACCGAAAGCGGACTCGAAAAGAAAGACCAACCGAAAGCGGAATTTCAACAACAAACGAGTACGACCGAAAGCGGACTCGTAAAGAAAGACCGACCGAAAGCGGAATTTCAACAACAAACGAGCACGACCGAAAGCGGACTCGTAAAGAAATACCGACCGATAGCGGAATTTCAACAACAAACGAGTACGACCGAAAGCGGACTCGAAAAGAAAGACCAACCGAAAGCGGAATTTCAACAACAAACGAGTACGACCGAAAGCAGATTTGTAAAGAAAGACCGACCGAAAGCGGAATTTCAACAACAAACGAGTACGACCGAAAGAGGACTCGAAAAGAAAGACCGACCGAAAGCGGAATTTCAACAACAAATGAGTATGACCGAAAGTGGACTCGAAAAGAAAGACCGACCGAAAGTGGAATCGAAAAGAAAGACCGACCGAAAGCAGAATTCAACAACAAACGAGTACGACCGAAAGCGGACTCGAAAAGAAAGACCGACCGAAAGCGGAATTTCAACAACAAACGAGCACGACCGAAAGCGGACTCGTAAAGAAAGACCGACCGAAAGCGGATTTTCAACAACAAACGAGTACGACCGAAAGCGGGCTCGAAAAGAAAGACCGACCGAAAGCGGAATTTCAACAACAAACGAGTACGACTGAAAGCGTACTCGAAAAGAAAGACCGACCGAAAGCGGAATTTCAACAACAAACGAGTACGACTGAAAGCGTACTCGAAAAGAAAGACCGACCGAAAGCGGAATTTCAACAACAAACGAGCATGACCGAAAGCGGACTCGAAAAGAAAGACCGACCGAAAGCGGAATTTCAACAACAAACGAGTACGACCGAAGGCGGACTCGTAAAGAAAGACCGACCGAAAGCGGAATTTCAACAACAAACGAGCACGACCGAAAGCGGACTTGAAAAGAAAGACCGACCGAAAGCGGAATTTCAACAACAAACGAGCACGACCGAAAGCGGACTCGAAAAGAAAGACCGACCGAAAGCGGAATTTCAACAACAAACGAGTACGACCGAAAGCGGACTCGAAAAGAAAGACCAACCGAAAGCGGAATTTCAACAACAAACGAGTACGACCGAAAGCGGACTCGTAAAGAAAGACCGACCGAAAGCGGAATTTCAACAACAAACGAGCACGACCGAAAGCGGACTCGTAAAGAAATACCGACCGAAAGCGGAATTTCAACAACAAACGAGTACGACCGAAAGCGGACTCGAAAAGAAAGACCAACCGAAAGCGGAATTTCAACAACAAACGAGTACGACCGAAAGCGGATTCGTAAAGAAAGACCGACCGAAAGCGAAATTTCAACAACAAACGAGTACGACCGAAAGCGGACTCGAAAAGAAAGACCGACCGAAAGCGGAATTTCAACAACAAATGAGTATGACCGAAAGTGGACTCGAAAAGAAAGACTGACCGAAAGCGGAATCGAAAAGAAAGACCGACCGAAAGCAGAATTAAACAATAAACGAGTACGACCGAAAGCGGACTCGAAAAGAAAGACCGACCGAAAGCGGAATTTCAACAACAAACGAGCACGACCGAAAGCGGACTCGTAAAGAAAGACCGACCGAAAGTGGATTTTCAACAACAAACGAGTACGACCGAAAGCGGGCTCGAAAAGAAAAACCGACCGAAAGCGGAATTTCAACAACAAACGAGTACGACTGAAAGCGGACTCGAAAAGAAAGACCGACCGAAAGCGGAATTTCAACAACAAACGAGCACGACCGAAAGCGGACTCGAAAAGAAAGACCGACCGAAAGCGGAATTTCAACAACAAACGAGTACGACCGAAGGCGGACTCGTAAAGAAAGACCGACCGAAAGCAGAATTTCAACAACAAACGAGCACGACCGAAAGCGGACTCGTAAAGAAAGACCAACCGAAAGCGGAATTTCAACAACAAACGAGTACGACCGAAAGCGGACTCGTAAAGAAAGACCGACCGAAAGCGGAATTTCAACAACAAACGAGCACGACCGAAAGCGGACTCGTAAAGAAAGACCGACCGAAAGCGGAATTTCAAAAACAAACGAGTACGACCGAAAGCAGACTCGAAAAGAAAGACCAACCGAAAGCGGAATCGAAAAGAAAGACCGACCGAAAGCAGAATTCAACAACAAACGAGTACGACCGAAAGCGGACTCGTAAAGAAAGACCGACAGAAAGCGGAATTTCAACAACAAACGAGTACGACCGAAAGCGGACTCGAAAAGAAAGACCGACCGAAAGCGGAATTTCAACAACAAACGAGTACGACCGAAAGCGGACTCGAAAAGAAAGACCAACCGAAAGCGGAATTTCAACAACAAACGAGTACGACCGAAAGCGGACACGGAAAGAAAGACCGACCGAAAGCGGAATATCAACAACGAACGAGTACGACCGAAAGCGGACTCGTAAAGAAAGACCGACCGAAAGCAGAATTTCAACAACAAACGAGTACGACCGAAAGCGGACTCGAAAAGAAAGACCGACCGAAAGCGAAATTTCAACAACAAATGATTATGACCGAAAGTGGACTCGAAAAGAAAGACCGACCGAAAGCGGAATCGAAAAGAAAGACCGACCGAAAGCAGAATTCAACAACAAACGAGTACGACCGAAAGCGGACTCGAAAAGAAAGACCGACCGAAAGCAGAATTTCAACAACAAACGAGCACGACCGAAAGCGGACTTGAAAAGAAAGACCGACCGAAAGCGGAATTTCAACAACAAACGAGCACGACCGAAAGCGGACTCGAAAAGAAAGACCGACCCAAAGCAGAATTTCAACAACAAACGAGTACGACCGAAAGCGGACTCGAAAAGAAAGACCAACCGAAAGCGGAATTTCAACAACAAACGAGTACGATCGAAAGCGGACTCGTAAAGAAAGACCGACCGAAAGCGGAATTTCAACAACAAACGAGTACGACCGAAAGCGGACTCGAAAAGAAAGTTCGACCGAAAGCGGAATTTCAACAACAAATGAGTATGACCGAAAGTGGACTCGAAAATAAAGACCGACCGAAAGCGGAATCGAAAAGAAAAACCGACCGAAAGCAGAATGCAACAACAAACGAGTACGACCGAAAGCGGACTCGAAAAGAAAGACCGACCGAAAGCGGAATTTCAACAACAAACGAGCACGACCGAAAGCGGACTCGTAAAGAAAGAGCGACCGAAAGCGGAATTTCAACAACAAACGAGTACGACCGAAAGCGGGCTCGAAAATAAAAACCGACCGAAAGCGGAATTTCAACAACAAACGAGTACGACTGAAAGCGGACTCGAAAAGAAATCCCGACCCAAAGCGGAATTTCAACAACAAACGAGTACGACCGAAAGCGGACTCGAAAAGAAAGACCAACCGAAAGCGGAATTTCAACAACAAACGAGTACGACCGAAAGCGGACTCGTAAAGAAAGACCGACCGAAAGCGGAATTTCAACAACGAACGAGTACGACCGAAAGCGGACTCGAAAAGAAAGTTCGACCGAAAGCGGAATTTCAACAACAAATGAGTATGACCGAAAGCGGACTCGTAAAGAAAGACCGACCGAAAGCGGAATCGAAAAGAAAGACCGACCGAAAGCAGAATTCAACAACAAACGAGTACGACCGAAAGCGGACTCGAAAAGAAAGACCGACCGAAAGCGGAATTTCAACAACAAACGAGCACGACCGAAAGCGGACTCGTAAAGAAAGACCGACCGAAAGCGGAATTTCAACAACAAACGAGTACGACCGAAAGCGGGCTCGAAAAGAAAGACCGACCGAAAGCGGAATTTCAACAACAAACGAGTACGACTGAAAGCGGACTCGAAAAGAAAGACCGACCGAAAGCGGAATTTCAACAACAAACGAGCACGACCGAAAGCGGATTCGAAAAGAAAGACCGACCAAAAGCGGAATTTCAACTACAAACGAGTACGACCGAAAGCGGACTCGAAAAGAAAGACCAACCGAAAGCGGAATTTCAACAACAAACGAGTACGACCGAAAGCGGACTCGTAAAGAAAGACCGACCGAAAACGGAATTTCAACAACAAACGAGCACGACCGAAAGCGGACTCGTAAAGAAATACCGACCGATAGCGGAATTTCAACAACAAACGAGTACGACCGAAAGCGGACTCGAAAAGAAAGACCAACCGAAAGCGGAATTTCAACAACAAACGAGTACGACCGAAAGCAGATTTGTAAAGAAAGACCGACCGAAAGCGGAATTTCAACAACAAACGAGTACGACCGAAAGCGGACTCGAAAAGAAAGACCGACCGAAAGCGGAATTTCAACAACAAATGAGTATGACCGAAAGTGGACTCGAAAAGAAAGACCGACCGAAAGTGGAATCGAAAAGAAAGACCGACCGAAAGCAGAATTCAACAACAAACGAGTACGACCGAAAGTGGACTCGAAAAGAAAGACCGACCGAAAGCGGAATTTCAACAACAAACGAGCACGACCGAAAGCGGACTCGTAAAGAAAGACCGACCGAAAGCGGATTTTCAACAACAAACGAGTACGACCGAAAGCGGGCTCGAAAAGAAAGACCGACCGAAAGCGGAATTTCAACAACAAACGAGTACGACTGAAAGCGTACTCGAAAAGAAAGACCGACCGAAAGCGGAATTTCAACAACAAACGAGTACGACTGAAAGCGTACTCGAAAAGAAAGACCGACCGAAAGCGGAATTTCAACAACAAACGAGCACGACCGAAAGCGGACTCGAAAAGAAAGACCGACCGAAAGCGGAATTTCAACAACAAACGAGTACGACCGAAGGCGGACTCGTAAAGAAAGACCGACCGAAAGCGGAATTTCAACAACAAACGAGCACGACCGAAAGCGGACTTGAAAAGAAAGACCGACCGAAAGCGGAATTTCAACAACAAACGAGCACGACCGAAAGCGGACTCGAAAAGAAAGACCGACCGAAAGCGGAATTTCAACAACAAACGAGTACGACCGAAAGCGGACTCGAAAAGAAAGACCAACCGAAAGCGGAATTTCAACAACAAACGAGTACGACCGAAAGCGGACTCGTAAAGAAAGACCGACCGAAAGCGGAATTTCAACAACAAACGAGCACGACCGAAAGCGGACTCGTAAAGAAATACCGACCGAAAGCGGAATTTCAACAACAAACGAGTACGACCGAAAGCGGACTCGAAAAGAAAGACCAACCGAAAGCGGAATTTCAACAACAAACGAGTACGACCGAAAGCGGATTCGTAAAGAAAGACCGACCGAAAGCGGAATTTCAACAACAAACGAGTACGACCGAAAGCGGACTCGAAAAGAAAGACCGACCGAAAGCGGAATTTCAACAACAAATGAGTATGACCGAAAGTGGACTCGAAAAGAAA
Organism: Lathyrus tuberosus; assembly: GCA_022829125.1. Classification (NCBI taxonomy): domain Eukaryota; kingdom Viridiplantae; phylum Streptophyta; class Magnoliopsida; order Fabales; family Fabaceae; genus Lathyrus; species Lathyrus tuberosus. Next base: position 1,527,642 of record JALAZF010000639.1, read on the forward strand.
GACTGACCGAAAGCGGAATCGAAAAGAAAGACCGACCGAAGGCAGAATTAAACAATAAACGAGTACGACCGAAAGCGGACTCGAAAAGAAAGACCGACCGAAAGCGGAATTTCAACAACAAACGAGCACGACCGAAAGCGGACTCGTAAAGAAAGACCGACCGAAAGTGGATTTTCAACAACAAACGAGTACGACCGAAAGCGGGCTCGAAAAGAAAAACCGACCGAAAGCGGAATTTCAACAACAAACGAGTACGACTGAAAGCGGACTCGAAAAGAAAGACCGACCGAAAGCGGAATTTCAACAACAAACGAGCACGACCGAAAGCGGACTCGAAAAGAAAGACCGACCGAAAGCGGAATTTCAACAACAAACGAGTACGACCGAAGGCGGACTCGTAAAGAAAGACCGACCGAAAGCAGAATTTCAACAACAAACGAGCACGACTGAAAGCGGACTCGTAAAGAAAGACCAACCGAAAGCGGAATTTCAACAACAAACGAGTACGACCGAAAGCGGACTCGTAAAGAAAGACCGACCGAAAGCGGAATTTCAACAACAAACGAGCACGACCGAAAGCGGACTCGTAAAGAAAGACCGACCGAAAGCGGAATTTCAACAACAAACGAGCACGACCGAAAGCGGACTCGTAAAGAAAGACCGACCGAAAGCGGAATTTCAAAAACAAACGAGTACGACCGAAAGCAGACTCGAAAAGAAAGACCAACCGAAAGCGGAATCGAAAAGAAAGACCGACCGAAAGCAGAATTCAACAACAAACGAGTACGACCGAAAGCGGACTCGAAAAGAAAGACCGACCGAAAGCAGAATTTCAACAACAAATGAGCACGACCGAAAGCGGACTTGAAAAGAAAGACCGACCGAAAGCGGAATTTCAACAACAAACGAGCACGACCGAAAGCGGACTCGAAAAGAAAGACCGACCCAAAGTGGATTTTCAACAACAAACGAGTACGACCGAAAGCGGGCTCGAAAAGAAAAACCGACCGAAAGCGGAATTTCAACAACAAACGAGTACGACTGAAAGCGGACTCGAAAAGAAAGACCGACCGAAAGCGGAATTTCAACAACAAACGAGCACGACCGAAAGCGGACTCGAAAAGAAAGACCGACCGAAAGCGGAATTTCAACAACAAACGAGTACGACCGAAGGCGGACTCGTAAAGAAAGACCGACCGAAAGCAGAATTTCAACAACAAACGAGCACGACTGAAAGCGGACTCGTAAAGAAAGACCAACCGAAAGCGGAATTTCAACAACAAACGAGTACGACCGAAAGCGGACTCGTAAAGAAAGACCGACCGAAAGCGGAATTTCAACAACAAACGAGCACGACCGAAAGCGGACTCGTAAAGAAAGACCGACCGAAAGCGGAATTTCAAAAACAAACGAGTACGACCGAAAGCAGACTCGAAAAGAAAGACCAACCGAAAGCGGAATCGAAAAGAAAGACCGACCGAAAGCAGAATTCAACAACAAACGAGTACGACCGAAAGCGGACTCGAAAAGAAAGACCGACCGAAAGCAGAATTTCAACAACAAATGAGCACGACCGAAAGCGGACTTGAAAAGAAAGACCGACCGAAAGCGGAATTTCAACAACAAACGAGCACGACCGAAAGCGGACTCGAAAAGAAAGACCGACCCAAAGCGGAATTTCAACAACAAACGAGTACGACCGAAAGCGGACTCGAAAAGAAAGACCAACCGAAAGCGGAATTTCAACAACAAACGAGTACGACCGAAAGCGGACTCGTAAAGAAAGACCGACCGAAAGCGGAATTTCAACAACAAATGAGTAGGACCGAAAACGGACTCGAAAAGAAAGACCGACCGAAAGCGGAATTTCAACAATAAATGAGTATGACCGAAAGTGGACTCGAAAAGAAAGACCGACCGAAAGCGGAATCGAAAAGAAAGACCGACCGAAAGCAGAATTCAACAACACACGAGTACGACCGAAAGCGGACTCGAAAAGAAAGACCGACCGAAAGCGGAATTTCAACATCAAACGAGCACGACCGAAAGCGGACTCGAAAAGAAAGACCGACCGAAAGCGGAATTTCAACAACAAACGAGTACGACCGAAAGCGGGCTCTAAAAGAAAGACCGACCGAAAGCCGAATTTCAACAACAAACGAGTACGACTGAAAGCGGACTCGAAAAGAAAGACCAACCGAAAGCGGAATTTCAACAACAAACGAGTACGACCGAAAGCGGACTCGTAAAGAAAGACCGACAGAAAGCGGAATTTCAACAACAAACGAGTACGACCGAAAGCGGACTCGAAAAGAAAGACCGACCGAAAGCGGAATTTCAACAACAAACGAGTACGACCGAAAGCGGACTCGAAAAGAAAGACCAACCGAAAGCGGAATCGAAAAGAAAGACCGACCGAAAGCAGAATTCAACAACAAACGAGTACGACCGAAAGCGGACTCGAAAAGAAAGACCGACCGAAAGCAGAATTTCAACAACAAACGAGCACGACCGAAAGCGGACTTGAAAAGAAAGACCGACCGAAAGCGGAATTTCAACAACAAACGAGCACGACCGAAAGCGGACTCGAAAAGAAAGACCGACCCAAAGCGGAATTTCAACAACAAACGAGTACGACCGAAAGCGGACTCGAAAAGAAAGACCAACCGAAAGCGGAATTTCAACAACAAACGAGTACGACCGAAAGCGGACTCGTAAAGAAAGACCGACCGAAAGCGGAATTTCAACAACAAATGAGTAGGACCGAAAACGGACTCGAAAAGAAAGTTCGACCGAAAGCGGAATTTCAACAACAAATGAGTATGACCGAAAGCGGACTCGTAAAGAAAGACCGACCGAAAGCGGAATCGAAAAGAAAGACCGACCGAAAGCAGAATTCAACAACAAACGAGTACGACCGAAAGCGGACTCGAAAAGAAAGACCGACCGAAAGCGGAATTTCAACAACAAACGAGCACGACCGAAAGCGGACTCGTAAAGAAAGACCGACCGAAAGCGGAATTTCAACAACAAACGAGTACGACCGAAAGCGGGCTCGAAAAGAAAGACCGACCGAAAGCGGAATTTCAACAACAAACGAGTACGACTGAAAGCGGACTCGAAAAGAAAGACCGACCGAAAGCGGAATTTCAACAACAAACGAGCACGACCGAAAGCGGATTCGAAAAGAAAGACCGACCAAAAGCGGAATTTCAACTACAAACGAGTACGACCGAAAGCGGACTCGAAAAGAAAGACCAACCGAAAGCGGAATTTCAACAACAAACGAGTACGACCGAAAGCGGACTCGTAAAGAAAGACCGACCGAAAACGGAATTTCAACAACAAACGAGCACGACCGAAAGCGGACTCGTAAAGAAATACCGACCGATAGCGGAATTTCAACAACAAACGAGTACGACCGAAAGCGGACTCGAAAAGAAAGACCAACCGAAAGCGGAATTTCAACAACAAACGAGTACGACCGAAAGCAGATTTGTAAAGAAAGACCGACCGAAAGCGGAATTTCAACAACAAACGAGTACGACCGAAAGCGGACTCGAAAAGAAAGACCGACCGAAAGCGGAATTTCAACAACAAATGAGTATGACCGAAAGTGGACTCGAAAAGAAAGACCGACCGAAAGTGGAATCGAAAAGAAAGACCGACCGAAAGCAGAATTCAACAACAAACGAGTACGACCGAAAGTGGACTCGAAAAGAAAGACCGACCGAAAGCGGAATTTCAACAACAAACGAGCACGACCGAAAGCGGACTCGTAAAGAAAGACCGACCGAAAGCGGATTTTCAACAACAAACGAGTACGACCGAAAGCGGGCTCGAAAAGAAAGACCGACCGAAAGCGGAATTTCAACAACAAACGAGTACGACTGAAAGCGTACTCGAAAAGAAAGACCGACCGAAAGCGGAATTTCAACAACAAACGAGTACGACTGAAAGCGTACTCGAAAAGAAAGACCGACCGAAAGCGGAATTTCAACAACAAACGAGCACGACCGAAAGCGGACTCGAAAAGAAAGACCGACCGAAAGCGGAATTTCAACAACAAACGAGTACGACCGAAGGCGGACTCGTAAAGAAAGACCGACCGAAAGCGGAATTTCAACAACAAACGAGCACGACCGAAAGCGGACTTGAAAAGAAAGACCGACCGAAAGCGGAATTTCAACAACAAACGAGCACGACCGAAAGCGGACTCGAAAAGAAAGACCGACCGAAAGCGGAATTTCAACAACAAACGAGTACGACCGAAAGCGGACTCGAAAAGAAAGACCAACCGAAAGCGGAATTTCAACAACAAACGAGTACGACCGAAAGCGGACTCGTAAAGAAAGACCGACCGAAAGCGGAATTTCAACAACAAACGAGCACGACCGAAAGCGGACTCGTAAAGAAATACCGACCGAAAGCGGAATTTCAACAACAAACGAGTACGACCGAAAGCGGACTCGAAAAGAAAGACCAACCGAAAGCGGAATTTCAACAACAAACGAGTACGACCGAAAGCGGATTCGTAAAGAAAGACCGACCGAAAGCGGAATTTCAACAACAAACGAGTACGACCGAAAGCGGACTCGAAAAGAAAGACCGACCGAAAGCGGAATTTCAACAACAAATGAGTATGACCGAAAGTGGACTCGAAAAGAAAGACTGACCGAAAGCGGAATCGAAAAGAAAGACCGACCGAAGGCAGAATTAAACAATAAACGAGTACGACCGAAAGCGGACTCGAAAAGAAAGACCGACCGAAAGCGGAATTTCAACAACAAACGAGCACGACCGAAAGCGGACTCGTAAAGAAAGACCGACCGAAAGTGGATTTTCAACAACAAACGAGTACGACCGAAAGCGGGCTCGAAAAGAAAAACCGACCGAAAGCGGAATTTCAACAACAAACGAGTACGACTGAAAGCGGACTCGAAAAGAAAGACCGACCGAAAGCGGAATTTCAACAACAAACGAGCACGACCGAAAGCGGACTCGAAAAGAAAGACCGACCGAAAGCGGAATTTCAACAACAAACGAGTACGACCGAAGGCGGACTCGTAAAGAAAGACCGACCGAAAGCAGAATTTCAACAACAAACGAGCACGACTGAAAGCGGACTCGTAAAGAAAGACCAACCGAAAGCGGAATTTCAACAACAAACGAGTACGACCGAAAGCGGACTCGTAAAGAAAGACCGACCGAAAGCGGAATTTCAACAACAAACGAGCACGACCGAAAGCGGACTCGTAAAGAAAGACCGACCGAAAGCGGAATTTCAACAACAAACGAGCACGACCGAAAGCGGACTCGTAAAGAAAGACCGACCGAAAGCGGAATTTCAAAAACAAACGAGTACGACCGAAAGCAGACTCGAAAAGAAAGACCAACCGAAAGCGGAATCGAAAAGAAAGACCGACCGAAAGCAGAATTCAACAACAAACGAGTACGACCGAAAGCGGACTCGAAAAGAAAGACCGACCGAAAGCAGAATTTCAACAACAAATGAGCACGACCGAAAGCGGACTTGAAAAGAAAGACCGACCGAAAGCGGAATTTCAACAACAAACGAGCACGACCGAAAGCGGACTCGAAAAGAAAGACCGACCCAAAGTGGATTTTCAACAACAAACGAGTACGACCGAAAGCGGGCTCGAAAAGAAAAACCGACCGAAAGCGGAATTTCAACAACAAACGAGTACGACTGAAAGCGGACTCGAAAAGAAAGACCGACCGAAAGCGGAATTTCAACAACAAACGAGCACGACCGAAAGCGGACTCGAAAAGAAAGACCGACCGAAAGCGGAATTTCAACAACAAACGAGTACGACCGAAGGCGGACTCGTAAAGAAAGACCGACCGAAAGCAGAATTTCAACAACAAACGAGCACGACTGAAAGCGGACTCGTAAAGAAAGACCAACCGAAAGCGGAATTTCAACAACAAACGAGTACGACCGAAAGCGGACTCGTAAAGAAAGACCGACCGAAAGCGGAATTTCAACAACAAACGAGCACGACCGAAAGCGGACTCGTAAAGAAAGACCGACCGAAAGCGGAATTTCAAAAACAAACGAGTACGACCGAAAGCAGACTCGAAAAGAAAGACCAACCGAAAGCGGAATCGAAAAGAAAGACCGACCGAAAGCAGAATTCAACAACAAACGAGTACGACCGAAAGCGGACTCGAAAAGAAAGACCGACCGAAAGCAGAATTTCAACAACAAATGAGCACGACCGAAAGCGGACTTGAAAAGAAAGACCGACCGAAAGCGGAATTTCAACAACAAACGAGCACGACCGAAAGCGGACTCGAAAAGAAAGACCGACCCAAAGCGGAATTTCAACAACAAACGAGTACGACCGAAAGCGGACTCGAAAAGAAAGACCAACCGAAAGCGGAATTTCAACAACAAACGAGTACGACCGAAAGCGGACTCGTAAAGAAAGACCGACCGAAAGCGGAATTTCAACAACAAATGAGTAGGACCGAAAACGGACTCGAAAAGAAAGACCGACCGAAAGCGGAATTTCAACAATAAATGAGTATGACCGAAAGTGGACTCGAAAAGAAAGACCGACCGAAAGCGGAATCGAAAAGAAAGACCGACCGAAAGCAGAATTCAACAACACACGAGTACGACCGAAAGCGGACTCGAAAAGAAAGACCGACCGAAAGCGGAATTTCAACATCAAACGAGCACGACCGAAAGCGGACTCGAAAAGAAAGACCGACCGAAAGCGGAATTTCAACAACAAACGAGTACGACCGAAAGCGGGCTCTAAAAGAAAGACCGACCGAAAGCCGAATTTCAACAACAAACGAGTACGACTGAAAGCGGACTCGAAAAGAAAGACCAACCGAAAGCGGAATTTCAACAACAAACGAGTACGACCGAAAGCGGACTCGTAAAGAAAGACCGACAGAAAGCGGAATTTCAACAACAAACGAGTACGACCGAAAGCGGACTCGAAAAGAAAGACCGACCGAAAGCGGAATTTCAACAACAAACGAGTACGACCGAAAGCGGACTCGAAAAGAAAGACCAACCGAAAGCGGAATCGAAAAGAAAGACCGACCGAAAGCAGAATTCAACAACAAACGAGTACGACCGAAAGCGGACTCGAAAAGAAAGACCGACCGAAAGCAGAATTTCAACAACAAACGAGCACGACCGAAAGCGGACTTGAAAAGAAAGACCGACCGAAAGCGGAATTTCAACAACAAACGAGCACGACCGAAAGCGGACTCGAAAAGAAAGACCGACCCAAAGCGGAATTTCAACAACAAACGAGTACGACCGAAAGCGGACTCGAAAAGAAAGACCAACCGAAAGCGGAATTTCAACAACAAACGAGTACGACCGAAAGCGGACTCGTAAAGAAAGACCGACCGAAAGCGGAATTTCAACAACAAATGAGTAGGACCGAAAACGGACTCGAAAAGAAAGACCGACCGAAGCGGAATTTCAACAATAAATGAGTATGACCGAAAGTGGACTCGAAAAGAAAGACCGACCGAAAGCGGAATCGAAAAGAAAGACCGACCGAAAGCAGAATTCAACAACAAACGAGTACGACCGAAAGCGGACTCGAAAAGAAAGACCGACCGAAAGCGGAATTTCAACATCAAACGAGCACGACCGAAAGCGGACTCGAAAAGAAAGACCGACCGAAAGCGGAATTTCAACAACAAACGAGTACGACCGAAAGCGGGCTCTAAAAGAAAGACCGACCGAAAGCGGAATTTCAACAACAAACGAGTACGACTGAAAGCGGACTCGAAAAGAAAGACCAACCGAAAGCGGAATTTCAACAACAAACGAGTACGACCGAAAGCGGACTCGTAAAGAAAGACCGACAGAAAGCGGAATTTCAACAACAAACGAGTACGACCGAAAGCGGACTCGAAAAGAAAGACCGACCGAAAGCGGAATTTCAACAACAAACGAGTACGACAGAAAGCGGACTCGAAATGAAAGACCAACCGAAAGCGGAATTTCAACAACAAACGAGTATGACCGAAAGCGGACACGAAAAGAAAGACCGACCGAAAGCGGAATATCAACAACGAACGAGTACGACCGAAAGCGGACTCGTAAAGAAACACCGACCGAAAGCAGAATTTCAACAACAAACGAGTACGACCGAAAGCGGACTCGAAAAGAAAGACCGACCGAAAGCGAAATTTCAACAACAAATGAGTATGACCGAAAGTGGACTCGAAAAGAAAGACCGACCGAAAGCGGAATCGAAAAGAAAGACCGACCGAAAGCAGAATTCAACAACAAACGAGTACGACCGAAAGCGGACTCGAAAAGAAAGACCGACCGAAAGCAGAATTTCAACAACAAACGAGCACGACCGAAAGCGGACTTGAAAAGAAAGACCGACCGAAAGCGGAATTTCAACAACAAACGAGCACGACCGAAAGCGGACTCGAAAAGAAAGACCGACCCAAAGCAGAATTTCAACAACAAACGAGTACGACCGAAAGCGGACTCGAAAAGAAAGACTAACCGAAAGCGGAATTTCAACAACAAACGAGTACGACCGAAAGCGGACTCGTAAAGAAAGACCGACCGAAAGCGGAATTTCAACAACAAACGAGTACGACCGAAAGCGGACTCGAAAAGAAAGTTCGACCGAAAGCGGAATTTCAACAACAAATGAGTATGACCGAAAGTGGACTCGAAAATAAAGACCGACCGAAAGCGGAATCGAAAAGAAAGACCGACCGAAAGCAGAATGCAACAACAAACGAGTACGACCGAAAGCGGACTCGAAAAGAAAGACCGACCGAAAGCGGAATTTCAACAACAAACGAGCACGACCGAAAGCGGACTCGTAAAGAAAGACCGACCGAAAGCGGAATTTCAACAACAAACGAGTACGACCGAAAGCGGGCTCGAAAAGAAAAACCGACCGAAAGCGGAATTTCAACAACAAACGAGTACGACTGAAAGCGGACTCGAAAAGAAATCCCGACCCAAAGCGGAATTTCAACAACAAACGAGTACGACCGAAAGCGGACTCGAAAAGAAAGACCAACCGAATGCGGAATTTCAACAACAAACGAGTACGACCGAAAGCGGACTCGTAAAGAAAGACCGACCGAAAGCGGAATTTCAACAACAAACGAGTACGACCGAAAGCGGACTCGAAAAGAAAGTTCGACCGAAAGCGGAATTTCAACAACAAATGAGTATGACCGAAAGCGGACTCGTAAAGAAAGACCGACCGAAAGCGGAATCGAAAAGAAAGACCGACCGAAAGCAGAATTCAACAACAAACGAGTACGACCGAAAGCGGACTCGAAAAGAAAGACCGACCGAAAGCGGAATTTCAACAACAAACGAGCACGACCGAAAGCGGACTCGTAAAGAAAGACCGACCGATAGCGGAATTTCAACAACAAACGAGTACGACCGAAAGCGGGCTCGAAAAGAAAGACTGACCGAAAGCGGAATTTCAACAACAAACGAGTACGACTGAAAGCGGACTCGAAAAGAAAGACCGACCGAAAGCTGAATTTCAACAACAAACGAGCACGACCGAAAGCGGATTCGAAAAGAAAGACCGACCGAAAGCGGAATTTCAACTACAAACGAGTACGACCGAAAGCTGACTCGAAAAGAAAGACCAACCGAAAGCGGAATTTCAACAACAAACGAGTACGACCGAAAGCGGACTCGTAAAGAAAGACCGACCGAAAGCGGAATTTCAACAACAAACGAGCACGACCGAAAGCGGACTCGTAAAGAAATACCGACCGATAGCGGAATTTCAACAACAAACGAGTACGACCGAAAGCGGACTCGAAAAGAAAGACCAACCGAAAGCGGAATTTCAACAACAAACGAGTACGACCGAAAGCGGATTTGTAAAGAAAGACCGACCGAAAGCGGAATTTCAACAACAAACGAGTACGACCGAAAGCGGACTCGAAAAGAAAGACCGACCGAAAGCGGAATTTCAACAACAAATGAGTATGACCGAAAGTGGACTCGAAAAGAAAGACCGACCGAAAGCGGAATCGAAAAGAAAGACCGACCGAAAGCAGAATTCAACAACAAACGAGTACGACCGAAAGCGGACTCGAAAAGAAAGACCGACCGAAAGCGGAATTTCAACAACAAACGAGCACGACCGAAAGCGGACTCGTAAAGAAAGACCGACCGAAAGCGGATTTTCAACAACAAACGAGTACGACCGAAAGCGGGCTCGAAAAGAAAGACCGACCGAAAGCGGAATTTCAACAACAAACGAGTACGACTGAAAGCGGACTCGAAAAGAAAGACCGACCGAAAGCGGAATTTCAACAACAAACGAGCACGACCGAAAGCGGACTCGAAAAGAAAGACCGACCGAAAGCGGAATTTCAACAACAAACGAGTACGACCGAAAGCGGACTCGAAAAGAAAGACCAACCGAAAGCGGAATTTCAACAACAAACGAGTACGACCGAAAGCGGACTCGTAAAGAAAGACCGACCGAAAGCGGAATTTCAACAACAAACGAGCACGACCGAAAGCGGACTCGTAAAGAAATACCGACCGAAAGCGGAATTTCAACAACAAACGAGTACGACCGAAAGCGGACTCGAAAAGAAAGACCAACCGAAAGCGGAATTTCAACAACAAACGAGTACGACCGAAAGCGGATTCGTAAAGAAAGACCGACCGAAAGCGGAATTTCAACAACAAACGAGTACGACCGAAAGCGGACTCGAAAAGAAAGACCGACCGAAAGCGGAATTTCAACAACAAATGAGTATGACCGAAAGTGGACTCGAAAAGAAAGACTGACCGAAAGCGGAATCGAAAAGAAAGACCGACCGAAAGCAGAATTCAACAATAAACGAGTACGACCGAAAGCGGACTCGAAAAGAAAGACCGACCGAAAGCAGAATTTCAACAACAAACGAGCACGACCGAAAGCGGACTTGAAAAGAAAGACCGACCGAAAGCGGAATTTCAACAACAAACGAGCACGACCGAAAGCGGACTCGAAAAGAAAGACCGACCGAAAGCGGAATTTCAACAACAAACGAGCACGACCGAAAGCGGACTCGTAAAGAAAGACCGACCGAAAGCGGAATTTCAACAACAAACGAGTACGACCGAAAGCGGGCTCGAAAAGAAAAACCGACCGAAAGCGGAATTTCAACAACAAACGAGTACGACTGAAAGCGGACTCGAAAAGAAATCCCGACCCAAAGCGGAATTTCAACAACAAACGAGTACGACCGAAAGCGGACTCGAAAAGAAAGACCAACCGAATGCGGAATTTCAACAACAAACGAGTACGACCGAAAGCGGACTCGTAAAGAAAGACCGACCGAAAGCGGAATTTCAACAACAAACGAGTACGACCGAAAGCGGACTCGAAAAGAAAGTTCGACCGAAAGCGGAATTTCAACAACAAATGAGTATGACCGAAAGCGGACTCGTAAAGAAAGACCGACCGAAAGCGGAATCGAAAAGAAAGACCGACCGAAAGCAGAATTCAACAACAAACGAGTACGACCGAAAGCGGACTCGAAAAGAAAGACCGACCGAAAGCGGAATTTCAACAACAAACGAGCACGACCGAAAGCGGACTCGTAAAGAAAGACCGACCGATAGCGGAATTTCAACAACAAACGAGTACGACCGAAAGCGGGCTCGAAAAGAAAGACTGACCGAAAGCGGAATTTCAACAACAAACGAGTACGACTGAAAGCGGACTCGAAAAGAAAGACCGACCGAAAGCGGAATTTCAACAACAAACGAGCACGACCGAAAGCGGATTCGAAAAGAAAGACCGACCGAAAGCGGAATTTCAACTACAAACGAGTACGACCGAAAGCTGACTCGAAAAGAAAGACCAACCGAAAGCGGAATTTCAACAACAAACGAGTACGACCGAAAGCGGACTCGTAAAGAAAGACCGACCGAAAGCGGAATTTCAACAACAAACGAGCACGACCGAAAGCGGACTCGTAAAGAAATACCGACCGATAGCGGAATTTCAACAACAAACGAGTACGACCGAAAGCGGACTCGAAAAGAAAGACCAACCGAAAGCAGAATTTCAACAACAAACGAGTACGACCGAAAGCGGATTTGTAAAGAAAGACCGACCGAAAGCGGAATTTCAACAACAAACGAGTACGACCGAAAGCGGACTCGAAAAGAAAGACCGACCGAAAGCGGAATTTCAACAACAAATGAGTATGACCGAAAGTGGACTCGAAAAGAAAGACCGACCGAAAGCGGAATCGAAAAGAAAGACCGACCGAAAGCAGAATTCAACAACAAACGAGTACGACCGAAAGCGGACTCGAAAAGAAAGACCGACCGAAAGCGGAATTTCAACAACAAACGAGCACGACCGAAAGCGGACTCGTAAAGAAAGACCGACCGAAAGCGGATTTTCAACAACAAACGAGTACGACCGAAAGCGGGCTCGAAAAGAAAGACCGACCGAAAGCGGAATTTCAACAACAAACGAGTACGACTGAAAGCGGACTCGAAAAGAAAGACCGACCGAAAGCGGAATTTCAACAACAAACGAGCACGACCGAAAGCGGACTCGAAAAGAAAGACCGACCGAAAGCGGAATTTCAACAACAAACGAGTACGACCGAAAGCGGACTCGAAAAGAAAGACCAACCGAAAGCGGAATTTCAACAACAAACGAGTACGACCGAAAGCGGACTCGTAAAGAAAGACCGACCGAAAGCGGAATTTCAACAACAAACGAGCACGACCGAAAGCGGACTCGTAAAGAAATACCGACCGAAAGCGGAATTTCAACAACAAACGAGTACGACCGAAAGCGGACTCGAAAAGAAAGACCAACCGAAAGCGGAATTTCAACAACAAACGAGTACGACCGAAAGCGGATTCGTAAAGAAAGACCGACCGAAAGCGGAATTTCAACAACAAACGAGTACGACCGAAAGCGGACTCGAAAAGAAAGACCGACCGAAAGCGGAATTTCAACAACAAATGAGTATGACCGAAAGTGGACTCGAAAAGAAAGACTGACCGAAAGCGGAATCGAAAAGAAAGACCGACCGAAAGCAGAATTCAACAATAAACGAGTACGACCGAAAGCGGACTCGAAAAGAAAGACCGACCGAAAGCAGAATTTCAACAACAAACGAGCACGACCGAAAGCGGACTTGAAAAGAAAGACCGACCGAAAGCGGAATTTCAACAACAAACGAGCACGACCGAAAGCGGACTCGAAAAGAAAGACCGACCGAAAGCGGAATTTCAACAACAAACGAGCACGACCGAAAGCGGACTCGTAAAGAAAGACCGACCGAAAGCGGAATTTCAACAACAAACGAGTACGACCGAAAGCGGGCTCGAAAAGAAAAACCGACCGAAAGCGGAATTTCAACAACAAACGAGTACGACTGAAAGCGGACTCGAAAAGAAATCCCGACCCAAAGCGGAATTTCAACAACAAACGAGTACGACCGAAAGCGGACTCGAAAAGAAAGACCAACCGAATGCGGAATTTCAACAACAAACGAGTACGACCGAAAGCGGACTCGTAAAGAAAGACCGACCGAAAGCGGAATTTCAACAACAAACGAGTACGACCGAAAGCGGACTCGAAAAGAAAGTTCGACCGAAAGCGGAATTTCAACAACAAATGAGTATGACCGAAAGCGGACTCGTAAAGAAAGACCGACCGAAAGCGGAATCGAAAAGAAAGACCGACCGAAAGCAGAATTCAACAACAAACGAGTACGACCGAAAGCGGACTCGAAAAGAAAGACCGACCGAAAGCGGAATTTCAACAACAAACGAGCACGACCGAAAGCGGACTCGTAAAGAAAGACCGACCGATAGCGGAATTTCAACAACAAACGAGTACGACCGAAAGCGGGCTCGAAAAGAAAGACTGACCGAAAGCGGAATTTCAACAACAAACGAGTACGACTGAAAGCGGACTCGAAAAGAAAGACCGACCGAAAGCGGAATTTCAACAACAAACGAGTACGACCGAAAGCGGACACGAAAAGAAAGACCGACCGAAAGCGGAATATCAACAACGAACGAGTACGACCGAAAGCGGACTCGTAAAGAAAGACCGACCGAAAGCAGAATTTCAACAACAAACGAGTACGACCGAAAGCGGACTCGAAAAGAAAGACCGACCGAAAGCGAAATTTCAACAACAAATGAGTATGACCGAAAGTGGACTCGAAAAGAAAGACCGACCGAAAGCGGAATCGAAAAGAAAGACCGACCGAAAGCAGAATTCAACAACAAACGAGTACGACCGAAAGCGGACTCGAAAAGAAAGACCGACCGAAAGCAGAATTTCAACAACAAACGAGCACGACCGAAAGCGGACTTGAAAAGAAAGACCGACCGAAAGCGGAATTTCAACAACAAACGAGCACGACCGAAAGCGGACTCGAAAAGAAAGACCGACCCAAAGCAGAATTTCAACAACAAACGAGTACGACCGAAAGCGGACTCGAAAAGAAAGACTAACCGAAAGCGGAATTTCAACAACAAACGAGTACGACCGAAAGCGGACTCGTAAAGAAAGACCGACCGAAAGCGGAATTTCAACAACAAACGAGTACGACCGAAAGCGGACTCGAAAAGAAAGTTCGACCGAAAGCGGAATTTCAACAACAAATGAGTATGACCGAAAGTGGACTCGAAAATAAAGACCGACCGAAAGCGGAATCGAAAAGAAAGACCGACCGAAAGCAGAATGCAACAACAAACGAGTACGACCGAAAGCGGACTCGAAAAGAAAGACCGACCGAAAGCGGAATTTCAACAACAAACGAGCACGACCGAAAGCGGACTCGTAAAGAAAGACCGACCGAAAGCGGAATTTCAACAACAAACGAGTACGACCGAAAGCGGGCTCGAAAAGAAAAACCGACCGAAAGCGGAATTTCAACAACAAACGAGTACGACTGAAAGCGGACTCGAAAAGAAATCCCGACCCAAAGCGGAATTTCAACAACAAACGAGTACGACCGAAAGCGGACTCGAAAAGAAAGACCAACCGAATGCGGAATTTCAACAACAAACGAGTACGACCGAAAGCGGACTCGTAAAGAAAGACCGACCGAAAGCGGAATTTCAACAACAAACGAGTACGACCGAAAGCGGACTCGAAAAGAAAGTTCGACCGAAAGCGGAATTTCAACAACAAATGAGTATGACCGAAAGCGGACTCGTAAAGAAAGACCGACCGAAAGCGGAATCGAAAAGAAAGACCGACCGAAAGCAGAATTCAACAACAAACGAGTACGACCGAAAGCGGACTCGAAAAGAAAGACCGACCGAAAGCGGAATTTCAACAACAAACGAGCACGACCGAAAGCGGACTCGTAAAGAAAGACCGACCGATAGCGGAATTTCAACAACAAACGAGTACGACCGAAAGCGGGCTCGAAAAGAAAGACTGACCGAAAGCGGAATTTCAACAACAAACGAGTACGACTGAAAGCGGACTCGAAAAGAAAGACCGACCGAAAGCGGAATTTCAACAACAAACGAGCACGACCGAAAGCGGATTCGAAAAGAAAGACCGACCGAAAGCGGAATTTCAACTACAAACGAGTACGACCGAAAGCTGACTCGAAAAGAAAGACCAACCGAAAGCGGAATTTCAACAACAAACGAGTACGACCGAAAGCGGACTCGTAAAGAAAGACCGACCGAAAGCGGAATTTCAACAACAAACGAGCACGACCGAAAGCGGACTCGTAAAGAAATACCGACCGATAGCGGAATTTCAACAACAAACGAGTACGACCGAAAGCGGACTCGAAAAGAAAGAGCAACCGAAAGCGGAATTTCAACAACAAACGAGTACGACCGAAAGCGGATTTGTAAAGAAAGACCGACCGAAAGCGGAATTTCAACAACAAACGAGTACGACCGAAAGCGGACTCGAAAAGAAAGACCGACCGAAAGCGGAATTTCAACAACAAATGAGTATGACCGAAAGTGGACTCGAAAAGAAAGACCGACCGAAAGCGGAATCGAAAAGAAAGACCGACCGAAAGCAGAATTCAACAACAAACGAGTACGACCGAAAGCGGACTCGAAAAGAAAGACCGACCGAAAGCGGAATTTCAACAACAAACGAGCACGACCGAAAGCGGACTCGTAAAGAAAGACCGACCGAAAGCGGATTTTCAACAACAAACGAGTACGACCGAAAGCGGGCTCGAAAAGAAAGACCGACCGAAAGCGGAATTTCAACAACAAACGAGTACGACTGAAAGCGGACTCGAAAAGAAAGACCGACCGAAAGCGGAATTTCAACAACAAACGAGCACGACCGAAAGCGGACTCGAAAAGAAAGACCGACCGAAAGCGGAATTTCAACAACAAACGAGTACGACCGAAAGCGGACTCGAAAAGAAAGACCAACCGAAAGCGGAATTTCAACAACAAACGAGTACGACCGAAAGCGGACTCGTAAAGAAAGACCGACCGAAAGCGGAATTTCAACAACAAACGAGCACGACCGAAAGCGGACTCGTAAAGAAATACCGACCGAAAGCGGAATTTCAACAACAAACGAGTACGACCGAAAGCGGACTCGAAAAGAAAGACCAACCGAAAGCGGAATTTCAACAACAAACGAGTACGACCGAAAGCGGATTCGTAAAGAAAGACCGACCGAAAGCGGAATTTCAACAACAAACGAGTACGACCGAAAGCGGACTCGAAAAGAAAGACCGACCGAAAGCGGAATTTCAACAACAAATGAGTATGACCGAAAGTGGACTCGAAAAGAAAGACTGACCGAAAGCGGAATCGAAAAGAAAGACCGACCGAAAGCAGAATTCAACAATAAACGAGTACGACCGAAAGCGGACTCGAAAAGAAAGACCGACCGAAAGCGGAATTTCAACAACAAACGAGCACGACCGAAAGCGGACTCGTAAAGAAAGACCGACCGAAAGTGGATTTTCAACAACAAACGAGTACGACCGAAAGCGGGCTCGAAAATAAAGACCGACCGAAAGCGGAATTTCAACAACAAACGAGTACGACTGAAAGCGAACTCGAAAAGAAAGACCGACCGAAAGCGGAATCGAAAAGAAAGACCGACCGAAAGCAGAATTCAACAACAAACGAGTACGACCGAAAGCGGACTCGAAAAGAAAGACCGACCGAAAGCGGAATTTCAACAACAAACGAGCACGACCGAAAGCGGACTCGTAAAGAAAGACCGACCGAAAGCGGAATTTCAACAACAAACGAGTACGACCGAAAGCGGGCTCGAAAAGAAAGACCGACCGAAAGCGGAATTTCAACAACAAACGAGTACGACTGAAAGCGGACTCGAAAAGAAAGACCGACCGAAAGCGGAATTTCAACAACAAACGAGCACGACCGAAAGCGGATTCGAAAAGAAAGACCGACCGAAAGCGGAATTTCAACTACAAACGAGTACGACCGAAAGCTGACTCGAAAAGAAAGACCAACCGAAAGCGGAATTTCAACAACAAACGAGTACGACCGAAAGCGGACTCGTAAAGAAAGACCGACCGAAAGCGGAATTTCAACAACAAACGAGCACGACCGAAAGCGGACTCGTAAAGAAATACCGACCGATAGCGGAATTTCAACGACAAACGAGTACGACCGAAAGCGGACTCGAAAAGAAAGACCAACCGAAAGCGGAATTTCAACAACAAACGAGTACGACCGAAAGCGGATTCGTAAAGAAAGACCGACCGAAAGCGGAATTTCAACAACAAACGAGTACGACCGAAAGCGGACTCGAAAAGAAAGACCGACCGAAAGCGGAATTTCAACAACAAATGAGTATGACCGAAAGTGGACTCGAAAAGAAAGACCGACCGAAAGCGGAATCGAAAAGAAAGACCGACCGAAAGCAGAATTCAACAACAAACGAGTACGACCGAAAGCGGACTCGAAAAGAAAGACCGACCGAAAGCGGAATTTCAACAACAAACGAGCACGACCGAAAGCGGACTCGTAAAGAAAGACCGACCGAAAGCGGATTTTCAACAACAAACGAGTACGACCGAAAGCGGGCTCGAAAAGAAAGACCGACCGAAAGCGGAATTTCAACAACAAACGAGTACGACTGAAAGCGGACTCGAAAAGAAAGACCGGCCGAAAGCGGAATTTCAACAACAAACGAGCACGACCGAAAGCGGACTCGAAAAGAAAGACCGACCGAAAGCGGAATTTCAACAACAAACGAGTACGACCGAAAGCGGACTCGAAAAGAAAGACCAACCGAAAGCGGAATTTCAACAACAAACGAGTACGACCGAAAGCGGACTCGTAAAGAAAGACCGACCGAAAGCGGAATTTCAACAACAAACGAGCACGACCGAAAGCGGACTCGTAAAGAAATACCGACCGAAAGCGGAATTTCAACAACAAACGAGTACGACCGAAAGCGGACTCGAAAAGAAAGACCAACCGAAAGCGGAATTTCAACAACAAACGAGTACGACTGAAAGCGGACTCGTAAAGAAAGACCGACCGAAAGCGGAATTTCAACAACAAACGAGCACGACCGAAAGCGGACTCGTAAAGAAATACCGACCGAAAGCGGAATTTCAACAACAAACGAGTACGACCGAAAGCGGACTGAAAAGAAAGACCAACCGAAAGCGGAATTTCAACAACAAACGAGTACGACCGAAAGCGGACTCGAAAAGAAAGACCGACCGAAAGCGAAATTTCAACAACAAATGAGTATGACCGAAAGTGGACTCGAAAAGAAAGACTGACCGAAAGCGGAATCGAAAAGAAAGACCGACCGAAAGCAGAATTCAACAATAAACGAGTACGACCGAAAGCGGACTCGAAAAGAAAGACCGACCGAAAGCGGAATTTCAACAACAAACGAGCACGACCGAAAGCAGACTCGTAAAGAAAGACCGACCGAAAGTGGATTTTCAACAACAAACGAGTACGACCGAAAGCGGGCTCGAAAATAAAGACCGACCGAAAGCGGAATTTCAACAACAAACGAGTACGACTGAAAGCGAACTCGAAAAGAAAGACCGACCGAAAGCGGAATTTCAACAACAAACGAGCACGACCGAAAGCGGACTCGAAAAGAAAGACCGACCGAAAGCGGAATTTCAACAACAAACGAGTACGACCGAAGGCGGACTCGTAAAGAAAGACCGACCGAAAGCGGAATTTCAACAACAAACGAGCACGACCGAAAGCGGACTCGTAAAGAAAGACCAACCGAAAGCGGAATTTCAACAACAAACGAGTACGACCGAAAGCGGACTCGTAAAGAAAGACCGACCGAAAGCGGAATTTCAACAACAAACGAGCACGACCGAAAGCGGACTCGTAAAGAAAGACCGACCGAAAGCGGAATTTCAACAACAAACGAGTACGACCGAAAGCAGACTCGAAAAGAAAGACCAACCGAAAGCGGAATCGAAAAGAAAGACCGACCGAAAGCAGAATTCAACAACAAACGAGTACGACCGAAAGCGGACTCGAAAAGAAAGACCGACCGAAAGCAGAATTTCAACAACAAACGAGCACGACCGAAAGCGGACTTGAAAAGAAACACCGACCGAAAGCGGAATTTCAACAACAAACGAGCACGACCGAAAGCGGACTCGAAAAGAAAGACCGGCCCAAAGCGGAATTTCAACAACAAACGAGTACGACCGAAAGCGGACTCGAAAAGAAAGACCAACCGAAAGCGGAATTTCAACAACAAACGAGTACGACCGAAAACGGACTCGTAAAGAAATACCGACCGAAAGCGGAATTTCAACAACAAACGAGTACGACCGAAAGCGGACTCGAAAAGAAAGATCGACCGAAAGCGGAATTTCAACAACAAATGAGTATGACCGAAAGTGGACTCGAAAATAAAGACCGACCGAAAGCGGAATCGAAAAGAAAGACCGACCGAAAGCAGAATTCAACAACAAACGAGTACTACCGAAAGCGGACTCGAAAAGAAAGACCGACCGAAAGCGGAATTTCAACAACAAACGAGCACGACCGAAAGCGGACTCGTAAAGAAAGACCGACCGAAAGCGGATTTTCAACAACAAACGAGTACGACCGAAAGCGGGCTCGAAAAGAAAGACCGACCGAAAGCGGAATTTCAACAACAAACGAGTACGACTGAAAGCGGACTCGAAAAGAAAGACCGACCGAAAGCGGAATTTCAACAACAAACGAGCACGACCGAAAGCGGACTCGAAAAGAAAGACCGACCGAAAGCGGAATTTCAACAACAAACGAGTACGACCGAAAGCGGACTCGAAAAGAAAGACCAACCGAAAGCGGAATTTCAACAACAAACGAGTACGACCGAAAGCGGACTCGAAAAGAAAGACCAACCGAAAGCGGAATTTCAACAACAAACGAGTACGACCGAAAACGGATTCGTAAAGAAAGACCAACCGAAAGCGGAATTTCAACAACAAACGAGTACGACCGAAAGCGGACTCGAAAAGAAAGACCGACCGAAAGCGGAATTTCAACAACAAATGAGTATGACCGAAAGTGGACTCGAAAAGAAAGACTGACCGAAAGCGGAATCGAAAAGAAAGACCGACCGAAAGCAGAATTCAACAACAAACGAGTACGACCGAAAGCGGACTCGAAAAGAAAGACCGACCGAAAGCGGAATTTCAACAACAAACGAGCACGACCGAAAGCGGACTCGTAAAGAAAGACCGACCGAAAGTGGATTTTCAACAACAAACGAGTACGACCGAAAGCGGGCTCGAAAATAAAGACCGACCGAAAGCGGAATTTCAACAACAAACGAGTACGACTGAAAGCGAACTCGAAAAGAAAGACCGACCGAAAGCGGAATTTCAACAACAAACGAGCACGACCGAAAGCGGACTCGAAAAGAAAGACCGACCGAAAGCGGAATTTCAACAACAAACGAGTACGACTGAAAGCGGACTCGAAAAGAAAGATCGACCGAAAGCGGAATTTCAACAACAAATGAGTATGACCGAAAGTGGACTCGAAAATAAAGACCGACCGAAAGCGGAATCGAAAAGAAAGACCGACCGAAAGCAGAATTCAACAACAAACAAGTACGACCGAAAGCGGACTCGAAAAGAAAGACCGACCGAAAGCGGAATTTCAACAACAAACGAGCACGACCGAAAGCGGACTCGTAAAGAAAGACCGACCGAAAGCGGATTTTCAACAACAAACGAGTACGACCGAAAGCGGGCTCGAAAAGAAAGACCGACCGAAAGCGGAATTTCAACAACAAACGAGTACGACTGAAAGCGGACTCTAAAAGAAAGACCGACCGAAAGCGGAATTTCAACAACAAACGAGCACGACCGAAAGCGGACTCGAAAAGAAACACCGACCGAAAGCGGAATTTCAACAACAAACGAGTACGACCGAAAGCGGACTCGAAAAGAAAGACCAACCGAAAGCGGAATTTCAACAACAAACGAGTACGACCGAAAGCGGACTCGTAAAGAAAGACCGACCGAAAGCGGAATTTCAACAACAAACGAGCACGACCGAAAGCGGACTCGTAAAGAAATACCGACCGAAAGCG
The DNA here is from genome assembly GCA_022829125.1 of Lathyrus tuberosus. Lineage (NCBI taxonomy): Eukaryota > Viridiplantae > Streptophyta > Magnoliopsida > Fabales > Fabaceae > Lathyrus > Lathyrus tuberosus. The sequence continues at coordinate 1,549,208 of JALAZF010000639.1, forward strand.
GAATTTCAACAACAAACGAGTACGACCGAAAGCGGACTCGAAAAGAAAGACCAACCGAAAGCGAAATTTCAACAACAAACGAGTACGACCGAAAGCGGATTCGTAAAGAAAGACCGACCGAAAGCGGAATTTCAACAACAAACGAGTACGACCGAAAGCGGACTCGAAAAGAAAGACCGACCGAAAGCGGAATTTCAACAACAAATGAGTATGACCGAAAGTGGACTCGAAAAGAAAGACTGACCGAAAGCGGAATCGAAAAGAAAGACCGACCGAAAGCAGAATTCAACAACAAACGAGTACGACCGAAAGCGGACTCGAAAAGAAAGACCGACCGAAAGCAGAATTTCAACAACAAACGAGCACGACCGAAAGCGGACTCGTAAAGAAAGACCGACCGAAAGTGGATTTTCAACAACAAACGAGTACGACCGAAAGCGGGCTCGAAAATAAAGACCGACCGAAAGCGGAATTTCAACAACAAACGAGTACGACTGAAAGCGGACTCGAAAAGAAAGACCGACCGAAAGCGGAATTTCAATAACAAACGAGCACGACCGAAAGCGGACTCGAAAAGAAAGACCGACCGAAAGCGGAATTTCAACAACAAACGAGTACGACCGAAAGCGGACTCAAAAAGAAAGACCAACCGAAAGCGGAATCGAAAAGAAAGACCGACCGAAAGCAGAATTCAACAACAAACGAGTACGACCGAAAGAGGACTCGAAAAGAAAGACCGACCGAAAGCAGAATTTCAACAACAAACGAGCACGACCGAAAGCGGACTTGAAAAGAAAGACCGACCGAAAGCGGAATTTCAACAACAAACGAGCACGACCGAAAGCGGACTCGAAAAGAAAAACCGACCCAAAACGGAATTTCAACAACAAACGAGTACGACCGAAAGCGGACTCGAAAAGAAAGACCAACCGAAAGCGGAATTTCAACAGCAAACGAGTACGACCGAAAGTGGACTCGTAAAGAAAGACCGACCGAAAGCGGAATTTCAACAACAAACGAGTACGACCGAAAGCGGACTCGAAAAGAAAGATCGACCGAAAGCGGAATTTCAACAACAAATGAGTATGACCGAAAGTGGACTCGAAAATAAAGACCGACCGAAAGCGGAATCGAAAAGAAAGACCGACCGAAACCAGAATTCAACAACAAACGAGTACGACCGAAAGCGGACTCAAAAAGAAAGACCGACCGAAAGCGGAATTTCATCAACAAACGAGCACGACCGAAAGCGGACTCGTAAAGAAAGACCGACCGAAAGCGGAATTTCAACAATAAACGAGTACGACCGAAAGCGGACTCGAAAAGAAAGACCGACCGAAAGCGGAATTTCAACAACAAATGAGTATGACCGAAAGTGGACTCGAAAAGAAAGACTGACCGAAAGCGGAATCGAAAAGAAAGACCGACCGAAAGCAGAATTCAACAATAAACGAGTACGACCGAAAGCGGACTCGAAAAGAAAGACCGACCGAAAGCGGAATTTCAACAACAAACGAGCACGACCGAAAGCGGACTCGTAAAGAAAGACCGACCGAAAGCGGATTTTCAACAACAAACGAGTACGACCGAAAGCGGGCTCGAAAAGAAAGACCGACCGAAAGCGGAATTTCAACAACAAACGAGTACGACTGAAAGCGGACTCGAAAAGAAAGACCGACCGAAAGCGGAATTTCAACAACAAACGAGCACGACCGAAAGCGGACTTGAAAAGAAAGACCGACCGAAAGCGGAATTTCAACAACAAACGAGTACGACCGAAAGCGGACTCGAAAAGAAAGACCCACCGAAAGCGGAATTTCAACAACAAACGAGTACGACCGAAAGCGGACTCGAAAAGAAAGACCAACCGAAAGCGGAATTTCAACAACAAACGAGTACGACCGAAAACGGATTCGTAAAGAAAGACCAACCGAAAGCGGGATTTCAACAACAAACGAGTACGACCGAAAGCGGACTCGAAAAGAAAGACCGACCGAAAGCGGAATTTCAACAACAAATGAGTATGACCGAAAGTGGACTCGAAAAGAAAGACTGACCGAAAGCGGAATCGAAAAGAAAGACCGACCGAAAACAGAATTCAACAACAAACGAGTACGACCGAAAGCGGACTCGAAAAGAAAGACCGACCGAAAGCGGAATTTCAACAACAAACGAGCACGACCGAAAGCGGACTCGTAAAGAAAGACCGACCGAAAGTGGATTTTCAACAACAAACGAGTACGACCGAAAGCGGGCTCGAAAATAAAGACCGACCGAAAGCGGAATTTCAACAACAAACGAGTACGACCGAAAGCGGACTCGAAAAGAAAGACCCACCGAAAGCGGAATTTCAACAACAAACGAGTACGACCGAAAGCGGACTCGAAAAGAAAGACCAACCGAAAGCGGAATTTCAACAACAAACGAGTACGACCGAAAACGGATTCGTAAAGAAAGACCAACCGAAAGCGGAATTTCAACAACAAACGAGTACGACCGAAAGCGGACTCGAAAAGAAAGACCGACCGAAAGCGGAATTTCAACAACAAATGAGTATGACCGAAAGTGGACTCGAAAAGAAAGACTGACCGAAAGCGGAATCGAAAAGAAAGACCGACCGAAAGCAGAATTCAACAACAAACGAGTACGACCGAAAGCGGACTCGAAAAGAAAGACCGACCGAAAGCGGAATTTCAACAACAAACGAGCACGACCGAAAGCGGACTCGTAAAGAAAGACCGACCGAAAGTGGATTTTCAACAACAAACGAGTACGACCGAAAGCGGGCTCGAAAATAAAGACCGACCGAAAGCGGAATTTCAACAACAAACGAGTACGACTGAAAGCGAACTCAAAAAGAAAGACCGACCGAAAGCGGAATTTCAACAACAAACGAGCACGACCGAAAGCGGACTCGAAAAGAAAGACCGACCGAAAGCGGAATTTCAACAACAAACGAGTACGACTGAAAGCGGACTCGAAAAGAAAGATCGACCGAAAGCGGAATTTCAACAACAAATGAGTATGACCGAAAGTGGACTCGAAAATAAAGACCGACCGAAAGCGGAATCGAAAAGAAAGACCGACCGAAAGCAGAATTCAACAACAAACGAGTACGACCGAAAGCGGACTCGAAAAGAAAGACCGACCGAAAGCGGAATTTCAACAACAAACGAGCACGACCGAAAGCGGACTCGTAAAGAAAGACCGACCGAAAGCGGATTTTCAACAACAAACGAGTACGACCGAAAGCGGACTCGAAAAGAAAGACCGACCGAAAGCGGAATTTCAACAACAAACGAGTACGACTGAAAGCGGACTCTAAAAGAAAGACCGACCGAAAGCGGAATTTCAACAACAAACGAGCACGACCGAAAGCGGACTCGAAAAGAAACACCGACCGAAAGCGGAATTTCAACAACAAACGAGTACGACCGAAAGCGGACTCGAAAAGAAAGACCAACCGAAAGCGGAATTTCAACAACAAACGAGTACGACCGAAAGCGGACTCGTAAAGAAAGACCGACCGAAAGCGGAATTTCAACAACAAACGAGCACGACCGAAAGCGGACTCGTAAAGAAATACCGACCGAAAGCGGAATTTCAACAACAAACGAGTACGACCGAAAGCGGACTCGAAAAGAAAGACCAACCGAAAGCGAAATTTCAACAACAAACGAGTACGACCGAAAGCGGATTCGTAAAGAAAGACCGACCGAAAGCGGAATTTCAACAACAAACGAGTACGACCGAAAGCGGACTCGAAAAGAAAGACCGACCGAAAGCGGAATTTCAACAACAAATGAGTATGACCGAAAGTGGACTCGAAAAGAAAGACTGACCGAAAGCGGAATCGAAAAGAAAGACCGACCGAAAGCAGAATTCAACAACAAACGAGTACGACCGAAAGCGGACTCGAAAAGAAAGACCGACCGAAAGCAGAATTTCAACAACAAACGAGCACGACCGAAAGCGGACTCGTAAAGAAAGACCGACCGAAAGTGGATTTTCAACAACAAACGAGTACGACCGAAAGCGGGCTCGAAAATAAAGACCGACCGAAAGCGGAATTTCAACAACAAACGAGTACGACTGAAAGCGGACTCGAAAAGAAAGACCGACCGAAAGCGGAATTTCAATAACAAACGAGCACGACCGAAAGCGGACTCGAAAAGAAAGACCGACCGAAAGCGGAATTTCAACAACAAACGAGTACGACCGAAAGCGGACTCAAAAAGAAAGACCAACCGAAAGCGGAATCGAAAAGAAAGACCGACCGAAAGCAGAATTCAACAACAAACGAGTACGACCGAAAGAGGACTCGAAAAGAAAGACCGACCGAAAGCAGAATTTCAACAACAAACGAGCACGACCGAAAGCGGACTTGAAAAGAAAGACCGACCGAAAGCGGAATTTCAACAACAAACGAGCACGACCGAAAGCGGACTCGAAAAGAAAAACCGACCCAAAACGGAATTTCAACAACAAACGAGTACGACCGAAAGCGGACTCGAAAAGAAAGACCAACCGAAAGCGGAATTTCAACAACAAACGAGTACGACCGAAAGTGGACTCGTAAAGAAAGACCGACCGAAAGCGGAATTTCAACAACAAACGAGTACGACCGAAAGCGGACTCGAAAAGAAAGATCGACCGAAAGCGGAATTTCAACAACAAATGAGTATGACCGAAAGTGGACTCGAAAATAAAGACCGACCGAAAGCGGAATCGAAAAGAAAGACCGACCGAAACCAGAATTCAACAACAAACGAGTACGACCGAAAGCGGACTCAAAAAGAAAGACCGACCGAAAGCGGAATTTCATCAACAAACGAGCACGACCGAAAGCGGACTCGTAAAGAAAGACCGACCGAAAGCGGAATTTCAACAATAAACGAGTACGACCGAAAGCGGACTCGAAAAGAAAGACCGACCGAAAGCGGAATTTCAACAACAAATGAGTATGACCGAAAGTGGACTCGAAAAGAAAGACTGACCGAAAGCGGAATCGAAAAGAAAGACCGACCGAAAGCAGAATTCAACAATAAACGAGTACGACCGAAAGCGGACTCGAAAAGAAAGACCGACCGAAAGCGGAATTTCAACAACAAACAAGCACGACCGAAAGCGGACTCGTAAAGAAAGACCGACCGAAAGCGGATTTTCAACAACAAACGAGTACGACCGAAAGCGGGCTCGAAAAGAAAGACCGACCGAAAGCGGAATTTCAACAACAAACGAGTACGACTGAAAGCGGACTCGAAAAGAAAGACCGACCGAAAGCGGAATTTCAACAACAAACGAGCACGACCGAAAGCGGACTCGAAAAGAAAGACCGACCGAAAGCGGAATTTCAACAACAAACGAGTACGACCGAAAGCGGACTCGAAAAGAAAGACCCACCGAAAGCGGAATTTCAACAACAAACGAGTACGACCGAAAGCGGACTCGAAAAGAAAGACCAACCGAAAGCGGAATTTCAACAACAAACGAGTACGACCGAAAACGGATTCGTAAAGAAAGACCAACCGAAAGCGGAATTTCAACAACAAACGAGTACGACCGAAAGCGGACTCGAAAAGAAAGACCGACCGAAAGCGGAATTTCAACAACAAATGAGTATGACCGAAAGTGGACTCGAAAAGAAAGACTGACCGAAAGCGGAATCGAAAAGAAAGACCGACCGAAAACAGAATTCAACAACAAACGAGTACGACCGAAAGCGGACTCGAAAAGAAAGACCGACCGAAAGCGGAATTTCAACAACAAACGAGCACGACCGAAAGCGGACTCGTAAAGAAAGACCGACCGAAAGTGGATTTTCAACAACAAACGAGTACGACCGAAAGCGGGCTCGAAAATAAAGACCGACCGAAAGCGGAATTTCAACAACAAACGAGTACGACCGAAAGCGGACTCGAAAAGAAAGACCCACCGAAAGCGGAATTTCAACAACAAACGAGTACGACCGAAAGCGGACTCGAAAAGAAAGACCAACCGAAAGCGGAATTTCAACAACAAACGAGTACGACCGAAAACGGATTCGTAAAGAAAGACCAACCGAAAGCGGAATTTCAACAACAAACGAGTACGACCGAAAGCGGACTCGAAAAGAAAGACCGACCGAAAGCGGAATTTCAACAACAAACGAGTACGACCGAAAGCAGACTCGAAAAGAAAGACCAACCGAAAGCGGAATCGAAAAGAAAGACCGACCGAAAGCAGAATTCAACAACAAACGAGTACGACCGAAAGCGGACTCGAAAAGAAAGACCGACCGAAAGCAGAATTTCAACAACAAACGAGCACGACCGAAAGCGGACTCGTAAAGAAAGACCGACCGAAAGTGGATTTTCAACAACAAACGAGTACGACCGAAAGCGGGCTCGAAAATAAAGACCGACCGAAAGCGGAATTTCAACAACAAACGAGTACGACTGAAAGCGGACTCGAAAAGAAAGACCGACCGAAAGCGGAATTTCAATAACAAACGAGCACGACCGAAAGCGGACTCGAAAAGAAAGACCGACCGAAAGCGGAATTTCAACAACAAACGAGTACGACCGAAAGCGGACTCAAAAAGAAAGACCAACCGAAAGCGGAATCGAAAAGAAAGACCGACCGAAAGCAGAATTCAACAACAAACGAGTACGACCGAAAGAGGACTCGAAAAGAAAGACCGACCGAAAGCAGAATTTCAACAACAAACGAGCACGACCGAAAGCGGACTTGAAAAGAAAGACCGACCGAAAGCGGAATTTCAACAACAAACGAGCACGACCGAAAGCGGACTCGAAAAGAAAAACCGACCCAAAACGGAATTTCAACAACAAACGAGTACGACCGAAAGCGGACTCGAAAAGAAAGACCAACCGAAAGCGGAATTTCAACAACAAACGAGTACGACCGAAAGTGGACTCGTAAAGAAAGACCGACCGAAAGCGGAATTTCAACAACAAACGAGTACGACCGAAAGCGGACTCGAAAAGAAAGATCGACCGAAAGCGGAATTTCAACAACAAATGAGTATGACCGAAAGTGGACTCGAAAATAAAGACCGACCGAAAGCGGAATCGAAAAGAAAGACCGACCGAAATCAGAATTCAACAACAAACGAGTACGACCGAAAGCGGACTCAAAAAGAAAGACCGACCGAAAGCGGAATTTCATCAACAAACGAGCACGACCGAAAGCGGACTCGTAAAGAAAGACCGACCGAAAGCGGAATTTCAACAATAAACGAGTACGACCGAAAGCGGACTCGAAAAGAAAGACCGACCGAAAGCGGAATTTCAACAACAAATGAGTATGACCGAAAGTGGACTCGAAAAGAAAGACTGACCGAAAGCGGAATCGAAAAGAAAGACCGACCGAAAGCAGAATTCAACAATAAACGAGTACGACCGAAAGCGGACTCGAAAAGAAAGACCGACCGAAAGCGGAATTTCAACAACAAACGAGCACGACCGAAAGCGGACTCGTAAAGAAAGACCGACCGAAAGCGGATTTTCAACAACAAACGAGTACGACCGAAAGCGGGCTCGAAAAGAAAGACCGACCGAAAGCGGAATTTCAACAACAAACGAGTACAACTGAAAGCGGACTCGAAAAGAAAGACCGACCGAAAGCGGAATTTCAACAACAAACGAGCACGACCGAAAGCGGACTCGAAAAGAAAGACCGACCGAAAGCGGAATTTCAACAACAAACGAGTACGACCGAAAGCGGACTCGAAAAGAAAGACCCACCGAAAGCGGAATTTCAACAACAAACGAGTACGACCGAAAGCGGACTCGAAAAGAAAGACCAACCGAAAGCGGAATTTCAACAACAAACGAGTACGACCGAAAACGGATTCGTAAAGAAAGACCAACCGAAAGCGGAATTTCAACAACAAACGAGTACGACCGAAAGCGGACTCGAAAAGAAAGACCGACCGAAAGCGGAATTTCAACAACAAATGAGTATGACCGAAAGTGGACTCGAAAAGAAAGACTGACCGAAAGCGGAATCGAAAAGAAAGACCGACCGAAAACAGAATTCAACAACAAACGAGTACGACCGAAAGCGGACTCGAAAAGAAAGACCGACCGAAAGCGGAATTTCAACAACAAACGAGCACGACCGAAAGCGGACTCGTAAAGAAAGACCGACCGAAAGTGGATTTTCAACAACAAACGAGTACGACCGAAAGCGGGCTCGAAAATAAAGACCGACCGAAAGCGGAATTTCAACAACAAACGAGTACGACCGAAAGCGGACTCGAAAAGAAAGACCCACCGAAAGCGGAATTTCAACAACAAACGAGTACGACCGAAAGCGGACTCGAAAAGAAAGACCAACCGAAAGCGGAATTTCAACAACAAACGAGTACGACCGAAAACGGATTCGTAAAGAAAGACCAACCGAAAGCGGAATTTCAACAACAAACGAGTACGACCGAAAGCGGACTCGAAAAGAAAGACCGACCGAAAGCGGAATTTCAACAACAAATGAGTATGACCGAAAGTGGACTCGAAAAGAAAGACTGACCGAAAGCGGAATCGAAAAGAAAGACCGACCGAAAACAGAATTCAACAACAAACGAGTACGACCGAAAGCGGACTCGAAAAGAAAGACCGACCGAAAGCGGAATTTCAACAACAAACGAGCACGACCGAAAGCGGACTCGTAAAGAAAGACCGACCGAAAGTGGATTTTCAACAACAAACGAGTACGACCGAAAGCGGGCTCGAAAATAAAGACCGACCGAAAGCGGAATTTCAACAACAAACGAGTACGACTGAAAGCGAACTCGAAAAGAAAGACCGACCGAAAGCGGAATTTCAACAACAAACGAGCACGACCGAAAGCGGACTCGAAAAGAAAGACCGACCGAAAGCGGAATTTCAAAAACAAACGAGTACGACCGAAAGCGGACTCGAAAAGAAAGATCGACCGAAAGCGGAATTTCAACAACAAATGAGTATGACCGAAAGTGGACTCGAAAATAAAGACCGACCGAAAGCGGAATCGAAAAGAAAGACCGACCGAAAGCAGAATTCAACAACAAACGAGTACGACCGAAAGCGGACTCGAAAAGAAAGACCGACCGAAAGCGGAATTTCAACAACAAACGAGCACGACCGAAAGCGGACTCGTAAAGAAAGACCGACCGAAAGCGGATTTTCAACAACAAACGAGTACGACCGAAAGCGGGCTCGAAAAGAAAGACCGACCGAAAGCGGAATTTCAACAACAAACGAGTACGACTGAAAGCGGACTCTAAAAGAAAGACCGACCGAAAGCGGAATTTCAACAACAAACGAGTACGACCGAAAGCGGACTCGAAAAGAAAGACCAACCGAAAGCGGAATTTCAACAACAAACGAGTACGACCGAAAGCGGACTCGTAAAGAAAGACCGACCGAAAGCGGAATTTCAACAACAAACGAGCACGACCGAAAGTGGACTCGTAAAGAAATACCGACCGAAAGCGGAATTTCAACAACAAACGAGTACGACCGAAAGCGGACTCGAAAAGAAAGACCAACCGAAAGCGGAATTTCAACAACAAACGAGTACGACCGAAAACGGACTCGTAAAGAAAGACCGACCGAAAGCGGAATTTCAACAACAAACGAGCACGACCGAAAGCGGACTCGTAAAGAAATACCGACCGAAAGCGGAATTTCAACAACAAACGAGTACGACCGAAAGCGGACTCGAAAAGAAAGACCAACCGAAAGCGAAATTTCAACAACAAACGAGTACGACCGAAAGCGGATTCGTAAAGAAAGACCGACCGAAAGCGGAATTTCAACAACAAACGAGTACGACCGAAAGCGGACTCGAAAAGAAAGACCGACCGAAAGCGGAATTTCAACAACAAATGAGTATGACCGAAAGTGGACTCGAAAAGAAAGACTGACCGAAAGCGGAATCGAAAAGAAAGACCGACCGAAAGCAGAATTCAACAACAAACGAGTACGACCGAAAGCGGACTCGAAAAGAAAGACCGACCGAAAGCAGAATTTCAACAACAAACGAGCACGACCGAAAGCGGACTCGTAAAGAAAGACCGACCGAAAGTGGATTTTCAACAACAAACGAGTACGACTGAAAGCGGACTCTAAAAGAAAGACCGACCGAAAGCGGAATTTCAACAACAAACGAGTACGACCGAAAGCGGACTCGAAAAGAAAGACCAACCGAAAGCGGAATTTCAACAACAAACGAGTACGACCGAAAGCGGACTCGTAAAGAAAGACCGACCGAAAGCGGAATTTCAACAACAAACGAGCACGACCGAAAGTGGACTCGTAAAGAAATACCGACCGAAAGCGGAATTTCAACAACAAACGAGTACGACCGAAAGCGGACTCGAAAAGAAAGACCAACCGAAAGCGGAATTTCAACAACAAACGAGTACGACCGAAAGCGGACTCGTAAAGAAAGACCGACCGAAAGCGGAATTTCAACAACAAACGAGCACGACCGAAAGCGGACTCGAAAAGAAAGACCGACCGAAAGCGGAATTTCAACAACAAACGAGTACGACCGAAAGCGGACTCAAAAAGAAAGACCAACCGAAAGCGGAATCGAAAAGAAAGACCGACCGAAAGCAGAATTCAACAACAAACGAGTACGACCGAAAGCGGACTCGAAAAGAAAGACCGACCGAAAGCAGAATTTCAACAACAAACGAGCACGACCGAAAGCGGACTCGTAAAGAAAGACCGACCGAAAGTGGATTTTCAACAACAAACGAGTACGACCGAAAGCGGACTCGAAAAGAAAGACCAACCGAAAGCGGAATTTCAACAACAAACGAGTACGACCGAAAGCGGACTCGTAAAGAAAGACCGACCGAAAGCGGAATTTCAACAACAAACGAGCACGACCGAAAGTGGACTCGTAAAGAAATACCGACCGAAAGCGGAATTTCAACAACAAACGAGTACGACCGAAAGCGGACTCGAAAAGAAAGACCAACCGAAAGCGGAATTTCAACAACAAACGAGTACGACCGAAAGCGGACTCGTAAAGAAAGACCGACCGAAAGCGGAATTTCAACAACAAACGAGCACGACCGAAAGCGGACTCGTAAAGAAATACCGACCGAAAGCGGAATTTCAACAACAAACGAGTACGACCGAAAGCGGACTCGAAAAGAAAGACCAACCGAAAGCGAAATTTCAACAACAAACGAGTACGACCGAAAGCGGATTCGTAAAGAAAGACCGACCGAAAGCGGAATTTCAACAACAAACGAGTACGACCGAAAGCGGACTCGAAAAGAAAGACCGACCGAAAGCGGAATTTCAACAACAAATGAGTATGACCGAAAGTGGACTCGAAAAGAAAGACTGACCGAAAGCGGAATCGAAAAGAAAGACCGACCGAAAGCAGAATTCAACAACAAACGAGTACGACCGAAAGCGGACTCGAAAAGAAAGACCGACCGAAAGCAGAATTTCAACAACAAACGAGCACGACCGAAAGCGGACTCGTAAAGAAAGACCGACCGAAAGTGGATTTTCAACAACAAACGAGTACGACCGAAAGCGGGCTCGAAAATAAAGACCGACCGAAAGCGGAATTTCAACAACAAACGAGTACGACTGAAAGCGGACTCGAAAAGAAAGACCGACCGAAAGCGGAATTTCAACAACAAACGAGCACGACCGAAAGCGGACTCGAAAAGAAAGACCGACCGAAAGCGGAATTTCAACAACAAACGAGTACGACCGAAAGCGGACTCAAAAAGAAAGACCAACCGAAAGCGGAATCGAAAAGAAAGACCGACCGAAAGCAGAATTCAACAACAAACGAGTACGACCGAAAGAGGACTCGAAAAGAAAGACCGACCGAAAGCAGAATTTCAACAACAAACGAGCACGACCGAAAGCGGACTTGAAAAGAAAGACCGACCGAAAGCGGAATTTCAACAACAAACGAGCACGACCGAAAGCGGACTCGAAAAGAAAAACCGACCCAAAGCGGAATTTCAACAACAAACGAGTACGACCGAAAGCGGACTCGAAAAGAAAGACCAACCGAAAGCGGAATTTCAACAACAAACGAGTACGACCGAAAGCGGACTCGTAAAGAAAGACCGACCGAAAGCGGAATTTCAACAACAAACGAGTACGACCGAAAGCGGACTCGAAAAGAAAGATCGACCGAAAGCGGAATTTCAACAACAAATGAGTATGACCGAAAGTGGACTAGAAAATAAAGACCGACCGAAAGCGGAATCGAAAAGAAAGACCGACCGAAACCAGAATTCAACAACAAACGAGTACGACCGAAAGCGGACTCAAAAAGAAAGACCGACCGAAAGCGGAATTTCATCAACAAACGAGCACGACCGAAAGCGGACTCGTAAAGAAATACCGACCGATAGCGGAATTTCAACAACAAACGAGTACGACCGAAAGCGGGCTCGAAAATAAAGACCGACCGAAAGCGGAATTTCAACAACAAACGAGTACGACTGAAAGCGAACTCGAAAAGAAAGACCGACCGAAAGCGGAATTTCAACAACAAACGAGCACGACCGAAAGCGGACTCGAAAAGAAAGACCGACCGAAAGCGGAATTTCAACAACAAACGAGTACGACCGAAGGCGGACTCGTAAAGAAAGACCGACCGAAAGCGGAATTTCAACAACAAACGAGCACGACCGAAAGCGGACTCGTAAAGAAAGACCAACCGAAAGCGGAATTTCAACAACAAACGAGTACGACCGAAAGCGGACTCATAAAGAAAGACCGATCGAAAGCGGAATTTCAACAACAAACGAGCACGACCGAAAGCGGACTCGTAAAGAAAGACCGACCGAAAGCGGAATTTCAACAACAAACGAGTACGACCGAAAGCAGACTCGAAAAGAAAGACCAACCGAAAGCGGAATCGAAAAGAAAGACCGACCGAAAGCAGAATTCAACAACAAACGAGTACGACTGAAAGCGGACTCGAAAAGAAAGACCGACCGAAAGCAGAATTCAACAACAAACGAGTACGACCGAAAGCGGACTCGAAAAGAAAGACCGACCGAAAGCGGAATTTCAACAACAAACGAGTACGACCGAAAGCGGACTCGAAAAGAAAGACCAACCGAAAGCGGAATTTCAACAACAAACGAGTACGACCGAAAGCGGACTCGTAAAGAAAGACCGACCGAAAGCGGAATTTCAACAACAAACGAGTACGACCGAAAGCGGACTCGAAAAGAAAGATCGACCGAAAGCGGAATTTCAACAACAAATGAGTATGACCGAAAGTGGACTCGAAAATAAAGACCGACCGAAAGCGGAATCGAAAAGAAAGACCGACCGAAACCAGAATTCAACAACAAACGAGTACGACCGAAAGCGGACTCAAAAAGAAAGACCGACCGAAAGCGGAATTTCATCAACAAACGAGCACGACCGAAAGCGGACTCGTAAAGAAATACCGACCGATAGCGGAATTTCAACAACAAACGAGTACGACCGAAAGCGGGCTCGAAAATAAAGACCGACCGAAAGCGGAATTTCAACAACAAACGAGTACGACTGAAAGCGAACTCGAAAAGAAAGACCGACCGAAAGCGGAATTTCAACAACAAACGAGCACGACCGAAAGCGGACTCGAAAAGAAAGACCGACCGAAAGCGGAATTTCAACAACAAACGAGTACGATCGAAGGCGGACTTGTAAAGAAAGACCGACCGAAAGCGGAATTTCAACAACAAACGAGCACGACCGAAAGCGGACTCGTAAAGAAAGACCAACCGAAAGCGGAATTTCAACAACAAACGAGTACGACCGAAAGCGGGCTCATAAAGAAAGACCGACCGAAAGCGGAATTTCAACAACAAACGAGCACGACCGAAAGCGGACTCGTAAAGAAAGACCGACCGAAAGCGGAATTTCAACAACAAACGAGTACGACCGAAAGCAGACTCGAAAAGAAAGACCAACCGAAAGCGGAATCGAAAAGAAAGACCGACCGAAAGCAGAATTCAACAACAAACGAGTACGACTGAAAGCGGACTCGAAAAGAAAGACAGACCGAAAGCAGAATTCAACAACAAACGAGTACGACCGAAAGCGGACTCGAAAAGAAAGACCGACCGAAAGCGGAATTTCAACAACAAACGAGTACGACCGAAAGCGGACTCGTAAAGAAAGACCGACCGAAAGCGGAATTTCAACAACAAACGAGCACGACCGAAAGCGGACTCGTAAAGAAATACCGACCGAAAGCGGAATTTCAACAACAAATGAGTATGACCGAAAGTGGACTCGAAAATAAAGACCGACCGAAAGCGGAATCGAAAAGAAAGACCGACCGAAACCAGAATTCAACAACAAACGAGTACGACCGAAAGCGGACTCAAAAAGAAAGACCGACCGAAAGCGGAATTTCATCAACAAACGAGCACGACCGAAAGCGGACTCGTAAAGAAATACCGACCGATAGCGGAATTTCAACAACAAACGAGTACGACCGAAAGCGGGCTCGAAAATAAAGACCGACCGAAAGCGGAATTTCAACAACAAACGAGTACGACTAAAAGCGAACTCGAAAAGAAAGACCGACCGAAAGCGGAATTTCAACAACAAACGAGCACGACCGAAAGCGGACTCGAAAAGAAAGACCGACCGAAAGCGGAATTTCAACAACAAACGAGTACGACCGAAGGCGGACTCGTAAAGAAAGACCGACCGAAAGCGGAATTTCAACAACAAACGAGCACGACCGAAAGCGGACTCGTAAAGAAAGACCAACCGAAAGCGGAATTTCAACAACAAACGAGTACGACCGAAAGCGGACTCGTAAAGAAAGACCGACCGAAAGCGGAATTTCAACAACAAACGAGCACGACCGAAAGCGGACTCGTAAAGAAAGACCGACCGAAAGCGGAATTTCAACAACAAACGAGTACGACCGAAAGCAGACTCAAAAAGAAAGACCAACCGAAAGCGGAATCGAAAAGAAAGACCGACCGAAAGCAGAATTCAACAACAAACGAGTACGACTGAAAGCTGACTCGAAAAGAAAGACCGACCGAAAGCAGAATTCAACAACAAACGAGTACGACCGAAAGCGGACTCGAAAAGAAAGACCGACCGAAAGCGGAATTTCAACAACAAACGAGTACGACCGAAAGCGGACTCGAAAAGAAAGACCAACCGAAAGCGGAATTTCAACAACAAACGAGTACGACCGAAAGCGGACTCGTAAAGAAAGACCGACCGAAAGCGGAATTTCAACAACAAACGAGTACGACCGAAAGCGGACTCGAAAAGAAAGATCGACCGAAAGCGGAATTTCAACAACAAATGAGTATGACCGAAAGTGGACTCGAAAATAAAGACCGACCGAAAGCGGAATCGAAAAGAAAGACCGACCGAAACCAGAATTCAACAACAAACGAGTACGACCGAAAGCGGACTCAAAAAGAAAGACCGACCGAAAGCGGAATTTCATCAACAAACGAGCACGACCGAAAGCGGACTCGTAAAGAAATACCGACCGATAGCGGAATTTCAACAACAAACGAGTACGACCGAAAGCGGGCTCGAAAATAAAGACCGACCGAAAGCGGAATTTCAACAACAAACGAGTACGA
Organism: Lathyrus tuberosus; assembly: GCA_022829125.1. Classification (NCBI taxonomy): domain Eukaryota; kingdom Viridiplantae; phylum Streptophyta; class Magnoliopsida; order Fabales; family Fabaceae; genus Lathyrus; species Lathyrus tuberosus. The sequence goes on from JALAZF010000639.1 coordinate 1,564,812, forward strand.
CTGAAAGCGAACTCGAAAAGAAAGACCGACCGAAAGCGGAATTTCAACAACAAACGAGCACGACCGAAAGCGGACTCGAAAAGAAAGACCGACCGAAAGCGGAATTTCAACAACAAACGAGTACGACCGAAGGCGGACTCGTAAAGAAAGACCGACCGAAAGCGGAATTTCAACAACAAACGAGCACGACCGAAAGCGGACTCGTAAAGAAAGACCAACCGAAAGCGGAATTTCAACAACAAACGAGTACGACCGAAAGCGGGCTCATAAAGAAAGACCGACCGAAAGCGGAATTTCAACAACAAACGAGCACGACCGAAAGCGGACTCGTAAAGAAAGACCGACCGAAAGCGGAATTTCAACAACAAACGAGTACGACCGAAAGCAGACTCGAAAAGAAAGACCAACCGAAAGCGGAATCGAAAAGAAAGACCGACCGAAAGCAGAATTCAACAACAAACGAGTACGACTGAAAGCGGACTCGAAAAGAAAGACCGACCGAAAGCAGAATTCAACAACAAACGAGTACGACCGAAAGCGGACTCGAAAAGAAAGACCGACCGAAAGCGGAATTTCAACAACAAACGAGTACGACCGAAAGCGGACTCGTAAAGAAAGACCGACCGAAAGCGGAATTTCAACAACAAACGAGCACGACCGAAAGCGGACTCGTAAAGAAATACCGACCGAAAGCGGAATTTCAACAACAAATGAGTATGACCGAAAGTGGACTCGAAAATAAAGACCGACCGAAAGCGGAATCGAAAAGAAAGACCGACCGAAACCAGAATTCAACAACAAACGAGTACGACCGAAAGCGGACCCAAAAAGAAAGACCGACCGAAAGCGGAATTTCATCAACAAACGAGCACGACCGAAAGCGGACTCGTAAAGAAATACCGACCGATAGCGGAATTTCAACAACAAACGAGTACGACCGAAAGCGGGCTCGAAAATAAAGACCGACCGAAAGCGGAATTTCAACAACAAACGAGTACGACTGAAAGCGAACTCGAAAAGAAAGACCGACCGAAAGCGGAATTTCAACAACAAACGAGCACGACCGAAAGCGGACTCGAAAAGAAAGACCGACCGAAAGCGGAATTTCAACAACAAACGAGTACGACCGAAGGCGGACTCGTAAAGAAAGACCGACCGAAAGCGGAATTTCAACAACAAACGAGCACGACCGAAAGCGGACTCGTAAAGAAAGACCAACCGAAAGCGGAATTTCAACAACAAACGAGTACGACCGAAAGCGGACTCGTAAAGAAAGACCGACCGAAAGCGGAATTTCAACAACAAACGAGCACGACCGAAAGCGGACTCGTAAAGAAAGACCGACCGAAAGCGGAATTTCAACAACAAACGAGTACGACCGAAAGCAGACTCGAAAAGAAAGACCAACCGAAAGCGGAATCGAAAAGAAAGACCGACCGAAAGCAGAATTCAACAACAAACGAGTACGACTGAAAGCGGACTCGAAAAGAAAGACCGACCGAAAGCAGAATTCAACAACAAACGAGTACGACCGAAAGCGGACTCGAAAAGAAAGACCGACCGAAAGCGGAATTTCAACAACAAACGAGCACGACCGAAAGCGGACTCGTAAAGAAAGACCGACCGAAAGCGGATTTTCAACAACAAACGAGTACGACCGAAAGCGGGCTCGAAAAGAAAGACCGACCGAAAGCGGAATTTCAACAACAAACGAGTACGACTGAAAGCTGACTCGAAAAGAAAGACCGACCGAAAGCGGAATTTCAACAACAAACGAGCACGACCGAAAGCGGACTCGAAAAGAAAGACCGACCGAAAGCGGAATTTCAACAACAAACGAGTACGACCGAAAGCGGACTCGAAAAGAAAGACCAACCGAAAGCGGAATTTCAACAACAAACGAGTACGACCGAAAGCGGACTCGTAAAGAAAGACCGACCGAAAGCGGAATTTCAACAACAAACGAGCACGACCGAAAGCGGACTCGTAAAGAAATACCGACCGAAAGCGGAATTTCAACAACAAACGAGTACGACCGAAAGCGGACTCGAAAAGAAAGACCAACCGAAAGCGGAATTTCAACAACAAACGAGTACGACCGAAAGCGGATTCGTAAAGAAAGACCGACCGAAAGCGGAATTTCAACAACAAACGAGTACGACCGAAAGCGGACTCGAAAAGAAAGACCGACCGAAAGCGGAATTTCAACAACAAACGAGCACGACCGAAAGCGGACTCGTAAAGAAAGACCAACCGAAAGCGGAATTTCAACAACAAACGAGTACGACCGAAAGCGGACTCGTAAAGAAAGACCGACCGAAAGCGGAATTTCAACAACAAACGAGCACGACCGAAAGCGGACTCGTAAAGAAAGACCGACCGAAAGTGGAATTTCAACAACAAACGAGTACGACCGAAAGCAGACTCGAAAAGAAAGACCAACCGAAAGCGGAATCGAAAAGAAAGACCGACCGAAAGCAGAATTCAACAACAAACGAGTACGACCGAAAGCGGACTCGAAAAGAAAGACCGACCGAAAGCAGAATTTCAACAACAAACGAGCACGACCGAAAGCGGACTTGAAAAGAAAGACCGACCGAAAGCGGAATTTCAACAACAAACGAGCACGACCGAAAGCGGACTCGAAAAGAAAGACCGACCCAAAGCGGAATTTCAACAACAAACGAGTACGACCGAAAGCGGACTCGAAAAGAAAGACCAACCGAAAGCGGAATTTCAACAACAAACGAGTACGACCGAAAGCGGACTCGTAAAGAAATACCGACCGAAAGCGGAATTTCAACAACAAACGAGTACGACCGAAAGCGGACTCGAAAAGAAAGATCGACCGAAAGCGGAATTTCAACAACAAATGAGTATGACCGAAAGTGGACTCGAAAATAAAGACCGACCGAAAGCGGAATCGAAAAGAAAGACCGACCGAAAGCAGAATTCAACAACAAACGAGTACGACCGAAAGCGGACTCGAAAAGAAAGACCGACCGAAAGCGGAATTTCAACAACAAACGAGCACGACCGAAAGCGGACTCGTAAAGAAAGACCGACCGAAAGCGGATTTTCAACAACAAACGAGAACGACCGAAAGCGGGCTCGAAAAGAAAGACCGACCGAAAGTGGAATTTCAACAACAAACGAGTACGACTGAAAGCGGACTCGAAAAGAAAGACCGACCGAAAGCGGAATTTCAACAACAAACGAGCACGACCGAAAGCGGACTCGAAAAGAAAGACCGACCGAAAGCGGAATTTCAACAACAAACGAGTACGACCGAAAGCGGACTCGAAAAGAAAGACTAACCGAAAGCGGAATTTCAACAACAAACGAGTACGACCGAAAGCGGACTCGTAAAGAAAGACCGACCGAAAGCGGAATTTCAACAACAAACGAGCACGACCGAAAGCGGACTCGTAAAGAAATACCGACCGAAAGCGGAATTTCAACAACAAACGAGTACGACCGAAAGCGGACTCGAAAACAAAGACCAACCGAAAGCGGAATTTCAACAACAAACGAGTACGACCGAAAGCGGATTCGTAAAGAAAGACCGACCGAAAGCGGAATTTCAACAACAAACGAGTACGACCGAAAGCGGACTCGAAAAGAAAGACCGGCCGAAAGCGGAATTTCAACAACAAATGAGTATGACCGAAAGTGGACTCGAAAAGAAAGACTGACCGAAAGCGGAATCGAAAAGAAAGACCGACCGAAAGCAGAATTCAACAATAAACGAGTACGACCGAAAGCGGACTCGAAAAGAAAGACCGACCGAAAGCGGAATTTCAACAACAAACGAGCACGACCGAAAGCGGACTCGTAAAGAAAGACCGACCGAAAGTGGATTTTCAACAACAATCGAGTACGACCGAAAGCGGGCTCGAAAATAAAGACCGACCGAAAGCGGAATTTCAACAACAAACGAGTACGACTGAAAGCGAACTCGAAAAGAAAGACCAACCGAAAGCGGAATCGAAAAGAAAGACCGACCGAAAGCAGAATTCAACAACAAACGAGTACGACCGAAAGCAGACTCGAAAAGAAAGACCGACCGAAAGCAGAATTTCAACAACAAACGAGCACGACCGAAAGCGGACTTGAAAAGAAAGACCGACCGAAAGCGGAATTTCAACAACAAACGAGCACGACCGAAAGCGGACTCGAAAAGAAAGACCGACCCAAAGCGGAATTTCAACAACAAACGAGTACGACCGAAAGCGGACTCGAAAAGAAAGACCAACCGAAAGCGGAATTTCAACAACAAACGAGTACGACCGAAAGCGGACTCGTAAAGAAATACCGACCGAAAGCGGAATTTCAACAACAAACGAGTACGACCGAAAGCGGACTCGAAAAGAAAGATCGACCGAAAGCGGAATTTCAACAACAAATGAGTATGACCGAAAGTGGACTCGAAAATAAAGACCGACCGAAAGCGGAATCGAAAAGAAAGACCGACCGAAAGCAGAATTCAACAACAAACGAGTACGACCGAAAGCGGACTCGAAAAGAAAGACCGACCGAAAGCGGAATTTCAACAACAAACGAGCACGACCGAAAGCGGACTCGTAAAGAAAGACCGACCGAAAGCGGATTTTCAACAACAAACGAGTACGACCGAAAGCGGGCTCGAAAAGAAAGACCGACCGAAAGTGGAATTTCAACAACAAACGAGTACGACTGAAAGCGGACTCGAAAAGAAAGACCGACCGAAAGCGGAATTTCAACAACAAACGAGCACGACCGAAAGCGGACTCGAAAAGAAAGACCGACCGAAAGCGGAATTTCAACAACAAACGAGTACGACCGAAAGCGGACTCGAAAAGAAAGACCAACCGAAAGCGGAATTTCAACAACAAACGAGTACGACCGAAAGCGGACTCGTAAAGAAAGACCGACCGAAAGCGGAATTTCAACAACAAACGAGCACGACCGAAAGCGGACTCGTAAAGAAATACCGACCGAAAGCGGAATTTCAACAACAAACGAGTACGACCGAAAGCGGACTCGAAAAGAAAGACCAACCGAAAGCGGAATTTCAACAACAAACGAGTACGACCGAAAGCGGATTCGTAAAGAAAGACCGACCGAAAGCGGAATTTCAACAACAAACGAGTACGACCGAAAGCGGACTCGAAAAGAAAGACCGACCGAAAGCGGAATTTCAACAACAAATGAGTATGACCGAAAGTAGACTCGAAAAGAAAGACTGACCGAAAGCGGAATCGAAAAGAAAGACCGACCGAAAGCAGAATTCAACAATAAACGAGTACGACCGAAAGCGGACTCGAAAAGAAAGACCGACCGAAAGCGGAATTTCAACAACAAACGAGCACGACCGAAAGCGGACTCGTAAAGAAAGACCGACCGAAAGTGGATTTTCAACAACAAACGAGTACGACCGAAAGCGGGCTCGAAAATAAAGACCGACCGAAAGCGGAATTTCAACAACAAACGAGTACGACTGAAAGCGAACTCGAAAAGAAAGACCGACCGAAAGCGGAATTTCAACAACAAACGAGCACGACCGAAAGCGGACTCGAAAAGAAAGACCGACCGAAAGCGGAATTTCAACAACAAACGAGTACGACCGAAGGCGGACTCGTAAAGAAAGACCGACCGAAAGCAGAATTTCAACAACAAACGAGCACGACCGAAAGCGGACTCGTAAAGAAAGACCAACCGAAAGCGGAATTTCAACAACAAACGAGTACGACCGAAAGCGGACTCGTAAAGAAAGACCGACCGAAAGCGGAATTTCAACAACAAACGAGCACGACCAAAAGCGGACTCGTAAAGAAAGACCGACCGAAAGCGGAATTTCAACAACAAACGAGTACGACCGAAAGCAGACTCGAAAAGAAAGACCAACCGAAAGCGGAATCGAAAAGAAAGACCGACCGAAAGCAGAATTCAACAACAAACGAGTACGACCGAAAGCGGACTCGAAAAGAAAGACCGACCGAAAGCAGAATTTCAACAACAAACGAGCACGACCGAAAGCGGACTTGAAAAGAAAGACCGACCGAAAGCGGAATTTCAACAACAAACGAGCACGACCGAAAGCGGACTCGAAAAGAAAGACCGACCCAAAGCGGAATTTCAACAACAAACGAGTACGACCGAAAGCGGACTCGAAAAGAAAGACCAACCGAAAGCGGAATTTCAACAACAAACGAGTACGACCGAAAGCGGACTCGTAAAGAAATACCGACCGAAAGCGGAATTTCAACAACAAACGAGTACGACCGAAAGCGGACTCGAAAAGAAAGATCGACCGAAAGCGGAATTTCAACAACAAATGAGTATGACCGAAAGTGGACTCGAAAATAAAGACCGACCGAAAGCGGAATCGAAAAGAAAGACCGACCGAAAGCAGAATTCAACAACAAACGAGTACGACCGAAAGCGGACTCGAAAAGAAAGACCGACCGAAAGCGGAATTTCAACAACAAACGAGCACGACCGAAAGCGGACTCGTAAAGAAAGACCGACCGAAAGCGGATTTTCAACAACAAACGAGTACGACCGAAAGCGGGCTCGAAAAGAAAGACCGACCGAAAGCGGAATTTCAACAACAAACGAGTACGACTGAAAGCGGACTCGAAAAGAAAGACCGACCGAAAGCGGAATTTCAACAACAAACGAGCACGACCGAAAGCGGACTCGAAAAGAAAGACCGACCGAAAGCGGAATTTCAACAACAAACGAGTACGACCGAAAGCGGACTCGAAAAGAAAGACCAACCGAAAGCGGAATTTCAACAACAAACGAGTACGACCGAAAGCGGACTCGAAAAGAAAGACCAACCGAAAGCGGAATTTCAACAACAAACGAGTACGACCGAAAGCGGATTCGTAAAGAAAGACCGACCGAAAGCGGAATTTCAACAACAAACGAGTACGACCGAAAGCGGACTCGAAAAGAAAGACCGACCGAAAGCGGAATTTCAACAACAAACGAGCACGACCGAAAGCGGACTCGTAAAGAAAGACCAACCGAAAGCGGAATTTCAACAACAAACGAGTACGACCGAAAGCGGACTCGTAAAGAAAGACCGACCGAAAGCGGAATTTCAACAACAAACGAGCACGACCGAAAGCGGACTCGTAAAGAAAGACCGACCGAAAGTGGAATTTCAACAACAAACGAGTACGACCGAAAGCAGACTCGAAAAGAAAGACCAACCGAAAGCGGAATCGAAAAGAAAGACCGACCGAAAGCAGAATTCAACAACAAACGAGTACGACCGAAAGCGGACTCGAAAAGAAAGACCGACCGAAAGCAGAATTTCAACAACAAACGAGCACGACCGAAAGCGGACTTGAAAAGAAAGACCGACCGAAAGCGGAATTTCAACAACAAACGAGCACGACCGAAAGCGGACTCGAAAAGAAAGACCGACCCAAAGCGGAATTTCAACAACAAACGAGTACGACCGAAAGCGGACTCGAAAAGAAAGACCAACCGAAAGCGGAATTTCAACAACAAACGAGTACGACCGAAAGCGGACTCGTAAAGAAATACCGACCGAAAGCGGAATTTCAACAACAAACGAGTACGACCGAAAGCGGACTCGAAAAGAAAGATCGACCGAAAGCGGAATTTCAACAACAAATGAGTATGACCGAAAGTGGACTCGAAAATAAAGACCGACCGAAAGCGGAATCGAAAAGAAAGACCGACCGAAAGCAGAATTCAACAACAAACGAGTACGACCGAAAGCGGACTCGAAAAGAAAGACCGACCGAAAGCGGAATTTCAACAACAAACGAGCACGACCGAAAGCGGACTCGTAAAGAAAGACCGACCGAAAGCGGATTTTCAACAACAAACGAGTACGACCGAAAGCGGGCTCGAAAAGAAAGACCGACCGAAAGTGGAATTTCAACAACAAACGAGTACGACTGAAAGCGGACTCGAAAAGAAAGACCGACCGAAAGCGGAATTTCAACAACAAACGAGCACGACCGAAAGCGGACTCGAAAAGAAAGACCGACCGAAAGCGGAATTTCAACAACAAACGAGTACGACCGAAAGCGGACTCGAAAAGAAAGACCAACCGAAAGCGGAATTTCAACAACAAACGAGTACGACCGAAAGCGGACTCGTAAAGAAAGACCGACCGAAAGCGGAATTTCAACAACAAACGAGCACGACCGAAAGCGGACTCGTAAAGAAATACCGACCGAAAGCGGAATTTCAACAACAAACGAGTACGACCGAAAGCGGACTCGAAAAGAAAGACCAACCGAAAGCGGAATTTCAACAACAAACGAGTACGACCGAAAGCGGATTCGTAAAGAAAGACCGACCGAAAGCGGAATTTCAACAACAAACGAGTACGACCGAAAGCGGACTCGAAAAGAAAGACCGGCCGAAAGCGGAATTTCAACAACAAATGAGTATGACCGAAAGTGGACTCGAAAAGAAAGACTGACCGAAAGCGGAATCGAAAAGAAAGACCGACCGAAAGCAAAATTCAACAATAAACGAGTACGACCGAAAGCGGACTCGAAAAGAAAGACCGACCGAAAGCGGAATTTCAACAACAAACGAGCACGACCGAAAGCGGACTCGTAAAGAAAGACCGACCGAAAGTGGATTTTCAACAACAATCGAGTACGACCGAAAGCGGGCTCGAAAATAAAGACCGACCGAAAGCGGAATTTCAACAACAAACGAGTACGACTGAAAGCGAACTCGAAAAGAAAGACCAACCGAAAGCGGAATCGAAAAGAAAGACCGACCGAAAGCAGAATTCAACAACAAACGAGTACGACCGAAAGCGGACTCGAAAAGAAAGACTGACCGAAAGCAGAATTTCAACAACAAACGAGCACGACCGAAAGCGGACTTGAAAAGAAAGACCGGCCGAAAGCGGAATTTCAACAACAAACGAGCACGACCGAAAGCGGACTCGAAAAGAAAGACCGATCCAAAGCGGAATTTCAACAACAAACGAGTACGACCGAAAGCGGACTCGAAAAGAAAGACCAACCGAAAGCGGAATTTCAACAACAAACGAGTACGACCGAAAGCGGACTCGTAAAGAAATACCGACCGAAAGCGGAATTTCAACAACAAACGAGTACGACCGAAAGCGGACTCGAAAAGAAAGATCGACCGAAAGCGGAATTTCAACAACAAATGAGTATGACCGAAAGTGGACTCGAAAATAAAGACCGACCGAAAGCGGAATCGAAAAGAAAGACCGACCGAAAGCAGAATTCAACAACAAACGAGTACGACCGAAAGCGGACTCGAAAAGAAAGACCGACCGAAAGCGGAATTTCAACAACAAATGAGCACGACCGAAAGCGGACTCGTAAAGAAAGACCGACCGAAAGCGGATTTTCAACAACAAACGAGTACGACCGAAAGCGGGCTCGAAAAGAAAGACCGACCGAAAGTGGAATTTCAACAACAAACGAGTACGACTGAAAGCGGACTCGAAAAGAAAGACCGACCGAAAGCGGAATTTCAACAACAAACGAGCACGACCGAAAGCGGACTCGAAAAGAAAGACCGACCGAAAGCGGAATTTCAACAACAAACGAGTACGACCGAAAGCGGACTCGAAAAGAAAGACCAACCGAAAGCGGAATTTCAACAACAAACGAGTACGACCGAAAGCGGACTCGTAAAGAAAGACCGACCGAAAGCGGAATTTCAACAACAAACGAGCACGACCGAAAGCGGACTCGTAAAGAAATACCGACCGAAAGCGGAATTTCAACAACAAACGAGTACGACCGAAAGCGGACTCGAAAAGAAAGACCAACCGAAAGCGGAATTTCAACAACAAACGAGTACGACCGAAAGCGGATTCGTAAAGAAAGACCGACCGAAAGCGGAATTTCAACAACAAACGAGTACGACCGAAAGCGGACTCGAAAAGAAAGACCGACCGAAAGCGGAATTTCAACAACAAATGAGTATGACCGAAAGTGGACTCGAAAAGAAAGACTGACCGAAAGCAGAATCGAAAAGAAAGACCGACCGAAAGCAGAATTCAACAATAAACGAGTACGACCGAAAGCGGACTCGAAAAGAAAGACCGACCGAAAGCGGAATTTCAACAACAAACGAGCACGACCGAAAGCGGACTCGTAAAGAAAGACCGACCGAAAGTGGATTTTCAACAACAAACGAGTACGACCGAAAGCGGGCTCGAAAATAAAGACCGACCGAAAGCGGAATTTCAACAACAAACGAGTACGACTGAAAGCGAACTCGAAAAGAAAGACCGACTGAAAGCGGAATTTCAACAACAAACGAGCACGACCGAAAGCGGACTCGAAAAGAAAGACCGACCGAAAGCGGAATTTCAACAACAAACGAGTACGACCGAAGGCGGACTCGTAAAGAAAGACCGACCGAAAGCGGAATTTCAACAACAAACGAGCACGACCGAAAGCGGACTCGTAAAGAAAGACCAACCGAAAGCGGAATTTCAACAACAAACGAGTACGACCAAAAGCGGACTCGTAAAGAAAGACCGACCGAAAGCGGAATTTCAACAACAAATGAGTATGACCGAAAGTGGACTCGAAAAGAAAGACTGACCGAAAGCGGAATCGAAAAGAAAGACCGACCGAAAGCAGAATTCAACAATAAACGAGTACGACCGAAAGCGGACTCGAAAAGAAAGACCGACCGAAAGCGGAATTTCAACAACAAACGAGCACGACCGAAAGCGGACTCGTAAAGAAAGACCGACCGAAAGCGGAATTTCAACAACAAATGAGTATGACCGAAAGTGGACTCGAAAAGAAAGACTGACCGAAAGCGGAATCGAAAAGAAAGACCGACCGAAAGCAGAATTCAACAATAAACGAGTACGACCGAAAGCGGACTCGAAAAGAAAGACCGACCGAAAGCGGAATTTCAACAACAAACGAGCACGACCGAAAGCGGACTCGTAAAGAAAGACCGACCGAAAGTGGATTTTCAACAACAATCGAGTACGACCGAAAGCGGGCTCGAAAATAAAGACCGACCGAAAGCGGAATTTCAACAACAAACGAGTACGACTGAAAGCGAACTCGAAAAGAAAGACCAACCGAAAGCGGAATCGAAAAGAAAGACCGACCGAAAGCAGAATTCAACAACAAACGAGTACGACCGAAAGCGGACTCGAAAAGAAAGACCGACCGAAAGCAGAATTTCAACAACAAACGAGCACGACCGAAAGCGGACTTGAAAAGAAAGACCGACCGAAAGCGGAATTTCAACAACAAACGAGCACGACCGAAAGCGGACTCGAAAAGAAAGACCGACCCAAAGCGGAATTTCAACAACAAACGAGTACGACCGAAAGCGGACTCGAAAAGAAAGACCAACCGAAAGCGGAATTTCAACAACAAACGAGTACGACCGAAAGCGGACTCGTAAAGAAATACCGACCGAAAGCGGAATTTCAACAACAAACGAGTACGACCGAAAGCGGACTCGAAAAGAAAGATCGACCGAAAGCGGAATTTCAACAACAAATGAGTATGACCGAAAGTGGACTCGAAAATAAAGACCGACCGAAAGCGGAATCGAAAAGAAAGACCGACCGAAAGCAGAATTCAACAACAAACGAGTACGACCGAAAGCGGACTCGAAAAGAAAGACCGACCGAAAGCGGAATTTCAACAACAAACGAGCACGACCGAAAGCGGACTCGTAAAGAAAGACCGACCGAAAGCGGATTTTCAACAACAAACGAGTACGACCGAAAGCGGGCTCGAAAAGAAAGACCGACCGAAAGTGGAATTTCAACAACAAACGAGTACGACTGAAAGCGGACTCGAAAAGAAAGACCGACCGAAAGCGGAATTTCAACAACAAACGAGCACGACCGAAAGCGGACTCGAAAAGAAAGACCGACCGAAAGCGGAATTTCAACAACAAACGAGTACGACCGAAAGCGGACTCGAAAAGAAAGACCAACCGAAAGCGGAATTTCAACAACAAACGAGTACGACCGAAAGCGGACTCGTAAAGAAAGACCGACCGAAAGCGGAATTTCAACAACAAACGAGCACGACCGAAAGCGGACTCCTAAAGAAATACCGACCGAAAGCGGAATTTCAACAACAAACGAGTACGACCGAAAGCGGACTCGAAAAGAAAGACCAACCGAAAGCGGAATTTCAACAACAAACGAGTACGACCGAAAGCGGATTCGTAAAGAAAGACCGACCGAAAGCGGAATTTCAACAACAAACGAGTACGACCGAAAGCGGACTCGAAAAGAAAGACCGGCCGAAAGCGGAATTTCAACAACAAATGAGTATGACCGAAAGTGGACTCGAAAAGAAAGACTGACCGAAAGCGGAATCGAAAAGAAAGACCGACCGAAAGCAGAATTCAACAATAAACGAGTACGACCGAAAGCGGACTCGAAAAGAAAGACCGACCGAAAGCGGAATTTCAACAACAAACGAGCACGACCGAAAGCGGACTCGTAAAGAAAGACCGACCGAAAGTGGATTTTCAACAACAATCGAGTACGACCGAAAGCGGGCTCGAAAATAAAGACCGACCGAAAGCGGAATTTCAACAACAAACGAGTACGACTGAAAGCGAACTCGAAAAGAAAGACCAACCGAAAGCGGAATCGAAAAGAAAGACCGACCTAAAGCAGAATTCAACAACAAACGAGTACGACCGAAAGCGGACTCGAAAAGAAAGACCGACCGAAAGCAGAATTTCAACAACAAACGAGCACGACCGAAAGCGGACTTGAAAAGAAAGACCGGCCGAAAGCGGAATTTCAACAACAAACGAGCACGACCGAAAGCGGACTCGAAAAGAAAGACCGACCCAAAGCGGAATTTCAACAACAAACGAGTACGACCGAAAGCGGACTCGAAAAGAAAGACCAACCGAAAGCGGAATTTCAACAACAAACGAGTACGACCGAAAGCGGACTCGTAAAGAAATACCGACCGAAAGCGGAATTTCAACAACAAACGAGTACGACCGAAAGCGGACTCGAAAAGAAAGATCGACCGAAAGCGGAATTTCAACAACAAATGAGTATGACCGAAAGTGGACTCGAAAATAAAGACCGACCGAAAGCGGAATCGAAAAGAAAGACCGACCGAAAGCAGAATTCAACAACAAACGAGTACGACCGAAAGCGGACTCGAAAAGAAAGACCGACCGAAAGCGGAATTTCAACAACAAATGAGCACGACCGAAAGCGGACTCGTAAAGAAAGACCGACCGAAAGCGGATTTTCAACAACAAACGAGTACGACCGAAAGCGGGCTCAAAAAGAAAGACCGACCGAAAGTGGAATTTCAACAACAAACGAGTACGACTGAAAGCGGACTCGAAAAGAAAGACCGACCGAAAGCGGAATTTCAACAACAAACGAGCACGACCGAAAGCGGACTCGAAAAGAAAGACCGACCGAAAGCGGAATTTCAACAACAAACGAGTACGACCGAAAGCGGACTCGAAAAGAAAGACCAACCGAAAGCGGAATTTCAACAACAAACGAGTACGACCGAAAGCGGACTCGTAAAGAAAGACCGACCGAAAGCGGAATTTCAACAACAAACGAGCACGACCGAAAGCGGACTCGTAAAGAAATACCGACCGAAAGCGGAATTTCAACAACAAACGAGTACGACCGAAAGCGGACTCGAAAAGAAAGACCAACCGAAAGCGGAATTTCAACAACAAACGAGTACGACCGAAAGCGGATTCGTAAAGAAAGACCGACCGAAAGCGGAATTTCAACAACAAACGAGTACGACCGAAAGCGGACTCGAAAAGAAAGACCGACCGAAAGCGGAATTTCAACAACAAATGAGTATGACCGAAAGTGGACTCGAAAAGAAAGACTGACCGAAAGCGGAATCGAAAAGAAAGACCGACCGAAAGCAGAATTCAACAATAAACGAGTACGACCGAAAGCGGACTCGAAAAGAAAGACCGACCGAAAGCGGAATTTCAACAACAAACGAGCACGACCGAAAGCGGACTCGTAAAGAAAGACCGACCGAAAGTGGATTTTCAACAACAAACGAGTACGACCGAAAGCGGGCTCGAAAATAAAGACCGACCGAAAGCGGAATTTCAACAACAAACGAGTACGACTGAAAGCGAACTCGAAAAGAAAGACCGACCGAAAGCGGAATTTCAACAACAAACGAGCACGACCGAAAGCGGACTCGAAAAGAAAGACCGACCGAAAGCGGAATTTCAACAACAAACGAGTACGACCGAAGGCGGACTCGTAAAGAAAGACCGACCGAAAGCGGAATTTCAACAACAAACGAGCACGACTGAAAGCGGACTCGTAAAGAAAGACCAACCGAAAGCGGAATTTCAACAACAAACGAGTACGACCGAAAGCGGACTCGTAAAGAAAGACCGACCGAAAGCGGAATTTCAACAACAAACGAGCACGACCAAAAGCGGACTCGTAAAGAAAGACCGACCGAAAGCGGAATTTCAACAACAAACGAGTACGACCGAAAGCAGACTCGAAAAGAAAGACCAACCGAAAGCGGAATCGAAAAGAAAGACCGACCGAAAGCAGAATTCAACAACAAACGAGTACGACCGAAAGCGGACTCGAAAAGAAAGACCGACCGAAAGCAGAATTTCAACAACAAACGAGCACGACCGAAAGCGGACTTGAAAAGAAAGACCGACCGAAAGCGGAATTTCAACAACAAACGAGCACGACCGAAAGCGGACTCGAAAAGAAAGACCGACCCAAAGCGGAATTTCAACAACAAACGAGTACGTCCGAAAGCGGACTCGAAAAGAAAGACCAACCGAAAGCGGAATTTCAACAACAAACGAGTACGACCGAAAGCGGACTCGTAAAGAAATACCGACCGAAAGCGGAATTTCAACAACAAACGAGTACGACCGAAAGCGGACTCGAAAAGAAAGATCGACCGAAAGCGGAATTTCAACAACAAATGAGTATGACCGAAAGTGGACTCGAAAATAAAGACCGACCGAAAGCGGAATCGAAAAGAAAGACCGACCGAAAGCAGAATTCAACAACAAACGAGTACGACCGAAAGCGGACTCGAAAAGAAAGACCGACCGAAAGCGGAATTTCAACAACAAACGAGCACGACCGAAAGCGGACTCGTAAAGAAAGACCGACCGAAAGCGGATTTTCAACAACAAACGAGTACGACCGAAAGCGGGCTCGAAAAGAAAGACCGACCGAAAGTGGAATTTCAACAACAAACGAGTACGACTGAAAGCGGACTCGAAAAGAAAGACCGACCGAAAGCGGAATTTCAACAACAAACGAGCACGACGGAAAGCGGACTCGAAAAGAAAGACCGACCGAAAGCGGAATTTCAACAACAAACGAGTACGACCGAAAGCGGACTCGAAAAGAAAGACCCACCGAAAGCGGAATTTCAACAACAAACGAGTACGACCGAAAGCGGACTCGTAAAGAAAGACCGACCGAAAGCGGAATTTCAACAACAAACGAGCACGACCGAAAGCGGACTCGTAAAGAAATACCGACCGAAAGCGGAATTTCAACAACAAACAAGTACGACCGAAAGCGGACTCGAAAAGAAAGACCAACCGAAAGCGGAATTTCAACAACAAACGAGTACGACCGAAAGCGGATTCGTAAAGAAAGACCGACCGAAAGCGGAATTTCAACAACAAACGAGTACGACCGAAAGCCTACTCGAAAAGAAAGACCGGCCGAAAGCGGAATTTCAACAACAAATGAGTATGACCGAAAGTGGACTCGAAAAGAAAGACTGACCGAAAGCGGAATCGAAAAGAAAGACCGACCGAAAGCAGAATTCAACAATAAACGAGTACGACCGAAAGCGGACTCGAAAAGAAAGACCGACCGAAAGCGGAATTTCAACAACAAACGAGCACGACCGAAAGCGGACTCGTAAAGAAAGACCGACCGAAAGTGGATTTTCAACAACAATCGAGTACGACCGAAAGCGGGCTCGAAAATAAAGACCGACCGAAAGCGGAATTTCAACAACAAACGAGTACGACTGAAAGCGAACTCGAAAAGAAAGACCAACCGAAAGCGGAATCGAAAAGAAAGACCGACCGAAACCAGAATTCAACAACAAACGAGTACGACCGAAAGCGGACTCGAAAAGAAAGACCGACCGAAAGCAGAATTTCAACAACAAACGAGCACGACCGAAAGCGGACTTGAAAAGAAAGACCGACCGAAAGCGGAATTTCAACAACAAACGAGCACGACCGAAAGCGGACTCGAAAAGAAAGACCGACCCAAAGCAGAATTTCAACAACAAACGAGTACGACCGAAAGCGGACTCGAAAAGAAAGACCAACCGAAAGCGGAATTTCAACAACAAACGAGTACGACCGAAAGCGGACTCGTAAAGAAATACCGACCGAAAGCGGAATTTCAACAACAAACGAGTACGACCGAAAGCGGACTCGAAATGAAAGATCGACCGAAAGCGGAATTTCAACAACAAATGAGTATGACCGAAAGTGGACTCGAAAATAAAGACCGACCGAAAGCGGAATCGAAAAGAAAGACCGACCGAAAGCAGAATTCAACAACAAACGAGTACGACCGAAAGCGGACTCGAAAAGAAAGACCGACCGAAAGCGGAATTTCAACAACAAACGAGCACGACCGAAAGCGGACTCGTAAAGAAAGACCGACCGAAAGCGGATTTTCAACAACAAACGAGTACGACCGAAAGCGGGCTCGAAAAGAAAGACCGACCGAAAGTGGAATTTCAACAACAAACGAGTACGACTGAAAGCGGACTCGAAAAGAAAGACCGACCGAAAGCGGAATTTCAACAACAAACGAGCACGACCGAAAGCGGACTCGAAAAGAAAGACCGACCGAAAGCGGAATTCCAACAACAAACGAGTACGACCGAAAGCGGACTCGAAAAGAAAGACCAACCGAAAGCGGAATTTCAACAACAAACGAGTACGACCGAAAGCGGACTCGTAAAGAAAGACCGACCGAAAGCGGAATTTCAACAACAAACGAGCACGACCGAAAGCGGACTCGTAAAGAAATACCGACCGAAAGCGGAATTTCAACAACAAACGAGTACGACCGAAAGCGGACTCGAAAAGAAAGACCAACCGAAAGCGGAATTTCAACAACAAACGAGTACGACCGAAAGCGGATTCGTAAAGAAAGACCGACCGAAAGCGGAATTTCAACAACAAACGAGTACGACCGAAAGCGGACTCGAAAAGAAAGACCGACCGAAAGCGGAATTTCAACAACAAATGAGTATGACCGAAAGTGGACTCGAAAAGAAAGACTGACCGAAAGCGGAATCGAAAAGAAAGACCGACCGAAAGCAGAATTCAACAATAAACGAGTACGACCGAAAGCGGACTCGAAAAGAAAGACCGACCGAAAGCGGAATTTCAACAACAAACGAGCACGACCGAAAGCGGACTCGTAAAGAAAGACCGACCGAAAGTGGATTTTCAACAACAAACGAGTACGACCGAAAGCGGGCTCGAAAATAAAGACCGACCGAAAGCGGAATTTCAACAACAAACGAGTACGACTGAAAGCAAACTCGAAAAGAAAGACCGACCGAAAGCGGAATTTCAACAACAAACGAGCACGATCGAAAGCGGACTCGAAAAGAAAGACCGACCGAAAGCGGAATTTCAACAACAAACGAGTACGACCGAAGGCGGACTCGTAAAGAAAGACCGACCGAAAGCGGAATTTCAACAACAAACGAGCACGACCGAAAGCGAACTCGTAAAGAAAGACCAACCGAAAGCGAAATTTCAACAACAAACGAGTACGACCGAAAGCGGACTCGTAAAGAAAGACCGACCGAAAGCGGAATTTCAACAACAAACGAGCACGACCATAAGCGGACTCGTAAAGAAAGACCGACCGAAAGCGGAATTTCAACAACAAACGAGTACGACCGAAAGCAGACTCGAAAAGAAAGACCAACCGAAAGCGGAATCGAAAAGAAAGACCGACCGAAAGCAGAATTCAACAACAAACGAGTACGACCGAAAGCGGACTCGAAAAGAAAGACCGACCGAAAGCAGAATTTCAACAACAAACGAGCACGACCGAAAGCGGACTTGAAAAGAAAGACCGACCGAAAGCGGAATTTCAACAACAAACGAGCACGACCGAAAGCGGACTCGAAAAGAAAGACCGACCCAAAGCGGAATTTCAACAACAAACGAGTACGACCGAAAGCGGACTCGAAAAGAAAGACCAACCGAAAGCGGAATTTCAACAACAAACGAGTACGACCGAAAGCGGACTCGTAAAGAAATACCGACCGAAAGCGGAATTTCAACAACAAACGAGTACGACCGAAAGCGGACTCGAAAAGAAAGATCGACCGAAAGCGGAATTTCAACAACAAATGAGTATGACCGAAAGTGGACTCGAAAATAAAGACCGACCGAAAGCGGAATCGAAAAGAAAGACCGACCGAAAGCAGAATTCAACAACAAACGAGTACGACCGAAAGCGGACTCGAAAAGAAAGACCGACCGAAAGCGGAATTTCAACAACAAACGAGCACGACCGAAAGCGGACTCGTAAAGAAAGACCGACCGAAAGCGGATTTTCAACAACAAACGAGTACGACCGAAAGCGGGCTCGAAAAGAAAGACCGACCGAAAGCGGAATTTCAACAACAAACGAGTACGACTGAAAGCGGACTCGAAAAGAAAGACCGACCGAAAGCGGAATTTCAACAACAAACGAGCACGACCGAAAGCGGACTCGAAAAGAAAGACCGACCGAAAGCGGAATTTCAACAACAAACGAGTACGACCGAAAGCGGACTCGAAAAGAAAGACCAACCGAAAGCGGAATTTCAACAACAAACGAGTACGACCGAAAGCGGACTCGAAAAGAAAGACCAACCGAAAGCGGAATTTCAACAACAAACGAGTACGACCGAAAACGGATTCGTAAAGAAAGACCAACCGAAAGCGGAATTTCAACAACAAACGAGTACGACCGAAAGCGGACTCGAAAAGAAAGACCGACTGAAAGCGGAATTTCAACAACAAATGAGTATGACCGAAAGTGGACTCGAAAAGAAAGACTGACCGAAAGCGGAATCGAAAAGAAAGACCGACCGAAAGCAGAATTCAACAACAAACGAGTACGACCGAAAGCGGACTCGAAAAGAAAGACCGACCGAAAGCGGAATTTCAACAACAAACGAGCACGACCGAAAGCGGACTCGTAAAGAAAGACCGACCGAAAGTGGATTTTCAACAACAAACGAGTACGACCGAAAGCGGGCTCGAAAATAAAGACCGACCGAAAGCGGAATTTCAACAACAAACGAGTACGACTGAAAGCGAACTCGAAAAGAAAGACCGACCGAAAGCGGAATTTCAACAACAAACGAGCACGACCGAAAGCGGACTCGAAAAGAAAGACCGACCGAAAGCGGAATTTCAACAACAAACGAGTACGACCGAAAGCGGACTCGAAAAGAAAGATCGACCGAAAGCGGAATTTCAACAACAAATGAGTATGACCGAAAGTGGACTCGAAAATAAAGACCGACCGAAAGCGGAATCGAAAAGAAAGACCGACCGAAAGCAGAATTCAACAACAAACGAGTACGACCGAAAGCGGACTCGAAAAGAAAGACCGACCGAAAGCGGAATTTCAACAACAAACGAGCACGACCGAAAGCGGACTCGTAAAGAAAGACCGACCGAAAGCGGATTTTCAACAACAAACGAGTACGACCGAAAGCGGGCTCGAAAAGAAAGACCGACCGAAAGCGGAATTTCAACAACAAACGAGTACGACTGAAAGCGGACTCGAAAAGAAAGACCGACCGAAAGCGGAATTTCAACAACAAACGAGCACGACCGAAAGCGGACTCGAAAAGAAAGACCGACCGAAAGCGGAATTTCAACAACAAACGAGTACGACCGAAAGCGGACTCGAAAAGAAAGACCAACCGAAAGCGGAATTTCAACAACAAACGAGTACGACCGAAAGCGGACTCGAAAAGAAAGACCAACCGAAAGCGGAATTTCAACAACAAACGAGTACGACCGAAAACGGATTCGTAAAGAAAGACCAACCGAAAGCGGAATTTCAACAACAAACGAGTACGACCGAAAGCGGACTCGAAAAGAAAGACCGACTGAAAGCGGAATTTCAACAACAAATGAGTATGACCGAAAGTGGACTCGAAAAGAAAGACTGACCGAAACCGGAATCGAAAAGAAAGACCGACCGAAAGCAGAATTCAACAACAAACGAGTACGACCGAAAGCGGACTCGAAAAGAAAGACCGACCGAAAGCGGAATTTCAACAACAAACGAGCACGACCGAAAGCGGACTCGTAAAGAAAGACCGACCGAAAGTGGATTTTCAACAACAAACGAGTACGACCGAAAGCGGGCTCGAAAATAAAGACCGACCGAAAGCGGAATTTCAACAACAAACGAGTACGACTGAAAGCGAACTCGAAAAGAAAGACCGACCGAAAGCGGAATTTCAACAACAAACGAGCACGACCGAAAGCGGACTCGAAAAGAAAGACCGACCGAAAGCGGAATTTCAACAACAAACGAGTACGACCGAAAGCGGACTCGAAAAGAAAGATCGACCGAAAGCGGAATTTCAACAACAAATGAGTATGACCGAAAGTGGACTCGAAAATAAAGACCGACCGAAAGCGGAATCGAAAAGAAAGACCGACCGAAAGCAGAATTCAACAACAAACGAGTACGACCGAAAGCGGACTCGAAAAGAAAGACCGACCGAAAGCGGAATTTCAACAACAAACGAGCACGACCGAAAGCGGACTCGTAAAGAAAGACCGACCGAAAGCGGATTTTCAACAACAAACGAGTACGACCGAAAGCGGGCTCGAAAAGAAAGACCGACCGAAAGCGGAATTTCAACAACAAACGAGTACGACTGAAAGCGGACTCTAAAAGAAAGACCGACCGAAAGCGGAATTTCAACAACAAACGAGCACGACCGAAAGCGGACTCGAAAAGAAAGACCGACCGAAAGCGGAATTTCAACAACAAACGAGTACGACCGAAAGCGGACTCGAAAAGAAAGACCAACCGAAAGCGGAATTTCAACAACAAACGAGTACGACCGAAAGCGGACTCGTAAAGAAAGACCGACCGAAAGCGGAATTTCAACAACAAACGAGCACGACCGAAAGCGGACTCGTAAAGAAATACCGACCGAAAGCGGAATTTCAACAACAAACGAGTACGACCGAAAGCGGACTCGAAAAGAAAGACCGACTGAAAGCGGAATTTCAACAACAAATGAGTATGACCGAAAGTGGACTCGAAAAGAAAGACTGACCGAAAGCGGAATCGAAAAGAAAGACCGACCGAAAGCAGAATTCAACAACAAACGAGTACGACCGAAAGCGGACTCGAAAAGAAAGACCGACCGAAAGCGGAATTTCAACAACAAACGAGCACGACCGAAAGCGGACTCGTAAAGAAAGACCGACCGAAAGTGGATTTTCAACAACAAACGAGTACGACCGAAAGCGGGCTCGAAAATAAAGACCGACCGAAAGCGGAATTTCAACAACAAACGAGTACGACTGAAAGCGAACTCGAAAAGAAAGACCGACCGAAAGCGGAATTTCAACAACAAACGAGCACGACCGAAAGCGGACTCGAAAAGAAAGACCGACCGAAAGCGGAATTTCAACAACAAACGAGTACGACCGAAAGCGGACTCGAAAAGAAAGATCGACCGAAAGCGGAATTTCAACAACAAATGAGTATGACCGAAAGTGGACTCGAAAATAAAGACCGACCGAAAGCGGAATCGAAAAGAAAGACCGACCGAAAGCAGAATTCAACAACAAACGAGTACGACCGAAAGCGGACTCGAAAAGAAAGACCGACCGAAAGCGGAATTTCAACAACAAACGAGCACGACCGAAAGCGGACTCGTAAAGAAAGACCGACCGAAAGCGGATTTTCAACAACAAACGAGTACGACCGAAAGCGGGCTCGAAAAGAAAGACCGACCGAAAGCGGAATTTCAACAACAAACGAGTACGACTGAAAGCGGACTCTAAAAGAAAGACCGACCGAAACCGGAATTTCAACAACAAACGAGCACGACCGAAAGCGGACTCGAAAAGAAAGACCGACCGAAAGCGGAATTTCAACAACAAACGAGTACGACCGAAAGCGGACTCGAAAAGAAAGACCAACCGAAAGCGGAATTTCAACAACAAACGAGTACGACCGAAAGCGGACTCGTAAAGAAAGACCGACCGAAAGCGGAATTTCAACAACAAACGAGCACGACCGAAAGCGGACTCGTAAAGAAATACCGACCGAAAGCGGAATTTCAACAACAAACGAGTACGACCGAAAGCGGATTCGAAAAGAAAGACCGACGGAAAGCGGAATTTCAACAACAAATGAGTATGACCGAAAGTGGACTCGAAAAGAAAGACTGACCGAAAGCGGAATCGAAAAGAAAGACCGACCGAAAGCAGAATTCAACAACAAACGAGTACGACCGAAAGCGGACTCGAAAAGAAAGACCGACCGAAAGCGGAATTTCAACAACAAACGAGCACGACCGAAAGCGGACTCGTAAAGAAAGACCGACCGAAAGTGGATTTTCAACAACAAACGAGTACGACCGAAAGCGGGCTCGAAAATAAAGACCGACCGAAAGCGGAATTTCAACAACAAACGAGTACGACTGAAAGCGAACTCGAAAAGAAAGACGAACCGAAAGCGGAATTTCAACAACAAACGAGCACGACCGAAAGCGGACTCGAAAAGAAAGACCGACCGAAAGCGGAATTTCAACAACAAACGAGTACGACCGAAAGCGGACTCGAAAAGAAAGATCGACCGAAAGCGGAATTTCAACAACAAATGAGTATGACCGAAAGTGGACTCGAAAATAAAGACCGACCGAAAGCGGAATCGAAAAGAAAGACCGACCGAAAGCAGAATTCAACAACAAACGAGTACGACCGAAAGCGGACTCGAAAAGAAAGACCGACCGAAAGCGGAATTTCAACAACAAACGAGCACGACCGAAAGCGGACTCGTAAAGAAAGACCGACCGAAAGCGGATTTTCAACAACAAACGAGTACGACCGAAAGCGGGCTCGAAAAGAAAGACCGACCGAAAGCGGAATTTCAACAACAAACGAGTACGACTGAAAGCGGACTCTAAAAGAAAGACTGACCGAAAGCGGAATTTCAACAACAAACGAGCACGACCGAAAGCGGACTCGAAAAGAAAGACCGACCGAAAGCGGAATTTCAACAACAAACGAGTACGACCGAAAGCGGACTCGAAAAGAAAGACCAACCGAAAGCGGAATTTCAACAACAAACGAGTACGACCGAAAGCGGACTCGTAAAGAAAGACCGACCGAAAGCGGAATTTCAACAACAAACGAGCACGACCGAAAGCGGACTCGTAAAGAAATACCGACCGAAAGCGGAATTTCAACAACAAACGAGTACGACCGAAAGCGGACTCGAAAAGAAAGACCAACCGAAAGCGAAATTTCAACAACAAACGAGTACGACCGAAAGCGGATTCGTAAAGAAAGACCGACCGAAAGCGGAATTTCAACAACAAACGAGTACGACCGAAAGCGGACTCGAAAAGAAAGACCGACCGAAAGCGGAATTTCAACAACAAATGAGTATGACCGAAAGTGGACTCGAAAAGAAAGATTGACCGAAAGCGGAATCGAAAAGAAAGACCGACCGAAAGCAGAATTCAACAACAAACGAGTACGACCGAAAGCGGACTCGAAAAGAAAGACCGACCGAAAGCAGAATTTCAACAACAAACGAGCACGACCGAAAGCGGACTCGTAAAGAAAGACCGACCGAAAGTGGATTTTCAACAACAAACGAGTACGACCGAAAGCGGGCTCGAAAATAAAGACCGACCGAAAGCGGAATTTCAACAACAAACGAGTACGACTGAAAGCGGACTCGAAAAGAAAGACCGACCGAAAGCGGAATTTCAACAACAAACGAGCACGACCGAAAGCGGACTCGAAAAGAAAGACCGACCGAAAGCGGAATTTCAACAACAAACGAGTACGACCGAAAGCGGACTCAAAAAGAAAGACCAACCGAAAGCGGAATCGAAAAGAAAGACCGACCGAAAGCAGAATTCAACAACAAACGAGTACGACCGAAAGAGGACTCGAAAAGAAAGACCGACCGAAAGCAGAATTTCAACAACAAACGAGCACGACCGAAAGCGGACTTGAAAAGAAAGACCGACCGAAAGCGGAATTTCAACAACAAACGAGCACGACCGAAAGCGGACTCGAAAAGAAAGACCGACCCAAAGCGGAATTTCAACAACAAACGAGTACGACCGAAAGCGGACTCGAAAAGAAAGACCAACCGAAAGCGGAATTTCAACAACAAACGAGTACGACCGAAAGCGGACTCGTAAAGAAAGACCGACCGAAAGCGGAATTTCAACAACAAACGAGTACGACCGAAAGCGGACTCGAAAAGAAAGACCGACCGAAAGCGGAATTTCAACAACAAATGAGTATGACCGAAAGTGGACTCGAAAAGAAAGACTGACCGAAAGCGGAATCGAAAAGAAAGACCGACCGAAAGCAGAATTCAACAACAAACGAGTACGACCGAAAGCGGACTCGAAAAGAAAGACCGACCGAAAGCAGAATTTCAACAACAAACGAGCACGACCGAAAGCGGACTCGTAAAGAAAGACCGACCGAAAGTGGATTTTCAACAACAAACGAGTACGACCGAAAGCGGGCTCGAAAATAAAGACCGACCGAAAGCGGAATTTCAACAACAAACGAGTACGACTGAAAGCGGACTCGAAAAGAAAGACCGACCGAAAGCGGAATTTCAACAACAAACGAGCACGACCGAAAGCGGACTCGAAAAGAAAGACCGACCGAAAGCGGAATTTCAACAACAAACGAGTACGACCGAAAGCGGACTCAAAAAGAAAGACCAACCGAAAGCGGAATCGAAAAGAAAGACCGACCGAAAGCAGAATTCAACAACAAACGAGTACGACCGAAAGAGGACTCGAAAAGAAAGACCGACCGAAAGCAGAATTTCAACAACAAACGAGCACGACCGAAAGCGGACTTGAAAAGAAAGACCGACCGAAAGCGGAATTTCAACAACAAACGAGCACGACCGAAAGCGGACTCGAAAAGAAAGACCGACCCAAAGCGGAATTTCAACAACAAACGAGTACGACCGAAAGCGGACTCGAAAAGAAAGACCAACCGAAAGCGGAATTTCAACAACAAACGAGTACGACCGAAAGCGGACTCGTAAAGAAAGACCGACCGAAAGCAGAATTTCAACAACAAACGAGTACGACCGAAAGCGGACTCGAAAAGAAAGATCGACCGAAAGCGGAATTTCAACAACAAATGAGTATGACCGAAAGTGGACTCGAAAATAAAGACCGACCAAAAGCGGAATCGAAAAGAAAGACCGACCGAAAGCAGAATTCAACAACAAACGAGTACGACCGAAAGCGGACTCGAAAAGAAAGACCGACCGAAAGCGGAATTTCAACAACAAACGAGCACGACCGAAAGCGGACTCGTAAAGAAAGACCGACCGAAAGCGGACTTTCAACAACAAACGAGTACGACTGAAAGCGGACTCGAAAAGAAAGACCGACCGAAAGCGGAATTTCAACAACAAACGAGCACGACCGAAAGCGGACTCGAAAAGAAAGACCGACCGAAAGCGGAATTTCAACAACAAACGAGTACGACCGAAAGCGGACTCAAAAAGAAAGACCAACCGAAAGCGGAATCGAAAAGAAAGACCGACCGAAAGCAGAATTCAACAACAAACGAGTACGACCGAAAGAGGACTCGAAAAGAAAGACCGACCGAAAGCAGAATTTCAACAACAAACGAGCACGACCGAAAGCGGACTTGAAAAGAAAGACCGACCGAAAGCGGAATTTCAACAACAAACGAGCACGACCGAAAGCGGACTCGAAAAGAAAGACCGACCCAAAGCGGAATTCAACAACAAACGAGTACGACCGAAAGCGGACTCGAAAAGAAAGACCGACCGAAAGCGGAATTTCAACAACAAACGAGCACGACCGAAAGCGGACTCATAAAGAAAGACCGACCGAAAGCGGAATTTCAACAACAAACGAGTACGACCGAAAGCGGACTCGAAAAGAAAGATCGACCGAAAGCGGAATTTCAACAACAAATGAGTATGACCGAAAGTGGACTCGAAAATAAAGACCGACCGAAAGCGGAATCGAAAAGAAAGACCGACCGAAAGCAGAATTCAACAACAAACGAGTACGACCGAAAGCGGACTCGAAAAGAAAGACCGACCGAAAGCGGAATTTCATCAACAAACGAGCACGACCGAAAGCGGACTCGTAAAGAAAGACCGACCGAAAGCGGAATTTCAACAACAAACGAGTACGACCGAAAGCGGAGTCGAAAAGAAAGACCGACCGAAAGCGGAATTTCAACAACAAATGAGTATGACCGAAAGTGGACTCGAAAAGAAAGACTGACCGAAAGCGGAATCGAAAAGAAAGACCGACCGAAAGCAGAATTCAACAACAAACGAGTACGACCGAAAGCGGACTCGAAAAGAAAGACCGACCGAAAGCGGAATTTCAACAACAAACGAGCACGACCGAAAGCGGACTCGTAAAGAAAGACCGACCGAAAGCGGATTTTCAACAACAAACGAGTACGACCGAAAGCGGGCTCGAAAAGAAAGACCGACCGAAAGCGGAATTTCAACAACAAACGAGTACGACTGAAAGCGGACTCTAAAAGAAAGACCGACCGAAAGCGGAATTTCAACAACAAACGAGCACGACCGAAAGCGGACTCGAAAAGAAAGACCGACCGAAAGCGGAATTTCAACAACAAACGAGTACGACCGAAAGCGGACTCGAAAAGAAAGACCAACCGAAAGCGGAATTTCAACAACAAACGAGTACGACCGAAAGCGGACTCGTAAAGAAAGACCGACCGAAAGCGGAATTTCAACAACAAACGAGCACGACCGAAAGCGGACTCGTAAAGAAATACCGACCGAAAGCGGAATTTCAACAACAAACGAGTACGACCGAAAGCGGACTCGAAAAGAAAGACCAACCGAAAGCGAAATTTCAACAACAAACGAGTACGACCGAAAGCGGATTCGTAAAGAAAGACCGACCGAAAGCGGAATTTCAACAACAAACGAGTACGACCGAAAGCGGACTCGAAAAGAAAGACCGACCGAAAGCGGAATTTCAACAACAAATGAGTATGACCGAAAGTGGACTCGAAAAGAAAGATTGACCGAAAGCGGAATCGAAAAGAAAGACCGACCGAAAGCAGAATTCAACAACAAACGAGTACGACCGAAAGCGGACTCGAAAAGAAAGACCGACCGAAAGCAGAATTTCAACAACAAACGAGCACGACCGAAAGCGGACTCGTAAAGAAAGACCGACCGAAAGTGGATTTTCAACAACAAACGAGTACGACCGAAAGCGGGCTCGAAAATAAAGACCGACCGAAAGCGGAATTTCAACAACAAACGAGTACGACTGAAAGCGGACTCGAAAAGAAAGACCGACCGAAAGCGGAATTTCAACAACAAACGAGCACGACCGAAAGCGGACTCGAAAAGAAAGACCGACCGAAAGCGGAATTTCAACAACAAACGAGTACGACCGAAAGCGGACTCAAAAAGAAAGACCAACCGAAAGCGGAATCGAAAAGAAAGACCGACCGAAAGCAGAATTCAACAACAAACGAGTACGACCGAAAGAGGACTCGAAAAGAAAGACCGACCGAAAGCAGAATTTCAACAACAAACGAGCACGACCGAAAGCGGACTTGAAAAGAAAGACCGACCGAAAGCGGAATTTCAACAACAAACGAGCACGACCGAAAGCGGACTCGAAAAGAAAGACCGACCCAAAGCGGAATTTCAACAACAAACGAGTACGACCGAAAGCGGACTCGAAAAGAAAGACCAACCGAAAGCGGAATTTCAACAACAAACGAGTACGACCGAAAGCGGACTCGTAAAGAAAGACCGACCGAAAGCGGAATTTCAACAA
The DNA here is from genome assembly GCA_022829125.1 of Lathyrus tuberosus. Taxonomy (NCBI): domain Eukaryota; kingdom Viridiplantae; phylum Streptophyta; class Magnoliopsida; order Fabales; family Fabaceae; genus Lathyrus; species Lathyrus tuberosus. The sequence goes on from JALAZF010000639.1 coordinate 1,592,936, forward strand.
CAAACGAGTACGACCGAAAGCGGACTCGAAAAGAAAGACCGACCGAAAGCGGAATTTCAACAACAAATGAGTATGACCGAAAGTGGACTCGAAAAGAAAGACTGACCGAAAGCGGAATCGAAAAGAAAGACCGACCGAAAGCAGAATTCAACAACAAACGAGTACGACCGAAAGCGGACTCGAAAAGAAAGACCGACCGAAAGCAGAATTTCAACAACAAACGAGCACGACCGAAAGCGGACTCGTAAAGAAAGACCGACCGAAAGTGGATTTTCAACAACAAACGAGTACGACCGAAAGCGGGCTCGAAAATAAAGACCGACCGAAAGCGGAATTTCAACAACAAACGAGTACGACTGAAAGCGGACTCGAAAAGAAAGACCGACCGAAAGCGGAATTTCAACAACAAACGAGCACGACCGAAAGCGGACTCGAAAAGAAAGACCGACCGAAAGCGGAATTTCAACAACAAACGAGTACGACCGAAAGCGGACTCAAAAAGAAAGACCAACCGAAAGCGGAATCGAAAAGAAAGACCGACCGAAAGCAGAATTCAACAACAAACGAGTACGACCGAAAGAGGACTCGAAAAGAAAGACCGACCGAAAGCAGAATTTCAACAACAAACGAGCACGACCGAAAGCGGACTTGAAAAGAAAGACCGACCGAAAGCGGAATTTCAACAACAAACGAGCACGACCGAAAGCGGACTCGAAAAGAAAGACCGACCCAAAGCGGAATTTCAACAACAAACGAGTACGACCGAAAGCGGACTCGAAAAGAAAGACCAACCGAAAGCGGAATTTCAACAACAAACGAGTACGACCGAAAGCGGACTCGTAAAGAAAGACCGACCGAAAGCAGAATTTCAACAACAAACGAGTACGACCGAAAGCGGACTCGAAAAGAAAGATCGACCGAAAGCGGAATTTCAACAACAAATGAGTATGACCGAAAGTGGACTCGAAAATAAAGACCGACCAAAAGCGGAATCGAAAAGAAAGACCGACCGAAAGCAGAATTCAACAACAAACGAGTACGACCGAAAGCGGACTCGAAAAGAAAGACCGACCGAAAGCGGAATTTCAACAACAAACGAGCACGACCGAAAGCGGACTCGTAAAGAAAGACCGACCGAAAGCGGACTTTCAACAACAAACGAGTACGACTGAAAGCGGACTCGAAAAGAAAGACCGACCGAAAGCGGAATTTCAACAACAAACGAGCACGACCGAAAGCGGACTCGAAAAGAAAGACCGACCGAAAGCGGAATTTCAACAACAAACGAGTACGACCGAAAGCGGACTCAAAAAGAAAGACCAACCGAAAGCGGAATCGAAAAGAAAGACCGACCGAAAGCAGAATTCAACAACAAACGAGTACGACCGAAAGAGGACTCGAAAAGAAAGACCGACCGAAAGCAGAATTTCAACAACAAACGAGCACGACCGAAAGCGGACTTGAAAAGAAAGACCGACCGAAAGCGGAATTTCAACAACAAACGAGCACGACCGAAAGCGGACTCGAAAAGAAAGACCGACCCAAAGCGGAATTCAACAACAAACGAGTACGACCGAAAGCGGACTCGAAAAGAAAGACCGACCGAAAGCGGAATTTCAACAACAAACGAGCACGACCGAAAGCGGACTCGTAAAGAAAGACCGACCGAAAGCGGAATTTCAACAACAAACGAGTACGACCGAAAGCGGACTCGAAAAGAAAGATCGACCGAAAGCGGAATTTCAACAACAAATGAGTATGACCGAAAGTGGACTCGAAAATAAAGACCGACCGAAAGCGGAATCGAAAAGAAAGACCGACCGAAAGCAGAATTCAACAACAAACGAGTACGACCGAAAGCGGACTCGAAAAGAAAGACCGACCGAAAGCGGAATTTCATCAACAAACGAGCACGACCGAAAGCGGACTCGTAAAGAAAGACCGACCGAAAGCGGAATTTCAACAACAAACGAGTACGACCGAAAGCGGAGTCGAAAAGAAAGACCGACCGAAAGCGGAATTTCAACAACAAATGAGTATGACCGAAAGTGGACTCGAAAAGAAAGACTGACCGAAAGCGGAATCGAAAAGAAAGACCGACCGAAAGCAGAATTCAACAATAAACGAGTACGACCGAAAGCGGACTCGAAAAGAAAGACCGACCGAAAGCGGAATTTCAACAACAAACGAGCACGACCGAAAGCGGACTCGTAAAGAAAGACCGACCGAAAGTGGATTTTCAACAACAAACGAGTACGACCGAAAGCGGGCTCGAAAATAAAGACCGACCGAAAGCGGAATTTCAACAACAAATGAGTACGACTGAAAGCGAACTCGAAAAGAAAGACCGACCGAAAGCGGAATTTCAACAACAAACGAGCACGACCGAAAGCGGACTCGAAAAGAAAGACCGACCGAAAGCGGAATTTCAACAACAAACTAGTACGACCGAAGGCGGACTCGTAAAGAAAGACCGACCGAAAGCGGAATTTCAACAACAAACGAGCACGACCGAAAGCGGACTCGTAAAGAAAGACCAACCGAAAGCGGAATTTCAACAACAAACGAGTACGACCGAAAGCGGACTCGTAAAGAAAGACCGACCGAAAGCGGAATTTCAACAACAAACGAGCACGACCGAAAGCGGACTCGTAAAGAAAGACCGACCGAAAGCGGAATTTCAACAACAAACGAGTACGACCGAAAGCAGACTCGAAAAGAAAGACCAACCGAAAGCGGAATCGAAAAGAAAGACCGACCGAAAGCAGAATTCAACAACAAACGAGTACGACCGAAAGCGGACTCGAAAAGAAAGACCGACCGAAAGCAGAATTTCAACAACAAACGAGCACGACCGAAAGAGGACTTGAAAAGAAAGACCGACCGAAAGCGGAATTTCAACAACAAACGAGCACGACCGAAAGCGGACTCGAAAAGAAAGACCGACCCAAAGCGGAATTTCAACAACAAACGAGTACGACCGAAAGCGGACTCGAAAAGAAAGACCAACCGAAAGCGGAATTTCAACAACAAACGAGTACGACCGAAAGCGGACTCGTAAAGAAATACCGACCGAAAGCGGAATTTCAACAACAAACGAGTACGATCGATAGCGGACTCGAAAAGAAAGATCGACCGAAAGCGGAATTTCAACAACAAATGAGTATGACCGAAAGTGGACTCGAAAATTAAGACCGACCGAAAGCGGAATCGAAAAGAAAGACCGACCGAAAGCAGAATTCAACAACAAACGAGTACGACCGAAAGCGGACTCGAAAAGAAAGACCGACCGAAAGCGGAATTTCAACAACAAACGAGCACGACCGAAAGCGGACTCGTAAAGAAATACCGACCGAAAGCGGAATTTCAACAACAAACGAGTACGACCGAAAGCGGACTCGAAAAGAAAGACCAACCGAAAGCGGAATTTCAACAACAAACGAGTACGACCGAAAGCGGATTCGTAAAGAAAGACCGACCGAAAGCGGAATTTCAACAACAAACGAGTACGACCGAAAGCGGACTCGAAAAGAAAGACCGACCGAAAGCGGAATTTCAACAACAAATGAGTATGACCGAAAGTGGACTCGAAAAGAAAGACTGACCGAAAGCGGAATCGAAAAGAAAGACCGACCGAAAGCAGAATTCAACAATAAACAAGTACGACCGAAAGCGGACTCGAAAAGAAAGACCGACCGAAAGTGGAATTTCAACAACAAACGAGCACGACCGAAAGCGGACTCGTAAAGAAAGACCGACCGAAAGTGGATTTTCAACAACAAACGAGTACGACCGAAAGCGGGCTCGAAAATAAAGACCGACCGAAAGCTGAATTTCAACAACAAACGAGTACGACTGAAAGCGAACTCGAAAAGAAAGACCGACCGAAAGCGGAATTTCAACAACAAACGAGCACGACCGAAAGCGGACTCGAAAAGAAAGACCGACCGAAAGCGGAATTTCAACAACAAACGAGTACGACCGAAGGCGGACTCGTAAAGAAAGACCGACCGAAAGCGGAATTTCAACAACAAACGAGCACGACCGAAAGCGGACTCGTAAAGAAAGACCAACCGAAAGCGGAATTTCAACAACAAACGAGTACGACCGAAAGCGGACTCGTAAAGAAAGACCGACCGAAAGCGGAATTTCAACAACAAACGAGCACGACCAAAAGCGGACTCGTAAAGAAAGACCGACCGAAAGCGGAATTTCAACAACAAACGAGTACGACCGAAAGCAGACTCGAAAAGAAAGACCAACCGAAAGCGGAATCGAAAAGAAAGACCGACCGAAAGCAGAATTCAACAACAAACGAGTACGACCGAAAGCGGACTCGAAAAGAAAGACCGACCGAAAGCAGAATTTCAACAACAAACGAGCACGACCGAAAGCGGACTTGAAAAGAAAGACCGACCGAAAGTGGAATTTCAACAACAAACGAGCACGACCGAAAGCGGACTCGAAAAGAAAGACCGACCCAAAGCGGAATTTCAACAACAAACGAGTACGACCGAAAGCGGACTCGAAAAGAAAGACCAACCGAAAGCGGAATTTCAACAACAAACGAGTACGACCGAAAGCGGACTCGTAAAGAAATACCGACCGAAAGCGGAATTTCAACAACAAACGAGTACGACCGAAAGCGGACTCGAAAAGAAAGACCGACCGAAAGCGGAATTTCAACAACAAATGAGTATGACCGAAAGTGGACTCGAAAAGAAAGACTGACCGAAAGCGGAATCGAAAAGAAAGACCGACCGAAAGCAGAATTCAACAATAAACGAGTACGACCGAAAGCGGACTCGAAAAGAAAGACCGACCGAAAGCGGAATTTCAACAACAAACGAGCACGACCGAAAGCGGACTCGTAAAGAAAGACCGACCGAAAGTGGATTTTCAACAACAAACGAGTACGACCGAAAGCGGGCTCGAAAATAAAGACCGACCGAAAGCGGAATTTCAACAACAAATGAGTACGACTGAAAGCGAACTCGAAAAGAAAGACCGACCGAAAGCGGAATTTCAACAACAAACGAGCACGACCGAAAGCGGACTCGAAAAGAAAGACCGACCGAAAGCGGAATTTCAACAACAAACGAGTACGACCGAAGGCGGACTCGTAAAGAAAGACCGACCGAAAGCGGAATTTCAACAACAAACGAGCACGACCGAAAGCGGACTCGTAAAGAAAGACCAACCGAAAGCGGAATTTCAACAACAAACGAGTACGACCGAAAGCGGACTCGTAAAGAAAGACCGACCGAAAGCGGAATTTCAACAACAAACGAGCACGACCGAAAGCGGACTCGTAAAGAAAGACCGACCGAAAGCGGAATTTCAACAACAAACGAGTACGACCGAAAGCAGACTCGAAAAGAAAGACCAACCGAAAGCGGAATCGAAAAGAAAGACCGACCGAAAGCAGAATTCAACAACAAACGAGTACGACCGAAAGCGGACTCGAAAAGAAAGACCGACCGAAAGCAGAATTTCAACAACAAACGAGCACGACCGAAAGCGGACTTGAAAAGAAAGACCGACCGAAAGCGGAATTTCAACAACAAACGAGCACGACCGAAAGCGGACTCGAAAAGAAAGACCGACCCAAAGCGGAATTTCAACAACAAACGAGTACGACCGAAAGCGGACTCGAAAAGAAAGACCAACCGAAAGCGGAATTTCAACAACAAACGAGTACGGCCGAAAGCGGACTCGTAAAGAAATACCGACCGAAAGCGGAATTTCAACAACAAACGAGTACGATCGATAGCGGACTCGAAAAGAAAGATCGACCGAAAGCGGAATTTCAACAACAAATGAGTATGACCGAAAGTGGACTCGAAAATAAAGACCGACCGAAAGCGGAATCGAAAAGAAAGACCGACCGAAAGCAGAATTCAACAACAAACGAGTACGACCGAAAGCGGACTCGAAAAGAAAGACCGACCGAAAGCGGAATTTCAACAACAAACGAGCACGACCGAAAGCGGACTCGTAAAGAAATACCGACCGAAAGCGGAATTTCAACAACAAACGAGTACGACCGAAAGCGGACTCGAAAAGAAAGACCAACCGAAAGCGGAATTTCAACAACAAACGAGTACGACCGAAAGCGGATTCGTAAAGAAAGACCGACCGAAAGCGGAATTTCAACAACAAACGAGTACGACCGAAAGCGGACTCGAAAAGAAAGACCGACCGAAAGCGGAATTTCAACAACAAATGAGTATGACCGAAAGTGGACTCGAAAAGAAAGACTGACCGAAAGCGGAATCGAAAAGAAAGACCGACCGAAAGCAGAATTCAACAATAAACGAGTACGACCGAAAGCGGACTCGAAAAGAAAGACCGACCGAAAGTGGAATTTCAACAACAAACGAGCACGACCGAAAGCGGACTCGTAAAGAAAGACCGACCGAAAGTGGATTTTCAACAACAAACGAGTACGACCGAAAGCGGGCTCGAAAATAAAGACCGACCGAAAGCTGAATTTCAACAACAAACGAGTACGACTGAAAGCGAACTCGAAAAGAAAGACCGACCGAAAGCGGAATTTCAACAACAAACGAGCACGACCGAAAGCGGACTCGAAAAGAAAGACCGACCGAAAGCGGAATTTCAACAACAAACGAGTACGACCGAAGGCGGACTCGTAAAGAAAGACCGACCGAAAGCGGAATTTCAACAACAAACGAGCACGACCGAAAGCGGACTCGTAAAGAAAGACCAACCGAAAGCGGAATTTCAACAACAAACGAGTACGACCGAAAGCGGACTCGTAAAGAAAGACCGACCGAAAGCGGAATTTCAACAACAAACGAGCACGACCAAAAGCGGACTCGTAAAGAAAGACCGACCGAAAGCGGAATTTCAACAACAAACGAGTACGACCGAAAGCAGACTCGAAAAGAAAGACCAACCGAAAGCGGAATCGAAAAGAAAGACCGACCGAAAGCAGAATTCAACAACAAACGAGTACGACCGAAAGCGGACTCGAAAAGAAAGACCGACCGAAAGCAGAATTTCAACAACAAACGAGCACGACCGAAAGCGGACTTGAAAAGAAAGACCGACCGAAAGCGGAATTTCAACAACAAACGAGCACGACCGAAAGCGGACTCGAAAAGAAAGACCGACCCAAAGCGGAATTTCAACAACAAACGAGTACGACCGAAAGCGGACTCGAAAAGAAAGACCAACCGAAAGCGGAATTTCAACAACAAACGAGTACGACCGAAAGCGGACTCGTAAAGAAATACCGACCGAAAGCGGAATTTCAACAACAAACGAGTACGACCGAAAGCGGACTCGAAAAGAAAGATCGACCGAAAGCGGAATTTCAACAACAAACGAGCACGACCGAAAGCGGACTCGTAAAGAAAGACCAACCGAAAGCGGAATTTCAACAACAAACGAGTACGACCGAAAGCGGACTCGTAAAGAAAGACCAACCGAAAGCGGAATTTCAACAACAAACGAGTACGACCGAAAGCGGACTCGTAAAGAAAGACCGACCGAAAGCGGAATTTCAACAACAAACGAGCACGACCGAAAGCGGACTCGTAAAGAAAGACCGACCGAAAGCGGAATTTCAACAACAAACGAGTACGACCGAAAGCAGACTCGTAAAGAAAGACCAACCGAAAGCGGAATTTCAACAACAAACGAGTACGACCGAAAGCGGACTCGTAAAGAAAGACCGACCGAAAGCGGAATTTCAACAACAAACGAGCACGACCGAAAGCGGACTCGTAAAGAAAGACCGACCGAAAGTGGAATTTCAACAACAAACGAGTACGACCGAAAGCAGACTCGAAAAGAAAGACCAACCGAAAGCGGAATCGAAAAGAAAGACCGACCGAAAGCAGAATTCAACAACAAACGAGTACGACCGAAAGCGGACTCGAAAAGAAAGACCGACCGAAAGCAGAATTTCAACAACAAACGAGCACGACCGAAAGCGGACTTGAAAAGAAAGACCGACCGAAAGCGGAATTTCAACAACAAACGAGCACGACCGAAAGCGGACTCGAAAAGAAAGACCGACCCAAAGCGGAATTTCAACAACAAACGAGTACGACCGAAAGCGGACTCGAAAAGAAAGACCAACCGAAAGCGGAATTTCAACAACAAACGAGTACGGCCGAAAGCGGACTCGTAAAGAAATACCGACCGAAAGCGGAATTTCAACAACAAACGAGTACGATCGATAGCGGACTCGAAAAGAAAGATCGACCGAAAGCGGAATTTCAACAACAAATGAGTATGACCGAAAGTGGACTCGAAAATAAAGACCGACCGAAAGCGGAATCGAAAAGAAAGACCGACCGAAAGCAGAATTCAACAACAAACGAGTACGACCGAAAGCGGACTCGAAAAGAAAGACCGACCGAAAGCGGAATTTCAACAACAAACGAGCACGACCGAAAGCGGACTCGTAAAGAAATACCGACCGAAAGCGGAATTTCAACAACAAACGAGTACGACCGAAAGCGGACTCGAAAAGAAAGACCAACCGAAAGCGGAATTTCAACAACAAACGAGTACGACCGAAAGCGGATTCGTAAAGAAAGACCGACCGAAAGCGGAATTTCAACAACAAACGAGTACGACCGAAAGCGGACTCGAAAAGAAAGACCGACCGAAAGCGGAATTTCAACAACAAATGAGTATGACCGAAAGTGGACTCGAAAAGAAAGACTGACCGAAAGCGGAATCGAAAAGAAAGACCGACCGAAAGCAGAATTCAACAATAAACGAGTACGACCGAAAGCGGACTCGAAAAGAAAGACCGACCGAAAGTGGAATTTCAACAACAAACGAGCACGACCGAAAGCGGACTCGTAAAGAAAGACCGACCGAAAGTGGATTTTCAACAACAAACGAGTACGACCGAAAGCGGGCTCGAAAATAAAGACCGACCGAAAGCTGAATTTCAACAACAAACGAGTACGACTGAAAGCGAACTCGAAAAGAAAGACCGACCGAAAGCGGAATTTCAACAACAAACGAGCACGACCGAAAGCGGACTCGAAAAGAAAGACCGACCGAAAGCGGAATTTCAACAACAAACGAGTACGACCGAAGGCGGACTCGTAAAGAAAGACCGACCGAAAGCGGAATTTCAACAACAAACGAGCACGACCGAAAGCGGACTCGTAAAGAAAGACCAACCGAAAGCGGAATTTCAACAACAAACGAGTACGACCGAAAGCGGACTCGTAAAGAAAGACCGACCGAAAGCGGAATTTCAACAACAAACGAGCACGACCAAAAGCGGACTCGTAAAGAAAGACCGACCGAAAGCGGAATTTCAACAACAAACGAGTACGACCGAAAGCAGACTCGAAAAGAAAGACCAACCGAAAGCGGAATCGAAAAGAAAGACCGACCGAAAGCAGAATTCAACAACAAACGAGTACGACCGAAAGCGGACTCGAAAAGAAAGACCGACCGAAAGCAGAATTTCAACAACAAACGAGCACGACCGAAAGCGGACTTGAAAAGAAAGACCGACCGAAAGCGGAATTTCAACAACAAACGAGCACGACCGAAAGCGGACTCGAAAAGAAAGACCGACCCAAAGCGGAATTTCAACAACAAACGAGTACGACCGAAAGCGGACTCGAAAAGAAAGACCAACCGAAAGCGGAATTTCAACAACAAACGAGTACGACCGAAAGCGGACTCGTAAAGAAATACCGACCGAAAGCGGAATTTCAACAACAAACGAGTACGACCGAAAGCGGACTCGAAAAGAAAGATCGACCGAAAGCGGAATTTCAACAACAAATGAGTATGACCGAAAGTGGACTCGAAAATAAAGATCGACCGAAAGCGGAATCGAAAAGAAAGACCGACCGAAAGCAGAATTCAACAACAAACGAGTACGACCGAAAGCGGACTCGAAAAGAAAGACCGACCGAAAGCGGAATTTCAACAACAAACGAGCACGACCGAAAGCGGACTCGTAGAGAAAGACCGACCGAAAGCGGATTTTCAACAACAAACGAGTACGACCGAAAGCGGGCTCGAAAAGAAAGACCGACCGAAAGCGGAATTTCAACAACAAACGAGTACGACTGAAAGCGGACTCGAAAAGAAAGACCGACCGAAAGCGGAATTTCAACAACAAACGAGCACGACCGAAAGCGGACTCGAAAAGAAAGACCGACCGAAAGCGGAATTTCAACAACAAACGAGCACGACCGAAAGCGGACTCGTAAAGAAAGACCGACCGAAAGTGGATTTTCAACAACAAACGAGTACGACCGAAAGCGGGCTCGAAAATAAAGACCGACCGAAAGCGGAATTTCAACAACAAATGAGTACGACTGAAAGCGAACTCGAAAAGAAAGACCGACCGAAAGCGGAATTTCAACAACAAACGAGCACGACCGAAAGCGGACTCGAAAAGAAAGACCGACCGAAAGCGGAATTTCAACAACAAACGAGTACGACCGAAGGCGGACTCGTAAAGAAAGACCGACCGAAAGCGGAATTTCAACAACAAACGAGCACGACCGAAAGCGGACTCGTAAAGAAAGACCGACCGAAAGCGGAATTTCAACAACAAACGAGTACGACCGAAAGCGGACTCGAAAAGAAAGACCGACCGAAAGCAGAATTTCAACAACAAACGAGCACGACCGAAAGCGGACTTGAAAAGAAAGACCGACCGAAAGCGGAATTTCAACAACAAACGAGCACGACCGAAAGCGGACTCGAAAAGAAAGACCGACCCAAAGCGGAATTTCAACAACAAACGAGTACGACCGAAAGCGGACTCGAAAAGAAAGACCAACCGAAAGCGGAATTTCAACAACAAACGAGTACGACCGAAAGCGGACTCGTAAAGAAATACCGACCGAAAGCGGAATTTCAACAACAAACGAGTACGATCGATAGCGGACTCGAAAAGAAAGATCGACCGAAAGCGGAATTTCAACAACAAATGAGTATGACCGAAAGTGGACTCGAAAATAAAGACCGACCGAAAGCGGAATCGAAAAGAAAGACCGACCGAAAGCAGAATTCAACAACAAACGAGTACGACCGAAAGCGGACTCGAAAAGAAAGACCGACCGAAAGCGGAATTTCAACAACAAACGAGCACGACCGAAAGCGGACTCGTAAAGAAATACCGACCGAAAGCGGAATTTCAACAACAAACGAGTACGACCGAAAGCGGACTCGAAAAGAAAGACCAACCGAAAGCGGAATTTCAACAACAAACGAGTACGACCGAAAGCGGATTCGTAAAGAAAGACCGACCGAAAGCGGAATTTCAACAACAAACGAGTACGACCGAAAGCGGACTCGAAAAGAAAGACCGACCGAAAGCGGAATTTCAACAACAAATGAGTATGACCGAAAGTGGACTCGAAAAGAAAGACTGACCGAAAGCGGAATCGAAAAGAAAGACCGACCGAAAGCAGAATTCAACAACAAACGAGTACGACCGAAAGCGGACTCGAAAAGAAAGACCGACCGAAAGCAGAATTTCAACAACAAACGAGCACGACCGAAAGCGGACTCGTAAAGAAAGACCGACCGAAAGCGGAATTTCAACAACAAACGAGTACGACCGAAAGCAGACTCGAAATGAAAGACCAACCGAAAGCGGAATCGAAAAGAAAGACCGACCGAAAGCAGAATTCAACAACAAACGAGCACGACCGAAAGCGGACTCGTAAAGAAAGACCGACCGAAAGCGGAATTTCAACAACAAACGAGTACGACCGAAAGCGGACTCGTAAAGAAAGACCGACCGAAAGCAGAATTCAACAACAAACGAGTACGACCGAAAGCGGACTCGAAAAGAAAGACCGACCGAAAGCAGAATTTCAACAACAAACGAGCACGACCGAAAGCGGACTCGTAAAGAAAGACCGACCGAAAGCGGAATTTCAACAACAAACGAGTACGACCGAAAGCAGACTCGAAAAGAAAGACCAACCGAAAGCGGACTCGAAAAGAAAGACCGACCGAAAGCAGAATTTCAACAACAAACGAGCACGACCGAAAGCGGACTCGTAAAGAAAGACCGACCGAAAGCGGAATTTCAACAACAAACGAGTACGACCGAAAGCGGACTCGTAAAGAAAGACCGACCGAAAGCGGAATTTCAACAACAAACGAGCACGACCGAAAGCGGACTCGTAAAGAAAGACCGACCGAAAGCGGAATTTCAACAACAAACGAGTACGACCGAAAGCAGACTCGAAAAGAAAGACCAACCGAAAGCGGAATCGAAAAGAAAGACCGACCGAAAGCAGAATTCAACAACAAACGAGTACGACCGAAAGCGGACTCGAAAAGAAAGACCGACCGAAAGCAGAATTTCAACAACAAACGAGCACGACCGAAAGCGGACTTGAAAAGAAAGACCGACCGAAAGCGGAATTTCAACAACAAACGAGCACGACCGAAAGCGGACTCGAAAAGAAAGACCGACCCAAAGCGGAATTTCAACAACAAACGAGTACGACCGAAAGCGGACTCGAAAAGAAAGACCAACCGAAAGCGGAATTTCAACAACAAACGAGTACGACCGAAAGCGGACTCGTAAAGAAATACCGACCGAAAGCGGAATTTCAACAACAAACGAGTACGATCGATAGCGGACTCGAAAAGAAAGATCGACCGAAAGCGGAATTTCAACAACAAATGAGTATGACCGAAAGTGGACTCGAAAATAAAGACCGACCGAAAGCGGAATCGAAAAGAAAGACCGACCGAAAGCAGAATTCAACAACAAACGAGTACGACCGAAAGCAGACTCGAAAAGAAAGACCGACCGAAAGCGGAATTTCAACAACAAACGAGCACGACCGAAAGCGGACTCGTAAAGAAATACCGACCGAAAGCGGAATTTCAACAACAAACGAGTACGACCGAAAGCGGACTCGAAAAGAAAGACCAACCGAAAGCGGAATTTCAACAACAAACGAGTACGACCGAAAGCGGATTCGTAAAGAAAGACCGACCGAAAGCGGAATTTCAACAACAAACGAGTACGACCGAAAGCGGACTCGAAAAGAAAGACCGACCGAAAGCGGAATTTCAACAACAAATGAGTATGACCGAAAGTGGACTCGAAAAGAAAGACTGACCGAAAGCGGAATCGAAAAGAAAGACCGACCGAAAGCAGAATTCAACAATAAACGAGTACGACCGAAAGCGGATCGAAAAGAAAGACCGACCGAAAGCGGAATTTCAACAACAAACGAGCACGACCGAAAGCGGACTCGTAAAGAAAGACCGACCGAAAGTGGATTTTCAACAACAAACGAGTACGACCGAAAGCGGGCTCGAAAATAAAGACCGACCGAAAGCTGAATTTCAACAACAAACGAGTACGACTGAAAGCGAACTCGAAAAGAAAGACCGACCGAAAGCGGAATTTCAACAACAAACGAGCACGACCGAAAGCGGACTCGAAAAGAAAGACCGACCGAAAGCGGAATTTCAACAACAAACGAGTACGACCGAAGGCGGACTCGTAAAGAAAGACCGACCGAAAGCGGAATTTCAACAACAAACGAGCACGACCGAAAGCGGACTCGTAAAGAAAGACCAACCGAAAGCGGAATTTCAACAACAAACGAGTACGACCGAAAGCGGACTCGTAAAGAAAGACCGACCGAAAGCGGAATTTCAACAACAAACGAGCACGACCAAAAGCGGACTCGTAAAGAAAGACCGACCGAAAGCGGAATTTCAACAACAAACGAGTACGACCGAAAGCAGACTCGAAAAGAAAGACCAACCGAAAGCGGAATCGAAAAGAAAGACCGACCGAAAGCAGAATTCAACAACAAACGAGTACGACCGAAAGCGGACTCGAAAAGAAAGACCGACCGAAAGCAGAATTTCAACAACAAACGAGCACGACCGAAAGCGGACTTGAAAAGAAAGACCGACCGAAAGCGGAATTTCAACAACAAACGAGCACGACCGAAAGCGGACTCGAAAAGAAAGACCGACCCAAAGCGGAATTTCAACAACAAACGAGTACGACCGAAAGCGGACTCGAAAAGAAAGACCAACCGAAAGCGGAATTTCAACAACAAACGAGTACGACCGAAAGCGGACTCGTAAAGAAATACCGACCGAAAGCGGAATTTCAACAACAAACGAGTACGACCGAAAGCGGACTCGAAAAGAAAGATCGACCGAAAGCGGAATTTCAACAACAAATGAGTATGACCGAAAGTGGACTCGAAAATAAAGACCGACCGAAAGCGGAATCGAAAAGAAAGACCGACCGAAAGCAGAATTCAACAACAAACGAGTACGACCGAAAGCGGACTCGAAAAGAAAGACCGACCGAAAGCGGAATTTCAACAACAAACGAGCACGACCGAAAGCGGACTCGTAAAGAAAGACCGACCGAAAGCGGATTTTCAACAACAAACGAGTACGACCGAAAGCGGGCTCGAAAAGAAAGACCGACCGAAAGCGGAATTTCAACAACAAACGAGTACGACTGAAAGCGGACTCGAAAAGAAAGACCGACCGAAAGCGGAATTTCAACAACAAACGAGCACGACCGAAAGCGGACTCGAAAAGAAAGACCGACCGAAAGCGGAATTTCAACAACAAACGAGTACGACCGAAAGCGGACTCGAAAAGAAAGACCAACCGAAAGCGGAATTTCAACAACAAACGAGTACGACCGAAAGCGGACTCGAAAAGAAAGACCAACCGAAAGCGGAATTTCAACAACAAACGAGTACGACCGAAAACGGATTCGTAAAGAAAGACCAACCGAAAGCGGAATTTCAACAACAAACGAGTACGACCGAAAGCGGACTCGAAAAGAAAGACCGACTGAAAGCGGAATTTCAACAACAAATGAGTATGACCGAAAGTGGACTCGAAAAGAAAGACTGACCGAAAGCGGAATCGAAAAGAAAGACCGACCGAAAGCAGAATTCAACAACAAACGAGTACGACCGAAAGCGGACTCGAAAAGAAAGACCGACCGAAAGCGGAATTTCAACAACAAACGAGCACGACCGAAAGCGGACTCGTAAAGAAAGACCGACCGAAAGTGGATTTTCAACAACAAACGAGTACGACCGAAAGCGGGCTCGAAAATAAAGACCGACCGAAAGCGGAATTTCAACAACAAACGAGTAGGACTGAAAGCGAACTCGAAAAGAAAGACCGACCGAAAGCGGAATTTCAACAACAAACGAGCACGACCGAAAGCGGACTCGAAAAGAAAGACCGACCGAAAGCGGAATTTCAACAACAAACGAGTACGACCGAAAGCGGACTCGAAAAGAAAGATCGACCGAAAGCGGAATTTCAACAACAAATGAGTATGACCGAAAGTGGACTCGAAAATAAAGACCGACCGAAAGCGGAATCGAAAATAAAGACCGACCGAAAGCAGAATTCAACAACAAACGAGTACGACCGAAAGCGGACTCGAAAAGAAAGACCGACCGAAAGCGGAATTTCAACAACAAACGAGCACGACCGAAAGCGGACTCGTAAAGAAAGACCGACCGAAAGCGGATTTTCAACAACAAACGAGTACGACCGAAAGCGGGCTCGAAAAGAAAGACCGACCGAAAGCGGAATTTCAACAACAAACGAGTACGACTGAAAGCGGACTCTAAAAGAAAGACAGACCGAAAGCGGAATTTCAACAACAAACGAGCACGACCGAAAGCGGACTCGAAAAGAAAGACCGACCGAAAGCGGAATTTCAACAACAAACGAGTACGACCGAAAGCGGACTCGAAAAGAAAGACCAACCGAAAGCGGAATTTCAACAACAAACGAGTACGACCGAAAGCGGACTCGTAAAGAAAGACCGACCGAAAGCGGAATTTCAACAACAAACGAGCACGACCGAAAGCGGACTCGTAAAGAAATACCGACCGAAAGCGGAATTTCAACAACAAACGAGTACGACCGAAAGCGGACTCGAAAAGAAAGACCAACCGAAAGCGAAATTTCAACAACAAACGAGTACGACCGAAAGCGGATTCGTAAAGAAAGACCGACCGAAAGCGGAATTTCAACAACAAACGAGTACGACCGAAAGCGGACTCGAAAAGAAAGACCGACCGAAAGCGGAATTTCAACAACAAATGAGTATGACCGAAAGTGGACTCGAAAAGAAAGACTGACCGAAAGCGGAATCGAAAAGAAAGACCGACCGAAAGCAGAATTCAACAACAAACGAGTACGACCGAAAGCGGACTCGAAAAGAAAGACCGACCGAAAGCAGAATTTCAACAACAAACGAGCACGACCGAAAGCGGACTCGTAAAGAAAGACCGACCGAAAGTGGATTTTCAACAACAAACGAGTACGACCGAAAGCGGGCTCAAAAATAAAGACCGACCGAAAGCGGAATTTCAACAACAAACGAGTACGACTGAAAGCGGACTCGAAAAGAAAGACCGACCGAAAGCGGAATTTCAACAACAAACGAGCACGACCGAAAGCGGACTCGAAAAGAAAGACCGACCGAAAGCGGAATTTCAACAACAAACGAGTACGACCGAAAGCGGACTCAAAAAGAAAGACCAACCGAAAGCGGAATCGAAAAGAAAGACCGACCGAAAGCAGAATTCAACAACAAACGAGTACGACCGAAAGAGGACTCGAAAAGAAAGACCGACCGAAAGCAGAATTTCAACAACAAACGAGCACGACCGAAAGCGGACTTGAAAAGAAAGACCGACCGAAAGCGGAATTTCAACAACAAACGAGCACGACCGAAAGTGGACTCGAAAAGAAAGACCGACCCAAAGCGGAATTTCAACAACAAACGAGTACGACCGAAAGCGGACTCGAAAAGAAAGACCAACCGAAAGCGGAATTTCAACAACAAACGAGTACGACCGAAAGCGGACTCGTAAAGAAAGACCGACCGAAAGCGGAATTTCAACAACAAACGAGTACGACCGAAAGCGGACTCGAAAAGAAAGATCGACCGAAAGCGGAATTTCAACAACAAATGAGTATGACCGAAAGTGGACTCGAAAATAAAGACCGACCAAAAGCGGAATCGAAAAGAAAGACCGACCGAAAGCAGAATTCAACAACAAACGAGTACGACCGAAAGCGGACTCGAAAAGAAAGACCGACCGAAAGCGGAATTTCAACAACAAACGAGCACGACCGAAAGCGGACTCGTAAAGAAAGACCGACCGAAAGCGGACTTTCAACAACAAACGAGTACGACTGAAAGCGGACTCGAAAAGAAAGACCGACCGAAAGCGGAATTTCAACAACAAACGAGCACGACCGAAAGCGGACTCGAAAAGAAAGACCGACCGAAAGCGGAATTTCAACAACAAACGAGTACGACCGAAAGCGGACTCAAAAAGAAAGACCAACCGAAAGCGGAATCGAAAAGAAAGACCGACCGAAAGCAGAATTCAACAACAAACGAGTACGACCGAAAGAGGACTCGAAAAGAAAGACCGACCGAAAGCAGAATTTCAACAACAAACGAGCACGACCGAAAGCGGACTTGAAAAGAAAGACCGACCGAAAGCGGAATTTCAACAACAAACGAGCACGACCGAAAGCGGACTCGAAAAGAAAGACCGACCCAAAGCGGAATTCAACAACAAACGAGTACGACCGAAAGCGGACTCGAAAAGAAAATCCGACCGAAAGCGGAATTTCAACAACAAACGAGCACGACCGAAAGCGGACTCGTAAAGAAAGACCGACCGAAAGCGGAATTTCAACAACAAACGAGTACGACCGAAAGCGGACTCGAAAAGAAAGATCGACCGAAAGCGGAATTTCAACAACAAATGAGTATGACCGAAAGTGGACTCGAAAATAAAGACCGACCGAAAGCGGAATCGAAAAGAAAGACCGACCGAAAGCAGAATTCAACAACAAACGAGTACGACCGAAAGCGGACTCGAAAAGAAAGACCGACCGAAAGCGGAATTTCATCAACAAACGAGCACGACCGAAAGCGGACTCGTAAAGAAAGACCGACCGAAAGCGGAATTTCAACAACAAACGAGTACGACCGAAAGCGGACTCGAAAAGAAAGACCGACCGAAAGCGGAATTTCAACAACAAATGAGTATGACCGAAAGTGGACTCGAAAAGAAAGACTGACCGAAAGCGGAATCGAAAAGAAAGACCGACCGAAAGCAGAATTCAACAATAAACGAGTACGACCAAAAGCGGACTCGAAAAGAAAGACCGACCGAAAGCGGAATTTCAACAACAAACGAGCACGACCGAAAGCGGACTCGTAAAGAAAGACCGACCGAAAGTGGATTTTCAACAACAAATGAGTACGACCGAAAGCGGGCTCGAAAATAAAGACCGACCGAAAGCGGAATTTCAACAACAAATGAGTACGACTGAAAGCGAACTCGAAAAGAAAGACCGACCGAAAGCGGAATTTCAACAACAAACGAGCACGACCGAAAGCGGACTCGAAAAGAAAGACCGACCGAAAGCGGAATTTCAACAACAAACGAGTACGACCGAAGGCGGACTCGTAAAGAAAGACCGACCGAAAGCGGAATTTCAACAACAAACGAGCACGACCGAAAGCGGACTCGTAAAGAAAGACCAACCGAAAGCGGAATTTCAACAACAAACGAGTACGACCGAAAGCGGACTCGTAAAGAAAGACCGACCGAAAGCGGAATTTCAACAACAAACGAGCACGACCGAAAGCGGACTCGTAAAGAAAGACCGACCGAAAGCGGAATTTCAACAACAAACGAGTACGACCGAAAGCAGACTCGAAAAGAAAGACCAACCGAAAGCGGAATCGAAAAGAAAGACCGACCGAAAGCAGAATTCAACAACAAACGAGTACGACCGAAAGCGGACTCGAAAAGAAAGACCGACCGAAAGCAGAATTTCAACAACAAACGAGCACGACCGAAAGCGGACTTGAAAAGAAAGACCGACCGAAAGCGGAATTTCAACAACAAACGAGCACGACCGAAAGCGGACTCGAAAAGAAAGACCGACCCAAAGCGGAATTTCAACAACAAACGAGTACGACCGAAAGCGGACTCGAAAAGAAAGACCAACCGAAAGCGGAATTTCAACAACAAACGAGTACGACCGAAAGCGGACTCGTAAAGAAATACCGACCGAAAGCGGAATTTCAACAACAAACGAGTACGATCGAAAGCGGACTCGAAAAGAAAGATCGACCGAAAGCGGAATTTCAACAACAAATGAGTATGACCGAAAGTGGACTCGAAAATAAAGACCGACCGAAAGCGGAATCGAAAAGAAAGATCGACCGAAAGCAGAATTCAACAACAAACGAGTACGACCGAAAGCGGACTCGTAAAGAAAGACCGACCGAAAGCGGATTTTCAACAACAAACGAGTACGACCGAAAGCGGGCTCGAAAAGAAAGACCGACCGAAAGCGGAATTTCAACAACAAACGAGTACGACTGAAAGCGGACTCGAAAAGAAAGACCGACCGAAAGCGGAATTTCAACAACAAACGAGCACGACCGAAAGCGGACTCGTAAAGAAAGACCGACCGAAAGCGGATTTTCAACAACAAACGAGTACGACCGAAAGCGGGCTCGAAAAGAAAGACCGACCGAAAGCGGAATTTCAACAACAAACGAGTACGACTGAAAGCGGACTCGAAAAGAAAGACCGACCGAAAGCGGAATTTCAACAACAAACGAGCACGACCGAAAGCGGACTCGACAAGAAAGACCGACCGAAAGCGGAATTTCAACAACAAACGAGTACGACCGAAAGCGGACTCGAAAAGAAAGACCAACCGAAAGCGGAATTTCAACAACAAACGAGTACGACCGAAAGCGGACTCGAAAAGAAAGACCAACCGAAAGCGGAATTTCAACAACAAACGAGTACGACCGAAAGCGGATTCGTAAAGAAAGACCGACCGAAAGCGGAATTTCAACAACAAACGAGTACGACCGAAAGCGGACTCGAAAAGAAAGACCGACCGAAAGCGGAATTTCAACAACAAACGAGTACGACTGAAAGCGGACTCTAAAAGAAAGACCGACCGAAAGCGGAATTTCAACAACAAACGAGCACGACCGAAAGCGGACTCGAAAAGAAAGACCGACCGAAAGCGGAATTTCAACAACAAACGAGTACGACCGAAAGCGGACTCGAAAAGAAAGACCAACCGAAAGCGGAATTTCAACAACAAACGAGTACGACCGAAAGCGGACTCGTAAAGAAAGACCGACCGAAAGCGGAATTTCAACAACAAACGAGCACGACCGAAAGCGGACTCGTAAAGAAATACCGACCGAAAGCGGAATTTCAACAACAAACGAGTACGACCGAAAGCGGACTCGAAAAGAAAGACCAACCGAAAGCGAAATTTCAACAACAAACGAGTACGACCGAAAGCGGATTCGTAAAGAAAGACCGACCGAAAGCGGAATTTCAACAACAAACGAGTACGACCGAAAGCGGACTCGAAAAGAAAGACCGACCGAAAGCGGAATTTCAACAACAAATGAGTATGACCGAAAGTGGACTCGAAAAGAAAGACTGACCGAAAGCGGAATCGAAAAGAAAGACCGACCGAAAGCAGAATTCAACAACAAACGAGTACGACCGAAAGCGGACTCGAAAAGAAAGACCGACCGAAAGCAGAATTTCAACAACAAACGAGCACGACCGAAAGCGGACTCGTAAAGAAAGACCGACCGAAAGTGGATTTTCAACAACAAACGAGTACGACCGAAAGCGGGCTCGAAAATAAAGACCGACCGAAAGCGGAATTTCAACAACAAACGAGCACGACCGAAAGCGGACTCGTAAAGAAAGACCGACCGAAAGCGGAATTTCAACAACAAACGAGTACGACCGAAAGCAGACTCGAAAAGAAAGACCAACCGAAAGCGGAATCGAAAAGAAAGACCGACCGAAAGCAGAATTCAACAACAAACGAGTACGACCGAAAGCGGACTCGAAAAGAAAGACCGACCGAAAGCGGAATTTCAACAACAAACGAGCACGACCGAAAGCGGACTCGTAAAGAAAGACCGACCGAAAGCGGATTTTCAACAACAAACGAGTACGACCGAAAGCGGGCTCGAAAAGAAAGACCGACCGAAAGCGGAATTTCAACAACAAACGAGTACGACTGAAAGCGGACTCTAAAAGAAAGACCGACCGAAAGCGGAATTTCAACAACAAACGAGCACGACCGAAAGCGGACTCGAAAAGAAAGACCGACCGAAAGCGGAATTTCAACAACAAACGAGTACGACCGAAAGCGGACTCGAAAAGAAAGACCAACCGAAAGCGGAATTTCAACAACAAACGAGTACGACCGAAAGCGGACTCGTAAAGAAAGACCGACCGAAAGCGGAATTTCAACAACAAACGAGCACGACCGAAAGCGGACTCGTAAAGAAATACCGACCGAAAGCGGAATTTCAACAACAAACGAGTACGACCGAAAGCGGACTCGAAAAGAAAGACCAACCGAAAGCGAAATTTCAACAACAAACGAGTACGACCGAAAGCGGATTCGTAAAGAAAGACCGACCGAAAGCGGAATTTCAACAACAAACGAGTACGACCGAAAGCGGACTCGAAAAGAAAGACCGACCGAAAGCGGAATTTCAACAACAAATGAGTATGACCGAAAGTGGACTCGAAAAGAAAGACTGACCGAAAGCGGAATCGAAAAGAAAGACCGACCGAAAGCAGAATTCAACAACAAACGAGTACGACCGAAAGCGGACTCGAAAAGAAAGACCGACCGAAAGCAGAATTTCAACAACAAACGAGCACGACCGAAAGCGGACTCGTAAAGAAAGACCGACCGAAAGTGGATTTTCAACAACAAACGAGTACGACCGAAAGCGGGCTCGAAAATAAAGACCGACCGAAAGCGGAATTTCAACAACAAACGAGTACGACTGAAAGCGGACTCGAAAAGAAAGACCGACCGAAAGCGGAATTTCAACAACAAACGAGAACGACCGAAAGCGGACTCGAAAAGAAAGACCGACCGAAAGCGGAATTTCAACAACAAACGAGTACGACCGAAAGCGGACTCAAAAAGAAAGACCAACCGAAAGCGGAATCGAAAAGAAAGACCGACCGAAAGCAGAATTCAACAACAAACGAGTACGACCGAAAGAGGACTCGAAAAGAAAGACCGACCGAAAGCAGAATTTCAACAACAAACGAGCACGACCGAAAGCGGACTTGAAAAGAAAGACCGACCGAAAGCGGAATTTCAACAACAAACGAGCACGACCGAAAGCGGACTCGAAAAGAAAGACCGACCCAAAGCGGAATTTCAACAACAAACGAGTACGACCGAAAGCGGACTCGAAAAGAAAGACCAACCGAAAGCGGAATTTCAACAACAAACGAGTACGACCGAAAGCGGACTCGTAAAGAAAGACCGACCGAAAGCGGAATTTCAACAACAAACGAGTACGACCGAAAGCGGACTCGAAAAGAAAGATCGACCGAAAGCGGAATTTCAACAACAAATGAGTATGACCGAAAGTGGACTCGAAAATAAAGACCGACCAAAAGCGGAATCGAAAAGAAAGACCGACCGAAAGCAGAATTCAACAACAAACGAGTACGACCGAAAGCGGACTCGAAAAGAAAGACCGACCGAAAGCGGAATTTCAACAACAAACGAGCACGACCGAAAGCGGACCCGTAAAGAAAGACCGACCGAAAGCGGACTTTCAACAACAAACGAGTACGACTGAAAGCGGACTCGAAAAGAAAGACCGACCGAAAGCGGAATTTCAACAACAAACGAGCACGACCGAAAGCGGACTCGAAAAGAAAGACCGACCGAAAGCGGAATTTCAACAACAAACGAGTACGACCGAAAGCGGACTCAAAAAGAAAGACCAACCGAAAGCGGAATCGAAAAGAAAGACCGACCGAAAGCAGAATTCAACAACAAACGAGTACGACCGAAAGAGGACTCGAAAAGAAAGACCGACCGAAAGCAGAATTTCAACAACAAACGAGCACGACCGAAAGCGGACTTGAAAAGAAAGACCGACCGAAAGCGGAATTTCAACAACAAACGAGCACGACCGAAAGCGGACTCGAAAAGAAAGACCGACCCAAAGCGGAATTCAACAACAAACGAGTACGACCGAAAGCGGACTCGAAAAGAAAGACCGACCGAAAGCGGAATTTCAACAACAAACGAGCACGACCGAAAGCGGACTCGTAAAGAAAGACCGACCGAAAGCGGAATTTCAACAACAAACGAGTACGACCGAAAGCGGACTCGAAAAGAAAGATCGACCGAAAGCGGAATTTCAACAACAAATGAGTATGACCGAAAGTGGACTCGAAAATAAAGACCGACCGAAAGCGGAATCGAAAAGAAAGACCGACCGAAAGCAGAATTCAACAACAAACGAGTACGACCGAAAGCGGACTCGAAAAGAAAAACCGACCGAAAGCGGAATTTCATCAACAAACGAGCACGACCGAAAGCGGACTCGTAAAGAAAGACCGACCGAAAGCGGAATTTCAACAACAAACGAGTACGACCGAAAGCGGACTCGAAAAGAAAGACCGACCGAAAGCGGAATTTCAACAACAAATGAGTATGACCGAAAGTGGACTCGAAAAGAAAGACTGACCGAAAGCGGAATCGAAAAGAAAGACCGACCGAAAGCAGAATTCAACAATAAACGAGTACGACCGAAAGCGGACTCGAAAAGAAAGACCGACCGAAAGCGGAATTTCAACAACAAACGAGCACGACCGAAAGCGGACTCGTAAAGAAAGACCGACCGAAAGTGGATTTTCAACAACAAACGAGTACGACTGAAAGCGGGCTCGAAAATAAAGACCGACCGAAAGCGGAATTTCAACAACAAACGAGTACGACTGAAAGCGAACTCGAAAAGAAAGACCGACCGAAAGCGGAATTTCAACAACAAACGAGCACGACCGAAAGCGGACTCGAAAAGAAAGACCGACCGAAAGCGGAATTTCAACAACAAACGAGTACGACCGAAGGCGGACTCGTAAAGAAAGACCGACCGAAAGCGGAATTTCAACAACAAACGAGCACGACCGAAAGCGGACTCGTAAAGAAAGACCAACCGAAAGCGGAATTTCAACAACAAACGAGTACGACCGAAAGCGGACTCGTAAAGAAAGACCGACCGAAAGCGGAATTTCAACAACAAACGAGCACGACCGAAAGCGGACTCGTAAAGAAAGACCGACCGAAAGCGGAATTTCAACAACAAACGAGTACGACCGAAAGCAGACTCGAAAAGAAAGACCAACCGAAAGCGGAATCGAAAAGAAAGACCGACCGAAAGCAGAATTCAACAACAAACGAGTACGACCGAAAGCGGACTCGAAAAGAAAGACCGACCGAAAGCGGAATTTCAACAACAAATGAGTATGACCGAAAGTGGACTCGAAAAGAAAGACTGACCGAAAGCGGAATCGAAAAGAAAGACCGACCGAAAGCAGAATTCAACAATAAACGAGTACGACCGAAAGCGGACTCGAAAAGAAAGACCGACCGAAAGCGGAATTTCAACAACAAACGAGCACGACCGAAAGCGGACTCGTAAAGAAAGACCGACCGAAAGTGGATTTTCAACAACAAACGAGTACGACTGAAAGCGGGCTCGAAAATAAAGACCGGCCGAAAGCGGAATTTCAACAACAAACGAGTACGACTGAAAGCGAACTCGAAAAGAAAGACCGACCGAAAGCGGAATTTCAACAACAAACGAGCACGACCGAAAGCGGACTCGAAAAGAAAGACCGACCGAAAGCGGAATTTCAACAACAAACGAGTACGACCGAAGGCGGACTCGTAAAGAAAGACCGACCGAAAGCGGAATTTCAACAACAAACGAGCACGACCGAAAGCGGACTCGTAAAGAAAGACCAACCGAAAGCGGAATTTCAACAACAAACGAGTACGACCGAAAGCGGACTCGAAAAGAAAGACCAACCGAAAGCGGAATTTCAACAACAAACGAGTACGACCGAAAGCGGACTCGTAAAGAAATACCGACCGAAAGCGGAATTTCAACAACAAACGAGTACGATCGAAAGCGGACTCGAAAAGAAAGATCGACCGAAAGCGGAATTTCAACAACAAATGAGTATGACCGAAAGTGGACTCGAAAATAAAGACCGACCGAAAGCGGAATCGAAAAGAAAGACCGACCGAAAGCAGAATTCAACAACAAACGAGTACGACCGAAAGCGGACTCGAAAAGAAAGACCGACCGAAAGCGGAATTTCAACAACAAACGAGCACGACCGAAAGCGGACTCGTAAAGAAAGACCGACCGAAAGCGGATTTTCAACAACAAACGAGTACGACCGAAAGCGGGCTCGAAAAGAAAGACCGACCGAAAGCGGAATTTCAACAACAAACGAGTACGACTGAAAGCGGACTCGAAAAGAAAGACCGACCGAAAGCGGAATTTCAACAACAAACGAGCACGACCGAAAGCGGACTCGAAAAGAAAGACCGACCGAAAGCGGAATTTCAACAACAAACGAGTACGACCGAAAGCGGACTCGAAAAGAAAGACCAACCGAAAGCGGAATTTCAACAACAAACGAGTACGACCGAAAGCGGACTCGAAAAGAAAGACCAACCGAAAGCGGAATTTCAACAACAAACGAGTACGACCGAAAGCGGACTCGTAAAGAAAGACCGACCGAAAGCGGAATTTCAACAACAAACGAGTACGACCGAAAGCGGACTCGAAAAGAAAGACCGACCGAAAGCGGAATTTCAACAACAAATGAGTATGACCGAAAGTGGACTCGAAAAGAAAGACTGACCGAAAGCGGAATCGAAAAGAAAGACCGACCGAAAGCAGAATTCAACAACAAACGAGTACGACCGAAAGCGGACTCGAAAAGAAAGACCGACCGAAAGCGGAATTTCAACAATAAACGAGCACGACCGAAAGCGGACTCGTAAAGAAAGACCGACCGAAAGCGGAATTTCAACAACAAACGAGTACGACCGAAAGCAGACTCGAAAAGAAAGACCAACCGAAAGCGGAATCGAAAAGAAAGACCGACCGAAAGCAGAATTCAACAACAAACGAGTACGACCGAAAGCGGACTTGAAAAGAAAGACCGACCGAAAGCAGAATTTCAACAACAAACGAGCACGACCGAAAGCGGACTTGAAAAGAAAGACCGACCGAAAGCGGAATTTCAACAACAAACGAGCACGACCGAAAGCGGACTCGAAAAGAAAGACCGACCCAAAGCGGAATTTCAACAACAAACGAGTACGACCGAAAGCGGACTCGAAAAGAAAGACCAACCGAAAGCGGAATTTCAACAACAAACGAGTACGACTGAAAGCGGACTCGTAAAGAAATAAAGACCGAAAGCGGAATTTCAACAACAAACGAGTACGATCGAAAGCGGACTCGAAAAGAAAGATCGACCGAAAGCGGAATTTCAACAACAAATGAGTATGACCGAAAGTGGACTCGAAAATAAAGACCGACCGAAAGCGGAATCGAAAAGAAAGACCGACCGAAAGCAGAATTCAACAACAAACGAGTACGACCGAAAGCGGACTCGAAAAGAAAGACCGACCGAAAGCGGAATTTCAACAACAAACGAGCACGACCGAAAGCGGACTCGTAAAGAAAGACCGACCGAAAGCGGATTTTCAACAACAAACGAGTACGACCGAAAGCGGGCTCGAAAAGAAAGACCGACCGAAAGCGGAATTTAAACAACAAACGAGTACGACTGAAAGCGGACTCGAAAAGAAAGACCGACCGAAGGCGGGATTTCAACAACAAACGAGCACGACCGAAAGCGGACTCGAAAAGAAAGACCGACCGAAAGCGGAATTTCAACAACAAACGAGTACGACCGAAAGCGGACTCGAAAAGAAAGACCAACCGAAAGCGGAATTTCAACAACAAACGAGTACGACCGAAAGCGGACTCGAAAAGAAAGACCAACCGAAAGCGGAATTTCAACAACAAACGAGTACGACCGAAAGCGGATTCGTAAAGAAAGACCGACCGAAAGCGGAATTTCAACAACAAACGAGTACGACCGAAAGCGGACTCGAAAAGAAAGACCGACCGAAAGCGGAATTTCAACAACAAATGAGTATGACCGAAAGTGGACTCGAAAAGAAAGACTGACCGAAAGCGGAATCGAAAAGAAAGACCGACCGAAAGCAGAATTCAACAACAAACGAGTACGACCGAAAGCGGACTCGAAAAGAAAGACCGACCGAAAGCGGAATTTCAACAACAAACGAGCACGACCGAAAGCGGACTCGTAAAGAAAGACCGACCGAAAGTGGATTTTCAACAACAAACGAGTACGACCGAAAGCGGGCTCGAAAATAAAGACCGACCGAAAGCGGAATTTCAACAACAAACGAGTACGACTGAAAGCGGACTCGAAAAGAAAGACCGACCGAAAGCGGAATTTCAACAACAAACGAGCACGACCGAAAGCGGACTCGAAAAGAAAGACCGACCGAAAGCGGAATTTCAACAACAAACGAGTACGACCGAAAGCGGACTCGAAAAGAAAGATCGACCGAAAGCGGAATTTCAACAACAAATGAGTATGACCGAAAGTGGACTCGAAAATAAAGACCGACCGAAAGCGGAATCGAAAAGAAAGACCGACCGAAAGCAGAATTCAACAACAAACGAGTACGACCGAAAGCGGACTCGAAAAGAAAGACCGACCGAAAGCGGAATTTCAACAACAAACGAGCAGGACCGAAAGCGGACTCGTAAAGAAAGACCGACCGAAAGCGGATTTTCAACAACAAACGAGTACGACCGAAAGCGGGCTCGAAAAGAAAGACCGACCGAAAGCGGAATTTCAACAACAAACGAGTACGACTGAAAGCGGACTCTAAAAGAAAGACCGACCGAAAGCGGAATTTCAACAACAAACGAGCACGACCGAAAGCGGACTCGAAAAGAAAGACCGACCGAAAGCGGAATTTCAACAACAAACGAGTACGACCGAAAGCGGACTCGAAAAGAAAGACCAACCGAAAGCGGAATTTCAACAACAAACGAGTACGACCGAAAGCGGACTCGTAAAGAAAGACCGACCGAAAGCGGAATTTCAACAACAAACGAGCACGACCGAAAGCGGACTCGTAAAGAAATACCGACCGAAAGCGGAATTTCAACAACAAACGAGTACGACCGAAAGCGGACTCGAAAAGAAAGACCAACCGAAAGCGAAATTTCAACAACAAACGAGTACGACCGAAAGCGGATTCGTAAAGACAGACCGACCGAAAGCGGAATTTCAACAACAAACGAGTACGACCGAAAGCGGACTCGAAAAGAAAGACCGACCGAAAGCGGAATTTCAACAACAAATGAGTATGACCGAAACTGGACTCGAAAAGAAAGACTGACCGAAAGCGGAATCGAAAAGAAAGACCGACCGAAAGCAGAATTCAACAACAAACGAGTACGACCGAAAGCGGACTCGAAAAGAAAGACCGACCGAAAGCAGAATTACAACAACAAACGAGCACGACCGAAAGCGGACTCGTAAAGAAAGACCGACCGAAAGTGGATTTTCAACAACAAACGAGTACGACCGAAAGCGGGCTCGAAAATAAAGACCGACCGAAAGCGGAATTTCAACAACAAACGAGTACGACTGAAAGCGGACTCGAAAAGAAAGACCGACCGAAAGCGGAATTTCAACAACAAACGAGCACGACCGAAAGCGGACTCGAAAAGAAAGACCGACCGAAAGCGGAATTTCAACAACAAACGAGTACGACCGAAGGCGGACTCGTAAAGAAAGACCGACCGAAAGCGGAATTTCAACAACAAACGAGCACGACCGAAAGCGGACTCGTAAAGAAAGACCAACTGAAAGCGGAATTTCAACAACAAACGAGTACGACCGAAAGCGGACTCGTAAAGAAAGACCGACCGAAAGCGGAATTTCAACAACAAACGAGCACGACCGAAAGAGGACTCGTAAAGAAAGACCGACCGAAAGCGGAATTTCAACAACAAACGAGTACGACCGAAAGCAGACTCGAAAAGAAAGACTAACCGAAAGCGGAATCGAAAAGAAAGACCGACCGAAAGCAGAATTCAACAACAAACGAGTACGACCGAAAGAGGACTCGAAAAGAAAGACCGACCGAAAGCAGAATTTCAACAACAAACGAGCACGACCGAAAGCGGACTTGAAAAGAAAGACCGACCGAAAGCGGAATTTCAACAACAAACGAGCACGACCGAAAGCGGACTCGAAAAGAAAGACCGACCCAAAGCGGAATTTCAACAACAAACGAGTACGACCGAAAGCGGACTCGAAAAGAAAGACCAACCGAAAGCGGAATTTCAACAACAAACGAGTACGACCGAAAGCGGACTCGTAAAGAAAGACCGACCGAAAGCGGAATTTCAACAACAAACGAGTACGACGGAAAGCGGACTCGAAAAGAAAGATCGACCGAAAGCGGAATTTCAACAACAAATGAGTATGACCGAAAGTGGACTCGAAAATAAAGACCGACCGAAAGCGGAATCGAAAAGAAAGACCGACCAAAAGCAGAATTCAACAACAAACGAGTACGACCGAAAGCGGACTCGAAAAGAAAGACCGACCGAAAGCGGAATTTCATCAACAAACGAGCACGACCGAAAGCGGACTCGTAAAGAAAGACCGACCGAAAGCGGAATTTCAACAACAAACGAGTACGACCGAAAGCGGACTCAAAAAGAAAGACCGACCGAAAGCGGAATTTCAACAACAAACGAGTACGACCGAAAGCGGACTCGAAAAGAAAGACCAACCGAAAGCGGAATTTCAACAACAAACGAGTACGACCGAAAGCGGACTCGTAAAGAAAGATCGACCGAAAGCGGAATTTCAACAACAAACGAGCACGACCGAAAGCGGACTCGTAAAGAAATACCGACCGATAGCGGAATTTCAACAACAAACGAGTACGACCGAAAGCGGACTCGAAAAGAAAGACCAACCGAAAGCGGAATTTCAACAACAAACGAGTACGACCGAAAGCGGATTCGTAAAGAAAGACCGACCGAAAGCGGAATTTCAACAACAAACGAGTACGACCGAAAGCGGACTCGAAAAGAAAGACCGACCGAAAGCGGAATTTCAACAACAAATGAGTATGACCGAAAGTGGACTCGAAAAGAAAGACCGACCGAAAGCGGAATCGAAAAGAAAGACCGACCGAAAGCAGAATTCAACAACAAACGAGTACGACCGAAAGCGGACTCGAAAAGAAAGACTGACCGAAAGCGGAATTTCAACAACAAACGAGCACGACCGAAAGCGGACTCGTAAAGAAAGACCGACCGAAAGCGGATTTTCAACAACAAACGAGTACGACCGAAAGCGGGCTCGAAAAGAAAGACCGACCGAAAGCGGAATTTCAACAACAAACGAGTACGACTGAAAGCGGACTCGAAAAGAAAGACCGACCGAAAGCGGAATTTCAACAACAAACGAGTACGACCGAAAGCGGACTCGAAAAGAAAGACCAACCGAAAGCGGAATTTCAACAACAAACGAGTACGACCGAAAGCGGACTCGTAAAGAAAGACCGACCGAAAGCGGAATTTCAACAACAAACGAGCACGACCGAAAGCGGACTCGTAAAGAAATACCGACCGAAAGCGGAATTTCAACAACAAACGAGTACGACCGAAAGCGGACTCGAAAAGAAAGACCAACCGAAAGCGGAATTTCAACAACAAACGAGTACGACCGAAAGCGGATTCGTAAAGAAAGACCGACCGAAAGCGGAATTTCAACAACAAACGAGTACGACCGAAAGCGGACTCGAAAAGAAAGACCGACCGAAAGCGGAATTTCAACAACAAATGAGTATGACCGAAAGTGGACTCGAAAAGAAAGACTGACCGAAAGCGGAATCGAAAGGAAAGACCGACCGAAAGCAGAATTCAACAACAAACGAGTACGACCGAAAGCGGACTCGAAAAGAAAGACCGACCGAAAGCGGAATTTCAACAACAAACGAGCACGACCGAAAGCGGACTCGTAAAGAAAGACCGACCGAAAGTGGATTTTCAACAACAAACGAGTACGACCGAAAGCGGGCTCGAAAATAAAGACCGACCGAAAGCGGAATTTCAACAACAAACGAGTACGACTGAAAGCGGACTCGAAAAGAAAGACCGACCGAAAGCGGAATTTCAACAACAAACGAGCACGACCGAAAGCGGACTCGAAAAGAAAGACCGACCGAAAGCGGAATTTCAACAACAAACGAGTACGACCGAAGGCGGACTCGTAAAGAAAGACCGACCGAAAGCGGAATTTCAACAACAAACGAGCACGACCGAAAGCGGACTCGTAAAGAAAGACCAACCGAAAGCGGAATTTCAACAACAAACGAGTACGACCGAAAGCGGACTCGTAAAGAAAGACCGACCGAAAGCGGAATTTCAACAACAAACGAGCACGACCGAAAGCGGACTCGTAAAGAAAGACCGACCGAAAGCGGAATTTCAACAACAAACGAGTACGACCGAAAGCAGACTCGAAAAGAAAGACCAACCGAAAGCGGAATCGAAAAGAAAGACCGACCGAAAGCAGAATTCAACAACAAACGAGTACGACCGAAAGCGGACTCGAAAAGAAAGACCGACCGAAAGCAGAATTTCAACAACAAACGAGAACGACCGAAAGCGGACTTGAAAAGAAAGACCGACCGAAAGCGGACTCGAAAAGAAAGACCGACCCAAAGCGGAATTTCAACAACAAACGAGTACGACCGAAAGCGGACTCGAAAAGAAAGACCAACCGAAAGCGGAATTTCAACAACAAACTAGTACGACCGAAAGCGGACTCGTAAAGAAAGACCGACCGAAAGCGGAATTTCAACAACAAACGAGTACGACCGAAAGCGGACTCGAAAAGAAAGATCGACCGAAAGCGGAATTTCAACAACAAATGAGTATGACCGAAAGTGGACTCGAAAATAAAGACCGACCGAAAGCGGAATCGAAAAGAAAGACCGACCGAAAGCAGAATTCAACAACAAACGAGTACGACCGAAAGCGGACTCGAAAAGAAAGACCGACCGAAAGCGGAATTTCATCAACAAACGAGCACGACCGAAAGCGGACTCGTAAAGAAAGACCGACCGAAAGCGGAATTTCAACAACAAACGAGTACGACCGAAAGCGGGCTCGAAAAGTAAGACCGACCGAAAGTGGAATTTCAACAACAAACGAGTACGATTGAAAGCGGACTCGAAAAGAAAGGCCGACCGAAAGCGGAATTTCAACAACAAACGAGCACGACCGAAAGCGGACTCGAAAAGAAAGACCGACCGAAAGCGGAATTTCAACAACAAACGAGTACGACCGAAAGCGGACTCGAAAAGAAAGACCAACCGAAAGCGGAATTTCAACAACAAACGAGTACGACCGAAAGCGGACTCGTAAAGAAAGACCGACCGAAAGCGGAATTTCAACAACAAACGAGCACGACCGAAAGCGGAATCGTAAAGAAAGACCGACCGAAAGCGGAATTTCAACAACAAACGAGTACGACCGAAAGCAGACTCGAAAAGAAAGACCAACCGAAAGCGGAATTTCAACAACAAACGAGTACGACCGAAAGCGGACTCGTAAAGAAAGACCGACCGAAAGCGGAATTTCAACAACAAACAAGTACGACCGAAAGCGGACTCGAAAAGAAAGACCGACCGAAAGCGGAATTTCAACAATAAATGAGTATGACCGAAAGTGGACTCGAAAAGAAAGACTGACCGAAAGCGGAATCGAAAGGAAAGACCGACCGAAAGCAGAATTCAACAACAAACGAGTACGACCGAAAGCGGACTCGAAAAGAAAGACCGACCGAAAGCGGAATTTCAACAACAAACGAGCACGACCGAAAGCGGACTCGTAAAGAAAGACCGACCGAAAGTGGATTTTCAACAACAAACGAGTACGACCGAAAGCGGGCTCGAAAATAAAGACCGACCGAAAGCGGAATTTCAACAACAAACGAGTACGACTGAAAGCGGACTCGAAAAGAAAGACCGACCGAAAGCGGAATTTCAACAACAAACGAGCACGACCGAAAGCGGACTCGAAAAGAAAGACCGACCGAAAGCGGAATTTCAACAACAAACGAGTACGACCGAAGGCGGACTCGTAAAGAAAGACCGACCGAAAGCGGAATTTCAACAACAAACGAGCACGACCGAAAGCGGACTCGTAAAGAAAGACCAACCGAAAGCGGAATTTCAACAACAAACGAGTACGACCGAAAGCGAACTCGTAAAGAAAGACCGACCGAAAGCGGAATTTCAACAACAAACGAGCACGACCGAAAGCGGACTCGTAAAGAAAGACCGACCGAAAGCGGAATTTCAACAACAAACGAGTACGACCGAAAGCAGACTCGAAAAGAAAGACCAACCGAAAGCGGAATCGAAAAGAAAGACCGACCGAAAGCAGAATTCAACAACAAACGAGTACGACCGAAAGCGGACTCGAAAAGAAAGACCGACCGAAAGCAGAATTTCAACAACAAACGAGCACGACCGAAAGCGGACTTGAAAAGAAAGACCGACCGAAAGCGGACTCGAAAAGAAAGACCGACCCAAAGCGGAATTTCAACAACAAACGAGTACGACCGAAAGCGGACTCGAAAAGAAAGACCAACCGAAAGCGGAATTTCAACAACAAACGAGTACGACCGAAAGCGGACTCGTAAAGAAAGACCGACCGAAAGCGGAATTTCAACAACAAACGAGTACGACCGAAAGCGGACTCGAAAAGAAAGATCGACCGAAAGCGGAATTTCAACAACAAATGAGTATGACCGAAAGTGGACTCGAAAATAAAGACCGACCGAAAGCGGAATCGAAAAGAAAGACCGACCGAAAGCAGAATTCAACAACAAACGAGTACGACCGAAAGCGGACTCGAAAAGAAAGACCGACCGAAAGCGGAATTTCATCAACAAACGAGCACGACCGAAAGCGGACTCATAAAGAAAGACCGACCGAAAGCGGAATTTCAACAACAAACGAGTACGACCGAAAGCGGGCTCGAAAAGTAAGACCGACCGAAAGTGGAATTTCAACAACAAACGAGTACGATTGAAAGCGGACTCGAAAAGAAAGGCCGACCGAAAGCGGAATTTCAACAACAAACGAGCACGACCGAAAGCGGACTCGAAAAGAAAGACCGACCGAAAGCGGAATTTCAACAACAAACGAGTACGACCGAAAGCGGACTCGAAAAGAAAGACCAACCGAAAGCGGAATTTCAACAACAAACGAGTACGACCGAAAGCGGACTCGTAAAGAAAGACCGACCGAAAGCGGAATTTCAACAACAAACGAGCACGACCGAAAGCGGAATCGTAAAGAAAGACCGACCGAAAGCGGAATTTCAACAACAAACGAGTACGACCGAAAGCAGACTCGAAAAGAAAGACCAACCGAAAGCGGAATTTCAACAACAAACGAGTACGACCGAAAGCGGACTCGTAAAGAAAGACCGACCGAAAGCGGAATTTCAACAACAAACGAGTACGACCGAAAGCGGACTCGAAAAGAAAGACCGACCGAAAGCGGAATTTCAACAATAAATGAGTATGACCGAAAGTGGACTCGAAAAGAAAGACCGGTCGAAAGCAGAATCGAAAAGAAAGACCGACCGAAAGCAGAATTCAACAACAAACGAGTACGACCGAAAGCGGACTCGAAAAGAAAGATCGACCGAAAGCGGAATTTCAACAACAAACGAGCACGACCGAAAGCGGACTCGAAAAGAAAGACCGACCGAAAGCAGAATTTCAACAACAAACGAGTACGACCGAAAGCGGAATTTCAACAACAAACGAGTACGACCGAAAGCGGGCTCGAAAAGAAAGACCGACCGAAAGCGGAATTTCAACAACAAATGAGTATGACCGAAAGTGGACTCGAAAATAAAGACCGACCGAAAGCGGAATCGAAAAGAAAGACCGACCGAAAGCAGAATTCAACAACAAACGAGTACGACCGAAAGCGGACTCGAAAAGAAAGACCGACCGAAAGCGGAATTTCATCAACAAACGAGCACGACCGAAAGCGGACTCGTAAAGAAAGACCGACCGAAAGCGGAATTTCAACAACAAACGAGTACGACCGAAAGCGGGCTCGAAAAGTAAGACCGACCGAAAGTGGAATTTCAACAACAAACGAGTACGATTGAAAGCGGACTCGAAAAGAAAGGCCGACCGAAAGCGGAATTTCAACAACAAACGAGCACGACCGAAAGCGGACTCGAAAAGAAAGACCGACCGAAAGCGGAATTTCAACAACAAACGAGTACGACCGAAAGCGGACTCGAAAAGAAAGACCAACCGAAAGCGGAATTTCAACAACAAACGAGTACGACCGAAAGCGGACTCGTAAAGAAAGACCGACCGAAAGCGGAATTTCAACAACAAACGAGCACGACCGAAAGCGGAATCGTAAAGAAAGACCGACCGAAAGCGGAATTTCAACAACAAACGAGTACGACCGAAAGCAGACTCGAAAAGAAAGACCAACCGAAAGCGGAATTTCAACAACAAACGAGTACGACCGAAAGCGGACTCGTAAAGAAAGACCGACCGAAAGCGGAATTTCAACAACAAACGAGTACGACCGAAAGCGGACTCGAAAAGAAAGACCGACCGAAAGCGGAATTTCAACAATAAATGAGTATGACCGAAAGTGGACTCGAAAAGAAAGACCGGTCGAAAGCAGAATCGAAAAGAAAGACCGACCGAAAGCAGAATTCAACAACAAACGAGTACGACCGAAAGCGGACTCGAAAAGAAAGATCGACCGAAAGCGGAATTTCAACAACAAACGAGCACGACCGAAAGCGGACTCGAAAAGAAAGACCGACCGAAAGCAGAATTTCAACAACAAACGAGTACGACCGAAAGCGGAATTTCAACAACAAACGAGTACGACCGAAAGCGGGCTCGAAAAGAAAGACCGACCGAAAGCGGAATTTCAACAACAAACGAGTACGACTGAAAGCGGACTTAAAAAGAAAGACCAACCGAAAGCGGAATTTCAACAACAAACGAGTACGACCGAAAGCGGACTCGTAAAGAAAGACCGACCGAAAGCGGAATTTCAACAACAAACGAGTACGACCGAAAGCGGACTCGAAAAGAAAGACCGACCGAAAGCGGAATTTCAACACAAGATAAGTAGAATCAAAGGATCTACAAAAATAACTCGCTGGGGAAGAGAGAAATCTAAACAGACCACTCTGCAGGGGAGTGTAGGAAGGACCGACAAGAAGGACGAATCCACTGGTTGCGGCGTAATGTTAAACAACATTTCCTGAGTCATGTTACTTTCTGCTGGGGAAAGAGTCTTGGTAGAAGGTATCAAACCTGGCTTATGCTTCGAATGCATATGTTTGAATTTTTCTATGGCGTAATGCTCCATGTGAAATGGAAATGCTACGCGTTTGGGAGGATGCCATGCAAGAAGGCTTATGCAATGCAAAAGAGGCGCTCCAGCAAAATAAGTGCTGAAGACGAAGGCAACTCCACCGGGATGACAAACTAAATTGTCTCCGAGAATAACCCTGCTGAGGAAGATTTAACTGAACGACTCCCTGATCACAAACTCTGTTGGAGATGAAATCCCAAAAGAATATCCACTCTACTGGGGATCATACATGACTCTTGAAGAGGAAACCAAGATCTGAATCAGAAGAGTACCAAATATCACTTGGACTTAAAACCTGCTAGGGACATCAACCATTGTTGAACAAACCGTTGCGAGGACTACCACCAAACCTCGCATGGGGAGACAAATCACCAATATTAGACCCGCGGCTGGGGAAATGACTTCGCCCTTATCCTGCTGGGGAATATCAGTCAACACTAGCAAACGTGCTTGGGGAATGTTGATTGATAACATCAACTCTGCTAGGGAGTACCCTCAAGATTACTCCTCTGCTGGGGATCAGACCAAACCATTATTGGTGAGAAAACCTTTCCTGATTAGCTGAGGAAGATGAGTGTTTAGACTCTGTGGGGAAATAACATCTTTGTCCAAATAAGATACTCCACCAGTCTCTTGCTGGGACCACAGCCGTATCAACTTCTGGCTATTTGCTAAGAGAGTAATGGATAAACCACCACTCTAGCTGGGGACATAATCCTTTGTACTCTGGCCAGGGAGAGTAATAACCTACTGAGGAAAAGATTCACCTTACCCTGCTGGGGATTAGAGCACTCCGCTGCTAGTGAAACATACCTTTCGCGTCCTTGAAATAACCCACTTCTGACTACTTGTCGGGTAGTAGTAGATCAACCATGACTTCATTTGGGGGCACAAATCCTCGTACACTTACAGGGAAAAGTAAGCTCTATTGAGGATGATGATCTTTCAGATGCTGGAGAGAATAACTCTACTGGGGATAAATCCTGCTACCCTGCAAGAAAAATCAACAAACAATGCAAAATGGCTATCTAGATTATCATCTTAATGACTATTTCATGAGCAAATTCCACTATTTTCTGATATGCTTCGCAAAGCTTAACATCTTGCATGCAATGTCTTATCAAAATATCGGACTTTTCACAAACAAAACAGTAAAAATAAAACAAACATGGAAAGCTCTTTGACTGAAGTGAAAATTTTATTGAATAAATTGGCCTGTAAATAGGCATTTACATTCGGAGGCAATTCCTGAAAAGAGGTAATTGCACAAAAAGTAAAAGAAAATACACACGTCGGCTATGTGGGGAACAAATATCCACCATGATTTGATTCAGCTATGACCCGTATGTCTCGCCCATCCGCATATGTTTTGACCTTTGGAAAGGCTGACTCGGCAGATTCCTTTTCTTAAAAATTCCCATGCATCACAAGTATTCACAGATCGAACGTGTAACACCCCAATTCCCATCGCGAATAAATAATACATAAATAAATCAGAGTAACTAAAAATTTATTTTTTCGACAGAAATAGAGATGCCACACTTAAAGAAATGAAATACAATCCCTGCTCAAATATTTTTAATACATAGCACAAAATAGAATACCCTCAAAGGGGAAACTTCTTCCAACAAAAGGAAAGGTCAATTATGGAATAAAGCGGAAAGATCCATAACTGACTTGTTTAACAAAATAAATCATTTTAGAACCTCTACTATATACGCACAAGTACTACAAAATACAATCAACAAATGTATACATATATATAATCGTTCCCCGACTCCCGTGCTACGTATCAGAGCAGACACCAAGACCGACAACAGAACGGAGGGCTAATCTCCACAAAGGACCTCCAGCAACTCTAATCTGCAATGCCTCATAGAGCATTATAAAACAGCAGAAGGGTGAGAAATAACAACTAAATCAAGATTGCATAATAATATGCAAACACACATAAAAATCACATACACAGTTATTCTCACCTCACGCATCACATACCAATTCATATGGCAAGCCACAGATGCATAACATATTTATAACAATCCGAACACATAGCATATATCAATTATGCCCACATAATAACATATTTACACATAATGCACACCACACCACCACATCACAACAAAACATATGTTTATACATAAAACATATTATCCACAACTAATGCATTTACCACATATGCACACCAATTCACCAATCCAATCATAAATCTCAACACATATTCAATCAATTCACAATTTCCACACATAATGCATCCATTCACAATTCTCACACATAATCAATCCATTCATGATTTATGCAAATGCACAGAGACCGACACAACGACTCTATGCAAATGCTCTGCGGTACCGACTTCCAACAGATCTCATCACTAGTTCACTCAGGAACTCTGCTGGAACCATCGCTCGTTACTGAGGATCACTCAAGTAACACCCCGTCGGGCCTACGATGTTCACCCGTCGCTTTAGGTCCTCTTGCTATAAGGCGCACGACGTTTATGGATAGCTTTAGGTCCTCTCGGTATAAGGCGCATAATCCGATCGCTTTAGGTCCTCTTAATATAAGGCGCACGATCGTCTATAATCATCGCTTTAGGTCCTCTCGGCATAAGGCGCACGATGTCATAGCGGATTCCCTCTGGAACCAAACCGTCACTCAGGACGTTTCAACAATGCATATCATGATGCTTGGCATACAATGACTCATAACATTTAATATGCACATATATACACCTCCATAATCATGCATATATCAACAATCACCATACATCG
Source organism: Lathyrus tuberosus (assembly GCA_022829125.1). Taxonomy (NCBI): domain Eukaryota; kingdom Viridiplantae; phylum Streptophyta; class Magnoliopsida; order Fabales; family Fabaceae; genus Lathyrus; species Lathyrus tuberosus. The sequence goes on from JALAZF010000639.1 coordinate 1,632,196, forward strand.
CATTTTCTTGCCGTAAGGCCACCAATCATCGTCACAATAAATATTTCATGCAAGTACATCACACAACAGTGCACAAGTCACACAATGTCCACACCAACAACACATTGCATATACACATCAAGTTCACACAATTAAACGGTAAAAGTCGACAAAACACACTATTCAAACATCATACCTCCATCACCAATACATATCAATCATGCACAACATTTTATCACATATACTCACGTCATATAATAGCACACAAGCTATACGTTACATATCAAAAGCATATAGCATGATAACACATCAATCGCACACAATTAACGCGATAAAAACCCGACAACCCGACTATTTTTCCAAAAACACGAATTAATTAATTCATATTTTACCCTCCAAACCATTTTTAATAGAAAGAACTTTTCATTAGCTTTCCAACGCTTCAAACGGGGGTCAAAACGGATTTACGGTTCAAAAGTTATGAAGAAAACAAAATCGGAAATTTTGGAAAATTTTCATCACTCACGAATGTGCACAGGTCGAGTCCATAGGTCGACGCAAAGCACTTTAGGTCGACTTAAAAGTCCTTCAGGTCGACGCATACTGCGCAGAATTGGATAAAAACTCAGTTTTCGATCGTTAAATGACTTCCGGACCTCCGATTTCGATTCCGTAAAAAGCTGCGATCTCAGAATTCAACATACTACAATATTTTCACTATTAAAAGCCATCTAACACATTTTACACGGTTGAAATATTTTGAAACATGGTTTTATCAATTTAACCTAAACTCCAAACTCGCTCAAAACCACTCGAAAACACACAAACAACCATTCCCGATTACTTCCTATCCTCACCCGACTATACTACACAACTTATTCCAAATTCTAACCGTGAAAACATTGATTTCTATTCATTTTTCTCATTTTCAGCCTAAATGAAAAACTAGAGAAAATAACCAAAACAATCCAATAAAACATACACATATACATATACAAGCAAGATATAATTGAAACTTCTCACCCTTACCCGATTATTCGCGCTTTAAACGGAAGATTTCCTGATTTTCCTTCTCTTTTCCTCTTCTCCCTTTCTTTCTTCTTCTTTCTCCTTTTCTCTTCTCTTTCTCTTTTTCTCTTTCTTACTATTTTTTTTTTCTCTCTTTCTTTCTATTTATATAAAAACATAAAACTTACCCCAGCAAAAGACCAAAATACCCCTCAGCTCAAATATCTCCCAAACGCTCTCAAAATGCGATAAAACATAAACAACGATGAAAAATAATATATTGTCAAATAAAAGTCCAAAACAAAATAATATAATAATCAAATAATCAAATTGACTCGATTAAATAAAACTGACAAAAACTGGGGCGTTACAACTCTCCCCTACTTAGATATTTTCGTCCTCGAAAATCTAACCGATACGAACAACTCCGGATACGACTCTCGCATCCAACCAACAAACTAACATGCCAACACTAGGCACACCACGAGTAACACAAACCGACAAACCACCTCGCTAACAACGACTACAACAACGACACGACAACGGCAACAACCACAACGACCAAATGCAATGCCCATACAATGTGTCGCTCCCGGGATTTTCATCCTAGTACAAACGCGATAGTGGCACCGAAACAGAGTCGCCAGCAATGTGTATTTATCCCAAGAGAGGGAAAGGAAACACCGCGTAAACCTGAGAGAAAGGAAAAGCATGGTCTTACGACCAAGAGAACTGGGTTCGGGAGTCGGTTACGCGCGGGGAAGGTATTAGCACCCCCACGCGTCCATCGTACCCGATGGGATCCACGCTTGCTTTTCTCGATCAAAGGGTGTAAAGAAAGGATACTGGAAAAGGAACTACTAGCTGGAGAACTGGAACAGGATAAGAGAGAAAGAGAAACAAATGTAGGGAAAATAAAAGAAGTGCTCGCATGGGCCCTACCCCACTGCCTACGTATCTCATCGGGAGCATGAGAATCAGAGCGACGTAGTTCCCCTCACTAGGGATGGATTGCATTTTTTAGAGAACGGCTTACGTTCTAGCTCAGGTGTTGCAGGCTCGCTGGTCCGAGTGCGTTACCGTCTTGCAAGAGAACGAGTAGAAGCGCGTTCGTGCGTTGAGAATGAATGAGATGAGAAAAGAATTCCCGAAGGAAAGACGTTATTGTTTGTTTTTGTCTTTTAGAAGTTTTTTCCATTTATTTGCATATGACAGTGTATCTGAATCTTAGTCATTGGAATGTGTACATTCTCACATTCCAAGATGGAATGGGTAAGAAAGCACACTAAGAGTGAAGAAGACCCCCACACTTAGTTCCAATTGTCAAGGTTCAAACACACTAGCGTATTTGTGTTTATTAAGTGTTTTTGTTGATTAAGAATGAAGAAGTGTTTTTTATTATTTGTACCTTCAACAAGCATTGCATTTAAGTCCCTCACACAAGATCAAATGTTTAACACATTGACCCAAGATGGGTTATATGCTATACATTTTAAGATTATAAGAGAAGACCCCTTATAATCTTTTCTTTATGTGAAAGGCCTAAATGCAATAAATGCCTACCTTTATTAGATATTTTGAATTTTCTTTAAGAGATGAGAAAAGAGACTCAAGAGAGGAGAAAAGGTAAAACCTATGTGGACTAAGACTCAATCCTAATTGAAGATTAAAGGGAGTGATCCTAAAGGTTTGTGAGGTTTCAACCTAAAGTCTAAAGAAAGAATGAATTAAACAATTCACTTCTAAAGTAGAAGATGAATTGTAATTCACAAGGGGAAAGTGATGAGTTATTAAAAAAAAAACACATAAGTGCTTAACAAAAAAAACAAGATGGAATTGTAAAAGAGAAAGGATAGAAGTTGAATGTGGATTCCTTATCCACACTCAATTGAAACTTACCAAAGCCCCTACATGGTTAGTAAACATGTATAAGAAGTATAAAAAGTAAAAGAACATGTAATGCACCATAAAACTCAAAAGAATTAAATGAGAAATCAAATCCTATAACCACAACCAGAATGTACATCATATGGAAAACAAATGATCATTATCAATCAAACTCAAGTGGATAGGCAACAAACATCCTCCATGACATTAGAACATGATATCATAAGAAAAGGAAGAATGAAAGATGAAAGAGAAAAGAAGAAATATGCACAAATGGAACATGTAATCCATGGATCAGAATTGAAATGAAATGAAAAATGATTCACAAACATCTCACAAGTATTCATGAAGCACATCAAGGCATTTAAGAAGTGATAGAAGAAGTAGGATTGAAATGGAAGTTCCAAACAAAGGAAAGTGCAAACACAACATGTTAAAGGTGCACAAGGTTCAAATGATAATCAACAAGCAAAGATGACATATGATATGTATCTATGTCCTATAATGTCAAGAGTGTAGCTCACCAAATAGGCAAATGATCATGCAAGTATACACAAAAAAAACATGTAAACATGCACAAAAGATTACAATGATATGACATGTTATAATGCTTTAAATGAAATGCATCAAACAAAAATCAAATGGCCTCATGAAAATTATGAAAACATGGTATTGAAGTTCACTAATCAGAGATGAATCACATATCAAAGTAGCATGCAAGGAACCAAGGCAAAATGATGTCAAACAATGCACTTAGGTCACATAGACATATCATACAAAGTAGCACAAAAGTGAACACCAAACATGCCATAAAACTGACCTAAAAAATCAAATAAAAATCACTTAACATACCTCAAGATGATAATGACTCAATGCAAAAATAAGAGCATCAAAACAATTTTTAATGATCAAGAACAAAATTGAACAAGATCATGTACCATATTAAGAATGCACATCAAAGAAATTCAAAGAAAATTATGGAGCAGGGGCAAAAAGGTCATAAAATCAGAAAATAAAATCATGAAAAATTTTCTAAATGTTTTAATGATGCTCATGAATTTTTGTGGAATTTTATGATGATGTTTGATATTTTTAAAAAATTAAAAAGCAAACGTGTATAAAAATAGAAAAATTAAAATGAAATGAAAAGCAAGTGTGGGGTGCAGACATAGTAAATTTCAGTTCAACATTATTGGGCTTTGAAAGCGTGGGGTGTGGAAAGCAATCTGTCATAGGTCCAATTACTCGCCAGTACAAATTAGTAACCATGCACCTCAGTCAACAAAATTGACTCATCAATAGCCATTGGATCAAGTCAAGTCAAACAAGCAGTCAAAGTATATGCAATCAACACACACGCGTGAGGGAACACGTTACCTACAGTGTACTGCGTTACACAAAGTTTAAAAATAAAATCAGAATGAGCACGTGAGAGGCATGTGCGTTTTTATGTGTTGTCATCACACGAGCCACACGATGATGAAAAATCAACGGACATGATTAAAACACACACAAACCCTAGCATAACAGTCACCGGCCGGAGATGACCTCCGGTCACCTTCTCCGGTCACACCGCCACCGTCTGCAACTTTGATTTTGCCAGAATTCCACAAACGATATACCAAAATGAAGCTGAGCTCACGTACATCATGAATATGCAATTAATTTTCATAGATCATGCACGCATAACACAAACCGAGCTAAAACAATTTGCCCTAACATCACACCTAAACTCCTAAAGAGCCTATCAACTAGCCAGAACTCACGCATAGCTTCTAATAAGCTCTAAACACATAAAACGAGTTTAAATCATACTAATATGAAGCATTAAAATTGAGTGAAATAAACCTGAAATTGATGAGGCTTCGGAGTGCTCTTCATAAAACCAGAGATCCTAGCTTCTCCTTCAACCTTGAAGCTTCACAAACTAAGCAAAATAAATGCTATAACTCGTTGTCTTGAAAGCAGGGAGATCCAATGTTGAACAATGCTTGCAGCAATCTTGAGGACTGTGCTGAAATCTCCTTCAATCCAATGCCATTGATGATGATGAATTGAGGTGGATGAAGATGAATGATTCGTGCACAGAGAGAGAGAGAGAAAAAGCTTAGGGAAGATTGAGAGAGTGAGAGTGTTCTTGAGAGTGGAAATGAAAAGTGAAGTTTTTTAAAATGAATTTGTGAAGAGAAGTTTTGTTTTATAGTGAGCTAGGAAGTGAGTTGGGTGACTGAGTTGGGTGAGTTCACTCTAACTAACTGAGTCAGTTAGTTAGAGGCGAGTTGATCTTGGGTTTTTTATGGTGTGGGTGATGCTTAGAGTGTTATGGTGAGGATGAAGAGAATGAAGCTGCAGCAAGCAACTTGTTATACAAGTTTGTATTCTTTCCACTTCTATGCATGAGCAACACACGTGACCTGGTGAATGCAAAGGTATTTGGCTAAATGAAGCAAAGGTTGGTGAGTGTGATCAAGCATGCGCAAACTAATTCAATCAGCAATAAATTCCACTTGCTTTTTTTTTGGTTTTATGTGACAGTTGAAGACAGATGAAGATAGGGTTGCTTGAGGATGCATTACTCCATGAAATGTGGATGGTTTGGTGAGTTCACGGGTTCATTTGAAAGAGGGTACATTGAGGAACAATATTGGTTTGAAAATTGAAGTGAAGTGAGGTCTCAAACATACCTAAAAATGACCACAAACAGATGGATAAAGAACTGGTACATATGCGTACGACGCAAGTCACGGCATGGCAAGTGACATGCATGGAAGTTCAGCCTAACCAACCTATCTTGAGACCAAAATTTCCCCTTTATAAATTGATCAAATGGGATTTTGTCCAACATGAAAATTGAAGGTGACATTGCAATGAACAACTTTCATGTTGAAAACTTTTCCATTTGAGGCCTTTAATTATGAGAAAAATGAGTGGACATTTGGCTCACCAACTGTTTGTTAAAATGACTGTGCGCGTGCCCTGAAAATCTTGGTCATGACCTAGTTTTGAACCTACTTTGCTCAAACTTTGATCAATCATATCTCACTCAATTTTTATCCAATGGAGATGTTCCACACATGGATTTGAAGCTTAAAACAAGATCTTTTGTTGTGGCCGAGTGGAATTTTCATTTGGTGCTTCAATTTTAAATGGCCTTGGTTCAAACTCTGATGCAAAATGGCCAAAACTTACTATTTTTAGTAACCCTACTTCACCCAAAAATGGCAACTGTCCACATCTTGATTTTTTCATGATTCCTTTGGAGTTTCTTGACCAAATTTTGCACATTGGACACATATAACATGAATTTTATGAATTTGGCCTCAAAAAGTCAAGAGTTGACTTTTTCCTCTGATTATTTGACTTGGCCCCAATTTCTCTGATTCTTGATCTTTCTTCCAATTGAACCACTTCTAAACCCAATTGAGATGTAATTTTCCACATACATACACTTAGGGACATATGGAATACCATGACATCAAGTTTTGTCCAAAAAATCAGAGATACCCTGATTTAATTGGAAACCCTAATTTCATCCCCTTCTGGTTAGGAGGAAAAAGTGCAGTCTTCAATTTCAAATTCCTCAGAGTATGTTGTGTACCTTCTTAAAGGATGATGATATATGCCCTTTGAGGATGATTTTGGATCAATGAGCTATCTCTTTTGAGGGTTTTCCTTCAGTTTTTGAACCTCTTGCATAGTGAAAGATGTAATGCTTCAATCTCCCATTGTATCTCTCATCCTTGAGGTTGTGGATGATCAATTGAGATGGTATGAGACATGAAAGACCTCTTGGCTTGCCTTGAGGGCACTTGATTGACCTTTTGTGCTTTGAATGATTCCTTGATTGTCCACCTTCCACCTGATCACATGCCCTGATGGTAAGAAGGATGCCATGCTTCATTTTTCTATGTTAAATGCAATGTAATGTTAATGAGATGGATATGATATGATAAATGATAATGCCATGCTATGATGCCAAAAGGGGAGAGCAAATTTTGGGGTATTACAGCTGCCCCTATTCAAGCGCTGTAGACCTGAATGCCTGAAAGCAATTGCTTTCGGACTTTCAAGGTATATAGTGATTGAATACCAAATATAACCAAAAATTTGCTCTGGATGATGAGGAAGAAACTCCCCCGATATTGCTGGCTTAAATCTTCAATGAAACATTGTCGGAGAAAACTGTCTTTTGAATGACACCAGACGACTACTGGCTTGCCACACTGCTGGTGGACTTTAATAATGTCTTTTATGCAATTCCAGACGACTACTGGCCTGCCACGCTACTGGTGGACTTTAGAAATGTCTTTTTGAACGACGCCAGACGACTACTGGCTTGCCACGCTACTGGTGGACTTTAATAATGTCTTTTATGCTATTCCAGACGACTACTGGCCTGCCACACTACTGGTGGACTTTGCAGCTTCGTGCCACCCGAAGACGGACTTTTGCCAATCCACTGTTGGACTTTTGGAATATGCCACCCTTAGATGGACCTTTTTCCAATCCACTGTTGGACTTTTGGAATATGCCACCCTTAGATGGACCTTTCGCCAATCCACTGTTGGACTTTTGCCACCCGAAGACGGACTTTTGCCAATCCACTGTTGGACTTTTAGCTGCTTTGCCACCCGAAGATGGACTTTTGCCAATCCACTGTTGGACTTTTAGAATATGCCACCCTTAGATGGACTTTTGCCAATCCACTGTTGGACTTTTGCCACCCGAAGACGGACTTTTGCCAATCCACTGTTGGACTTTTGCCACCCGAAGACGGACTTTTGCCAATCCACTGTTGGACTTTTAGAATATGCCACCCTTAGATGGACTTTTGCCAATCCACTGTTGGACTTTTGCCACCCGAAGACGGACTTTTGCCAATCCACTGTTGGACTTTTGCCACCCGAAGACGGACTTTTGCCAATCCACTGTTGGACTTTTAGAATATCAATACCGGATTGCACTCTGCATCCGTGTCAGACATCTCTGCCGACTTTGCTGAGGAACAATGATCAATGACTTGACTTTAGAGGTTCCTGAGAGGATAGTATCTCTGTTGGAGAATAAATGAACAATCCGTCTGCTCCGAATTGTCAAGTTTGCCAAAAATAAATTGGACTTGAAGAATAATAAATCTGCCAGGAATCACTTCATCTGTTGGGGGAATGAATTCTGGTCACAGCGATTCCGCTGGGGATGAGAATTTCTTTGTATGGCGTCTTTCTAGGGGAGAGAAGTCATAAAAACTCTGCTTGGGGATCTGTCCAATCCAAGACCCTTTGTAGGGGTTATCCACCTTCTGACCCGGCTGGGGAAAGGCTGTACCATCCTTGTTGAGGAATAGATTCTGTCGATCTGATAAACCTCTGCGGGGAGAACAACAACTCAGCTGGGAGTTGCTGACAAGATTCGATGCTGACCTCTGTGGGGATACCATGACCAGAGATACGATCTTGTTGGGTATCAGGGCTACTCTGCCAGGGATATGCAAATCCTGGTTAGAACATTCCACTGCAACTTGCTAGGAAAGAGTCCTTAGAGATCTGTTGGGGAAACCCAAAGCAAATCCACAGTATTCTGCTGAAGAATATGACTGTCAAGCTTAGGATAAGTACCACAATGCCCCATGTTAGGCGAGCTTTCCTTTAGACAATTCCGTTGGGGATGACGAGTTTATAACAAACTCTGCTGGAGAAAACTACTTTAAAGCGTCTCGTGTTGGGGAATGCCTTTTGAGAGGATTTTACAGAAGACCAACTGTCCTCAAACTCTACTGGGGATGATCAATACTTCATGCTGGGGAAACAATCATGCCCCATGCTTGGACAAAACAACAATTCGTCCCCGAAGAGGATGTCATAAGAGGATTTTACAGAAGATCTAGCCTCTTCAAACTCTTGTGACTTCGCTGGGGATAATGACCATCAGTTTCGGTGTCGACGAGACCACTCTTTTGGGGAACCTGTGACCGTTATCGACATAGAAAAGCTTGTAGCTGTTGGAAGGACTGAATAAGAGAATCGACTTATTAAGATGCAACGGTACCCAGTTGAACTTAATTCACTGATATCGACCCGTTATGAACAATCGTCGACCGAACGATGAACGCCGATCTCCTTACCCATAATTGCCCCAGTCTTTTGCGTGGGGTGATTTATTGCTGGTCTTGTGCTTAAAATCATCTGCACCTGCTACCTGCAACAAAAGAATATGCCCACATGCCCCGAATATTGCGTGGCTAGAATCCACCATCCGGGAGTATTCAACATTCGAAGTAATTTCAAATGTTTTTTCTGCGCATGTTATTGCAAGGCTGCCATGTTTTCAAATGCAATGTTTTATCAAAAATTAGGACGTTTTTGCAAACAAAGCAATAAAACAAAAATAGAAAGCTTTTTATTGAAATTCAATTTATTGACTGAGAGCCCAGAATAGGCAATTACATCTGGAAGCAATCCCTGGAAAGAGGTGATCGCTGAAAATTGAGAAAAGAAACTATCCTAATGGCAATGTGAAAACGGAATTCCACTGAGTTTCCATTCTGTTATGACCAGTATGTCTTCAAAACTCCCCGACCTTGCCTTCTGAGGAATGATCAGACCGATTCCTATCCTTCAGAACGTCAGTTGTTCAAACGGTAATGGGGGATAGATAACTCAGACCATAGTCATTCGCTTAAATCCCTCTTTTGTGTGGACCGCCCTTTCAGGTTTTCGATCCACCAGGATACCCTTTTTTGCCTAAGTTGCCCTTTCGGGTTTTCAACTTACCGGGTGTACAAATCTTTTTTCAATTATATCCCTAATTTTTGCCCGAACCTTATTCTGTTTTTGGTTCGCCGGGATGCCCTTTTTTGCCTGGATTTTTTTATTTTTATTATCCAGCGGGTCTATTCATGCGAAGTATTTTTTGACTACGTCCGAGTTGACAGGGGATGAAAAGTCTTCGCCATCCATGGTTGTAAGCAATAAAGCTCCGCCCGAAAAGACCTTTTTAACCACGAATGGACCTTCATAGTTAGGAGTCCACTTGCCCCTGTGATCTGTATTGGGAGGAAGGATCCTTTTGAGTACTACATCTCCGACTTTGTAAACCCGAGGACGCACCTTCTGGTCAAATGCCTGCTTCATTCTGCGCTGATATAGTTGCCCATGGCATACAGCCGCCAATCGCTTTTCCTCAATAAGGCTCAACTGATCAAATCTGGCTCGTACCCATTCAGCCTCATCTAGCTTAACATCCATCATGACTCTGAGGGATGGAATCTCCACTTCAACTGGTAGTACTGCCTCCATACCATATACAAGTGAGAATGGGGTTGCCCCAGTGGACGTGCGTACCGACGTTCGATACCCATGCAAAGCAAATGGTAACATCTCATGCCAATCTTTGTACGTGACAACCATCTTCTGCACAATCTTCTTGATATTTTTGTTGGCCGCTTCGACCGCGCCATTCATCTTTGGGCGGTACGGAGAAGAATTGTGATGTTCGATTTTGAAGTCCCGGCATAACTCAGCCATCATCTTATTGTTCAAATTAGAACCATTATCAGTAATGATTCTTTCGGGAACTCCATATCTGCAAATGATATCCCGTTTTAAGAAACGAGCGACCACTTGTTTTGTAACATTGGCATAGGATGCAGCTTCAACCCATTTGGTGAAGTAATCAATTGCCACCAAGATGAAACGATGACCATTGGAAGCTGTAGGCTCAATCTTTCCGATCATATCAATGCCCCACATGGCAAACGGCCAAGGCGACGACATGATACTCAACGGATTTGGAGGCACATGCACCTTGTCTGCATAGATCTGGCATTTATGGCATTTGCGGGCATATTTGCAACAATCTGACTCCATAGTCAACCAATAATATCCCGATCTTAACAACTTTTTAGCCATTGCATGTCCTCCGGCATGGGTACCGAAAGAGCCTTCGTGCACTTCAATCATCAACAAGCCTGCTTCATGTCTATCCACACATCTAAGCAGGACCGTGTCAAAATTTCTTTTATACAGCACGCCATCTTTGTTCAAGAAGAAACTACCGGCTAACCTTCTCAACGTCTTCCTGTCTTTGGACGATGCCCCGGGCGGGTACTCTTGACTTTTCAAGAAACACTTAATGTCATGAAACCATGGCTTGTCATCAGACGTTGCATCGACCACAAACACAAATGCTGGTCTGTCAAGGCGGGATACCTCAATCTTAGGTACATGGTTCCATCCTTGCACTTTGATCATGGAAGACAAAGTGGCCAAGGCATCCGCGAACCTATTCTCATCTCGAGGAATATGGTACAGTTTCACTGTTGTGACAAATGTCAGCAATCTCCTCGTATAATCTCTATACGGCACTAGATTTGCTTGGTGCGTGTACCAACTCCCTTTCACTTGATTGATTACCAAAGCTGAATCACCGAATATATCAAGGGTTTTAATCCGTAGATTAATCGCCTCCTCGATCCCCATTATACAAGCTTCGTACTCTGCTTCATTGTTGGTGCATCCGAAAGTTATTCGTGCAGTGAAAGGCATATGAACACCTTCCGGCGTGATAAGAACTGCTCCAACTCCGCACCCATTCATATTGACAGCCCCATCAAACATCAGACTCCATTTGGATTCAGGGTCTGGCCCCTCCTCCGGAAGTGGTTCCTCGCAGTCTTTAGCTTTGAGAAACATGATGTCCTCATCAGGGAAGTCAAACTTCATGGGTTGGTAATCATCAATCGGCTGTTGCGCAAGATAGTCGGACAAGATACTTCCTTTGATGGCCTTTTGTGAAGTGTACTGAATGTCATACTCTGTCAAGACCATTTGCCACCGTGCAACTCTGCCTGTCAATGCTGGTTTCTCGAAAATGTACTTGATAGGATCCATTTTTGAAATCAACAAAGTCGTGTGCCTAACCATATATTGCCTCAATCGCTTAGCGGCCCATGCAAGCGCACAGCATGTCTTTTCAAGCATTGAGTATCGGGACTCACAATCATTGAACTTTTTGCTCAGGTAGTAAATAGCATGCTCCTTCCTACCTGTCTCGTCATGTTGACCGAGAACACAACCCATGGAACCTTCAAGCACTGTCAGATACATTATCAGCGGTCTCCCTTCAACTGGAGGCATTAGAATCAGAGGTTCCTGCAAGTATTCTTTTATCTTATCGAATGCCAATTGGCAATCGTCATTCCACCTGACCGTTTGATCTTTCCTTAACAATTTAAATATTGGCTCACACGTGGCTGTTAGGTGAGATATGAACCTTGCAATGTAGTTCAATCTACCCAAGAAACCACGAACCTCTTTTTCTGTTCTCGGTTCAGGCATTTCTTGTATTGCTTTCACCTTGGCAGGATCAACCTCGATTCCTCTTTCGCTCACAATGAAACCTAACAACTTTCCAGAACGCACCCCAAACGTGCACTTGTTTGGATTTAATCTCAGACAGAACTTTCTCAACCTTTCAAACAGCTTTTTCAGGTTAACCAGATGTTCCTCTTCTGTTCTCGACTTGGCAATCATATCATCTACATAACATTCGATCTCCTTATGAATCAAGTCATGAAACAATGTCACCATCGCCCGCTGGTACGTTGCCCCTGCGTTTTTCAACCCAAAAGGCATTACTTTATAACAATATGTACCCCACAGAGTAATGAACGTGGTCTTCTCCATATCTTCAGGTGCCATCTTGATCTGGTTGTACCCGGAGAAACCGTCCATAAATGAGAACACTGAAAACTGAGCTGTATTATCGACCAGCACATCAATATGAGGTAGTGGAAAATCATCTTTCGGGCTAGCTTTATTAAGATCTCGATAATCCACACACATTCTCACTTTTCCATCTTTCTTCGGTACTGGCACGATATTGGCTACCCACGGAGGATATTTTGTCACAGCAAGAAAACCAGCATCCCACTGCTTCTGGACTTCCTCCTTAATCTTTAAAGCCATGTCGGGGTGAGTCCGACGAAGTTTCTGCTTGACTGGCGGACATTCTTCTCTTAATGGCAGCCTGTGCACGACAATATCCATATCCAACCCCGGCATGTCTTGATACGACTAGGCGAAAATGTCAACATACTCGCGCAACATTTCCGTCAAAGTTTGCTTCACATCTGCTTGCAAGCTGGCACCAATCCTGATCTCTTTCTTGGCGTCCTTGGTACCAATATTGATGATTTCTACAGTCTCCTGATGAGGCTGGATGACCCTTTCCTCTTGTTTCAACAATCTGGCCAATTCTTCAGGGAGTTCACAATCTTTCTCATCCCCTTCTTCGGCTTGATAAATCGGATTGTCAAAGTCATACATAGTCATATCAAAATCGTTATCAGTGGTATCCGGAGGATCAAGTCTGCATGAACGGGTTCATGCCTTATTTTAGAATTTATTTTTAAGCAAAACAAAAGAAAATGAAACATTGCCATTTTATTTTTTTTGTGCAAAAATAAAAACTGAAAGACAGAGAACAAAATTTGATTGCAAAACGTCCTTTATTAATGATTAAACATTGCAAATGCAACCATGGTGGCCCTACAAATGAATCTATACGCCTTGGGCAGAGCGCAAGATTTTGACATGCATTATGGTTAGAAAAAACAAAGAAAAATTACTCTGTCTGAAGAGTAACCCGGATGACTTCTTCAACGAACCAGTTCTGCACTTGTTGTCCCGGAGCATGAGGGCGTACCCAGTTGTCCAGGTCACAATCACTGTCAACACTATCCTCTGTGGCCGCACAAGACTGGTCCGTGTAGATAATTCCCCCACTATTGAAAGTAATGGGTCCCCTGCTCCCCGCATCTGAAGTTGTAGAGGGATGATAACCAATACCAAATTTGTCTTCCTTCATTGGGGTCTCTATCAACCTGCCCCAACCTTGGGCGTTGCCTGCCCTGACGACTTCGACAGCTTGTTTGTAAGATGAAATGGAGGTACCAGCCCCAACTGGTACAGAAGAAGACTCAGGTGCATCGTCAATATTGACTGCTTCAAATGATTGGCACAGCATCTCATGAATTTCCCCATCCATTTCAATGTACTTGAACGTGGACAAGTGACTCACAAAGATGTCTTCTTCCCCACACACTGTCACAACCTGCCCTTCAAACTCATACTTCAGCTTTTGATGTAGAGTAGAAGTAACAGCCCCGGCTCCGTGAATCCAAGGGCGTCCCAATAGGCAGCTATATGCAGGTTGTATGTCCATTACATGGAACGTGGATTTGAATACCTGTGGTCCAATTTGTATGGGCAATTCCACCTCACCAAACACAGATCGTCTGGTCCCATCGAATGCTCTGACCACCAATTCACTAGGCCTTAAGATCAAACCATCAACTTCCAGCTTCATCAATGCCTTCTTGGGCAAGACATTGAGTGATGAACCAGTGTCTACCAGTACATGAGATAACACTGCGCCCTTACACTCCATCGTGATATGCAAAGCCTTATTATGGTTTCTTCCTTCAACAGTCAAATCTCTACTTGTAAAGCCCAAGCCATGGCTAACATTAACATTGGAGATTACGCCCTCGAGCTGATTAACAGTAATTTCTTGTGGCACGTATGCACTCTTCAATACTTTCAACAACGCCTGCCGATGCGCATCAGAGCACATCAATAGTGACAAGATTGAAATCTTTGAAGGGGTCTGATTCAGTTGGTCCACAATCTTATAATCGCTTTTCTTGATTATCTTCATAAATTCTTCCATTTCCTTATCAAAAGTAATCTTTGTCTCTGCTTCAGGTGTAGGCGCCTTTTCAACCACCTGTTTACCTTTAGCCTTTGCTGCAGCTTCTACCTCCTTATCACTTCTCAAGGTTTGGGGAGCGAACAACCTTCCACTCCTTGTAAAGCCCCCTACACCCCCTACGTTATCAATATTTGGGCTGACTGATGACTCAACTTCCTGATTTTTACCTTCGTAATATACATCTGCCCCATAGTGCCATGGGATAGCTTTCGTAGATGTGAACAGAATTGGTCCTGGCACCGTGATAGTGACAAGACTGGGCCCTTCTGGCGCAACACTCGCCACGGGAACTGCATTGACCGGCATTTGAATCTCAGCGGGAGTGTAATAGATGGTCACGGTTGATATCTCATCAGTGTCTTTCACGACTCTGTCGAACTGTAGACATCCTTCATCGATCAGATTCTGTAAACCCATCTTCAACTTATCACAGCCGTTCTCCTGATTCATACACTCAGAGCAATCTTGATTACAGCCCGGGAACACCTGTCCCTTCAATAAACGATCTTTTACCAACAACAAAGAAGTTCTCACCTGATGTATGTCTACCACCAAATTCAATCTCCTCCCATCTTCAATAGCATATACATTAGCTGCACTATGATCAGGCATGGGATGCTGAGTAATATTAGGAGCGGGAGAGAAATTGATGGCTTTAGCATCAATCAAATCTTGTACTTTATGATGGAAAGCCCAACATTTTTCAATGGAGTGCCCCTGAGCACCTGAGTGGAACTCACAACGAGCATTAGCATCGAAGTTAGGTGGCAGGTTTCCAGCAACCGGAGCTTTCATAGTACGGAGTTCTACCAACTTTAACTCGAGTAGCCGGGGCAACAGCGCGGCATAAGTCATAGGGAGAGGATCCATCTTACGATCCCTCTGTCTAGACCTTTGCTGGAAAAAAGGTTGTTGCTGTTGAACTTGTTGTTGGGGTTGTTGTTTCTGAACAGACGGTGCGGGGATTGTTACAGCATCTACCTGATAATAAGCTTGAGAACGCCCTCTGCCTCGTCCTCTAAACACAGCATTCGTATCACCTTCTCTTCTTTTCTGGTTACTAGCAAACGGTTTCTTCGTCCCCGAAGAGCCAGCCCCACTCACATCCTGGATCTTTCCAAGCTTTAACAGACTTTCTATTCTTTCTCCCGCAATCACAATATCAGCAAATCCAGTTGACGGACAAGCAGCTAATCTATCAAGATAGGCCCCTTGCAAGGTGCCCATGAACATATCTGCCATTTCTCTGTCTGACAAGGGAGGTTGAACCTGGGCAGCCATTTCCCTCCACCTCTGTGCATATTCTTTGAAACTCTCCTTGGCATTTTGTGACAACCCCTGCAATTGAGTGCGGTTGGGCGCCATGTCAATATTATACTGGTATTGCTTCAGGAACGCTTCTGCCAGATCTTTCCAATTCTTCACAGCAGCTCTATTCAACTTCATATACCAGGTCAAGGACGCCCCAGCCAGACTGTCCTGAAAATAGTGCATCCATAGCTTCTCGTCATCCGTATGGGCTGAAATCTTCCCAAAGTAAGCTTGAAGATGCGTTTGGGGACACGCATTGTCGTGATACTTATCAAAAGTAGGAGGTTTGAATTTGGGGGGAATTCTGACTCCTGGGACCAGCCCTAAGCTAGTAACATCAATACCCATAGAGTTCTTGCATTCTATGGCCCTGATCTTTTCTGCTAACTCATCATACCTTCGATCACCTTGATTACCCACATCAGCATCCAGCAGAGTAAATTGGTCTTCCAGAGTATCTTCAAGAGTAACACCAGCATGCCTACCATTTCCATTACCCCGATTGTTACCACCAGGAGGAGGGTTGCCACCGGGAGGTGGAATGCCATGTCCTTGTGAATTGTCATGCTGATCACCTTCGGGCCCATTGTCTGGACGCTCGACCAGAAGTCTCAATCTCTCCTGGTTTTGCGCCATGCCAGTCATGAGGGTCATGAACTGGTCCATACGCGCCCTCATTTCAGCCAAATCACTTTGCACTTGATCCATGATTCTTACTTGATTCCTTCGCGTCGAATATCGGTGAATATGATTCTCAGCTATACTGCCTGAAACCAAATAAAGGTTAGAGACCCTGCAACGAGTACCTGAAAAGCAAGTAACAAAAAATGCAAAATGATATGCAATGCCATGTTTGTCATTTCCGAGGTGCTTTATACCCTGATTCCAATCCAACCACAGAAATCTGAAGACCAGAAATTGTGATATAAAGAGACGTGTCGTGGTCATGTGCTTGTGTGCAGCTATCTGATAAGGAATAATTCTGAATAAAACTGCTCATACTCATTCAACGAAGTATTCAAGTACATTTAAGAAAGGTTCAACCGCAAATGCAATACAAGGAAAAATGGATCCATCAACAAGCCTGATGGTAACCATTAACAACAAAATATAAGGAAAAGAACATCAGTCTGACAATTCCACATCCTTCAGCTTATCACTTGAGTATTTGATCTCCTCAAAAAGTATACGGGTACGCTGGTGATTCGGCTTTTCAATCATTTCTTTGATCAAGACATCCCTTTTCTCAAGAGCTTCAGTTAAAGAACCCATATGCAGCATCAGAGCCTCGTCATCACACACTCCTTTGTGTCTCTTTATGCCAGCTTGCGTCTTGAGCATCTCCCTTTCTATCATGACTTCTTCAAGCTCTTTCTTGGTATTCCTCAGCTCACCTCTAGCTTCTTCTAGCTGTTCTTGACTCTTACCGAGGCTTTCCCGATACTTTCTCCTCTGCTCATGCGCCTTTTCAAGCTCTTCGTCCTTAATCTGCAACTGTTCCTGTAATTCAGCATTCTCTATCCTAACTTCGTCCCAAGCGTGCTGAAACTTTGTTAGCTTTTCTTTGGTCTGTGCTAACGCCTGTTTGGTTTGCTTGTGGGCTTGAGTAGCATCATCAGCACGTTTACTAATCTTCCGGAAATGTTGGGCTCTTCCAGCAAAGTCTTTCTCTTTTGCAGTTAGGATTTGTTCAGCATCTTGGGCTTTCCGCTCCAGCTCTTTGTTGACATGTAGAGCATTCTGAAGACGGCTACTCAACTCGGAATTCTCTCCTTGAAGTTTTTTCACCAAGGCTTGCAACTTGTCAACTTCTTCCACAGTAGCAGTGCTTCTTGCTTTCTCATTCTCCGGATACAAAAGGGGTGCCTTACCAAAAGGCAAGAGAAAATCTTCAACTCTTTTCTTCACCCACTCTTCATATGCTGGATAAACCCGGTTGTTAGGCTTGCCTAGAGTAACTTTCCCCTTTTTCAGTATGCTACCCCAGCTTTCAGAAGCTTTCTGTGCTGCTTCCCACCCATCTGACGTATGAAAATAGAGGGACTCCTCCACATCTCTCTTAATAGGCGGACCTGTCAGGGCATACCCAAATTGTCGAATGGCCAAAGAAGGATTGTAGTTAATCCCACCCATTCTTCCTATCAGTGGAACATTAGGGAACTTACCACAGCTGTGGATAATATTCTTGCCAATCAGCCCATGATCTACCCATACGATGTCCTTGGCCACCAATCCCATTAAACGCTGTTTCCACTCTAGAGAATCTTTGGAATCCACAAAAGCCCCTGATTGTGGTAAACGGCCCGCAAACCACTTATAGAATAAGGGTGCACAACAACGAATTATCCCTCCTCTTTTCTTTTCGTTTCGGTTGTACAACGAGTAGTGAAGATCTCCCAGTAGCATTGGCACCGGGTTCTTCATCATGAATATTCGTATAGCGTCCGTATCAATGAAATCCGGCTCGTTGGGAAACAACACTATGCCGTATATACAAAGGGCTAGCAAAGCATTAAAAACAAGCCACTTCTCGCCTTTAGCTGCTTCCTGGGCCTTCTTAATCAGATATTCCAGCTTGTAACCACGAATCTTTCCTTTGTTGGAGACATTGTCGCCTAACTCTGATTTGCTCAAATAAAGAGCACCAGCCACCTTTCCAAAGTCAAGATCCCCCACCGATCCAAAGAAAGGGGGCTCCTCCTTGATAGCAATCCCCAACATGTTGGAATACTCCTCCAAGGTAGGAACCAACACATAGTCTGGAAATACAAAACACCTCAGAGGCGGATCATAGAACTGCATCAACGTATGGAGACCTCTGGCTTCATAATCACTGACATTACGGACCATAGATAAAATCCACCCATATTTCTCTTCAAAAGCTTCTCGTACTGCAGGACTCGCCATTCCCTTCAGCATAACAATAGGGCCCAAAGTAGGCGTAAGGAACTTATAGCTGATGATATTCTTCCTCTCTTTAGTGTTCATCTTTGCAGGGACCTGATGACTGGAATCAAGGGTAATATATACACCTGGAAATGAATAAACATGTATGTTAAAATATGATAATGCAATGCAAAGGGCAATGTGATCAGGTAATCAGGTGTCTGTGCTGAACTGTGAACGGTGTCAGTGTAGGTCTGAGACTAATATAGAACCATAGATAAGAACCATCTGAATACAATAGGATGAAACTTCCTTTTTGTGCAATGATGATAGAAAACCGGGTATGTAGGAGGTCATGGTTACCTGCAAACCTGTAAACAACCCGCCCTTCTCACATGTGGGTACTAGGATGTTCAGTATCCCGGGCTCTCAGGTCGAGAAATGATGATGCGTTCACCATTTTTGGTTTGGCATCATCATCAATCGAGGAGGCCTCAACTGATTCTCCAAAACGAAAGATCCTCAGCTTCTGGCACTGAGGTCGAGAAGCAATAGTACATTCATCCCTCGAGGTACAGTACTATCGCCAATCGAGGAGTGCCTCCACTGATTCTCTTTCAAAAAGGGATGTCCTATAGCAAGTTCCCAGCATTGGGTCCTCGGATCGAGAATGTGCAATGGGTTTGCCACGGAATGTGGTCTGCCATTGTCACACCTCGGGAGGAGTGCCGCAACTGAGTCCTCGGGAATGGTCACCAGAGTCGACAGTTCCTCAAGAGAATAACCACTGGCCTGCATAACATGCAGTAGCAGAAAGCTCCTGATAGAACCTCGTCTGGTTGTGGGTCTCATGAACAACAATACGTGGTCACCACCACGCAAGCGTCATGACTATCCACTCTAATACCTATGTATGTACTCAAGCCTTGTAGTGAGCTTATCTCTCAGAACACCCATCCCGCCAAACAGACAAAACAGTGCAACACAATATAATATATGATATGTAATGCTAAAATGCGGTAAATACAGTAAAATAAATAAACAGCAACATATAGCACAACAGTAAACACCCAATGAAAGAAAAGCAAACAAGCGCTAGGATTGACTCGCTAAGGAAACCAGAGATTCTGGGTTCGGTCCCCAGCAGAGTCGCCAGCTGTCGCTCCCGGGATTTTCATCCTAGTACAAACGCGATAGTGGCACCGAAACAGAGTCGCCAGCAATGTGTATTTATCCCAAGAGAGGGAAAGGAAACACCGCGTAAACCTGAGAGAAAGGAAAAGCATGGTCTTACGACCAAGAGAACTGGGTTCGGGAGTCGGTTACGCGCGGGGAAGGTATTAGCACCCCCACGCGTCCATCGTACCCGATGGGATCCACGCTTGCTTGTCTCGATCAAAGGGTGTAAAGAAAGGATACTGGAAAAGGAACTACTAGCTGGAGAACTGGAACAGGATAAGAGAGAAAGAGAAACAAATGTAGGGAAAATAAAAGAAGTGCTCGCATGGGCCCTACCCCACTGCCTACGTATCTCATCGGGAGCATGAGAATCAGAGCGACGTAGTTCCCCTCACTAGGGATGGATTGCATTTTTTAGAGAACGGCTTACGTTCTAGCTCAGGTGTTGCAGGCTCGCTGGTCCGAGTGCGTTACCGTCTTGCA
The DNA here is from genome assembly GCA_022829125.1 of Lathyrus tuberosus. Lineage (NCBI taxonomy): Eukaryota > Viridiplantae > Streptophyta > Magnoliopsida > Fabales > Fabaceae > Lathyrus > Lathyrus tuberosus. Next base: position 1,652,701 of record JALAZF010000639.1, read on the forward strand.
AGAGAACGAGTAGAAGCGCGTTCGTGCGTTGAGAATGAATGAGATGAGAAAAGAATTCCCGAAGGAAAGACGTTATTGTTTATTTTTGTCTTTTAGAAGTTTTTTCCATTTATTTGCATATGACAGTGTATCTGAATCTTAGTCATTGGAATGTGTACATTCTCACATTCCAAGATGGAATGGGTAAGAAAGCACACTAAGAGTGAAGAAGACCCCCACACTTAGTTCCAATTGTCAAGGTTCAAACACACTAGCGTATTTGTGTTTATTAAGTGTTTTTGTTGATTAAGAATGAAGAAGTGTTTTTTATTATTTGTACCTTCAACAAGCATTGCATTTAAGTCCCTCACACAAGATCAAATGTTTAACACATTGACCCAAGATGGGTTATATGCTATACATTTTAAGATTATAAGAGAAGACCCCTTATAATCTTTTCTTTATGTGAAAGGCCTAAATGCAATAAATGCCTACCTTTATTAGATATTTTGAATTTTCTTTAAGAGATGAGAAAAGAGACTCAAGAGAGGAGAAAAGGTAAAACCTATGTGGACTAAGACTCAATCCTAATTGAAGATTAAAGGGAGTGATCCTAAAGGTTTGTGAGGTTTCAACCTAAAGTCTAAAGAAAGAATGAATTAAACAATTCACTTCTAAAGTAGAAGATGAATTGTAATTCAAAAGGGGAAAGTGATGAGTTATTAAAAAAAACACATAAGTGCTTAACAAAAAAAACAAGATGGAATTGTAAAAGAGAAAGGATAGAAGTTGAATGTGGATTCCTTATCCACACTCAATTGAAACTTACCAAAGCCCCTACATGGTTAGTAAACATGTATAAGAAGTATAAAAAGTAAAAGAACATGTAATGCACCATAAAACTCAAAAGAATTAAATGAGAAATCAAATCCTATAACCACAACCAGAATGTACATCATATGGAAAACAAATGATCATTATTAATCAAACTCAAGTGGATAGGCAACAAACATCCTCCATGACATTAGAACATGATATCATAAGAAAAGGAAGAATGAAAGATGAAAGAGAAAAGAAGAAATATGCACAAATGGAACATGTAATCCATGGATCAGAATTGAAATGAAATGAAAAATGATTCACAAACATCTCACAAGTATTCATGAAGCACATCAAGGCATTTAAGAAGTGATAGAAGAAGTAGGATTGAAATGGAAGTTCCAAACAAAGGAAAGTGCAAACACAACATGTTAAAGGTGCACAAGGTTCAAATGATAATCAACAAGCAAAGATGACATATGATATGTATCTATGTCCTATAATGTCAAGAGTGTAGCTCACCAAATAGGCAAATGATCATGCAAGTATACACAAAAAAAACATATAAACATGCACAAAAGATTACAATGATATGACATGTTATAATGCTTTAAATGAAATGCATCAAACAAAAATCAAATGGCCTCATGAAAATTATGAAAACATGGTATTGAAGTTCACTAATCAGAGATGAATCACATATCAAAGTAGCATGCAAGGAACCAAGGCAAAATGATGTCAAACAATGCACTTAGGTCACATAGACATATCATACAAAGTAGCACAAAAGTGAACACCAAACATGCCATAAAACTGACCTAAAAAATCAAATAAAAATCAATTAACATACCTCAAGATGATAATGACTCAATGCAAAAAGAAGAGCATCAAAACAATTTTTAATGATCAAGAGCAAAATTGAACAACATCATGTACCATATTAAGAATGCACATCAAAGAAATTCAAAGAAAATTATGGAGCAGGGGCAAAAAGGTCATAAAATCAGAAAATAAAATCATGAAAAATTTTCTAAATGTTTTAATGATGCTCATAAATTTTTGTGGAATTTTATGATGATGTTTGATATTTTTAAAAAATTAAAAAGCAAACGTGTATAAAAATAGAAAAATTAAAATGAAATGAAAAGCAAGTGTGGGGTGCAGACATAGTAAATTTCAGTTCAACATTATTGGGCTTTGAAAGCGTGGGGTGTGGAAAGCAATCTGTCATAGGTCCAATTACTCGCCAGTACAAATTAGTAACCATGCACCTCAGTCAACAAAATTGACTCATCAATAGCCATTGGATCAAGTCAAGTCAAACAAGCAGTCAAAGTATATGCAATCAACACACACGCGTGAGGGAACACGTTACCTACAGTGTACTGCGTTACACAAAGTTTAAAAATAAAATCAGAATGAGCACGTGAGAGGCATGTGCGTTTTTATGTGTTGTCATCACACGAGCCACACGATGATGAAAAATCAACGGACATGATTAAAACACACACAAACCCTAGCATAACAGTCACCGGCCGGAGATGACCTCCGGTCACCTTCTCCGGTCACACCGCCACCGTCTGCAACTTTGATTTTGCCAAAATTCCACAAACGATATACCAAAATGAAGCTGAGCTCACGTACATCATGAATATGCAATTAATTTTCATAGATCATGCACGCATAACACAAACCGAGCTAAAACAATTTGCCCTAACATCACACCTAAACTCCTAAAGAGCCTATCAACTAGCCAGAACTCACGCATAGCTTCTAATAAGCTCTAAACACATAAAACGAGTTTAAATCATACTAATATGAAGCATTAAAATTGAGTGAAATAAACCTGAAATTGATGAGGCTTCGGAGTGCTCTTCATAAAACCAGAGATCCTAGCTTCTCCTTCAACCTTGAAGCTTCACAAACTAAGCAAAATAAATGCTATAACTCGTTGTCTTGAAAGCAGGGAGATCCAATGTTGAACAATGCTTGCAGCAATCTTGAGGACTGTGCTGAAATCTCCTTCAATCCAATGCCATTGATGATGATGAATTGAGGTGGATGAAGATGAATGATTCGTGCACAGAGAGAGAGAGAGAAAAAGCTTAGGGAAGATTGAGAGAGTGAGAGTGTTCTTGAGAGTGGAAATGAAAAGTGAAGTTTTTTAAAATGAATTTGTGAAGAGAAGTTTTGTTTTATAGTGAGCTAGGAAGTGAGTTGGGTGACTGAGTTGGGTGAGTTCACTCTAACTAACTGAGTCAGTTAGTTAGAGGCGAGTTGATCTTGGGTTTTTTATGGTGTGGGTGATGCTTAGAGTGTTATGGTGAGGATGAAGAGAATGAAGCTGCAGCAAGCAACTTGTTATACAAGTTTGTATTCTTTCCACTTCTATGCATGAGCAACACACGTGACCTGGTGAATGCAAAGGTATTTGGCTAAATGAAGCAAAGGTTGGTGAGTGTGATCAAGCATGCGCAAACTAATTCAATCAGCAATAAATTCCACTTGCTTTTTTTTTGGTTTTATGTGACAGTTGAAGACAGATGAAGATAGGGTTGCTTGAGGATGCATTACTCCATGAAATGTGGATGGTTTGGTGAGTTCACGGGTTCATTTGAAAGAGGGTACATTGAGGAACAATATTGGTTTGAAAATTGAAGTGAAGTGAGGTCTCAAACATACCTAAAAATGACCACAAACAGATGGATAAAGAACTGGTACATATGCGTACGACGCAAGTCACGGCATGGCAAGTGACATGCATGGAAGTTCAGCCTAACCAACCTATCTTGAGACCAAAATTTCCCCTTTATAAATTGATCAAATGGGATTTTGTCCAACATGAAAATTGAAGGTGACATTGCAATGAACAACTTTCATGTTGAAAACTTTTCCATTTGAGGCCTTTAATTATGAGAAAAATGAGTGGACATTTGGCTCACCAACTGTTTGTTAAAATGACTGTGCGCGTGCCCTGAAAATCTTGGTCATGACCTAGTTTTGAACCTACTTTGCTCAAACTTTGATCAATCATATCTCACTCAATTTTTATCCAATGGAGATGTTCCACACATGGATTTGAAGCTTAAAACAAGATCTTTTGTTGTGGCCGAGTGGAATTTTCATTTGGTGCTTCAATTTTAAATGGCCTTGGTTCAAACTCTGATGCAAAATGGCCAAAACTTACTATTTTTAGTAACCCTACTTCACCCAAAAATGGCAACTTTCCACATCTTGATTTTTTCATGATTCCTTTGGAGTTTCTTGACCAAATTTTGCACATTGGACACATATAACATGAATTTTATGAATTTGGCCTCAAAAAGTCAAGAGTTGACTTTTTCCTCTGATTATTTGACTTGGCCCCAATTTCTCTGATTCTTGATCTTTCTTCCAATTGAACCACTTCTAAACCCAATTGAGATGTAATTTTCCACATACATACACTTAGGGACATATGGAATACCATGACATCAAGTTTTGTCCAAAAAATCAGAGATACCCTGATTTAATTGGAAACCCTAATTTCATCCCCTTCTGGTTAGGAGGAAAAAGTGCAGTCTTCAATTTCAAATTCCTCAGAGTATGTTGTGTACCTTCTTAAAGGATGATGATATATGCCCTTTGAGGATGATTTTGGATCAATGAGCTATCTCTTTTGAGGGTTTTCCTTCAGTTTTTGAACCTCTTGCATAGTGAAAGATGTAATGCTTCAATCTCCCATTGTATCTCTCATCCTTGAGGTTGTGGATGATCAATTGAGATGGTATGAGACATGAAAGACCTCTTGGCTTGCCTTGAGGGCACTTGATTGACCTTTTGTGCTTTGAATGATTCCTTGATTGTCCACCTTCCACCTGATCACATGCCCTGATGGTAAGAAGGATGCCATGCTTCATTTTTCTATGTTAAATGCAATGTAATGTTAATGAGATGGATATGATATGATAAATGATAATGCCATGCTATGATGCCAAAAGGGGAGAGCAAATTTTGAGGTATTACACAATGCACTTGACCACCAACTCACAACTCAAAGAATACACAAGTTACGAACACACTGGTTCACTCAGGAACCGAAACACAACGAGATCGTTACCATCATCATAGGTAACACTCCTCTAATTCACCACAAGGAATTAGCCACTCGCACTCGAACCATCACCATGGAAACGAGGCAACAACACAAAGTCCCACGACACAACAACGTCTCAACAACATCAACAAAACCAGAATACCAAACATCCTTGTCACACAACCTTATTACAACACTGCTACGATTCACCAATCGAACAAACAACCAAAACATCCATCTACATAGTAGCCCATGAATAATATTTAAACCTTTCACCTAAAACTTCCATTCTGAAACGTCCAATGGTCTCATCAGTCCTACATGTTCCCAATGTTCAACCTACAAAATCTTACAAGTCACACACTTATATATGAATTGTGCCACCTCACGCTTCCATTGCACACTCTGATTACTCGTAACCATCAAAACAGACATGCACTAAAACTTTCGACTTAACTTTCCAAGCAAGACCTTACCTTTACCAACAGGATACATCACAAATTCCAACCATCCTCATTGTCTCATACTCTATTCCTTCAAACCAACCAAGTACTTTAAACTCTTGCGATTACCAAACACTTCGAGCCGAGAACCATACAAATAATACTTCCAAATATTCCAACACAATACAACCGCGACCAAATCCAAACCCAAAATAGTATAGATCCTTTTACAAATCCTCAATTATCGTAACGCATAAGCTACGACTTTACTTTCTTACATTAACACACTGACTAAACTCATCAAAGACGCATCCCAATACCTCACAAACGGTTCATCAGGATCACAAAAAATCAAAACTGAAGCCGTAGACAACTTCTACTTCAGCTTTCTGAAACTTTCCTTACAACGAACATCCCAAACAAACGACTTACCTTTTGCAAGTCAACTAAGATAACCGAAGTACGAACTTAGCAAAGTTTTCCATAGCTTGCAGTAACAACCAACTAAGCCCAAAAGTTTCTAATCTCCTTAACCAACTTCGGAACCTCTCATGTAGAACTATATCTACTTCCGATGGATCCATAACCATACTCTCGTCTGAAATAACATATCCAAGAAGACTAACCTTTTCAACCAAATCCTCACTTGAATAACTTAGCATAAAACTTCGTCTCTTTTCAACACTTGCAATTCAAATCTCAAACACTCTACCTGTTATTCCCCTGGGTTTATAACAGATCCGAACGTTCTCAATCAAAACCACCACGAATTTATCCGACTAAATATAGAAGATACGTTTCATATATTCCACAAACATTCCTGACGCATTACTAACACTAAATAACATCACTGCCCATTGTAATGGCCAACCAAATTCCAAAAAATATAATTCTTAAAGCGTTTGCAAAACTTCTCTTAACAATCCATATTCCATAAATCCCAACATGTCGCAACAACCAACTCAAAAGAACTCTCAAATATTACATCCATACCTAAAGGTTCTCTCAAAATTTTCATTGATGCTCTACAATTCCAAAGACTCCGAACCTCACAAGAACTCTAAGTTTCACTTTCCATAGTCTCAATACCTTCATACACATCATGCTTGTTATTCCATTCAATCATCAATTCCTTGTATTACTATCAATACTGGAGCTCTCTAAGACAACACCCTTGGTCTCACAAATTCCTTTTTCCAGTAAATCTTCCAACCGCACTTTCAATCTGAGTTTCACTTCCTAAAAGTTCTTCTACTTACTTAGCATATCCAAACCTCAATCCTTACCTTCGTCCAATTTGAGTTCATACTCTTCTCTCTGAGAACAACCATTAACGATGCCCAATCCTTCTCTCTCAAGACTTCCCAACTGGACCAACGTACCAAAGCCTCTAATCCGCCTCACCTTCAGATATAAGAATCTTCATCGACTCATCAAAACAATCCGTACTAATATCCTTAATTCCAAACAATTCATTGCACACACTATCAAGGCTGGAAAGACACGTCTATTCCATCCAACATAATTTCCGTCTGCTATCAACAAGAGATTAAGGGTGATCAGTTCCTCAATTTGCCAATAGACAACCGACTATCATGATGGGGCATAGACCACCTTTACCAAACTATAATAGCATTACTTACATCTCATGCACAAAACTAACTAAGGCACAAATCCTTAGTCGACATAAACCTTACCTCCGCATCCCCTCCGGAACTGGGAACAACACTGTCCAAACAACACTTACACTCTTGCAATCTACAACACACTGAGCCAACACTCCACACCTGAAGCAACTTGGAGAAGTACCAGCTTCTCCCCCACTTATCTCATTCTCACACCTGAAGACAATGGATTAGAAAACCAGAAAGTACTGACAGTGTTCCACACACATATCACGTACTAAGGAACAAACAACACCGACAGTATTCAACTGTCACACCAACTGACTCAACAACTTGGCCGGACGGACTGACCTGCTCTGATACCACTAATGTAACACCCCAATTCCCATCGCAAATAAATAATACATAAATAAATCAGAGTAACTAAAAATTTAATTTTCCGACAGAAACAGAGATGCCACACTTAAAGAAATGAAATACAATCCCTGCTCAAATATTTTTAATACATAGCACAAAATAGAATACCCTCAAAGGGGAAACTTCTTCCAACAAAAGGAAAGGTCAATTATGGAATAAAGCGGAAAGATCCATAACTGACTTTTTTAACAAAATAAATCATTTTAGAACCTCTACTATACACGCACAAGTACTACAAAATACAATCAACAAATGTATACATATATATAATCGTTCCCCGACTCCCGTGCTACATATCAAAGCAGACACCAAGACCGACAACAGAACGGAGGGCTAATCTCCACAAAGGACCTCCAGCAACTCTAATCTGCAATGCCTCATAGAGCATTATAAAATAGCAGAAGGGTGAGAAATAACAACTAAATCAAGATTGCATAATAATATGCAAACACACATAAAAATCACATACACAGTTATTCTCATCTCACGCATCACATACCAATTCATATGGCAAGCCACAGATGCATAACATATTTATGACAATCCGAACACATAGCATATATCAATTATGCCCACATAATAACATATTTACACATAATGCACACCACACCACCACTTCACCACAAAACATATGTTTATACATAAAACATATTATCCACAACTAATGCATTTACCACATATGCACACCAATTCACCTATCCAATAATAAATCTCAACACATATTCAATCAATTCACAATTTCCACACATAATGCATCCATTCACAATTCTCATACATAATCAATCCATTCATGGTTTATGCAAATGCACAGAGACCGACACAACGACTCTATGCAAATGCCATGCGGTACCGACTTCCAACAGATTTCATCACTAGTTCACTCATGAACTCTGTTGGAACCATCGCTCGTTACTGAGGATCACTCAAGTAACACCCCGTCGGGCCTACGATGTTCACCCGTCGCTTTAGGTCCTCTTGCTATAAGGCGCACGACGTTTATGGATTGCTTTAGGTCCTCTCGGTATAAGGCGCACAATCCGATCGCTTTAGGTCCTCTTAATATAAGGCGCACGATCGTCTATAATCATCGCTTTAGGTCCTCTCGGCATAAGGCGCACGATGTCATAGCGGATTCCCTCTGGAACCAAACCGTCACTCAGGACGTTTCAACAATGCATATCATGATGCTTGGCATACAATGACTCATAACATTTAATATGCACATATATACACCTCCATAATCATGCATATATCAACAATCACCATACATCGCATTTTCTTGCCGTAAGGCCACCAATCATCGTCACAATAAGTATTTCATGCAAGTACATCACACAACAGTGCACAAGTCACACAATGTCCAGACCAACAACACATTGCATATACACATCAAGTTCACACAATTAAACGGTAAAAGTCGACAAAACACACTATTCAAACATCATACCTCCATCACCAATACATATCAATCATGCACAATATTTTATCACATATACTCACGTCGTATAACAGCACACAAGCTATACGTTACATATCAAAAGCATATAGCATGATAACACATCAATCGCACACAATTAACGCGATAAAAACCCGACAACCCAACTATTTTTCCAAAAACACGAATTAATTAATTCATCTTTTACCCTCCAAACCATTTTTAATAGAAAGAAATTTTCATTAGCTTTCCAACGCTTCAAACGGGGGTCAAAACGGACTTACGGTTCAAAAGTTATGAAGAAAACAAAATCGGACATTTTGGAAAATTTTCATCACTCACGAGTGTGCACAGGTCGAGTCCATAGGTCGACGCAAAGCACTTTAGGTCGACGCAAAAGTCCTTCAGGTCGACGCATACTGTGCAGAATTGGATAAAAACTCAGTTTTCGATCGTTAAATGACTTCCGGACCTCCGATTTCGATTCCGTAAAAAGCTGCGATCTCAGAATTCAACCTACTACAATATTTTCACTATTAAAAGCCATCTAACACATTTTCCACGGTTGAAATATTTTGAAACATGGTTTTATCAATTTAACCTCAACTCCAAACTCGCTCAAAACCACTCGAAAACACACAAACAACCATTCCCGATTACTTCCTATCCTCACCCGACTATACTACACAACTTATTCCAAATTCTAACCGTGAAAACATCGATTTCTATTCATTTTTCTCATTTTCAACCTAAATGAAAAACTAGAGAAAATAACCAAAACAATCCAATAAAACATACACATATACATATACAAGCAAGATATAATTGAAACTTCTCACCCTTACCCGATTATTCGCGCTTTAAACGGAAGATTTCCTGATTTTCCTTCTCTTTTCCTCTTCTCCCTTTCTTTCTTCTTCTTTCTCCTTTTCTCTTCTCTTTCTCTTTTTCTCTTTCTTACTATTTTTTTTCTCTCTTTCTTTCTATTTATATAAAAACATAAAACTTACCCTAGCAAAAGACCAAAATACCCCTCAGCTCAAATATCTCCCAAACGCTCTCAAAATGCGATAAAACATAAACAACGATGAAAAATAATATATTGTCAAATAAAAGTCCAAAACAAAATAATATAATAATAAAATAATCAAATTGACTCGATTAAATAAAACTGACAAAAACTGGGGCGTTACAGAACGCAAATCGTAGCCTCTTGCTTTCAAATCCCTAACTTTTGCCTGGATCGCCCTTTACGGGTTTTCAATCCACCGGGATACCCATTTTTGCCAAGGTTACCCTGTCGGGTTTTCAACTTTGCGGGTTTATTCTTTTTTCTTTTTATCCCTAATTTTTGCCCGAACCTTTTCTTTTTGTGGTTCGTCGGGATGCCCATTTTTTTCCTGGATCTTCTTTTTATGTCCAACGGGTCTCTTTTATGCAAAGTATTTTTTGACTACGTCCGCATTCACAGGGGATGTAAAATCTTCGTCATCCATAGTTGAGAGTAATAAGGCTCCACCATAGAAAACCTATCTTACTACATACGGACCTTCGTAATTCGGAGTCCATTTGCCCCTGTGATCTGTTTGAGGAGGAAGGATCCTTTTCAAAACCAATTCACCAGCCTGAAAGCACCGAGCACGCACCTTCTAATCAAATGCTTTCTTCATCCTGCTCTGATACAACCGACCATGTGTAATGGCTGCCAATCTCTTTTCCTCGATAAGGTTTAGCTGATTCAATTTGGCACGCACCCATTCAGCTTCATCAAGCTTCACATTTGCCAGTATTCTTAAAGAAGGAATCTCAACCTCTTCTGGTAGAACTGCTTCCATACCATATACCAGTGAGAAAGGAGTTGCCCCAGTCGATGTACGCACCGAAGTACGATAACCGTGCAAAGTATAAGGCAACATCTCATGCCAGTCTTTATACGTCACTACCATCTTCTGCACAATCTTCTTAATATTCTTATTTGCCGCTTCAACAGCCCCATTCATCTTCGGACGATAGGGAGAAGAATTGTGATGTTCAATCTTAAAGCTCTGACACAGCTCCTTCATCATCTTGTTATTCAAATTTGAACCATTATTAGTAATGATTCTCTCCGGGACTCCATACCGGCAGATGATATCCTTTTTGACAAACCGGGCCACTACTTGTTTGGTAACGTTGGAATATGAGGTTGCTTCTACCCACTTCGTGAAATAATCAATGGCAACCAAAATGAAACGATGCCCATTGGAAGTAGTTGGCTCAATCTTCCCGATCATATCGATGCCCCACATAGCAAAGGGCCAAGGTGATGACAACACATTCAGAGGAGTAGGCGGTACGTGTACCTTATCTACATAGATCTGGCATTTATGACATTTCCGAGCGTATTTGAAACAATCTGACTCCATAGTTATCCAATAATACCCCGCCCTCAACAGTTTTCTAGCCATAGCGTGCCCATTGGCATGAGTACCGAAAGAACCTTCATGAACTTCCTCCATCAACAGGCTTGCCTCGTGTTTATCAACACAACGTAGCAAGACCATGTCGAAGTTCCTCTTGTATAGCACATCGTCTTTGTTCAAAAAGAAATTTCCCGCCAGCCTCCTTAGAGTTTTCTTATCTTTGGTGGACGCGTCAACCGGATACTCTTGACTCTTCAGAAAAACCTTAATATCATGATACCAAGGTTTGCCATCTGATACCCCTTCGGCTGCAAACACAAAAGCGGGTCTATCCAGACGCATGATTCTGATCGAGGGAGTTTCATTCCAACGGTTCACCTGATACATTGAAGATAACATTGCCAACGCGTCTGCCATCTGATTCTCCAACCGGGGTATGTGATGGAAATCAACTCTGTCAAAGAAAGGTAACAACCTTCTGGCATAGTTGTTATAAGGCACCAAATTCGCTTGACGAGTTTCCCATTCACCTGTGATCTGATTAACCACCAACGCGGAATCACCATAGACATCGAGGTTTTTGATTCTCAAATCAATCGCTTCTTCTAACCCCATGATGCATGCTTCATACTCCGCCTCATTGTTGGTGCATATGAATGCTAACCGAGCAGTAAAGGGTATATGAGAACCCTGTGGATTCGTAATGACTGCCCCAATTCCGTTAGCATATGAGTTTACAGCCTCATCAAAGACTAGCTTCCACTGGGATCCAATTTCAAGTCCTTCATCAGGTAGAGGCTATTCACAGTCTTTCATCTTCAGATACATAATATGCTCATCAGGAAATTCAAACTTCATCGATTGATAATCCTCAATCGGTTGTTCAGCAAGATATTCTGACAAAACACTTCCTTTAATGGCTTTTTGGGAAACATATTGAATATCGTACTCTGTCAGAACCATCTGCCAACGGGCTATTCTTCCAGAAAGCTCTTGCTTTTCAAACACATACTTGATCGGATCCATCTTCGAAATCAAGAGGGTGGTGTGGTTTAACATATACTGCCTCAAACGCTTAGCTGCCCAAGCGAGTGCACAACATGTTTTTTCCAGCATTGAGTACCTTGACTCACAATCAGTGAATTTTTTACTCAAGTAGTATATGGCGTGCTCTTTTCTACCTGACCCATCTTGTTGACCGAGCACACACCCCATTGAGTTCTCAAGAATCGTAAGATACATAATCAACGACCTTCTTGGTACTGGCGGCATAAGGACCGGAGGTTCCTGCAAATATTCTTTTATTTTTTCGAACGCCTTTTGACAGTTTTCATTCCACCTGACCACTTGATCTTTTCTCAGCAATTTCAATATTGGTTCACAAGTGACTGTAAGATGAGATATGAACCTGGCAATGTAGTTCAACCTCCCCAGGAAACCACAAACCTCTTTTTCTGTTCTCGGCTCAGGCATTTCTTGTATGGCTTTTACTTTAGCATGATCAACCTTGATACCTCTTTCGCTGACAACAAACCCCAGTAATTTTCCAGATCTCACCCCGAAGGTGCATTTGTTCGGATTCAGCCTCATTCTGAACTTTATTAACCTATCAAAAAGCTTCTGAAGATTCACCAGATTCTCCTCCTCCGTTTTTGACTTTTCGATCATGTCATTAACATAGACTTCGATCTCTTTGTGAATCATATCATGAAAGAGAGTCGCCATTGCCCGCTGATAAGTTGCCCCAGCATTTTTCAATCCAAAGGGCATTACTTTGTAACAGAATGTCCCCCACGGTGTTATGAACGTTGTTTTCTCCATGTCCTCTGGGGCAATTTTGATTTGGTTATACCCAGAGAAGCCATCCATGAAGGAAAACACAGAGTATTGAGCAGTGTTGTTTACTAACACGTCGATGTGAGGAAGCGGGAAATCATCCTTTGGGCTTGCTCTATTCAGATCTCTATAATCAACACACATCCTGACCTTTCCGTCCTTCTTAGGTACAGGCACAATGTTAACAACCCACGGAGGATAACTTGTCACAGCCAGAAATCCAGCATCTACCTGCTTCTGAACCTCCTCCTTGATTTTGACAAACATTTCAGGTTTCGTTCTCCTCAATTTCTGCTTGACCGGAGTACATCCCTCTTTGAGCGGCAACCGGTGTACCACGATATCAGTGTCAAGCCCAGGCATGTCTTGGTAAGACCAGGCGAAGATATCCACATACTTTCGAAGCATTTCAATCAATCTTCCATTTACACTGTCTTCCAAAGCAGCCCCAATCTTTACCTCTTTTTTCGCATCCTCTGTTCCCAAATTAACAATCTCAATCTCCTCCTGATGAGGCACGATGACCATTTCCTCCTGTTTTAGTAGTCTGGCCAATTCCTCAGGAAGTTCACAGCCTTCCTCAACCTCTTCTTCAGGCTGATATATGGGATTATCGAAATCATACTGAGCCATAGCCGAATCATGAAGGATGAAATCTGAACAAGGTAACCTGCATGACAGATGATTCATGTTTTATTATGTATGTAACAAACAAAACACATTGCTATTTTGATATGATTTTATGCACAAAAGGAAAATAGAAAAATAGGGATCAGAAATATTTGAATGCAAAAAGTCCTTTATTATTGATAAGGAAAAGCATACGAAATGTTCGAGCCCTACAAACAAGAGTCACTACGCCTTAGGCAGAGCGTAGGATCAAACATAATAGAAAAACAGAGACAATTACTCGGGGCCAGTCACTTGGATGATCTTCTCCGATGACCAGTTACGTGGACTTTGACCAGGCATGCAGGGGCGGATCCAATTATCCATGTCGCAATCACTGTCCCCATCCTCCTCAATAGCGTTGACTCTATCAAAGAATACCCCAGCACTGGTAAAACGTACCGGGCCGTAAAACTTTGGAGGCTCTTCAGGACGCCTGGGTGGCTTGTAACCTAGCCCATAAGTATCTTGCTTCTTCTGTACCTCAATAATCTGACCCCATTTGTGTGAGCTTCCAGCTTCAACTACAGGCCTTGCATCTTTAAGGGATGACATAGAAATCTCTGGCTGCTCTACCACTGTAAGCTGCTTAACCATTTCAGATGGGCTAACCTCTTTGGGAACTTCTTCATGAACCTTTACCGCTTCAAAAGCCTGACATAACGTTTCCTGTATCTCGCCATCTACCTCCACATATTTGAAAGTAGATAGATGGCTTATCATAATGTCCTCCTCTCCGCATACTAGCACCACATGTCCATCCACCATATATTTCAGCTTCTGATGGAGTGTAGACGTTACAGCCCCAGCACTGTGAATCCACGGCCGACCAAGTAGGCAACCGTAAGCGGGCTGAATATCCATTATATAGAATATGGCATCAAAGACCTCCGGGCCAACCTTAATTGGCAGCACAACCTCTCCGAAAATAGCCCTTTTAGAACCATCAAATGCGTGCACCACCAAATCACTGGGCGTGCATATCAACCCTCGGGTATCCAACTTCATTAATGCCTTCTTAGGCAAAACATTTAAAGATGATCCTCTATCCACAAGCACATGAGACATCAACGACCCACGACACTCAACAGAAATGTGCAGGGCATTATTATGGTTTCTCCCAGCTGGAGTCAGGTCAGCATCAGTAAACCCCAAACCGTTGCCTGCATTAACATGGGCTATCACCCCCTCAAGCTGATTGACTGAGATCTCTTGGGGCACATAGGCAGCATTCAGTACTTTCAACAATGCATTTCGGTGAGCTTCCGAACACAACAACAAGGATAATATGGATATCTTAGATGGCGTCTGATGCAAATGTTCTACAATTTTATTATCACTTCTTCAAATCAATCTCATGATTTCTTCCACATTCTCGGAGAAAGGACTATCAGCCGGCCTTACTACGGAGTCAGTCACTGCCGGGGTCTACACGAAATTATCTACGGCCTACTTACCCTTGTCCTGTCTGGAATTACCAGCCTGTTCATCGGAAGGAGTAAAGATCATGCCGCTTCGGGTAATAGCTCCTGCTTCCTCAAGACTAGAACTTGCTACCGACATTCCCATTAACTCTTGTTTCTGCCCATTAACGAAAACTTCGGCACCATAGTTCCAAGGAATGGCCTTGGTGCTCTCATAAGGAATGGGTCCAGGACCTGTAATTATAACCGGCGCTGGTCTTACCGCCGCTGAAATTGTGATTGTCTTGAATGGAATAGTGATAGTAGCCACATCGCTACCAATAACCTCTTTTCGTTGGTCACACCTGTCAAACTGCAACCTACCTTCATCGATCAACTTTTGAACTCCTGATTTCAACAACTCACAATCATTCGTTTGTAACATACATTCTGAACAATTCTTGTCACAACCGGGGTCCACGCCACCCATCAATAACTTCTCCTTTACCATCATCAAAGGAGTCTTTAATTTTCTCACATCCATAACCAGATTCAGAAATTCATTCTCCTTTAACACAACACTAACCCTTGGCCCGCCATGATCAGGCATTGGGTTCTGGATAACATTCGGCCCATCATTTGAAAAGTTTATAGCCTTCAAATCCACCAAGTCTTGGACTTTGTGCTTAAAAGCCTTGCAGTCCTCGATATGATGTCCGGGTGCCCCAGAATGGAAGTCGCAATGGGCGTTGGGATTATAACCCGGAGGTGGATTACCAGTGACAAGAGCTAGAGTCCTCTTTTGAATTAGCTGCAGCTGAAGCAAATGCTGGAACAACTGGGAATACGACATGGGAGGTGTTTTAAAATGTCGGTTCTGTTTAGACGTAAAATACTGCTGGCGTGGAGCACGATTCTGTTGCTGTTGTGGAGGTGCTGCCGGAATTGTCACTGATGCTACCTGCTGATTATATTTCTGGCGTTGCTTCCCTTTGCCTCGGTAAGATGAGACAAAATTGGTTTCCTCCTTCTTTTTGTAATTCGCATATGGTTTCTTCCCCTGACTAGAAGACGACCCATCATTACCCGAAACTTTCCCGGCTTTGATTCCACCCTCTAGCATCTCCCCAACCATGATCAAGTCGGCAAACTTGCCCGACATGCAAGGTAACAGCTTTTCATAATAATGTCCCAGCAAAGTATCTATAAACAGATTCAGCATTTCCTTCTCCAGCATGGGTGGTTGTACCCTTGCCGCCAACTCGCGCCATCTCTGCGCGTACTCCTTAAAACTTTCACCACTCTTCTGAGACATATTTTGCAACTGTGTACGATTGGGAGCCAAGTCAGTATTATATTGATAGTGTTTCACAAATGCTTCCACCATCTCTCTCCAGTTGCGTACATGGCTCCTCTCAAGTTGCATATACCATTCCAGGGACGCTCCAGACAAGCTGTCCTGGAAGAAGTGCATCAGCAATTTTTCATCACGGGAGTACGCAGCCATCTTTCTTGCGTATGCCCGAACATGTGTCCTGGGACAAGTAGTGCCGTTGTACTTCTCAAAAGTGGGGACTTGAAACTTATGAGGAATTCTCACATCAGGAACCAGCCCTAGGTCATCCAGATCCATTCCCACAGAATTCTGATTTACCACCCCTCTTAGCTGTTCTTCAATCATTTTAATCCTTTGGTCATCAACAGTTGGGAGACCAGCATCTCTGCCTGGTACGGAGAAAACATCGTCTTGTTGGTCATCAATGTGATGGCCATGAATTGCATGGATATTGTTTCCTCCTCCAACCACAGAAGGAATCACCACATTCTCTCGTCCGCCCGGAGGAATAACAACAGTGGGAATTGGAACTCTGCCCGGAGGTCCATTCTGAATATTGTGTCCATTAGCACCTCCACCCGGAGGAATAACAATGTTCTGGACACCTCCATGACGCACCCCATTCTCATCCACCCTTGCTACCAGGGGCTGAACGAGAGTCCTGAGTTACTCTTGTCCCTGTACGACCCCTTGCATCATTTCCATGAACTGGGCGATACGGGCTTGCATAGCGGCCATCTCTGCTTGCATTTGCTCCATTACTCTTTTCTGGTTGAGTCGAGTAGAATATTGATGAATCGGTTGGTCAATTATCCTGCCTAAAACTGAATAAATGTTAGGAAAAACTGGAGCAAATACCTGTTATGCAAAAATGCTTATGATTATGCAAATGCAAATGTCATGTTTTTCATTGCCAGGGCGTTTTACACCCTGATTCCAGTCTTAATCACAAGAATCTCAATAATAGTCACATAATGTTGAGAGAAAAATATTGAGAAGAATTGTGTTGTGATAAAATGTGGTGATAATGTGTTGGTGAATAGCGTGATGCCGAAGAAACCCCTTTGAATAAACCATTCATTGAATTCAACAGAAAACTAATAAGTGCCGAAGCATTTTACAATGAGCCCATAAATGGGAAGTACGTCAAGGAAATGGCTCCATCAACAAGCCTGATGGTAGCCAACATTACATCAACAACATTACATTAAGGAGATGGGAAAGTAAGATCAAACATCTAACTCCAAATCTTTCAACTTGTCACTAGAATACTTGATCTCTTCAAAAAGGATTCTGGTGCGCTGATGACCTGGCTTTTCAATCATCTCTTTGATCAAAACGTCTCTCTTCTTCAGAGCTTCGGCTAGCGAATCCGCGTGCATGAAGAGAGCTTCATCAGTACTCACTTCCTTAAACCTTTTCACCCCAGCTTGTATCTTGAGTCTTCCCATTTCTGCCATGGCATCCTCAAGCTTTTTCTTGGACACTTCCAATTCATCGTTAACTTTCTTCAGATGCTCTTGGCTTTTTCCCAAGTCTTCCCGATGCTTTCTCCGTTGTTCATGCGCTCAAAGAAGTTCATCGTCTTTGGCCTTTAATTGCTGTCACAACTCTGCATGCTCTATTCTGACTTCATCCCAGGCTTGCTGAAGCTTGGCTAGCGTGTCCTTAGTCTGGGCTAAGGCCTGCTTGGTCTTCTTATGAGCTTGAGTAGCAGCATTGGCACCTTTACTGATTTTCTGAAAATGTTGCGCTCTTTCGGTGAAATCCTTTTCTCTTGCTGCTAAGATTTGTTCTGCTCCTAGGGTTCTCTGCTCCAGCTCTTTGTTGGCATGTAGAGCATTCTGAAGAAGACTACTCAGATCAGAATTCTCCACCCGAAGCTCCTTCACCAAAGCTTGCAGTTTGTTAAACTCCTCCACGGCTACCGTGGTAGGCTGCTCTGGAATTACGGGATATAAAAGGGGTTCCTTTGAAAAAGGCAAGAGTAATTCATTAACCTTCATTTCAATCCATCTTTCATACTCAGGATAAGATCTGCAATCCATTTTTCCAAAAACTGTTTTTCCCGTTTTACGCTGGTGCCCCCAAGCGTCCACAACTTCTCGCAACATTTCCTCATTTTCAGACCCTGTAAAGAACAAAGATTTCTCGACATCCCGATCTGAGGGAGGATACCTGGAAGCGTACCCAAACTGTCTAATGGCCAAGATCGGGTTATAGATGGTTCCCCATTTCCTGCCAATTAGAGGCACATTGGGAAAACACCCACAACTGGTGATGATCTCTATTCCCATCAACTTACGATCGAACCAAACGATGTTATTGGCAGTCAATACCATTATCCGCTTGGACCATTTTAAAGAATCTTTCGTATCTACAAAAGCACCAGATTGAGGCAAATGCTTCAGAAACCAATAAGACAAAAGTGGAGTACAGCAGTTGATAGGACCCCCATTCTTTTCTCATTCTTGAAGTGCACAGAGTAATAAAAATATCCTAACAAAGTAGGAACCAAATTTTTGAGAACAAAAACTCTTATAGCCTACATATCCACAAAATCTTGTTGATTAGGGAAAAGAACAATGCCATAGATGCACAAAGCCAGGATGGAATTGTAAACTGCCCAATCCTTTGATCCAGCAGCCTCTTGAGCTTGATCAGTAAGAAAGGCTAAGTGAAAACCTTTGACCCCATTCTTGATAGCCACATTTCCTTTTAGCGCTGAATCTTTCACTTGTACCGCAGCTGCAATCTCCTCTATGCTAGGATGACTACCAGAAAAGAATGGTACTGCTGATTCGACCGGAATTCCCAAAATGAATGAGAACTCCTCCAAAGTAGGCATCAAAATGTAGTCAGGGAAGAGAAAGCATCTCAACGATGGTTCATAAAACTGTAGCAAAGTGTGAAGAGCATCATGTTCATACTGTGTGATTCTGCGGACCATTTCCACCAATTTCCCATATTTCTTCTGGAGAGTGATAAGAACACCCGGGTCAGCCATGGCTACCATTTTGTGAAGTAAATCCAACGTTGGCTCTGGAAATTTGTAAGCGACATTATTCTTCCTCTTAGCATTTGTCTTCGTCGAACCCATTGACTGGAATCAGAGGTAAAATAAGCACTTGAAAATGACAAACATGAATGTTATGATATGATATGCAATGCAAAAGGCATGGTATCAAGGTGCCCTGTGTCTGTGTTGGACTGTGTGCACGGTGTCTATATAAATCTGAGAATAATACTGTAGATATAAACCCACTGACTGCCATGAAGTTACATCATCTGTCTGCGAAAACACCAGAATACTAGGGTATGTGGGAGGCATGGTCACCTGCGAACCTGTAAACACCCGCCCATTCTCACATGTGGGTACTAGAACAGCGGTTCCTCAGTTTCGGATCTCGGAATGAGAAGCAATAGCACATTCAGCCCGTAGGATACAATGTTATCGCCAAACAAAGAGAACGTCCACTGATTCCCCAAAAATAAAGGTTATCCTATGCAAGTTCCAAAGTGGGCCCTCGGATGCGAATGGGTTTGCCACAGAATGTGGGCTGCCACTGTCACCACTAAAGAGGGATGTTTCCACTGAGGTCCTCAATGATCGGTCACCAGAGTCGACAGCTTTCCAGGTTAACACTCTGAAATACACAAAACGCGCAAATCAGAACACCTCCCAAGAAAACCTCGTCTGGTTGTGGATTTCGTATAAACCATACATAACAAGATGCTACGTAGGCCACACTACAATCCACTCTAGTCCTATGTATGTACTCAAGCCTGTGTAATGGGCTTATCTCTCAGAATACCCATCCCGCCAAACAGAAAACCAACACAGCACAGTCCAGTATAACAATGATATGTAATGTAATAAGTGCGATAAATATAGTAAAATACAGTAAAGCAATAACACAGTAAATAGCCATACAGTAAAAATAGTAAATACAGCATCAAAGTAAACACCCAATGAAAGAAAAACAAACAAGCGCTAGGATTGACTCGCTAAGGGAACCATAGATTCTGGGTTCGATCCCCAGCAGAGTAGCCAGCTGTCGCTCCCGGGATTTTCATCCAAGTACAAATGCGAAAGTGGAACGGAAACAGAGTCGCCAGCAATGTGTATTTATCCCAAGAGAGGGAAAGGAAACACTGCATAAACCTGAAGGAAAGGAAAGAGCATGGTCTTGCGACCAAGAGAACTGGGTTCGGGAGTCGGTTACGCGAAGGGAAGGTATTAGCACCCCACGCGTCCATCGTACCCGATGGGATCCACACTCGTTGCTTTGATCAAAGGGTGATATAAAAGATACTGGAAAAGAAAGGAAAGAGAAAGAGAAACAAATGTAGGTAAAATAAAAGAAGTGCTTGAATAGGCCCTACCCCACTGCCTACGTATCTCATCGGGAACATGAGAATCAGAGCGACATAGTTCCCCTCAGCTAAGGGAAAGTTATTTGTGTTTTTTTGGGGAACGTCTAATGTTCTAGCTCAGGTGTTGCAGGCTCGTTGAATCGAGTGCATTACCGTCTTGCAAGAGAACGAGGAGAAGTACGTTCGTACATTGAGAATGAGTGAGATGAGAAGAGAATTCCCGAAGGAAAGACGTTATTGTTTGTTTTTGTCTTTTAAGAAAGAAGTGTTTTGATTATTTTTGTGTTTACAATGCATATTGTATTTAAGTCCTTCACGTAGGATCGAATGCCTCGCATATCGACCCAAGACGGGACGTATGCTAAACATTCTAAGAAAGTGAGAGAAGACCCCTCACTATCTCATTCTCACATGAAATACAATATTTGTTATGCCTTTTATTAAGTGTTTTTTTTACTTTTGTTTTGAGATGAGAAAAAGAGACTCAAATGGAAGCAAAAAGGTGAGAACTAATGAGGGAGACTAAGACTCAAACCCGAAAGTTGTCATACATGGATGTTCCTATGTTTAATGTGGTTTAAGAAACCTAATCCTAAAATAAAGGAGAAGAAGAGTGAATTAAACAACTCACTTCTAAAGTAGAAGATGAGTTGTAACTCAAAAGGGAGAAGAAAGAAGTTATTCAAGGAAATCATATAAATGCTTATCATGATCACAAGTTGAATGATTAAAAGAAATAAGAGAAGATGAAATAAAGAAGTGTATGTGGAAGCATGTCCACACACTTACTTACCCTTAGCACCTACATGCAAATGTTAGTTCAAAAATATATTTACAAGTAGTGAAATAAGGAAGGAATACCAAATAATGACCAAACAAATTAAGAACCAATGAATAAAGATCCTAGGAATTGAAAATCATTCAAAGTCAGAACCTATACCTAAAGGATGTTATCTAATGTTAAGATATCTACTCCACACCAACTATGCACAAGCAAAGCCTTAAACATCAAAGAAGTGCACTTATGAAAGGAATAGATGAAGAATGAGTGGAAATGCAAAGTGATCATGCAATAATGCTTCACAAAAGATCAAATTCAGAACCATATACCATTTAAAAATGTCTCATAAACCATATGAATCACCATACAAAACATGGATTGAAGAATACAAGTAGAAGAGATAAGATGAAGAAGAAGTAAGTATAAGAGCAACATGTTCAATTAGATGCACAAAGTGACATATTAGAGATGCATAACATGTGAAATGATTAGTGAATGCATATGGGAAGTGGTATAACATTTATGAGATGCAAATAGAATAAGGGAAATGTCATACCAAATGCAAGCACAAAATATGTAAAGCTCAAGAAGAGATAAGAGGTGGAAACATGTCAAAGTTTCAAATTAGAATGCATAAACTCATATCAAATGCAAATACAAGTCAAAATGACCTATAATGAAACAAAGATGACCTATAATATCATACAAATGACCTACAAAATATGCACAAACAAATCATAATGGGATGGCATAAATGCCTCATCACAACATGTTATCATGAAGTAGGATAAAGTGCACACAAGTAACTTCAAATGCAAGGCATCAACAAATAGAAAAGCACATGATAAAATTGTAAAAACAAGTTCTAAATAACCTAAGTCAGAAGCAACACATGTGTTAAAATTCCATGACCAAATTCAAAAGAAAACATGACCCAAGAGTCTCACCAAGTCACATTTAAACACCTCAAAAGAAAACTCAAATATGCACATCAAAACATATGAAAAATGAATTTAAAAATGCAACCAAAATATTTTTAGATGCTTTATTATGTCTTTTAACCAATGCAAAAAGAATGGATAGAAAATGGTGTGTGACATGAGAGGAATAAAATGTACAAATTTGAATATCAATGAAGAACCTCATTCAAAAAGAAATTGAAAAGAAATTATTGAATAATGTGCAAAAATCCATGAAATCAGAATTAAAAATTACAAAAAATTATTTAAATGAGCAAAGATGTCACACGAATTAATTTGGCAAATTTAGAGAAGATTTACTATTTTTAAAATAAGAAAATCAAAACATTATGTGAAAGAAAAATTAAAATATGAAAATAAAATGGGGAGTGGGTGCAGCGAAAGCAAATTTCATGTTGAAAAACCATTGGACCTATCAGAGGGGCGTGCAAATATCAATTAAAACCCAGTCTAGTTATACATGTGATTGTGAGATAGAGTGTATGATCAGTCAGCATGAGGATGCAATCATGGCCATTAGATCAAACAGTCAACAATCAATCCATAAATTACCATAATCAGACGGATGAAAACGCGCGTACATGTTAATCACCAAACACACATCCACATGCAAGCATCAGAAGTCAACAATTGATACCACATGAAGGACCATACTTTCATTAATGCGTTGGCAACATAATAGGCGTTGGATCCAAGTCAATGCAAGATCATCACACATCAAGCCACTCAGAGGTAAGGTCCATAATAGATAGCATGCACACACACACACACATAGAGGTCATTCAGGTTCAAAATGATGCACGTGAGAGGGAGGGTAGACATTAATGCATTGTCACTTTGTGGATCATTGGATACAAAGGATCAAATGGCTGGGATATATTCTGGCAATAGAAACCCTAGAAACCCTCACCGGCCGGAGAAGGACCTTCGGTCATCTTCTCCGGCCACTCTCCGGCCACTGCAAGTTTTACATTGTTCCAGAAATACATGAACCTTATATCAAAATGAAGAGGAAGTCACGTAGGTGAAGAATCTAGGCTTAGTTTTCACACATCACACACATATGAAGAGAAACGAAGAGATGAGCATTGCCCTAATTTTCAGTCTACGCACTTAAAGTGCCTATCATCTAGCCAGAACTCACACTGCTTCTAATAAGCCACAATCACCATGAAAACAAGCTATATTCAGTGGAAAAAAAGTTGAGAAAGAGAAACCTGAAATGTGAATAAACTTTGGATCTTCAGAAATCCAGAGATGAACACTTGAACTCTTGAACTTGTTGAGCAAAATAAATGCTACTGGATCTTGAAAATAAGAAGAAAAGTTGAATCTGAGATTGGAGATGATGGAGCTTTTCAATGCTTCAATGATGTACTCTTGCTTGATGGTGAAGATTGAAGAAGATTGATGAAAAAACAATGGTGAATAATGGTGAATTCGTGTAGATGGAGGGAGAGCTCAGAGAGAAAGCTTGAAGTGTTTTTTGGAGTAAGAATGAAAAAATGAAGTTAGAATGAAATTTTGAGTGATTTCCTTTATATATGTTGAGTTTAGTAGCTTAAACTATGGTTAAATAAGTTGGTGAGTGAGGTTAAGTGAGTCCACCCTAACTAACTGAGTTAAGTTAGTTAGGGGTGAGTTGGGAGAGGTTGGGATGAGGTAAGGTGAAGCTCATGATGTTATAGTGAGGTTCATGGAGAAAGAGTGGTTGTGATGAAATCACTTGTTGCAGACAACTTGTAGAGCAAGTTTCACTCTTTTCCTCTTTGGTGTATGAAGTTGTAACCATGGTATGTGTAAGGGAATGTGTTTGGCTAAAAGAAGAAGGTGGCTGGTGTAAAAATGTATGTGTGGCTGGTGTGTATCATCAACAACAACAATGTCACAACACTCTTGGCAGCATGAAAATATTAAAGTTTGAAGATGATTTTCTCTCATTTTAGTGCATGATTTGATGAGTTATTTGTGTCAATGAATTGGGAATGCATAAGAGAACATGTTTGATGTTGAACTCAAGATGAATTGAAGCTTTTAACACACTTGAAGTTGACTAGAAACAAGAGGGATTCAATCTGGTTCATGGGCATGTCAAGACAAGGCAAGCATGGAAACAATGGCACACGAATTTTCAGTGTAGAGCAACCATCTTTGAACCCTAATATCTCCTTCATAACTTGCTCAAATGGAAAAATGTCCAACATCAAAGTTGAAGAGGACATTGAGATGAACAACTTTGATGTTCAACATTTTTCATTTAGAGCTTCCATCATTGAGAAAATGGAAACTTTGTACATTTCTTGATTTTTCATGATCCCTCCATCATTTCTTGATCAAATCTTGTAAAATGAACATATGTAACATGAATTTCATGAATTTGACCTTAAAAAGTCAGGAGTTGACTTTTTCCACTGCACAGTTGACTTTTTCCCCAATTTCTTGATTCTCAAGCAACTGATCAATTGAAACCCTTTTGAAACCAATTGATGGGCAATTTTCCATCCCTAAACCTTTGAGGACATGTAGAATACCATGAGATCAAGTCTTGCCCAAGAAATCAGAAATAAACTGACTTCATGGCAAACCCTAGTTTCAAACCCTTAGTCTAGGAGAAAATAACACATCCTCCAAATCCAAATTCCTCTGAATATGATGTATATCCTGTCTAACAAAGATGATATATGACATTTGGAGGTGATAAAAACTCAAAGATCTTGCCCATTGGGGCATTCTACTCAAGAATTCCAAAACCCTAGTTTTGCACTGAGTAGGAAGATGTGATTCCCTTGCTTTCTCTTGTCAGACTTGATCATATGATAAGGTGATGACTCAATTAAGACCCCCCTTGAGGCTCAAGGCTCCTTGGATTTGGCTTAGGAACCCTGATCCCATGCCAAAGAACCAATGAAATGCAAATGATGATTATGCCAAAATGCAATGCAGCATAAGCCAGTAAAAGCTAAAAGCAAAAGGGCAAATTTTGAGGGGCTACAATTTGCATGACGTGTTCCATATGTCTCAGTTAAGGAAGTACATTCCAGATACGTCGCATGTGATTCAGATAGATGATGTACAAGTGCGCGATAACCTGACAGTGGAAGCATTACCTGTGTGTGTCGATGGTCGAGAGATGAAGCAATTGCGGGGTAAAGACATAGCTTTGGTGAAGGTGTTGTGGGGTGGACCAACTGGAAAAAGTTGGACTTGGGAATGTGAAGATAAGATGAGGGAGTCGTATCCGACTCTATTTCCTTGAGGTAATTTTCGAGGGCGAAAATTCTTTAAGTGGGGGAGAGTTAAAACACCCCGAATTTCGTAAGAATATTTATTTAATTTATTTAAATATTATATTCGTGAATTTCTGTTAATTTTGGCAGTCTGTGTCGATGTCGGTATTTTGGTGGAGTTTTGGTTATTTTAATTAAATAATAGTATATAATATGAATATATTAGTATTATTATTAATTTAAAATAATATTAGAGGAATTAAGGGTAAGATGGACTTTTGAGGAGGATTAGTGAGGGTATTATGGAGAAAGCCCAATTTTGAGGCCCAAGAGTTTGGTTGATTATATAAAGGAGAATTTGAGAAAAGGGTTCATTTTTTGTTAGAACGTGAAAAGAAGGAAAGAAGGTGAGAGCTCTGAGGAAAAAGGAAAAGGCGAGGAATTCGTGAAGGTTTCCAAAGGCTCAGTAGAGAAAGCTTCGAAATCGACAATCTAAGGTATGGAGAGTATTGCCTTTCATTGTTTTCAATATAGGAATTTGATGTGGATTTTTGGGGTTTTTTGAGGGTTTATGGGTTTTGAGGTAAACTGATGACTTTGTGGGCCTTTTATGAAATCGAGTATTAAAGGTTGAATTAAAGCCGTAAAATAGACCTTGAGGTTGATTTCCCTGTCGATGTGGTTTCGACCTTGTGGTGAATGGGATTTATGGGTTTATGAGAAGCTTGAGAGTTTTGAAGGTTTAAGTGATTTTAGGTTTCGAATAGGGTAACGAATTGACCTAATAGACATAGGTTTTGTGCCTTTAATTTCCGTGATGCATTAGGAATGTTGTAAGGATGTTTTTGGGTTAACGGGGAATGAAATCGCAGGTGTTTTTGGGCCTGTGGTGCTACTGATATGTAGCAGTAATTTGCTGCAATCACAGGTTCGCAAAGCGAACCAACCTTTCGCACGGCAAACATTTGCCAAGACTCGCAAAGCGAGTAGCGCAGCGAATGCGCGGTGAATTGTTGATGATACTGCGATGAATTCTAAGATGAGACTTTTAGCTCGCAAAGCGAACATTCCAGCGAATGAGTTTGCAAAGCGAATAGTATAGTGAGGATGACAGATGATGTTTTCTGGTGTTTCTACGTGGGATTTTGGGGACTCGCTGGAGCTCGCAAAGCGAACATCCAAGCGAACCCTGGAGCGAACTTCTGTTGTTCGCGAAACTTTGTTTATGTTGTTGTGCTGTTTGATGTGTTGATGCTGTGAATTTTATGATGATTTACCATGATATTGCAGATGATTATGAGATGATGTTTTGGTGATTATTAGACGAATATATGATTACATGAATTGTATGAGAATTGATGAATGATGATGCACATAATGATGTTTATTTGATGATGATGATTGACGTTGTGTATCATGCATTCATATGCATACTTTGTGACGATACTTTATTCCCATTGTGCGGATATGAGGTAATTATGACGTGCTCCGGTTCCTATGCGGAATCAATCCTATGACGATTGGTACCACATGCATGAGTCTTGTTGTGCATTGCATTTATGTGGCATTGATGTGATTTGTTATATAGTGATTCCTGATGTTTTCCTGTATGGTGAACCTGATGATGTTGTATATGGTGATGACGCCATTTTATTTATATCTTGTTTTTATATTAATTATAATGAATTGTGATTACTCACCCTGCCTGTTTGAATGTTGCCTTCACGTGGGTAACGTGTAGGTGATCAGGTTTAGCTCTGGATGCCTTCGAGGACTTTTGAAGTTTATTTGCTTTTGGTCGATGTAGAGGGTTTTGCTCTGATAGTGTAACATCGGGTTGGGGTCATCGAGTCGAACCATGTTGATTTCGTTATTCTGTTGTTATTTGATGATATGGTTTTATTTTAAAAACCTTTTTGAGTATTTGTGGTTATGGTGGATCAGCTGCCTATTTTGATGGATTTTATTAAAAACCTTTTTATTTTGAATTATTGAGTTCCGCTGCCATAGGGAGGCTTTTGAGTTATTTTGAGGAAACCCCGTTGTTTACGGAGCAATTGTTTATTTGAGTTTTGAGAAATGTGCACCCTTTGATGTGGTTATGATGTTTTACTCTGATAAATTGTATTATTTTGCCGTATTTCTTCGTGGGGTAGAAAAGGGTGTTACACGGCACATCCGTGTTTCAGGCTAGATCCTACGCTCAAAGAATGAAGCCTGTAGATCTGCCCACATGCTGCATTTCAGGTCGCCTCACAGGCCGACCTGAACACCTTCATAGGCCGACCTATGATCTTTATAGGTTGACCTATGCAAGTTAAAACTTGAAAATTTCTTTTTTCATCTTATTTTTCGTGCATCCTTTTGCCCATTTTCCTCATATATCTATATATACTCATACATGCATCTTCTTCTAGGTAAGGTTTCCTTGTCAATAAAACCTCAACGAAACCAGATTACAAAGTTTCTCATTATCTTCATCCCTTATTCTATGCATACACACAATTGAACTACACATAATCATTTTTCGATTGGGTGACCATCTACATTAGGTTTGATAACGTCCAGTTAGGTTTGGTGTAACTGAGAATATTGGGTTTGGTTCTTTGTGTATTTCAAATAAGGAAACCAAGGTGGGGGTTTCCTTCAAGATCGAGTTGATTTGAAGGTTTTGGACGAGATCACGTCAACATAGATTCGACCGAGTGAAATCCTTGGGACAACGTGGTTTCCTTGCAAGGGAGTAGTGCGAGACGGTGGATTGTGTTCGGGAATCTCGGGTTTCAACAAGTTGTGTACTCGGGATAAACATAGGATTGTAGCCGCATTGTTGGTCACTTGATCAAGCTTTGATCAAGGGTTGGAGGTTGAAGAATCAACACAAAACAATATGGTTTTAGGGGTTTGCATTCTTCATCTCTTGTATAAATATTTTTGCAAAGAAAAGGTTAATAGAACTATCTCAATTTAATTTTGAATTGAAGGCAGACATACCCATAGCGAGGCCGAATAGGGAACTGCCTAAACAAATCTTGGTATCTTTCTCTTCATCTCGTTATTTCTTTTATTATTGATTACGCATTTTATTGATTTCGTAGTTGTTTTATCAATTTGATTGAAAATTATTTTTTACTATCTTTTAAAGGTGTTATTGTTGATATAATCACAATCACGTTGATTGTGATATGTTTTAACGTCAACAAAATAAACTACAATTTCAATTGTTATCGATCGCACTGAAGGCGTGAGAAAAACACAAGAAAGGGGGGGTTTGAATTGGGTTTTTGAAAATGAAAGCTTTTTATAAAACTCAAACAAAAATAACAAATTGACTAATAATAGGGAAAGACACATGATATATCCTGGTTCACTTGAAAATTATCAAGTTAATCCAGTCCACCCGCCAAGGTGATTTTTCCTCTCTCAAGCGAAGGCTTAATCCACTATAATCAAACTGATTACAACTGCACTAGCAACTGCTGGTGACTAACAACAATGCACAAGCCAACTGCAAGTGACTAACAACAATGCACAAGCCAACTGCAAGTGACTAACAACAACCTCTAAGACACACTAGTCCTAGACTTCTTAAGAATTCTGACCTAACTAGTCTCTTAAGGAAATCAAACAACCGTTTGAAAATACAATGTGTTTACAAAAAATTGCTTCTACTCAAGTTGATATGTAAACAGATTTTAGAACAAAATGACTTAAGAATGATATTAACAATAGAGCGTATGAACAGTGAATTGGGTTCTTTCATTCTTGAAGTCCTCAAGCCTTTTTATAGCCATGCATGATGTGAGCGTTGAAGGATATTTCTGACATTTCAGAGTTATGACGGCTTGAAAGATCGTGGGAGACAAATAGTACATTTACGTCCGCCCTATCCGGAGTGGAGCAAGGCGTCCTCACAGTACCGTTGTACTGTTGTACCTCGTTGCATAGTCTTCACAACTTCCTGACTTCAGAGGCTTCTGAGAGCATGAGTTAGAAGAAGGGAAAACGTAACTTGGGTCTTAAGAGCTTCAAGCCTTCAGAGTCTGCAGAGTTACATCTTCAGAGTCTTCAGCACTTGGTCTTCAGAACCTGTTGTCTTCAGAAGCATAAGTCTTCAGTATCTGGACTTTACTCATCTGAACTTCTGTCTTCAGATCTTCAGAATTTGTTTTCTTAAGTCTTCAGCATTTGGACTTGTTCATCAGAACTTCTGTCTTTAGATCTTCAGAACTTGTTTTCTTAATTCTTCAGCATCTGGACTTGTTCATCAGAACTTGTGTGTTCAGATCTTTAGAACTTGTTTTCTTAAGTCTTCGTATCAGAGTCATACAACTTCAGATTCTTCTGAAGTAAATGCTACTGTTCAGCAGAACAATTGTAGCTCAAAAGCAGAACAATTTTCTTTTAATGACTTAGCCATGCTATTTATCACAAGCATAACCTGTTTGTTAGATTCTCAAAAGTAACAAACATTAGAATACCAAAATTGTTCATGCAGACATACTTGTTTGTTATCATCAAAACTCAGAGGTATTACTGCATAACCAAACCTTGTTCTAACAATGACCCCCTTTTTGATGATGACAAAACTATGTATTTTTAATAAAACAATTTTGTGCATAACAAAAAATAATTGAAATAAGAAGGTTAAGGAATACTTATCCTTCAGATGAGAATCTCCTCCTGAATCTCAGGCTGGATGAAGATCAAATATCCTGACTTGTGAACCTTCTGGGTGAACTCCCCCTGATTACAATAGGTCAGATATTTAGATCTTTAGAGTCTTGATTCAGATTCCAGAAGTCAATTATACCAATTGAGATCTTGAAATATCAGAGTCAAAAATGTTGGATGCCAACAGTATTCTAATTTCATATTTCATGAAAAAGAAACAAAAGGAAAAATCTAACAGAAACAGAAGTTTATTGGTTAGAATGTAAGCAGCTTGTTTTTCATAAATTGGTTATCAAAATATCACTTTCAAATTATAATTCTCCCCCTTTTTGTCAAAATCAAAAAGTTGAAATTTCATTAATACCAAAAAGATAAAAAGATCAGAACAAGAAAGAATCCTAAGGATCAGAGCCAAGATGAAGAAAATAAAAGCCTAAGTGCCTAAGTTCCAGAGGAAGAAGGATTTGGGCACAACTTGTGCAGAATCTGTTGAAGCATATTCTGAAGAGAGTTATTGACAACCTTCTGCTCAGTAAAGCTTTCTCTGAAAGTCTTATGTTCTTCTTTTATTGCCTGATGGTCTTCTTTGAGTTTGTCAATTGCACGTGCCAAATGCACCAAGGCAGGTTCAAAAGAGGAATCAGGTTCAGAGGTGTTGACAGCTTTGACAATTCTAGGTTCTTCAGCTTTGTGGAGCAGTAATTGAAGTTGGTGAAGGTGAGATGGTTATTTGTGGATGTTCCCTGAGAATTTCTTCAGTGATTTGAATAATTAGAGATGGTGGAACAGATGTGACAAGAGTTGGTTGAATAAAAATGGTGGAAGTTGGTTGAGATGAGGTAATTTCAAGCATTGGTGGAGTTAACTGTAAGGATGGAGGTGACGTAGTTATTATTTCAGTAATGGGTATTAGAGAGGTGGTGACGACAGTAGAGAATATTGGTGGATGAGTGGATAAAAATGGTTGATTTGTAAGAGATGGTGATGATATGGGAAAAGATGAATATAAATTTCTGTCAATAGAAACAGATGTAGTTACAAAGGGCGACTCAAAAGACTTACTTTGTTCTGTAGCGGAAGAAGTAGATGTAGATGCCATATTCATCTTCTTTGCTGATGGTCTGTCATCCTCAACACTTTTCTTTTTCTTTCTTTTCCCCTTTTTCTGAACAATTTCAGGGAGAGTATCCGGCAGATTTTCCATATTAATCCATGCATCTAGTGGTTCCTCTTTACATCCAGCAAAAAGATTTGCTAGTTCTTCTGGATTATAGTGATTTGAAAAAGGTGGGAATCCAGAAATTTGAAATCGAACAAAGGTAAGTTCAAACTGGCTTGGAATAATAGGTCGATGAGATATCTTCTTAATAATCTTCATATGATTTAAGTTCTTTTCCCAAAAGGTCTGTCCAGAAGATTTGTCAAGTTCCTTAGTGAACCCAGCTACCAATAAATCTTCAACTAGGCCTGACTCAATGAAAATATAAGACAGGAGTCGGCCATAAGGGACATGATTTCCCTTCTTAGTGGAGCCAGTTCTTGAGTTAACTATAGATTCCCTTAGAAAGTTGAACAAAATGCAAGGGAGATGTATTTTCTTTCCTTTCAATAGAAAGTATAAAACATACTTCTGTGACAGATTAATGTAATCCGATGAATGAGTGGATGGACGATGATACATAGTTCCCAACATGATTTTGAACCAAACTCTTAAAGTATCTTTCAAGAGCGATGATGGTGGATCCTTTTTAGAATCTAGAGCAGTTTCTTCTTTAAAAATAGCGATTGTGACCTTAGTTTCCATTTGCTTATTTGGTTGAACATTGACGATTCTTAGTCCCTTTCCATCATTAAGTCACTGATAGTCTTTTCTGTGATGATGATTTATCTTCTAAACACAGTAGAAACATTGACATTTCTATTAGTGATTGCATGAATCCAGAAATCTTAAACCAAGTTTGGAAGTGAGGATCCTTGTAATCTATTAAAGTAACCATCCCATCCCTTAGAAATTAGTGTTCGAGTCAGATCACATCCATTATCCCCGAGGTTTGTAAAGTGAACCATGGATTCACTGAGAACTCGAAGTTCATTTACAGGAGTGTCGAGGGAGATAGGACATTCTTCATGAATAGTAAACTGATATTCAAGCAGCTTAGCTTTGGAGATAGTTTAAAGATGATTCTGCCATTGATGAAGATAATGGAGTTGCAAAGAACTGAAGGGATTTTAGGGTTTCTAAGATAAGAGTGTGAGATGAAGTGGTGTGAGTGGGTATATAACATGTGAGTGGAGTGAAGAATTAAACATAATTATGGGGGATAATAAATGAACGTAATCATGATTTAACCATTTCCAAGAAAAGTGTTGCTCACGCGTTAATCACCCTTTAAGTAAGTGACACGTTTTGATATCCTCAGAGTCTGGCAAACCAAAAGGTTTTCGTCTAATCAGAGGCACTTCTGACAAAAGCATCTTTTGATGACTGAGGTTAAAATCAAAAGCTACTTAGTTTAAGTGAAAATCTGATTTCTTCAGACTTTGACTAAACACATCTGATTCTGATGAAATCTTACTCTGGATAATAGTCCATTTTCAGATGTTTCAGAATAAATCGAAATCTATCTTCAGCCAAGGGTTTTGTAAAGATATCAGCCCATTGATGGTCTGTATCTATAAATTTTAAACATAAGATTCCTTTCTGAACATAGTCTCTAATAAAATGATGTTTAATTTCTATGTGCTTAGCCCTAGAATGTAAGATTGGATTCTTACTTAAACAGATAGCAGCAGTATTATCACAAAAGATAGGAATGTTACTCTCATGTATTTGATAATCTTCTAGTTGGTTCTTTATCCACAGCATCTGTGTACTGCATAGAGAAGCGGATATGTACTCTGCTTCTGCTGTTGAGAGAGAAATTGTTGATTGCCTCTTGCTTGACCATGAGATCAAATTCTTCCCGAGAAACTGACAATTTCCAGAAGTGCTTTTTCTTTCCAATCTGTCTCCTGCGTAATCTACATCACAATAACCAGAAGGAGAGTACTCTGATGTTTTCTCATACATCAAGCCAAGGTTAGTAGTTCCTTTCAGATACCTTAGAATTCTTTTAACAGCAGTTAAATGAGATTCTCTAGGATCTGATTGAAATCTAGCACACAAATGAACACTAAAAAGAATATCAGGTCTAGAAGTAGTTAAGTACATAAGCGATCCTATCATGCCACGATAGAGCTTCTGACAAACCTTCCATTTACCTCTTCCTTTTCTAGAATACATGTTGGATGCATTGGAGTCTTAGCAGGTTTACAATCCATCATGTTGAATTTCTTCAGAAGTTCTTTGGTATACTTACTTTGATGAATGTAAGTAGCCTCTGATCTTTGGTCAATTTGTATTCCCAGAACGAACTTAAATTCACCCATCAGACTCATCTCGAATTCTGCCTGCATTAGCTTAGAAAACTCTTCACAAAGAGAGGGATTAGCAGAGCCAAAAATAATATCATCAACATAAATCTGAGCTATAAGCATGTCATTTTTGATCATTTTACAGAAGAGGGTGGTGTCAACCTTGCCTCTGGTGAAGTTATTTTCTAAAAGAAAATTACTTAATCTGTCAGACCAAGCTCTGGGAGCTTGTTTTAGACCATAGAGATAATTTTTTAGTTTAAAAACAAAATCTAACTTCTCAGAGTTTTCAAATCCAGTAGGTTGTTTGACATAAACTTCTTCTAAAATATAACCATTAAAAAATGCACTTTTAACATCCATCTGATATAAGATGATGTTGTGATTTACAAAAAAAGAAATTAATAGACGTATAGCTTCTAGCCTGGCGACTGGAGCAAAGGTTTTTGTATAGTCTATTCCTTCTTGTTGACTATAACCTTGTGCAACCAGTCGTGCCTTGTTTCTGACAACTTCACCCTTCTCATTGAGCTTGTTTCTGAATACCCATTTAGTTCCAATAACATGGACACCTTTAGGCTTCTGAACAAGATCCCAAACATCGTTCTTTGAAAACTGGTTAAGTTCTTCTTCCATTGCAAGAATCCAATCTTTGTTTAGTAGACCTTCATCAACAGATGTTGGCTCGATCAAGGACACCAAACCCAGAAGTGTTTCTTCAGAAGGTTTGAAGGCTAATCTGGTCCTGATAGGAGCGTCCTTATTTCCCATAATCAATACTTCAGGGTGTGAAGTTGCTACTCTGCTTTTCTTATGTTGTGAAGGATCAGTGGGAGCAACAATAATATCAGAAGTAGGAGCTTCCAAATCTTTTATTTCTTATGCCTTTTTCTTAGGTTCTGAAAAACTAATCTCCAAATCTGTAAACATTTCAACTAGCTTTGACTTTTCAGAGTCAAGCTTATCATCGAATCTGACATGAATTGATTCTTCCACAATCCGTGATTCTGTGTTATAGACTCTGTAGCCTTTTGAGCGTTCAGAATATCCTAACAACAGACACTTCTGTGCTTTGGAATCAAACTTGTCCAGATTCTCTTTAGTGATTAACATAAAACAGACACATCCAAAAGGATGAAAATAAGAAATGTTGGGCTTTCTATTCTTCCACAATTCATTAGGAGTCTTACCCAAAATAGGTCTTATTGAGATTCTATTTTGAATATAACATGTTATGTTGACTACCTCTGCCCAAAAGTGCTTAGCCATGTCAGTTTCTTGGATCATGGTGCGAGCTCTTTCTTGCAATGTCCTATTCTTTCTTTCTACAACCCCATTGTGTTGTGGAGTTCTAGGACAGGAGAAATCATGGGATATGCCATAAGAATCAAAATGTTTTTCAAAATCTTTGTTTTCAAATTCTCCACCATGATCACTTCTGACTCTGACAATTTTTCAATTCTTTTCATTTTGCACTTGGGTGCAGAAGGAAGCAAACACAGAGTGTGACTCATCCTTGTGTCTTAAGAATTTTACCCATGTCCGACGACTATAATCATCAACGATGACTAGTCCATATTTCTTTCCATTGACTGAGGCAGTTTTCACTGGTCCAAATAAATCAATGTGAAGAAGTTCTAATGGTTTAGAGGTAGAAACAATTGTTTTTGCTTTAAAGTAAATTTTAGAAAACTTTCCTTTCTAACATGCCTCACAAAGAGCATCTGAAGACTACTTCAGATTAGGCAGGCCCCTGACAAGTCCTAGCTTGTTCAGCTGAGAAATTCTTCTCAAGCTGACATGACCCAGACGTCTGTGCCAGACCCACTTCTCTTCATTAACAGACAAAAGACATTTAACATTCTGATTTTTTAAATCTGATAGTTTGATTTTGTAAGTATTGTTTTTCCTCTTTCCATTGAACAGAACTGACCCATCCTTCTGACTAACAGCCTTACACGATGTTTGATTAAAGATAACGTCATAACCATTGTCACTAAGTTGACTAATTGACAATAAGTTATGCATTAGACCCTCAACTAAAAGAACATTGTTGATGGAAGGAAGTTTACCATTACCAATAGTTCCAGAGCCAATGATTCTTCGACACTACTACGAAAAACCCATTTAACAACGATTGGAAATGACATATAATGATGCGGACGAAGGCGTTGTTATGTAGAGTGTTATTGTATATGCGGTACGTACAATGACGGTCCCAGAACCATTGTTATATTCCAAAAAGCGCGCACCATTTCACAACGGTTAGATTACACAACCGTTGTGATATAACTAAAGGTGATCTGGTTCGATTCTCAGCAACAACATTTTTTATTTATATTATTCTGGTCAGCATTTGACATACAACTACAGTTAGGTTTTATACCCGCTGTCAAAATAACCTATTTTAAATATAAAAATTCTCTGCTTATCAAATTATTCCTATATTTTATCATGTCAAAACAGCTTATGTTTACATCAAACACAATATGTGCATCAAACACAATTCTTCCTATATTTTATCCTTATAAATGAATCAGAGAATTTACATCAAAAGCTAACAGCTAAAATTGTTTAAATCAAATACAATACGTGCATCAAAAGCCAATATTATTGATTTCATTATGTGCATCAAACACAATATCCTGTACATCAAACACAATATGTGCATCAAAAGCCAAAATTATTGTTCACATTATGTGCATCAAAAGTCAAAAATATGTGCATCAAAAAATATGCTGAGGAATGTTGCTGATATATCAAACAGCAGGAGGACCCTTAAGCGCATTCTGGATATACGCCCAACGTTTACGAAGATCTAGAAAGCCCTCAACGGGGAATGGGGTTTGGTCGTTAAACTTCTACATAAGAAAGAGCAAAAAATTGAATATCATGCATGATAATAATTCAATAGTTAACTTATATATTAATATATATAAAAATTTTATGACATATATACCTTATCCCATGAATCAACAATGTCGGCAAGGACAATGTTTAACATGTGTTTCATGGCATAATACTCACACTCGTAACTCCCGGGTTGTTTCCTCGTCTACAAATTACATGAATATAACCACACATGAATGTAAATGAAAGAAACATGTAATCGGGCCACTTACTTTAGGAGCAATCCATGTGGGTTTTTTTCTAACATTCCTCATTATATTAACTTGCTCCACAAGATTATACATTGAAAATTGAATTAAACATATTACATGACAAACTAATTACAATTAATGTCAAAGAAAATTATATTAAACATAGACACTTACGTTAGAATAATATCTTTCATTGGCTTGTGGAGTGGGGCGTGCAAGGAACATAGAAATGTCATCGTATTTGTCCTAAATGGTATTATGATCAATTGCCAATGACCACTGAATGAACACGAGAATATAAATATATATATTATTAGTTTTTACTAAAACAAAACTAAATATAGAATATATAAATAAATTACAACAATATTTACCTAATGTGTAAGGTAACATTCTTTTCCTCCCTCATTTAGCCGTTCTTTCAAGTACCCTTCCATTATTTTTTTATCATTATACGCCCAACCAATATAAGTTGGCTCCAAGATTCCATAAGTACTTGATTTATTTAACTCTATACAAACACGGTGAATGTACCTAAATGCTCAAAGAAAATGAATAAATTAAGGGAGAAAATACAAAAAATTATAATGTTCTATAATGACATGTATATTCGACTATATACTTACGTGCACCAAACTTGCAAAATCGCCATGTCAAGACACTTAAATCCTGCGATAAAATTCGTTACATCTTCAGGAGTGTAATACACTACATCCAATTTCGGGAAATGCTCTAGCGGGAGAGGTTGCGCAAGGTTTATTGGTGCAATGGACAAGTATAAATTGGTTATTTCATTTGGACTAGGGTCCAATATCCCATTGCGGTTATCTAAAGGGGGGAGGGGCTGTACAATTACTTCCTTTTGTAGAAGCGTGATTTACAACACTTCTACTTGGAGTTTGATCATCACCATCAACGTAACGTTGATCTTCATTTGTTCGTTGTTCGAGGTTTTCACTTAATCTCTACATCATAACATTCAATTAGAACATAAAACAAAAATAAGCAAAATATATATCATACATTTCCGATAAAACACTAACATCTCAAGTAAAGCACATACCGAATATAACTCTTGTAACTTTTCCACGTCTTTCTCCCTTTTTTCCCTCTCCCCTTCAAACATCCTTCTTTGTTCTTCCAATTTCTTCTCAACATTCTCAATCTTTTTTCGTTGAGCATGAAATTCCGTGGTTTCGGTGCTTCTTCTTTGAGATCCAAAGTATGACCTCAAGCCAACACCTTCTCCAACACCACAGACACGACCTCCATGCTCAGCTGTTCCGATAGCTTCCACTAATATGTCATATCGTGCTTCCGGAACAAATGTGCCTTCACGGGCCACCACAACCAAATTATCCTACACAACATGAGCAACTTACATAAGCAAACGCATTTAAATAACATAAGTAAAACAAAACATATACTTTCAATTTTCTCAGCAACTACTCTTGAAGCCTCAGAGGTGCACTCTCCAATAGGTCTTAATCGAGCCCTCTTCCATTTCTCATGTCTTGATGGTGGAGATGGGATGTCACCATCTCCTCCTTCTTGTTGTTTTTCTTGCATGATTCTCTTCTCAAGTTTCCTATAACCCCCACGATACAATCTATGGGGGTACATGTTTTTCGCCTTGTTATGAATTCCTACTTCAGTTTTAGCCTGTTATTAACATAGTGAAAAATGTGTATGATTAGTATCTATAACTCATTAGCATAACATTATAGGTTACATAAGACTAGTACTAACCTTGAATTCCTCAGAACGGTGTTTCTTTGCAAACTTGTGCCACACCTTCTTCGATAAAAAAACTATACCGAATCCATGGACGTTGAAGACCGCTCTTAGGCTTCGTAATGTAGTCAGTCGTGAGCTGTGACTTAAATCCCCTCCAACGAACACCGGCATAAGTTATCCATTTTTTTTTTCAATTTTGAGTCATCAGTAAACTCAAAATTGACTCAAAATTTAACTACATTAAATTAATATATAAGTATGAATTAGAAACTATAGGTAGTGATATCAAATATATGAAAATTATAATATGTAATACCTTAACGTTTGTCTATATGTTGTCTTTGACATTAACATCCACTTTTCTCCAATCATCTATCAGTATACTCACTTTGCTACGTGCAAGGAACGCAACATAACTAATAAAAGTAGAGTAATGTGGACAATCCACTAATCTGTAGAGCGAATCAAACTCGATCGGAATTTTTACACCTAATGAGTTGTAGACTGATGTGAATTGGGGCATCATTGTGACACCTCTTTATAATCTTTTCGATTAAGTATCAATCGTTTGAGTTGTATTCGCAGAACACTCAATCGTTTGAGCATCTTCGCTACTTCCTGATGTAGAACTCAACAAGGTCGACATCTATGTTCAAAAACAACAACAACAACATGAACAACAAGAACATAAACAACAACAACAATATGAACAACAAGAACATAAACAACAACAACATGAACAACAATGGCAAATGAGTTTACTGTAGATGCATGGGGAAAATATTTTACGACCCTAAACGTGATGACTAAGTAAACGATGTTGGTGTTGGTGTTGTTGTTGTCTTACTTCCTTACGACAACGACGGTGTTGTTGTTATATTCCTTCTCGACGGTGACGATGATGACGACGGTGTTGGTTGGTGTGTAATCTTCCTTCCGTAACGATCGTGACAATGATAACGAAAATGATAACAACATGGTGAAGAATGGATACTGATGATGCAAGCTTTGGTTGAAATCGTGTATTGTTTCACAGTATTGAACATTAGGGTTTAGGGTTAAAATCGTGTATCGTTTCGTCTAGTTTCTATTTTCAATGGAAAAAAGGATATTGAAGAGACAATGAAACTAGCTAGCTTGGAGTATATTGAAAAGCTACTACGACAGTCAACACCATAAATCGTTATGATATATTACTTTCATAATGAAATTTCATATTAAAGCGCCAAAGTTATATTTAGAATTAAAAATTAAAAAAACATACAAAATATATCACAACGGTGTAAATAAACAACCGTAGTCATAACTTTTAATTTTTTTATTTAAAAGTAAATAAAAAAGAAAATGCGTGCCTTAACATAAAAGGAATAAAATATATGATGACGTTGAGGTTCGAACACATGAAAGCTTGATGGTATCACCACGGTTGGATTATCAACCGTTGTTATATACAGATAATTTTTATTCAAAAAACAAATAAAATACAACCGCGCCTTAGTTTATATATGTCACAACGGTGTAGGGATGAACCGTTGTGACCATGGCGTCGTTGTTTACGCGTTTTGTAGTAGTGCCCTTCTGGTTTCCTCCGAAACCGACGACGCCTCCAGACTTAAGTTTCAAATCTTGAACATACGCCTTTCTCCCGTCATGTGTCACGAGCATCCACTGTCCAGGTACCAGGACTGGTGTTTCAGTGGCTCCATCAAGGATGTCTGAAACATAGACTATCTCACTCTTAGGTACCCATTTTCTGGGTCCTTTCTTGTTAGTCTTTCCAGAGGTTCTGACACCTTTGGATTTCTGTGCAACAGGATAATCAAGTGGAATTTGTGCATGATATTTAGTCTTAGAAGTTTCCTTCTATGTCTGTGATTGTGGTGCAGCAGAGTCAGAACCTTTTAGTTCTGGACATTTATGTTTGGTGCAAGCAGGCACAAAATGTTCAGACAAAGGTTTTGGTTTGATACTCAGAGTCTCATCAATCGATTTTGATGGTCCTTAATATCCCAGACCTCTACTTTTGTTTCTTCTAACTCCATAGATTATTGAAGCCATCTTGCTTCTTTCTATGCTTTTATCAAGGAAGTGCTGAAAAGCTCTATCATATTTGATTACTTCATCAATAACAGATATGTTATAAGTAATCTCTTCTTCTAGTTTAGAGACTTTACCTTTTAGAGCAACATTATATTTTTTTAAAGAACATTTTATTTCATTTAAATCAGAAATATTTGGCTCGCTCTTAGTAGAGCTCTCAGAAGCAACCACACAAGTCTTTTTCAGATTTTTGTATTTACTTAGAATAAGTTGATACCTTTTCATAAGTTCTAATAAACCTAATTCAAGTTCAGAACGAGATAAGGAAGAAAGTACCTCTTTGTCGTCATCAGAGTCTGACTCTTCATTAAGTGTTAGTTGATCCTCTGATAAGGCTTCGCTCATGCTGGTCTTTGCCATGAGTGCCACGTTGGCACGTTCTTCATCAGAATCCTCTTCTTCTAACTCTGAATCATCCCATGTTGCCATAAGACATTTCTTTGTTTTGGAAAAATTCTTCTTAGGCTTCTTGTCTTTCATGAGCTTTGGACACTCGTTCCTATAATGTTTAGGCTCCTTGCATTCGTAACAAGTAGCTTCTTTTTCAGAAGCTTTTCTTTGGCCAGATGTAGACTCAGGTCTAGATTTTCTTCTTGGCCTCTGAACTTTCTTTTTCTGTGTTTCCACAGCTGATTTATCTTTCTTGATATGAGAGACAGTTCATCTTTGTCTGAATCTTCTTCTGATTCTTCTGAGTTCTCCTCTGCTTGGTAAGCCTTTGTCTTTTCAGACTTAGACTTCAGAGCAATAGACTTAACTCTTTTCTGAGGTTCATCTTCTTGAATTTCTATCTCATGACTTCTTAAAGAACTAATTAGTTCCTCAAGACTCGTGTTGTTCAGATCATTTGCCATTTTCAAAGCAGTTACCATTGGTCTCCATTTTACAGGCAGACTCCTGATAATCTTCTTGACATGATCAACAGTAGAGTAACATTTGTCCAGAACTCTGAGTCCTGCAACAAGCATCTGGAATCTTGAAAAAATAGTTTCCACAGATTCGTTGTCTTCCATTCTAAAGGCCTCATACTTCTGGATTAGAGACAGAGCCTTTATTTCCTTGACTTGAGCATTGCCTTCATGAGTCATCTGAAGAGAGTCAAAGATAGACTTTGCAGTCTCTCTATCTGTGATCTTTATATACTCTGTATATGAAATAACATTTAGCATAATCGTTCTCGCTCTGTGATGAATCTTGTAGGTTTTCTTTTGAGCCTCTGTAAATGAGCTTCTGGCAATCTTTTTGCCTTTGGCGTCTACTAGATGCTTGTAGCCATCAACTACCAGATCCCATAGATCCAAATCAAATCCCAGAAAGTAGCTTTCGATTTTGGCTTTCCAATAGTCAAATTTCTCGCCATCAAAGATATGAGGTTTTGCACTATATGAATCTCTTTCATTATTATGAGAAGTAACATTAGAACCAATTGGGGCAGCAATTATTTTTCACACTTTGGATCGGTACTGAACACTGTTAGGTGCTTGATAAAAATTCAAACTTTTTATCTTCTCACAACCAGGCTCTGATACAAATTGAAGGTGTGAGAAAAACATAAGAAAGGGGAGTTTGAATTGGGCTTTTGAAAATGAAAGCTTTTTATAAAACTCAAACAAAAATCACAAATTGACTAATAATAGGGAAATACACACGATATATCCTGGTTCACTTGAAAACTATTAAGTTAATCCAGTCCACCCGCCAAGGTGATTTTGTCTCTCTCAAGCGAGGACTTATTCCACTATAACCAAACTGATTACATTTGCTCTAGCAATTGCTGGTGACTAACAACAATGCACAAGCCAACTGCAAGTGACTAACAACAATGCACAAGTCAACTGCAAGTGACTAACAACAACCTCTAAGACACACTAGTCCTAGACTTCTTAAGAATTCTGACCTACCCGGTCTCTTAATGAAATCAAACAACCGTTTGAAAGTAAAATGTGTTTACAAATAATTGCTTCTACTTAAGCTGATATGTAACCAGATTTTAGAACAAAATAATTTAAGAATGATATTAACAATAGAGCATATGAATAGTGAATTGTTTTCTTTCATTCTTGAAGTCCTCAAGCCTTTTTATAGCCATGCATGATGTGACCGTTGAAGGATATTTCTGACATTTCAGAATTATGGCGGCTTGAAAGATCGTGGAAGACAACTAGTACATTTGCGTCTGCCCTATCTAGAGTGGAGCAAGGCGACCTCATAGTATCGTTGTACTGTTGTACCTCGTTTCTTAGTCTTCTCAACTTCCTGACTTCAGAGGCTTCTAAGACCATGAGTTAGAAGAAGGGAAAACGTAACTTGGGTCTTAAGAGCTTCAAGCCTTCAGAGTCTGCAAAGCTATATCTTCAGAGTCTTCAGCACTTGGTCTTCTAAACTTGTTGTCTTCAGAAGCATAAGTCTTCTGCGTCTGGACTTTGCTCATCAGAACTTCTGTCTTCAGATCTTCAAAATTTGTTTTCTTAAGTCTTCAGCATCAGGACTTGTTCATCAGAACTTCTGTCTTCAGATCTTCAGAACTTGTTTTCTTAAGTCTTCAGCATCTGGACTTGTACATCAGAACTTGTGTCTTCAGATCTTTAGAAATTTTTTTCTTAAGTCTTTGTATCAGAGTCATACAACTTCAGAGTCTTCTGAAGCAAATGCTATTGTTCAGCAGAACAATTGTAGCTCAAAAGCAGAACAATTTTCTTCTAATGACTTAGCCACACTATTTATCAGAAGCAGAACCTGTTTGTTAGATTCTCAAAAGTAACAAACATTAGAATACCAAAATTGTTCGTACAAATATACTTATTTGTTATCATCAAAACTCAGAGGTATTATTGCAGAACCAACCCTTGTTCTAACACGCACATCAAGTGTTCGATAAATTCTTTGTGTGTATTTTGTTTGCGTTTTGGTTCATTGGATATACGAATTACGATTAGCATTGCACTTAATTAATTCATAGCTTGATCATTGTTGAACATTTACGTTCATTATCAATCCGTTTGGTTTGCGTTACGTATATTTCTTTTTGATAGTAGGTTCGGTTAGACGATTCGATCTGGGTCATTTTTCTGTTGCACCACATTTTTGAAAATAGATTTTTGCCAAAAGTTTTTGGTTGTAAAATTTGTGATCTATTCACCCCCCTTCTAGATCAAAGCCCATCGTCTAACAAGTGGCATCAAGAGCTCTGGTTCATTCAGTGCTTGAGATGCATTTCTTAGAAGAATGGCTACTGAACCTAAGGGTGCGTAAAATAGAGCACTAATTTTCACCGGTGAAAGTTATGGCTATTGGAAAGCACATATGTGTATTCATGTTAACTCAGTTGACAAAGGTATTTGGGATGCTATCCAAAATGGTCTAAATGAAATAACTATGACCAATAAAGGTGGTGTCACAATACCTAA
Organism: Lathyrus tuberosus; assembly: GCA_022829125.1. Lineage (NCBI taxonomy): Eukaryota > Viridiplantae > Streptophyta > Magnoliopsida > Fabales > Fabaceae > Lathyrus > Lathyrus tuberosus. The sequence goes on from JALAZF010000639.1 coordinate 1,696,938, forward strand.
AACGGAAGCATAATGGGATGATAACTATAGGAAATTATGGTCACATGATTGGAAAGTGAAGAACATTCTCACTTCAACCTTGGGAGTTGATGAGTTTTATCGCGTTTCTCATTGTGAGATCGCCAAAGCTATGTGGGACCGCCAAAGCTACTACACTTAAGGCTAGTAGCCTAGGGATGCAAAGTTAATTATGATCTTACTTTTATGTGAGTCCCAAGAAATTTAGTAATAATTAAAGATAAGCCCTTAGTAAAAGTAGAAAGGTGAAAAGGCAGGCCACTAACATTCATTACTACAAAAAAGGTTTATCACCTCAGTTGAAAAAACATTTTTTACCAAGGTTGGTGTTACGTAGTAACGTAGGATGTGATAGATAGTGCGCTACTTTCCACTACAAGTTATTATCCGAGGTGAGAAATTGGATAACGCTCCACTTTTCACCACAGTTGGAATTTCTAATTATGGTAAAAAGTGGATTGGTAATGGATTTGATTCCTAGCAAATTTATTTTGGCATCTTGGCATGTGGATGTTTCCCTCGATTGTTAAAGCTAACCGAGGGGATAAGTGTGTTGGTGATAACATTTCACAATAGTTGGGTGACTCAACCATGGTGAATTCAATTAATTTTTTTATATAATCTTTTTTTAATTAGGTTAAATATGTATATGGTCCCTATAAATAACCCAAAATTTGATTTTAGTCCCTTTAAAAATTTCCTTTGAATAATGGTCCTCCTAAAGTTTTCCATCCACACTTTTGGTCTCTGTTGTCTACTTATTCTAACGGAAGCCAGTGTGGCACGCCACGTCACTTAAAGTCCAAAAAGCATATTAGATTGTGGAGGTTACAATCCTCCCTAAACTAAAACTAATTTATATATAAAAAAAACAAGAAGTGTAGCCAGTGTAACCTGCCATTACTCCATGAACAACACTTTGAGCAAGAAGTGTGTAGTACACATTATCAGAAACATTACTTGGAAAATCTCGGATCATATAGGTTGGATATGTAACACAAAAAAGAGAAAACAATATTCTTTCAGTTATTAATTTCTTGCACACCTGCAACATATTACGAATTTCAGTATTACATACCTATATATTTGAGAGTTATAACCAGCTTTGTAAGGTAGCATACATCGCAATAAATCCTGCACAGCAGATCACAAAAAATATAATTTTATTCAAATTCCACTATGGTATAACACCATTATAGTTGCAATTTATCACGTTGGTTAGTTAAGGTGTTATAAACATGTAGGAAACTTGCCATTGTCTCAACCCATCAACTTGACGACACCGATACCTTTTTTAACACTTTCAACTTCAACATTTGTTGCATTTATAGCACGTAAGTACAGTGTAGAAATAATCTACATTAGTATCATCAATTGTTGGAGGTTCACCCGGTAGTGCCACCCATCTCTATAAAAGAAAGAGAAATCAAGATAGATGCAAAGTAAACTAATAGAGGCTTGGACAGTAAGTACAGTTCTAATGGAAAAATTAGTAGTTATGAATGTAACAATTCTAGTAATATTTTGTAGGTTGAAAAGCTCAATAATTATCACAACTCAAGAAACCATCTTGAACTCTTATTTTCATGGAGAGCATTTGAGGTCCAACCTTGTTCTTGTCGCCTATATTATTGAAATTTTCATTCTAAGCATTGCAACATACCTCCCCCTCATGGTGGGAAGTACGCGAAGTGTCATATATTATCTTTTAAGAAATGAAACTACAACATAATATGTTAAATTAGAAACATTCAAGATTTAAATTTCAAATTCCATGATCTACTCTAGATTGATGTAGCCACAATCAACTGCATTTCAGGAAATTGCAAATAATAAATAATCTAGAAATTTCAGCAGTAGTCGATTCAATTGTTTTACACAAATTTATAAGGCAGCTTGGAAATATATGTTCATTACTAAATGTCAAAGATTACCAGGATTCATCACTAATAAAAGTAAAAGTCCAAATTAAAAAGATTAATATTTCATTCTATAAGGATCCAGAAAATACAATATTTAACATATTATCAAAAGAAAGTTACACAATGTTAAAAATATTAATTGAAAGACAAATGTAGCAACTTTATAATCATTTGACAGAAGAAGTAACCCAAAAATTTAGTAGTAGACAAGAGCAGATCTTAAATTATATTTTAATTGAAAACATCTACATTTGAACCCTCTTATATGTTATTCTCCTCAAGATTTTCATATCCTTTACCATCAGATAAAGAAGGTTGTATTTTCGTCACAGATTTGAGAAGCACGTCAATGGGATTGACTAAAATATCAAACTTCATAAAACAACATAATGATTCATTAATTTTAGTATTCAAACACACACACACACACACACACACACACACACACACACACATATATATATATATATATATATATATATATATATCAGGAAATCAATATACATTGAAAAAATAAAAGTCATTTCTTATTTCCAATTTCAATAGAAACATATAACATTAAGTCAACATAAAACCATAAATCATCACTCAGTGATAGGTGTATGAACCATATTCACTTATTTCTCCTCACAAACATCATTTCTTCTGTGTAATCACAAAATAAAACTAACAAATCAAAAACATAAACATAAAAGGTTGACTGATCAAAGAAACATCACAACCTTTGAAAAGCCCTTGAACACCTTTAATGATTCTTCATCAAAAACCATAAAATCTTGAACACCTACAATGATTCTTCATCAAAACCATTAAATCAAAAAGTGTAAACTGAACCCATAACATCAAAAAGTTAAGAACTCTAAACACGAACTCAACACATAACTGAAATAGAGCAAGAGAGATGATTTACATAGAGAAAATAAGAAAAGTGTTTTTTTATAAATGAATAGAAGATATAACCATGTAAACTTTTTGTGTCAAAAGAAAAAAAGGTTTAGAAGAAAAGAAGAAAAATGTGGGGATTAGAAAAATGGATCTGAGAAATAAAAGTGTGTGAGAGTGAAGGAAGAAGATAAAGAGTGAAGAATGGGGAGAGAGAAAATAAGGAAAAGATGAATGAGAAGTTTGAGAGAACAAATAATGACGTGTTGAAAAGTGAAAGTGAAATAAAAGTACAAAAAGTTGGATATGTTAGTTTGATTTGGAACCAAATTCAACAAAATAGGTTCAATAGGCTGCATAAAGCAAAACTAAGTAGAAAAGGTAACAATTAAATTGGTTCAATTTTAAAATTTTGGATTAAAATTTCCCCCAAATTGAGGATGTGTCAGAAAAGGATAAAAAGGCAAAGATGAGTTTTCCATTACCTCTAAATTTCTTATATTATAGATGTTTTAAACAATAATGTCAAACTCCACAAGGTAATGATTAGCTATTAGGAATAGACTATAAAGGGTTCCAGAAAAGATAGTAGCCCCAACAAAGGGTTCTAGAAAAGATAGTAGCCCCAACCAGATAACACAAATTGATTATTTCCAGGACTATCTATTAATCAAATTAATGCTAATAAACACACAATTCACAATAGGGGTGTTCATTGGTTCGGGAAAATCTGAATCAAATAAGAATACAAATTAAACCATGGTGTTTGGTTTAGACACTTTTTCAGTTTGGATAAAAACCAAACCAAACCAATGAAATCATATGTTAATTGGTTCGGACAACAGATTTTCAAAATACTACCCGCGAGCCTGTCTATATGAACTAATCATGATTAATTAGTATAATATATATCATCATTATTATGGAAACTAAAATCAGATTTTCAACTTCAAGAAAAAAATGAAACGTCATTTATGATATTCACAACCAATATGGAGTAACTAAAAAATTGGAAATTTAATATTATTTTAGAAAATTAATTGATGTAAATTAGATATTTTAAAAAATATTTTTGCACATTTGTTTCTAATATATCCGATTAGCCCAAACTAACTTGTTAGTTATCAGTTTGGTTTAATTTAAACTTTATCACAAAAATGTGCAAATCCAATCAAAATTAATTCATATATTTTTGATCGGTTTGGGCATCAGGTTTTTCCAAAATCGAACCAAACTGGCTTGCAAACACCCCATTATTCACAATATTATAAAGATCAAAGGATATTGACATTTTCAATACTCAAAAATCATCCAAGGTATGCCACATGTTGTTCAAAGTGCGAACATAACAGTAATAATGGCTAGAATGAGTGTTATAACAAGAATTGCAAGTATCTATAAGACATTATTTGGATAAATTAATTTTCAAGGGTGTTAGAACATAAAGATATATTGTTATTATATTCTAACAAGGTTTTTCAATGCATAACGTAGAAAAAACTAACTAGAAAACAGATGACAAAACAGATGACATGAAATCCATACATATCTCCGAGTAGTTTTCCCGGTTGATATAGACCTCGTCTTTTTGTTTAAGTTTTCAAAAAAAAAAATTATTTTTTTGTCAAATATGTTGTTGATTTTAAGCAACGTGGCGTGCTACATAAACTTCTGATAAAGACACTAGACGACAGTGATAAAAAATATAGACGAAAAACTTTAAAAAATCATGATTTGAAGAAAATTTTTATAGGCATTAAAATTGAATTTGAGTTTTTTTATAAGGAAGAAAAATATAGTTAAGTCTTTTTAATTTTACATATAATTTTATTATAACCTCTATTGTATACCACATTTTTACCATAACAGAATATGAATCAAAATATGCAATAAAATGTGGAATATATATATATATATATATATATATATATATATATATATATATATATATATATATATATATATATAGCATGCATCTTGTACCGAAATGTTAAATAAACCTATACATATTATTTACATATAAATCAATATTGCACACATATTACAAAATTATCAACTTGCCTTATAAATCTCATAGAAGTAAGATGCCCAATGTGAACTGAGTTCTTTTAAATCTTCTTATATGAATGGTGTATGTTGTTAAGCATTTATATGAGTTGAACCAAATGTAACAACACTTAATTAGAAATGATAACAAACTATTATACGATAATTAATATGTAATTGTAAATGTATATTACTCGCTCCCAAGAATCAGCAATATCGGCAAAGACAATGTTTATCATGTGTTTCATGACATAATATCCATACTTGTTTCCTTCAGGATGTTTCCTCGCCTATAAATGGATTTTATATAGTGAGTAATAATACATACAAAAAAACATGCAATTATAGATAAAAGAATGTCATAAATAATACACTTACTATAGGGATATAAAATTTGGGCTTTCTTCTAAGTCCTTTCTATATATTACTTCCCTTTACATCTCTATATATTGAAAATAATTTAAAGATTACACATTAATTATAAAGTCACCTGAAATATAATTTTATGTAGCAATTAAATGTTTCATCCTTGAGTTGTTTTCCTAAGGAACATAACAGAATAAGCATACTCTACCGAGGAAATATAATAATCAATTGCCAATGACCACTGCATGAACCCGGGCATAATTAGAATTGTGTAAAGAAATTGAATAATAAATAAAAGAAAAACCTACTTCATAATTACTTACAAATGAGTAGAGTTGTTGATTAAACTTACGGTATTTAATCTCTTTTGTAACTAACTCTGTTAGCTTTGTAACTTCCAGCTAAGCTTCTTATTGCTTAGTCACTATGCTTATATAAGCATCATCTTGTACAGTTGGCTTATCATCAATAATATCATTACTTCACTTTATCTTCTTCTCTTTCATTCTGTTTCATCTTCACTGAGTTAAGATTCATCCTTAGTTGCAACAATCCTCACAAAGTGTAGGAGGAAGAATATGCGACTCTAACATGGTATTATTCACATGATCAATCTTCCCCGCTTCCCTGCTTACTCATATTCAATCTGTTTTTCACTCAGCTTTCAACCACGGTTCGTGTTAATCAAGATCTTGATTTCAGGTTAACAATGACGTCTAAAGAAAATCAAGAATCGTTTGTCAAAAATCCCGCGCAATCTCAAGAAACCTTCACTGGTTTTGCTGTGCCCAAATCCACAAACTCGTACAGACCGAAGCTCTCAATCAAGCTTCCGGAAAATAATTATCTTCTTTGGAATCAACAAGTTGAAGGTGTGATTCTATCTTAGAAAATGCATAAGTTCGTAGTGAATCCGCAGATACCACAGAAGTTCAAGTAAGATCAAGATCGTGTCACAAGTATGAGTTCTAAGGATTATGAAGCTTGGATAGTACGAAACCAAGCACTGTTTATCTGGTTGCTATCAACAATCTCTGAATCAGTGTTACCATAAGTTTTTGCGTGTAAACATGCTTTTGAAGTTTGGGACAAGATTCACCAATTTTTCAATGCCCAAATGAAAGTTAGGGTTAAACAGTTGAGAGCTGAAATCAAATCCACCAAGAAGGGAACCAAATCCATCATATAGTATGTTTTGAGAATCAAAGCTATAGCTAACTCTCTCTTGGCTATTGGTGACTCTATTTCTGAATAGGATCAAGTCGATCCAATACTGCAAGGTCTTCTTGAGGAGTACAATTCATTTGTTATGCAAATGTATGGGTGTCCTCCACCTCCTACTATGTGTGATGTTGAAGCCTTACTGTATGTGCAAGAAGCATAATTGGATAAGTTTCGTGAGGAATTAGCAGCCGCCACTGTTGCAGCAAATGTGGCACATACGAATCCAGAAGATAATAACTCCATAGAAGCTTATTCTGCAAGTCGTGGTAGAGGAAGGTCCAATCGAGGTCAAAGTAGAGGTAGAGGCATGTATACACCTGGAAATCGCCTAACCTATCAACTATGTGGAAAATATGGACATGAAGTTACAACCTGCTGGCATAGGTTTGATGAAAACATCATGCCCCCCACCTCAAGCAATGATTCAAATGGATCGACCAACAACAATTCTCGCAAGCAAGAAGCAAGTTATGAAGCCTCACAGAACACCCAAACTGTTGCAATAATGGCTACCACAAGCAGACCCTCAGCATACACTCAAGAATACCACTTACCATCTGAGCTAGAATCCCAGGCTTGGTGTGCAGACTCAGGTGCATCTCATCACTTAACAACTTAGGCCTTTCTTTTGCAAAACACAAAGCCTTATGTAGGAACCAATAAAGTCTATGTAGGAAATGGCCAAACACTTACCATACAATATATAGGGTCCTCACAATTTCACTCTAAAATCAATCCTTCTTGTGTGTTAACCCTTGCTAACATCCTACACGTTTCCTCCATAACTAGAAACTTATTATCTATTTCAAAGTTTTATAGTGATAATAATATTATACTTGAGTTCCTACCTGATAAATGCTATATTAAATCACAGGCTTCTAGACAAGTTATTATTGAAGGAGTCTTAGATGTTAGTGGCTTGTATTGCTTTCCTCAGCTTCCTATCAATCCCCAAAGGTCTCACAGTCACACCAACAACTTTAGTACTTTTAATGGTATTCAAAGTTATGTTGTTTCTCATTCTAATTTACATAGCATAGATACTTGTAATACTAGCACATTATGGCATCATAGGCATGTCCATGCCAATTTTATTTTTGTTGCTTCTATACTCAAATTATGTAACATTCCTTCTGCTAATAAAAATAGGAATTCATTTTGTACCTCTTGTAATCTTGGCCAGGCATAAAAATTGTATGCCCCTCTAACCACAATAGTTTATCTTAAACCCCTTGATATGATATACACTGACCTATGGGGTCCTTCCCCAAATCTTTCTAGTTCTGGATACATGTAGTACATAGCTTTTGTAGATGGCCACACTAGATAAACCTGGTTGTACATGATTAAGCAAAAATCTGAAGCCTTACATGCTTTTAAACTTTTTTCAGTGTTTGTCCAAACACAATTTAGTGTTACCATCAAGTTTGTTCAATATGATTTTGGAGGAGAATTTAGAACTTTCACCAAATACTTGACTGAGTTAGGCATCGCACATAGGCTAACTTGCCCACATACCTCCCATCAAAATGGGACAGTAGAGATAAAGCACAGACAAATAGTTAAAATGGGACTTACATTGCTAGCTCATGCTTCTTTACCTATTTCCTATTGGTACTATAGTTTTTCTACCTCTGTACATATCATCAATAGACTTCTCTCTTCCACCCTACTAAATTCTAATTCACCCTTTCATGCCTTGTATGGTAAAAATCCAGACTACTCTACAATGAAAGTGTTTGGGTGTTCATGTTTTCCTCTACTTAGGCCATATAACAAACATAAACTTCAATTAAGAAGTCAAGAATGTGTATATCTTGGTCTCCCTCCTCAACATAAAGGGTTTAGGTGTCTGAACCAAGATGGAAAGTGTACATTTCTAAGGATGTCACCTTCAATGAACATACTTTTTCTTTTCCTTACTTATTTCATCACAATCACAAGAGTACCCCTACAAAGTCTCAAAATACAGGTTGTGTCTTGCTCTACGTCTAGCTCTCTTGGCCCTGTTATCATTTCCTTAAGTCATAACAACATTGTTCCTACTTCCTATCAGTCTCCCAATTTAGAAGCAAAATCTAGTGAGAATCAGCCCCTTGACCCTACAGACCAACCTCTCATAAGTAACATAGGCCCCGCTAATGATCTTTATGACCAAGGACAAAATCTTGAGGATATGAATCAATTTAATAGCTCTCAGACTATTCCTATCCAACCTGTCCACAGTCACAGGCTTGTTGTTTCTGCTACAAAACATGTCCACAGTCACAGGTCTGTTGTCTCTGCTACAGAGCAGTCTGGCAATAACCAAAGCTTAAACTAGTATGCTACAAGTCAAGGTCTACCCAGCCCCTCCACTAGTCATCTGTTGAGTCCTATTGATCGATGGTAAAAGCTCTGAAATATGTAATCTTGACCAGGCCTGACATCGCATTCAGTGTAAACAAAGCTTGCCAGTTTATGTCTTGTTCTCTAGACACTCACTGGGCTGTTGTTAGAACACTTCTGAGGTATTTTAGTGGTATTACCACCCATGGTCTAATGCTAGCCCCTTCTCTTTCTACAGTAAGGTTCTCTCTCCGTGCCTAATGCGATTCTGAGTGGGCTAGTGATCCAGATGATAGAAGATCTACATCTGGATCATGCATATTCTTTGGAGCGAATTTGGTTTCTTGGAGCTTGAAGAAATAGTCCTTAGTGGCACGATCCAGCATGGAAGCGAAGTATCGATCATTAGCACATACCACATCTGAGCGGATTTGGTTGGAGTCCCATCTCTCAGAACTTTGCATTCCCATTCATCCACTAACATTAATTTGCAATAATTTAAGTGTTGTTCTTCTGTTACACAATCCAGTTCTTCATACTTGTACGAAACACATTGAATTAGACTTTGATTTTGTCAGAGAATGGGTAGTAGGTGGGAAGCTGAGAATCCAACATGTTTCAGCTGACCTCCAACTTGCTGATACACTTACTAAACCCCTTGGAGCATATGCTTTTCAAGAAATTCGTAACGAACTCAAGGTGGTGTGTGTAACACCCCATTTTCTACCCGATAATTCTATTAAAATCAGAGTTATAAAATTTTCAACATAAAACGGGATATCACATTTTCAACTTTAAAATCAACCACATAATAGTTAACCATGAAAGATACATAACAATTCAAGGGAACATAAACCAACAAATAGTCTCCAAAAATATTCAACTTATCAAATGCAACGCAACGGATTCATAATCATCGTAATAGCATCTTTATCCAACATAAAACAACTTTAAATTAAACACAAAGTATTTTTCGGCAATTTCACTAAAAATTCAGCATGTAAACAATTAAACAAAAGATATGTGTCATCCCCCCGAGTGCTACGTATCAGAGCGACAACCACCGACTCGAACTAAGGTAACCGGCTACTCCTCTTGATTACCTGCACGTTGCCAACATAGGGACAACATTCAAACAGAAGGGGTGAGATATCGAATTTTATAAACGAAGTATGATAAACAATACATAGATAGGAATCATACAAATATCACCGCTTCACATCAACAACCAACAAAATCAACAACAACTTGAAAAATGCAACTTTAATGCAACTCGACTATGTTATGCATGTGGTACCATCGGAGTAAAACTCCCAACTTAAAATTGCCAGTTTATCGAGGCATCAAGGCATAAGCCTTCAACTTTCAACTTTCAACTTGTGCCAATCCAGGCCAACGTGGTGTGAGCAACGGCTCCGACATAAAATACAATGTATGCTTTACGACATGCACAACTCATCAACATAGACAACTCAACAACATCGACAACATAATCAACTTAAAACAACATAACAACTTATGCAATGTTGGCTATCAAGCCTACAACTTAAAACTTGTCCGTATACCGGAACAAAATAATACAACTCAGTTGCACCTGCAAATTCAACTTTTCCCACATAAATTTCAACAAAACAAACCAATAAAATCATCTACTAAACTACCCGACTTACCACGTCAATTTTCGTTAAATTCCGAGCGACTAAATTTTCCGCCTAAATCGGCTAAACCGACTAAAACTACATTATTTTCACTTCTGCTGTTAATACTAGTTTATTATAAAATTCTGTAACTTTATCTGGTTTCTAATACAATTCCCTGTTATAGTTTAAAATCATTTGTCATGAAAATTTGCATCATTCTGTTTCTGCTACTTGTTCCACTTTCTGTCAAAACTACTACTGCTACTTATTTAGATTTCTGTCAAAAACCTGTTAAATAATTCATGAATTATGTGTTCTACTAATTACTGTTGCTAGCATCTAGATTTAATGATGTATGTTTTTCTTTTGTTAATCCCTTAATCCTAATATTTATGGTCTAGTAATTTATAGTGGAAAAATAAGATTAAGTGCTTACTAAACTAATAAAACACAGAGTGGCCCACGCCACTTATTATTTCATGTGGCCTGCGCCACCTTCCTTGCCTGTGGCTTGCGCCACATCTATTTCATTGGTTGGTTGTGGCGTGCGCCACCCTTAGCAGAGATGGCTTGCGCCACATGCTTTTCTCTCTTATTTTGGGTGGCCTGCGCCACCCATATGTGTGTGGTGGGTGGCCTGCGCCACCCGTACATCTGTGAACAGTGTTATTTCATCCCCGACCAAATTTCCAGAAAATCAACAACTTCACTGCAACATTCATAAAATCACCCAGCAACAAATTTCACAGAAATCACAGAAATCGGCCAATCAACATTTTCACAGAATCAATCAATATAACCCCATCGACAATACATTATCAAAATCAAATTCAATTAACATCAACATCAATATCAATTTCCACACAGACGAAAACAACTTATCAGAAAATCAATGGAAAACAGTCATATAATCCCCAACCCTTATATCATTCATCATAGTCCGGTTATAATAGTCAAACCCACCCTTACCTTGGATTGAAGGCAGCTCGAAAATCGATCGGATTCCGGGAATTTGGCACCGGTAGCGGTTTCTCTCGTTCTCCTCTTCTTCTCTAACTGATACAAACCTACTATTTCTTTCTATTTCTTTTATTTTATTAAAATACTATTATTCTAATATAATATCTAATGGGCCTAAATCATACACCCCTTAATTTACTAATTCCGACACGAATCCAAGCCCACGAAACCAACACACTCCAACAACGGTAATGTTACTACTAATATTATTCCACGACTTTCTGACTTAATATTCCGACTTAATTTATCAAAACAAAAAATCGATCGAATAATCACAAACAAATAATTAAATATTCAATTAAATAAATAATTAAATATTTGGGCGTTACAACTCTCCCCCACTTAGAATATTTTCGTCCTCGAAAATTTACCTGATTCAAACAGCTCGGGATAGGAGTCTCGCATCTTTCTCTCCAATTCCCACGTCATGCTTTCTCCAGTTGCTCCCAACCAGACAACTTTCACCAACGCGATCTCTTTCCCTCGCAAAGTCTTCATTTCACGATCCGCGATTCGCACAGGCTTCATCTCCACCGTGAGATTATCCCGTACTTGCACATCATCCATACTAACCACATGAGACGGATCTAAAATGTACTTCCGAAGTTGCGACACATGAAACACATCATGCAGATTCGAAAGATTTGGCGGTAATGCCACTCGATAAGCAACTTTCCCAACTCTGTCCAAAATCTGATATAGACCGATAAAACGAGGAGTGAGATTCTTAGACTTCAAAGCTCTCCCAACACCGGTCACAGGCGTGACTCTCAAAAACACATGATCACCCGCTTGAAATTCCAAATCCTTCTTCCGCTTGTCATGGTAACTTTTTTATCTACTTTGAGAAGCTTTCGTTTTCTCTCGAATCAACTTCACTTTCTCGGTAGTTTCTCGAACTAACTCCGGTCCAAGGACTACACTTTCACCAGATTCATGCCAACACAACGGAGTTCTACACCTCCGACCATACAGTGCTTCAAAAGGTGCCATTCTGATACTAGAATGGTGACTATTATTATAAGTGAACTCGATCAACGGAAGATAAGTATCCCACGAACCTCCCTGCTCAAGAACACAAGCTCTCAACAAATCCTCCAACGATTAAATAGTCCTCTCAGTTTGACCATCCGTCTGAGGATGATATGCCGAACTCAACCTCAGCTTAAAACCCAACGCTTCTTGTAGACTCTTCCAAAACTCCGACGTAAACCTCAGATCTCTATCCGACACGATACACAAAGGGACGCCATTCAACTTCACAATTACTTGGATATAAATCTCTTCCAACTTCGCAATCGGATATGTGATGTTAATAGGTATAAAATGAGCCGACTTCGTAAGCCTATCAACAATCACCCAAATTGAATCATGTCCTCTTGAAGTAATAGGCAACCCCGTCACAAAGTCCATAGAAATTCTATCCCATTTCCACTCTGGAACTTCTAACGGTTGCATCAACCCCGCAGGCCTCTGGTGTTTCAATTTTTGACTTCTGACAAGTCAAACACGCATATACAAATCGTGCCACATCTTCTTTCATTCCGGACCACCAAAATATCTTCTTCAAGTCTTGGTACATTTTAGTAGCTCCCGGATGAATACTCAGATTACTTCTATGACCCTCTTCAAGAATCTTCTTTTTCATATCTGCATCATCAGGAATGCAAATTCAATCATGCAGTCTCAACACACCTCGTGCATCCATCTTAAAGTCACTCTTCTCCGATTGTCCACAACTATTCATGATGTCTACTAGTTTCACATCCAGCTTCTGAGCCTCTCGAATACTGTCCAGAAAATCATTGTTAATCTTCAACATGCCCAGCATAACACTCTGCGGTGTCACTTCGCAAACCAAACTCATATCTCGAAACTGCTCAATTAATTCCAATTCCTTAATCATCATTGCTGACATATGCAGGGTCTTTCGGCTTAAAGCATCGGCCACAACATTAGCTTTTCTTGAATGGTAATTTAAACCGAAATCATAATCTTTCAGCAATTCTAACCACCTTCGCTGTCTCATATTCAGCTCCTTCTGATCAAACAAGTACTTTAGGCTCTTATGGTCACTATAAACTTCGAATCTAGAACCATAAAGATAATGCCTCCAAATCTTCAGCACAAAAACCACTGTAGCAAGTTCCAGATCATGCGTAGGATAGTTCTTTTCATGAGTCCTCAACTGTCGCGACGCATAAGCAATTACCTTATTGTTCTGCATAAGCACACCTCCTAAACCCATCAACGAAGCATCACAATAAACCACAAACGGTTCTCCTGGATTCGGTAATATCAACACTGGAGCTGACATCAACCTCTTCTTCAGTTTGGTAAAACTTTCTTCGCACTGAACATCCCACACGAAAGCTTTACTTTTACAAGTCAATCTAGTTAACAGAAGTGCCAACTTAGAAAACCCTTCAATAAACCTTCTATAATAACCAGCTAGTCCCAAAAAGCTTCTAATCTCAGTAGCCGACCTCGGAGTTTCCCATTGCAACACAACATCTACCTTAGAAGGATCCACGGCAATACCACTACCTGAAATCACATGACCAAGGAAACTGACTTCCTTCAACCAAAACTCGCACTTGGACAGCTTCGCATACAACTTCTTGTCTTTCAAAACCTCCAATATTGTTCTCAAATGTTCCTTATGCTCTTCTTCTGACTTAGAATAAATCAGAATATCATCAATGAATACAACCACAAAATGATCCAGATAAGTATGAAAAATGCGGTTCATGTATTCCATGAATACTCCTGGCGCATTAGTAACACCGAAAGGCATCACTGAATACTCGTAATGTCCATACCGTGTTCTGAACACCGTCTTCTGAATATCCTCATCCTTCACTTTAATATGATGATAACCCGATCTCAAATCAATCTTGCTAAACACGCGAGCACCCACCAACTGGTCCATCAAATCATCTATTCTCAGAAGTGGATACTTGTTCTTAATTGTTACTTTATTCAACTGTCTATAATCAACACAAAGTCTCATACTTCCATCTTTCTTCTTTACTAACAACACTGGAGCTCCCCACGGCGATACACTTGGTCTTATAAACTTCTTCTCAAGTAGTTCCTCCAACTACTTCTTCAATTCAGACAACTCGGATTTCGACATTCTGTACGGTGCCATCGAAACAGGTCTGGTACCAGGTACAAGATCAATCGCAAATTCAACCTCTCTCTCTGGCGGTACATCAGGAATTTCATCAGGGAAAACTTCAGGAAATTCACTCACCACTTGCAATTCCCCAATCTTATCTTTGCTCTCAATAGACAACGTTTCCATCAACGAAAACATCTGAGCCTCTTTTTTCATCAATTGCTGTAACTCTCTGAAAGACAACAATCCAACTCCTTCCTCTTCCGGAGAAGAAAACCTCACCGATTTGCGATAACAATTTATATGAACGTAGTTATACTCTAACCAGTTCATACCTAGGATTACATCCATTCCGGTCAGCGGCAAACAAACCAAATCAACATAAAAGTCTTTATCGAAGATCGATAAAGGACACCTTAAACACACAAGAGAAGTAGTCACTGATCCCTTAGCTGGAATCTCGACGATTAATTCTCCATTCATAGCAGATAACTTAAGACCCAATCTTTGAACACAATCAGCAGAAACAAAACAATGTCTAGCACCAATATCAATAATAGTAATTAAAGGAGTACTATTAATGAAGCATGTACCTCTGATAAGTCTGTCCTCTTTAGCTGTCTGAGTTTCTGCTAACGCGAACACTTTTCCGGTCTGAGCTTTCTTTGGCTTCTGACACTGACTACCAACATGCCCCTCTTCACCACAATTAAAACAGATCATCTCCTTATGCTTGCAATCAGATATCGTATGTCCAGTCTTACCACATCGGAAACATCTCTTCACCTCAACAGTACACACATTACTCTTATGACTAGACTTCCCACATTTGAAACAAGTTATGCCAGCAGGAGCATCTCCCCCACTAGTCCTCTTGCCCTCAGTCGCTCTCTGTTTACCCTTTCCGGCTGGAGCATCATAAGGCTTGCCACAGTTCTGTTGTTGCTTGCCTCTTCTATCACTAATAATCTTGTAGTGAGCATTGTTGTCCTCTTCATATATTCTGCAATTGTCAACCAAATCAGAGAAGACACGAATCTTCTGATACCCAACAGCTTTCTTGATCTCAGAGCGCAACCCGCTCTCAAACTTTATGCATTTAGAAAACTCAGCATCATCCCCGGTATAGTACGGATAAAACTTAGCCAACTCAACGAACTTCCCAGCATAATCGGTAACCGACATAGTTCCTTGCTTCAGCTCAAGAAACTCAATCTGCTTCTTACCACGAACATCCTCTGGATAATACTTCCTCAGAAATCCCTTCGGAACACATCCCAAGTGATAACTTCACCTGTGGTTTCCAACCTCTGACGAGTCTTTAGCCACCAGTCATCAGCTTCGACTGCTAGCATATGAGTCCCATAACGAACCTTCTGCGCTGGAGTGCAGTCCATCACACGGAAGATCCTCTCAATCTCTTTCAACCAATCCAACGCTCCATCAGGATCATACTTGCCCTTGAAGGTAGGCGAATTCTCCCTCTGAAAATTCACCAGACTGCGAGATCCATCATTCTCTCCAGCGTTCGATAAATTCTGCACAGCCTGAGCCATTGCTTGCATTGCAGCTGCCATTGCAGGATCGTTCCTTCCAGCCATCTCAACTTATTACTACAACACAAACAAAAGTTAGAACCAAATAACAATACTCGATTGTTAAACAACTACGACTCGACACTTGGCCGGACGGACCGACCTGCTCTGATACCACTAATGTAACACCCCATTTTCTACCAGATAATTCTATTAAAATTAGAGTTATAAAATTTTCAACATAAAACGGGATATCACATTTTCAACTTTAAAATCAACCACATAATAGTTAACCATGAAAGATACATAATAATTCAAGGGAACATAAACCAACAAATAGTCTCCAAAAATATTCAACTTATCAAATGCAACGCAGCGGATTAATAATCATCCTAATAGTATCTTTATCCAACATAAAACAAATTTAAATTAAACAAAAAGTATTTTTCGGCAATTTCATTAAAAATTCAGCATGTAAACAATTAAACAAAAGACATGCGTCATCCCCCCGAGTGCTACATATCAGAGCGACAACCACCGACTCGAACTAAGGTAACCGGCTACTCCTCTTAATTACCTGCACGTTGCCAACATAGGGACAACATTCAAACAAAAGGGGTGAGATATCGAATTTTATAAACGAAGTATGATAAACAATACATAGATAGGAATCATACAAATATCACCGCTTCACATCAACAACCAACAAAATCAACAACAACTTGAAAAATGCAACTTTAATGCGACTCGACTATGTTATGCATGTGGTACCATCAGAGTAAAACTCCCAACGTAAAATTGCCAGTTTATCGAGGCATCAAGGCATAAGCCTTCAACTTTCAACTTTCAACTTGTGCCAATCCAGGCCAATGTGGTGTGAGCAACGACTCCGACATAAAATGCAATGTATGCTTTATGACATGCACAACTCATCAACATAGACAACTCAACAACATCCACAACATAATCAACTTAAAATAACATAACAACTTATACAACGTTGGCTATCAAGCCTACAACTTAAAACTTGTCCGTATACTGGAACGAAATAATACAACTCAGTTGTACCTGCAAATTCAACTTTTCCCACATAATTTTCAACAAAACAAACCAATAAAATCATCTACTAAACTACCCGACTTACCACGTCAATTTTCATTAAATTCCGAGCGACTAAATTTTCCGCCTAAATCGGCTAAACCGACTAAAACTACATTATTTTCACTTCTGCTATTAATACTAGTTTATTATAAAATTTTGTAACTTTATCTGGTTTCTAATACAATGCCCTGCTATAGTTTAAAATCATCTGTCATGAAAATTTGCATCATTCTGTTTCTGCTACTTGTTCCACTTTCTGTCAAAACTACTACTGCTACTTATTTAGATTTCTGTCAAAAACCTGTTAAATAATTCATGAATTCTGTGTTCTACTAATTACTGTTGCTAGCATCTAGATTTAATGATGTATGTTTTTCTTTTGTTAATCCCTTAGTCCTAATATTTATGGTCTAGTAATTTATAGTGGAATAATAAGATTAAGTGCTTACTAAACTAATAAAACACAGAGTGGCCCACGCCACTTATTATTTCATGTGGCCTGCGCCACCTTCCTTGCCTGTGGCTTGCGCCACATCTATTTCATTGGTTGGTGGTGGCTTGCGCCACCCTTAGCAGAGGTGGCTTGCGCCACATGCTTTTCTCTCTTATTTTGGGTGGCATGCTCCACCCATATGTGTGTGGTGGGTGGCCTGCGCCACCCGTGCATCTGTGAACAGTGTCATTTCATCCCCGACCAAATTTCCAGAAAATCAACAACTTCACTGCAACATTCATAAAATCACCCAGTAACAAATTTCATAAAAATCACAGAAATCGGCCAATCAACATTTTCACATAATCAATCAATATAACCCCATCGACAATACATTATCAAAATCAAATTCAATCAACATCAACATCAATATCAATTTCCACACAGACGACAACAACTTATCAGAAAATCAATGGAAAACAGTCATATAATCCCCAACCCTTATATCATTCATCATAGCCCGGTTATAATAGTCGAACCCACCCTTACCTTGGATTGAAGGCAGCTCAAAAATCGATCGGATTCCGGGAATTTGGCACCGGTAGCGGTTTCTCTCGTTCTCAACTTCTCACGTTTTCCTCTTCTTCTCTAACTGATACAAACCTACTATTTCTTTCTATTTCTTTTATTTTATTAAAATACTATTATTCTAATATAATATCTAATGGGCCTAAATCATACACCCCTTAATTTACTAATTCCGACACGAATCCAAGCCCACGAAACCAACACACTCCAACAACGGTAATGTTACTACTAATATTATTCCACGACTTTCCGACTTAATATTCCGACTTAATTTATCAAAACAAAAAATCGATCGAATAATCACAAACAAATAATTAAATATTCAATTAAATAAATAATTAAATATTTGGGCGTTACAATGTGCAGCCATTTCCACTCTTCATTTGCGGGGGGTGTTAGTGATAAAATACTGCAGTAGAGTTGGGGATTAAACTTAGGGTAGTTAATCTCTTTTATAACTAATTATGTTAGCTTTGTAACTTCCTGCTAAGCTTCTTATTGCTTAGTCACTATGCTTATATCAGCATCATCTTGTACAGTTGTCTTATCATCAATAATATCATTACTTCACTTTATCTTTTTCTCTTTCATTTTGTTTCATCTTCACGGAGTGAAGATTCATCCTTAGTTGTAGCAATCCTCACAAAGTGTAGGATGCAGAATATGCAACTCTAACATGATTGATTCAACGAAATTGCATACTAAATGGGTCAAAGAATCCCTATATATTTTATTTATTTGTTTCTATACAAAAACGATGCATGTACCAAAATGTTAAAATAAAATTCAAAAATTGAAGTTAGTCTTAACATTGAAAGTACTTACCTACACCAATTTAAATGGACATTAATTATCATAGAAAATGTACTTACATGCACCTTGTAGTATATATATGTATCGCTACCCGTTCTCAAATACAAAATCCTTAACATTCTTAGGATAAAGATAAAAAAATTTATATTTATATCATGCTCTAATTTAGCAAACATGTCATCTTTAATATCCACGATCAACCATACTAATCTTTTTAACGGATCTTCATGAGGATTTGGCATCTCATTTAGGTCTGGATGACTGAACAACTTTCTTTTAGGCTCGCATCACCCAAAACCCCTTTTTTAAGCAACTCTACTACATTTGTATTCGGTTGAACGGTTATACCCATTGATTCATATTTATGAATCATAACAACTGTTGTAAATTATTAAGAATTAATAATCTTGAGTGTGTTCCAAAATGACAAGAAAATATGCAAGTGAAGATTAACTTTGAATTCAGGAATAAGCAACACTTGTGAAGTGTTGCAGTAGGCTTGAATTCGAATATAGGCAACACTTCGTGAAATGTTGCGGAATGAAAGTATGCAACTCTTGAAAAATGTTGTTGTAGGTGAAACAATGTAACTTTTGGTAAAGGTACGTAACTTTTGGCAAAAGCTTTTAACTCTTTGTAAAAGGAATTTGTTTCATCAAGGGTCGCGACCTTGTGAAACAACACCAATATGGCCAATAAATACTTCAATCCGGATTCAGAAAAATAAAACAAAAAACATGCATCATCTTCACAAAAATTTCAGACACTCTTCCCGACATTCGAGTTTTCATCGGTCTTGTGCAAACTCGAGTATAGACTGAATTATCCTAGGTATTCATGTGTTCCAACTCTAAGACATTTGAGAGTGCTTGAAATATTTTTAAGAAAAGTGATTTCGTTCACGATTCTAGCATCGATCCATACGGTTTATATTAATTTTCTAACAATCTTAAACGTATGTCAAATAATAGCAATCGAGACTTTGGTATCAAGAATCAAAAACAAGAATTGTCGTCAAATGGATTCTGGTACGCTTTTATGTATTTCCTAAAATATTAAAGCATTGTAAAAATTATAATATTAAAATTATAAAAAAAAAGTAAAAAAAAAGAAAGAAAATTTAACAGTTGATATCAGAGTTTTAATTCTTAATATTGTGATTTCAGATAATGATTAATTGATATAATAATAAATTAAATGTTTGATAATCAATTATATATACCATTATATGATTGTTTTGTGCGGTTGATATGCATAACAATTGAAGTTTTTTCCTCTTATATATATATATATATATATATATATATATATATATATATATATATATATATATATATATATATATATATATATATATATATATATTATTAATTTGCAATTGATGTATTATGTAGAAAAGAAAGAAAAAAAAACTTGAAAAAATATGTATAATTGAATACAGTACGTATTTATGTGTTTATCATGATTTGCATCCACATTGCATATCCCTGTATGTAATACATGTATTGAAACGATGTAAAGTTTTCTTTTCTTCTTTATCATGCACTGCTATTTGATACGCATTACCGAAACTTTCATATGTTGCCTACAATTAATATATTACTTCTATTTCATAATTTTTTAGTAGTTTCACTAATTGTACTGAACAATGTTTTCCTATTAAGTTTAAATTTTAATAGCCTTATTATATAATGATTCATTTAAGTTTTGAAATAGCCTTACTTCAATACATTTATAAAATTATTTTGTTCTATAAACAAATATATATGCAGAATATTTTAATACAGAGAAATGTCTAATTAATGTAAGTGTCAAGGTACTGTATAATATAGATTATCGCTTTTAAATGGTGGTATATGCAAGTTAATGAGTACTTTTTCTTCCTGTGCATTATGTATCATTTCTCTTTATAAAGTTACAGTGTCATTTGATTTTAAATGATATGTTTATATAAATTTCATGATGTTGAATGATATGAGTATATAAATTTAATGGTCGAATGATGTTTATGTATAATAGTATCATCATTTAATTTTTCTTCTTCACCAATACTGTATCATACAAATGAATTCTAAAAGCAGCCTTGTCATAAATTATAAATTTATGTATAATTGGTGTCTCAATTTCAATTATCAACCTCAATTTCTTATTTTATTTTGAAGTGAAAGTGTATCGCCTAATTTAAAATTATTTGAGTTAGAAATTTGTTAATCATTAAAATATTAAAGTTCATTAAAGTTTACAATTTTAAATTATGCAAATGAATTTTAATTCAGATGTTATGTGAATAACATGTTTGTATTCAGTGAGACTTATTATTATAAGTCATATAAATAGCATCCAAAGATAAATCATGACTTATATAAATGTTTGAATTTAGAATTTAATGTAACACTATTGAATACCGAGATGTGAAATTTTAAAGTCCGTATCACGGAGGATAAGAAATTCGAGATTTCGACAACTGTAGAACCTTGTGAGAAAGGTTTTTTACGAATTGTTAAAATACAAATCGAAAGTTTGTCACTAATGCAGAATCTCGTGAGGAAGATTATTCAGGGATTGTTGAAATTCAAACCGCAAATCGTGTTTTTAGAGATGATACTCTAATCAAGAAATTTAAAAAAAAAATATTGAGAAAGTAATGAGTAAAAAAAAAGAAGCACCAAGAAGGAAGATTATTTGTTTTGAATGTGGAGAAATAGGACATGTTAAAAATGAATGTCCTACACTTCAAAAGAAGAATAAATTCAAGAGCAAAAAGAACAAAAGACATAAAAGCTTATTTTTAAAAGCTGTCAACACTTTTTAAGTCAGATCCGCTAGATTTTTTATGTCAGATCTGGTTAAACGACTTAACAAAATCTATTGCTAATTCAAATTTACAAAATTGTTTGCAATTTAAAATTCGTCCTACACTTTTTAAGTCAAGTTTTTGTTTAAACGGCTTAACAAGTTCTGAACAGAATTGAAAATTATGTCTTTTCATGAACCATTGTCATTTTAAACAATTGCAAACCTTAATGAAAATGTCTCAAACTTTTGCCTCAATTCCTAGAAGTTTCTTAGGATGAATTTAAGGCAAAATACATTAGTTTTCAAATTACCTCTTTCATTATTAATTTTTCACATCAATTCAAATAATTTTCTAAGTATTCATTCTTTTCAAAAATGTTGAAAGTTTGTGCATAACTTTAAAATCATTCATAAAAGTTTCATAATATTTTTTGAGCACTTAAGGTTCATATATTATAAAATTGTAAATTGAAAGAGAAGATCAATTGTCTATTGAAATTGATTCAAGAACAACTTCATATATTCAAATTTGTTCAAGTATTGTAATTGATCACCAAGTGTGTACATGGTGAAATAATTTTTGTAAAGAAAGTGTGTGTACGTTCTAAAAGTATTTGCAAATAGAAAGTGGTATATTTTCTATTTGATGGAGAAATGCCCTTTTAATTTGTTTGATTCAAAATCCATTATAGTTGTTGGAAAGATTGAGAGAACTAAAGAGTCTTCATCTTGATTACCAACTTATTGTATTCTTTATCAGTTTCCTTCAAACCTATATAAAGACTTTGTAATGCTAAGTTGTAAGTAAGTAAGAAAAAAGAGAAAAAAGAGTGTGTGGTGAATTCAATAAAATCAGAGAATTTTAAAGTATAACTTCCACTAGTGGATGTTCAATGAAAAAAGTGACCGAAAAATATTTTCTTACTCTAAATTCTGTATCACATACCACCTCTAGAATATCACCAACAATTCTCTCTCTTTTTTCTTTTGATTACCGTTGAGGGAGTTTGAATGATTGTGACAAGTGGTAGTTGTCATACCCCAAATTTTGCCCACTAAGATTCCCATCATTGTGATAATCATCATCACAATATGGATGTACTTATCATGCCTCATCAGTCTCCCCAAAGATGGGTGAGCTTTCACTACTATAAAAAATTAGGGTTTCAGGCCCTCTTAGAGCTCTTAGACAAAGGATCAATCAAGGAATGACATGATCTTTAACTTGTCTAACCTCTCAAACATCCACAATGGATCAAAAGGACTCCCACTACAAGGATTAAGCACAAGGCTGCTCCCTTCTAGGTGGATCAAGCCTCAAGATCGCCAGTGTCACCAAATTAGGGTTTTGGTCGACCAGGGCCTCCAGATGGAAATTTTCCTCTGGGCATGAGCCAATGCTTCAAAGCATATCCTAATATACTCCATGGAACCTCATGGACCCAACCATCCAGTCAATTTTTCCTATGGGGATGCATTCATCAAAAATTAGGAATTAGGGTTTCTTGACCTAATTCACCCCTAAGTTGACTTTTGGGACAAATCATGAGCCAAGACCTCAAGAGAGGATTTGAGGGTTTCCAACACACTACATTGATCCATTTTTAACAATGGATTGATCCAAGAAGCTTGAGCAACAAGTCTCAATTTCATCTGAACCACAGTTAGGGTTTTGCGCGAAAAGTCAACTGTATCTTTGACTTTTGACCAAGACATGCTCCCAAATCCTAGGACATGATTCAATACACCCTATAAAACCTATGAAATCAATCCATCAAGTTTGATTTGGGTCAAGACTTGATTTCATAGAGGATCGCACAGTTTGGAATTCATCTGCTAAAAAGTCAACTATGCACAAAAGTCAACTTTGACTTTTTGAGATTTTTCACAAAAATGGATTTTTAACCCTAAAATGATGTTAATGTATGATTTGAATCATCATTCATCAAGAAAAATCAAAGAAATTTGGATAACTTGTAAAAGGGGTAACCATAAAAACTTAGAAAATTTTCTAAGTTATGAACAAAGTGGCAAGGGTACCAACTTTGGAGGATCATAACTCCTAAACCACAAAGCCATTTTTCCTCATCCAAAGCTTGATTTGTAGATCTCATGGCCCTCTTCAAAAGCTTAAAACTGACCTCCCTCCAAATTCCTCATGGATTTTGAGTTATGGGATGATCAAAATCACTAAAAACATGAAAGTGCATCATTTTCCAACACTTAGAAAAATTCTGGCCAAGGCAGATTTTGTTGAAAACACCAAAACTTGTGAGATCTTTTCACATAGTTGCAAGCTGAATCAAGTACAAAGGTAAACATCAATATTGTTGCATATGTTGCTAAGAATTCAAAGAGCTTATCAGCATGAATTGATTCAACTTGAGCCAAGAGAAATCCATGCCCAAAGTCATGCTGCTGCAAGCTGTTTTGGAAAAATCAGTTTGCATGTTTGCTTGCCACACACGATTTCTGAACCAAAACAAAGGATCATTATGCCACATGTACTCAAACCAATCACAATGCAACTGATCTAACTGATAGAGCTGAGTAAAAAAGCCAAGGGATCTTCCAACTTGAGATTAATGCATTTTGGCACATTATGCCTTGAATTCAAAGGCATTTATGTGAAATAGGGCACTTTCAACAAAGCCACTCTACTCAGTCAAGTTATCTGATTAAACAACAATAAAAACATCTGAAGAATATGAATTTGGTCAAGGCATAGCCCTGCTCTTGGGAAGGGCTAGGTTGCCTTGCATGAGAAGAAGTGCCACCAAGCCAAAGCCTTTGAATGTGATCTGATCCAGCAGCCATTCACTATTCCTCCAAGACAAGAATTGATCACCTATAAATAGAGGTTCAAATGGATCATTCAACTTACACCAAAGCCAGTTATAGCACTGCTTTCTCTCAGTCTCTCTTAAGTGCCAAATTTATTTGTCTTTGAGCAACCACCATCGGGTTTTGAGTTGCAGCCATAAGCAATCAATTCCAATTACTCAAACACATCACATATGATGTATTTGAGGTGTCCAAACACTTAAACACCAACTGTAACACCCCTAGCTCAAAATCACCCTTCAACCAAGCCATTATGCCTCAATTATGCAGTTAGAGGTCTCCAACTTGATCCAAAGGTTTTCAAAGTGTTTCAAAGCTTGAAACACATTCCACAACATCCATTGAAGCTGTAGGGATCATTAATTCATGAATGGAACACAGTTTGTGCAGAGTTCCATTTCAGCTTGCATCAAGGTAAGCCTCAAAACTCTAACTTCATGATCCATGCATATTTCCTCGCATGATATTTTTGCCAATTGATTGCCATCATATGCTGAGTATTTCCCCTCAAAAAATTTGATCATAGCACTCATAATCATGTCTGCTCGATTGCTTTTGCAAAATTAGGGTTCATATGGCCACAATGATATAATTTACTATACACTGAAAATAAATAAAATTGAGTATTGCCATCTTCTTCCTTGTGAAAAAACCGCATGAGGTTGGTGTTTGAATCATGTCCAATGGTTGAGAAACGAGAGAGATGGAGGGCTTCATGCACGAGTTAGAGGAAGAAGATGGCCATGGCACCATTCTTCAGGTTTTCCAACCAAGTTCCCTATATATTTTTCACTTGCCATGTTATTAATGAATTGGCATTGCGCCCCAGTGGTTGATCAGCTGGTTTGTGTGTATTGGCAAGCGAGAGGTCCGGGGTTCGAATCTCCCTCGCCCCAGATCTCTTTTTTACCACTTTTGCCTTTTTTTGTTATTTTTCACATTTATTTTAAATGATTTGAAAAATTAATAACTCACTAAATTTTAATTATTTTTTATTGGTTCTTTTTGCAAAAAATCACAAAAATGTTGAAATATTTTATTCCACAAAAAAATTAAGTTTATATTATTTATTTAATATAATTAGTATTTTTGTGAATAAATTCATTTTTATTTATTTTTAAACATTTTAAAATCAACATTCATCTTGAAAAATCAAAACCAAATGAGTTTTAATATATCTTGTGATTAATCCCTCATTTTTCAAACCTTAAACAAAAATCACAAGAGATTTATTCAAATTCATTTGGTATATTTGATTGATTTTCTTTTAATATTTACTTTTAAAGGAAAACAAATTAGGGTTTTGTTGATTTTCACCCTCACAAATCATTTTTAAACACTCTTGGGCCTCTAATAGAGTGTAAGACCCAATCCTTTGTAAATAAAAACCTATTTATGGGCCTCACTTATTGTATAAGTCTCGTTGTATTTCAAAAGTTCGGCGCGATCTTCGCCCGTTTAAAACAAACCATCTGGGCCTTTCCTCGAGCTATAAGACCCATTCAAAACTTTTGGGCCTCTATTAGAGTGTAAGACCCAACCCCTTTTGAAAACCAAATCATTTTTGGGCCTCAGTCATTGTATAAGACCCACTGCGTTTTCAAAATCTCGGCGCGATCGCCATTTTAAAATAAAAATCATCTGGGCCTACCCTCGTGTTATAAGCCTCACCACTTGTATAAAAATAAAACTCTTGGGCCTCTAATAGAGTGTAAGACCCATCCCTTTGTACAGAAAACCTTTCTTGGACCTCAGTCACCTGTATAAATCCCTGTACAAAACAACAGTGCGATCACTGACAAAAACTTGGGCCTCTCCTTGAGCTGTAAGCCCCGATCTTTCTTTTCAAAGCACTTTCTCCTTTGATTTTGAATATAATATTGTTATCAAAGTTTTCTTTGTTGAACAAACTAACAAAATAGCATGGAAGCTCTACAACCGAGTAAGTGTTTATACGCTTTCATTTACCGCTTTCATATACACATAACTGTATTGTGAGGCTGTTTCACTTGTCGCTCACGGGATTTTCATCCAAGTACAAACGCAATAGTGGTACCGAAACAGAGTCGCCAGCAATGTGTATTTATCCCAAGAGAGGGAAAGGAAACACTGCGTAAACCTGAGATGAAGGGAAGAGCATGGCCTTGCGACCAAGAGAACTGGGTTCGGGAGTCAGTTACGCGCGAGGAAGGTATTAGCACCCTCGCGCGTCCATCATACCCGATGGGATCCACGCTTGCTGCTTCAATCAAAGGGTGTAAGGAAAAGGATACAGGAAAAAGAACTGCTAACTGGAGAACTGGAAAAGGAAAGGAGAGAGAAAAAGAAACAAATGTAGGGAAAATAAAAGAAGTGCTCGAATGGGCCCTACCCCACTGCCTACGTATCTCATCGGGAACATGAGAATCAGAGCGACGTAGTTCCCCTCAGCCAGGGAGCATTGTTTGTGTTTTTTAGTGGAAACGTCAACGTTCGCGTCCTAGCAGTTAGGTGTTGCAGCTCGCTGTATGGAGACTTAAGCGTTACCTGTTTGCGGTAGAATGGAAATGACGCATCCTTAAGGAATGAGTGAATGAGATGAGGAGAGAAATCCCGAAGGAAAGACGTTATTGTTTGTTTGAAGTTTTTTAGCAAGAAGTGTTTTGATTATTTGGTGTTTTGTAACACATATTGTATTTAAGTCCTTCATGTAGGATTGAATGCCTCGCACATCGTCCCCAGACGGGACGTACGCTAAACATTCTAAGAGAGTGAGGGAAGACCCCTCATCATCTTATTCTCACATGAAAGGCTCAAATACAATATTTGTTATGCCTTTATTAAGTGTTTTTTTATTTTGTTTTGAGATGAGAAGAAGAGGGACTCAAATGGAAGCAAAAGGTGAAAACTAATGAGGGAGACTAAGACTTAAACCCTAATGTTAGCATGCATGGAGGTCCTAAGGTTTAGTGTGGTTGAAGAAACCTAATCCTAAAAGAAAAGAGAAAGATAACACTACCTAATGCATATCCTACCTTACTTTAATCAAAGATTAAAGATAAGCTAGGATCCCAAAGGGTGTGAGAAAGTTGTTCACAAAGCATTATATCATGCTATTCACAAAAGAGAAATCAGAAATTAATCAACAATGAGCAATTGAAATTATGGTCAACAATTAATCAACAATAACCAAGTTAGAGTTAAAATGCGAAGTGAAAATCAAGATTAAATTCTAACAAGAAAAGTTAATTTGTCTAATCCTAAAATTAGTTCAAGGCAATTCTAAACTAAATCTAAAAACATTAATCCTAAAGTTAAATCTAGAATTAAAACTAATATTAAAATCTAACTTCTAATTTTAGGATTACTCTAATTTAATTGCCTAAAATCAAAACAACTATTAAAACCAATTAACAATTAATCAATTATCTAAAAACTATTAAACAAAATATTCAATTAATAAAAACAAACAGAGAAGGGTGCAATAGTGAGATTTGGTGGTGATCAGCCATCAGGGCAAGTGGGCTCACATCTCAGGCCCACGATTTGATAAACATGAAGTCAAGGGGGTGTCCTGGGTAATTGGGGCGTGTAGAGAGAAATTCCATATGGACATGGATCTGTAAGCCCACTTTAGAGATCTAACCCCAAAATAAATTCTTCATCCTTCTTCTTTATAATATGTGAACTTCTCCTTCTACCTTGCCTTCTCCAAAACACCGCCGTCAACCCTCTGCGTCCTGTCGTCCTCTCTCTAGTGCACCACCGCCACGGAGCCACTTCGCCTTCATCATTTCCACCCGATCAAGCCTCTGAAACAATCATCACTTTCCTCTTACCTCGCCATTGTTTTCGCCGTCAAAACACACGGCCTCCGTCACAACAACTCCTCGTCCTCTCTCCATCTCACCTTACTCTTTTCCGATGAAGCATCGCCCACCAACACACCATCATCGCCGTCATCTGTTCAAATCGCCACCACCCAACCCTCACTGTAATGAACAACTCAACAAACTCGCGCTCACTCTTCGATCTCTGCTTCATCTCAACTCTCTCAACTTACAAACCAAAAAAACATAAGGCGATATCCTTCTCCGATCTCTCATCTTCATCTCGCCTTAAACGTCCGGATGACAACTCATGACGTTGCGCCGTCTTCTCCAATCGAACTTCACACCGCAAAACTCTTCGCCGCGCCACTCCTATTCTAACTCACACGAATCGCTATAGGAACAAATATTCACTCGCAGCCAATCGACGCTAACGCGAACAAATTATCCAAGTATCAGAGGATTCAAGCCGAACACAATCAACATCTCCAATTGCTCACAAATAAAATCAAGAAAAAGTAACAGAGAGAAAGATATTCGGAATACCTATCGGAGTCGCTCCGATGGCGCTTCAATTCAGGTATGAAATTTGTTCTGTGCTTTATGTTTTGCTCTCGAACTCCTTCTCTTCTACTCCGATTCGCTTCTTCTGCCTCTTCTGTACGTGTTGTCGATTGTTCTTTATGTATATTTTGATCTCTACTCAATCTTCTTCTTTTACTTTTTCTGATTTCGGGATATTTTGTTACAGGTTATGAAGCTCTGAATTGATGTTGAGCTTTTGATTTTTGTTGAGTTTTTCTACAGGTTCTGATTTGAAGATGATGAATGGAGGAAGTTGCATAGAATTTGAGAATGGAAGGTGAAGAGTGGAAGAACGAGAATTGAGAAATTGTGCAGAATGAAGAAGAGCTTAGGAATGAAGATGGTGCCGGTTTTTTATATCAGAATTCAGGGAGGGGTAGTTTGGTATTTACAGGTGAAATTCTGTTAGAGTTTTTGGGATTTGTGAAATTATGTTACGTGAGTTTTGGTGAAATTGGCCACGCGTTATTTGCAATGCTGTGCATGTGAATTCTGCCTTGAAATTTTGCTACTGAACTGTTGTCGTGGCGTTGTATTTTTCTGCAATCAACTTGGTTTGTATTGTGAAATGAGTTTGTGACTGTGGGTAATAATCTGATGCTGTTGTATATTTTCCTTCGTTAGTGACCTGTTGTGTAAATCCTGTTGTAATATTAGGACTTTTGGCTTCCCATTGAGGTGAATGGTTCTTTATTGATTGTTAAAATCATGCCTCCTTGCTCCAAAAGATTCTCAACCTTTCCTACGTAGAACCTGCCGTAACCGCGAGCCTTTGGAAGTAATGTTGGATAAAAGTCCAATTTCTAATATTCTCGCAAGTGGCATGGGCCTTTTGGTACCATTTATGTGAAGAGATGGCCCATTAGCGGCAGATATGATATTGTCCAGGACCTGGCTTATTGCATAAATCGGAATTTCCTATTACTCTTTTGCTCATGCTAATATAATAATTCATTAAAAGCTCCAATTTGAATTTAGAATTGACAAATGAATTAAAACTTGGCTAGACAAGAATGGATAATTGTTTATGGATTAAATGGATAATAACAAATGGTTTGAATGTAAAATAAAATTGGTTTGAATTGGATAACACATGGCTTGAAATGGGTTTTAAAAATGAATAAAGGATATGAAATATGGATAAAATGGAAATTGGATTATAAAATAAAAAGGTGGATAAGATAAAAAAAAGTTTAGAAATGGGTTTAAAAAGATCAACGGTTTATGAAGTGGATGTGGATGTTGGATATGAAAATTGGGGTGGACTTTAGAAAAATGGATATTGGTGGATAAAAAAGGTTTACAAACTCAATTCAAAGGAGGGATGACCAACTGAATCCAAAGCTCATCCTGGACTTTTCACCAGCACCTGCTTAACTGCGCATAACTTCCACTCGATAATCTCGCCACTCACATGATCCACTGAAGAATCTCAACCGACAAATAGCCCACAAGCTCAACCTTGAACAAGAACCCTAACTATCTTTGAGACGTACACCCTGAAACCTGGCGAACCTCTGAATACAACAATCCTGGATCTTAATGAACCTCTGCATAGGAAAATACCCATAGCATGAAAAACTCTTCGATCCCATGTCTCAGAAAACCAATGCGATGATAGGATTATGAGTTATGGCCTAATGGAAAATGCAGATGATTGCGAAACAAAAGCCAAAAAAGGTAGGGAAAATTTTGGGGTGCTACAGCTGCCCCTATTCAATCAACTTGGACCTGAAAGGATGATAGCAACTGCTTTCAGACGTTCAAGGTAGAAGGTGATTGAATACAAAAAGAACCGCAAATTTTGCACTCTGTGGATAAAGAAAAGATATTGTAAATGAAGCACTGGTAAGGAAGAAATATTTGTGAAAAAGAATTTGGAACCATTGAACCCCATAGGATACCTGTCGGGAACTGGTGAACTACCTGTCAGGAACTTGCAAGCTTGGACCTGGGTTACCTATCGGGAATGGGCAAGTGGACCTGTTGGGAACTGGCAAGGTTCAAACTAATGGGAGCTGTCGGGGACGGCTACAGTTTATAACCAATGGCTTACCTATCGGGGATGAGTAAATGGACCTGTCGGGAACTGGTAAGGTTTAAACTCAAAGGTGTTGTCGGGGACGGCTTACCTATCGGGAATGGGTAAATGGACCAGTCAGGAACGGTCAAGGTGCGCCTATCGGGAATGGGTAAATGGACCAGTCGGGAATGGTCAAGGTTCGCCTGTCGGGAACGGCTAAAGTTGAAAACCTATGGGTTACCTATCGGGAATGGTAAATGGGCCATTCGGGAATGGTCAGGTCTAAAACTTAAAGGGCGCCTGTCGAGAACGACTAAAGTTGAAAACCTATCGGGAATGGTTCCTGAATCTTGTAAGCTGAGAGATATGACTCTGTGGGGAGAAGAGAGAAATCTAAGCAGACAACTCTGTAGGGGAGACAACCTAACATCATCAAGGGGTTGACGGAAAGAAAAGATATGCAACGGCCCACATCGTCAAAGAATTGACGGAAAGACAGCCCAACCGAAGAGAACACATCGGAAAGAAAACTCAACCAAACGAAGCACATTGTCAAAGGGGTTTGACTGAAAGAAGTTGGAACCCAAAGAAACACATCGTCATAGGGATGACAGAAAGGAGATGAAACCCAAGAAACACCTGAACCAGGGAAGCACATCGTCAAAGGGTTGATGGAAAGAAAACCTGCTTGAAAGAACACTTCGTCAAAGGGTTGACGGTAAGAAAACTGAAAAGGGAAACACGTCGCCAAAGGGGTTTGACGGAAAGGGGACCTGAAAAGGAAGAAACACATCGTCAAAAGGGTTTGACGGAAAGAAAGCTTGACTGAAGGGAGCCCATCGTCAAAGGGTTGACGGGAAGAAATTCCATACGAGGAAACACATCATCAAAAGGGTTTGATGGAAGGAAGTGCTATACGAAGACCTGAAAAGGAAGAAGCACGTCGTCAAAGGGTTGACGGAAAGAAAAACTGACTGAAGGAAGCACGTCGTCAAAGGGGTTTGACGGAAAGAAGACCTGACCGAAGGGACACATTGTCATAGGGATGACAGAAAGAAGACCTGACCGAAGATAACACACTGTCATAGGGATGACAGAAAGGAAATTTGTTTTTGGAATGTCGTCATCAAAGGGTTGATGGACATTGACTGATCGAGGGTAAGATCGACGCATGATCTACGACCCAAAAGAAGTAGGCAGAGGGATTGATTGTACTGTCTGCTGGAGATATGTCACCGTCTTGATTGGAAATTGATTTGGGCTTTCGCGTAAGATACCAAATCTGGCTTATGCTTCGCATGCATATGTTTGAGTTTTCTTTCTGTGGCGTAATGCTCCATACGAAATGGAAATGCTACGCGATTTGAGGATGTTATGATTTCTATATGCAAAAATGCCGACGTATGCTCGGGCAACCGAGAAAAGAAGAATATGCCAAGTACAATTGAACTTTGCTGGCTAAGATAGGTGAAACCTAATGGTGATTGTTTTTTCAAAGGCAAAATCTTTTGGGGTACCAATGGGGATTGGATTTTGAATGAAGTGACAATAGGGATTTGACTTTTGGTTTGAAGGAAACGCCAATAGGGATAGGGCTTCAGGTTTTTGAAATATGCCAGCAAAGTGGGTTGTGGAAGGATGCCGAGCAAGGTTGGGCTATGGATTTTCTGTTCGGTTTTACAAGGCTTCAGGCAATGTTATGCTAATGTTATGCATGGTAATGATTATGCAATGATGTTCATGATATGCAACAGGACCACTCCAGCAAAATAAATGCTGAAGAGATGAGGCCAACTCCGCTGGGGATAACAAACTGAACCACCTTCAAGGTCGTAACTGCTCGAGATCCCGACCAAGCCTCCATTCTGCAGGAACGTATGAATAACAAACTTCTGCTGGAGGAAACATCCCAGGAATCTTGCTGAAGAAAAGTGCCAATGACAATCGACCTTTGACTTGCTGGGGAACGCTAACCACCACCCAAAAATATGCTTGGGGGACAATGATTGATGATATTAGTTCTGCTAGGGGACAAGATCAGACTTGGTCCTCTGTTGGGAATCTACCTTCTACCCTCACTCTGTTGGGGGGACGGAAACAACTTTACCGTAAAATAGGGAAGCATAAACCCAACACTATGTACAGGAATATAAACTCTTGCTGAAGAGCAGTAAACTTCGCCAAGCTGGCTAGGGAAGAGCGAACCCCTGAATTCTTGCTAGGGAGAATGATTCACAATCTTCATAATGCTCTGCTGAGTGATAAAACTTCAGCCATCTCTGTCGAGGAGAGAAACTCTACTGGGGACGTCACGTGTTAACTATCAACGTGAACCCTACAAATGTGATATGACCTAAAAGAAATTCCCCGATGCAGCATAACCTGTAAATGAACATGTCTTTAGGATGTCTCGTGAAGATCCAACATATATTTCCCCAGACTGTGATTTACCGTTCTCCGGAGAGAATAACGTTTTGTGCTTTTGGAGTGGTATGCCCCAGCTTTGAAATGATTTGTGCCCCTGACTGTCTGATCTGTGAAGGAATACCTCTGACTGACTGACCTTCGAGAGATTTGTCGAATCTCGACTTGATTGCACCATATTAACTAAATCTTGGAATGAATCGCCCATTTGATATGACTTGCCCCGGCTCAACGGAGTACTCGGGCACTTTGCACCTTAGATTAATCAATCTTTCCATTGTAGAAACTTTCCTAATCGAGCACTTACTCGCAAGTAAAACTATTCGTTTTGAAAAGATAATTTTGATGCAATGCATATGACGGTTTTGAAATCCAAGTTAGTTCACTGGAAAAATGTTATGACGTGTAGTGAACGAATCATTTATTAGAATGTCACATCGATACCAACATGAATGGTAAGAAAGTCCTTTTGGGAGTCAGAACTGACGCAATTTTAACCGAAGTATGCTTTCGAAATAACCCTGCTTCAATTAGGTCTTTTGAGGGTTGTAACGTGGCTTGGTTCACGGTTTAAGAAAGAAAGGATATAAGGCTCAAAGTTTTGTTTTAACCCACCCATTCTCCTTGATGTTCTCCAGTCCTATGTTCAGTTAACTCGACACATGCGTTCACCTTTCAAAAAGGTTATGAACGGTATGAGGATAGAAGGAACCCACACAGTTTTCGGAGTGACAGTCACCCCTTTTTGTCTTCGGTGTCTGTAGTCACACGACTTGTTCTTTGCTCGAGGATTTTTCATTTGTAATCCTTTTGTTTTTCATTCTTTTGTTTTTGATATCCCTGATTTTTTCCTGGACTAATTCCTTTTGAATTTTCGATTTTGAAGTCTAGCGGGATGCCCTAAGTTTTGCCTAAGTCACTTGTTTTCAAGTTTCAACTTAGCGGGCTTTCTTTTTTTTGATATTTTTCTTTGATTCTTTTTCTCTCTCTCTTCTTTTTTTTTGAACAAATCGTGTGACACTAGCTTGCCTTGACTTGTAAAGGGTTGCGACTGTCTCACTCTTTGGTTGGTGAGGGATAACCGTAGATGTAACCGATCCTCGAATGGAACACTCCTTTTGAAATTTGAACGCACGATCAAATTAGCTGACACCTACCCTGCCCCAGGTTAAGATAGAGGGCTTTTCGTTTTCAGAAATAAACTCCTACTACTAGGCTCAACGGGGTTTGCAAGGGATTATGTTCCTTATGTCTCCGATGTTTAAGGAATTGAAACAATGCATGTACATCATCAGCAGGGTTTTGTCCCAAAAGCATACAATTGGAAGTTCTGCATCTTTGAATATCATCATCCTCCCTAGGATCCTACTTAAACAAGTGTTAGATATCGATAAAAAGTATGAGTGAACATGACCGGATTTAATCAAAACATGCATATTCATTTCATTATCATTATCAATCGAAAACATACGATTTTTACAAATGAGTTTGCACTTTAACAGAAAAGAAACTACAAATGCAAAGAAATGACATGATATAAAAGACTGCCCGCTTCGGGGAACTGGGCCTTCCAATCTTGTTTTGCTACTGTGCTAGCCATCTTCAGAATTGCTCATCGAAGTCAGTCTGATAATCATCTGCACAACTGCTCTCAGTGACTTCTTCCATAACCTGAATTAACGAACCCGCATAACTGGATGAAGGAGAGTTGTGGATCTGAATACCTTGAGGCATGAATGAGAATATGTTGGAGTCAAGAAGTGTCTGGACCTTACTCCTAAGCACCTTACAATCTTCAGTTGAATGCCCATGTACCCCAGCATGGTAGTCACAACGGGCGTTGACATCAAAACCTGGTGGGTACAGAAAAGGCACTGACTTCAATTCCTTCGGCACTATCAATCCACCTCTGATCAAATCCGGCAACATCTGACTATACGACATTGGCAAATGAGTGAAATTCCTCTCTGGCTTCCTTGGCCTTTGTCGGGCGTGCTGACGCGGCTGACGGTGATATGACCGTTGATTCTGAGAAGGTCCCTGATTTGCAGAAGAATATTGTCCCTGATATGAAGACCCATAAGATTGTTGACTCTGAACAGTTGATATGTTTGAACACCGAGAATGAGGTGGTGAAGATTCCTGAATGGAACTATTTTCCTCCTCGAATTCTTCTTGAGAACTGACAACTGATTCGCTTTCATTAGCTTGAAAGTTCGAGAGGCCTTGGAGCTTTCCACAATTGAGCAATCTCTCAATACGTTCTCCCACCATCACCAGGTCAGAAAATTTTGCTGCCCCATTGACAATCATCTTTTCCAGGTATGGCCCTTGCAAGGTATCCATGAACAAATCAACCAATTCTCTATTCGAAAGTGGTGGTTGAACACGAGATGCTAACTCTCTCCATCTCTGAGCATACTCTCGGAATGATTCATTATCTGCTTGAGACAAGTCTTGCAAATACATCCGGCTGGGAGCCATGTCAAGATTATAATCGTACTGCTTCACAAAAGCGTTGGCTAGGTCTGTCCATGATTTGATGCAACCACTTTCCAACTGCATATACCAATACAAAGATGCCCCACTCAGACTGTCTTGGAAACAGTGGATCATGAGCTTGTCATTGTCGACATGTGAGGTCATTCTTCTGCAGAACATCACCAAATTTAGCCTCGGACAACTATCTCCTTTGTATTGCTCAAACTTCGGCATTTTAAACTTTGGAGGCATTACCAGGCCAGGCACCAAACACATGCTTGAAGCACTCAAATCAAGATTATCACGCCTCTCCAGGGCTTTAATTTTTTCGTCCAACACACGGTATCTTTCGTCATCAACAGATCGTGGATCCTTAGGGTTCATCTTTGGAACTACCCCTCGGACATCTAGCACAGAGAAGGCAAAGCTCTAATAGTCTGTGGAATCAAGAGAAGAAGAATTTCCGTCTCAGAAGATGGTACGCTCGTGTATAACATGATTCTCAACAGGGATTTGTACAGGTGAAGCTTGGGCAACATTGTCCGCCGGAGGTGGAATGACATTCTCATTTCTTTGAATATTGGCCTCTCCCCTTGTCATGACGGCCATAGCTTCCATAAGTTGGTCCAACTGATTCTTCATTAAATCAACATCGGCCCTAGTCACAAACTGATTCTGTTCCCCAGAGTTCATGATTCTTCCAGAAGCTGATTCAAGTCCAATACGAAAATTGAGAAATCAAACTGTCGCTCAGATAAAGGATGGATGAGCTCATTGTTCTGGTCTGAAGAAGGATATGCAAAAATGATGCAAGATGCAAATGCAATGCAAAGATGAATGCAATAAGACATGGGATTAAAGCTTCCATATATTCTGAATAACTGTTGTGCTGATGGCTGAATAAGGTCATAGGTCGGCTTTGAAGAGAATACCGGAATACCAGAATACTGGATGATCAGAATACCAGAATACCAGGCTGATAAGTCCACACTGATAGGAAATCCAGAATACTGGGTATGTTGAAGGTCAAGGTTACCTGTAAACAACCTGCCCCTCTCACATGTGGGTACTAGGATCCTCGGTATCCAGGACTCTCAGGTCGAGAAATGGTGATACGTTCACCATTTTTGGTTTGGCATCATCACTAATCGAGAAGGCCTCAACTGATTCTCCAAAACGAAAGGTCCTCAGCTTCTGGCAGTGAGGTCGAGAAGCAATAGTACATTCATCCCTCGGGGTACAGTACTATTGCCAATCGAGTAGTGCCTCCACTGATTCACTTTCAAAAAGGATATCCTATAGCAAGTTCCCAGCATTGGGTCCTCGGATCGAGGATGTGCAATGGGTTTGCCACATAATGTGGTCTGCCACTGTCACATCTCGGGAGGAGTGCCGTAACTGAGTCCTCGGGAATGGTCACCAGAGTCGACATTTCCTCAAGAGAATAACTACTGGCCTGCATAACATGCAGTAGCAGAAAGCTCCTGATAGAACCTCGTCTGGTTGTGGGTCTCATGAACAACAATACGTCGTCACCACCATGCAAGCGTCGTGACTATCCACTTTAATACCTATGTGTACTCAAGCCTGGGTAGTGGGCTTATCTCTCAGAACACCTTGCCCACCAAACAGAAAACAACAGCACAGTCCAGCATAATAATGATATGTAATGCAGTAAATGCGATAAATATAGTAAAGTACAGTAAAGCAGCAATACAGTAAATAGTAATACAGTACAATAGTAAATACAGCAAAACACAGCACCACGGTAAACACCCAATGAAAGAAAAACAAACAAGCGCTAGGATTGACTCGCTAAGGAAATCAGAGATTCTGGGTTCGATCCCCAGCAGAGTCGCCAGCTGTCGCTCCCGGGATTTTCATCCAAGTACAAACGCGATAATGGCACCGAAGCAGAGTCGCCAGCAATGTGTATTTATCCCAAGAGAGGGAAAGGAAACACTGCGTAAACCTGAGAGGAAGGGAAGAGCATGGTCTTGCAACCAAGAGAACTGGGTTCGGGAATCGGTTACGCGCGAGGAAGGTATTAGCACTCCCGCGCATCCATCGTACCCGATGGGATCCACGCTTGTTGCTTCAATCAAAGGGTGTGAGGAAAGGATACAGGAAAAGGAACTACTTACTGGAGAACTGGAAAAGGAAAAGAGAGAGAAAAAGAAACAAATGTAGGGAAAATAAAAGAAGTGCTCGAATGGGCCCTACCCCACTGCCTACGTATCTCATCGGGAACATGAGAATCAGAGCGACGTAGTTCCCCTCAGTCAGGGAGCATTATTTGTGTTTTTTAGTGGAAACGTCAATGTTCGCATCCTAGTAGTTAGGTGTTGCAGCTCGCTGTATGGAGACTTAGGCGTTACCTGTTTGCGGTAGAACGGAAATGACGCATCCTTAAGGAATGAGTGAATGAGATGAGGAGATAAATCCTGAAGGAAAGACGTTATTGTTTGTTTGAAGTTTTTTAGCAAGAAGTGTTTTGATTATTTGGTGTTTTGTAACACATATTGTATTTAAGTCCTTCATGTAGGATCGAATGCCTCGCACATCGTCCCCAGACGGGACGTACGCTAAACATTCTAAGAGAGTGAGGGAAGACCCTTCATCATCTTATTCTCACATGAAAGGCTCAAATACAATATTTGTTATGCCTTTATTAAGTGTTTTTTTAATTTTGTTTTGAGATGAGAAGAAGAGAGACTCAAATGGAAGCAAAAGGTAAAAACTAATGAGGGAGACTAAGACTCAAACCTTAATGTTAGCATGCTTGGAGGTCCTAAGGTTTAGTGTGGTTTAAGAAACCTAATCCTAAAAGAAAAGAGAAATATAGCACTACCTAATGCATATCCTACCTTACTTTAATCAAAGATTAAAGATAAGCTAGGATCCCAAAGGGTGTGAGAAAGTTGTTCACAAAGCATTATATCATGCTATTCACAAAAGAGAAATTAGAAATTAATCAACAATGACCAATTGAAATTATGGTCAATAATTAATCAACAATAACCAAGTTAGAGTTAAAATGCGAAGTGAAAATCAAGATTAAATTCTAACAAGAAAAGTTAATTTGTCTAATTCTAAAATTAATCCTAAAATTAGTTCAAGGCAATTCTAAACTAAATCTAAAAACATTAATCCTAAAGTTAAATCTAGAATTAAAACTAATATTAAAATCTAAC
Organism: Lathyrus tuberosus; assembly: GCA_022829125.1. Classification (NCBI taxonomy): domain Eukaryota; kingdom Viridiplantae; phylum Streptophyta; class Magnoliopsida; order Fabales; family Fabaceae; genus Lathyrus; species Lathyrus tuberosus. Next base: position 1,736,134 of record JALAZF010000639.1, read on the forward strand.
TTCTAATTTTAGGATTACTCTAATTTAATTGCCTAAAATCAAAACAACTATTAAAACCAATTAACAATTAATCAATTATCTAAAAACTATTAAACAAAATATTCAATTCATAAAAACAAACAGAGAAGGGTGAAATAGTGAGATTTGGTGGTGATCAGCCATCAGGGTGAGTGGGCTCAAATCTCAGGCCCATGATTTGATAAACATGAAGTCAAGGGGGTGTGCTGGGTAATTGGGGCATGTTGAGAGAAATTCCATATGGACATGGATCTGTAAGCCCACTTCAGAGATCTAACCCTAAAAGAAATTCTTCATCCTTCTTCTTTATAATATATGAACTTCTCCTTCTACCTTGCCTTCTCCAAAACACTGTCGTCAACCCTCTGCGTCCTGTCGTCCTCTCTCCGGTGCACCACCACCACGAAGCCACTTCCCCTTCATCATCTCCACCCGATCAAACCTCTGAAACAATCATCGCTTTCCTCTTACCTCGCCATTATTTTCGCCGTCAAAACACACGGCCTCCATCACAACAACTCCTCGTCCTCTCTCCGTCTCACCTTACTCTTTTCCGATGAAGCATCGCCCACCACAGACCACCAACACACCATCATCGTCGTCATCCGTTCAAATCGCCGCCACCCGACCCTCACTGTAATGAACAACTCAACAAACTCGCGCTCACTCTTCGATCTCTGCTTCATCTCAACTCTCTTAACTTACAAACCGAAAAAACACAAGGCGATATCCTTCTCCGATTTCTCGTCTTCATCTCGCCTTAAACGTCCGGATGACAACTCATGAAGTTGCGCCGTCTTCTCCAATCGAACTTCACACCGCAAAACTCTCTGCCGCGCCACTCATATTCTAACTCACACGAATCGCTATAGGAACAAATATTCACTCGAAGCCAATCGATGCTAATGCGAACAAATTATGCAAGTCTCAGAGGATCAAGCCGAACACAATCAACATCACTAATTGTTCACAAATAAAATCAAGAAAAAGCAACAGAGAGAAAGAGATTCGGAATACCTATCGGAGTCGCTCCGATGGCGCTTCAATTCAGGTATGAAATTTCTTCCGTGCTTTACGTTTTGCTCTCGAACTCCTTCTCTTCTACTCCGATTCGCTTCTTCTGCCTCTTCTGTACGTGTTGTCGATTGTTCTTTATGTATATTCTGATCTCTGCTCAATCTTTTTCTTCTACTTTTTTTTATTTCTGGAGATTTTGTTACAGGTTATGAAACTCTGAAATGATGTTGAGCTTTTGATTTTTGTTTGAGTTTTTCTACAGGTTCTGATTTGAAGATGATGAATGGAGGAAGTTGCAGAGAATTTGAGGATGGAAGGTGAAGAGTGGAAGAACGAGAATTGAGAAATTGTGCAGAATGAAGAAGAGCTCAGGAATGAAGATGGTGCCGGTTTTTTATATCAGAATTCAGGGAGGGGTAGTTTGGTATTTACAGGTGAAATTCTGTTAGAGTTTTTGGGATTTGTGAAATTCTGTTACGTGAATTTTGGTGAAATTGGCCATGCATTATTTGCAATGTTGTGCATGTGAATTCTCCCTTGAAATTTTGCTACTGAACTGTTGTCGTGGCGTTGTATTTTTCTGCAATCAACTTGGTTTATACTGTGAAATGAGTTTGTGATTGTGGGAAATAATCTGCTGCTGTTGTATATTTTCCTCCTATAGTGACCTGTTGTGTAAATCCTGTTGTAATGTTAGGACTCTTGGCTTCCCATTGAGGTGAATGGTTCTTTATTGATTGTTAAAATCATGCCTCCTTGCTCCAAAAGATTCTCAACCTTTCCCACGTAGAACCTGCCGTAACCGCGAGCCTTTGGAAGTAATGTTGGATAAAAGTCCAATTTCTAATACTCTCTCAAGTGGCATGGGCCTTTTGGTACCATTTATGTGAAGAGATGGCCCATTAGCGGCAGATATGATATTGTCCAGGACCTGGCTTATTGCATAAATCGGAATTTCCTATTACTCTTTTGCTCATGCTAATATAATAATTCATTAAGAGCTCCAATTTGAATTTAGAATTGACAAATGAATTAAAACTTGGCTAGACAAGAATGGATAATTGTTTATGGATTAAATGGATAATAACAAATGGTTTGAATGTGAAATAAAATTGGTTTGAATTGGATAACACATGGCTTGAAATGGGTTTTAAAAATGAATAAAGGATATGAAATATGGATAAAATGGAAATTGGATTATAAAATAAAAAGGTGGATAAGATAAAAAAAGTTTAGAAATGGGTTTAAAAAGATCAACGGTCTATGAAGTGGACGTGGATGTTGGATATGAAAATTGGGGTGGACTTTAGAAAAACGGATATTGGTGGATAAAAAAGGTTTACAAACTCAATTCAAAGGAGGGATGACCAACTGAATCCAAAGCTCATCCTGGACTTTTCACCAGCACCTGCTTAACTGCGCATAACTTCCACTAGATAATCTCGCCACTCACATGATCCACTGAAGAATCTCAACCGATAAACAGCCCACAAGCTCAACCTTGAACAAGAACCCTAACTATCTTTGAGACGTACACCCTGAAACCTGGCGAACCTCTGAATACAACAACCCTGGATCTTAATGAACCTCTGCATAGGAAAATACCCATAGCATGAAAAACTCTTCGATCCCATGTCTCAGAAAACCAATGCGATGATAGGATTATGAGTTATGGCCTAATGGAAAATGCAGATGATTGCGAAACAAAAGCCAGAAAAGGTAGGGCAAATTTTGGGGTGCTACATCACTGTAAGTCTTCTTTCGTAAACTCATTTCAACGGTGTAATAATAGTATAGATATTTAGAGTTTCCCCAGCAAATACGTCTAGAACTAGACAGAACCTTACATCAACGATAGACAACTAGATATAGGAAATCTCCCCTTTTGAACAGTTCATATACAGAAGGCCATTGTTCCATGTGAAACCCCTTCTGGAACTGTTCATCAGCCTCCTCTTGGGCTTAGTACAAGGACCCGCAGGCTTCCTAAAAGCATCCCCGCCTCCTCTTGGGCATTGTACAAGGATCCGTAGACTCAAAGACATTCTCAAGCTACTTTCAAAAATAGGAAGAAAACCCGTAGACTCGGATAGTCTCAATACCCTTTGGATTTCCCGTTTCCTTAAAGAACAGGAAATAAACCCGATTCCCCGATCAGTGCCAAAGCACAACAATCCCTGTAATCAGTCTCTTTATAAGAACTGATTTTCTCTTTGAACCAACATATTGGACCTGTCACTCAACTGAAACAGTTACCATTGCCTCCTCTTGGGCTTTGTACAAATGATTCTCTCTAGTAGAGCTAACCTTTTCAGACTCTCTTGTTGAGTCAATCTACCTTTAGCCTCCATCTCGGGCTTTATACGAGATACAAAAAGGCTCTCTTATTGAGCCAAACAATTTTTAGCTTCCATCTCGGGCTTTGTACGAGATACAAAAAGACTCTCTTGTTGAGTCAAACACCTTTAGCCTCTGTCTTGGGCTTCGTACAGGACATATATAAAAAGACTCCCTTGTCAAGTCAACCCTTTCAGCCTCCATCTCGAGCTTCATACGAGATATAAAACACCCTCTTGTTGGGCCAATAACCTCCTCTTAGGCTTTGTATAAGGAAACCCCCGGTTGAGCCAACCAGCCTTTTAGCATCAAAGTTGTGCCTTGTTCACAGTATACAAACATCAACAACTCCTTTCCCTTCATCTAACTGCTGTAAGCGGCAAGCCTCTGGATTATTTACATCCATGCCACTGTCCCTCTTTTAGCATGAGAAATTCCTAAAGAAATATGACATTGCTTTACACTGAGTTAAAGTCTTCTCCTTCAGGTTGGAAATCCCCTATAAAGGAAATTATGGCATTGCTGGATTCACATATCCCGGTTAAAGTAATCCTCCTTTATAACCAGTCACCCAACAGTTGTGACAGATAAACCCCTCTTTAGAGATGACAAATTCTCTCTAAAGACGAAACCTTTTAGCTTCATATCTTGGGCTTTGAACAAGATACAAATAGACCCTTCAGCTTCACATCTAGGGCTTTGAACAAGATATAAACTACCTTTAGCTTCATGTCTTGGGCTTTGAACAAGACACCAAAACACCATTTCCTCCCATAGAATAGGAGGAACTATGATCGCTCTGATTTCCCTGTTTCGGTAAACGGGAATACGTAGGCATAAGATTGAAAGAAAAATCTTAGCGAGCACACAAATCAAAAACCCAAAATCTCGTACCTTCATATATCAATCAAAAAGCATCAGTCCTAGCATCCTACCAATAGCCCAGCCCCAGTATTTCAGCCTTAACAAAGTAAGAAGAAAGAGGCCCCATTACCATATAGCATCCGTAACCTAACAGACCGCTGTTTAAACTCAGTATGCAAGCAGGGTTAGTTGGAGACATCTATTTCCCTTCCTTCATCAGTTTCAATAGGATAAAAAATGAATCGAACTGTAGTACCCCCAAAGACCGACAGTGCCTAAGAACCGCGTCCCAAAATCGCTCGCTACAGTAGTTAGCTTGACATTTGTCCCCCATGCAGGAATGGTGAGTTGGTTTGTTCTCTGAAGCGTTTCCACGTAGGATCATGCGTGTACCTTTTCCGCGAGCCGTAGATTGTTGTTGACCGGTCCATGTAGCCACATGTGTCGCTGTTGTAGGGTCTACTAGATTGACTTTTAAGATTGGACTCTCTTCCTGGGATTAGCACAAAATTCTCCTAGCCCCCCCATTTTGTTGTGTTACCTTCCCTGTTGTAGGCGCCTAGACCTCCCTTTTGGTTTTTTTTGTCCAATGTGCATTCCATCTTGTTTGTTTTTGTTTCTTTTTATTTCAATTATAAGAAATTAATTTTAAAAATGATTAAATGGTATTTAATATAATTCTAAAAAAAAAATTTTCCCATTATCTTATTGTTTACTTGATTAATTTTAAGTTATTTATTTATTTAGTTCCTAATTAAGTAAGTAAATGCATACTATTATTAGATGAATAACTGCATAATTAACCATAAATCTAAATTATTTTATTATTATTTATTCTATTATTTAATTGATTATCTATTTATTTATTTGGTGCAAAATTAAATAAATAAACATATACTAATGTTGAAAAAATAAATGAATAAATAATTACGAATTATTCTAAGATGAACTAAACCTTGGTCCAACACCAAGTATTTCTTTCTTAACCCGATTAAATCATTTTCAATTTGATTCGAATATTTTTCTAATCAAACATAATGCTAAAATATTTTCTTAAACAAATATGAAAGAAATGGATCCTTGGAGTCTCGCATTCCTTGAATTCTCGAATGAAAGCTCTCGAGGCACATGTCTTGGGTTAACCTTTCATTCACTCCTTTTTTACTAAAACATTTAATATAAGAACTTGGCCGAAAAGAGGGGCCATTGAAGTCTAGCATTCCGGTGGAACATTTGAACAATTAACTTCGAGATATGCATCTCGATCATGTTGAAAATTCATTGTCCATCAAATAAATTACGTAATATTTTGAATGAAAAAGGTATCGTTGGGGTCTAGCCTTTCCGTAATATCCCGATTAATTAGTTATGAGGCTCACGACTCATTCTTACTGAATATTCGTCATTCACCTTTAAAAAACATTCAAACACATCAAACTTATTTTCTCACCCCCGTGCGATTGAAAACCTTTCACAAGAGAACATTTGTCTAATCCCTTCTAATGCATATACAAAACCAGCGCTTAAGTCTCCGCCGCGAGTAATCAAGCCAATGTTTTACCATTATAATGCGATCAAAATACGTGTTCACTATAACAAACTTTAATCAATCAAACTCTTTTAAAAAAGAACGCTACTTAATCCCTCTAACGCGTATGTAAACTAGCGTTTAAGTCTCCCCCGCAAGCATGCAAGCCAACGTTTAACCCTTAGAATGCGATCTAAGTACTTGTTCATTAAAACAAACCAACAAACATCTCCCAAACTACAAAACTTTGAGTTCCTCATTGTACCTAAGGATACGTAGGAACGAGACCCAGAATCTCATCAAGCACCCTAATAAAAAAATTGCGACCACTTTCTTTTCTCTTTTCAACATTTTATCATTCGAAGAAAACAATTAACATAAGCTAACATTCAATCGCAAGTTTAACTAAAAGGTTCCCGTTGAGTACAACAGACGTGAGGAGTGTTAATACCTTCCCCTTGCATAATCGACTCTCGAGCCTGAATATAGTTGTGACAACTATCTTATTTTCTTATTAAGAGTTTTATCGATATTTTCCCCATCCTTCATTGGAATAAATAAAGTTCGGTGGCGACTCTATTTGAATCATTTTTTCTGCGACTTCGTAAAAGATCATATTTTTCGAGATGCGACACTCAATAACAATAACAACATTAAACTTTCAATATTTCAATAAAAACAAACATTCAATGCAACAACAACACATTAAACTTTCAATATCTCAATAAAAATAACAGCAACAACACTAAAACTTTAATATCTCAATAATAATAATAACAACAACCACAACAACACTAAACCTTCAATATCTCAATAAGAACCGTAACAATAAACATTTCACTTATCTCAACAAATAAACAAGATAAAACCTTCAATAACAATCTTAACAACAACAACAACAAATAAACCTTTAAGGTTTAGGCTCTTAACAACAACAATAATATTAAACCTAACATATCTTAATTGTTAAGTATCAACCAGTGTGAGTAGTGTGGATAATAGTCCCACATTTGATAAGAATGTGGTGACTTGAGCATTTATAAGTGAGAGAACCCACACACCTATCACCTTAAGGTTTTGGGTGAATATGTAGTGTGTCTCTCACAAAGGTGTTGCTCTAGAAAAGAAAGTCCCACAATGTTCAATGCTCTCTAGTGAAAATCTCCCCTAATAGTGGAAGAAGAGCCTGGTTTGAGTGAAGGACCAACTCACTTGTATCGAAAGTATCCCCACAGGTGGTGGGTTGAGTGTCCCGTTGAAGAGTTTCAACGGCGGTACAAGTGTGGTGAGTAAGAAACACACAACAGAAAGTGCAGTTGCATACTTGAAGCTTCCGCTTAAGGGGGAGCATTGTGGATAGACATACACTTGAGGGGGAGTGTTAAGTATTAACAAGTGTGAGTGTAATACCCTAATTTTTACACCTAAGATCCCACAGGTCTTTTGCATCTCATACCACAAACAAGATCACAAGTTTTGGTTCTCTTACTCTCCTCTGTAGGTTTGTTCTTGAGTGAGATTGCAAAGCACCCATGTTCTCTTGTTTGTTTGATGTTGGTATTTGTTTATGTTTACTAACCATTCATTAAAATCCAAAAAAATATGTTCGCTTTTCTTTTACTAACTTTTCAGGAAGAATTTGGATTAGGGATATCAAAATCAATCCCTCATCTCGAATGAATTTCATTTGAACAAAGTCAAAGTTGATCTACAAGTAATTCAAAATTCATCTGGTCAAGAGTTTCCAAGATTTAATTGATTATTATTCAAGAGACTCTAAGGTTCATGTGTTTATTTCCATGCCTTCTTTGACAAGCAAAAGAATAGAGCGGAACCACAACAGTGCACTCAAAAGGGCAATTTTTTTGAAAATTTGCATTGAGTAATCGGTTACTCAGTCAGGGTAATATTTTACCCTCATGGAAATTTGAAAAAAATGGAAGCAAATTCAAATTCAACAATTGGCACCAATTTTCATCATTTTGATCACATGTGGAATATTCTAGACCATCTCATTTTAATTTCCTACATCATCATAATTAATTCCTACCATGTACCTCCACTAATCACCACTCTTTTGATAATTTCCCTCCAAATTCAAATTCCAAGCATAATTTTCATTTCCAAACCACCAAATTTTCCAAGCCTTAATTCTATAAATAGAGGCCTCATTTCATTCATTTCACAAGCTTTTGATAGCCAATAAACCACTTGCAAATTCTATCCACATTCACAAATTTCACTAAAGCTCACTTTTATTCTTTTGAAAGTTAACAAGAATTCACATTGAATCTTGTTCAACTTTGAGCTCAACCTTCATCCAAACTTGTTTTCTTCATCAACTCTCATAGATCAAGGCTTTGGTGTTTGGATTTTGAAGCAATTTGAAGGAATTTTCATATTTGAAGTGGTAATTCATCTTTCACTGTTGTTGAAGCTTCATCTTCATCTTCCATAATGTAGATCTTTGGAGATCCTTGTTACTTGATCTTTTGGATCTTGTAATTGTGTTTAATTGCTGGTTTTTACTGTGGTTTTACTCAAAATTTCGTGCAATTTCAGTTCCATGATCACAAGGTGTTTGTAAAAAAGTTTTGAAAGATGATCATGCTGAATTTTGCACTATTTTTTTACTCTGCGTGCAGAGTAATCGATTACCCTAATATAGTAACCGATTACTCTGAGTCAAAATCCAGTTTTTGGCTTGTTTTGGGGACTGTTTTGGTGTCTCTTCCTCCTTCTTCCCCTTTTTTCTTGTTTTAGCCTTGAAATGCATTGTTGAGATTAGTTTCTCTTCAATTTCAATGGACTTTGGATATGGTTAAAGTAATTAAACATTCATTTGTTCAAATCTATCTTTCAATGAATTGTTGAATTCATTTGAGGTGCTTTGAATTAGTGATATGTTTTCACACTTAAACCTATTAATTAAAAGTGATTGAACTTGAAGATGAAAGGCTCTTGAAATTGTAATTCAAATTGGCTTTCTTGTCATCTATTTCTTTTTTTGTTTTGATCGATGAAAGTCTTATGGATCTTAGAATTTCTTTATTGAATTCTTGATCAAGACTAGATCGTTACCTATTTTTCTTTTCGTGCGGTATTGCTTTCGGATGACGATTTGCATATCGTTCATCTAGCATGCATTAACACATATATCATTTTGACCGGCGTCATTGTAGGGTAATTTCTACGTAAATTACTCGGTGATTGCTTAACATAGCCCTACATTTGTCCCTCTTTATTCAATTCGGAACTTGAACTTTCGTGGTCCGGACCTTGATTGGTCGCGTCAACCCAATGTTGATTAATTTTTTGCATTAGACTTAGGATTTTCTCCCTAGTGCTTTGGACCATTTTGGAGTTTGATATTCTTGCCTTTATTTGGCTTGCTTATTGGCTCAAGAGGATGGAATCCTTTTCTTATTATGCTTTAAGGAGTGCCTCCATGTAGTTAGATTTTTCTTACCCTAGATTTTATTTTATGCACTAGAATAGTCTCTTCTTCTCCACTCCTTCTTAAATTTTCAAAATCTTCTCCCTTTTTCAAAACCTTCTTGTTTTCAAACTTAAAACCACTTTCATAATAAAACCTTGAATTTTGTCAAGTGATCTTCAAAACTTTGCTTTTCTTTAATAAATGTCAATGCATGTTAATCATATTTTGACCATTTCAAAAAGACATAAAAAATACAAACTCATCAAATTCTTTTTGTGCCTTATGCACCTTTTCCTTTAAAAAAATTTCATAAGTTTAGACATGATTCATTTCTTTAAGAGGAATTATTCGCTTGGAAATGATGACTTGTCTTTACATTTAAAATCAACCATAACAAACAAATTTCATTCTTTGTACCACGAACTACGAGATTTTGATCCTACATTGCACTTCGTGGGTACGTAGGCATGAGGCGATAAGTCTCTCCAAACACAAAAATCTAAAAATATTTCTCTACTCATCCCTCCCAATCTCTTTTTAAGTAACCCTTTTCAAACCAAAAAGCGTAGATATTTCAAAGGGCTCCTATAAAGTACTATAGATGTTTTGGGTGCTAACACCTTCCCATTGCGTAACAAACCCCCCTTACCCATTCTCTGTTTGTTCTTGTTTTTTTAGAATTCCTTAGGTTTTGTTCGCTCTTTTACCTTTCCTTTTTCGGATAAAACAAAAGTGCGGTGGCGAATCTTGTTTTTTTAGTTAAGTTAGTCAATAGCTTACACTCACAAATTTCCCCGCTACAGAAAAGTGGTGACTCTACTGGGGAGATCCACTCCCTTGAGGGGTTTAGCCTACTTTGATTTATTTACTGCTTTTTGTTTGATTTGCTTGTTACTTGTGTGTTCTGTTTGGGAGTTCCTCTTTGTGTGAGATAGGTCATATACCCGGACCAGAGTGTACTTTGAGATAGGAGGATGGTATAGTCAAGGGAGCTTTGAGGGAGTCGAATCCCGAAAAACCAGAACTTGAGAATCCATCCACTCGGTGGTTGCGTCTTTGGAATTATTGATGTCGATCGAGCGATCGTTGAAGACATTACTTTTTCCATAGAATCCTATAACACTGAGGACCGTAGTAACCCTTAACCCATCTTAGCTTTTATAGGATCGTTGTGAGGAAGCTATGAGGATGCAAATCCGATTTAGCTGTTACGCGATGCCACACTCAGGTTAGATTCTCTTGAGGATAACTACCAATCTCCAAGTAAATCGGTGTGCTAGTGTGTCTGATAGTGGATTGTGGACCCTGGGCACTCTGTGTTAGAACCGTTGTTTTCTGCAGGTACAATGAAGATAAAAACTTAGCACATACCTTTGTGGGATTGGTTCTTACCCTTGGCTTCATGCTTGTGACTTAAACCTTGACCCGTGTGCTTTGTGTGATCTTGTTTGTGGTTGTTGCATTCATTCACTCATTCATTCATGTGCATTCTTCTGAAGGTTTCAAGGAACTTAAAGGTGTTATTGTAAACATTGCAGATACTTTTATTATTGATTTTGGAAGGAGAAGTATAAGGAAGTACACTTTCAAGAGTCCTAAGTTAGGGGTTTTGAGAGAGCTAGGATCTTTGGTTGCTGATATCGAGAAGTTTGAGTCCAGATATGGTAGGTTTTTATCTCTCTTGAAGGTTGATATGGCTGAAGGATTGCTTGCTACGTTGGTTCAGTTCTATGACCCTTTGCTTCATTGTTTCACCTTTCCTGATTATCAGTTGGTACCTACGCTAGAGGAGTATTCTCTCCTGCTTGGTTTGCATGTTCATGGTTGGATTTTCTCTGGTTTGGATCCCGCTCCCGAGCATCACGTTATTGCGAAGGCTACTCACTTGAAGGTTTCGGAGATTAAGGCTTGCATGGATACCAAAGGAAAGATTCTTGGGTTACCCGCTAAGTTCTTGATGGATAGAGCTCATCACTTTGCTAGTGTGAGAACACAGTTGCTTTTGAGGCTATTCTTACCTTGCTCATTTATGGACTATTCCTCTTCCAGAATGTTGAGAACTTTGTCAACATCAACGCTATTTAGATCTTCTTGATTGGGAATCCAATTCCTACTTTGCTTGTCGATGCTTACCATTCTATCACCTCAGGAATTTCCATGGTGAAAGGATGATTATCTGTTGTCTGCCTTTGTTCTACAAGTGGTTTATTTCTCACTTGCCAAAGTCTGCGGCTTTCTGGAACCTCAAGGATGGTTTATATTGGTCGCGGAAGATCATGTCTCTCACTCATTCTGATATTGATTGGTGTAGACGTGTTCCTTCTGGAGCAATGATTATTGATAGTTGTGGTGATTTTCCCAACGTGCCTCTTCTTCGTACAAAGGGAGGAATCAGCTACAATCCGGTGTTGGCTCGTCGTCAGTTGGGATATCCTTTGCGAGAGGTACCGAAGTACATTCATTTAGCCGGTTTCTTTTTCAAGGAAGATGAACATCAGTTTGCTCTCAAGAGAGAGATTGTGGAAGCTTGGCGCAACATTCGTAGAAAAGGAAAGGAAAGTTTGGGAAATCCGAATTGTGTCTCTTCGGAACCTTATCTCCAATGGGTTAAAAATAGAGCTATTACTTTGAAGATGCCTTATGCACGTCAGGGGCCTTTGTCTCTAACTGCTAAGAAGCCTATCCTCTACTTTATGGAAGACACAGAAAAGCTTCAGATTGCTTTGGCCGAGATGCAACAAGAGAGAGATGTTTGGAAGAACAAGTATCAGATTGTTGAGTTAGAGAATGCAAGACTTCAAGAGCACTTCAAGAAGAAGAATGAAGACGAAGTCGCCAACAAGAAGAGAAAGGTGCAAGAGGATTTATTTTCCTCTAGCATTCAGCCAGTTTCCGATATTCCGAAGAGTTCAGAATCTCCTTGGAAGTTGATCGTCGATCAGTTACTGATTGAGAAGACTCAGAAGGAGGCTCGCATCAAGAAGCTGGAAGAGAGATCTGGGACTTCTTCTCATGAGATTCACTAGGATTCTAGTTTTCTTTATTCTTATTGTTTTAGGATTCTTGAATTTGTACTTCCAAGATGTAATCTTTTCCATCATTTAATGAATGAGATTTTAGTATTTCAAATAACAATGTTTGCGATATGCCTTATAATTCCTTGAAACTTTGCATTTGCATCTTGCATATCAAGCATCATTTATTGCATTGTTTCTTGCCTTTTCCAGGTGTCTTATTGTTTCTTTTGGTCTTCATTCAGCCAAGCTGTCGCACCAGTATAATACTCGGGCTAATTTGAAGAAGAAGATGGATCAGTTGCAACAAGAGAACCGTGAGCTTTGTGAAAAAAGTGAAAAATTTGAAGGATAGTTTGGAGAGACTCAATGCTATGATGGAAACTCTGATGGCTGCTCAGAATCAACCACCTCCTCCTCCACTTTCAACTCCTGTGCAAAGGACAATCATTTCTGAGATTGTCTCTACGTCCATCTCTATGGCGCCTGCTAATGTTCCTCAACACTCCATGCCTCCTGGCTACCCCTGGGGCATGCCTCATAACTTTGTACCTGAGGGTTATCAACTACCATCGCCTCCTGAAGTTCTTGCTATTCCTACTGTCCAGCCTGTGATGTTTGTACCGCAGCCTGTGGTTCATACTGTTCCTTTTGTTAAGGAGCCAATTTTCCATACTGCTCCAATTGAAAATGTTAGTACTTATAATAAAATGGAAGAGATTCAAGACCAGTTTGCTGAAATGCAGAAAGAAATCAAAGCTTTGAGGGGTAAAGAGCTGTTTGGGAAGAATGCTCATGAGTTACGCTTGGTTCCTAATGTGAAGATCCCACATAAGTTCAAGGTCCCTGACTTTGAAAAGTATAAGGGTAATTCTTGTCCTTTGAGTCACTTGACTATGTATGCTCGTAAGATGTCAACTCAGACCGATAATAATCAACTTCTCATTCACTACTTTCAAGAGAGTTTGTCTGGTGCAATTTTGAAATGGTATATGGGACTCGATAGTACTCGAAATCGCACTTTCGAAGATTTGGGTGAGGCTTTTGTAAAGCAATATAAGTATAATGTGGATATGGCTCCCGATCGTGACCGACTTCGAGCAATGGCTCAAAAAGATAAGGAGACATTCAAAGAATACGCGCAGAGATGGCACAAGATTGCTGCTCACATTAATCCTCCTTTGGAAGAAAAAGAGATGACTAAGATTTTTCTGAAAACTCTGAGTCCTTTCTATTATGAGCGTATGATTGCTAGTTCCCCGAGTGATTTCACTGAGATGGTTAATATGGGGATGAGATTAGAAGAAGGTGTCAGTGATGGATGATTGTTGGAAGATGGTAATTCTGTTGGTAATTCCAAAAAAAATGGAGGAGGATTTGCCAAGAAGAAAGAGGGTGAGACCAATGTTATTTCTAGTGGAAGACGCAGAAAGAGTTATGGTAAGAATAATCAGTGTCAATAACATGTTGCATCTGTTACTCCTGTTATCAATTCAACTCCTGTTGTTCAGGCAACTCCTGCCCAACAATGCTCTCACCAACAGAACAATCAACGGGGCTATTTTCAGAAGGAATTTGATCTGATTCTAATGACCTACACAGACTTGCTTCCTGGTTTAATTAAGAAGAATCTCTTTCAGATCCGTGCACCACCTGCTATTCCGAAAGATTCGCCGTGGTGGTATAAGTCTGAAGCTCATTGTGCTTTTCATCAGGGTGGAGCTGGCCATGATACTGAGAACTATTATCCATTGAAGATGGAAGTGCAAAGATTGGTTAGAAGTGGTATGTTGACTTTTGAAAACACCAACCCTAATGTGCAATCGAACCCGTTGCCTGATCATGGTAAAGCGTCTGTTAATATGGTTTATGGTTGTCCCGGTACATTCAAAATTTTTGATATCCGTTGGATTCGAAGATCTCTTGTGGAGATGCATGCACTTTTAAGTGAATACCATGATATTGATCATGATTATGCAGCTTGTTGCATCTGTTTCGTGAATCCGCATGGTTGTGTGATAGTAAAAAGGGATATTCAAAGAATGATGGATGAGAATTTGATTGAAGTCACTACTAAAAGAGATGAATATCAGAATGAGGTGAATGTTATTGCGCCACGCTTTAATATTCCTGAACGAGTTATTATCTTTATGATAGTCGAAAAAACGTTGTTACACCTTTGGTTATTCGATTGCCCGGTCCAGTACCCTATGAATCTGATAAGGCTGTTCTGTATAAGTACAATTCTACTATGGTAGAAGATGGTAAGGAAGTGCCTATTCCTTCTTTGTCTTCTGTGGTAAGCATCGCTGATGTTAGTAGAGTGACCCGGAGTGGTCGAGTTTTTGCTCCTGAGCCTCCAAAGATTATGGATAAGGTTGTTGCTGGAAAATGACCCCAAGATGAGAGTAATATAGATAATTCCGGTCTGTCCAGTGGTTTGAATAAGAAGGCTTATGAGGATGAGGTGTTGAAATTGATCAAGAAGAGTGAGTACAGTGTTGTATATCAACTCTTGCAAACCCCGTCCAGGATTTCAGTGTTATCCCTACTGACGAATTCTGAAGTTCATAGGCAATCTTTGTAGAAGGTATTGGAACAAGCATATGTTAAGCATGATGTGACTGTTAATCAGTTTGATGGAATTGTTGCCAACCTCACGGCATGAAACAATTTGAGTTTCTGTGATGCAGAGTTACCCGGGGAGGAGAGAAATCACAATTTGGCTTTACATATTTCTATGAACTGTCAAGAAGAGGCACTTTCCAATGTGTTGCTTGATAGTGGCTCTTCTTTGAATGTGCTTCCAAAGTCTACTTTGTCAAGGCTTTCGTACCAAGGTGCTCCCATGAGGTATAGTGGGGTTTTGGTTAAAGCTTTTGATGGATCTCAAAAAACTGTGATTGGAGAGGTTGATCTTCCAATCAAAATAGGATCGTGCTTCTTCCAAATTACTTTTTAAGTAATGGATATTCGTCCTGCTTATAGTTGTCTGCTTGGCCAACCCTGGATTCATGAGGCTGGGGCAGTGACTTCGACCCTTCATCAGAAATTGAATTTTGTTAAGAATGACAAGCTGGTAATTGTTGGAGGCGAGCAAGCGATGCTGGTGAGCTATCTTTCATCCTTTTCGTATGTTGATGCCAACGAAACTGTTGGGACTCCGTTCCAAGTTCTTTCCATTGATGATAAAGTTGTTAAGAAAAATGAGTTGCCCATGTCTTCCTTGAAAGATGCTCTGCATGTATTAGAGACTGGTCGGACTGACGGTTAGGGCCGAGTTATTGATGTGGTTGATAACCAATTTAAAACTAGTTTAGGCTTTACGTCTGGTATAGTTAGAAGAGAATTGAAGCGTATTAATGAGCCCTTTCACAGCGTCAGATTCATCAACAATGATCACTCTACTGCTGCCATAATTGAAGATGATGAAGAGGAAGAACTTCCCAATTTCGTGACACATGGACAGATCTGTCAAAATTGGATAACTGTTGATGTTCCCACTATTATTCATATTTTAAAGTAATTTGTTTTTATTTCTTTAAAAAAAATCCTTTCACTCTGCCCAAGGTGAAAGTGAATTTGTGAGGGCTTTATTTCAAATTTTATCATCATCAATAAAATGTTATTTTGTTTACCCATATTATGTTTTCCCTTTTTCCTTTATTTCTGAAAAATGGTAACATAAAAAACCAAAAATAATAATGTGATAATCACTTTTATCTGCATAACACTTGCACTTCTTGTTCATATTCTAAAATTAAACATAAATCATTGTGCATATTGATTGTTAAACCCATTGAAAATAATGACCCTATGCCCTCTCCTAACTTTGAGTTCCCTGTGTTTGGAGCTGAAGAAGAAGGTATTAAGGAGATTCCAGATGAAATTTCGTGGTTGCTTGAGCACGAGGAAAAATCCATTCAGCTTCATGAAGAGCCGGTGGAATTGGTTAATTTGGGTTCAGTTGATGATATAAAAGAAGTCAAGATTGGAGCACTGCTTCAGTCAGATGTTAAGAAGAGGATTGTGGAGCTTCTTAGAGAATATGTTGACGTGTTTGCTTGGTCCTATCAAGACATGCTTGGTCTTGATACTGATATTGTGGAGCATAGATTGCCATTGAAGCCTGAATGTCCGCCTGTTAAACAGAAATTGAGAAGAACTCATCCCGACATGGCTGTGAAGATTAAAGAGGAGGTTCAAAAGCAGATTGATGTTGGTTTTCTTGTGACTTCTGAGTATCCTCAATGGGTGGCCAATATTGTGCCTATTCCAAAGAAAGACGGAAAAGTCTGAATGTGCGTTGACTATAGAGATTTGAATAAAGTGAGTCTGAAAGATGATGTTCCGATACCACACATTGATATACTGGTAGATAATACTGCTAAGTTCCATATCTTTTCTTTTATGGATGGATTTTTCGGTTATAATCAGATAAAGATGGCACGCGAGGATATGGAAAAAACAACATTCATTACACCCTGGGGAACATTCTGTTACAGAGTGATGCCCTTAGGTTTGAAAAATTCGGGTTCAACGTACCAGGGAGCTATGACTACTTTGTTCCATGATATGATGCATAAAGAAATTGAGGTCTATGTGGATGATATGCTTTGTAAGTCGAAGACTGAAGAAGATCATATTGAGTACTTGTTGAAGTTGTTTCAACGTCTGAGAAAGTTTAAGCTCCATTTGAATCCTAATAAGTGCACTTTTGGTGTACGTTCTGGAAAGTTGTTGGGCTTTATTGTCAGCCAAAAAGGCATTAAAGTTGATCCTGGTAAAGTTAAAGCCATTCAGGAAATGCCTGCACCCAAAACAGAAAAAAAAAGTAAGAGGATTCTTGGGACGTTTGAATTACATCTCCCGATTTATATCCAATATGACTGCCACATATACGCCGATCCTCAAGCTTCTTCGCAAAGATCAGAGTTGTGTCTGGACAGACGATTGTCAGAAAGCTTTTGAAAGAATTAAAGAGTATCTGCTTGAACCTCCGATTTTGTCTCCACCCGTGGAAGGAAGGCCTCTGATTATGTATTTGACTGTGCTGGAAGGATCTATGGGATGTGTTCTGGGTCAACAAGATAAATCTGGTCGAAAAGAATTTACCATTTATTATTTGAGCAAGAAGTTCACCGATTGTGAGTCTCGGTACTCAATGCTTGAAAAGACATGTTGTGTTTTAGCTTGGGCTGCCAAGCGCCTCCGCCTGTATATGTTGAATCATACAACTTGGTTGATATCCAAAATGGATCCAATCAAGTATATCTTTGAAAAGCCTGCTTTTACTGGGAGGATTGCTGTTGGCAAATGTTGTTGTCGGAATATGATATCGAGTACCGAACTTAAAAAGCGATAAAAGGAAGTGTTTTGGCTGACCATTTGGCACACCAGCCAATTGATGATTATCAACCTATCAGGTTTGATTTTCCTGATGAGGATGTGATGTATCTAAAGGTTAAAGATTGTGAAGAACCATTACCTGATGAAGGGCCTGAGCCTGGTTCCCGTTGGGGTTTGATTTTTGATGGAGCTGTTAATGAGTATGGAAATGGTATTGGGGCAATAATTGTTACTCCTCATGGTTCTCATATTCCTTTCACTGCAAGGTTGATGTTCACTATCACAAATAATGCGGCTGAGTATGAAGCGTGTATTATGGGCTTGGAAGAATTTATTGACTTAAGAATCAAGATTCTTGATGTATACGAAGATTCGGCCCTAATGATTAATCAGATTAAAGGGGAATGGGAGACACATTAACCTGATTTGATTCCTTATCGAGATTATGCAAGAAGGTTGTCAAATTTCTTCAATAAGGTTGAGTTTCACCATATACCCAGAGTAGAGAATCGAATGGAAGATGCTTTAGCAACTATATCTTCCATGATTGTGGTGAATCGGTGGAATGATGTGCCAAAAATTGATGTCATGCATCTTGATAGACCAGCTCATGTGTTTGCGGTTGAAGAGGTTGTTGATGATAAACCGTGGTATTATGATATTAAATGCTTTCTTCAGAGTCAAGAGTACCCACTTGGGGCATCCAAGAAAGATAAGAAGACTTTGAGAAGATTGGCAGGTAGTTTCTTCTTGAACGATGATGTGTTGTATAAGAGAAATTATGACATGGTCTTGCTCAGATGCGTGGATAGACATGAAGCAGACATGTTGATGAAAGAAATTCAAGAAGGATCTTTTGGTACCCATGCCAATGGGCAAGCAATGGCTGAGAAGATGTTAAGGGCGGGTTACTATTGGCTGACAATGGAATCTGATTGTTGCAAATATGTGAAGAAATGCCATAAATGCCAGGTTTATACTGACAAAATTCATGTGCCTCCAACTCCTCTCAATGTTATCTCTTCTCCATGGCTTTTTTTCATGTGGGAATTGATATAATTGGAATGATTGAGCCTAAAGCTTCGAACGGACACCTTTTCATATTGGTGGCTATTGACTATTTTACTAAGTGGGTTGAAGCGGCATCATATGCCAATGTGACCAAACAAGTAGTAGTCCGGTTTATCAAGAACCAAATCATCTGTCGGTATGGCGTTCCTAGCAAGATTATCGTTGATAATGGGTCGAGTTTGAATAACAAGATGATGAAGGAATTATGTGATGAGTTTAAGATTGAGCATCATAATTCTTCTCCTTACAGACCTATGATGAATGGGGTTGTTGAAGCTGCTAATAAGAATATCAAGAATATTGTTCATAAAATGGTTGTTACATACAAGAATTAGAAAAAGATGCTCCCTTTTGCTTTGCATGGGTATCGTACATTCGTCTGCACTTCAACAGGGGCAACCCATTGCTCTCTTATTTACGGTATGGAAGCAGTGCTCATGGTAGAAGATGAAATCCCTTCTATGAGAGTTTTGATGGAAGCTGAATTGTCTGAGGCTGAATGGTGTCAGAGTAGATATGACCAGATAAATTCGATTGAAGATAAAATAATGACGGCCTTGTGTCTTGGCCAATTGTATCAACAGAGGATGAAGAAAGCTTTTGATAAGAAGGTTCGACCCCGTGTGTTCAGAGAAGGCGACCTCGTGCTCAAAAAGATCTCGAATTTTACTAATGATTCTAGGGGCAAGTGGACTCCTAATTATGAAGACCCATATGTTGTTAAGAGAGCCTTCTCTGGTGGTGCATTACTTCTTACAACTATGGATGGCGAAGATTTCACTCGTCCTGTGAATGTCGATACAGTCAAGAAATACTTTGCTTAAAAATAAAAAGAACAGCTCGCTAAGTTGAAAAACTGAAAGGGATGCTTAGGCAAAAACGAGCGTCTCGGTGGGCTGAAAACCCGAAAGGGCGGTCCAGGCAAAAATTAGAGACAAAAACAAATATAATCATCCCGGTAGATTGAAAATCCGAGAGGGAAATCTAGGCAAAAGTTAGGGATTATGGCGAGTAACTGCATTTAGCCAGTCTTGATCGTTGAAAGCAAAGTTGTCTATCAAAGATTCTGCCTCAATCATCCTCAGCTGAAGGTTTGAGCACAGCGGAATTTAAAGTTGTTAGGGAGAATAGTGGTCATTGTATTTCAATGTAACCCTTTTCATGTATTTACCATTTTTCAAACCTTGTAATGATCCATGGAATTACGCCATTTGCGGACTTCCATTCTATTAATAAAATTTGGGCCTTTGTCCCTTTATTTGCAATTCTCACTTTGTTTTGGTTTGCAAAATTTCATTTATTTTTTATGATGATTTTTGAAAAAAAATGCGGATAATTGATTTAAACTGTTTTGAAAATTATAAAAATATTTTCCTTTGATTTATGAATGCTTAAAGGAATGTCAACGGTTATTCCAAAGATGGTATGATCGGTGTTTTCCTCAGCAGGGTTTGTTCTTACTCTTCTAGCAGAATTTATTGACAGCTCCCCAGTGGAGTTTGTTGATATTTCCCCAGTAGAGTTTGTTGATTTTTCCCATTCGGGTCGTTGATATTTCCTCAGTAGAGTTTGTTCATGTAACCAGTTGTTGACAAGTTGATGGTATCCCGGTCTGAGTTTTTCTCCAGACAAGTGTTGTTCGGTTTTTCCCCAGCCATGTCTCGACCCCGATTTCCTCTAGCTGATTATATTATGGTCAGGCAGTTGAACAGTTTTGAAGACCATCTCTCATTGGTGTTAATACCCACGCAGAGATTCAGTTTTTAGCTGTCCCTAACAAAAGTCACATGAAGAATCCTCACTCAGAGTTTTACCCTTTAGACGTGTTGTTGTTGCTTTAGATGTCCCCAAACAGAGGGCAATGTTATTTTTCCTCTAAGAAGCATTGACATAGTGGCCGCTTGTCGGGTTTCATTTTGTCTTGAGGATGTTTTTCTCTCCAGTTTGATCTACTAGAGATTTATCCTTGCTGATTTCCCATCGGAGGCAGTGCATTATTATTTCAAATGTTTCCCTAGAGTTGAGCAACGATGTTAACTTCTTATTTTCTCTGGCAAGTCCAGGATGTATTTATCTCCGAATTGTTTTATTTAGAGATTCCTCCCAGTGAAGATTGTATATCACTATTGTGGCTATTCGCTGGTGAAGTCGCTCATGATAACTATATTCAAGGAATATTGATACACTAGTCACCTATTGGGTTTCTCTCATTCATGATGGGTATTGATCTAAAATCCTCCATAGTTTGACCTTTTGCTGTTTTCCCAGCAAGCCTAGGATGCTTTGCTCAGAATTGGTTAATCCTCTGAGAGTGTTCTCGTATCTCCAGCAGATCTGCCTTGTTTTCCCAATGGATTTTGCGTGGATGTTTATATGTCTACAATCCCTAGCAGATTCATTATTTTTTCGTAGCAGATCTCCTCATCTTATTGAAGTGGAAGTTCCTATTAATTCTTTATGATCCCCAGAAAGATTAAGAAAGATTTGGGTTGTATGATTTCCCAACAGCTTTCCTGTCATCTTCAAAGCAGAGTTTATGTTGCTTTCCCCTTTGTGGATCATTGATGTTAGGAGATTCATATTTTGGTTTCTCCTCAAGGAGTATCTTCCTTTCTCCAGTAAGATTTGAGCCTTGTAGTATGATTTATTTTCCTTTGATGGCTTTTGTTTAACTCTTGCAGGATTTCTTCAGCTAAATCCCCAGCAGAGTTGCTAATGATATCTCCATCTTGTTGAGATTAGCCGAGTATTCAGTGGTGTTGTGATGTTTGTTCACCCTCTGTTTATCTTTATGTCTGTTTTGTCAGCATATTCATACTCACGAGCATTGTATGCGCATTCTTTCGTTGTGCATAGCATATTGTTGTTGCATTGTGCATTTTTGCATTTGTGTTGGTGCTTCTTTGCTCTCTGGTGATGTTATCCCCCCAGAGCATGTATGTCCTATCTCCATTTAGAATGTCGACCCGTAAGCAGAAAATGCCTATCTTTGTCAATTCCCCACTAAGTTTATGCCTCATGGAAAATATTTGTTTTAGCTTTCCTCCCCAGTTCGTTTATCTGGATGGAATTAATCCCCAGTGGAGATATTTCCTCCTCGGGATGAGTCCTGTTTGACCGTTTCTTTCTGGTTTATTCCTAGATTGAATTTTGGTCCCTTGCTTTGGCAATGGAAGCTTATCACCTTTGTCGTCCTGCCCGTTCAGTTGGTAGTAGGTGATATAGCTGGCTTATTACCTTTGTTATCCTGCCCGTTTAGTTGGTAGTAGGTAATATAGCCGAGTTTGATTACCTTGTGGTAGTTGTCACTTGATTGATAACTAGTAATCTTTCCCTGTTCGAGTTTATCGCCTTTGTCGTCTTGCCCTTTAGTTGGTAGCAGGCGGTATTTCTCGACCCTTTTTGAGATTTTTACCTTTGTCTTCCTACCCTTTTGTTGGTAGTAGGTAATTTTCCTCATATTCTTGGTTGATTACCTTGTCTTAACTGTCACTTGGTTGATGATTAGCAATACCTCTTTTTGGCTTATTACCTTCATCGTCCTGCCCATTTAGTTGGTAGTAGGTAATATAGCCCGGTTTGGTTACCTTGTTGTAGCTATCACTTGTTTTATAGTTGGTAATCTCTCCACGCCCGAGTTTATCGCCTTTGTCGTCCTGCCCTTTAGTTGGTAGTAGGCGGTATTTCTCGAACCTTTTTAAGATTATTACCTTTGTCGTCCTACCTTTTGTTGGTAGTAGGTAATATTTCTCATATCCTTTTAGTTGACTACCTTGTTGTAGCTATCACTTGGTTAGTAATTGGCAATCTTTCTTTTTGATCATGCTATTATCGGATGTCTAGTAGTAGATGACCTTTTCCCCAGCGGAGGTTTTTTTTTCCCTGTTGGGACGAGTTTCTCTTTTATTTCTGGTGTTGGTGTTTTTTCCCTTTGGTGGAATCTTGTTCTTTGTTCTTCCCCAACGGAGATTGTTTCCTCCCCTGTTAGGATGTGTTTTCCCTCTTTTGTTTTCCCCTGTGGAGTCTTTTCTCTTTGCTCCCCAGTTTTTGTTTGTCTCCTGTGGCATTTTCTCCCCACATTGGTCTTGTGTCTGCATATCATTTGCATGATCATATCATTTTGTGGTCTCTTAGGGCCAAAAATTGGGTTGTTGTTATATTTAAGTCTCTTCTATCTCGTTGAGACAAAGATGCCCATCTTCGTATCTCCGAATAGAAGAAACTTAAATAGGGGCAGATGTAACTTTTCTTTTCTTTAATAAATGTCAATCCATGTTAATCATATTTTGACCATTTCAAAAATACATAAAAAATACAAAACTCATAAAACTCTTTTTGTGCCTTATGCACCTTTTCCTTTAAAAATTTTTCATAATTTTAGACATGATTCATTTCTTTAAGCGGAATTATTCGCTTGGAAATGACCACTTGTATTTACATTTAAAATCAACCATAACAAACAAATTTCATTCTTTGTACCACGAACTACGGGGTTTTGATCCTACATTGCACTTCGTGGGTACGTGGGCATGAGGCGATAAGTCTCTCCAAACACAAAAATCTAAAAAAATATTTCTCTTCTCATCCCTCCCAATCTCTATTTCAAGCAAACCTTTTCAAACCAAAAAGCGTAGATATTTCAAAGGGCTCATATGGAGTACTATAGACGTTTTGGGTGTGATAGCAAGAGTTGTCTCTACAAGTCGTCTCTATGTTTTGATGTTAATAATGGTATTTGTGAAAGAACCATTTTATGTTCTAACGTGTGTTGTGTGCAGATCATAATCATAGAAGATATCAGATCCAACAAGCACCGGCCAGATGTGCGTAATGGATTATATATGAAGTTACTATGTGTGACACAAGTCACAAGAAGCAAGTATGCTTCTGTATCTGATCATGATCAGTCAGATCCAAGGATGCCGATATTGCTGTTGCAATGCTCTTGTGATTCTCTCTGAGAATGGTTATGATTCTGATGCTTACGAAGCTTTTGAAGAGATCATGTTATAGAGAACCGAAGTGCTGAAGATTCCAATGATTTGAAGTTCTGAAGGTTGAAGGCTCTAAAGACCAAGTGCAGAAAGAGTTTGAAGACTTATGCGTTCTGAGGATCATGGTTCCAAAGGTCGAGTGCTGAAGACTCTGAAGACGGATTCCTAATGGACAGTTCTGAAGTTTTGGAAGACTTGAAGTAGTAAAGAATAACGGGTTTCAAGACAAGTGCTGAAGTTCTGAAGGCAGATTCATAATGGACAACTTTAGAAGACTGAAGACTTGAAGTTTCAGATACCCTGTTATAAAGGCTC
The DNA here is from genome assembly GCA_022829125.1 of Lathyrus tuberosus. Classification (NCBI taxonomy): domain Eukaryota; kingdom Viridiplantae; phylum Streptophyta; class Magnoliopsida; order Fabales; family Fabaceae; genus Lathyrus; species Lathyrus tuberosus. The sequence continues at coordinate 1,760,080 of JALAZF010000639.1, forward strand.
TACTCATGCTTCAATAAATTACCATCAGAAGCCTCTGAAGTTTAGAAGTCAAATGTTACCGTTGTGAACGACTGTACATAGTGCCCTAGAAGATGTATCATGTCACTTCCTCCACTGTAAAAAGGAGATGTGTCAGTACATCTGTATCATTACACAACGTCTCTTTTCTAACAGCCAATAGTAATTCAAACGGCTATATTTTACTGGCTATTTAAAGAAAGGAGTAATTGCTTCTGAAGGTATCGATTGGTTGTATCATTTACATAATCGATCAAGTCAATGTGTGAACATAGCCACAACGATGAGTTCTCGTTGTAACACTTAAATATCAAAATCTATCATCATATACACATGGCCATTATTGTTGAAGCTCAAAGATCAGAAATCAACACAACAACAATTAATTGGTACAGAAGTTGTTGATGAAGAAGACAACATTGAAAATCAGTCAAGTCTTCAACCACCTTCTCGTCAGTGCTACATTGAAGATCTGAAGCAAGGAATTGTTGCTCAAAGCTTGCTCAACCAAGAAGACGAAGAAGAAGAAGATCTATAAGATGTCAACAACTGTCAAATCAACATACATCTTTGTAGTTTCTTAAGATAGCAAGGAGTTGTTGCTCACATCTTGCTTGAACACTTGTGTGTTCTTCTATACTTAAACTTAGGAATAATCTTGTTAAGAAGCATCTTTGTAATCTCCTGTATAACTAATTCTTGATGAATTAGGATCCTTGAGTGGTCAGTGTGACCGGAGACTCGAGAAGACAATGGCTGGGTGTCATTGTGGAAAAGCCTGAAATAGGGTCAGTAAACGTTATATTCATTGCGATGAATCCCTAAACGTTTAGCTGTGAAATCCTAGCAGTAGATCTTGCGAGATTGGAACCTGCAGGTCAATGTTCGTTATATTCATTAAGTTGAATCCCTGAACAGTTTATTGTGTGTTAGTCACAGCTGTGGTTGTTCAGGTTGTTAGTCACCGGCGTTAGCCCGTGCATCTGTAATCAAGATTGATTATAGTGGATTAAGTCCTTGTGTTCAAGGCAAAATCACCTGAGGAGGGTGGACTGGATTAGATTGAGAGTTGCTCAGGTGAACCAGGATATATCGTGTGTTCTTTACTCTTGTTATGCTTTATGTTATTGTTTATGTTTCTGTATTGAGTATCAGAACCATACACAAGCAAGTCATAACCTTGCAGCTTAACTCTGATAAGCTTCCGCACTACAAGTTCTGAATGATGCATATTGCGTTCAGACTCTTGTTGGTTCTCATGCTTTACGTATGGCAACGTCTGAATGTTTCTTTGCGAGTCAGAGTCTCTCAATGAACTCTGATGTTATCTCAGCGCCTTAACGATATGAAGTAAAAAGTCTTCAAAGAGGGAATAGGCAATTCAAACCCCCCCTTTCTTGTGTCTTTCTTGCACCTTCAATTGGTATCAAAGCTCTGGTTCTGTTATTGATGGATATCAAACACTTAACAGTGTTAGAAAAAGATCCAGATGCGGTGCGTAGAAATACTCTAGGTGAGATTTTAATCCACTTACAATTTCTATAACAGCTCAGAAGATGACTGTGTACAAAATTGTAATCAATCGGATTACTTGAGCAAGTCACTGATTCTGGAAGTTTTGTAGTTATCAACAACTAAATCTTCCTCATGAAAGCCTTGATGAAGATTGAAGAATCAAATGATAAGATAGATTCATCAATAGTAGTAGTATCTGTTGAATGCTTATCTTGGAATATATGTGTGGATGAACCACGTATTTGCTCAAAGATTGAATCATCAGAAAACAAGAAATCTTGTTTGCTTAAGATTATTTCTTTATGAGTTTTTGAGATGTTTTCAAGAAACATATTAGGTCCACCCTTGACTTTCTCGTTTAAAGCTCATTAAAAACTTCTTCATGTAAAGAAGAAAGATTGTTGTTCTATGATTTTGAACTTCAGAATGAAGACTGTAGAAGAAGACAGAAATCTGAAGAAATTCAAGTTCTTAGAAATGATTCAATATCCGAATCTTAACTGATCAAGCAGTTAGAAGATTCATTGAAGAACTGAATATTGTCCTCTTGAAAAGGCCTTGCAGAAAACAGAAAGAATATTCAGGAAGAAGAAATCCAATGATTCATCAAGAACTTGATTAAGAATGAATTTTGAGTCACAATTGAATTGTCTCAGATGTTTAAGTTCTGTTATCTTGAGATTCTATCTCAGATGAATCAAATGTGAATAAGTCAAGATTACTATCTGATGACTCTCTCAGAACTTCTTATATTTGAAATCAGAAGACCTTCAACTAGATGCAACCACTAAAGTCATCTACTTGAAGTCAAAAGGATTTAAGTTGTTAATGTCCTTCAAAATGAAGAAATCAGTTGACATTCATTTCAGAAGTAGATATGTTGTAATCCTTGATGGATTAGTTCTAATACAAATTAAATCAACATTGCAAGATTAAGGAGTGTCATGCAAATTTTATTTCGTGTTACACACATGTTTGATGATACTTGGTTCTAAACATGTTTTGCATTTGTTCGAAGAAACAAAGTCAGAAAATACTATGAAATGTTAATCAACTCTCCTTAGCACATAATCCTTCAGTAGTTGAGGTTCAAGCTGTGGAATTTATGATCTTCCGATAACTTGAAAGATTGATGGAAGTTTGTCGTCCAGAAAATTTAATATCAAAGTCTCTGACTAGTTGTTCTTAGAAGTCAGATGAAGCATTCTGAACAGGAAAGAAGAAAGGATTTATAGTAGATTGATTCCTAACTAGTGATCAGAGTTCAAAAGATAGTGTTGCTGTTCAAACATCAGAAATTGAAAAATTCCTTAATATTATGGGAATCTGCAAGTGTCCAATAGCTCACACTGAAGGAAGCTAAAGCTAAAAGATAATGATAAAAAGCTCAGAACGGAATGCACTCATATGTAGTATGCTATAAAAACTTCAGACTCCCTAAGAAAGGAAGATCAGAGTCAAATGAAAAAGCACTCAGATAGTCTGTAAAGATCTCAGTAACTTTAAGGTATGATTTTCTCTTCATAATAAATCTACTTGAAACATGTTATTAAGAATTAAAACAATTGTCATGTCATAGTTTCATAAGAATAGGTTAGAAATTTACTTAGAGATTCTGATGTCCTTCTGCATCTGTGAATGACTAATGAATAGTTAGATAAAATCCATCTAGAAAATAAGCTTCTCTCCATCATGTCAATCACCCTGTGTTGTAATCTTTCCCCATTCCCTAAGTATACTGTAACAAGTATTCTTATTCGATCTGATGATTCTCTCTCAGAGTCTATCAAACCTATTCCCAACAACCTTACTCTGCTCTCTACTTAGAAATATCTCAGCCGTTCAAAGCTCCTTCAAGTACGCATATTAAATGAAATATGTTTGTATGTTTAAGTACAAAATTGGAAAGCGTGATACCTTGTCCATAATAGCTGGTCACCTAGTCCTACAGCTATTAATCTGGCGTGGTCATGCACTGTCAAGTGAGTATTCGCTTTAGTGTTAGAAACAGTAAAAATCCTTATGCTTGCATCTTTGGTTATGCACTCATTAAAAATACAAAAAAATATTTCTTGGAACTAGGGATTGTGTCTCTTCATTTTCAAATAGTACTCATCAAATACATTTAATGCAAATACTTAACTCCTGCCAAGAATTAATTAAAAAAAAATTATTAGTACGCATAATTTCTTGGTCTTCCCTATGTTAACAGACTGTTACACTGTGTGACTGTCCTCTTACCTACTCTAGAGCCTAGGTAATCATGAACCAGTTCTTCTAAGTCACCCTCAGTTATTAACCCATTCAATTCAAAGCCTCTTCCCTTGTCTATTTAGAGTCAAACAACCTTTCTAAAAATCCTTTAATTGGTAAACCTTTCCTGATTAATGACGAACTTCTGTTAATGGATGGTTCTTATTCTTAAGAATGCTTAGTTTTCAAATTAATTATATCATCTGCACTGCTCAAAATTAAATATAAATCTAATATGGTTTTAAGAGAAAATGTGGATTTAATCTACAAATATGTCTTGTATGCATGTACCTTCTGAAAGACATATGAAAAGATTTTAAGTGTCTCGAGAAACTGCAACCATCATTAAAATAAGTCTGTCTACCATTCATAGGAGAGCAGTTATCACTCACGACTCGATTAATATTTTCCCCATTAAGTAGTTAACTGCTCCATTTTCTTTTCACATACATCTATGCTTCTTGGTATACCCTAGGCAATCATAACCTACCTAGGATATATTAAATACAAATCCTTTGTGTCAATTCAGACGTTACCTTCATTTTCATTCGCTTATAAATAATAGAAATTTCTTTCACCTTATTCCATCCTAAACCTAAATTATCATCTTCCAAAAGCCCTTAGTTGAATTGCAACTATGTCTGGCCCAACTTTTACGGGTAGCAAAGAAAATTTAGAAATCATTTATGAGAAACGACTGAATCTACCTCATCTCAAAGATGATGGTCTAGAAATAATAAAGAGCATGCAAATCCAGTCTTGGCATGACTACTACTCCATGCTAAATGGTCCCATCTTTCCATATCTCGTTAAGGAATTCTGGAAATATGACAGGGTCAGCAATGACGGGAACATTATCTGGTCTGAAGTCTATTATCACCCAATCTCCATCTCTATTTCTTCAATAGAGAAAATTACTAGATGTGTCTCTTCCGGAGTCACGATTGATGACTATCAATCTGACTTAAGCATGGTGGAGAGGTGCAAGATTCTGTTTAATAATTCGGTTCCTTATGAACCAAACAACCCTGAGAAGCTTCTTCCTTCTCCCAAAACTTGGTTCAGATTCTCTCTAACCAATCTTCGTCCTCGTGCAACTGCTAGATGCACTTTGACGCATGATGACAGAATCTTTGTCTTTCTCCTGACGCATCACTTCAGGATTGATCTTCCCAAAACCATCTTCAATCACTTGAAACTCTCTATCAAAGTATCAAGAAACCAGATGAATTCTTACATTCCATATGGAAGAATAATATCTGAAATAATTTTGAAAGAAAAGGCCTGGGGATTGATAAGCATGCTTGGACCAGGACCTTCGCCAGCTGAAAACAGATGTGAAAGAGTGGACAATGTTGAGGATTTTGATGATTAAGTTTTAAACCTAGACGTTATTTTTTCAATTATAGTTATGTTTTATTGATTATCGTTTTGTGTTATTTTGTGTTAACATATCTATCTCTACTTCATGTATGGTTACAAATTAATCAATGAAAATGCTTAAGTTTGAATTCTAAATATGCTATTATCATATTAATCTAATCATGCTTAATGCTTAAAAGCTCAAACGTTCTAAACTTTTTGATGATGTCAAAAAGGGGGAGAAATAGAAATATGATTTTGATTAGAAATCTTAAAAGAAAGAAAGAATGCAAACTCAAACACACGAAAGTAATATAAAATACATTTAATACTAACATTTATTGTTTGATGTTTAACCGAGGAACTCTGAACAAGTTCACTAGGCATTCTTACAGAACAGGTTAAGAAAGAAGAACTCTGATAGAAGTTCTTATGAACTGTTTGTTCATATGATCGAAGTTGTACACTTCGTGAACATGTGTTCAGAATCAAATCTACCCAGTACTGTTCAGAAGTTGAGAACTCTCTGAAAGTCAAAGTTATTGTGATCTCTGTTTCACTTGGTTCAGAAGCTGTAAGCTGTCTGAGAATATGATATTCAGAACATAAGAATCAGAAGAAGGAAAGCTCTGAAAACAAAAGCTCTGAAAGCAAAGTAAAGTCTACATCTCAAGATGCTTTTCAGAAAAACTGTGCAAATCAGAAGTCAAGGACTGTTTGAAGATACGGATTGAAGATCCAAAAAGAAGTAGCTCTGATTTAACCAAAGACCAATTAAAACGAAAATGATTTGGTATTAAACTAAATCAACAATTGGTAATCAGACTCTGTATATAAAGATTGGTATCAAACTCAGTCTGTAGTGGTATCAATCAGAGCTAAGTTGTGAAATGTTTTCATATACCTTCATTTGTATCAATATCAGCACACTAAGGAAATACCTTTCAATTAGTATAAGAATACCTTCAGTTGGTATCAAACTCAACATACTTCGGTATCAAACTAAGAATCAGATCACATCGGTACCAGATTCAGAATCAAGCGTTGATTGATCACTAAATTAACCTTCTTTTGGTATCTGATCAAGAATCAAGCTTTGATGAACCACTGAGTTGTGACAGTAACAAGGTTCTAAGATGAAGGCATGTGTTCAAAGTCAAACAGTGAAAAGTCATGATCATTATTGGTGATTAAAAATTTATAATCCTGAATTACGATTCTGAAGATCCCAAATCTAACTTATGGAAACTAAGGGGAGACTGTCCAGAAGATTCAAATGATAAATTCTACAATCTTCACAAAGTTTGAAACTCAGGGGGAGTTTCCCAAGACACTGTCTGTCTCTGATAAATAGCGAGGCTATGTTATTAGAAAAAAACTATTTTGGTTCTATGCTAAAATGATTCTGCTGAAAAGTAGAAAAAGCTTCAGATGACTTTGAAGATTATGAGCTCTGATATGACGTTAAAAGGAACTAAGTTCTAAAGATCTAAAGATGGAAGTTCTGATGAAATAGTCCAGATGCTGAAGACTTTTGTCTCCTTAAAGACAAGATAGAGAAGTATTCCTTCTCTGTTCTTTGTTCTGGCAACTCAAGTTGTTATTTTGTGTGTCTTTGGATCATATGACATTCTAGATGATCACATATAAAATTTTAGGGATAACACATTCAGGGGGAACTGTTGTTCCAGACTCTGAATATGTTTAGTTTTGATGATTACCTTGTATAAACTGTTCAATCAAAATACATGGTTTTGTCATCATCAAAAAGGGGAAGATTGTAAGAGCAAGAGTTGTCTCTACAAGTCGTCTCTATGTTTTGATGATAATAATGGTATTTGTGAAAGAACCATTATATGTTCTAACGTGTGTTGTATGCAGATCATAATCATATAAGATATCAGATCCAACAAGCACTGGCCAGATGTGCGTAATTGATTATATGCGAAGTTACTATGTGTGACACAAGTCGCAAGAAGCAAGTATGCTTCTGTATCTGATCATGATCAGTTAGATCCAAGGATGCCGATATTGCTGTTGCAATACTCTTGTGGATGCTCTCTGAGAATGGTTATGATTCTGAAGCTTACGAAGCTTCTGAAGAGATCATGTTATAGAAAACCGGAGTGCTGAAGATTCCAATGATTTGAAGTTCTGAAGGTTGAAGGCTCTAAAGACCAAGTGCAGAAAGAGTTTGAAGACTTATGAATTCTGAGGATCATGGTTCCAAAGGTCGAGTGCTGAATACTCTGAAGACGGATTCCTAATGGACAGTTCTGAAGTTTCGGAAGACTTGAAGTAGTAAAGAATAACGGGTTTCAAGACAAGTGTTGAAGTTCTGAAGGCAGATTCCTAATGGACAACTTTAGAATACTGAAGACTTGAAGTTTCAGATACCCTTTTATAAAGGCTCTACTCATGCTTCAATAAATTACCATCAGAAGCGTCTGAAGTTTAGAAGTCAAATGTTACCGTTGTGAACGACTGTACACAGTGCCCAAGAAGATATATCATGTCACTTCCTCCATAGTAAAAAAGAGATGTGTCAGTACAGCTGTATCTTTACACAACGTCTCGTTTCTAACAGCCAACAGTAATTCAAATGGCTATATTTTACTGGCTATTTAAAGAAAGGAGTAATTGCTTCTGAAGGTATCGATTGGCTGTATCATTTACAAAATCGATCAAGTCATTGTGTGAAGATAGCCACAACAATGAGTTCTCATTGTAACATTTAAATATCAAAAGTTATCATCATTTACACACGGCCATTGTTGTTTAGGCTCAAAGATCGGAAATCAACACAACAATAATTAATTTGTACAGAAGCTGTTGATGAAGAAGACAACATTGAAAATCAGTCGAGTCATCAACCACCTTCTCGTCAGTGCTACATTGAAGATCTGAAGCAAGGAGTTGTTGCTCAAAGCTTGCTAAACCATGAAGACGAAAAAGAAGATGATCTACAAGATGTCAACAACTGTCAAATCAACATACATCTTTGTAGTTTCTTAAATATCAAGGAGCTATTGCTCACATCTTACTTGAACACTTGTGTGTTCTTCTGTACTTAAACTTAGGAGTAATCTGCATGTTAACAAGCATCTTTGTAATCTCCTGTATAACTAATTCTTGGTGAATTAGGATTCCTTGAGTGGTCAGTGTGACCAGAGACTCGATAAGACAATGGCTGGGTGTCATTGTGGAAAATCCTGAAATAAGGTCATTCAACGTTATATTCATTGCAATGAATCCCTGAATGTTTAACTGTGAAATCCTAGCACTAGATCTTGTGAGATAGGAACCTGCACGTCAATGTTCGTTATATTCATTAAGTTGAATCCCTGAACGGTTCATTGTGTGTTAGTCATAGTTGCGGTTGTGCAGGTTGTTAGTCACCGGCGTTCGCTCGTGGATCTGTAATCGAGATTGATTATAGTGGATTAAGTCCTTATGTTCAAGGCGAAATCACCTGAGGAGGGTGGACTAGATTAGCTTGAGAGTTGCTCAGGTGAATCAGGATATATCGTGTGTTCTTTACTCTTGTTATGCTTTATGTTATTGTTTATGTTTCTGTATTGAGTATCAGAACCTTACACAAGCAAGTCAGAACCTTGCAGCTTAACTCTGATAAGCTTCCGCAATGCAAGTTCTGAATGATGCATATTGCGTTCAGACTCTTGTTGGTTCTCATACTTTACGTATGGCAACGTCTGAATGCTTCTTTGTGAGTCAGAGTCTCTCAACGAACTCTGATGTTATCTCAGCGCCTTAACGATATGAAGCAAAAAGTCTTCAAAGAGAGAGAATACACAATTCAAACCCCCCTTTCTTGTGTCTTTCTTGCACCTTCATTGAGTACTAACACCTTCCCATTGCTTAACCAACCCCCCTTACCCATTCTCTGTTTGTTCTTGTTTTTTTAGAACTCCTTAGGTTTTGTTCGCTCTTTTACCTTTCCTTTTTCATATAAAACAAAAGTGTGGTGGCGACTCTTGTTTTTTTTTAAGTTAAGTTAATCAATAGCTTACACTCACAAATTTCCCCACTACAGTGAGTAGTGTGGATAATAGTCCCACATTGGATAAGAATGTGGTGTCTTAAGCATTTATAAGTGAGAGAACCCACACACCTATCACCTTAAGGTTTTGGGTGAATATGTGGTGTGTCTCTCACAAAGGTGTTGCTCTAGAAAAGAAAGTCTCACAATGTTTAATACTCCCTAGTGAAAATCTCCCCTAACATTAACAACATTATTTTTACATGCATGGTGGAGATATTTTACGTACAGGAAACATGATGAAAAATTCAAATAACTAAATATTATTTGAGTTTTTTCTTTCCTTTTTCCAAGTATCATTCGATTTTTTTCTTGATATTTTCTTTCTTTGTACGAGTTGGAGAAGATATGGATGTAGTTCAACCTTTTTATAGAACTAGTTGGAGAATATACGGTAGTGAAGAAATAAAAATAATACAATGGTGAACGAGTTAGAGATGATACATGTTCAGTGCAATAGTCGTTAATGGAGATAATAAACTTTGTTAGAGCTGAATGTGATTTTCGTAAGGGATGAATGTCATTTTTGTAAGGTAAGGGAATATTGAAGAGAAAGGTGCTAATTTTAAACAATTTAAAAATAAATAAAAATGTCTAACATTTCACTACAGTTGAAAAAGCCAATCGTGGGGAAAATAGAATTGTTTTAATTTGAAAATTAAAAAAAAAAAATGAATGCACCACTATAATAAAAAATAAATCACAAATTTGCTAGTGTTGGGTATCAAACCCGTGTTCAGAACAAGTTTTCCCCGCAATTGGGAATTCCAAACGTGGTTAAGTATACATTGTTTTTAATTTAAATAAAATAAATAAATAAAGGAAGGTGTCAGATTTTTAAGGTTTCACAACGGTCCATTTGATAACCATGGTGAAAACTTTATCATAGAATGTGTATTTATTATAATGATTTGTGCCTCCTTTGTGCTCTCTATTGAGGGAGCACCATGTTGTTCTTGTGAATAAAATGTTCATCATCTATCTTAGTTTAGTTTTGATGAAGACAAAATCTTATCAAAGAATAAATATCAAAGAAGAAAATGTTTGGAATCAAGAAATAATAATGCACAAGCTTGGATATTTTGGAAGTAAAATAATTGATTTTGATGCTAAGGTACTTAATTGCAGTTCATTATGTATAAACTTTAGATGCTCAGAAAAACTCTCATCCATTAAAATTAAAAAATAGTTTTGGGACCTTTTGTTGTACCCCAAATTTTACCACTTAGATGTCATAACATCTTGCATTTGCATTTAGATTTGATCATCTATGCATTGTTAACTAACCAATTTATCAACCTTTGTTGTGTTTTGTTTCACTTGTGAATCAGGGTTTGTTTCAAGAGACCTCCTCTCCTCAATAATCCAATGTGATTTGTTTTCATCACAAGTTCTTCCTCAAGGACCAGGCAAGGTCGTCGGGTCAAGGGTCTGTATGGTGTGGTTTGAGATTCAGTGGAAGTTTGACCTAATCTTGGTCAACCAAATGGTTTGCATCGATATCAGGTTATCAGGTTGTGGTAGAGATTCTGAATTAGGGTTTTGGTTCTCATCAAGCCATTGTTCCATCAGTGTACACCCAAAGCGTGAAGATTAAATATTGTTTCAGTTGGATGTGAACTGGTTTTGGTCAGGTTATAGAGCTGTCAGAGGTCAAAGCAGATTTATGTGCAAGTATTTGGTTATGTAGTTCAAGAGTTGTGGTAGTCAAGTGCAATTAGCAAGGTTTAGGTGTTGTTCAAGTGTGGAAGCGTATGTCCATTCCTGTAACCGTCTTATCCATTTTTCAATCCCACTTTCATTCCAAACCTCATCCAGTTTTTTTTATAAACCAATTCTCTTACCCGTTTCAATATCATTTCGTTAACCAAATCCACTATATATATTCATTCTTCAATTCAATTCATATCCATATTCATTATTACTAAATCCACTTTTGTTATCCACTTTCTTTTTTCAATTATCCATTTAAGTTATTCATTCTCCTTTTCCATAAATATCCAAATCCAAAATTCAATTTCCACTTCAAAATCCTCATTTCAAGTTCAAATATTCAAGTCCACATTCAATTCACTTAGACAAGTCCATGATTTTTATATTACGAAGTCTAGTTAGCAAAAGCAAATAATTACAAAGTTCTTTCATTTAACATGTCATGAGTAAATCCAAAGCCCATTGTTGTTTTCTTTTTTACTTTACATGCCCATTTTCAGACGTACAAAGCTTTTGCAAGGAAATAATAATAATGCCAAAACACAAGGACCCCACAGATAAACTTGCATCGTTGCTAGAAAACTGCTACACTCCATTTCAGACACCAGCCTAAACCTCCTACACACTCCACAATCGTGCTTGGACAACAACAACACAATTTGCTGTAGACCATAAACACTGCAATGCCTAGCAGCCCTGCTCCTATCCTGCCAAAACTTTTACCAAGTGCTTGCCATATTCACCAAAATGCAACCTTGACAAATCTGCACATCTTGAGACGCACAGACCTGCTAACATCCTACATCAATAGACAACAACACACACCGGGCTGCACACAGAAAACTCTGCCACGCTACCAAACCTGTCAATAATACACACACCACCAACGTTCAACAACGCAACAACAATTTTCAAAAATACAAATCAATTTGCAAATTATATTCGACCCCTCATATTTTTTCTACAAATTCAACATCCTCCTCCCTCATAAACCAAGCGGAGTGAGCCAAATAAACTCGGCCTAATCCCCCTTCAACCTTGTCAACAACAATCGTTTTCCTCTTCACCTTCGACCAACATTCATTAGTCTTTCAAATCCCTAACCGCAACCAAGCATCGCAGACCCTTCTTTCACCTATCCCAAAACTCCATAACTGCCTCCATATACTCAACTTAACCCATTCAAATCTCAACCACCTTCTCCAAAACCTTCAATCTCATTTTCTCAATAAACCTTCAAATCACCTACCTCCTTCAACGAACCAAAATAATCCAAACCTTCTTCATCCCAAAACCCAATCAACAATAACCACCATTCACCTTCATCATCGAAAACAACCTGGAAAACCCATTCATCATTAGCCCTGCTCGAAACCATACCACCAAAAAACAAAAAGAGCGATGAGGAGAAAGATCCAAACTGAAAATGAAAACAAAACTGGTTTGAATTAGGTTGAACCTGAGTTTGAGACGGATTCGTTTACGGAATAGAGAAAGTTTTTTTACTCGTCTTGATTTTGTCCTTCATCTCTTCTTTAGTTGCCTTTTGAACGCGATGATGAATGTGTTTCTTCTGAGCAAATTTATCGCCGCTGCTTTTACGTCGGTGTTGCCCAGCTTTCGTGAGAGTAACAGGGCTTTTTCTGTGTATGTGAGTTTGATGATTTTAATGTTGGATTTTTGATTTGTGTATATTTCTAGAACTTAAGCCGTGCCTTTTGAAAGATGAGGTTGACCCTGTGTTTTATAATGATTCACAAGCATTAGCTCATTAATACATACATGGCCACAGTGCATTTACAATTTGTTTTATGAGGCATCAGATCCTTTCTTCAAAACATGGATTCGTGGGATAGGATGATGGGCCTTGGGCCTATGTGACTCCTAAGTCTTGCTTTTCTCACAGCATCTCCATTCCAGCTCACCCCTCCCTCTTTGTGTTTCATACAATTCATTTTGTTTACTATTTTGTTTTCTAATTGTTTAACCATTTGTTTAAGATCTTCTTTGTGATTTTGATTTTATTCATTTTGTTTATGTTTCATTTTCTTTCAATCTTTGGGCCAATGATATAAAAAAAACATCATAACTTTATTGATTATTTCAAATCAATAAATTTTGATTATATGAGGCCATCTCCATTTTCTTTTTTGTCGGTCAATGAAAGTCTAATAAAAAAGATTGTTGATTTATCGATTTGAATCTTGATTTAAATGAGACCAACTTTATTTTCATTTCGATTTCATTCTCTTTATTTCGGGCCAATGATATTACACAAATCTTGACTTTGATTATTTCAAACCAATAAAGTCTTGACAAATATGAGGCCACTTTTTATTTATTTATTCTTATTGGTCAATGAAAGTCTAATTAAAAGATTATCGATTTCTCGATTAAATCTTAATTTAGACGAGACCAACTGTATTTTCATTTTGATTCCATTTTCTTCATTTTGGGTCTATGACATAACAAACTTCATGGTTTGGTTGATTTCATTGAATCCACAAAACTTCGATTAATATGAGACCACTTTCTCTTTATTTCAGTTTTATTCACTTTTTAGTCGATGAAAGTCAATAATCATTTATTATCGATTTCTCGATTAAATCATGATTAAAACGAGACTATTTCCATTTCATTTCAATTTTTAATTTCTTTGAATACTAACTCTTCATTCCCCCCTTTGGTGGGACTTGTGCATATTTTCTGATAAAGTCCTGTGGACAACTATTCTGTTATGATTTTCGTTGCCTGTTTCATTTGACACATCCTCAATACTCTTCCCAAGGAAAGTTCTCCTCAGTTGACTCATAAGTCATTAAACCAATCATACCACCTTGGCCTTATAAGAGCCTTTCTCTTTCCTTGGCCTCAGAAAAGCCTTTCTCTTTCCTTGGCCTCATAAGAGCCTTTTTCTTTTCTTGGCCTCATAAGAGCCACTGAGTCATAACTTAGCAATAGGATAGAGTTTATAAACTCTATGTGGGATCATCACATTGAGCATCCACTTTTCCCCACTATAACTTAGATATAGAGAGTTTTCTTGAACTCTAAAATGAGCTCATAATCATTTCCCTTTGGAACTTTGGCCATAGTCAATGGTTCCTCTTTCACCCCTTAGTTAGGTGAACTACGGTTGCTCTAATTATTTAGTCAGATACGTAGGCATAAGATGCGACGTCTTGGAGAGAAAACTTAGTGTATATACCTTTAGGTATTTACCTTTACCTTTAGCAGATATTTTAGCAATTAAACATAACTTAACACAAACTAAAACAACAGGTTCCTGTAGAGTACTACAGATACTTAGGGTGCTAATACCTTCCCTTAGTATAACCAACCCCGAACCTTAGATCTCCCCCCTTTAGGTTTTTCTCGATCTTGAACCTTTCCTTCGGATAAATCAAACTCGGTGGTGAATTCAAAGAAATGTGATGCAAGTTAATTAATAGCTTGTTATCTGATTCTCACCACAACAAAAATGGCGACTTCAATGGGGAGAACTTTTGAGGGTTAAGCCCGCCTTGTTTTGCTTATGTTATTTATGTTTGTTTGCTATACATGTACATATCTGTATATATATATTTGTATACCTGTTTTTGCTTGGGATCTTCTGTGTGCAGGGTGCTACTATTGAGTGGTGAGATAATTCATAACCCGGACTTAAGAGCACTTATGATAGGACGATGGTATATTCAAGGAGGCTTTGAGGGAGTCGATTCCTGAAAAATTTGACTTTAGACACCATCACTCAGTTTAGGCTCTGTTGGGAGTTTAGTCATGTTGAGCGAGTCTATTCGTGAAAACGTGCTACTCTCAACGTAGGAGTCAATGATACTGAGAACCGTAGTTATTTCCAAACCCCACTTAAGCTTTTTTAGGATGTAGTGCGGTGACCATGAGAAAGTTAATTTCTGAAATGGTTGTCACGCGATACTACACTCAGACGAGATTCTCTTGAGAATATTATTGATTACCGAGTCATTTGGTAAGTCGATAATATCTGAAAGATGGATTGCCGACTCTGGGAACTTTTTAGAACCCTGTTCTACAATTGAAAACCCATAGTACACACCTTTTGGGATGGGTAGACCATGGCTCCATACTCGTGATCTTCAAACCTAGGCCCTCATTTGTTTGCCTGTACATATGTGTGAATTTGTGAATACTCGTATACGTGTGTTTGTGCATACATTCATCTATTCATAATAGCCCTTTGGTGTCAAGGAATTCAGATGCTTTTTCCTTTGCAAAATCAAAAGAGATCATGGTTTTCAAACAAAACTTTTCAGTTTTCCAAAAAATGTTTGCAACTTGCTTTTGAGTTCCTTGAAACCATTTGGCTTGCATTAGCATTGCATGCGCATTTGCATTGCATTTGCTTTTCTCAGTCTCGAGTCTCATCCACCCTCTGTCTATAACCCAGTTGACTTCTTGAAGCCATCATTGGACTTGAAGTAGCTTGTGAAGGATTATGAACACAGAAGAGCAGAGCCAATTTATGACCAGAGCATATTTTGACTTATTGAGAAACCAGTTAGATCAGGTTGTGATAGCTTTGGCAAAGAGAGATGACAATATTCAGGGTATGTCTGTGAACAATGTTGTCCAAGCTCAACCTGTGTAAATTCCTGTTGAGAACCAAGTAATACAAGAACATGCCATTGTCCGAGATGGACATTCCTCTTCAGTTGATGTTGTGGAATATCGTAGCTTCGCATTCTCTGAGCCAAATTCTGAAGAGTTAATCCCTGTGATGAAAATCAAGGATCCATAATACGATAATGGAGAAATTTCGTGCCTTGGAAGAAAAGCTTGATGCACTTAAGGGCCGTGACTCTGCTGATCTGAATGCTTTGAACATGTGTTTGGTACCCGACCTTGTGATGCCTCCTAAGTTCAAAACACCAAAATTTGAGAAGTACAAAGGGGATAACTGTCCGAAGCATCATTTGGTGGTCTATTGCAGAAGGATGACTTCACATGTCCGCAATGACAAGCTCATGATCCACTATTTCCAAGACAGTCTGAGTGGAGCATCACTGAACTGGTACATGCAGCTAGAGAGTCGCAACATTCAATCATGGTCAGACCTAGCTAATGCCTTTGTGAAGCAATACAATTACAATCTTGACTTGCCTCCCAGTCGCTTGCATTTTCTAGACTTATCTCAAGAAGACAATGAATCCATCAGAGGATATGCTCAAAGATGGAGAGAAGTAGCTGCTCGCGTCCAACCACCACTCTTGGATAAGGAATTGGTTGACTGGTTCGTGGATACCTTGCAAGGCCCGTACCGAGAAAATATGTTTAGCATGGTGACATCAAACTTCTCTGACTTGGTAATAGCTGGAGAGCGCATTGAGAGCGGTCTTAAGAATGGAAAAATCCAAGGCACCCTGGACATCCCGGCTAATGAGAGTGAATCAATTGTCAGTTCTCAAGAAGAATGGGAGAAAGAAAGTAATTCTACATGGGAATCTCCAATACCTCAGCGCTCATGTAACTCAAGTGTTCATAGTCAGCAATCTTTTGGGTCTCCACGTCAGACACCATTCTCTCCTCAGAGGCAATATTCTTCTCCAAATCAACGGTCCTACCACCATTAGCCGCGGCGGCAAGCACGACCAAGGCCAAGAAAGCCAAAGAGGAATTTCACTCCATTGCCAATACCATGCAGTCAGTTCTTACCAGATTTAATCAAAGGTGGATTGATAGTGCCAAAGGAGATAGATTCAGTGCCTTCTTCATATCCGCCAGGCTTTGATGCCAACGCCCGATGTGACTACCATGCTGGGGCACAGGGGCATGCAACTGAATACTGTAAGGTACTCAGAGACAAGGTTCATACTCTGCTTGACTCCAATATGTTCTCGTTCACTCCTCAAGGGATTCACATCAACAATCTTTCACCTAATCAAGAGGATTCATCAGACTCTGAAGTGGAAGAAATTGCTGAGAGTGGATGTGAAGACGATTCTCAAACGGATCTCGACAAACAACCCTGAAGACGGTAATCATAGCTTGGCAAATCAAGAAGGAAATTCCAGTTCCCCGAAGCTGGCAATCTTTTGGTTGTTTAGCATTTTTTTGTTGTATTTTCTTTGCATGTTTGAATCTGTTTTTGCTTATAAGCTATTGTTGTTTCAAATTGGCAAGATTAATGAAGTGTTTATGCATCTTTTGATTAAGTCCATTCGTATTTTTCGCTCCCAAGATTTTCATCCAGGTACAAACGTGAAAGTGGCGCAGAACACAGAGTCGCCAGCAATGTATATTTATCCCACGAGAGGGAAAGGAAACACCGCATAAACCTGAGGAAGAGGGAAAACAAAGACAGACTCGGTAGGATGTCGACGTCCTAGGCCTACGTACCCCCTTTGTGCAATGGGAATTCAGAGTCAACGTAGTTAGGACCAAGTTCTTTTTGTGTTTTTTATGAGCGACGTTAAGTTCGGGTCCGGCAGTTAGGGTCGATGCCTGTTTGCGACTCAGACGGAAAGTAACATGCCCTTTTTGAAAATAGCCTTTAGTTTAACAATCCCAAAGGACAAAAATGTTTTGAAATTTGTTTGTATTTTTTAAGGCAGAAGTGACTTGAGTTAGTTCATAACTAACCTTGAACCAAAGTCTAGGACACGGGAACGAATGTGTCGCATGGTCGTCCCCAATGGGACGTATGCTCAACACTCTAGAGGAGAGAATGGAGACCCATCAATCTTCACTTCCTATGTTTAAGGCTTGTGTGCAAGGCAAGTTGACCTTATTAAGTATCTTAGGAGTGTTAAGAGATGTGAAGAGGGACTCAAAAGAAAAGAAAAACACTAAGGGGGAAATCTATCCTAATGTTATCATGCAAAGATGGCCCTAAGGGGAGGTTTGGAGGGAGACTATCCTATGGAATTTAGTCCTAATGTTATCATGCAAAGGATTGAAAGCCTAATGTCTCTCCTACCTCCAGCTTAATCAGAAATTAAACAGAGCTAGGAATCCTAAGGGGATCATGTGAACAAGCACAAGTAAACATTAACCAGTTCGATCACATACAAAGCGAAATCCAACACTTAAAAGAAAAGAAATGAGATGAAAATGAGAAAGAGAGAGTGAGGGTGAACATGGATAACTATCCACACCCTCAAATAACTTACCTCAGCCTCTGCATAAAAGGTTAGTACAAAACAGACATAAGTGACAATAAGACAAATGAAACCCAAGCAAGTCACAAACCAAAGAGAAATGGTTATAAACCAAATGAAACTCATCCAAGTCAGAATGTGGATGACCTAAACATGTGCCTAAACATGATATGCAAATGTCACATGAGACATGCAAACAGATGTCCAAGCATCAAACATCAATAGAAGAAGAAGGAAGCATATAAGTGAAATGTATTCAAGTATGCAAGATGAAACATGAATGACGTATGATATGAATGCAAAGCTCCAAAGTCAGAAACATACATCAAATGAAATGCAAATGAATGATATGGCATGGCATACATAAACCAAACATAAATCATGAAGAGACACAAATGAGAAGAAGTGAGAAAATAAGTCAAAAGAGGCATGTAAATCAAACATTGAACATGGGCACACAATATGCAACAACCTCACACCAATGACATATAATTGCAATCAAATGACCTATAATAATTCAAACATGGTTCATGAAGTCAAAGAAACAAACCCCAAACAATGGCACAAGTGCCTTCTCAAACAAGTAATCAGACATGATCATAGATGTGCATAAAGGAAGACCTCAAACAAAGAGCAATCAAACAATTAGCAAACCAACTTCAGAAATTACCAAATTAATTCTCAAACTACCTCAACCAGTGGCAAACAACATGTCAAAATTTCATGCAAAAATTCACAAGATAAGTCACCCAAACAATCATGCAAAGATCAGGTAAGAAACATGGGTCAGTATGCAAAAGAGAGGGACTAAAATGCAATATGAAATGATTTTAAAATTAAGAGAAAAATGATTAATGAACTCCAATATGATGATGAAGCAATGCAAAAAGAATGGACTCAAAATGTTTTATAGACTATGAGAAATAAATTCAACAAGTCATGGTATGCATATATGGAATAAATTCAAAAGAAAATAACCAAATAATTACTTCAGATGCTAAAAATAAAATAAAATAATAAAATAAAATTTGGGAAAATTTTATAAAACTCTAAAAATGCTTCATAAATTTGCTGGTAATTTTTGGATGCAATTATCTATTTTTTAAAAATTAAAAATGGGAAACAAAACAATTAAATGAAAATAAAAAGGAAAATAAAATGGGAGGTGTATTCAGCAACAAATGCACGTTCAGAAATGAAATGGACTTAATAGGGGGGTGTGGATAACAAGCCCAATTCACAAAAGCCCATCAGCGAAATAAAAAGAAAATAAAAGGACCCAGTCAACCAGTTGACTCCACACTTACCATTGGATCAATCTGACGCTTCATATTAAGTCAATACAAGCACAAGTAATCATGATGAGAGGCATAGATCCACACTCCCACACTAACAACGATGTACACACACACACCAAATCATTCAGAAATTAAAAAGGGAACACGCGAAGGGCACATGGCAACATTAATGCGTTGGCGTAATAATAACCATCAGATTCCATCAACGCACATAAACCAATCATCAAATCAAAACGTGGGGCTCAGATTAAAGGTACATGGTAGCTAACATAGAACGTCACACACACAAACCATAAAATAAAAACAAATTTTAAATGATGTGGCGCGCTGTGGACCATCAGATCAAGGCAACGGACGGTCACGATTGCGTCTTCCCCAAAAACCCTAGCCTGACCGGAAAACCTACCAGACGCCGGAGCCCTAGCTCCGGTCGTCTTCTCCGGCGACCATCACCCCCAAAATCCCCAGAAATCACATATGAGTACACTAAATTGATCAGAAAAACATGAGGATTAAGAATATCATGCTATTTTTCACAAACAAACAACATACAAGGCAAATCGAACGAAAGAAAGTTTGGACCCAAAACTTAAAACTCACGAAACAACCAATCTATACGTCCAAACTCAAAACAAAACACATCAGAGTCATCAGTGAATATCAAATATCATTTTTCACATCAAAAAACTAAGTTTTACGATCATGGAAAGTGTCACTAACCTGAGATTACGCAACCTGTATCCTTGTTGTTAGCTTCAAGTGATGGGTGATTTGTGTTCTATGGATACCAAGGATGAAGATCGTGAAGGAATTTTTGGAAAAGCTCTTGTGGATTGAGAGATTCGAAGGAATGAAGGATTAGGGTTGAAAGCTTGGTTCTCCTCAAAATCACGTGCCCCCCTTCCAATCAGTGCATGAGTAAGCTTGAATACATTAGGTTATTCAACTGATAATCATTTAGGTCTTATTAATTCCTTAATTAATGGGTTTTGGGTGATTTGGCAAATTTTCACTTTGAGTTATACACCCTCCTCCATGCATGTACACCCAAGCCTTTTATGATGGATCACTTATTTGTCAATTGCTAATCACACCTGAATTGGATTTGGGCCTTGAAACATCTTGATACATGAGTTTTGATGCTTCTTGCAATTTTGCATAATGTGAAATAAGTGATGAATTTGTCATGGAATCCCTTGGTTCAAAGGCCAAAAATGATCCTTATGGAATATACTTTGATGTTAGAATGTGACTTGAAGCAATGGAACCAATTATAGGTCAATATGTCCCAAAATGCAAAAGTTGTGAAAATGGAACCATGAGAAAACCCTAAAAACCACTTTGCCTTCTTTTGATCATAACTTGAGTTCCACAAATGATATGGAGACCATCTAGTACTTGTTGGAAAGAGGAGAAAAAGATCTTCAACTTTTATTTTTGAGAAAAATTCATTTGAAACTTCCTTGATGATGAAAAGTCAAGTTGAATGTAGTGTAAAAAGCTTGCCAAAAATGGAAACTTTCAAATTATAGGTCATTTCCATATTTAGTAACTTTAGCACAAACTCTTGATCCTTGATAAATGGTATGAAACTTGACCCTTGAAGACCATATGTGGATGTGAGACCTTGAAAACCTTGAAGAGAACCTCAAAATTCCACAGTTCACTTCCCCTTTCACTGTTGACTTTTTTCCCAATTCTCCTGATTTGCAATCAATTAACCAATTGAACCTCTTAATCTCTTGGACAATACAAGGATTCTTGCTTGACCCTTTGAAGATCACCTTCTCCTCTTGAACTGCCTCAAGCACCTTGACCCCATGCTAAGAACCAATGATATGCACACATGATAATGCAAAAATGAAATGAAACATAGGCCAGTTAGTACTAAAGTAAGGAGAGCAAATTTTGGGGTGCTACAGCTACCCCTATTCAATCAACTTGGTCCTGAAGGTATGACAGCAACGGCTATCATGCGTTCAAAGGATTCACGGGAATTGAATACCAAAAGAAACCTGAAATTTACAATCCTCAAAGGAGGTACGACTCCACTGGGGAACAAGCAATAAATGTTGCACCTGTCACAACACGTGCGAGTGTTGGAAACCAATACAGACGATGTATTGAAATATCTTGAAATAAACACGGACGAGTGTTAGCTATGCCGGGGATAAAGTGAAACAAACTCTCCCAGGTTATGTCATCTCTGCTGATAAAGAGAACTGACAAAGGAATCTCGAAATATGCCATCCCTGCTGATAAAGGGAACTGACGAAGAAAATATTCAAAAGATTGCTATCCCTGCTGATAAAGAGAACTAGCAAAATAAATGCCATCCCTGCCGATAAAGGGAACTGACAGAGAAAATCTTCAAAAGATTGCTATCTCTGCTGATAAAGAGAACTAGCAAAATAAATGCCATCCCTACTGATAAAGGGAACTGACGAAGAAAATCTTCAAAAGATTGCTATCTCTGCTGATAAAGAGAACTAGCAAAATAAATGCCATCCCTGCTGATAAAGGGAACTGACGAAGAAAATCTTCAAAAGATTGTTATCTCTGCTGATAAAGAGAACTAGCAAAATAAATGCCATCCCTGCTGATAAAGGGAACTGACAAAGAAAATCTTCAAAAGATTGATATCTCTGCTGATAAAGAGAACTAGCAAAATAAATGTCATCCCTGCTGATAAAGGGAACTAACGAAGAAAATCTTCAAAAGATTACTATCTCTGCTGATAAAGAGAACTAGCAAAATAAATGCCATCCCTGCCGATAAAGGGAACTGGCGAAGAAAATCTTCAAAAGATTGCTATCTCTGCTGATAAAGAGAACTAGCAAAATAAATGCCATCCCTGCTGATAAAGGGAACTGACGAAGAAAATCTTCAAAAGATTGCTATCTCTGCTGATAAAGAGAACTAGCAAAATAAATGCCATCCCTGCCGATAAAGGGAACTGGCGAAGAAAATCTTCAAAAGATTGCTATCTCTGCTGATAAAGAGAACTAGCAAAATAAATGCCATCCCTGCCGATAAAGGGAACTGGCAAAGAAAATCTTCAAAAGATTGCTATCTCTGCTGATAAAGAGAACTAGCAAAATAAATGCCATCCCTGCTGATAAAGGGAACTGACGAAGAAAATCTTCAAAAGATTGCTATCTCTCCTGATAAAGAAAACTAGCAAAATAAATGTCATCCCTGCTGATAAAGGGAACTGACGAAGAAAATCTTCAAAAGATTGCTATCTCTGCTGATAAAGAGAACTAGCAAAATAAATGCCATCCCTGCTGATAAAGGGAACTGACCAGCAAAATATGTCAAGCAAGAACTGACTACCAGGTGAGAACTGGACTTCACAAAAGAGAAAGGCCAAACAAGGGCAAACTCCTAACGGACTCACAATCCACAGATAAGATGACTCCGCTGGGGAAAGGAGAAATCTAAATAAAAGACTCTGCTGGGGAGCACAAGTTTGAGGAACGCGTCCCTCCAAAATCTCCTGAGTTATGCCATCTCTGTTGAGAAAGAGAACTGGCAAAGAAAGTATCAAACCTGGCTTATGCTTCGAATGCAAATGTTTGAATTTGGTGTAATGCTCCATACGAAATGGAAATGCTACGCGTTTGAGGGTGCAATGCAAATGTTTATGATATGCAAAAGGGCCCCTCCAGCAAAATAAATCCTGGAGAGAAGAGACCCATTCGGCTGGGGATGACAAAAATAAATTGTCCTCTGAATCCAAGAATTCTGCTGAGAAGGATCACACTGACCGACTCTTTGGATCAACGACTTCTGCTGGGGATGAAATCCCAAAATAACATCCGCACTTCCAGGGATTACACGTGACCTCTACTGAAGGTAACATCCAAAACCTGAGATTTCTCCTCTGCTGGGGGAGTTGAGAATGAATGCCAATGGCAGAACCAGAAGTCAGTTGCTGAGGATTATTAATAACCAATGGGATTAGAACCTGCTGGGGATGCCAGCCCATAACACCATCCTGCTTGGGGAATACTGCTGAACTTAGCCTACTGGAGGGGCGAATGACTTTATCCTCACCTTGCTGGGGATTAGAACATAACGTTGTCATTGAAAGCGCGCTTCCTGACTGGCTGGGGAAAGTGGACACCCTGATTCTGTGAGGAAATAACGTCTTGATCCAGAGAACAAATCCCCAAGTCTCTTGCTGGGGAAAGTCTGCTCTGCTGAGGAAAGTACAATCTCAATGCTGGGGAGAGCAAACTGCTGGGGAAGTACAATCCTATTTCCATCAAACTGAACTGTCTCCACGGTCATAAACGTCCCTTTGAACTTTCCACTTGCCCCAGACCACCAGGTCTAATGGAAGAAATCATCTCAAGAGGATTTTATAGAAGACCGGGCGTTCGTACTGCCCAGAGTCTTCAAACTCTCGGAGAGATTTATCAGATCTCGACATAACTGCCCCAGACTTCATAATCCATAAGTACATTACCTCAAAAAGGATTTGTAATGAATTGAAACTACTCTGTCCCAGTATTCTGAACTTTGAAGAGGTGTTTTCAATTAACCATTTTCAGGAGTGGACAATTTCTCACTCTAGAGGTGGCCTGCCCCAATTCTTGAAGGAACTTTTCCCCTGGCTGATCTTACAGAGATTTGTCAAATCGACCTTATTGCCCCTGTTCGGCTGCTTTAGGGAGAGTTTTCAACGTGACTGCTCCAGATTAGCTGCATCTTATCACCATTTATCGGGAACCCCCAGGCTACGCACAATCTCTTAGCCACGTACCCCTTGACATGATTGTCCTTCAGAGTTTTCACCATCTCAACTTGGCGTGATCGAGCTTCTCAACTGTCGTTCATCGTGTAAGCTTCTTTGATATCAAACACATGCAAGCAGAAAATGTTTATTATGAGAATGACAATTCTAATGCAACACTCGTGTTACCCTTGAAGTTTTGTTGAAAATGTGTTGCCAAGCCTCGTGAACGAATCACTAGCTGGGATGCGGCACTGATTTTTGAATGGAAAACAATACGCACATGCAATACCAACAAAAATCTTATTAGCACAACTCATAGGAGTCAGGAACGCTATCTCAATGAAGTACGTCGTCGGAATAAACCCTGTTTCAATTAGGACTTTTGAGGGTTGTATCGTGGCTTGGTTCGCGGTTTTGAGAAAAAGAAAGGTTTAAGGCTCAAAGTTTATCAGTCCCCACCCATTCTCCATGACGTTCTCCAGTCCTAAGTTCAGCTAATTCGGCGCAAGCGCTCATCTCTCAAAAAGTTTTATGATCCTTAAAGAAATCCATGCATCTGATGGTTCGACACTCAATGAGGTTTTGGAGTAACAGTTACCCCTTCTTGTCTTTTGTGTCTGTAGTCACACGACTTTGTTCTGCTCAAAGATTTTCTTTGTAATCCTTTTGGCTTTTCGCTTTCTTATTCTTTTGCTTTTTGTTCCCTAATTTAGCCTGGACTGACTCTTTTGAGTTTTCAATCTTGAAGTCCAGCGGGATGCCTTAGCTTTTGCCTAAGTCACTTGCTTTCAAGTTTTTCGACTTAGCAGGCTTTTTCTTTTTCTCTTTTTTTTTGAACAAGTCGTGTGACACTGTTTTGTCTGACTTGTTTGAAAGGGCTGTGACTGTTTCACTCTTCGGTTGGTGAGGAGTAACCATTGTGGTTCTACACCTCTTAACCTCTTTCTAGTGGAATGGAAGGTAATGGATCCTCAGATGTACACTCCTTCTGAAAGTTGAACACTTGGTCAAACTAACTGACGCCTACCCTGCCCCAGGTTAAGATTGAGGGTTTTTTCGTTTCCAGAAAGAACTCCTACTACTAGGCTCAAAGAGGTTGACAAAGGGCTATCTCCTTATTTCTCCAGTGTTTGTGAGTTTGAAACAATGCCTGTACATCCTTAACAGGGTTTTATCCAAAAGAGTACCATTAGAAATCTGCGCTCTTATTTCGTCATCCTCCCTCAAGAGTTCTAGACAAGAAAGGTTGGTATTGCAGTGCATATAAACATTTAAAACGAGTGAACATGAATGGAATTCTTCAAGAAAAACAAACTCATTGCATTAAAAATCCACATTCAAACACAAACAAATTTTTATATGCAGACAATGTTTAAACAAATAAATGAAAGCTACGTATGAACATGCAATAAAGAAACTGATGATTGCCATTGTTGAGGAGACTTGACTCCGTCTGGACTTATTGCTTCTGATGATGTCTTCGCAGCCTCGAGTGCTCACTCTGATAAAGAAGCTTTAATCCAAAGGGGTACCATCTGGCCTGATGACCTGTGAGTCGATCAAGTCTTGCACCTTGTGCTCGAATGCATCGCAATTATCAATTGTATGCCCAAACGTTCCCAAGTGGAACTCGCACCTAGCATTCATATCAAAGTCCGGAGGAATAGGGTACGGTACCGGCGTGGTACTCCTCGTTTGAATCAGAGAGTTCTTGAGCAAGCGAGCAAACAATTAACCATAAGGAATAGGATTATGATCAAATATCCTCTTGGGCCTTCTTGGTCCAAATTGCCTCTGCTGCTGATTTGGGTGCCTCACCTGCGCTGGCACTTCCCTTTCCACATTTGGCTGAGGCACAAACAAAGATTGCTGACGTAGAGCTTCTGCAGCAAAAGGTTGTGGAGAAAGTCCATGACATGAGGTGGATCCTGCAAAGAGGGGAGGAGTCTCCACTTCCTTTGCAACAATTTGAGTAAAATCACCTTGTATGCTCACGCCGCCCGACGTGAATTCAATTGCCCCTGCATCAATCAAATCCTGGACTTGGTGCTGAAAGGCCCTACATTTCTCCACAGTATGCCCTGGTGCCCCAGAATGGAAATCACAATGGGCTCTTACATTGTAGCCTGGTGGGGGATTACCAGTGAGAGGAGCCAAAGTCCTTTTCTATACCAGTTGCAACTGAAGGAGATGCTGCAATAGCTGAGAATATGGCATAGGGAGCGGATGAAAAACTCTTTCAAACTACTTCGGTCTCTTTGCACCCTTTTTATTCTTAGGCTTATCTTGGGAGATAAGACCTGGTTGCTATTGGGAAAGTTCTGGAACTTCAGCTTGTGGAAGAGATTCACGAGGCAATCCACGATCTAGATCAAATCCCAAAGAGATGGGAGAAGTAAGGACCTCTATCGCAGAAGCGAGCACATGACCATTTTCCTTCTTTAACACTATTTTCAAAATATCTATGACCAAACCCATCTGAGTCTTCATCTGATTGACCTCCTCCCTCAGCATCTTCTGGTCTTGCATGAGAGTTTGCATATTCCCCATAAACTGCCCCATCTGGCCTCGTATTTCCCTCAACTCAGCTTGAATTTGCTCCATGATCAACTCTTGAATGACCTGAGGAGTTAAGTCTGCAATTCTGAAGAAAGCCAGATCAGAATAAGAATAACCAGCCTTGAACACCTGTTATGCACAATGATCATGAATATGCAAATGCAAATGAACATGTTTGCATATTCGCAGGGCGATCCACCCCTTGATTCCAGTTTAACAACAAGATAGAATGGAACTTCTGCTCATGTATTAAGAAAAACCAGAGGATAACCACAACCCAAAATAATAAGTCTGAACACAATAATCATAGATCCCAACCAGCAAGCCTGGTGGTGATCCAAATACAATAAAAGAAAATAGAAAACTACGGCATTGCATCAAAGTCCACAAGTGCCAATCTCCCCCATCCATCATGCTCTTTGCTCTAGTCTTGAATTTCCTTGAACAGCTTTTTGGTGTCGGGATGCTTCGGTCTCTGAATTAGCTCTCGAATGAGAACATTTCTCCTATGCATGATCCCTTTCAAGTATCGGCAATGCAACTCCCAAGCGTCTTCTTCAAAAACACCATCCATGCTAGGACCCTCATTTCTAGGTCTCTTCACTTCAGCTTGGATTTTTAGTTCCTCTATGGAAGCTATGGCTTCATTGAGTCGACCCTCGACTGCTTGTCTCTGGAATACCCCTGATAGGATCTCAGCGTCTTTCTTCTTGAGCTTCAACTTCAATTGATCAATCTGAGCTAGATAATCGTCTTCCTTTCGCTTATTATCAGCCATTGCAGTGTCTCGGTGAGCATTGAACCTGTGAATTTTCAACAAAGCCTTGGCCAATCCCTCCTTCTTAGACTTGAGAACCTTACTGATACCCTCTAGAGCTTGCTTCATCCTTTGTCTGGCTGTGACCTTGTTAGATAGCTCCATTTCTGGCTTAGCGAGAAGCTCTGTCTTCAACTCGGCGATATGAACAGATTCACCCCGCTCATGTTTCAACTGGTAAATCTCTTTTTGTAGCTCACTGTTTTCTTCTCGCAGCTTTTCCTTTTCAGCCCACAACTTGTTAAACTTCTCTATCTCAACTGTGGTAGGAGGCTCAATCAGCAAGGGGTAAGATGGTGGTTCCTTGGAGAATGGCAAAAACTCCTTCTCTACCCTTTTCTGAATCCACTCTTCATACGCAGGAAATGTTCTGTTGTTGCTCTTCCCAAAAGAAGTCTTCCCCTTCTTATGACGATCTTCCCAAGTATTTGCAGCTTCTTTTAACAGTTCTGGATTAATTTCCCCACTCAGATATAGAGATTCTTGGACCTCCTTGTCTTTTGGTGGCTCTTTCAAGGCATACCCGAATTGCCTAATAGCGAGAATAGGGTTGTAGTTAATTCCCCCTTTCCTTCCTATTAGAGGCACATTTGGGAGACCTCCACAATTGATCATGATATCTTGGCCCAACAAGTCACGGTTAACCCAAATTAGATTATCTGCCCTCAAGCCCATCAATCTTTTGGACCATTCCAATGTTCCTTGAGTATCTAAAAATGCCCCAGATTTGGGAAGACGATCAGCAAACCATTTGTAGAAGACTGGCGCACAAAAATTAAGGGGTCCTCCCCTCCTCTTCTCGTTCTTATAATGCACTGAGTGGTACAGATCTCCAAGCAAAGTAGGTACTGGATTCTTCATGGTAAATATCCGGACAGCGTGCATGTCCACAAAATCCTTCACATTTGGGAACAACACCGTTCCATAGACACATATAGCCAAGATGGCGTTGAAAACTGACCAACATCTAGCCTTAGCATACACAGCAGCCTGTTCTACCAAAAATTTCACGTGAAAGCCTTTACACCCTCCCTTACTGGAAATGTTATTTTTCAACAAAGATAAATCCAAATGCAAAGCCTCGGAGACCTTTCCCAAATCAGGAAGTTCTGTAGAAGGACAGAAAGGAGCCTCTTCTTTGATAGAAACATCCAGAATGAGAGCAAACTCCTCCAATGTCGGAGCCAAAATATAATCAGTGAATAGAAAACATCACAGGTGAGGGTCATAGAATTACACCAGAGTGTGCAAAGCCCTATACTCGTATTCGGTGATGTCGCGAGCAAAATTCAGAATTCTTCCATACTCTTTTCTAAAGTCTGCCAATACCCCAGGTTCTTCCATTGACACAATCTTGTGAACAGGATCCAGAATAAGTGATGGGAACTTATACACTATGATGTTCTTTCTCTTCTCAGTACTCATCCTTAATAGTCTTCAAAACCAGAATCAAAGTTAGGATGCAACCCTGCAAATGAATAAACATGTTAGGATGCAAAATGATGATGCAAATGCACACATGGGATCAAGGATGTCACACAGACTAGACAACTACTGTATTGAACAACTGTATAATCTCAAGGATTTGCCCAAATACCCAGAATACCAGAATAACCATAGTACCACACTGATAAATCTGCTGACCAGAAAACCGAGTATGTTGAAGGCCAAGGTTACCTGCAAACCTGTAAACACCCTGCCCTCTCACATATGGGTACTAGAAAGCCGAGGATCCTCGATATCACGGGCTCTCAGGTCGAGAAATGATGATACATTCACCATTTCTGGTTTGGCATCATCACCAATCGAGGAGGCCTCAACTGATTCCCCTCAAAAGAAAACATCCTTTGGCAAGTCCTCAGTTTCGGCACTGAGGTCGAGAAGCAATAGTACATTCATCCCTCGGGGTACAGTACTATCGCCAATCGAGGAGTGCTTCCACTGATTATTTCCCAAAAGGAAACCCTATAGCAAGTTCCCAGCATTGGGTCCTCGGATCGACATGTGTAATGGGTTTTCCATTTCTGGTCTGCCATTATCACGTCTCGGGAGGAGTGCCATTACTGAGTCCTCGGGAATGGCCTCCAGAGTCGACAATTTTCCAAGTTACATTCAATCATCTGCACCAATGCGCAGGATAGAACATTGCCAAAGAAAACCTCGTCTGAATGTCGAGTTTTCATGTATACTACGTCTGGCCAAATGCCACACAAGTCACACTACTTTCCACGCTAATCCTACGTGTACGCTCAAGCCTGGGTATTGGGCTTATCTCTCGGAACCCCCAACCCGCCAAACAGAAAAACAGTGCAGCAGATGATAATAATATGCAATGCAGTAAATGCGGTAAAAATAAAATACAACAAATAAAGCAAAACAAAAAAAACACCCAAAGAGAACAAAAACAAACAAGCACTAGGAGAGACCCGCTTAGGGAACTAGAGTCCCCAGCAGAGTCGCCAGCTGTCGCTCCCAGGATTTTCATCCAGGTACAAACGCGAAAGTGGCGCGGAACACAGAGTCGCCAGCAATGTATATTTATCCCACGAGAGTGAAAGGAAACACCGTATAAACTTGAGGAAGAGGGAAAGGAATGGTCATCGCAACCATAGCCTGGGTTCGGGAGTCGGTTACGTGAGGGGAAGGTGTTAGCACCCCACGCGTCCATCATACTCGATGGGATCCACGCTTGTTATCTAATCTAAGGGTAAGTTATCCTAAAATCTATGGCTGTACTGAAACGGGGAAGGGGAAAACAAAGACAGACTCGGTAGGACGTCGACGTCCTAGGCCTACGTACCCCCTTTGTGCAATGGGGAATTCAGAGTCAACATAGTTCGAACCAAGTTCTTTTTGTATTTTTTATGAGCGACGTTAAGTTCGCATCCGGCAGTTAGGGTCGATGCCTGTTTGCGACTCAGACGGAAAGTAACATGCCCTTTTTGAAAATAGCCTTTAGTTTAACAATCCCGAAGGACAAAAATGTTTTGAAATTTGTTTGTATTTGTTAAGACAAAAGTGACTTGAGTTAGTTCATAACTCACCTTAAACCAAAGCCTAGGACACGGGAACGAATGTGTCGCATGGTCGTCCCCAATGGGACGTATGCTCAACACTCTAGAAGAGAGAAGGGAGACCCCTCAATCTTCACTTCCTATGTTTAAGGCTTGTGTGCAAGGCAAGTTGACCTTATTAAGTATCTTAGGAGTGTTAAGAGATGAGAAGAGGGACTCAAAAGAAAAGAAAAACAATAAGGGGGAAATCTATCCTAATGTTATCATGCAAAGATGGCCCTAAGGGGAGGTTTGGAGGTAGATTATCCTATGGAATTTAGTCCTAATGTTATCATGCAAAGGATTGAAAGCCTAATGTCTCTCCTACCTCCAGCTTAATCAGAAAATAAGCAGAGCTAGGAATCCTAAGGGGATCATGTGAACAAGCACAAGTAAACATTAACCAGTTCGATCACATACAAAGCGAAATCCAACACTTAAAAGAAAAGAAATGAGATGAAAATGAGAAAGAGAGAGTGAGGGTGAACATGGATAACTATCCACACCCTCAAATAACTTACCTCAGCCTCTTCATAAAAGGTTAGTACAAAACAAACATAAGTGACAATAAGACAAATGAAACCCAAGCAAGTCACAAACCAAAGAGAAATGGTTATAAACCAAATGAAACTCATCCAAGTCAGAATGTGGATGACCTAAACATGTGCCTAAACATGCTATGCAAATGTCACATGAGACATGCAAACAGATGTCCAAGCATCAAACATCAATAGAAGAAGAAGGAAGCATATAAGTGAAACGTATTCAAGTATGCAAGATGAAACATGAATGACGTATGATATGAATGCAAAGCTCCAAAGTCAGAAACATAAATCAAATTAAATTCAAATGAATGATATGGCATGGCATACATAAACCAAACATAAATCATGAAGAGACACAGATGAGAAGAAATGAGAAAATAAGTCAAAAGAGGCATGTAAATCAAACATTGAACATGGGCACACAATATGCAACAACCTCACACCAATGACATATAATTGCAATCAAATGACCTATAATAATTCAAACATGGTTCATGAAGTCAAAGAAACAAACCCCAAACAATGGCACAAGTGCCTTCTCAAACAAGTAATCAGACATGATCATAGATGTGCATAAAGGAAGACCTCAAACAAAGAGCAATCAAACAATTAGCAAACCAACTTCAAAAATTATCAAATTAATTCTCAAAACACCTCAACCATTTTCAAACAACATGTCAAAAGCTCATACAAAAATTCACAAGATAAGTCACCCAAACAATCATGCAAAGATCAGGTAAGAAACATGGGTCAGTATGCAAGAGAGAGGGACTAAAATGCAATATGAAATGATTTTAAAATTAAGAGAAAATTTTTTTAATGAACTCCAATATGATGATGAAGCAATGCAAAAATAATGGACTCAAAATGTTTTATAGACTATGAGAAATAAATTCAACAAGTCATGGTATGCATATATGGAATAAAATCAAAAGAAAATAACCAAATAATTACTTCAGATGCTAAAAATAAAATAAAATAATAAAATAAAATTTGGGAAAATTTTATAAAACTCTAAAAATGCTTCATGAATTTTCTGGTAATTTTATGATGCAATTATCTATTTTTAAAAATTAAAAATGGGAAACAAAACAATTAAATGAAAATAAAAAGGAAAATAAAATGGGAGGTGTATTCAGCAACAAATGCACGTTCAGAAATGAAATGGACTTAATAGGGGGTGTGGATAACAAGCCCAATCCACAAAAGCCCATCAGCAAAATAAAAAGAAAATAAAAGGACCCAGTCAAACAGTTGACTCCACACTTACCATTGGATCAATCTGGCGCTTCATATTAAGTCAATACAAGCACAAGTAATCATGATGAGAGGCATAGATCCACACTCCCACACTAACAACGATGCACACACACACCAAATCATTCAGAAATTAAAAAGGGAACACGCGAAGGGCACATGGCAACATTAATGCGTTGGCGTAATAATAACCATCAGATTCCATCAACGCACATAAACCAATCATCAAATCAAAACGTGGGGCTCAGATTAAAGGTACATGGTAGCTAACATAGAACGTCACACACACAAACCATAAAATAAAAACAAATTTTAAATGATGTGGCGCGCTGTGGACCATCAGATCAAGGCAACGGACGGTCACGATTGCGTCTTCCCCAAAAACCCAAGCCTGACCGGAAAACCTACCAGACGTCGGAGCCCTAGCTCCGGTCGTCTTCTCCGGCGACCATCACCCCCAAAATCCCTAGAAATCACATATGAGTACACTAAATTGATCAGAAAAACACGAGGATTAAGAATATCATGCTATTTTTCACAAACAAGCGACATACAAGGCAAATTGAACGAAAGAAAGTTTGGACCCAAAACTTAAAATTCACGAAACAACCAATCTATACGTCCAAACTCAAAACTAAACACATCAGAGTCATCAGTGAATATCAAATATCATTTTACACATCAAAAAACTAAGTTTTACGATCATGGAAAGTGTCACTAACCTGAGATTACGCAACCTGTACCCTTGCTGTTAGCTTCAAGTGATGGGTGATTTGTGTTCTATGGATACCAAGGATGAAGATCGTGAAGGAATTTTTGGAAAAGCTCTTGTGGATTGAGAGATTCAAAGGAATGAAGGATTAGGGTTGAAATCTTGGTTCTCCTCAAAATCATGTGCCCCCCTTCCAATCAGTGCATGAGTAAGCTTAAATACATTAGGTTATTCCACTGATAATCATTTAGGTCATATTAATTCCTTGATTAATGGGTTTTGGGTGATTTGGCAAATTTGCACTTTGAGTTATACACCCTCCTCCATGCATGTACACCCAAGCCTTTTATGATGGATCACTTATTTGTCAATTGCTAATCACACCTAAATTGGATTTGGGCTTTGAAACATCTTGATCCATGAGTTTTGATGCTTCTTGCAATTTTGCATAATGTGAAATAAGTGATGAATTTGTCATGGAATCCCTTGGTTCAAAGGCCAAAAATGATCCTTATGGAATGTAATTTGATGTTAAAATGTGACTTGAAGCAATGGAACCAATTATAGGTCAATATGTCCCAAAATGCAAAAGTTGTGAAAATGGAACCATGAGAAAACCCTAAAAACCACTTTGCCTTCTTTTGATCATAACTTGAGTTCCACAAATGATATGGAGACCATCTAGTACTTGTTGGAAAGGGGAGAAAAAGATCTTAAACTTTCATGTTTGAGAAAAATTCATTTGAAGCTTCCTTGATGATGAAAAGTCAAGTTGAATGTAGTGTAAAAAGCATGCCAAAAATGGAAACTTTCAAATTATAGGTCATTTCCATATTTAGTAACTTTAGCACAAACTCTTGATCCTTGATAAATGGTATGAAACTTGACCCTTGAAGACCATATGAGGATGTGAGACCTTGAAAACCTTGAAGAGAACCTCAAAATTCCACAGTTGACTTCCCCTCTCACTGTTGACTTTTTTCCCAATTCTCCTTATTTGTAATCAATTGACCAATTGAACCTCTTAATCTCTTGGACAATACAAGGATTCTTGCTTGACCCTTTGAAGAACACCTTCTCCTCTTGAACTGCCTCAAGCACCTTGACCCCATGCTAAGAACCAATGATATGCACACATGATAATGCAAAAATGAAATGAAACATAAGACAGTTAGTACTAAAGTAAGGAGAGCAAATTTTGGGGTGCTACAGTATTCACTCATTCTCTTTCTTTTATTGTCATAAAACAAAACAAAACAAAAAAAACAGACAAATTTTTTCCAAACTATTGTTCAAGCAATGATTGGGGAGGATGATGAAAACATTATATCCATAATTGTTGTGGTATGCTTTCAATTAAAACTTGCCGAGGATGTAAGGCATTGTTTCAATTCCTAAACACTGGAGAAATAAGGAAGATAATCCCTCGTTAAACCTTCGAGCCTAGAAGTAGGAGTTTTCTTTCATTACACAAAAAACCCGTAAAATCTCAACCTTGGGGCAGGGTAGTTCTCAGTTTAACTTGGTTATGCGTTCTAATGCAAGTGCTTCATGCAAGACACCAAGTCAGCTCTCTCAAATCAAGTGACAATCAAAAGAGGTCTCAAAACCTCAACGAAGACAAAGAAGAGGTCTCAAAACCTCAACAAAGACAGAGAAGAGGTCTAAAAAACCTCAACAAAGACAAAGAAGAGGTCTAAAAACCGTAATCAAAGACAAGAAGAGGTCTTGAAACCTCAACAATAAAGGATAATCAAATTTTGCAAGGGAGTAATGACTACCAAGGTGTCTGAATCATCATCAACTATCATTAATTCATTCCTAGTCTATAGGAATGTAAATGTGTAGCTTAAGCTAACTGAGCATAGGATTGGAGTTCATCACGAAGATGGGGTGGGACAAATAAACTTTGAGCCTTTATCCTTTGTTTCATGAACCGTGAACCAGGCCACGTTACAACCCTTAAAAGACCTAATTGAGGTAAGGTTGTTTTGAAAGCATACTACAACAAGGTTGATTAACCTGACTCCTAATGATCTTTCCTATTTTCGTGTGTTGATCACTTCATTTGTCATTCCGTAAATGATTAGATCCACTTTGTTTTTTGATTTAATCATTCCACCGTGTGTGTTTCATCAATAAACTTTGTTTTCAAAAGCTTGCATGAATTTAACATTGAAATTGCCAATTTTAAATGAACAAATACTTGTTTGCAAAACAATTCAATATCAAAAGAATCCCAACAAATGCAGGCAGCTAGGGAATTTGACTGGATAAAGGGCTCAGTCAGGGGCAACCAAGCGGGAGGATTTGCCAATCCACCAGTCCAAGAGCTATTGAATCAGGGGAACTCTTCAAAAGTTCAGAATATTAGGGCAAGCCTTCTTGAGGTCATCTTATGACAAGTTTAAGGCAAGGACTCCAAAGACCCGCCAATAGGGGCAAGTTTGTTCCCCGGTTGTTTCTACCGCAATCCGAGGACTTTGTATTGCAAATACAGCTAATCAGAAGCAGTCAGGTCGAGATTCGGCAAATCTCTCAAAGGTTAGTTAGTCTGGGGCACTTCCTTCACAGATCAACCCGTCTGAAGAGCAAGTTCAAAGACTTTGTTGTGCAAGCGCCGTTAATCTGGGGCAGTTACGTCGAGATTCATGAATCTCTCTAAGAGTTTGAAGATATTGAAGCATCTGATATGCCAATTCTTCTGTAAAATCCTCTTGATATTTTTTCCAACCTACCATGTAATCTGGGGCAGAGAAGATTTAAAGATTACCTGTTGCAAGAGTTGTTGTTCATTATGGTGATCATCATGCAAGTCAGGATGCAGAATTACTCT
This sequence comes from Lathyrus tuberosus, assembly GCA_022829125.1. Classification (NCBI taxonomy): domain Eukaryota; kingdom Viridiplantae; phylum Streptophyta; class Magnoliopsida; order Fabales; family Fabaceae; genus Lathyrus; species Lathyrus tuberosus. The sequence continues at coordinate 1,795,958 of JALAZF010000639.1, forward strand.
GTTCTTGTGATATCCTTGCCAGCTTCCCAGTAAATTATTACTTCGGTTGAGCTTGGCCAATCTACATGGATCTTCCTCGTCTAGTAAGGAAATCAAGCTCATGATGGCAATCCTAGTGAAGTCATGATGCTATACCTCGGGTGGAATACTCTTTTTCCCAATGAAGTAGATCTGTTGATCCTACATGTTCATCCCCAGTAATGGTCCGATCTGATAAGTTGGGCTAGGTATCCTTGTCGAGATGTTTATTTCATCTCCAGTCTCGCTTCCTTTTATCTGTTTTGTCATCATAAGCATAAGCATGGCATAAGCACTCATATGCATAGCATCTTAGCATATCTGCTTCCTTTTCTAGTGTTTACCTATTTTGGTTCACTTTGGTGTTTATCTCCCCAAGTGATTGGGTTAGTCTATTCTCTCCAAATAGAGTCGTCAGCCCTAGGCATAAAGTGCCCATCCTTCTAAATTCCCTATAGAGTTTGATTCTCGTGGATGATGGTTGGTTTAGTTATCTTTTCCACATTTGGATAAGATAAATCCCCATTTGAGTTCATTCCTCAATTGGAGTCTTGTTTGACCGTTTCTTTCTAGCTTGTTCCTTGATTGAACTTTGACCCCTGGCAGGTGTGGTTTCCGAACCCATCTTGCATGTGCATTTATTTTGCACTGTGTCTCGCAAGAAGCATCTTTTACAGATCCACATTGAAGACATGATCCTTTCTCCAACAGTGTTGTAATATCAACATCTCTTGGAATTCATACCCAACAACAAGTGGCAATCTCTTTAAGAAGCTTGTTTTGCTATCATCACCTTCACAATGATAAATGGCAATATCTCTCACGAGAAGCTTATCCGTCCTTGGTTTTATTCATATTTCTACAATTACCAATGATGTTACCTTCAGTCAGTCGCTTTCCATCAACCTGTTTGATGTGATCCCTATTTGAGGTGTTTCTTCCCGTCAATTTGTTTGATGAAGTGTTCCGAGCTCAGGTTTCGTACCTTCGGATATGTTATTATTCCTTTCCATCAACCTGTTTGATGTGATCCCTATTTGAGGTGTTTCTTCCCGTCAATCTGTTTGATGAGGTGTTCCGAGCTCAGGTCTCGTACCTTCAGATATGTTTTTGTTTCTTCCCGTCAATCTGTTTGATGAGGCGTTCCGAGCTCAGGTTTCGTACCTTCGGATATGTTATTATTCCTTGCCGTCAAACTTCTTGACGATGTGATCCCTATTCTGGTTTCCTTGCCATCAAACCTCTTGATGATGTGAACCTTCAAATATGCCTTGCTGTCAAACTTTTTGACGATGTGATCCCTATTATGGTTTCCTTACCGTCAAACTTCTTGACGATGTGATCCCTATTCTGGTTTCCTTGCCGTCAAACTTCCTGATGATGTGATCCCTGTTTTAGTTTCCTTGCCATCAAACTTCTTGATGATGTGATCCTTATTCTGGTTTCCTTGCCGTCAAACTTCTTGACGATGTGATCCCTATCTTGGTTTCCTTGCCATCAAACTTCTTGATGATGTGATCCTTGTTCTGGTTTCCTTGCCGTCAAACTTTTTGATGAAGTGATCCCTGTTCAGGATTCCTTGCTGTCAAACCTCTTAATGATGTGAAATCTCCAGATATGCTATATTCATTGCCATCAAACCTTTTGATGGTGTGAACCTAAACTTCAGGTTATCGTGAACCCGTTGTTTGAAACCAGGTCAGATGTGAACCTAAACTTCAGGTTATCGTGAACCCGTTGTTTGAAACCAGGTCAAATGTGAACCTAAACTTCGAGTCAGATGTGAACCCGTTGTTTGAAACCTAGGTCAAATATGAACCTAAACTTCAGGTCAGATATGAACCCGTTGTTTGAAACCAGGTCAGATATGAACCTAAACTTCAGGTCAAATATGAACCCGTTGTTTGAACCTAGGTCAAATATGAACCTAAAAGCGAAATTTAAAGCTCATACTGGCATTCAAAAATTCAGCTCATACTGGTTTCCAAAGTCCAACTCATCCAACTCAAATTGGTATATACTGACATGTCACTTCTGAGTCCAATCCTTGTTGGCACTTTAATCTGGTTCCCAGCAGAAGTTCAGTCACTATCAATATCTCTTTGCATGTCACTTCTGAGTCCAATCCTTGTTGGCACTTTTAATCTGGTTCCCAGCAGAAGTTCAGTCATTTTCATTATCTCTTTGAAAGTCCTTGAGATTGATCATCATTTGGCGCACACAGAGTTTGTCTCTATCTTTTCTGGCTTTTCTTGAAGATCCCGTTTGAACTCTTCAGTATAAGAAATCCCCAAAAAATCTTTGTAGGATGTCTATAATCTTATTTCAAACTGATCCCCAGTGGAGATCATGTCTTTTTTCTGGTTTCATACCCAGTAAGAATATGTCTTTATTTCCCCAGTGTCGTCCGGTCACATATGAACCTGTCGTCCATCGCCCTGGATCTTTCCCTAGTGAAGAACACCTCTCTGACTCCTATCTCCAGTGAGGATCTGTAGGGTTTCCCCCTTTATTTTTCCATCCCCAGTGTTACCTTAGAGTCTCCCCAGTGAGTCTTGTTTTTTGTTGGTCAGCCTATATCGCCTTTGAGTCTTCCTCGTGGATACTAAACTTCATCTTTCCCCAATGATGCTCACCTGTGGTTATTTGCTTCTATCCTTTGGAGTTTTGTTTGTCTGCATTTTTGCACTATCATGGCATCATATCATCATACTAGAATTTCATGGCATGTCAGCATTTGCATGTCCGTCGCTTGTCCTTAGCATCTGCATTCCATCTAAGGGCAAAATTTTCGGTTTGCTATATTTAAAAACCTTTTCACCTTGATGTCCCGAGGATTTCCATTCCTCATGATATCTGGTAAAACTATTCAAATAGCGGCAACTGTTGTACCCCAAATTTTACCCCTTAGATGTCATAACATCTTGCATTTGTATTTAGATTCGATCGTCTATGCATTGTTAACTAACCAAATTATCAACCTTTGTTTTGTTTTGTTTCACTTGTGAATCAGGGTTTGTTTCAAGAGACCTCCTCTCCTCAATAATCCAATGTGATTTGTTTTCATCACAAGTTCTTCCTCAAGGACCAGGCAAGGTCGTCAGGTCAAGGGTCTGTGTGGTGTGGTTTGAGATTCAGTGGAAGTTTGACCTAATCTTGGTCAAACAAGTGGTTTGCATCGATATCAGATTATCAGGTTGTGGCAGAGATTATAAATTAGGGTTTTGGTTCTCATCAATTCATTGTTCCATCAGTGTACACCCAAAGCGTGAAGATTAAATATTGTTTCAGTTGGATGTGAACTGGTTTTGGTCAGGTTATAGAGCTGTCAGAGGTCAAAGCAGATTTGTGTGCAAGTATTTGGTTATGTAGTTCAAGAGTTGTGGTATTCAAGTGCAATTAGCAAGGTTTAGGTGTTGTTCAAGTGTGGAAGCATATGTCCATTCCTGTAACCATCTTATCCATTTTTCAATCCCACTTTCATTCCAAACCTCATCCAGTTTTTTTTATAAACCAATTCTCTTACCCGTTTTAATATCATTTCGTTAACCAAATCCACTATCTATATCATTCTTCAATTCAATTCATTTCCCTAATCATTATCCATACTCATTATTACTAAATCCACTTTTGTTATCCACTTTCTTTTTTCAATTATCCATTTAAGTTATTCATTCTCCTTTTCCATAAATATCCGAATCCAAAATTCAATTTCCACTTCAAAATCCTCATTTCAAGTTCAAATATTCAAGTCCACATTCAATTCACTTAGACAAGTCCATGATTTTTACTTTACAAAGTCTAGTTAGCAAAAGCAAATAATTACAAAGTTCTTTCATTTAACATGTCATGAGTAAATCCAAAGCCCATTGTTGTTTTCTTTTTTACTTTACATGCCCATTTTCAGACGTACAAAGCTTTTGCAAGGAAATAATAATACCGCCAAAACACAAGGACCCCACAGCTAAACTTGCATCGTTGCTAGAAAACTGCTACACTCCATTTCATACACCAACCTAAACCTCCTGCACACTCCACAGTCGTGCTTGGATAGCAACAACACAATTTGCTACAGACTGTAAAAATGCAATGCCTAGCAGCCCTGCTCCTATCCTGCCAAAACTTTGACCAAGTGCTTGCCATATTCACCAAAATGCAACCTTGACAAATCTGCACATCTTGAGACGCACAGACCTGCTAACATCCTACATCAATAGACAATAACACACACCGGGCTGCACACAGAAAACTCTGCCATGCTACCAAACCTATCAATAATACACACACCACCAACGTTCAGCAATGCAACAACAATTTTCAAAAAGACAAATCAATTTGCAAATTACATTCGACCCCTCATATTTTCTCTACAAATTCAACATCCTCCTCCCTCATAAACCAAGCGGAGTGAGCCAAATAAACTCGGCCTAATCCCCCTTCAACCTTGTCAACAACAATCGTTTTCCTCTTCACCTTCGACCAACATTCATTAGTCTTTCAAATCCCTAACCGCAACCAAGCATCGCAGACCCTTCTTTCACCTATCCCAAAACTCCATAACTGCCTCCATATACTCAACTTAACCCATTCAAATCTCAACCACCTTCTCCAAAACCTTCAATCTCATTTTCTCAATAAACCTTCAAATCACCTACATCCTTCAACGAACCAAAACAATCCAAACCTTCTTCATCCCAACACCCAATCAACAATAACCACCATTCACCTTCATCGTCGAAAACAACCCGGAAAACCCATTCATCATTAGCCCTGCTCGAAACCAAACCACCAAAAAACAAAAAGAGAGATGAGGAGAAAGATCCAAACTGAAAATGAAAACAAAACTGGTTTAAATAAGGTTGAACCTGAGTTTGAGACGGATTCGTTTACGAAATAGAGAAAGTTTGTTTTGCTCGTCTTGATTTTGTCCTTCATCTTTTCTTTAGTTGCCTTTTGAACGCGATGATGAATGCGTTTCTTCTGAGCAAATTAATCGTCGCTGCTTTTACGTCAGTGTTGCCCAACTTTCGTGAGAGTAACAGGGATTTTCTGTGTGTGTGAGTTTGATGATTTTAATGTTGGATTTTTGATTTGTGTATAGTTCTGGAACTTAAGCCGTGCCTTTTGAAAGATGAGGTTGACCCTGTGTTTTATAATGATTCACAAGCATTAGCTCATTAATACATACATGGCCACAATGCATTTACAATTTGTTTTATGAGGCATCAGATCCTTTCTTCAAAACATGGATTCGTGGGATAGGATGATGGGCCTTGGGCCTATGTGACTCCTAAGTCTTGCTTTTCTCACAGCATCTCCATTCCAGCGCACCCCCTCCCTCTTTGTGTTTCATACAATTCATTTTGTTTACTATTTTATTTTCTAATTGTTTAACCATTTGTTTAAGATCTTCTTTGTGATTTTGATTTTATTCATTTTGTTTATGTTTCATTTTCTTTCAATCTTTGGACCAATGATATAAAAAAAACATCATAACTTTGTTGATTATTTCAAATCAATAAATTTTGATTATATGAGGCCATCTCCATTTTCTTTTTTATCGGTCAATGAAAGTCTAATAAAAAAGATTGTCGATTTATCGATTTGAATCTTGATTTAGACGAGACCAAATTTATTTTCATTTCGATTTCATTCTCTTTATTTCGGGCCAATGATATTACACAAATCTTGACTTTGATTATTTCAAACCAATAAAGTCTTGACAAATATGAGGCCACTTTTTATTTATTTATTCTTATTGGTAAATGAAAGTCTAATTAAAAGATTATCGATTTCTCGATTAAATCTTAATTTAAACGAGACCAACTGTATTTTCATTTTGATTCCATTTTCTTCATTTTGGGTCTATGACATAACAAACTTCATGGTTTGGTTGATTTCATTGAATCAACAAAACTTCGATTAATATGAGACCACATTCTCTTTATTTCAGTTTTATTCACTTTTTAGTCGATGAAAGTCAAGAATCATTGATTATCGATTTCTCGATTAAATCATGATTAAGATGAGACTATTTCCATTTCATTTCAATTTTTAATTTCTTTGAATACTAACTCTTCATTCCCCCCTTTGGTGGGACTTGTGCATATTTTCTGATAAAGTCCTATGGACAACTATTCTATTATGATTGTGGTTGCCTGTTTCATTTGACACATCTTCAATACTCTTACCAAGGAAAGTTCCCCTCAGTTGACTCATAAGTCAATAAACCAATCATACCACCTTGGCCTCATAAGAGCCTTTCTCTTTCCTTGGCCTCATAAGAGCCTTTTTCTTTTCTTGGCCTCATAAGAGCCAATGAGTAATAACTTAGCAATAGGATAGAGTTTATAAACTCTATGTGGGCTCATCACATTGAGCATCCACTTTTCCCCACTATAACTTAGATATAGAGAGTTTTCTTGAACTCTAAAATGAGCTCATACTCATTTCCCTTGGGAACTTTGGCTATAGTCAATGGTTCCTCTTTCACCCCTTTGTTAGGTGAACTACGGTTGCTCTGATTCTTTAGTCAGATACGTAGGCACAAGATGCGACGTCTTGGCGAGAAAACTTAGTGTATATACCTTTAGGTCTTTACCTTTACCTTTAGCAGATATTTTAGCAATCAAACATAACTTAACACAAACTAAAACAAGAGGTTCCTGTAGAGTACTACAGATACTTAGGGTGTTAATACCTTCCCTTAGCATAACCAACCCCCGAACCTTAGATCTCCCCCCTTTAGGTTTTTCTCGATCTTGAACCTTTCCTTCGGATAAATCAAAGTCGGTGGTGAATTCAAAGAAATACGATGCAAGTTAATTAATAGCTTGTTATCCGATTCTCACTGCAACACCTTTTAATTGATTACTAATTGATAATTGATTACCACGCGAAAATATGCATTTTTTCATGAAATAATGACACCTTTTGAGATGGGAAAGCTTCATGGAAACCGTTTATTCTTATACATATATTCACAGGGGTTTCATAACATGTATTTAAGGCTTTTTACATCGGAATTCAAACTCACTTCTTTCATTATTAATTTTCACATCAGTTCAAATAATTTTAATTATTCATGCAAACTTTATACATAACCTTCATATCATTTAAAGAGTTTCATTGAAACACTGTGAGCACTTAAAGTCTACATGATTAAATTGTATTATATAGAAAGAAAAAATCAACTTTCATATTGGAATTACTTTATTAATTATTTTTATTCAAAGTGTTCAAAGGGTATTATGACTTAATCGCCAGAGTGTGTGGTGATAAGTTTGTGTAAACTGAAAGTGGTGTACTTTCTTTTTTTATGAGAATCACCATTGTGTTTGATGATTGTTTTAAAAGATCCTTTATTCAGGGAGATTCAAAGTCCACCATAAGTTTGGTGTTTATGTTATAAAATTGTAAGATATGTCTTGGTGGAGGCTTGTACAAAGATCTAACATAGTGGACAATCCTTCAAGGTGTGAAGGGATTAGATGTACCCTTGGTTATACGAGGAACTAGAATATATCCTTGTGTCATTTACATTATTGCTCTTTATTTTTCAATTCTTGTTCTAAGTTCTTCATCAAAATTCCGAAAAAGTAAAAAGAAAAGAACATATGCAAAATAACGAGAAAAATTCTTAAAACCTAATTCACCCCCTCTTAGGTTTCACTTTATACTTACACTTTTATTTGAATGGGGAAATCCCTCTGACACGACGAGGGTTTGAATTTGATTTGTTTGCTATGTATCTAGTTAAAGTATTTATTGGTAAGTCCTACCAAGATGTGTTTAGTTTACCAATATGTGCTTAGTTGTCCAGCAATGCAGGCCATTGTATGAATATCATCCCAATGGTTGAAAATCTAGTTTAAAATGGAAGTTTGAGAGGGAGTTTCTTCTCTCCATCTTTTTTTTCTCCATTCTCTTGGAGTGACCATTTCGTTTAGGTTCGTATTATGTCTTCCTAAAAGTGTTTTTTGAGGGATTTTACAAAGAATCACTTTCGTTGAAATTCTCCATCCAAATGTGAAAGAGAATTGAAACATCGACAAATAATTTTCACATACATCATTAGTGATTTAGTTAAGATCGAAGTGGTTCATGATAGAGGACGTAAACTTAGATCTAATGATAAACTATGAAAACACATGCTTTTAAATCCTCACTTATAGTGATTTGAAAGGCCACAGTTTCTCGGTGAACCATTTGTTTTAACTGTAAATAAATGTGTTTTAGGCCAACAAGAATGGCTATCGGGCGACCACTCAAAGGGAGTTATAATTCATTTGAAATTCTCACAACACAGGAAAGTTATCGTATAGAATAGAACAGGTGATCCAGAGGCAGAATGTATCCAACGGGTCCCCACTTCAGACACCTAGCAAATAACAGATTGTTATAATTGATTTACTATATAAAGGATACGCGCAAAAAATTCCGTACACAATATCAAATTCAAAATTTCATATAATATTTTCCTTCACATATTTACTTGAGTGTTGGAGTTCTATACTTGCAGGCCAACCCTTTCTCCACCACATCAAAAGCTTAGATCCAATATTACCCATCATAACCACCGATATCCAAATAATCCAGGTTCCGTAACAGAGCAATGACGTTGTTTGTGGAAAACAACTTCTGATTCCCAAGTTTTCATAATCGCACATTCTCTCTTTGATCCATCAGTTCAAAGCCTTTTTTAGTTTATCAGATCAAAGTTCTTGAAATCGAAAACTAGATCCACTGTGTTCGACCTAATTAAATAGTGTATCAACATTGATTTCATGAATTTCCAGATTCCTGACCTCCAAACATTTCAAGAATGGATGGATTTAAACCTACTCATTCGCCACCTTACACAAAGTCATTGCCACTGCCGTTGTCGCTTAAGAGGCAATCAATCAACCACCTCCTCATTTTCCTTAAGTAATTTCATATCAAGTAGTGGTAGATACTCTGTTGCATTCAGGTATACTCCAACCACTTCAGATTGCAGGATCTAGTATAGCGCCTCTGATTAGACCTCTGATACCACCGCCAGCTTCACAACTGAAACATTCCATGGTTTCTAACTATTTTGAGCCAACCTTGGAATACAAGGTTTCATTGAATTGATGAAAAACATGTATAACATTGTTCGACAACAAAATTCAAAGGCGATTGAGGAGAGGATTATTCGTCTTTAAGAAAGCCTACACAACGCACCTCCAAGGGGAAACATCGTGTAGGAGGCTCTGTCAAAGAGAAACAATAGCGCAATCCCTGAGTCGATAACGTTGAGAAGAGACAAAGCTCCACAATTGTAGAATCACCAAAAGAGCAAGAAGCACCAGGTTCATCCTCAAATCCCCAAGGGAGACCGAGGCAGCCATGCTTCTCCGCAGGATCAGTTAGAGAATTACCAACAAATAATCCATAAAAACGTCCTCTAGGATCCCTTATTTTGGACAGTAGAATATTGAAGTCATTGGAGAACTCGTTAATGACTGATTGAACTAATTTCCCGCTGACGAAGCTTCCAAGTGGAATCTGTTTGCGCTAACCTTCATTAGATCAACCACACTATGGTTCAACACTTGTTGGAATGAAGCATTGAATCATGGACTGACTTATGGGAGAGTTCTCCACTCACTTCACGAACCATAAAGGACAGCTAGTGATGGTAGATACCTTAAGTGGGATTACTCAAGGAAGGAATGGGAGTTTACGATCTTACATTGACTGTTTCCCCCAAGTGGTCATGGAAGTAGAGGGAGCCGAAGAAGGCCTACTACAGGATAACCCCTTCAGACACAAGTTGGAAAGAGAAGTGGGTACTATGAAATAACAAGTGAATATGGCTCAATCTTTCATCAAACTCAAGGAAAAGCTAAATACCTGATTTGACAGCCCGCTCTCTGCTGATGCCACTTCTAGCCTCCCGACGGGGAAAGATTCTCAGCGGTGGAAGGATAAATCGGATCAAGGAATGCATGAATTGTATAATAAGTATACTTATTTGAATGCATAATAGGAAAATATTTATCAAGAGTGCTCTAACACGGAGTTTTGAAAGAGAGGAATAAGAAACCCCTTTACCATCAGAGAGTCACCTCGTACAAACAAGACAAAATACTGCCATTTCCATAAGTACCACATTTATAACACTGATGATTCTATCCGAATGAAATATGCTATCTAGAGGTTGATAAAAAAGAGTCGATTGTTCAAATATGTGAATGGAAGAGAGAGAGAGAGAGAGAGAGAGAGAGAGAGAGAGAGAGTTGCCCAAAAACAAGCCCCCCTTGAAAGCTACGGATGTTGGGACTAGTGGCAAAGATAAGGAAGCTAGTAAGGGGAAGCACAAATACATTATCGTTATCACGGGAGGGGCGCCCCATGCAAACATCTCGTCCAAGGGGACGATGAAAATAAATATCACCGAGTTGTTGGTCGTCCATAAGAAGGATGAAGGCATGCCAACCAAAACCCCTTATAGGCCAATGCTTAAGTTCTGGGACTACGTGAAAATTGGGGAACCCCAAAATAAATCTCCCCCTTTTTCATAACAGTTATGATTGGCCATTCAATGTTTCCCGAATTCTAATCGATGGTGGTAGGTCGTGCGACATCATATACTCTAAGCTATTTGAAAGATGGGCCTTGAGAGAGAAAATCTATGGTTATATGAGGGGTCAAACTTCCACGCGCTTAACGGTATGATGACTCATCCTTGAAGGTACATCGAGTTAATGATATATATAGGAGAGGTAAGAGATGTCTGATTCGCCAACTCATAGTTTGGTGTAGTCTAACACAAGAGTATTTACAACTACATTCTTGGTAGAACCTTTGCTTCAACCTTTGAAACTGTAGCCTCATCAGTCCACCTCAAGCTCAAATTCCATAATCTTCACAGAGAGTCGGTCACTATCAATGTTGATCTTGAAGGGGACAAAAGCATATATCAAACACTTTAACAATACCAAGGAAAGATCAAGGCTATGCAAATCAATGTGGAATCCCTAATCGACCAGCCCAGGAGAATGAACATCTGGCCTCCTAAAAATGGCTTACCAACGAGAGGAAAAATAGGGAGAATAAGCGGAAACAAGTCCATATGATTGTTAATGAAAAAAATTACAAGTTCTAAATTTTTTTTTTTGTGACAATGTAAGGTAACGACGAGTCTGGGGTACAACCGAAGGGATTAAAACCCTAACCCAAAGACTCAAAGGTGTTATAAAAAATGCCCCCCGTGTTCGACCATTACAATAAAAAAAAACCATAGGGCGAAAAACACACATAAAAATGGAAAAACCACTAAAATGACAATACTAGTCCACCCCCTTTGGGAGCTATCCACTCCAATGGATGCGGTGGCTTGGCTACACGTTGACCTCAGACCGGGTTTTCACCTAGGCGGTGGTAGGGGAACCGACCCTTGGCCAGCCACAGAGATGTCCAATAAACTTTGAGGGAAGACCTCGTACGTTATTGCAGAATCTAGGGTACTACACTCGAAATCAAACACACATTCCTCAGAAAGGTACAAACAATACCACGCTTATTTCTTCATTGCAACTATGCTTTACACATATGATGTAACAAAGAGGGGTTTACTAGCCCCTAATGCATACGATCTTCACGCCTTTCTGTACCTGGTCTGGTCAAATATGTTGTCTCAGAATATGCTTAGGAGGATGAAAATGTTCAATTTGCTATAAGGCATTCTGAAAGGACTCTAAAATAGTCGTGCCACTAGAAGCAAAGCAGTTAGTTAAACGCTGAGCCAAGGAAGAATTCTCAAGTTGAAGATCTTTTAGGTCTCTTTCAACAATAGAAAGTGACACCTGAGTATGTGATAATGTAGCTTGGATAGAAGTTAGATATTTATCTTTCCTTGTGGGAGCACAAATCATCACCTACCCTGGTAAGTGAAGCATAAGCTTTCTATATTTCTTGCAGGAACGAGTCTCGTTGGAGCGTCAAGTTGCAAACATTTTCCTCTAGCCATTTTCTCTATTTTTGTTGCTGGTCGGACCATAGAACGTCCTAACTACTAGCCCCATCAAGGGCCAGAGCAGTATACGTGCGCCAAGTATAATGCACCAAAGTCGCAAGTTTTTCCTCAAGAGTACACGCGATCAGGTTTGTTAAATTGGAAAATTATTCTTGTAAAAGAGATGCTCGGTGTTCTTTAAGAGGGCGGGGATCTGGCCCCATAAACTGTGCAAAAGCCGGAGGACCTAACACATGCAACAGATGCTAATGAGCATTCAAAATATCAACATTCCCAAAGGGCATCTACGGGGTAGAAGTATTGATCCTCCTTGAAGCAGTTAAAGGGGCCGCTGAGGTGGAAGGTGGTTGGATCCCCTGTCTTACAAGACAAAGCGCCTCCTCATCCTTCATTGAATTTGCAAATAATTATCATAAAAGTTAGCACATTATAAATAATTAAGTCAACGACAAAGAAGCCAAGTGCCCCTGGAACGTACCCAAAATAACATTTCATTCTTTCTTAAAACGGGCATCCATCACCATGCAGGTGTCGATGAGTCGTTTCGAGTGCTTCTAGCAAGTTTCATCCCGAGCAATAACGTGTTGATGCGGTAAAGCGAAAAGCAGACATTTTAGTTTGGAAGAATTCCGTGATTTTTCGTCTCCACAGGGATCAATGCGAGGGAAAGAATGGCGTTCGACAATTTTTACATCTCTAAGCTTGGTTTGAATGGTTTGAAAGAGTAAAGTGTGAAAAGTAAAACATATGAATAAGTAAAGAATACATTCTTTAATGAAGAGAGGACTCGTCAGGAATTTTATTTCATCTACCCATCAAATACTAAAAAAATCTATCAATCAACTATACACAACCTAAATCACTCGTCAATATCATCACGTATCACTCACAACAGAGGTTATGTCTAACGCAAAGTCGAGAGAACAATTGTATCGTTTCATCGGTGATGTCTTACACAACTCAACAGTACGGATCATTAAGAACTGATACCCATGTGAATATTAGTCATAAATCTATGTCTAGAGTTTAGAATCTAACAGATGTTCATTATAGATCGAGTTCGAACCGTATATGTCAATAGCAATCCAAACCCATTAAGTAAAAAATCAAAGATGACATTGCTAAAGAGTTGTAAAAGAGATCTTATACAATGATCAATAAATATACATACAATTAAGATAATCTTACATACAAAACCGCAACAAATAGAGGATACAAAGAGAAGAAGGAAGATGAAGAGGAATCTTTCGGTTTGTCAATGCCAATTGAAGCAAATCCAACTCCAGATAATCAAGATATACACTATAATGTTGTTTTTAAGCCTCTTTACTCAAAAATATGTTTGTGATGAAGTTGGGAGTAAAATTCCGCAAAAACATAACCTAAAAAATGCTAAAAAAAAGTGACTTTATAGGAAAAAATGACGTCTCGCGGTCGCTGTGCGAGCTCCAGGTTGCATAGCGAGCATATCAGACTTAGCTACTACTAAAACAGTGCTTTTCCATGCTTCTGGGCAATTTTGAGTCGCCTTCAGCTCGCACAGCGACCATGATATACATATCAACTCTTGTTTCGACCATAACTTGAGAATCGTAACTTCGTTTTATGCACGGTCGGAAGTGTTGGAAAGCTATTCAATGCTCTATAAGACAATGACTAAATATCATTGCTTGAATACCTACAAAAATGATATAAAAACAATTAAACTCAATGATATTTACACAATAACACAATATATACACTATAATATAACCTATACAAAATATACACAAAAGTTGAGGTTTATTGGTATAAAACGAATTAATTAAACCTATGAGTGCTAATTATTCACACTCAAAATCACAACAATTTATCACTCATCAAACTCTCCCCAACTTAGACTTATTTGTCTTCAAACAAGAACCAATCAACCTAAAGAAACAAAAGCAATTACTGAGAAATCATGCTCAACAAGTTTTTACAAACGGAAACAAATGTATGGTTCAAATATCAAAAGTACACGCAAAGCAATGCCTACCACTAAACTACAACGACACCATGACAATGAAGCAAAGTCCAAGCACAAAACACATGTCAAAAAATCTAAAGCAATACATATGTTCAAGAATGAATTACACCCAACACACAACTTCATCAATGGATGAAAAACAAACATGAGGGGTTGAAATCACACCCATAAATCTTGCAAACATCAATTCAAATTATACATTTATCTAAAAAAAACTCATATTGAAAGTAAAAAAGCAAAAATCAGAAGGGCTTTAAAGGGTTGTAATGTGGCATGGCTAATAAAGAAAGGTCAATTTCTCACGGTCAATGAAACAAAAACTTTCCTAATCAAATAAAAGTGATCATTTCTCAAATTCTCAAGCATTCACAAACTTCCTTCACATTTTTCTATTTTCCCAATTGTTACACCATTTCACAAAATTTATTAGCACATTTTATTTGCTATTTTCTTTTTCTTTTTCACAACTTTTTCTCTTCTTTTCTTTCTTTCTTTTTTCAAATTTTCTTTTTCTTTCTCAACTGCATAGCAACCAATCTTTTCTCCCTAACTTGAATACAACCAACATTATAATGTGAATGCTCCCAAAGTTTTTAAAGCAAGGGTAAAAATTCAAACCACAATTAATGGTTATGGTTCAAGGAAAATATTAGAATCCATATAAAAATTGAAATCAACACCAACATGGATTCTAACAAAGGCTCAAAGGGAGTAAGCAAATTCTCACTCACTCACAAGGTAGATTGACATTTTGGTCAAGTGGTTGTGCTCAAAATCAAACAAAATGCCTTGGTCATTTTAGTGTTATCATACAAATCAACACAAATACAAGATTAAACATAACTCAAACGAGTTAAACAAGAAAGTTGATCTCCATGCAATTTAGTAAACAATTGAAGGCATCCTTACACTTGGGCTATTGTTGAAACAATATTATGGGGGGTGTTTTTATCGTATCCACCGGGATTGTGCGATATTTTGATGCTTGTCGTTCAATAGTCGAAACGTTTTAAGTTAACGAGTTTCAAATGATTCTTGGTTTTGTTTAACATAAATTTGTAGCAAAGAGTAAATTTGTAGCAAAGCTGTTGTAAGTTTTTAGAAAAGCATGTCAACATTAGGTTTCACTAATCTTTTTCACACATATCCGATTAATCAAGCATATGAACTTAGTTTCCGACCAATACAATCGCGTATCCTCTCGAATAAGTTTATGTCTAAAGCAAATTCGTGAGTATCGTTGTTTAGACCGTTAGATGATGTCTCACGCTAACAATCGAAACAACAATTGTTAAGATCAACACAAAGCGAATAACAAATCCCAAATCTATGTCTAGAGTTTGGTTTTTAAGAGATGAAAATATTAGGTCATGATTTGTAAAATCTATATCTAGAGTGAAACAAATCACACATACATCATTAAGAACAAATAAATTCATCTTGTAACACCTCAAAATTTTCCCTCTTATTTATTCCCAATAAGTGGCTTACGCTTCGCTTTCATCTGCATATCCACTAGGTCATAATTCATAATCATACATTTGCATGAACTCGTAAGGCATGGGATTAAGGTATTATGTGCAAGCAGGGTTTTCTTTTGTTGTGGGATTCTCGTTTCCATTAAGGTATGGGCTCTTAACATCATGAGTATCTCTATCAGAATTCATTAAGTATCAAGGCTTTCTTCCGCCAAAATCATCAGGCATCAAGTCATCTTCTTCAAGATTTATCAGAGTACAACAAGCTGGTCATATTTCTTTCTGCTCTGTGCCTCATATCCAACCTCAAGTTCTTCAAGGATTTGTTCTTGTGTTGATTTAGGGTGCACGAGATCCAGTATGGGCCCATATTATGATCAGAGCATTGTTATCCTCCCAATGACTTGTCGTATGCTGATTTCGGTGCAAGTTGGTATTGATTCCAGGAGAGAGGTTGACTTGGTTGGAAGTATTCATTCAAGCTCCCATCACATCCCATTTACAAGCCATATACATTGTGTTGTAACCAAAATCATACATTTTAAATCATTTTTATCCACTTTCAAAGCCATTTTTATCCATTTTAGTAACCGTTTTGTGGAACCAATTCCCAAACAACCATATTCATTTTATGTTCCTTTTAAACCAATTCTCACTCGTAGACGTCACTTTTTTATCCGGACCAATTTAAAACCTTTCTACCCACGTTCAAATTCAAAAATCCGAACTTAAAACCATAACCATTTTCCAAATCATAATTCAAATTCCAAATATCCAATTAAATATCCATTCTTCTTTTGATTACCACTTAATTCCCTATCCATATACATTTGGATATCCATTCCCAAACCTAATACACATCTGGTCATGTTGATAGTACCATTCTTGTGTTTTGTGGTGTTGGTGGGGCGCCAAGTCAGTTCATTAACGTTGGTCGGCGAATGAGAAAATATGAGGTTCCAAGCTTGTTCGAATGGGAGCAAAAGCAATAAATTAGGCTAGCAGTTAAAGTCCCAATAGGTTTGGAAGATGATTTTAAGGGACTCGTTGATCTGGTGAAGCTAAAAGCCTATTATTTTTGTGGTTTAAATGGCGGAAAAATTGTCATTAAAGAGGTGCACATTAGTTCTCACTCTTGTTCAGTAGATTCCTCATTATTAGCCTCAAGATTCCATATTCAGGAGGCGTCCTTTGAAAAAAGAAAGCAGGAAAATTAAATGCAGAGAAAAGTTATCAGCAGAAAAATTAACAAAAAGAAAATCTTGACATTGCAGGAAATTAAAAGGAAAAAATATGCATCGCAGGAAATAATAAGTCCATGCGCAGCTCAAAAGGAAAAAGACATACATATTTCTATATCAGATTGAGAAGCAAGTACATTACGCAGCAGAAAAAGTTCATTACAAGCAGAAAAAATTCAACAGAAAATTACATAACAGTTCACTATTTTTCCTAACTGTCAAAAACCGAAAATCAAAATCCTTCTAACACCAGTCCTAACTTTTAAAAAACTCCAAACTAACAATCCACCTCAGAACAGAAAAAATAACCATCTCTAATACTCGAACCGAATTTTTCTAACAGAAAGTAAAAAAATAAACTTCTTCATCATCTTCAACAGCTTCTAACCTCCAACTCCGAACAGAATTTCGATCCTGAATTTTTTCCCTTGAATTCACTCTCTTCTCCCTCCACCTTCCTCAACCTTCCCTGGATCATCACAAAAAAAACTTCAATTTTCTTCACGGCAAAGTCCGGCTTCAACCTTCAACATTCTTCATCAATCACGAATGTCATTCTTCGCCGCTTGAAAATCGTTAACTACTTCATCAATTCTCTAATCAGCCTTCACCCTCTTCATTCATCCACCTGCAAATTTCAACCATCGAGTCACTGTGCCGGAGTTCGAAATCAAGAAATATCGCAACAAAAACATATTTAGAGATCGCAGAAGAGAACAAATACTAGCAAAATTCACTCACCATTCGTTAGTTTTCGACTTCCCGTTCTGCAGTTCGACACGAACGAACAAGATTTCACAACAACCACATCATTACAAGTTTCAACACGCATACCATCTTCACGATTCCGCTTCGACTTACCCTTCAACGAGCTTTCTGCAGTCTCATAAATGGAGAAGCCTCTACAAAACTCAATCCAAAGCCTGCGGCAATGAGAATTCGACGGAATTCACGACTCCAAAATTCGCCGCAATAACACGCAAAAGCGAAGCAATTCCAACTCATGCCCATCTTCACATTGTGGTGTGAAATTTCCTTGCAATCACATTAATCGTGGCATCCGTCAATCTCTGCAACAAACTCAATAACAATAGCAAGAAAATCAGACGCGAGTTAAGAAGAAGAATGCGGATCGATTCACGACCAAGCAAAGAAAGCGGAAGAAGAAGTTAACTGCTGCTTTTGGATCGAACCGTGTTGAGTGGAAAGACAGAGGAACATCGCCGACGAGGGTGGAAAAAAGGCGCAGCTGATGATGATTTGAGAGTGAAGAAGATGACAGTGATGGCGCCGGAAAGGAAGAAAAGGTTGAGCTTGTCGTGACACTTTAGGGTTTCAGGAAGACGATTTTCTTCTCAATGTTGAACCATGATTTGGATCGGGTTTTTTGAAGCGGGGTTTGGGCCATGTGCTCCATGGATTCCTATCTACACCATACTACATGCTTTCTGCACCCCCTCTGTCAAGGTTGCTTTCAATTATTAATTTCCTTTTTAATTATATTAGACTCTAGAATTTTTGTTAATTAGACTAACTACATTGGATCTTGATGATTGCTTTTTTTGGTGAATAATCTCTTTTAGATTAATTGCTTAATAATTATTTTTTGCTTAATTGTTTAATAATTATTTTTGCTTTGCTTAATTGTTGTTAATCATTTTTGGACTAAGCATTCCTCAATCGTTTTTGCTCAATTGTTTAACAATTAGTTCGGATTAATCATTCACTAATCAAGTTTTTGGCATAATGGCCTTGTTAATTGAGTTGCGGATTAATTGTTTTTCCACTAGATTAATTCTAGTTGATTTTAGAATTAGAAGTAGAGATTTTAGAATATTGACGATTAATTAGACTAATAGGTTTAGGATAATTAGTTTAGATTTTAACTTTAGTTTAGAATTAATTTTGAGTTCATTAAAGTTAAGATGATTTGATTTAGAATATTAACCATAGACCTTAATTTTGATAATTAGGTTTAGATTTTACTAATGGTCTTTGATTAATTGATTTTGGTTTAATCATTTCCTTAATTGATTTTTTTACTTAATTGCACTAATCGATTTTAGCTTAATTGCTCGCTAACGGATTTTTGGCTTAATTGTCCACTAATTGTTCTTTAGAATTAGGAACTAACTTTGAACTAATTGACATCGACTTAGTTCTAACATCGACTAATCATTTTAATAGTTTCATTTAGTAACTTTGTTAATATCCTTAATACTTGTTACATGTTGGTTTTTGACTAAGTGTTGTTTACATTTTAGTATTGATATCACTTACTTCTTATTTGACAATTTCCATTTGAATTTTTACTAAGTTTTGAGTTGTTTTGTAGTGTTTCACATTTGATTAGAAGTTGTTGTAGCATACACTGCTGTAGTGAACAAAGGGTGCTGTAAAATGTTGTTATTTTGTCTAGTTGCATACATGCCTATTCTGTTCTGGAAATAGTATTTGTTATAGGCTGTTTTTACTTGTTGTTGGTTTTTATAGCTATGCAGGTGCTGGAGCGTTGTTGTTGCTGCTGTTTATGGCTTATTGCCTTGTTTTATTGTTTATATTCATGAAGGGTGAAGAGCATTTGGTTCTGAAATTCTGGTACCAGATATGTGATGTTACATGTGATGTCACAACAACACACTCTGCAATGGACAATATAACACAACAGAAAATCAACACAATGAATTGTTCACCCAGTTCGGTCTAACTACCTACGTCTGGGGGCTACTAAGCCAGGGAGGAATTTCACTATTAGTAGTATTAATTTACAGACTCAACAAACCAGTTGACATCTCCTAAACTTAATCACTACCCAATGAACCTTCTACCTACGAAACCACTTAGATATGAGAAACCACTCACTCCCTAATTCACCTCAGTGATACAACTCAAATATCACACTTTGAAATACACCTTGATCCTGCTTACAAGCTTTGATCAAGTAACCACACTCTCTTGCTTAACAGCTCTAAGAGAGGACACTTTACAACTCAATCAAGTAACACCAATTCAACCTAGAATGGCTTACAAAACATACACGAAGACACAAACGACTCTCAGTCTTTAGCTCTCTTTCTTCGTTCCTTTTCCTTCAGGACTGATGCGCTTTATATAGCTATTTGATTTGGGCTTGGACCTGCTACAATATCTGACCTGATTTGTTATTTAAAACTGAATCTTCAAAACAGATTTTCTCTCAAAATCTTCTTAAATCTTCAGCCTTTAAACACTCCTACAAATCTGCATCAAATCTGTTTACAACAGAAAATATCTCCTCCAAGATATTCACATCCAATAACTCTAACAGCTCTCCCAAAATCCAGCTAATACGCTTAATCCTAAAAACATCTCAAACCTGATGTTTTAATGATCTGCATATCTGATGTCATGACATCGCATGTGACATCAGACTTCAAAACTTCAACAACTTAAACACTTAACATTATCCAATGTTAAGACTCAATGTTAAGACATCACCCATGTGACATCAACATTGAACAACTTTGTTTGACCAAAATTCTAGCCAATCCATGAACTAACAATCTCCCTCTTTGGCTAATTTTGGCTAAAACAATCTCTGCAACATTAGAGACTTCAGCAGCGGATAAAAATTTTAAAACAAACAGCTCCCACTTCAAAATGTTGCACACCACCTATCAACAAAGGGCAAACTCCCCCTCAAAACCATAACCAGCATAAACAGTTGTTCAACATGCACACTCCCCCTCAACATCTGCACCACACCAGAACTGAGATAGGTCACACTCTACACACAAAGGCTAGGCTAACTCTCCCCCTTTTTAGCCACAATTGGACAATCACCAAACACAATGTCCCGACATAATAAATGACACAGTCAAACACCAAGCTTTCCCAAAAAAAAACAAGTTCCAACACCTTGACTGTTCAGGCGATACAAACTATGCTCCTTGTTTGTACTATAAAGAAACAAGCCTTCTTCCTTCTAGCAGCACCACGCAGCAACCAAGAATGAGCCAGTCAAACTCCAAAGATGCAGCAAAGAACCTCAAGCAAGAGGACAAGAAACTAGATCCACTGAAGAAGAAGAGAAAAACACAGACAACAGCTGGAACTTCTTCAGGAGCAACAAGAACAGGAAAAACATCTGAGACAAGGATGAAGACCATCAAGAAACCTCCAATACAACAATATGATTCCGATGAAGGAGATGGTGATGAGGACTGGATTACATTTAAAAACTCAGAAGGTTGGGACAGATTGAATAAGAAGAAGAAACAAAACTCTATGTTTAAAGCTTTAGATGAACTAATACTTCCAATCTTATAAACTTTCTACAGTTGAATAATTGTTATCTTTAACCACACACATAAGACAACTGCATCCTAACACATCTTCCAACTAATCCTTATATATGCAACTCCCCAATTTTAAACTATCAAATTGGTTTTCATCTAAGAACTCAGTACAAATATCTGCTAATTGCTTTTCAGTAGCCACATGTTCCAAAGCCACCTTATCTTCAACCAAGTCCTTTATATCAATATGCTTTACCTTACTGTTTTGAATAGGATTCTTGGAGATACTCATATCACAGTGCAATGTCATAACATCTTGCTTGACATTGTTTTTAGTCAACAGTTGCTTCATCCAAACAAGTTGAGAGCAACTACTCCCTGCTGCTATGTACTTTGCATTACCATAACCTATAAGCTCAGTCCCTGATCCATGATTGTAATTCTTCTTAGATCTATTCTCATAAAGAGACTTCTCTAGTCCATCAAAAATAGTTGTTTTGTGATTAATGAGGACCAATTTTGCAGCAGCCATCTTGAGAATGATGACATAATTAATACTAATACGCCCAGCAGATAATTTTCCCTTTATGAACCAAATTTTTGTGGATATGTCTGTATCCTTCAACTCACATTCATCTCTCTCACTTCTTCTATTAGCAATGTCAACAGAATTGAATTCATTGACAAGTCTCTCATAGCACTTGTAAAAACTAGGACCAGTTTCCATCAGCCTAGCAAACTTAATCATATTCAGAGCATCTTTACCAAATTCTTTTTCCAGATTAAGCCCTCTTTGAAAAATATACTTCCACCTTTTTATGAAATGCAAAGGAATGTTATCTAGTGAAGCCTTTTGAATTTTCTCAGAAGTTCTAACAACAACAGCTTTCTTCATATGAGAGATGTCCTTTGGAGGTGACTCAATAGCTTTCCCTTTCCTTGATTTCAGTCTTTTAGCAACCCCAGGAACTACTTTTGCAATCAGCTCATTGTCAGACAGATCAACCACTTCAACATTCTTCTTTATTTTAAGGCTATGAGATGTTTCAACCCTAACTCCAACATCTCCATCTTCCAAAACAGAGATTGCCAACCTGTGATGGTTGTCTTGTGAGTTATCAGTCTGTTTATCATCTTGCTTCCAAAACTTCTTAAGATCACCACTACCAGCACCCATATCTTCAGAGAAATCGTCATTACTCTTCATATCTGAGTGATCATCCTCTATGACCTTAGGTTCCTCAAGATTTCCTGTGAACAATTGCATAACACTAGGTTGTTTGGTGATCCTTCTGATGTCACAGTCAGATGTCATAACATCATCCTCAACAACACTTGATGAGCTGAACTCTTGAGTACCCATTGATAGCAATTATCTCTGGATCTGACTACCTTCATAACTACCTTGTTCTTCTCATTAGTCACCAAACACTCATCCTTAGTGTAGCTGACCTTGTGTCCTTCATCACAAAGCTGACTTATGCTAATCAAATTAGCACTCAAACCTTTGACAAGAAGCACATTGTCAAGATCAGGTCCAACATGACACTTCACTTTTCCAACTCCTTTTACCTCCCCTTTCTCTCCATTACCAAAAGTAACATCATTTGAGGAGCAAGAATTGATCTCCACCAAATTATTTTTGGACCCAGTCATATGCTTTGAACATCCACTGTCAAAGTACCATCCATCCTTAGCAGAATGTCTATTTGATGTGTGAGCCAATAGACATGTAACCTCAGCTTTAGGAACCCATTGTTTAACAACCTTAGTCCTGTTCTCCTTCTGTCTAGGTTGAGGGACGGATTTGGGATATCCATGCAGTTTAAAGCAAGAAAACTGCATATGACCAAATCTTTCATAATAGAAGCACCTTACTCTCTCTTCTCTGAAGTTGTTAAACTTCCTGCCACCTTGATGATGAAACTGCTGTGGCTGCCATCCATAGTACTGGTGATGTCTTCTTCCATAGTTTGCCTGTCTTCTGTAGTGAGGATTCTGTCTCTTAGGCTGTCTTCTATGATGATGAGGCTTCCTTCTACCATAAAAATGAGGCACAACATTATTATATCCAAAGCCATACATATTCCCCTGATGTTGAGACATCTGATGGAACATGTTAAACCTAGAAGCCTGCATGCTCTTATGGTATTGAGGAGGCATATACTGCCTAGCTCCAGAAGTATGAACCTTCTTTTGATGAGGACCATGAGCATACCTTTTCCCAACATTTTGAGGCTGTTGGTGAGCAACCTGCTTGGGTTTAGGATTATGTATCTTTTTGTTATGTTGAGACATTAGTTGAGACATATCCTTTTTGGTTCCTGAAGTACTAGCTTCAGCAGAAACCTTCTCCTCAACAACAAATCCTAAGCCAGATCTGTCTCCTGCTACATTTTCTGCCTGAAGGATCTTATTAAGAGTATCAGAACCACTGTTTAACATTCTAACAGATTTTGTCATTTGATCAAGTTGAGTTTAACTAACAAGACTTCATTTTCAAGATCAGCTTTAACAGTCTCAAGCTGAACAATTTGTTTCTTTTGTTTCTCACTTTCTTGACAAACCTCTGCACTCCTCAGACATAACTCTTGATAGGAACTCTTCAAAAGTCAGTTCCTCATCACTTGATTCTCCATCAGACAACATGTCCCTGTTAATGCTCTGACATGCTTGGCTGACTCTTCTTCACTTTCACTGTCAGTATCAGACCAGGAAACAGTCATATGCCCTTCTTTTGCTTCTTAAGGAATGTAGGACATTCTTTCTTGACATGCCCATAACCTTCATACTCAAAGAATTGGATCCCTTTGTCTTGAGCAGTCTTCTTTTCATCCTTTTCTTTTGACTTGCTGATGTTAGAGGAGATGTTCTTAACATTAGGTTTGTAGTTTCTATTAATTCTCTTGAACACCTTGTTGAACTGTCTTCCCAGCATAGCAATAGCCTGAGATAGCTCCTCCTGAGATTCAGCACCATTCCCTTCCTTCTCTTCTTGAGTATTAGATACCAAGGCTATACTCTTGGTCTTATTTTCAGGTTCATCTTCATTCAACCCTAACTCAAAAGTTTGAAGAGATCCAGTTAGCTCATCAACTCTCATTTTGCTGATGTCTTGAGCTTCTTCAATTGCAGTCACCTTCATCTTATATCTCTTGGGAAGGGACCTAAGGATTTTCCTCACCAGCTTTTCTTCAGTCATATTTTCTCCAAGAGCACTAGAGGCATTAGACAGCTCAAGAATACTCATGTGAAAATCATGAATAGTTTCATCTTCCTTCATCTTTAGACTTTCAAACTTTGATGTCAGAAGTTGAAGTCTTAACATCTTAACCTTTGAAGTTCCTTCATGAGTAGTCTTCAAGATGTCCCAAGCTTCCTTAGCAACTTCACAGGTGTTGATCAACCTGAAGATGTTCTTATCAACTCCATTGAAAATAACATTTAGATCTTTAGAATTACCAAGGGCAAGCTCATCTTCTTCCTTCGTCCATTCTTCTTCAGGTTTCAGTTTTGAGCTGCCTTCTTTTTCTTTCCCAGCATCATCTTTCTCAACAACAATAGGTGCTTTCCATTCTTTTATGATAGCCTTCTAAGCCCTGTTGTCCAAGGATTTCAAAAAGGTAATCATCATTGGCTTCCAATAATCATAATTAGAGCCATCCAGAATAGGGGGTCTATTCACAAATCCACCAACTTCCTTGTCCATCTTACCAGAAAGTATCAGCCCTAGATCTCACCGAGATGCAGAGCAGGATGCCTGCTCTGATACCAATTGAAATTCTAGTACTAGATATGTGATGTTACGTGTGATGTCACAACAACACACTCTGCAATGGACAATATAACACAACAGAAAATTAACACAATGAATTGTTCACCCAGTTCGGTCTAACTACCTATGTCTAGGGGCTACCAAGCCAGGGAGGAATTTCACTATTAGTAGTATTAATTTACAGACTCAACAAACCAGTTGACATCTCCTAAACTTAATCACTACCCAATGAACCTTCTACCTAAGAAACCACTTAGATATGAGAAACCACTCACTCCCTAATTCACCTCAGTGATACAACTCAAAGATCACACTTTGAAATACACCTTGATCCTGCTTACAAGCTTTGATCAAGTAACCACACTCTCTTGCTTAACAGCTCTAAGAGAGGACACTTTACAACTCAATCAAGTAACACCAATTCAACCTAGAATGGCTTACAAAACATACACGAAGACACAAACGACTCTCAGTCTTTAGCTCACTTTCTTCGTTCCTTTTCCTGCAGGACTGGTGCGCTTTATATAGCTATTTGATTTGGGCTTGGACCTGCTACAATATCTTACCTGATTTGTTATTTAAAATTGAATCTTCAAAATAGATTTTCTCTCAAAATCTTCTTAAATCTTCAGCCTTTAAACACTCCTACAAATCTGCATCAAATCTGTTTGCAACAGAAAATATCTCCTCCAAGATATTCGCATCCAATAACTCTAACAGCTCTCCCAAAATCCAGCTAATACGCTTAACCCTAAAAACATCTCAAACCTGATGTTTTAATGATCTGCATATCTGATGTCATGACATCGCATGTGACATCAGACTTCAAAATTTCAACAACTTAAACACTTAACATTATCCAATGTTAAGACTCAATGTTAAGACATCACCCATGTGACATCAACATTGAACAACTTTGTTTTACCAAAATTCTAGCCAATCCAAGAACTAACAGGTTCCATGTCTTTCACGGATCCGTTCCACTTTCTAACACTTTTGCTCATTTATGCTAGATTGCTAGAAGTTTTCCGGTTCGCTTATACTTTGCTTACGTTGCTATGGATTGATATTCATTCGGTATTATTTCTCTTCTCTTTTACTAGTTTCGCACTTTTTTCTTTGATGCCATGAGAAGTAGGATTGGGAGTCCGTGCCACTTGGTCGACATTTCTGGAAGTCCTCAAACGAGGCTCTATTTGTGATTGTTTAATATTGTGCCTAAGACCTCCAAAGAGGCATCTCATTCCCGTATCCCCTTGTAAGACCTCCAAGAAGGCAATTGACAGAAGGTAGGGTTCGCAATCGACCCCCGTTATTCTAGTTGAGTCATTCTTAGCTCTCATTACATGATTGAAGCTTTGAACGTAGCTTATTCATGTTGTCGATTCCGTCAAGTGGAAGGAAGGTTTAGCAATCAAACCCCCACACCTTGTCTATAGCTCACATTGACCGATGCTGATGCTTATGTGATCTGATTCACATCTTCCCTTTTTTCTTCTGCTCTCCATGGTTGTTCTCAATACCATTGGGTGGGTACCCTTATTTCCCATAGCTAGCTTGTTTGCCTCGGTTGATATGACCCCTTGGCTAAAGCTCTCCCCTTTTTTCTATTTTAATTGTGTGACATTACTGTTAACTGACACTGTTTATTCTTTCGTTTGCTTTCAGTTCATTTTGTGATTAATTTATCCTGTGTTTTCTTGTCTGATGACATGAACCCGTAGGATTCCTCGCTCCACTTAATTTTTTATTAAGTCGGAGGTAGGAGAGACATTAGAATAGCAATCCATGCATGACAACATTAGATAGATTGCCCTCCTGATCCTGATCTTAGGACCATCATTACATGCTGAATTGTAGGACCGAGTTTCCCCTTTAGACCTTCATGAGTTTCACCTTTCTCTCGCACCCATGCGATTGAGACCGTTCTCGTTCACCCGTAGTAGCGTGAACTAAGGATGCTCTGATTCCTCTCTCTGGTTAGATTGAGGATACGTAGGCACGAGATGCGTTATCTCGGCGAGCACACTAACAACTAACTTCCCTTTTCTCTCGTACCCATGCGACCGAGACGAATCACTTAGCACACTAACAACTGACTTCCATTTTCTCTTACACCTTTGGGTCATCTCTTTTCATCTCCCTTAATTCACTCATAAAGGATGTGTCATTTCCGTTCTACCGCAAACAGTTAAACGCGTAAGACTCCCACGCCGAGCGGCAACACCTAAACTGCTGGAACGCGAACGTTGGCATATTCCACTTAAAAAACACAAACAAAGCAAAGTCATCCCTAGTGAGGGGAACTACGTCGCTCTGATTCTTCATTGGTTAATGGAGATACGTAGGCAGGAGATCGTGCGAGATCTCTGCGAGCACAACCTTATTTATCAAACCCTTTTCTCTCGCCCGCGTGCGATCGAGACCAAAAAAAACCTACCTTGTTAGGTCGAACTACGACTACTCTGACTTCCTCTCTCTGGTTAGATTGAGGATACGTAGGCACAAAACGCGATGTCTTGGCGAGCAACCTCCCCCCACAAAACCGTAGTCCGAACTACGTTGACTCTGACTTTCCCGCACCCGAGGGAATACGTAGGCCTAGGACGGCGATGTCCTATCGAGTCACTTTTCTTTTCTTTTCCCCATTTCCTGTTCCTTTTCTTTCCAGTTAGCAGTTGAGCTTCAGATACCCTACACCCTTTAATCGATAACAAACAAGCGTGGATCCCATCGAGTACGATGGACGCGAGGGGGTGCTAATACCTTCCTCTCGCGTAACCAACTCCCGAACCCAGGTCATGGTTGCGATGACCATTCCTTTCCCTTTGTTGAGGTTTTCTTCGATCGTTTCCTTTCCCTGCGTCGGGATAAATAACATTCGGTGGCGACTCTTCTGTTCCTTTCCGCCGATTGATTTTCGTAGATGCGACACATCTATATTAATCATAAACCTTATTCATATACAAAAGATCAAAAGAAATACATATGATCAAGATCAACTACATATAACCTTAACACAAAAGAGTTTAGCTACACGTTCTCATGGTAGCTTGGATGACAAGTTTCAAGAGGAGATGAAAGAACATCTGAGTTGAATAATCGATATTGGATGTGACTTCAGCTTCTCCATGTGAAAATTCACTCTTGGATGACCAAAGTTCAGAAAAATATGCTTTGGTGTGAAAATATCAAGTTATGATCCCAAGAAAAAGTAAAAATTTATTTATAATACATTTGGGAACTGCTACATTCGCATTGCGAATGAATCATTCACCTAGCGAATGAAAGAAAATAACACCTTAAGTGCCTCTGAGAGTTAAACCGCCCCAGACTATCTTCGCGGGTTCGCACTGCGAACCATTCATTCGCAAAGCGAACCATTCGCCAAAACCTTCGCAATGTGAATTTTGGGTCCTTTTTCCACTGCATCCATTCGCCAGGTACTTCGCAAAGCGGGCAAACCAGCGAACATTCGCTGGGAGTTCGCAAAGCGAACTTTAGGTTCTTTCCCCTCTGCCACATTCTAGAGTTATTCGCTGGGAGACTCGCTGCTATTCGCAAAGAAAACCTTCGCTGGCTCCTTCGCTAGAGTTCGCAAAGCGAACACTCTGTTGTTTTCCTCTTTCTTTGGCAGCTTGTATCATCTCTTTGTGTCTCAATTCTTTGATCAATTAGTGCACTTTTCTGCACAATAACACACACATTACAAGTACCAAAGGTATAAATACAATGTATGAAGAACAACAACAATTCACTCCTATAATTCACAATTAAACATAGAAAAGTGTTGAAAAATGCCAAGTATCATATACAAATATAAAGCAAGTTTGCCATCTAACAAACTCTCCCAACTAACTCTTTGTTTGTCCTCAAACAAAGTATGCCTCTCATTGACACAAGAGGATTTGCTCGAGCATTTGAATCAATCCAAGCAAGGATAAATGGCTCAAATAAACAACAATTGTAGCAAAGCACAATTACACAATCCTAGAATCAATAATGAAAAAGAACTTGATTCTAACAACAAATCTCAGACAATGTTTCAAGAGACAACTAAATCATCATGCTCATGTCACTCTAACACTCCTCTTCGAAAAAGAATTGAAGGAAATTAACGCGTTTGCAACCGCGGGGAAATTTTGCTCAAATGACAAATGAAGCAAATACTAAGCAATTCATACAATATCTAATCAATAATAAGAAATCATGGAAACAATAGATCACTAAGGGCTTTCATCGGTTGTAACTTGGTCGGGGTTAAAAACAAGGGACATATATACACAGCCATTGAAACAAGAAAGGTTAAAGACAATGAAGAGCATTTCTTTTTCAAAATTTTCTATCTTGTTCAATCTTTATTTTTTTTCTTTCACAATGCATTCTCTTCTTTTGATTTTCTTTTCTTTTTGTTCTTTCCCTTTTTTTTCTTTCTACATTTTTTTTTCAATTTCTTTTTCTAAGAATGCATTGTATCACCAAATCCCTTTTCTCTTTTCAAAATAAACCATTCTACCCAACTTCAACGTTGCCATAATCTTCGCTTAAATGCTCTTCAACACGGGTTAAAATCGGGTTCATGATTCAATCACAATTTTCAGCTCAAAAGAGGTTTCAAATACGTGCACACTCACAAGTGAATTTAAGTGTTTTTGGAATGGTGGTTATACTCAAAGTGCAAAAACATTTGCCTTGATCATTTCTATGCTTCCACAAATTCAAAAAAACAAGCAAGATAAAGCATGAATTATAAGTATCAAACAACATTCATCATCAATCCGAAGCATTTAGTATACATGGAGGTCTCTCACTTTTGTGATTTTTGGACCTAAATGACACAAGCAATCAAATGGAGTTGTAACAGGAAACAAAATTTTCATTTGTACAAGGACAACAAAGTTCTAATTCATTATAAATTCTAGAACTAGGTAACTATGTGCCTTGCCACAACATCATGCTTAAGGTACTATCATCGCCATCCAACTTGGAAGAATCTTCTTTGATGATCACTCAACACCAACCTAAATTCCTTCCACAAATCATCCAAAAGTTGGAAATATTGAATTTCCACACGCATACCAACATATAGCAATAAAAAACATATCAACAACTTAAGAGTTGAACATTCGTAAACTGAAGAATTCAACCCTTAATAACAATTAACACATAAGCATACCAACAATTTAAGTGTTGAGCATTCGTAAACTGAAGAACTCAACACTTAATAACAATATTTAAACTGAAATATTAGTAAAATTAAAAACAGAACAATTTTTACTGGAAAACAACAAGCATTACTAGGAATAATAAAAATGTACTGGTGTGAAAACACCTACAAAGTCAAAAGTACCATAGCGGTACAAGTACATCAATCCAAAATAATCCACAAAGTGGATAAAGTACATCAATAACAACTAAAATAAAAACTGAATACAAGAAAACTTAACTTTGGTGCTCAAAGGAAGTACAAAATCATCATCACAAAAACATCAGTCCTCCTCGGACTTTGTAGCATACACCTCAGTCTCCTCTCCTCCCTCCGAGCCAGATACCTCAACATCTTCACCGTCACCCTCCTCATCAGCATCATCATCAGCAGGACCAACCGCATCCTCTCCCCCTCCGAATACTGGTCTAGCCTCAGGCCAACCAGTGTGCGCAAGGAACTGCTCCCTCGACATTATAGAATGCTCGGCGGCGGGATCACGAATCTGAAGCTGGAGTACCTGCATAGAATCATATAAGTCTAACATGGCACGCTGAGAAGCCGCCATCCAGTCCCAGTTGTACTGGTAGATCTCTTGCTGATAAGGATAAAAATTTTGTGACCCAGAAGCATCTTCACCACTTGTGCTGGCCTCAGCACCAACCTCAGCACCAAATGACTCACCCCTAGTCCCTGTTGGCTTGCAGAATTTGTCGACATACCAATCATCAATAGCTGACGGGATCGTGATCTGGTGGCGTGTTGGAATATCAACCCCAGCTTCCGCGTACAATGTCATGATAAGACAAGGGAATGCGAGAGGGACATTTTTTCGAGAAGCGTTACCCCCAAGGCCACTCTCCATAATTGTCCTTATCTCATCGGCAATTATACGCGCCACATCAATCTGCACATTTGTTAAGATACTGTGGACTAGGTGAGCTAATGGAATAGTGATGGTTGAGGAATGCGATTTTGCCTTGATATTGGTTACAACCAAAAGCAATATGAGATGGGCCAAAGGTTGCATGTCCTCCCGCCGGTACCTAATAGCAACCCCAGATGGGTTGAGCTCAACATTCTTACCCGGGCGCAAAAGATCTCTGGTCATTTGAGTAATATCTCGATGAAGGTGAAGATCCCTATGATAATTATCAATCTCACTGGCTCGTAATGGCAGAGGACTTCCGAGAACATTACTTATGGTCCTACGGTCAAATCTCACAGTTTTCCCCCTAACTTCAGTCATCCAACTAAACAGGTCGCCATCATCAGGGAGGGCGTTCACATAGAACTCCCGGACAATTTCCACATTATAACTGTCGACTGGAGTTATCATCCGATCCCATTTTTTGCTTCCAAGAGAGCAGCCACAGCTTGAAACCTCCCTTGTTCACTTAAATTGAACCTCTTCTCAGCTAAAATTGTTCTTTTTTCCAATGTCAGATATCTCACAGCTTGCTTGGCACCTTTAAATCGAGTATCGTCGAACCGGATCGGAACTTGTGGCGATGTGGTTGATTTTTGCATTTTAGTGGGATTAGTCTTTGGCCCCATCTGCATACATCAACAAACAAAACAATGCAAAGCACCAAAATAGCTCATTTAAAATTTAGAAGGCAATCAAAATCAGAACTGAAAGTACATAAAAAAATTCAAAATTCTGATATGTTTGCTCCAATGTTCGTACTGCGAAGGCTGGCGAACATTCGTCCCAGATTCGCTTTGCGAAGGTCTGGCGAATGCTCGCCCAAGTTCGCAAAGTGAACAGAACAGCGAACACGCGAAAAATGTAGAAAAACAACAGCCATGCTTCCTATCTTCAGAGTTCCATTTATCTTTTATCATTCCTATTCTAAAGCTTTCAGAAAATTTAACATGCAATGACTCAAGCCATAAAACAGAAATCAAACCCTAAGATTACAAATGTCTCTAATGTACATTACAACCCTAACCATATCTAACAGAAAAAAGCAAGGAAAAGAGATGCAAACCTGAACTGGATAAAGGAATTGGAGACAGTTATGTGAAATTTGAACATAAGAACATGTGAGAAATTTTTCTTCTTGAGAGGGTATGTTGTGTTGGTTGAAAGAGAGTGACAAGAGTGGGAGTAGGGTTCTTTTTCCCCTCCAATGTTCAGCAATTGAAATGGGTATTGGGCCCAAGTGTTGGCCCAC
This sequence comes from Lathyrus tuberosus, assembly GCA_022829125.1. Taxonomy (NCBI): domain Eukaryota; kingdom Viridiplantae; phylum Streptophyta; class Magnoliopsida; order Fabales; family Fabaceae; genus Lathyrus; species Lathyrus tuberosus. The sequence continues at coordinate 1,828,145 of JALAZF010000639.1, forward strand.
CAAAACAATTAAAAGCCCCTTTTTTTTTCTGAGGTGGCCACAGCAGAGTTCCCCTGTCTCGCTGGGTTCGCAAAGCAAAATAGCTGGCGAATGCTCTCCCCAAGTTCGCAAAGCGAACCCCAGCGAACAAGACAGGTTTTGCCAATTTTTTTTCTGCCTTGCTGCCACACTCTCACTCATTCAACTATAAAAAATTATTAAAACAACAATTAAAACGATAAATACTTACAATGTTGGGGTTCCTCCCAACAAACACTTGTTTAACGTTGGCTAAGACGGTCCACTGCAACCTCAAGGATCGCAAAAAGGAACAACGGAGGGATTCCACTCAAAATCAACTCCAACCTCTGACCATTAACAATCCAACTCTCATTTGTCTTTGCGTCTTCAATGACTATTGCCCCATATGACTTAATCTCCCAAATCTGAAATGGACCAGATCACTTAGATTTAAATTTACCTGGGAACAATTTTAATCGAGAATTGAAAAGTAGGACCAGCTGCCCTACTTCAAGCTGTTTGGTCACTATTTTCTTGTCATGGTAAGTTTTCACTCGATCTTTGTAAAGTTTATTGGAATCATACGCTTGGAGACGCAATTCATCCAATTCATGTAATTGCATTTTTCTTCTGTCACCGCTTAAAGTTTGATCAAAAGTCAGAAATTTCAAGGCCCAAAATGCCTTATGTTCCAACTCTACCGGAAGATGACAATTCTTACCATAGACTAATTTAAAAGGTGTGAGACCAATCGGAGCTTTAAAAGCAGTTCGATATGCCCACAAAGCATCGTCTAGCTTATTCGACCAATCCTTCCTTGAGGATGAGACCATTTTTTCCAAAATTCTTTTAATTTCCCGGTTCGATACCTCCGCTTGCCCATTGGCCTGAGGATGATATGGTGTTGCAACTTTGTGCTTAACACCATATTGCTCCAAGGCTTTTTCAAGCTAAGTGTTGCAAAAGTGGGATCCTCCGTCACTTATCAACACTCGCAGAGTACCAAATCGAGCAAAAATGTTTATTTTCAAAAAATTTATCACAGTTTTTCCATCAGCCTTAGCACATTCTATTGCCTCTACCCATTTGGAAACGTAATCAACTGCGACCAAAATACACTCGTTGGAAAATGATGATGGAAAAGGTCCAACAATGTCAATTCCCCAACAATCAAACATTTCAATTTCTAACATGTTTTGTAAAGGCATTTCATGCCGCTTTGAAATTCCACCACTTCTTTGACACTTGTCACAACTTTGGGCATACGCATGCGCATCTTTGAATAAAGAAGGCCAATAAAAGCCGGATTGAAGGACTTTCGTTGTCGTTCTTAATCTGTTAAAATGTCCTCCATACGGAGAGTTGTGACAATGCCAAAGTATGTTAGTGGCTTCATTAATTGACACACTTCTTCTTAAACGGTTGTCGACACCAAGCTTAAACAAATATGGTTCATCCCAAACAAAAGACTTGGCGTCTGACAAAAATTTCTTTTTCTGATGGTGAGTTAGACCATCCGGTATTAATCCGGCGGCTTTGTGATTAGCCATGTCGACGAACCATGGTCTAACTTGCACCATATACAATTTTTCGTTTGGAAATTCCTCTTTGACCTCTAATTCCTTTTTGGTCACTTCAACATTTACAAGGCGAGACAAGTGATCCGCCACCAAATTCTCAGATCCTTTCTTGTCACGAATTTCCAAATCAAATTCTTGCAACAAGAGGATCCAACGAATTAGCCTTTGTTTAGAACCGGGATTGGTAAGCAAATACTTAATCGTCGTGTGATCCGTGTAAACGACAACTCGCGACCCAACTAAATAAGAACGAAAATTTTCCAATGCATACACTATCGCAAGTAACTCTTTTTCAGTTGTTGCATAGTTTATTTGAGCTTTATTTAAGAATTTGCTCGCATAGTGTATAGCATGAAAAACTTTTGTTTTCCGTTGACCCAAAACTGCCCCCACCGCATAATCGCTCGCATCACACATGAGTTCAAAATCCATTTTCCAATTAGGTGTGACGATTATGGGTGAGGTAGTCAAACTTTTCTTTAGAAAATTAAAAGCAAACATGCAAGATTCATCAAAATCAAAGGACTTATCTTTGTTGAGCAAATTACTCAAAGGCTTTGCAATCTTCGCGAAATCCTTGATGAATCTCCGATAGAATCTCACATGTCCGAGAAAACTTCGGATGCCTTTGACATTAGTTGGAGGAGGCAAATTTTCAATCACTTCAATTTTTTCTTGATCAACCTCAAGACCTTTAGAGGAGACTTTGTGGCCAAGCATAATCCCCTCCGTTACCATAAAATTGCACTTCTCCCAGTTCAATACCAAATTTGTCTCAACACACCTGATAACACGAATTTATATCATATTTTTACTTCGATTTATGTTAGTTCTTATTCCGTTTTTCGTCTAATATCCGATTTTCTCGAGATTATTTAAGTGTTTTTTGCAGGTAATCATATTTCACAAGCAAAAATATGCTAAATGTGGAAAAGAACCAAAACATGCAAGAAAAGAGCAGAAAAGAGAAGAAAAATTGAAGAAATCCATTTTCTGTTGATATCACGATCGTCATGGGAGTGCCACGACCGTGGCAGCTCCAAAGTACACCACGACCGTCACATATGACCACGATCGTCATGCGCTTAAATTGCACGTTGGATACAGAGACTTAACTACGAATTCTCAGAGAAGCAGTTTCACACGATGCCATTTTCCTCCGAAGTTTTCTAGGTCCAACGTGGTATAACCGTCAGCATGAGTGGCTGAATTTTCTCCAACTTTTACCTCAGCTGAGCCTATAAATAGAGGCATTCACGAAGAACAAAGGGTGGCCAATTTTGCTTTTGAAGTGTACCGTCTTGCTGCCAATTTATTTTCAGAGTTTTATTTCATTTCTTTTACTTTGCATTTCCATTTCCTTGTTAACCATTACCGAACAAAAGTGACAGTTTCTCACACTGAGGAACTGTTACAACTTAGCTTTAGTTTTCTTTGTTTCATTGCCTTCAACCTTGCAATTTATTACATTCAAGCAAGAACCTACCAACTTGTGGAGGGATTGTTGTTGCCATTATTCCTGAATTCCAGGTTTCGCTAATTAATTCAAGCATTGTTTATTTATTTCTTAATTATGTATGTGTTTATTTATTTCCTTGCTTTCGCGTTTAATTTCCTAATTTTGTCGAGCTAAACCGATATTATCGGTATGTAATGAAGTAACTAAAATGAATTAATTTTCTCTAAGCTAAAATCAATAATCAATCTTTCTTCTGGCTTCGATTTCTTAATATAAAACCTAACTTTTATTACGAGAGTAAAAAAGGTAACATAGGTTAAAGTCGAGACCACGGGAGTGTGAGGCTTTACCCGGATAGCTGAAATCGGGCATTAGGTTTAAAAACAGCGGAAGCGCTTTAAAGTTAATTAGGTTTAATTAGTTTTCAAAAAGTATTTTTAACCTCATACGGGCTAGCGAGAGCAGACATATTGACTTAGAAGTATAGTCCGAAGCAAAAACCACAGGAGTGTGAGTTGAGGGCTTTTAAACCGGTTTCTCCTACAGATGAATAGGGTGATAAATCTCTACAGGCTTAGGTTTAATTAATTCTACGTAGGTTACCGAATTATATACCGATAACTTATTCATAACTAGTATTCCCAAATTTTAATTTCCCTTTAATTTCCCGTTTGAACTAAAAACCCAAATTCTGATTAGCCTTAGATAAACATAGTAACAATAGATAACGGTGCGTTCGATTTCTAGTTTCTGTGGGATCGATAATCTTTTAAGACTACGTGATACAACTGTATACTTGCAGTAACCCTTATTCGACTCATAAAGTCGCGATCAACACCGTTCAAGAACGGCCTCCAAATTTCTCAAACAAAGATCAAAAGACGCTCCGAAAACGGAGAAGTCGTCCATGAATACCTCCATCGTTTTTTCAATAAGATCGGAGAAAATTGCTTGAACACAACGTTGAAACGTTGCCGGTGCGTTGCATAAACCAAACGACATCTTTCGGTAGGCAAAAATTCCAAAAGGACAAGTGAATGCCATCTTCTCATGGTCATTCGGGTCAACCGAAATTTGGTTATAACCGGAGTAACCATCCAAAAAGCAATAGAATTGTTGTCCCGACAATCTTTCTAACATTTGGTCCATAAACGGAAGTGAAAAATGGTCTTTTCTTGTAGCAGTGTTTAGCCTCCTATAATCTATACACATCCTCCAACCCATCACCGTTTTTGTCGGAATCAACTCATTTTTTTCATTTCGGATTATGGTCATTCCTCCCTTCTTAGGCACAACATGGACCGGGCTTACCCAAGGACTATCAGAAATTGGGTAAATCATACCAGCATCCAAGAGCTTGACAACCTCTTTTCTTACTACTTTTTTCATCGTTGGGTTCAAACGGCGTTGCGGTTGAGCGACCGGTTTAAAATCCTCTTCCATGAATATGCGATGCATACAATAAGAGGGACTTATTCCTTTTAGATCGGAATGAGTCCATCCCATCGCTTCTTGATTTTTCTTCAAAACTTGAGTTAACCGGTTTTCCTCATTGTCAGATAAAATGTTGCTAATGATAACCAGTTTGTTACAACCGTCATCAAGGAAAGCATATTTCAAATTGGAGGGCAACACCTTCAATTCAAGTTGAGATTTCGCATCACTCACCTCTTTTTTTAACACTTCCTCTTCACACTCCCATGGTTGCAACTCCTCTAAAGATTCAAGTTCCTTTAAACACTCTTCAAGTGCTCTTTCTTCTTCATCGGAGAATACTTCAAAGGAATCATCAAGAGCTCTTTGCAAAGGGGACACTACATGAACTTGCTTTGTGACATCCATTATCGCTTCTTCCATTGCGTCTATTCTAAAACAATCGCCTTTGTCATTCTTGTGTTTCATGGCCTCAAATAGATTGAAACAAACCTCCTCATCTTAAACTTTAACCTTCATACGACCGTCGTCCATATCAATTGCCATTCTAGCAGTTTTCATAAACGGTCTTCCAAGAATCAATGGAGCGTCTTCATCTTCCTCCATTTCAATTACCACGAAATCAATAGGAAATAAGAATTTGTCCACTTTAACCAATACATCTTCCGCTACACCGTGAGGATGGGTAGTGGATTTATCGGCAAGTTGTAATGTCATTTAAGTGGATCTCAATTCCATATGTCCCAATCGCTTCAAAATAGACAAAGGCATTAAATTGATACAAGACCCCAAATCGATCAACCCATTGCCTACATAGATATTTCCTATTGTAACTGGCAAGGTGACTCGTCCCGGATCACTTTCTTTCCTCGGGAGAGTACGTTGAATGATAGCGCTACAACTAGCATCCACCATGATAGTCTCTTGATTCGTATACCTCTTATTTTTTGTGAGAATATCCTTCATAAATTTCGCATATTTCGGCATTTTCTCCAAAGCTTTGGAAAATGGAATGTTTATTTGCAATTGTTTGAAAATATCCATAAACCGAGCATAGTGTCTTGCACTATCTTTCTTTGAAGGAGCGTAAGGATATGGTAAATGTTGGATCGAAATATTATTCAACGGTTCCTTCGCCTTCCTAGTTTTCTTCAATTTTTCTTCTCTCTTTCTTTTTTCTTCTTCCTCACTTTTTCTCATTTCATTTTCAACTAAATCACCCTCAACATTTTTTTCTACTTCAATCTCATCACTATCTTTTTCTTTTTCAACTACTTCCTCCTCCTCCACTACAACTTCACCTACACCCATGTCAATCTCTCTTCCACTTCTTGTTAGAATAGCCTTACAATGCTCTTTAGGATTTGGTAGAGTATTCACCGTAAAGTTTCCTTTTTGTTGGTCGGCCAATTGTTTTAATAATTTCCCGACTTGCGTTTCAAGATTCCTTATGGCTGCATCGGTATTCTTCTGATTTGACATTGAAATTTGCATAAATTGCATGAGAGTGTCTTCCATCTTTGTATTTCCAATGGGAGCTTGCAGAGGTTGAGTGTAATTTTGGTATTGTTGACGATTTGACAGCCCGACTTCCTGCGGTCTCCACGGTTATTGATAACCTTGATTACCTCTTTGTTGGTAACCTTGGTTGCCTTGTTAATAAGGTGGTCGGGGTTGGTATCCTTGATTTTGGTTTCGCGCATAGTTTACCTCCTCCACAACCGGAGGAGAATATCCGGTAAGATGATCTCCTCTACATAGTTCACAACAAGTTACTTGAACACTTTTACTTGAGGAATCCTAAATCTCCTTGAGTTGTTGAGGAAGTTTGGACATTTGTTTCGTTAACAACTAAACTTGTTGGGATAATAACTTATTTTGAGCAAGTATAGCATCATTGGTTCCTAATTCCAAAACTCCCAGAGTCCTCTGAGACGGGCCACGGTTATGGCTTCCCTGATGGTCATTTAAAGCCATCCTGTCAATTATGGCAATGGCTTCTTTGGCACTCTTGCTCATCAAAGATCCACCCGCGGTGGCATCCAACAATGTTTTCTGCACTAATTGAAGACCATTCCGAAAAATATGAATTTGAGAAAGCTCATTGAAGCCATGCCCCTTGCATTTCCTCAACATAGATTTGAATCTCTCCTAAGCTTCGTTGAGAGATTCGTTTGCACCCTGAGCGAAAACTGTAATTGCAGTCTTTGCCTCCATGAAACAATTATGTGGAAAAAATCGTTCCAAAATTTTTTCCTCAAGTACATTCCAAATTGTCATGATTGTCGTAGATTGATTAAGATACCATTCCTTGGCCTTCTCAATGAGGGAATGCGGGAATAGTCTCTTAAACAGTGATTCCTCTTCAGCCTCGGGCGCACCAGTTGCTCCCTCAATCTCATAGAACTTTGTCAGATGTGTATAAGGATCCTCATGATTCATACCAGTAAAAGGACTCTGATATAGAAGCGAGAGAATACCAGTCTTCATTTCTGAATGTCGTCTGTTTTGAGCATTGTACGAAAATTACGCGGTGTGTCTCAGACTGTTAGTACAAGGTCTAGAAGCAGGTGGTGGTGGTGGTGGATCCATAGTTGGCGGTAATAGTGGTATTTACGTCGAAGTCGAACTTCCATCTTGCTCTCGTCTTTCTTTGACAAGTTGCATCATTCGCCTTGTTCTGCTATTGATTTTACGAGCGGTTTTTTCAATCTCAGGATCGAATAGAAGTTGGTTCGCAGGTAACTTCCCTCCCATAAAATAAAGTCTGCACACTAAACCAAACAGATCAACAAGCTCAAGAAAAAGTTAACAAGCTTAAAACGAAACAACTATTGCAATGCTTGCAATATCAAACAACAATCCCCAGAAACAGCGCCAATTTGTTGAAACAGTATTACGGAGGGTGTTTTCATCGTATACACAGGGATTGTGTGATATTTTGATGCTTCCCGTTCAATAGTCGAAACGTTTTAAGTTAAGGAGTTTCGAATGATTCTTAGTTTTGTTTAACATAAATTTGTAGCAAAGAGTAAATTTGTAGCCAAGCTGTTGTAAGTTTTTAGAAAAGCATGTCAAGATTAGGTTTCGCTAATCCTTTTCACACATATCCGATTAATCAAGCATATGAATTTAGTTTCCGACCAATACAATCGCGTATCCTCTCGAAAAAGTTTATGTCTAAAGCAAACTCGTGAGTATCGTTGTTTAGACCGTTAGATGATGTCTCACGCTAACAATCGAAACAACAATCGTTAAGATCAACACAAAGTGAATAACAAATCCCAAATCTATGCCTAGAGTTTGGTTTTTAAGAGATGAAAATATTAGGTCATGATTTGTAAAATCTATGTCTAGAGTGAAACAAATCACACATACATCATTAAGAATAAATAACTTCATCTATATTGATCATAAACCTTGTTCATATACAAAAGATCAAAAGAAATACATATGATCAAGATCAACTACATCTAACCTTAACACAAAAGAGTTTAGCTACACATTCTCATGGTAGCTTGGATGACAAGTTTCAAGAGGAGATGAAAGAACATCCGATTCGAATAATCGAGATTGGATGTGACTTCAGCTTCTCTATGTGAAAATTCACTCTTGGATGATCAAAGTTCAGAAAAATATGCTTTGGTGTGAAAATATCAAGTTATAATCCCAATAAAAGTAAAAATCTATTTATAATACATTTGGGAACTGCTACATTCGCACTGCGAATGAATCATTCGCCTAGCGAATGAAAGAAAATGGCACCTTAAGTGCCTCTGAGAGTTAAACCGCCCCAGGCTGTCTTCGCGGGTTCGCACTGCGAACCATTCATTCGCAAAGCGAACCATTCGCCAAAACCTTCGCAATGTGAATTTTGGGTCCTTTTTCCACTGCCTCCATTCGCCAGGTACTTCGCAAAGTGAGCAAACCAGCGAACATTCGCTGGGAGTTCGCAAACCGAACTTTAGGTTCTTTTCCCTCTGCCACATTCTGAAGCTATTCGCTGGGAGACTCACTGTTGTTCGCAAAGCGAACCTTCGTTGGCTCCTTCGCTAGAGTTCGCAAAGCGAACACTTTGTTGTTTTCCTCTTTCTTTGACAGCTTGTATCATCTCTTTGTGTCTCAGTTCTTTGATCAATTAGTGCACTTTTCTGCACAATAACACACACATTAAAAGCACCAAAGGTATAAATACAATGTATGAAGAACAACAACAATTCATTCCTACAATTCACAATTAAACATAGAAAAGTGTTGAAAAATGCCAAGTATCATATACAAATATGAAACATATTTGCCATCTAACTGCAATGAACTAAAGTGATTCATAAATGAAAAAAAAATTGCAAAAGAATAAATGACATGTTATTTGTATAAAGCCTAAGGTTCATATACATGTTATGTTGTAGAAAGCAATAAACACATACCTTGATAATGCAACTTTCTTTAAACTTTTATTACTACCACACATTTTCTTGTTGAAACACTCAAACTTGAACAATCACAACATGTCTCCCCAAGCTAATAAAAATCAAAGCTTGAAAAAAAAAACACAAAATTTTTCTAACAACCTAACAAAATCAAATTAAACTAACTAAACATAAAGCTATACAAACTCAAAAACCATTGGGTTCCCCCCCAACAAGCACTTGTTTCACGTCGTTAGCTCAACACCTTTATTGTGTTTGGCTAGTAACTTCCTCACATACATGCCGATGCTTTTCTTCAAAGCGCAAACCTAAAGAAAGTGTCCTACCCAAACACTTGAACAAACGTTACAAAAACAAAATATATACAACACTTGAACAAACATAATGGAAAATAATTATATACAAGGATGAAAAGCAAAAGCAAAACAAGTATCTATACAAGCATATATACAATATAGACAATTATGTACAATGCTTAGAAATATAAAAACTATCGCAATGCAATTCAATATCAACATCAGTCCCTGACAACGGCGCTATTTTGTTGATGCGGTAAAGCGACAAGTAAAAATTTTAGTTTGGAAGAATTTTGAGATTTGTCGTCTTGCTAAGTGCAAATTTTGACTTAAATTGAACCATCTTTCTTGGCACTTTTCAACTCCATTCTCATGTTTTAATAGATTTATTTCTTGTTCTTGTGTGATTCTTCAATTATATTGCAAATACCTTTGGATTCTTTGATGTGCGTGTTATTGTGCAGGATTTAGGCATAAAACATCAAAGATTAAGACACAAATGATTGGACAAGGAAGCCAAAGAAATGAAGAGGAATCAGCATGTTCACTGGGTGAACAACAAGCGAGGAACAACAATGAATGTTCGTTGGACGAGGTTGCAGCGAAGCCCCAGCGAACCAGTCCAGTTTAGAGGCAGTAGGAGAAGGACCCAAAGTTCGCTGGGCGAAGTTGAAGTGAAGAGGTTCGCTGTGTGAAGAAGTGTTCGTACAACAAACTCATATATTTTCCAATGGTGGTTTAATTGTTCCTGAGGCACTTGAATTGCCCAAAAGTAGTCTTCGCTGGGCGAATAGGATGTTCTCTAGGGGAACAGGACAGATTTTGTAAATACTATTTAAATACTTTTTCACTTTTTAGAACAAGACAGGTATATTTTTTCATATCAGGACTTTATCTCTCTTCATTCCAAGCATATTCTAGAGAGAGAAACACAAACCCTAAGAGGGAGAAGGTAAAGCTTCGATTTCTTGTTGGAGTTTGGATGTAATCTTTTGATACCTTGTGTATTTCATCTAATATATGTTTGTGAACTAGTTTTAATTCAATATTGATGTTGTCTTTGATTTCTTATTTGTGGGTCTTGACAAAACCTTTTTAAATCTTAGATTTAAGATATTCATCTATCAATGAGCAAACTTTTGACATAGTCTTGTAAGTTGATATTCACTAGTATCACTTTTATTTTATTGTGTTGATTAGTAGCATGAGTAGCATGATTAGGATAAATACAGTAAAGACCACGATAATGTTTTTGACGCGAACGGTATTGTGAGGATGCGTGATAATAGAGATGAAGAACTTGTTCACATACATTTGGAAAATTAGTTGAATACATGTAAAAAGGGTTAAGCGTATGTACGTATTCTGATCATGGCGTTTTATGTGAATCAATCATGAATCTGCTATGGATGTTATCCTTGTTTACCTATTTATCATTGGTTTGTCAACGCTGATTGAAGAAAATCCAACTCTGGATAATCAAGATATACACTCTAATTTTGTTTCTAAGCCTCTCTACTAAAAAATATGTATGTGATGAAGTTGGGAGTAAAAATCCCCATAAATATAACCTAAAAAATGCTGAAAAGTGACTTTATAGGCAAAAATGATGTCTCGCGGTCGCTGTGCGAGCTCCAGGCTGCACAGCGAGCATATCAGACTTAGCTACTTCTAAGACAATTATTTTCCACGCTTCTGGCAATTTCTGGTCGCCTTCAGCTTGAACGGCGAGCTCGCCTCGCTTTCAGCTCGCACAGCGACCATGATAAACAAATCAGCTCTTGTTTCGACCATAACTTGAGAACCGTAACTCCATTTTACCCACGGTCGGAAGCGTTAGAAAGCTTATTCAATTCTCTATAAGACAATGACTAAATAGCATTGCTTGAATACCTACAAAATGAGATAAAAACAATTAAACTCAATGATATTAACATGATAACACAATATATACACTATAACATAAACTATAAAAAATATACACAAAATTTGAGGTTTATTGGTATAAAACGAATGAATTAAGCTGATGAGTGCTAATTATTCACACTCAAAATCACAACAATTTAGCACTCATCATAATGCCCCCAAGGTAGCCCAAATCTTTGAAAAATGCCATTAGTCGCTTCTTCAAATACATGTCCTCCTAAGATAGTTTGTCACCTTTGTTGACATACAATTTGTTCCCCATCATAAAATTACCGTCATTTTAGTATTGGGAAACGAGATGATACATCTACCTCTTACTATGTTCCCTACGGCGTATACAGTTGCACGAGCCTCTAGGAAATGTAGGGTGATAATGAGAATAGATTTTTAAAATGTTTCAAGCCTTCCGAAAATTCCCCCAAATCACATATTGTTGGCACCAAATGGATCAAACCATGGCACCACGCCTAAGTTGCAGAACCACGTTGAAATTGTAAGAGATGAAATAAAGGGTTAAAAAGGGTTTTCCATTTAAATATTCGGACCAATATTTAAATAATTTTACTTACTCCTTAATCGCAAGGTGCAACTGTGATTGAGGGATCATCAAATGGTTCAGAACATATATTTCGAAGCCATTAAAGGGAAATCTAAAGCCCATAATCAAGAAAATACACTCGTAGAAAGGAGTGAAACAATTACCGTACTAGCTAAAGATTCTAACATTTTTGTATGGTATCAAAACACCTCAATTCGAAGATGAAATAATGTTCAAAAAGGCTCCACCGATACTACCCTCTCAAGCGAAGACAAAAATGGTTGAAGAAGAAACAAAGTCGACCTAAGAAGTACAAGTTTCTTCTTTCGATTTTTGACTCATGATAAACACTATTTTCTTAAAGTACAAGAAGGAAAAGTGTTATAGAAAGGCAGATGAAAGCGATGTAGAAAAAATTGTCTCTAAGAGATGTGAAAGTAACTCCTCAAGAATCGTATGATGACTTACTAGAGGAAGTAACCCCTATCAATGTTTGACATCACTCCTACGAAACACTCAGGTGTTTCGATTCCCAAATGTCATTATGAGAGTACGTCCGAAAAGACGTCTAAAGAATGTGGCACATTAAAGTCACAAATTCCCAAGAAGCGGTAATGTCTTCTCTTGACTTTCCAAAACAGCTAAAAAGATGATCAACATATAAAGCAAATACGACAAACTCTTGCATTGTCATAAAGAAGCAAGGGCTTGAGACAACTACTACGGGCTGATGGCCATCAACCAATTATCTGAATTGATCACATCGTATGAGAGCTATCATTGAAAAGTACACGTGATCTAGAGGCAAGATGCATCCAACAGCTTCTTGCTTCACACGCCTAGCAAATAATGGGTTGTTACAACCACTCTACTATATAAAGAATAGACGCAAAGAATTCTGATACATTATTTCAATTTAAAATTTTATTCAATCTTCTCCTTCACATATTGACTTGAACATTGAAGTGTTAATCTTATAGGATAACCTTTTTTCTATCGCATTGGAAATTCAAATCCATCATTATCCATCGCAACCACTGATCCTCCGATCAATTCTAGATATGTAACGGGATAAAAATGTTATATATATAAAAGTTTGCAAGAAAATCTTTGCAGCACCCATTACATGAGTTGAAAGTAATTGGTGGCATTATAAACAAATATACATATACACGGAAAAAGCTCTTTGTAGTGTCTTGATTCCGTTTTTCTTAATAAGAAACAAGCCACCATTATGAAGTGAAAATACATTTAATGAAGTAAGAAACAAGCCACCATTATGAAGTGAAAATACATTTAATAAAGTATATGATATATACGCATTTAAAAAATAAAATAAATTATACTCTTATAAGAGAGAAAGGGAAGCATTTCAGATAAGGGAGTGATTTGGGATTTACCGTGAAAGTGGAAATTTGTGTGTGATGACAGAAGTGATCACTTGCTCCCCCAACATCCTGAATTAGTATGTTGACGTCATCAGCACATCATCAATACAGGGAAATTAGTACACACCATCACGTGAATCAATGTTTATTACCTGCTACCAAATGAACAAATGAAGAGACCTTGGGAAGAAGCAAAGTTACCGAAGCCTCCGAAATCTCCATCATCTTCAAACTACCAAAGCAAAGTACAAGAATGGATTTCTCAACCATCCCCTCTCCCACATCTCCACGTCCTCCAACCTCCATTCCGGATTACATCCGGAAAAATTTCTCCAACCCACTCCTTCCCGTCCACCACCCTACCCACCACCGCCGCAACATCATCATTGGTATCACCGTTGGGATTCTGTTGCTTCTAGTGGTGATGGTTTTCATTTGGCAGGCTGTCCGTAAGGCCTACTCACGGCCTCCTCCGCTGGTGATAATGCCACCCCCTCGGTTGATTCAGCTCCACCAGCAGAACCAGACAAATCGCTCTACAGAAGGCCAGAGTAACATTTAGGTATATTATTAGGGTTTCTTGTTTTACTTTTGAATGTTCGCTTTTAATTAGTATGTTTTCAATAACTACTTTAGCAATAGCAATATCTGTTGAGTTCTTTGGATATCTATTGTAATAGTATCTATCAATATTAGTGATGAGTGTTCTAACAATATTTTGTTTGCACAACTGCTCCAATTTTAGAATGAGTTTAGCCTTTGAAATCATGTGAATATATTCACGGATAAATCATGAAATTGTGACTATTCTCTGTTAAACTCTCTTCAAAAGCTGTTGATAAAAGAAAAAAAAAAACAGAAGACTGAAGTTTGGTGGTAGTTCGGTGGTGGGAAATTGCACTGCGGAGGTCCGGTCTGGCGGCAACGTGCAGTGCAACGGCAAAGAGACGGATGGTGGTGGTCTCCCATTTATGGAAATTTGTTTTATATATTTAATAAGAATCATATATAATTAATTAATTTCTTTAAAGAGAAAGGAAAGACACATGGGATAATTTCATGTAGTTTTTTTTTAAGGTGAATAAATTTGAACTGTTTGATTAAAACTGATTAATTAAATGTTATTTTTGTGCAGACAGATGGGTTGGATAGTGATTTGATTGAGTTGTTTAATTTAGATAGTATAGATTCGATTAATCGAATTAGGATGATTGTTTTGGATTTGTCAATAATCAAATTCAATTGAGCTCAATTAATATTTATTTTATTAATATAGTTGTTAGGGTATTATCATATTTTTAATTTAGTGGGATCATTGTGTACTCATAAGAATACAAGGACATGTAATATGAAATTTTAAATGTTTTTTAATTTGTTGTTAATAAAGATCAAATTAATATCAAATAATATTAAAAATAAATAATATTTAAAATGTATCATGTGATAATAATTTTTTTTCAATATTACAAAAATAGTTTTTTTGAGTATTTTAAAATTTTGATATTTTTTTTAATTAAGAAAGAAATAGTTTTAAATTTTATAAAAAAATAGGCCTTTTAGGAATTACCTCAATAGATATTAAAGTGATTAAATCCATCTGATTTATCCAACAAATTGATTAAATCGAAATTGTATCAGACAAAATTGAGACTTTAGAATAAAATCATAATTTGCGTCAAATCTAGATTTTGGGTCGGATATCGACCAAAACCGGCCGATTGGCCAATCCTATAGTTTTTTATCATTTCTATAACATACTAGTAAAAAAACTCGTGCGGACGCACGGGTTATTGTTGTTTGGTTTAAAATGAAGTAATATAAAAACATTAAAAAATAAATACTTGGAATAACAAAATTGGATAGAAATAATTTTAGAATATACAAATTTTTTTACAAATACACGGGATAGAAATAATTTTATACTTGAGATTGAGATACAATGAAAGAAACGTGCACTACATTTGAAATGTGTACGACACGGGTTAAGTAGTTTTATAATGTTGTTTTATAAATAAAAAATATTAATTATTTAAAATATCAAAAGTATTAAATAATTAAGTGTCTAAAGTTAGGTTTAAAATGAAAGAATATAAATTGTAAAATATTAAATAATTAAAAATTTGATATGTAGTATAATTAAGCTTTTTGTTAGAATTTAACTGATTGTCTTCTGTGTCACATTACTGAAAGCATTATAATTTACCATTTTATTTTTTATCATTCATTCAAAAATTTTGAAAATTGAAAGGAATTTTCATTCTCACATATGCATACTAAATAACTTTCAGAAATCACATACGATACATATTTTTTGTTTGCCGGATAATTTGAAATATGTTATCCAATGTGTATTTAATTTTTTTATCCAAAAACTATCTGAAGAGTTATTCAATTTGTTTATTTTTACTGCATTGAATTACTTGACGAATGTTATTCGGTGAAGAGATTTTGTTTACCGGAACAGTGGTTGTTAAGTTATCAGATGATATATGTTTTTATAACCAACAAATTTAATTATAAGTTACTTGGTAGTCAATTTTTATTTTTTTATTTTTACATTTTTTTATGTTGCTTTTATGGACATTTCTTTATAAATATGCAATAAAAATTAAATATGTGTTGATATCTCTTATGCATTCTCAAATACACAAAGATTTGATACAGGAGAAGATGTGATGAGGTGGATTAAAGAGGTTGGAATTAGAAATAAAGTAACTATTATAATCACTCGTTCAGATACCGAAACAGACAAGAGAGGGAGAAGCGACAAAATAATATTTGATTGTGATAAAGGTGGAAAATACAAAGATACAGATAATGGAACACAAAGTTCCACTAAGAAATATGGATGTCCATTCAAAATCAGGTCTCCATCCTCGAAAGATGGGTCTGGATGGAAGGTTGATGAAAAATATGGACTTCATAACCATGGTTTATCTGATAGATTCAAAGGTCATGCATTTGTTTGTAGGCTGAGCACATATGAGAAGCAGCATGTTGTTGATTTAACAAAGAGACATGTTTCACTTAGACAAATTGATTTCCTTACAAGAGCGAGATTTGGAGAATGTCACTCGGATCACACATATCTATAAGCATACGAGTAAGTTACAAAAGTAGATAAGAGGTCCTAGAAGTGAGATACATAATTTGTTTAAGCTCATAGAGGACACAAACTATGTTTATTGGAGTAGAAAAACATATGACTCGAAAGTTTTGAGAGATATTTTTTGGGCCCACCTAGATTCAATTAAGTTGTTGAATATTTTTTTCTATTGTGCTAGTTATTGACAACACTTACAAGACATGTAACTTTTGTTGGGTGTTGGATAAACTAAAACAATTTTTTGTTGAGAAATATTTGTGTCCATAAGTGATTTTGACTGATAGATATCTTGCTTTGATGAAAGCAATTGAAGTTATGTTTCCAAAGACGATAAACTTGCTATGTCGACTTCATATCAACGGAAAAGTTGGTTCAAAATACAAGCAATATGTGGTGAATGACTTGTAAAAGGTGATAAACACATTATGGATAGAAGTTGTATGGGTTAATGATAAGGTTGAGTATGATCAATGGTTGTAAAAACTTGAACAAGCATGTGTAGATTGTAGTGAAGTTATTGTGAGTGTTTTTTGCATTTTGAATGATGTCAAAACTAGGATAGTGTAGCGTTATGTATATTGGATGATATCCTCTCATTCTAGATGAGCATCTTGCCTTAGAAAACATTCAAATAAGTTTGAAAAGGAGTCTACATCATAATTGCATGGAAAAACATGTTTTTGGGCAAACAAGTCAGTTCAGGCCGACACATGCATGATCAGACCGACCTATATGACTTTTTGTTTCAGTATAAGCCGACATATAATTGTTCATATCGGCACCCATGGAGCAGTATTAAAGCTTGTAGGCTCTGCCCACGGGCCCCTTCACAGGCTGCCTCACAGGTCGATCTAAATACCTACAAAGGCCGACCTATACGTGTTCCTGTTAGCTCCTAATTTTGACGTCTGATGTTGGGTTAAGAGTCTTTCCTAAGAGATAGAATTTCTGAAGTTTTATGAGGTATTGTACCCCAAATTTTACCCCTTAGATGTCATAACATCTTGCATTGATATTTAGGTTCAATCATCTAGGCATTGTTAACTATCCATTTCATTTTGTAAGTTTGTTTCTTCTGTGAAAAGCCAAGACTTATACAAAGAAGAGGGCAGAGTCCCCTAAGCCAAGCTCCCATCTGATTCAAAGAGAGAAGGACAACTGAGGCTCCAAATGCAACCGTGTGAGCTCACCTACATCCTAGAGGTCTTACTCAATAAGAAATCAAGACCATCTGACTCTCATTACCAAGTGCCTTGAGCCACAAGTTCACCCTGCCTCCAATTAGGGTTTTGTGATGACAAGACAATCATGGCTCTGATTTTGATCAAGAGTTATTCTCAAACCCTAGGACTTGACTCCATGTGATATTAGACATCCCAAAGGACCATCTATGAGCTTTAGATGTGATGGAAGAAGCAAGATCATCAGAGATCAGTCAAGTGCATTCATAGTTGAAATTAGGGTTTTGACTGATATCCTAATCCTTGAGATTTTGATCCAAAAAATGAAACATACAAGGCCTCAATCCATAATGACATGTCTTATTGAGAAGTTAAGACATTGAGAGATCAAGTTTTAAGAAGTTTCTTGCAAAGGAAGCAAGGTTTGTTTCATGAAACTTTTCAAATGTGGAGATTTCACTACTTGTGCTAAAATTGAAACAGTCATAACTTTCAAGCCACACATCCAAATGGAGTGACTCAACGCTCAAATGGAAGCTCTTTCCATGATCTTCAAAACATATTAGAGGACCATCTTTCAAAAAATGCTTGGTTTTTAAGTTACAAGACTTGGAAGATAAATCACTCTTGGGGACTTAGTGAAATTTAAGCTTTTTCCCCATTGTTTGCACATGACTTTAACCTAATTTTTCATATAGTACCAAGCCTCAAATCAAAAATCCTTGAACATGAAAGTTGTAGAGGGCATTTAGGGCTTTCCAAAAAGTACAAGAACTCCTCCATCCATTGAGTGAGCTGAGAGATTCGAATTATTGAAGTTTGAGGTCCATTTCTTGAATTTCAAGTTACCAACTTATGCATAATGGTGCATTACTCTTTTAATCACCCAAAACCTTCACTCTTATGATGTTTAAGTGCAATATTACCATATTCAAACCTCTGCCACGATTTGTACCAAGCTGAGACATTAAAATATTGAGGTATTTTTCAACACAAAAGCATGGCAGCCACCGTTCTCCTTAAAACTTGGACTCCACACTATCAAATCAGCCCACAACATCAAACCAAACCCTACCCTGATAATTTGTCAGAACTCTTGAGGACTTTTGAACCAAGCCAGCTCACTCACGAAGAGATCTCTCAAAAAAGGCAAAGTTTGCAAGTTGTGCCATTCTGGCCATGCCTTGAACCCTCAACATCTCCTATAAATAGAGCCTCAGTTTACTCCCCAAAACACACCAGAATCACCCCAAGAGATGGGTAATTGCTCACTCCACTCTCCCATTCACATGTTCTTGCAAAACTGCAAGAACTCCCCATACACTCATTTCACTCGTGCATTCACTCTCAAACTCCACAAATCATTTCCAAATACTCTATCAAGTTCCTCCAAACACCTGAAGCATCACCGTAACACATAAAATCACCATTTCCATTTCCACACCTTCATTTCCAAAAACACTGCTGCAAGAGTTTCCACTTGAGCTTTCCATCATCCAACACCACAAACCCTCCATAAACACTTCATAGAGAACCTTTAAATACTCAAACACTAATTGTAGTACCTCTACCGACATCTTCCATTTCCAAACTCCAACAAGCAAGAGGTATCGGGTTGCATCATCCAGTCACATTCCAAAGCTTCTAAGCATCTGGACCTGCTCTACTAAGATCAACAAGTTCCTAGGATTTATCTGTTCTCATCTGCAAGTGTTAAAAGAGGCCTTGGACCTACTCCAAGAGGTAAGCCTCTAAAACCTTAAACTCATAAGCATGCTGTGATTTTGTTGTTTCCTTGTTACTGTCATATGCTTGTTATTGTGTTTGAGTCATGTGAACCATTGTATTCTTGGTATGGTTTGTATGTTTGAGTTTCTAAGTTTCTGAACTTTGTTGTTGTTACACTAGTTTTGGCATTCGTATGAGCTGTGTGTGTAATCTTAGGGCAAACAAATGTCATATTTAAACTCCTTGATCTTTTCTGGTCAGTTTGGGCTTTTGGTTTGTGAAAAATGATAGAGAAACAAGGTTGAATGAGGCTGGGAAAGAGAGAAGTGTGCCATGGTGTTTTTCTGATTTTTCACGATGGTTGTGAGGTTTTGTTTCATGTTTGCATGGGGGAGGAGGGTGCGTGGCTGTGTGTGGTTGGCTGGGCGCGTTTTGTCGCGTAGTGACTTAAGTTTTCTTGACCGATTGATGATATTGTTAAGTGTTACGTTTTCATGTGTCTCACCTGGCCATCATTTAGTTTTCACTCACAAAATATATATTTGAGTGGGTGGCTTATACAATGGATGTATAGCCACCCCGGTGGTATGAACAAGCGCCTGTAACCAAGGGGTCTGGGGTTCGAATCCCATTTGCCCCAGACACCCTTTTGGCTTTTATTTTCCTTTTTGTTTTCTTTCGTGTGGACTTAGGCCTTGTCCCATTCGCTAATAGCACCCCCTGTTTCTGGCCCATGCGCGCAGCCAACACAACCTCAGCTCATTTTTCTTTTACTAATACACCCCCTGTTATTTCTTTTCAAAAATTTTTTATTTTAATTTCCTTTTCAATTATGTTTTATTAAAAATAGTTGTTGTTGATTAAAAATTCCAAAAATATTCATGTTGACACTTCAATGTTTAATTTAATTTTATAATATTTTTATTTTCATTTTTATTTAATTCTAATAATTATTTCGTATTTTCTAAAATTAAGAGTAATTTGGACCTAGCTTTTGAACCTCTTTTGAAAAATCCCTTTGCTCTTTACTTTCTTGAGCTAAAGTTCCAAAGTGTCTTAGGACAAATTAGAGGGATATTTGAGGACTAACTTGTGACCTTGAATGAGGTCTTTTGCTAAGGTTTATGGCATTATTCAACCCTCGATTCTTAGACCTAAAACCTTTGATACTCACCTTGAAATTCCAATTTTCGAGAGGACTATCTTTGCCACACTTGTATGACACTTCACACACATTCTTAAATGTTATAACTTAAAGTAGGCCTTGCTTTTGGGTCTTCTCTTGGTTTGTTTACCTTGATTTCTTTTGATGTTATTCATGTTTAATTGTTGTACATCCCTTTGAGTTCTTACACTCATTTTATTCCTGTAATTTCAAACCCATGTAACTCTCTTGTTCATATTAAGTTGTTATTATCCCCTCCTTCCAAAGGAAAGTCTCTCTATTGACCGCAAGGTCATAGATAGCTCATTACCATTTTAACCTAGCCTTAGGTTTGGAGTTGCCGCACTCCACGTAGGTGTCTTGCTGTCAGACCCTACTTTCCCGTGAACATTTCATTCCCTTTTAACCTAATCTTCCCAAGAGATAGCCATTAATCTCTTATAACCCTTAAACCTTCCTTTAACATAAACAAGAGATAACCATTAATCTCTTCTCCTTCAAGACGGTCTAACCCTTCACAATCCTTTCACAAGAGATAGCCATTAATCTATTCCCCTAAATAATCAATCCTCATAAGCTTTGCTTTCAAGCTTCTCACCCTACTTTCCCTTGGAACCTTGACTACAGTCAAGAGTTCCTCACCCCATTGAGGGGAACTACGGACGCTCTGATTTCTCAAGTTCATCTTGACAATACGTAGGCATAGGATTGCGAGATCCTAGCGAGCTACCTTTTTCTTTTTCCACCTTTTCCCTTTACATCCAATCCCTTCTTGGATTCCACCTTTTCTTTTACACCCTTTTACCCCGTAGTGAGGTGAACTACGGTTACTCTGATTCTTTAGTCAGATACGTAGGCACGAGATGCGATGTCTTGGCGAGCAAACTTAGTGTACATACCCTTAGGTCTTTACCTTTACCTTAGCATAGATTCTTAACAAGCAAACACAACATAACATAAATACTAACAAGAGGTTCCTGTAGAGTACTACAGATACTTAGGGTGCTAATACCTTCCCTTAGTATAACCGACCCCCGAACCTAGATTCTCTTTTTAGGGTTTTCGTTCTTTACCCTTTCCTTTGGATAAATCAAAGCTCGGTGGTGAATTTCAAAGTTTTGCGATGCAAGTTAATTAATAGCTTGTTATCCGATTCTCACCGCAACAGAAAATGGCGACTTCACTGGGGAAGGACCATAAGAGGGTTAAGCCCACCTTGTTTGTATTTATGTTATTTACATGTTTGCTTGCTTGTACATTTGTATATTTATATCTGTATATATACTTGTTGTGCTTGGGTTTTTCTGAGTGCAGGGTGGTTACTTTGAGTGGTGAGATAAGTCCTAACCCGGACTTGAGAGCACATCTATGATAGGATTGTGGTGTAATCAATAGTCAGTTGTTGGGAGTAGTCCTAACAATCTATGGCATATGATGGCCACACTCAGATGAGGCCCTTTATTGATATTACTCTTTCTAATTGGGAGCCAGGGATTCTGAGGACCGTAGTTACCTTTACCCCACTTGGCCTTTTAGGACGTAGTGCGGAGCCTATGAGGGAGTAGTCCCAAGTAGTTGTTACGCGATACTACACTTAGATGAGTTTATCTTGAGAATATTATTAACCCGCGTGAGTAGTCACGTAGGCCGATAATATCCGAAGGATTTACGTAGACTCTGGGAACTTTTAGAACCCTGTTCTACAGTTGATAAACCCTAGTACACACCATGTGGTTGGTTCGTTACCCAGAATCCATGCTATGATCTCGAACCCTTGATCATGCTGCATGTGTTTTGCATTATGTTTACATTACATTGCATATCATTTGCGTCTTTGCATGTTTCATTGCATGCGTCTGTTTGTCCAGTTACTCATTTCTAGTGGTCTCTATCTTCCAGTGTTGCCTGTGAGTCGCCAAGCTGATTCCTCGACACCGATACTGGACTAGAGCTAACTACAGACGCAAGATGTCAGAACAAGAGGCACACAATGCTGAGGTCCGAATGGAGATCGATGACCTTAAGTCAAGCATGAATAAACTCACAGAGATGATTCAAGTTTTGATTGCTAGGGGAGAGCAACCCCAAAGAACTGTCATCTAGGAAGTTTCAAGTGTTGAACCTCCACCGCTTCAAATGCCACCTTCAACTTGGCCCGTGTTTGGTTTGCTACACTAGTGTCTGCCGATTGTATCTACTGCTATGCCTGTATTTCAAGCGCCTGCTTTTGTTTAGCCCAGACCTACAGTCCATGCCATTCCACAGACTGTTCGAGCTTCTTTTGAGAATCCCCTCTTTGAGTACAATGCTGCCAGTGCTCAGGGAGAAGACTGTGAAGACTTTGTTAAACCTGAAGTTATCCATGAGCAGTTTCAGACCTTAGACAAAAGACTTAAAGCCGTTGAGGGTAATGACTTCTTTAATGTGGATGCAAACAACATGTGCTTAGTATCTGATCTTGTTATGCTTGCTAAGATCAAAACTCCAGAATTTGTTAAGTACAAGGGCCATTCTTGTCCAAGGGCTCATTTGGTCATGTATCTTTGCAAGATGGCTGCTTATACCAAAAATCAGAAGCTGCTTATCCACTGTTTTCAAGACAGCTTGAGTGGAGCATCACTCAAATGGTATATGGGTCTCGAGCAAAACTCCATTCACTGCTTCCAAGATCTTGTAAATGCCTTCATGAAGCAATATAAGTATAACCTTGACATGGCTCCTGATCGCCGTCAACTGCAAAATATGACTCAACATGAGAAGGAATCTTTTAAAGAGTATGCTCAGCGCTGGGGGGAGTTGGCTTCCCAAGTTGAACCTCCTTTGGCCGAGAAAGAATTGACTGGAATGTTCATGGATACCCTGTCCCCATTCTATTGCGAGAAGATGATTGGAAGTGTTTCCTCTAACTTCACTGATTTGGTTACTATTGGCCAAAGACTTGAGGAAGGTCTCAAGAAAGGAAAAGTACCCAAGGCTACTGAATCTTCCAATGCTGTGAAGAAATCCTATGGGAACTTTCAGAGGAAAAGGGAAGATCAGACAAATGTGAAGGTGCGAGAAAGACACAAGAAAGGGGGGTTTGAATTGTGTATTTACTCTTTTTGTAACTTTTCGCATCTTGTTAAAGAGACACTCAAGAACCTTCAATGTTCGTTGAGAGATTTTGACCTCTTAACTATGGAACATGAGAACCATATAGGTTCTGATCATAGGATACGATACTCAGAACTTGCAGTGCGGAAGCTTATCAGAGATAGGCTGCAAGGTTCTGACTTTGCTTAATATAAGGTTCTGATATTCAATGTAGAAACATAAATAGAGATACTAAGCAAGAGAGTAAAGGACACACGATATATCCTGGTTCACCACACGGGCTAATCCAGTCCACCCTCCTCAGGTGATTTCGCCTTGAACACAAGGACTTAATCCACTATAATCAAATTATGATTACACTTGCACGGGCCACGCCGGTGACTAACAAGTTGCACAGCCGCACTGTGACTAACAACCCAATGAACTGTTCAGGGATTCAACTTAATGAATATAACGAACATTGACCTGCAGGTTCCAATCTCTTAAGATCTACTGCTAGGCTTTCACAACTAGACGTTCAGGGATTTAACTTAATGAATATAACGCTACTGACCCTATTTCAGGATTTTTCACAATGACACCCAGCCATTGTCATCTCAAGTATCTGATCACCACGTTATCTACTCAAGGGCCTCAACTCACAACTGAACCGTTCAGGGATCCCATCAGGACATAACGTTCACTTGAGGAGTCTCAATTCATTTAGTTGAATTGGCAGACTGGAGATTACAAATTGTGCTTCTTAATAAGCAAGTTTCTTCTAAGTTTAAGTACAAAGAACACACACATGTGTTCAAGCAAGTTTTGAGCAATCAACTCCTTGCTTTCCTAAGAAACTACAAAGATGTGTTTAGATATTACAATTGTTGACATCTTATAGATCTTCTTCTTCTTTGTCTTCTGGTTGAGCAAGCTTTGAGCAGCAACTCCTTGCTTCAGATCTTCAATGTTGTCTTAGAGAGAAGGTAGGTTGATGAATTGACAGATCTTCAATGTTGTCTTCTTCATCAATAGCTTCTATTTGATTGTTGTTGTTATGTTGATTTATCTTCTTGAGTTTCAACAACAATCGCCATTAGTGAAATAATGATAGCTCTGAATATGTTAAGTGTTACAACGAGAACTCATCGTTGTTGCTATCTTCACAATGACTTGGTCAATTTTGTAGATGAACATTCGGTTCATTATTCTACAAGTGATCGACACATCAGAAGCAAAAAAATATTTCCATTAAATAGCCAGTAGAAATATAGCCGTTAGAGAATACTGTTGGCTATTTGGAAAAGAGACGTTGTGATATAATGAGTTGTACTAACACATCTTCTATTTGCAGAGGAATAAGTGATCGGACATCATTTCTTGGGCAGTGTGTACATTTAACTCACAACGGTAATATTTAGACTTCAAAACTTCAGTGGCTTCTGATGCTAATTTGATGAAGCATGAGTAGAGTCTTCTTAGCAGAATATCTGATGCTTCAAGTCTTCAGTCGATTGAAGAAGTCCATTAGGAATCAGTCTTCAGAACTTCAGCACTTGGTCTTTAATAACGTTATCCTTTTCTGCTTCAAGTCTTCCGAATCTTTAGAGCCTGTCTTCAGAGTCTTTAGAACTTCTTATTTGAAACCTTGATATTTAGAACTCATCAGTCTTTAGATTCTTGCTGCACTTGGTCTTCAGCGCCTTCAGCCATCAGAACTTCAAGTCATAGGAGTCTTCCGCACTTTGGTTCTTTCAGAGTGTACTTCTTCAGAAGTTTCACTATCTTCAGAATCTCAATCACTTTCAGAGAGCATCCACAAGAGCATTGCAACAACAATCTTGGCATCCTTGGATCTGGCTAATCATGACTAGATAAAGAAGCGTTCTTGCTTCTCGCGACTTTAGTCACACATAGTAACTTGGCATATGTATATATTCAATCATAGTACATCTAGCTGGTGCATATTGGTTCTGATGTCTTTAGTTCTTATGATCTGCACACAACACACGTTAGACCATAAAATGGTTCTTTCACAAATACTTATTGTTATCATCAAAACATAGATTGACTTGTAGAGACAATTCTTGCTCTCACAATCTCCCCCTTTTTGATGATGACAAAACCAAGTATTTTGATTGAACATTTTATACTAGGTAATCACCAAAGCAAACAAATTCAGAGTTTGGAACAACAACTCCCCGTGAATGAGTTATCCTCAAAGCTTTATCTAAGATCATCTAGGATTTTATGTAATCCAAAGATATACAGAGTAACAACTTAAGTTGTCAGAACAGGAATATAAAATAGTTACTTCTATATCTTGTTTTTAGGAAAACGAAGAGTCTTTAGCATCTGGACTAGTTCATCAGAACTTCCATCTTCAGATCTTCAGAACTCAGTTTTCTTTGTCGTCATATCAGATCTTATTATCTTCAGAGACATCTGAAGCATTTCTACTTTTCAGCAGATTCCATTATGCATAAGATCAGAACAGTTCTTGACTGATAGTCGTAGCCTTGCTATCTATCAGAGACAGACACTGTCTTTAAAGGAAACTCCCCCAGAGTTTCAGACTTTGTGAAGATTTGAGATTTTACAATTTGGTCTTCAGGGAAGTCTCCCCCTTATTCCTATATGTCAGATATTGGGATCTTCAGAATTATAATTCTGGATGGTAAGGTTTTAATCACCAATTTAGATCATAACTGTTTTGACTTTTGAACACATGTCTTCATCTCAGAACCTTGTTATAGTCATACTCAGTGATTTATCAGAGCTTGATTTTTGATCAGGTACTAATTGAAGGTTTAAAAGTGATCAATCAACCCTTGATTCTGAACCTGATACTCATGATTTAATTTTGATCTGATGCCACGTGATGTGCTGAGTCTTATACCAGAGTATGTTCTGATACCAAGTGAAGAATTTCTTCTCATACCACTTGAGAGGTATTTCCTTAATGTGTTGAATTTGATACTAGTGAAGGTATTTGATAGTAATCCACAACTTTGCTCTGATTGATGAGTCTGATACTAGTCTTTGTGTACTGAGTCTGATTACCAATTGTTGATTTAGTCTGATACCAAATCATTTTCATTTCAAATGGTTCCTGGTAAACATCAGAACGGTTTATTTCTTGGATCTTCAATCCAGATCTTCAGACAGCTCTTGGCTTCTGATTTGCACAGTTCCTCTGAGTAAGCATCTTGAGATGTAGACTTTGTCTTGACTGCTTTCAGAGTTTTCTTACTGATTCTGATTCTTCTTAGACAACTTTTATTATATGATCGGAGTTCTTCTTCTTATCATGTCTTTAGAATGCCTAGTGAACTTGTTTAGAGTTCCTCGGATAACATCAAACAGCAAATGTTAGTAGTAACACATTTTTATACTTTGTTTGAGTTCTGCATTCTTTCAGATTTCCTTCTTTCAATCAAAATATTAAATAATTATATTTCTCCCCCTTTTTGACATCATCAAAAAGTGTCAGGGTATATGAGCACTTAAACATAATTATTAAATCAAGTATATGAGTGATATCAATTGAAGGTAATGGAAGCCAATTGTGAAGGACGTGAAACATTGTTCAGGTACCTTAAAGGCAATTAGGTTTATTTTACTAATTTTTCGTTATGGAAAAATTAATCTGAAGGACAATTAGACATAACCAATAAGAAGCTCATTAAACAGACAAACTGTATTTAAACATAGATAGCATACAGTCATAATAAAGGTTTAAGTACCCAACACAGAATACAACGTTACCAGTTAATCATAAGGTAATCTAAACTAACTTAGTCCTAAAGGATTTGCCTATCTAATCATCAAGATCTTCAATTCTATCCACCCTATCACATCTGTTTACTGCAGGCGATGGTCCTGGTCCGAGTTTGCTAATTAATCCCCAGGCTTTTTCTTTAAACAATATTTTAGGTATTATCCTTCCATAAGGAATGTAGGCTTGTATCTGATTTCTTGAAGTTTTGATAGTATGTCTCATATAGTTAAAAATAGTTTTGGGAAGGTTAATTCTAACGTGGTGATTTAGAAGAAAAGTGAGGATCATGTCATCATGTGTCATAGTGTGTCTTGCAGACGCACGAGGGATGAGATTGGTCAGTGAAAATTTGAACCAAATTTTTGGAGTAAAGAGAAGTTTCTCAGGATCATTTGGATCATATGTATCCGAGTCATCGAATAGGATTTTGCATTTTTTCACCATACTTAGATCTGATTGAAAGTCTTCAATTGTGACACCGTCAGAGACGCATCCAATGATATTCTCTATTGAGCCAATAGAAATGACAATGGGGTGACAGTATACTTCAGACCATATAGTGTTGCCGTCACTGCTTATTTTTGCATAGTACCAGAATTTCTTAACTAGGTCGGGATAGCTGGGACCATTCAGTAATGCATAATAGCACTGCCAGGATTGAAATTGCATGCTTCTAATGATTTCTATACCATCATCTTTAAGACGACTAATGTTGGGTCTTTTCTTAGAGATAAGGTGAAGGTTTTCTTTGTTTCCACGGAAGGTTGGACCGTTTCTTTGGAAGTTCATTGTTTTGGTGAGGGGAGAGTTTTTAGTGAAATATAAGGAACCGAACAATCCTAGTATTTATAGATTAATTGGGATAATGGATCTTAGTGTAACAGATCTAGTTAATTATTTTCTAGAAAGGTTATAATTACATGGGTATACTAAGGTTGTAATCGTGTTTGATAAGAAAGCGGAGTAGTTACTGATTTATTGGGAAGTTTAAGAAGTTAGTAACTGCTTTGCATTTATTGATTATATTAATGAAGATTTATTGGGCCGTAAAAACTTATTTTAATAATAGTGACATGACATTTTATGCAATATTTTAATGGTTTATTAAGATTTTTATTATTAGGTACCAGACAATATACATAACGCAAGACAGAAGATAACATATATATATATATATATATATATATATATATATATATATATATATATATATATATATATATATATATATATATATATATATCCTATGTCTAATAACATAGACGGTACAGGCATGGACTTCAATATCTATTATCCTAATCTATTTCAGACTGTCAACTAATTTGTTTTCTGAGAACCAGTTACTGTCAAAAGTTTCACAAGAATTTTCAATAAAGGAATTATCAGGACCACATTTAATTCTTCTAATTGTCTGGAAAACTCCTGTTTTGAAAAGCACTTCAGTTAAGACTCTTCCGTAAGGGATCGTAGTTTCAAGTGTAGTTCTTGACACGAGAATGGTGTCCTTAAGATGGTCAAATATAATTTGGGTTAGATTTATAAGAGCTCGCTTAAGAAGTCACGTGATTAGATGCTTATCATCATGATACAGAAAGTTTTTGTATGTGCTTGGAGGTTTGATGTTTGTCAGAACGAATTTAAACCAGCCTCTGGCAGAGGGCAGGAGTTTTTCAGGATTAGTTGGTTCGAAGGCAGAACCTTTATCAAACAGGTAGTGTAATTTTGCGTCAGGAGTGCATCGAAAGGATGCATGATTGAGAGTGATACCTTCCAGTGGACACTCAATGGCTTCAGCGAATTTTGAAGCGTTGAAGGAGAGAGGGACACCATAAAGGTTAGAAGAAATGGTCAGACCGTCATAACTGATAGCAGCGTTGATCCAAAAAGTTTTTACGATGTTTGGATAAATGGGACCTCTAAGCATATTAATGTACTCATTCCAATTTTGTGAATGAATGCCCAGATGAAAATTATGATCAACATCCGTTAGCTTGGGTTGTTTTTCACTAATGAGCTCAAGAGAGTTGTCGTTGCCAAAGAAGGTTCTTGGAGTCAAGGATTGGTTTGCCAAGAAAATGGTGAGGAAGTCTTTTGAGGAGATTTAACCAGGAGTTAGAGAAGTGTGAGTTTTAATAAGTTAGAAACCGAGGATAAGATATATATAGAATAAGACTTATATTATTGATGAGTAGGGGTAGCTAAGATGAACAGATACTTTTTTGTTAGAGAGGGTAAAAGGGATACGATTTCAGTTTAGTTTTTATCCTAAATTTTTTTTGACTAAGCACAGATTTTAGTGCAAGAATTTTGCTGTTTATATAATTCAAAAATTAATGATCAAATCTTCTTAGTGAATTGTTTTAGTTGAGAGATCATGCTTCCTTAATGCTTATCAATCAAGCGGCTGGCTTTTAACATACATGTTTCACGGCTGGGATGTTTCTAGTAGGAATTAAGGGAAAAGCCTTTTGTATGCAACTGCCTATATGGGATGAATTAATGAGTATCAGTCATTCTAATTTTTTTAATATTTGTTGGATTGTCTAAGAGACTCTATAAGAAAGAGAGAGAGGAGAGATTAAGTTTTAGAGAGGTGTTGGCTGAACCATACCTATGGGTTATAGGATATGACTAGACGCTAATGGAAGAAGTCTTTTGGAGGACATATGCACACATAAGATCTCAGGCTTTATTACGTTGTCAGAGATATGTTATGTTTTCAAAAGATTCGCATTTATTATGGTGTTCCCTTTGCGTATAGATTTCGTTAAAAGATTTTCTTTTATCTAGCAATTTCTTATAGCTAAGTTTTAACATATATTCATTTAGTGGAATAATTTTCCTAGTGAGTCCTAAACTTTTAACTAGTCATGACAAATTAAAAAAAAATTATTTTA
Organism: Lathyrus tuberosus; assembly: GCA_022829125.1. Taxonomy (NCBI): domain Eukaryota; kingdom Viridiplantae; phylum Streptophyta; class Magnoliopsida; order Fabales; family Fabaceae; genus Lathyrus; species Lathyrus tuberosus. Next base: position 1,858,126 of record JALAZF010000639.1, read on the forward strand.
TGGGTTAATAGAGAAGGATAAAGAAAAAGTGTACCTTAGGGATGCTGAACTTTTGAAGAGAATATTTTAGCTAAACCTTTTCGTGAAAGCATTCCTTTCCGACTTCTTGAATCTTTGAGCATCTTTCTAGTTCTGCCTATTTCTGAGTAAGCTGCAGAGACTTCTTGGATTCTTTAAATTACGCTTGTGTTCTGACTTCTGAGGAAAATGAATATTTTCTTGGAATGTGATCCTAGTTGAATTACGACTTTCTCTCTTTTCTTGTTCAACCTTGTCCGTCAGTTCTCTAGGTTATAATAACTGAGATTAAGACTTAGCACGATCAGAGTGACCACTCCATCTGAACTTAGCCAAATACATGCACTATCTTTATGGTAAGGCGTTGTAATGAATATTCTGAAGAAAAAAATTGACACTCATATGCGTGGGAGCAATACTAAGTGAACAGTAAATTCCATTTGATGACCCAATTCATACGCATCAGATTACATCTGTTTCTGATTGCTTCTCACTTCTTATTTCCTTGATCCATAGAAACTGTTTGGTTCCGATACAGTTCCTAAGTTATGGATCTGAATCTTAAAAGACAAACTTTTGAGAATTGGTTGAGTTCTCCTTTCATAGCGTTTGTGAGAATATATTTTCTTCTAAAGATGGTTGATTTCATAATATTAGTGAGAGGTAATACAAAGAGGAATTATCATATCAGCTTCTGACTTTGTTCCTCAAGGTTGTTTCAGAATTTGTTCAGAACCAAAACATCATCACGCAACACATGTGTACATCACTAGACATGGTTTGCATGAAACTTCTTGTTCTCATAATGCTGATAAACTTATTTAGGGTTGGTCATGCATATCTATGAGTTGACTGATTTCTTCAAAAGAACATCGTTAATGTCATCAGTTAGAGAACCTAGATGTCTGAATTGATAGCTTCCAATTTTATAGCTCAAGTGATTCTGAGAGCACTTGATCTGGCAAAAATCAGATTATCAACATTTGGTTCTACTAGGATAATCTCAAGTTATTGGAGCTTGATTACTTGATCAGTTAAAGCTTAAGAGTTCGTTCAGAATTAAGTATTTACTGAATCTTTGGGATTCATTTCTTCATTGAATCTTTTGATCATTCCAGATTCGGACATTGAATCATTTCTAATAATTTGAATTTTTCAGATTCTGATTTTAATAGATTTCTTTATGAAATTCAAAGTCTTAGAACAACAATCTTTTCTTCTTTACATGAAGAGGTTGTGAATGAGTTTTCGATGAGAAAGTCAAGGGTGGACCTAATCCGTTTCTTGAAAACATCTCAAAAACTCATAAAGAATTAATCTCCAGCAAACAAGATTTCTTGCTTTCTGATGATTAATCTTTTAAGAATATACATGGTTTTATCCACACATATTTTCCAAGATGAGCATTCAACAGATACAGTTTCTTATCTGATGAATTTATCTTATCAGTTGATTCTTCTATTTTTAATGAGACTTCATCTAGAATCAGTGAATTGCTTAAGAAGTAATCAGATTGGTTACAATTTTGTACACAGTCAACTGCTGAACTGTTACAGAAATTGTAAGTGGATTTCAATCTCACCAAGAGTACTTCTACGCACCACATCTGGATCCTTTTCTGACACTGTTAATTATTTTATGTGAATCAACAACAGAACCGGGGCTTGTGACGCCCCCAAACTATACCCCCAATCAACAGGCAATTAAAGCACTAAAAGAAAATTCGAAAATTCGTCAGAGTACATTTGAATTCGCGGCATAGAAAGGGAGGAATCACATCAACTGTAACAAAACATAGCATACAACACCTGCCCATAAAGATATGCAACTATGGGGTAGCAATCAACAGAGGAAACTTAGTTCCTTACACCCATTTTTCAGAAATTAGAATTAAAGCGGAAAATCTAAAATCTGATTAACATATATACATATACACATCTAAACAGTTTGTCATACATCAGGTAGCATATGTACGACCAAAATATATCGTCAGATATACAAAATAATAGCACGCGACCACCCTAACTACCCGGAGTCACATATCAGAGCCGACCGACCAAAAGAATGAAGACGCAAAGCTTCACAAAAGAATACCTCCAGCAACTCTAATCTGCAACGCCTCATAGAGCGTTATAAAACAGCAGAAGGGTGAGAAAAACAACCATAATATAATTGAATAAAATTATATATATAAACGCAAAAATGTACAAGTAACACATTCTCACCACAAACACATATAACATAATACCGCATAATTCTCAAGCATCGAATACCCTTACACACCACACATATACCATACAATCATCAATCACATTCACAAATTCACACGCAATTAATTCATGATTTATGCAATGCACATAGACCGACACAACGACTTATGCACATGCCATGCGGTACCGACTCCCAATGTCTCATGTCTCATCATCAGTTCACTCAGAAACTATTGGAACCATCGCTCGTTACTGAGAATCTCAAGTAACTCCCCGTCGGGCCTACGATGTTCACCCGTCGCTTTAGGTTCTCAGGCATCGCCTCATATTTTCGAGGCACACGACGTTAAGGATTGCTTTAAGTCTCCAAAGGAGCCCACAATCGTCTATAACCACCGCTTTAGGTCCTCAGGCAGTGCCTCATATTTTCGAGGCACACGATGTTATAGCATATTCCCCTCGGGAATCAAACCGTCTCTCAGGACGTTTCCACAATGCACATTATGATGCTTGGCATACAATGACTCATGACATCCACATTGCATCCATGCACATATTCATAATCATGCATACATCATCGAATACAACACTTAGCATTTTCTTGCCTTTCGGCCACAATTTATCCCCACAACAGCACATAAGGCATACACATCCAATTCACCAACTTATAACATAATACACGTCAAATACGCACCATTTAAAACAACAAAAGTCGAGATTCGACACTATTCACATTTCCCGACAAAATTTAATCGGCTAACAATTCTCAAAACCTCATAATCATAAAGTACGACTCGATACCTTTCCAACGACACCAAAAACACCAAAATCGGATACTCGGAACCAAAGTTACGGACAAAACCGAAAACACATTTTTGAAAAATAACATTTTTGCAAATCTCCTGTCCATACGCGTACCGCCTATTCCCATACGCGTATTGACAGAGCAATTTTCCTTCACAACACCACGTTGCCAAAAACCATACGCGTATTAGCCACGCCCATACGCGTATCACCAGAGGGCCGGTAAAACATGCATTTCATACGCGTATTGGCCCCAAAACAGCACAATGTTACGCGTATCGCCTGGCCTCATACGCGTATTGGCAAGCCCCTTACGCGTATGACCAGGACAGACCCAGAAAAATTCTGCAGAATAATTTCTGCGTTTTTCCACCCCAATCATCCAATTTCTTCACCTAAAACTCAGAAAAACAGCAATTTGAAGTGTAATAACATACCACAAACATGTATGAACAATCAACAATGCATTCAACAAGGTTTTTACCACAATCAAATTCATTTCTAATCAATTTTTACACAATCTAGGTTTTACTAATATTCTCCAAATCAATCCCAAAAACAAAAACAAAACACATACATAATCGTATACAATCATAGAATAATCGAGTTTCGCACCCTTACCCGATTAATCGATTCCCAGAAATTGTTCTTGATGATTTTCCACTCTTTCTCCAATTTTCTCTCTTCTCCTCTTTTCTTCTCTTTTTCCTTCTTTCTTCTTTCTTTCTCTCTATTTTTCTTTCTTTCCCTTTTCTATTCTATTTTCTTTTCTTTCTTACTAACTTAACAATTATCTATGAAATGTCCAAAATACCCCCACACTCAAATATCTCGCAAATGTTCCCAAAACGCGCTAAAATATATTCCCGCCGAAAAATAACATATTTTCACATAAAATTCGAAAATACAATAAAATAATAATAAAATAATTCAAAAAGACTCAATAAAATAAAATTGGCAAAACGGGGCGTTACAATTCTTCCCCACTTAGAAATTTTCGTCCTCGAAAATCTTACCTGATACAAACAACTCTGGATACGACTCCCGCATCCTACTCTCCAACTCCCACGTCAAATTTCCCTTAGCAGCGCCTCCCCACGCCACTTTCACAAGTGCAATCTCTTTACCCCTCAACCGCTTCACCTCGCGATCCAAAATACTAACCGGTAAAGTCTCAACCGTAAGGTTATCTCTTACCTCAACCTCGTCCATTGGAATAACATGTGAAGGGTCTGAAACATACTTCCGTAGCTGTGAAACATGAAACACATCATGCAAATTCGACAGATTCGGCGGCAACGCCACACGATACGCCACAGCACCAACTCTCGCAGATATCTGGTAAGGACCAATAAATTGAGAAGTAAGCTTCTTAGATTTCAAAGCACGACCAACACCCATTACCGGCGTAACTCTCAGAAATACCTGATCACCCTCTTGAAACTCAAGATCCTTCCGTCTCCGATCATGATAACTCTTTTGTCTATCCTGAGAAGCCTTCATTTTCTCACGAATAAGCTTTACCTTTTCCATCGTCTGTTGCACTAATTCCGGTCCAACCACAGAACTCTCACCAGTTTTGTGCCAACACAACGGCGTTCTACATCTTCGTCCATATAAAGCCTCAAAAGGTGCCATTCCGATACTAGAATGGAAACTGTTATTATACGTGAACTCAACCAATGCAAGATAACTGTCCCACGTACCACCTTGTTCCAAAACACACGCTCTCAACAAATCCTCCAAAGACTGAATCGTTCTTTCGGTCTGACCATCCGTCTGCGGATGATAAGCCGAACTCAACCTTAATCTAGAACCCAAAGCCTTCTGTAAACTTTCCCAAAATCTCGATGTAAACCTAGGATCTCGATCCGAAACAATACTCAATGGAATCCCATGCAATTTCACCACCACACTGATATAGATCTCAGCTAACCATTCCAAAGAAAAACTGATGTCAATCGGAATAAAATGCGCCGATTTAGTCAGCCTATCAACAATCACCCAAATAGCATTATGACCTCTTTGCGTATTCGGCAATCCCGTTACAAAATCCATCGAAATGCTATCCCACTTCCACTCAGGAATATCCAACGATTGCAACAAACCACTAGGCCTCAAATGTTCCACTTTCGATTTCTGACAAGTCAAACAAGCATACACAAACTGAGCCACGTCTCTTTTCAAACCAGACCACCAGAAAATCTTCTTCAAATCTTGGTACATCTTATTCGCACCCGGATGAATACTTAAATTATTCCGGTGTCCTTCCTCCAAAATCATTCTTTTCAACTCCGCATCATCAGGAATACAAATATGACCACGAAACCTCAAAACACCAAAATTATCAACCTTGAAATCCACATTCTCATTCATCAAATCAACGAATTTCAGATCCAACTTCTGTTTCTCACTTACCGACAACAAAAATTCATTAGTAACCTTCAACATTCCAAGCCTTACACTAACCGAAGTCACTTCACATACCAAACTCAAGTCTCTAAACGACTCCAAAAGTTCCCACTCCTTCACCATCAATGCGGACATATGCAACGATTTCTGGCTCAATGCATCGGCTACCACATTAGCTTTACCAGGATGGTAATTCAAGACAAAGTCGTAGTCTTTCAAGAATTCCAACCATCTCCGCTGCCTCATGTTCAACTCTTTCTGATCAAATAAATATTTCAAGCTTTTATGATCACTAAAGACTTCGAACCTCGCACCATAGAGATAGTGCCTCCATATCTTCAACACAAAAACTACAGCCGCTAATTCAAGATCATGAGTAGGATAGTTTTTCTCATGAACTCTTAACTGTCTTGAAGCATAAGCTACAACTTTACCTTCCTACATCAGAACACCACCCAAACCAATTAAAGAAGCATCGCAGTACACAACAAACGGTTCATTAGGATCAGGTAAAATCAGAATAGGAGCTGTCGTCAATCTTCTCTTCAGATCACAAAAACTTTCTTCACATTGAATATCCCAAATGAATGCTTTGCCCTTACAAGTCAACTGCGTCAAAGGAAGAGCTAGCTTAGAAAAACCTTCAATGAACCTCCGGTAATAACCAGCCAAACCCAAAAAGCTTTGAATCTCGGTAACGGATCTAGGAGCCTCCCATTGTAGAACTGCTTCTACTTTAGATGGATCCACAGCAATACCATTACCTGAAATTACGTGCCCAAGAAAACTCACCTCAGACAACCAGAATTCACACTTGGACAATTTGGCAAAAAGCTTCCTTTCCTTAAAAACCTGCAAAACAATACGCAAATGCTCTGCATGTTCCTCACGAGACTTAGAATAAATTAAAATATCATCAATAAACACCACCACAAAAAGATCCAAATGCTCGTGGAAAATCCGATTCATGTATTCCATAAACACACCAGGCGCATTAGAAACCCCGAACGACATCACTAAATATTCATAATGACCGTAACGTGTTCTAAAGGCCGTCTTCTGAATATCCTCTTCTTTCACTCTTATCTGATGGTACCCCGATCTCAAATCGATCTTACTAAATACACAAGCACCAACCAACTGATCCATCAGATCATCAATCCTTGGAAGCGGATATTTGTTCTTAATCGTCACTTTGTTCAACTGGCGATAATCAATACATAATCGCATACTCCCATCTTTCTTTTTCACTAACAAAACTGGAGCACCCCAAGGAGAAACACTTGGCCTCACGAACCTCTTTTCCAACAACTCATTTAACTGCTTTTTCAACTCCACCAATTCAAATGCCGACATTCTATAAGGTGCCATAGAAACAGGTCTAGTACCAGGAACTAGATCTATCGAAAATTCCACCTCTCTCACCGGCGGCACATCTGAAATATCATCAGGAAATTCGCACACAACAGGAAACACTTCAAGAGAAACTTGATTATCCACAGTTAATGATGCAAACAAACCAAACAATTGAGCTTCGTCCGCTAAAAGTTTCTTTAACTCTTTGGTAGATAAGAAACTCGAGTCTTCGTCTTCCTCAAGAGAAGGAAACCTTACAAGCTTATGATAACAGTCAATGTGCACCCGATTAAATTGCAACCAATTCATTCCCAACACCACATCTAAACCTTCCAACGGTAAACACACCAAATCCATCGCAAAGTCTTTACCATAAATGGTCAAAGGACAACTCAAACACACTAAAGAAGTAGTTACTGACCCCATCGCTGGAGTATCAATAACCATCTCACCATCCATCGAAGACAACCCAAGATTCAAACGTTCCGCGCACTCAGACGAAATAAACGAATGAGTCGCTCCAGTATCAATAATAGCAATTAAAGGCGTAGTATTAATAAAGCAAGTACCTCTTATCAGACGATCAGCACTTGAAGTCTGAGTTCCCGCCAATGAAAACACTTTCCCACTAGTCGGAGCTTTCTTTTGATAACCAATAGCCTGCTTTATCTCAGGACGCAAGCCACTTTCATACTTTACACACTTTGAAAATTCAGCAGTCGCTTCCAAATAATGAGGATAAAACTGCACAAGTTCCACAAACTTAGCAGTATAGTCAATAACCGACATATTACCTTGTTTTAGCTCTAAAAACTCAATCTCCTTCTTTCCTCGGACATCCTCCGGAAAATACTTCCTTAGAAACTCTCGGCTAAACACCTCCCAAGTGATCTCTTCTTCCTCCTCATCAGCTTCCAACACCTGACGAGTACTGACCCACCAGTCATCAGCCTCTTCGTGTAGCATATGAGTGCCCAGTCTCACCTTATCATCATCGTCATCGCAATCCATTACCCTGAAAATCCTCTCAATCTCTTTCAACCACAACTGCGCACCATCCAGATCATGCTTCCCTTTAAAGACCGGCGACTTATTCTTTCTAAACTCATCATTTTCGGCAGCATTCGGTGTACCCTGCACAGCTCGTGCCATCGCTTCCATCGCAGCAGCCAAAGCAGCATCATTACGACCAGCCATATTCTGTTCGTCCAAAACAGAAACTATGGTTAAACAACATCTCGTTCAACACAACTCGCCCAATATGCCAGACACAACAGACACAAACTACACAACTGACACGGACTGGCTCTGATACCACTTAATGTGACGCCCCCAAACTATACCCCCAATCAACAGGCAATTAAAGCACTAAAAGAAAATTCGAAAATTCGTCAGAGTACATTTGAATTCGCGGCATAGAAAGGGAGGAATCACATCAACTGTAACAAAACATAGCATACAACACCTGCCCATAAAGATATGCAACTGTGGGGTAGCAATCAACAGAGGAAACTTAGTTCCTTACACCCACTTTTCAGAAATTAGAATTAAAGCGGAAAATCTAAAATCTGATTAACATATATACATATACACATCTAAACAGTTTGTCATACATCAGGTAGCATATGTACGACCAAAATATATCGTCAGATATACAAAATAATAGCACGCGGCCACCCTAACTACCCGGAGTCACATATCAGAGCCGACTGACCAAAAGAATGAAGACGCAAAGCTTCACAAAAGAATACCTCCAGCAACTCTAATCTGCAACGCCTCATAGAGCGTTATAAAACAGCAGAAGGGTGAGAAAAACAACCATAATATAATTGAATAAAATTATATATATAAACACAAAAATGTACAAGTAACACATTCTCACCACAAACACATATAACATAATACCGCATAATTCTCAAGCATCGAATACCCTTACACACCACACATATACCATACAATCATCAATCACATTCACAAATTCACACGCAATTAATTCATGATTTATGCAATGCACATAGACCGACACAACGGCTTATGCACATGCCATGCGGTACCGACTCCCAATGTCTCATGTCTCATCATCAGTTCACTCAGGAACTATTGGAACCATCGCTCGTTACTGAGAATCTCAAGTAACTCCCCGTCGGGCCTACGATGTTCACCCGTCGCTTTAGGTCCTCAGGCATCGCCTCATATTTTCGAGGCACACGACGTTAAGGATTGCTTTAAGTCTCCAAAGGAGCCCACAATCGTCTATAACCACCGCTTTAGGTCCTCAGGCAGCGCCTCATATTTTCGAGGCACACGATGTTATAACATATTCCCCTCGGGAATCAAACCGTCTCTCAGGACGTTTCCACAATGCACATTATGATGCTTGGCATACAATGACTCATGACATCCACATTGCATCCATGCACATATTCATAATCATGCATACATCATCGAATACAACACTTAGCATTTTCTTGCCTTTCGGCCACAATTCATCCCCACAACAGCACATAAGGCATACACATCCAATTCACCAACTTATAACATAATACACGTCAAATACGCACCATTTAAAACAACAAAAGTCGAGATTTGACACTATTCACATTTCCCGACAAAATTTAATCGGCTAACAATTCTCAAAACCTCATAATCATAAAGTACGACTCGATACCTTTCCAACGACACCAAAAACACCAAAATCGGATACTCGGAACCAAAGTTACGGACAAAACCGAAAACACATTTTTGAAAAATCACATTTTTGCAAATCTCCTGTCCATACGCGTACCGCCTATTCCCATACGCGTATTGACAGAGTAATTTTCCTTCACAACACCACGTTGCCAAAAACCATACCCGTATTAGCCTCGCCCATACGCGTATCACCAGAGGGCCGGTAAAACATGCATTTCATACGCGTATTGGCCCTAAAACAGCACAATGTTACGCGTATCGCCTGGCCTCATACGCGTATTGGCAAGCCCCTTACGCGTATGACCAGGACAGACCCAGAAAAATTCTGCAGAACAATTTCTGCGTTTTTCACCCCAATCATCCAATTTCTTCACCTAAAACTCAGAAAAACAGCAATTTGAAGTGTAATAACATACCACAAACATGTATGAACAATCAACAATGCATTCAACAAGGTTTTTACCACAATCAAATTCATTTCTAATCAATTTTTACACAATCTAGGTTTTACTAATATTCTCCAAATCAATCCCAAAAACAAAAACAAAACACATACATAATCGTATACAATCATAGAATAATCGAGTTTCGCACCCTTACCCGATTAATCGATTCCTAGAAATTGTTCTTGATGATTTTCCACTCTTTCTCCAATTTTCTCTCTTCTCCTCTTTTCTTCTCTTTTTCCTTCTTTCTTCTTTCTTTCCCTTTTCTATTCTATTTTCTTTTCTTTCTTACTAACTTAACAATTATCTATGAAATGTCCAAAATACCCCAACACTCAAATATCTCGCAAATGTTCCCAAAACGCGCTAAAATATATTCCCGCCGAAAAATAACATATTTTCACATAAAAGTCGAAAATACAATAAAATAATAATAAAATAATTCAAAAAGACTCAATAAAATAAAATTGGCAAAACGGGGCGTTACAGGGCTCTTATACGAATTGAAGGTGCAAGAAAGACACAAGAATGAGGGGTTGGAATTGTGTATTTACTCTTTTTGTAACTTTTTGCTTCTTGTTAAAGAGACACTCAAGAACCTTCAATGTTCGTTGAGAGATTCTGATCACTTAACTATGGAACATGAGAACCATATAGGTTCTGATCATAGGATACAACACTCAGAACTTGCAGTGCGGAAGCTTATCAGAGATAGGCTACAAGGTTCTGACTTTGCTTAATATAAGGTTCTGATATTCAATGCAGAAACATAAATAGAGATACTAAGTAAGAGAGTAAAGGACACACCATATATCCTGGTTCACCATGCGGGCTAATCCAGTCCACCCTCCTCAGGTGATTTCGCCTCGAACACAAGGACTTAATCCACTATAATCAAATCATGATTACACTTGCACGAGCCATGTAACACCCCATTTTTAGTTATTTAATCGTCGTGTTTTATTTTCAATTGTTTGGCCTTGTTTAGGGGATGTCTGAGTACGAAGGGGGTAATGTTAATAGTGATAAGGTGTGAGGTGTGTCCATTAATAGTAATATGGAACTTATTATTATTATTATTTTTATTATTAACAGTATATTTCATATTATTATTATTATGATTATTATTATTATTATTAATATTATTAGTAAAATAAAATCTAATGTGAATAATTAGAAAATGGGCTGATATGAAATAATAAGGGTAGTTTAGTAATTAAAGGAAGATTAGTGAAAATTAGGGGAAACTTAGTCATATCAGAATTTTGGAGAGAAAAAGAGAAAAATGAAGGAGAGGAAGAACAAGGGTGTGCTAGGGCTAACATCTCCAGCAAATTTTCGCAGGAATTAATCAGGAATTCGAGGTAAGGGGGGAGAACGGGTTTAATATTGGTGAATTAATAATGTGAGGGTAGTGGGGAGTCCTTAACCCCATAGGAATTCGTTTGAATGTATGCTGTCATATGATTATGTGATGTATATGCGTGAATCTGTGATGAATATTATGTGCTGAACTTCTGATTTTGTCTGTCATCTGGATGTTGTTATTGTTGTTGAATGTGAACATTGTAGAGTTGATTTTGATTTAGATTTGGAGGATGAATTTAGACCAAAATCTGAGTTAGTAATGTTAAGAGAAAGATGTAGGATGAGTAATAGAACATGAAATTGATGTAGAACTAATTTTTAGGACTGTTTTAGAGTGAAAAATTGAAGATCCCGTAGCATAACTCAGACTGGTGTGGAGAAAACAGGTTTGCGTAATAGATATGGCCTTACGCGTATTGGGGAGGGTGTTACGCGTAAGGCTAGGCAGGATTGGAGGCATTACGCGTACACGAAGGCCACAAGGAGGTTTTGGCACGACCCTCTGCCCATACGCGTAAGGATACACATATGGTGGTTTGGCAATACGCGTATGGAGTAGCCACACGCGTATCCAGATCTGAGAAAGGAATTTGTGAAGGAAAATAGCTCTTTGCCCATACGCGTATGAGGTCAGGCAATACGCGTATGGAAGGGCAAGGCAGGAGGCCTTACGCGTCTGGTACGCATAGGAATGGGCGAGAGAGCTGGGCAATACGCGTATGGCCCAGGGCAATACGCGTATGACCAGCGAGTGTGCAGAATTTTACCGTTTCGCGTTTTCTTTCCCGTTTCCGCGTCGGAATCAGTTTCTTTTGGTTTGAGAGATTGGGAATAGATGTCAGAAGTTAAGAAGTATAGAGTTGTTGATGAAAATAATTAATATAATAATTTTAGTGAATTAATTAGTATTTAACAAATTAAGGTGACTTGTGAGGATTTCTTGGTTATGATGCAAATGATGGTGATTGTGTATTTCACATGTGATCAGTAGGATCGTGTAGATGTATGAATGTCGTCATACATGTATTTTATTTATGCATTTGAATTGTCATGCATTCATGGTGTTGGTGGGATGAATCATTGCTCAGGAGGAGTGTATGTGATTCATCCGAACTCCCTAGAGGAGTGTGGTGGGATAAATCATTGCCAAGTAGGGGTGTATGTGATTTATCCAGGTTCGATTGAATGAACCATGCTGATGTTAGTACCACATGCATTGTGTCTGTGTCGAGTCGCATTGCATTATTACTTTGTTGATTGATTGGTGATTGAATGTGACAGTAGGTCGTGACTGTATATTTGTATAATATATGTGAGTAACTACCTTCTAATATGTATTATTCACCGTTTAATATTGAGTGTAGTTCTCACCCCTTTGTTGTTGTTGTGTCTGTGCTTCTTCGGAAGTACAGATAATCCAGGTACTTAGGTTGCTTGGAGTGCGTATTGCTTGTTCGAGTCGTAAAAGTCGCTCTGATACGTAACACGGGAATTTTGGGGATTTTATTGATTGTCATTTTATTTTGAATTTTGTTATGTATCTTTCATTTGTTTGAATTTATGGTGGACCACGAGTTTAAGTGGAGTCTTTCATAGTTGTTGGCATGTGGCCGTGATATGAATAAATAAACTATTTTCCGCTGTTTTATTCCATTTAATGAAAAGAGTTTTGATGTTAATTGTATTGGTGTAACATCCTACTTGTAAACGTTGAAAACTCGGATCATTTCCGTATTATTTCTATATTTTATAAAAAGGGAAAATGGGGTGTTACAATTGGTATCAGAGCAGGTTAGTCCGTCCGACCAGGTTGTCTAGTATGGTTTGTGTCTTGGTATACAACGCGTGTGTAGAACACAGTCGGTACGTGTTTGTTTTCTAACTGTCTGTTTGCAGGAGTTGAGGATGAGATAAGTGGGGGAGAAACTGGTGCTTCTCCACGATGCTTTCACTATGGAAGGGTAGATTGGTGAATAATGGAGTGCTATCACAGTTGGTAAGGAAGGGTCTATACTTCATCTGGATGATCGATTGTCTATGAACAAATTGGGGAACTGATCACCCTCAATCTCTTGTTGATAGTAGTCGGAAATCAAGATGAATGGATAGATGCGCTTGACAGTTAAGATAGCATGTGATGTGGAAGTTGGTCGTGTTGGGTCGGTATAGATCTTCATTATCTGAAGAGGATGTAGAAGAGAGGTACTGTCGGTCGATCAAGTTGAAGGATGTCTCTGAGGGAGGACAATTAGGTATTGAGGTGATTTCTTTTCAGTGAGTAGAGGACAAGTGATGGCTGGATACATGCCAGTGTTGGGTAATCCATGATATCTTTTGAGGGTGGACATCTATTGGGCGAAGCCTCGGTGTATTACGCTCGCGTTGTGGCGAGTAAATAGTGAAGTTACATGTGTTGAGTTACCTGTTGGTTACGAATTTTTGAATTTATTTCAGGCGAGATAAGTGGATCACAGGTGTATTAATGAGGTAAAGGTGGCTATTGATTCAGCACTTGATACGAGTCTGATGTCAATGGCTCCATACAGGAAGTGAACTTAAATTGGACGAAGGTGAATAGTTGAGGTTTTATCTTCTAAGTAAGTGGAAAAATTATTAGGAGATGAGACTAAAATGTTTGTTATGTTGTGTTAATGGTGTACTGGAATTGACAGTGAAGGGCTACCAGTTGTGCATGATTCCAAGACGTGTTTCCGGATGGAATAACAAGCATGATGTGTATAAGGGTATTGAGACTATGGGAAGCAAACCTTAGAGTTTGGATGAGTTTTGGAGTTCTTAGAGTTTTAGGGCATTAATGGAAATTTTGAGAAAACCCTTGGGTGTGGATGTAATATTGAGATTGAGAGTTCTTTTTGGTTGATTGTTGATATATGTTGGAATTTGTGGAATTTGGATTGTCCAGAGAATGAAATTGTGTATGGATTACTGACAGTTGAATAAGGTAACGATTGAGAATAAGTGTCCATTTTCAAGAATAGATGATTGGAATGGTTTGGTTGAGTTTGATTGGAATTATAATTGTTTGGAAAGTTTGATACGAGTGATGAATTTGTGTGAGCTGAGGCTTTGATCGATTTCATGTGACTGGTTATGTTATTACCATCGGAATGGGTTATTATTTACTCGGTTAAGATGGTATGTGAGTCTGGACAAGATTGGATGAGTTCGGAGTGGTGTTCATTAGGGATATCTGGATCTAATATAAATTCAGAAGGAGACTATGTAGGGTGTTTGAGAATCGAGTTGTAAGTGTTGAAAAGAAAGGAATTTTTATGCTAAATTACTCAGGTGAGAATTTTGGTTGAAAAAGGTTAGTTTTCTTAGATATTCTATTTCTGATGATGGCATTGTTATGGATCCATCGGAGGTAGATGCAGTTGTACCATGAGAGGCTCCGAAGTCGGTTAAGATGATTAGAAACTTTTTTTGGACTTTAGTTGATTATTACCGAAGATTATGAAAGGCCTATGCAAGTTAGCATTTTTGTTACTTCAGTTGACTTACAAAGGGTAAGTCGTTTGCTTGGGATGTTCAGTGTGAGGAAAGTTTGAGAGGGCTAAAGTAGAATTGTCTACAGCTCCAGTTTTGATTATGCGTGATCCTAATAAACCGTTTGTGAGGTATTGGGATTCCTGATGAGTTATGACTTTAGCTGGAATTATCCTATTGGTGAGATTAATGTTGCGCTGGAAGAGTAAGTCGAAAGTTTTATACATGTCTGTTCTGATTGTCAGCGGATTAGAATTATTTGAGTAGTTCAGAGACTTGTGTCTGGTGTGTGAGATAACACAGTAGAGTGTGAGGTTGGGTATATTAGAAATGAACTATGATCTTTCTGGTGAATATTAAGGAAAATCAGAAACTAGATGTGAAATTGGTGGACTTGATGCCTACAGGAGGAGATGATCCTGATAGTGACTTTAAAGTGGACAATGTTGGTGTGTTGAGATTCTGGGGCAGAATTTGTGTTCCGGATAATGTGGAATTGAAAAAGGCAATCTTAGAGGAAAGTCATCGGAGTAGCTTGAGTATTCATCCGGGAGCCACAAAGATGTACCATGATTTGAAGAAGTTTTTTTGGTGGTCCGGTATGAAGAGGGACATAGCTTAGTTTGTCTATGCTTGCTTGACATGTCAGAAGTCGAAAGTGGAGCACCAGAAGCCTTCGGGATTAATGCAACCGTTGGAAGTTCCCGAATGGAAATTGGACATCATTGCGATGGATTTTGTGACTGGTTTGCCGAATACGGCGAGGGGATTTGATGCTATTTGGGTAGTGGTGGATCGACTTACGAAATCTGCCCATTTTTTACCAATTAACATCAGTTTTTCGTTGACAAAGCTGACAGAGATTTATATCAGAATAATTGTGAAGCTGCATGGTGTTCTGTCGAGCATAGTGTCGGATAGAGATCCGAGGTTTACTTCAAAATTTAGGAGGAGTCTGCAGGAAGCCTTGGGTTCTAAGTTGAAGTTGAGCTCGGCTTATCACCCACAGACCGATGGTCAGTCAGAGAGGACTATTCAGTCGTTGGAGGATTTGCTGAGAGCCTGTGTATTGGAAAAAGGTGGTGCGCGGGATACACATTTGCCATTGATTGAGTTCACGTACAACAATAGCTACCATTCTAGTATTGGGATGGCACCTTTTGAAGCTTTGTATGGTAGGAGATGTAGAACGCCTCTGTGTTGGTATGAGACTGGTGAGAATGTGGTACTTGGACTGGAAATTGTGCAACAGACTACTGAGACAATTCAGATGATCCATGAGAAGATGAAATCGTCTCAGAGTAGATAGAAAAGTTATCATGATAATCGGAAGAAAGATTTGGAATTCAGTGAAGGTGATCACGTGTTCCTAAGAGTTAACCCAGTGATCGGTGTGGGTCGTGCATTGAAATCAAAGAAGTTGGATCCTAAATTTATTGGACCGTATCAGATCTTGCAGAGGATTGGTACAATTGCTTATAGGGTGGCGTTGCCGCCTGAACTTTCGAACTTGCATGATGTGTTCCATGTGTCGCAACTTTGAAAGTATGTATCGGATCCATCTCATGTTATTCAGAGGGATGAGGTATAAATCAGAGAGAACCTTACTGTGGAAACGATGGCTTTAAGGATCGAGGATCGCAAGATGAAACAACTCAGAGGGAAGGAGATACCTCTAGTGAGAGTAGCTTGGGGAAGAGCTGCTGGCGGAAGTGTGACCTGGGAATTGGAGAGCAGGATGCGGGAGTCATATCCGGAACTGTTTCCATCAGGTACATTTTCGAGGACGAAAATAATTTAAGTGGGGGAGAGTTGTAACACCCCATTTTTAGTTATTTAATCGTCGTGTTTTATTTTCAATTGTTTGGCATTGTTTAGGGGATGTCTGAGTACGAAGGGGGTAATGTTAATAGTGATAAGGTGTGGGGTGTGTCCATTAATAGTAATATGAAACTTATTGTTATTATTATTATTATTATTATTATTATTATTATTATTATTATTATTATTATTATTAATAGTATATTTCATATTATTATTATTATGGTTATTATTATTATTATTAATATTATTAGTAAAATAAAATCTAATGTGAATAATTAGATAATGGGCTGATATGAAATAATAAGGGTAGTTTAGTAATTAAAGGAAGATTAGTGAAAATTAGTGGGGGCTTAGTGATATCAGAATTTTGGAGAGAAAAAGAGAAAAACGAAGGAGAGGAAGAACAAGGGTGTGCTAGGGCTAACATCTCCATCAAATTTTCACAGGAATTAATCAGGAATTCGAGTTAAGGGGGGAGAACGAGTTTAATATTGGTGAATTAATCATGTGAGGGTAGTGGGGAGTCCTTAACCCCGTAGGAATTCATTTGAATGTATGCTGTCATATGATTATGTGATGTATATGCGTGAATCTGTGATGAATATTATGTGCTGAACTTCTGATTTTGTCTGTCATCTTGATGTTGTTATTGTTGTTGAATGTGAACATTGCAGAGTTGATTATGATTTAGATTTGAAGGATGAATTTAGACCAAAATCTGAGTTAGTAATGTTAAGAGAAAGATGTAGGATGAGTAATAGAACATGAAATTGATGTAGAACTAATTTTTAGGACTGTTTTAGAGTGAAAAAGTGAAGATCCCGTAGCAGAACTCAGACTGGTGTGGAGAAAACAGGTTTGCGTAATAGATATGGCCTTACGCGTATTGGGGAGGGTGTTACGCGTAAGGCTAGGCAGGATTGGAGGCATTACGCGTACAGGAAGGCCACAAGGAGGTTTTGGCATGGCCCTCTGGCCATATGCGTAAGGATACACGTATGGTGGCTTGGCAATACGCGTATGGAGTAGCTACACGTGTATCTAGATCTGAGAAAGGAATTTGTGAAGGAAAATAGCTCTCTGCCCATACGCGTATGAGGTCAGGCAATACTCGTGTGGCAGGGCGAGGCAGGAGGCCTTACGCGTCTGGTACGCATAGGAATGGGCGAGAGAGCTGGGCAATACGCGTATGGCCCAGGGCAATACGCGTATGATCAGCGAGTGTGCAGAATTTTACCGTTTCGCGTTTTCTTTCCTGTTTCCGCGTCGGAATCGGTTTCTTTTGGTTTGAGAGATTGGGAATAGATGTCAGAAGTTAAGAAGTATAGAGTTGTTGATGAAAATAATTAATATAATAATTTTAGTGAATTAATTAGTATTTAACAAATTAAGGTGACTTGTGAGGATTTCTTGGTTATGGTGCAAATGATGGTGATTGTGTATTTCACATGTGATCAGTAGGATCGTGTAGATGTATGAATGTCGTCATACATGTATTTTATTTATGCATTTGAATTGTCATGCATTCATGGTGTTGGTGGGATGAATCATTGCTCAGGAGGAGTGTATGTGATTCATCCGAACTCCCTAGAGGAGTGTGGTGGGATAAATCATTGCCAAGTAGGGGTGTATGTGATTTATCCGGGTTCGATTGAATGAACCATGCTGATGTTGGTACCACATGCATTGTGTCTGTGTCGAGTCGCATTGCATTATTACTTTGTTGATTGATTGGTGATTGAATGTGACAGTAGGTCGTGACTATATATTTGTATGATATATGTGAGTAACTACCTTCTAATATGTATTATTCACTGTTTAATATTGAATGTAGTTCTCACCCCTTTGTTGTTGTTGTGTCTGTGCTTTTTCAGAAGTACATATAATCCAGGTACTTAGGTTGCTTGGAGTACGTGTTGCTTGTTCGAGTCGTAGAAGTCGCTCTAATACGTAACACAGGAATTTTGGGGATTTTATTGATTGTCATTTTGTTTTGAATTTTGTTACGTATTTTTCATTTGTTTGAATTTATGGTGGACCACGAGTTTAAGTGGAGCTTTTCGTAGTTGTTGGCATGTGGCCGTGAAATGAATAAATAAACTATTTTCCGCTGTTTTATTCCATTTAATGAAAAGATTTTTGATGTTAATTGTATTGGTGTAGCATCCTACTTGTAAACGTTGAAAACTCTGATTATTTCCGTATTATTTCTATATTTTATAAAAAGGGAAAGTGGGGTGTTACAGGCCACGCCGATGACTAACAACTTGCACAGCCACACAGTGACTAACAACCCAATGAACCGTTCAGGGATTCAACTTAATGAATATAACGAATATTGACCTGCAGGTTCCAATCTCTTAAGATCTACTACTAGGCTTTCACAGCTAGACGTTCAGGGATCCAATTTAATGAATATAACACTACTGACCCTATTTCAGGATTTTCCACAATGACACCCAGCCATTGTCATCTCAAGTATCTGATCACCACGTGATCTACGCAAGGGCCTCAACTCACAGCTGAACCATTCAGGGATCCCATCAGGATATAACGTTCACTTGAGGAGTCTCAATTCATTTAGTTGAATTGGCAGACTGGAGATTACAAATTGTGCTTCTTCATAAGCAAGTTTCTCCTAAGTTTAAGTACAAAGAACACACACATGTGTTCAAGCAAGTTTTGAGCAATCAGCTCCTTGCTTTCCTAAGAAACTACAAAGATGTATTTAGATATTACAATTGTTGACATCTTGTAGATCTTCTTCTTCTTTGTCTTCTGGTTGAGCAAGCTTTGAGCAGTAACTCCTTGCTTCAGATCTTCAATGTAGTCTTGGCGAGAAGGTAGGTTGATGACTTGACAAATCTTCAATGTTGTCTTCTTCATCAACAACTTCTATTTGATTGTTGTTGTTGTGTTGATTTGTCTTCTTGAGTTTCAACAACAATCGCCATTAGTGAAATAATGATAGCTCTGAATATGTTAAGTGTTACAACGAGAACCCATCGTTGTTGCTATCTTCACAATGACCTGGTCAATTTTGTAGATGAACATTCGGTTCATGATTCTACATGTGATCGACACATCAAAAGTAAAAACTCTTTCCATTAAATAGCCAGTAGAAATATAGCCGTTAGAGAATACTGTTGGTTGTTTGGAAAAGAGACATTGTGATATAATGAGTTGTACTGACACATCTTCTTTTTGCAGAGGAAGAAGTGACCAGACATCATTTCTTGGGCAGTGTGTACATTTAACTCACAACGGTAATATTTAGACTTCAAAACTTCAATGGCTTCTGATGCTAATTTGATGAAGCATGAGTAGAGTCTTCTTAGCAGAATATCTGATGCTTCAAGTCTTCAATGGATTGAAGAAGTCCATTAGGAATCAGTCTTTAGAACTTCAGCACTTGGTCTTTAATAATGTTATCTTTTTCTGCTTCAAGTCTTCCAAATCTTCAAAGCCTGTCTTCAGAGTCTTCAGAACTTCTTATTTGAAACCTTGATCTTCAGAACTCATCAGTCTTCAAATTCTTTCTGCACTTGGTCTTCAGCGCCTTCAGCCATGAGAACTTCAAGTCATAGGAGTCTTCCGCACTTTTGTGCTTTCAGAGTGTACTTCTTCAGAAGCTTCGCTATCTTTAGAATCTCAATCACTTTCAGAGAGCATCCACAAGAGCATTGCAACATCAATCTTGGCATCCTTGGATCTGGCTGATCATGACTAGATAAAGAAGCGTTCTTGCTTCTCGCGACTCTAGTCACACACAGTAACTTCGCATATGTATATATTCAATCATAGTACATCTAGCTGGTGCATGTTGGTTCTGATGTCTTTAGTTCATATGATCTGCACACAACACACGTTAGACCATAAAATGGTTCTTTCACAAATACTTATTGTTATCATCAAAACATAGATTGACTTGTAGAGACAATTCTTGCTCTCACACAATGCTGTCATGGTTGAAGTGAGAAGGCCTCGTCCCCAACCTCACTTTGCTGATATTCACCCTACTGTTGCTGTTGTCACTCCCGTGGTTACTGCTCCACGACCAGCTCAAGCTTCCCAACGTCCGACTGCAGGACAAAAATAGAACCGTTATAGGAATCAATTTGATCCTATTCCCATGACTTACACCGAGCTTTATCCTGGTTTGGTTCAACAAGGTTTGATTACCACAAGGCCTTTGCCTCCTCCTCCAAATCCTCTTCCAGCCGGTTATAGGGCTGATCTTCGTTGTGAATACCATCAAGGTGGTGCAGGCCATAATTTGGAAGGTTGCTTTGCATTGAAGGGTAAAGTACAAGAATTGATGAGAAACAAAATCCTCTCCTTTAAGGACAATCCCAATGTCCAGAGTAACCCTCTGCCAGGGCACGCCAAGTGAAGCTTCAGTCGACTTCAGCCCAACTACTTCTTAAAGACAGGATAACTCATCCTTGTGTTTGATTAGTCACTAAGCCTTGTTTCTTGTTGTTTGCATTTTCCTTATTTTGTACTGGCTGTTTTCCTTCAAATTATGTTTGTACTTTCGTGATTAATGAAATGAGCATTTCAACTTTTGATTCAATTCATTTTGTCTGTTATTTACATCTCTATGCTTTCTCTTGCAAAATATTTTTTTATCTTTTTCCACTTCCTTTTTGATTATGCAAAGAATTGGAGGGAGAATGATGAAAACTTTATACTCATAACTGCTGTTGGTATTCTTCCAATTAAACTTTGTTGACGATGTAAGGCATTGTTTCAATCCCTAAACACTGGAGAAATAAGGAAGATAATCCCTCGTTAACCCCTTTGAGCCTAGAAGTATGAGTTTTCTTTCTTTACAAAAACCCGCAATCTTAACCTGGGGGAGGGTAGTTCTCAGTTAACTTGGTTGTGCGTCCATACAAAATACCTTTCATATAATGGTTGCATTCACCAATTTTCCTTCGTACACAGCAAGCAAGTGTCGAAGATGTCCCTCAAGTCAAAAGCCAATGATGGTTCACCGAAATCATTAAGTTGTTTAGTCGCTTTCCTTACCTAAAGAATGAGCCAAGTCCCTTTCAAGGCAAAAGCTAAGAAAAATGGGAAGCTCATGGCCTTACCTATATAAAAAAGAAAAGTTTATGTCGTACCTCGAAAAAATGAGAACGACCTCGCGAAGCGCAATCGCACGCCCGCGGGATGGACTTAACAGAGTCGCCACCGATCTTTATTTATTCCATAGATGGAAAGGGAAAATATCGAATAAAACCCCCTAAAAGGAAGGATAAGAAATGGTCATTGCAACCATTGTCCGAGTTCGGGAGTCGGTTACGCAAGGGGAAGGTATTAGCACCCTTCATGTCCGTTGTACTCAACGGGAACCATTTAGTTGGGGTTAGATGTATATTAGCTTAAAGTTAGTTTCTAGTCTTCTACTTAATGGGAAGGTAAATGATAGAGAAATGATTATTAATCAAAGAGGGAGAACCTAAAGAGGTTTTATTACTAGGATGCTCGCCATGACTTCAGAGTCTCGTGCCTACGTATCCTTATGAGGATGGAATCAGAGCAATCGTAGTTCCCCTAACTAAGGTGAGGAACCATTGACTATGGCCAAAGTTCCAAGGGGAATGAGTATTCATGATTATGATACTCACATAGAGTTAAAGAACTCTTTAATTCTAAGTTGTGATGGAATTGAATGGCTATGAGGCCAAAGGGAAAAGTAGGTATCTTATGACTTTGAGATCAAGGGTTGAAGATGTTTTGGTTCCTTGATGAGAATCAAGATTTGTCCGTAAAATGGAGTTTTGAGTATGATTGGATGTATTTTAAGAATGATGATCACCAAATGATCAAAGAGTTTATGCTAAAGTGTTAAACTCTAACACTCTCCATCATTCAAGATTAGTTTGAGAAAATTATTTGTTGGACAACGAACATTGATAAAGATCAATGGTTAAAAGAGTTGTGCTAGAGTGCCAGACTCTAACATCTCTTAGTCCAAATTGTTATTAAGTGTTTTAAGTATGAAAGAAAGAAATGATTGGCTACCTCAATGTACAAGACCTGAGACCAATCTTTCAAAGGGTTATGCTGGAATGCTAGATTCTAACAATCCTGTTCTTTCAAGTTTATTTCGAAAAAAGATTTGATGTACTTTGAAGTATTGATATTCTTAAAGAAGGATGGATTCTTGAGATGACGATTGACAAAGGTAAAAGGTGGTAAAAGATGGAAGGTGGATCGCCAAGAATTTGGATTCTTGTGCCTACGTATTCTCCTTGAAGGATGAGAAATCAGAGCATCTGTAGTTCCGATTACTACAGGTTGTTGGTTGAGGTATGTTAAGTGACTGGCGGACGTTTGAGAAAATGTTCAAAGAGTTATGCTAGAGTGCTAGACTCTAACGGCTCTTATTCATTTAAGTTGATAATGAAAAATATTCGATGGATAATGAACACTTGATGAAAATCAGTTGTTCGAAGAGTTGCGCCAAGATGCTAGATCTCAACGGCTCTTATTCATCCAAATTGATAAAAAATATTGTTTTGGGGACAATGAGCTTTTGATGATAACAAAACTGCTCAAAAGGGTTATGTCAAGATGCTAGATCTTAACGGTCCTTGTTTGTCCAAGTTGATATAAAAGTTGTTTAACGGACAATAAGCGTTTGATAAAAAATCAATTGTTCGAAGAGTTGTGCCAAGATGCTAGATCTTGACGGCTCTTATTCGTCTGGGTTAAAATTAGATGTTTTTGAGGAGTGAAAGAATGAGCAAGTGGCTACCCCAAAGTGCGAGACTTGAGACCAATTGTTTGAGGTTTCCGTTAGAATGTAAGATTCCAACGGTCCTATTCTTTCGTATTTTTATAAAAAGAATTGATCGATTTGATTTTGGAAAAGTTTTGAAAGTGGCCTAAACTTAAATGTTTGCAAATTATCTTTATCAAATAATTATTTTCACATTTTTACTTTTCATAAAAAAAACATAGTGATAAAAATACACATTTTACCAAGAGTTTAGAACATTTTTGTTTTAAAGTATTTATTTTCTTTAAAACTAAACTACTAAAAAAAGGAATTGGTTTTATTTTAAACAAACTATGATAATAGAAAAACTGGGCTAAGAGGGAAAAGGCCCAAGGAAACCCATTTCGGGTCCTGGGCGGGTCAACTCAGACCCGGTTCGAATCTCAACAAGGCAATGAAAATGAAAAAAAGACCTAGCAGCCGTTTCACAAACATCTTCCAACGACATATAGAAAAAAACGTAAAAAGAAACAGGGGACGTTCTGAAACGAAATCAAACTCTTGTTTTCATCTCATTATCTATCGCTCCCTCAATCGCTCACCCCCTCTCATGATTTCTGTCTCTTTTTCGACCAAGCATTCTTCCCTCTCCGTTTTAGTCTCTTATTCTATCTTCCTCGCGGTTCTCTCTCTGAATCGCAGATTATACGAACAAAATCACAAAGAAGAGATAAAAAATAAGAAACCGAACCTCACTCACGAAATTGTTCTCTCCCTTTTCTGCAGTTTGTGGGATGCGCAGTGGTTCACGGTGGTTGAGAGGGTGTTTAGTTGTTGTTGTGAATGGAGAGGGTTCGGTTTGAAGACGTTTTTGAAACGGATGAACAGAGTTTGGTGTTTTTAGATAAGAGTTTTTGAGGTTCGATTTGCGATTTGAAGGGTGATTTGGTGTTTGTAGAAGAGTTTGAAAGAAGGTTGTGAAAGGAGAAATGAATGACAGATATTTGTGGTTGCTGTTTGTGGTCGAAGGATTGAGGTAGTGTTTGAAGGGTTCGATTGGAAATGGTTTGGGTCACTGTTGTTGTTGAAGAAAGGAAAATTTTTGATGTTTTGAAGGATTTTAGATGGACGAGGGATTCTCAAGGTATTCAGGTTCGTCTCCCCCCTTTCAATCTATTTTCTCCTCCTTTTAAACAAAAAACTAAACTTGTTAAATCAGTCTTCAATTGATGAGTAATTTTCAAATTGCAGGTTTTTGACATCTTTGGACAGTAGGGCCTCTTTGACTTGTTGCTATTTTTCTTGGTAGCAGGTCTGTGTTGAAGTTGCAGGAATTAGTGTTTTATGCTTGGAGCGTTTAGGGATGTATTAAATCTGGTTTGTGGTGGTGGTGCAAGATGGTAACAGGTTTCCATTTTGGTGAAATGGTTTTGCAGCATTGTAATAGCAGGTTTACGCAGGTATAATAGGCTTTGGGCGGTGTGAAGTCGTGATCAGGTTCAGGCCTCTCAGCATAGTAGCAGAATGTTTCACGTTTTTGTTGTATCTTAAATGGTTCAATTTTGTAATGTTCTTGTTTTTTGGCAATGTAATACTATGGTTTTGGATGTATTGTAACAAGTTATTCGTGGGGCCATTGTTGTGGGGTCCTTTACGGTTTAAGGTGTAACGAATGGTTTTGGTTAGGAAGTTTTGGAATATGACTCAAGTGGCATGTCCTTACGTGTAATAACATAAAACTGAATAATGACCTCCTTTTGTTATATATTCTTTTTTTATGACAATTCACACAACGGGCCTTTTGTTGTAAGAGGGCTTTACGACTTGTAATCCATACCCACATGAACATTAAAACCTCAAATTCCATCCAAAATCCTATGATAAGCTTAAAACACAATTCAGGAAATTAATTGTGCTAAGCTTATTATTTTCTTTGGAATCCATATACAAAACTCCACAAAAATATTAAATCCAACTCTAAAGGTTTTGAGAAAATGGCCAAAAGAAACTTGAATTTCTTGAAGAGTGAAGACTTTTACTTCAATTACCCAACAAAAATGATGAACAAAATTTGGTTAATGACTCATCCAAGGTCTTGATTGACCAGTGTCAAAAATCTTCTGACTGAAATCTTTTTCACAAAAAATAAAGCCACAAAGACTGCTCAACTAGTTAGTAATGCAAACAAGATTGGCCTATAATGCTCATGTAATGCTTATGACATCTAAGAGGTCAAAATTTGGGGTACAACAGTTTGTATGACAATCCAAAAAGGGGAAACCTTTAAATTTTCATCCTAAAAGTCCTCAATGGCAAACATTGGTGAGGAAGCAGTGACTGCCATCTCAAGTCCCTTAACTTCTGAACCATCATCATTATCATCATCAGTGTAATTCCTAACCTATGGAAATCTGAGTGCATAGTTTGAGTTAACTGAGCATAGGACTGAAGTTCATCACGTAGATTGGGTGGGCACAAATAAACTTTGAGCCTTTATCCTTTGTTTCTTAAACCATGAACCAGCCCACGTTACAACCCTCAAAAGACCTAATTGAAGAAAGGTTATTTTGAAAGCATACTACATCAAAGTTGCGTAAACTGACTCCCAAAGATCTCTGTAGATCATCTGTTTGGCATCATACCTTTCAATTTTAAATGTCTTGAACCACCGTGACTCGTGTGTTTTGCATCTTTCAAAAAATAAATTGATTTCAAAAGTTGCATGAACTCTACATTTACTATGTTTGTACAAATACTTTTGTTTGCAAATTGGATTTCCTATCAAGGAATTTTCAAACAATTAAGAAACTTGGTCGGTGATCCTATTAGGGGCAAGTTCTTTCTAAATCCTGTTGAAGAATCAGTTCAAGGGTTGTTATTCAGGGGCAAGTCCTTCTCAAAATTGGTTTGTCCAAAAGATTTTCCAAGACTCAGACTGGGGCAAGCTTTCCAAAGAGCACCGCGAAATAGTCAGTTACAGAATCAGACAAACTGAAGTAATGATCAGTTCATCTACAACAAGATAACTAATCTGGGGCAGTTTACTTGAGGAATCCCCAAGCACCTCTTTATCCTTCCTACAAGGATCTTCAACTTGATACAGTTTACCAGTGTAGTAGAGGTGTGTTCAGCATTAGCATCTCTAGTCCCCAAGCAGAATGGCAGTGATCCCCGTGTTGAGGAATCAGTCTTCCAATCTTATCTTCTCACCATAAGAGTCGAGCTGTGTCGTCAGCATCTGCATTCACATGGCATAATTCATATATATATATATATATATATATATATATATATATATATATATATGCACATTATGAGTGTTTCATCCCCATTTGCATTTTACCCGAGGTCGTGTTGTTATCCACGCCTTACTTTACCAAAACGTTACCTGTCCTTTTCATTCAGTGCCATTCTTGAATGTTGTCATTCTCTTGCGCATCTAATCCTGTTGATAGATGTTTGTCTTCTTTCATTCCAGTGCTATTCCTGGATCTTTATATTCTCTCACTCCAGTGCCATTCCTGGATGTCCGTCTCTTGATATCTCCAGTGCCATCCCTGGATATCTTATTCCTCTTGTTTCTCCAGTGCTATTCCTGGAAGTTTTGCCTCTCTTCTGTAATCCTCATCAAATTTACTTGGATATCTTTCAATGCCATTCCTGAAAGTTTTATCTATTCATTCAATGCCATTCCTGAATGAGTTTACCTTTCATTCAAATCCTTTATTGGATGATTATTTTCTTTGTATCCAATGCCTTCTTGGATCCCCTCTTTGTTCACTTTTATCTAAAGCCATTATTAGATACTGTGAGTTATACCTTTCATTCAGAGCCATTATTGGATGTCGGGTTTCTTTACCATCTGATGCCTTTTCGGATGTGTCTCTCTTTCTGATGTTTTTCCAGATCGAGTCTTTGATCACTTTTATCTAAATCCATTATTAAATATTGTGATTTATACCTTTCATTCAAAGCCATGATTGGATGTCTGGTTTCTCTACCATCTAAAACCTTTTCGGATGTGTCTCTCTTTTTGATTTTTTTTCTAGATCGAGTCTTTGATCACTTTTATCTAAAGCCATTATTAGATATTGTGATTTATACCTTTCATTCAAAGCCATTATTGGATGTCTGGTTTCTCTACCATCTGACACCTTTCCGGATGTGTCTCTCTTTCTGATTTTTTTCCAGATCGAGTCGTTGATCACTTTTATCTAAAGCCATTATTAGATATTGTGATTTATACCTTTCATTCAAAGCCATTATTGGATGTCTGGTTTCTCTACCATCCGATGTATTTCCGGATGTGTCTCTCTATCTGATGTTTTTCCAGATCGAGTCTTTGTTCACATTCATCTAAAGCCATTATTAGATATTGTGATTTGTACCTTTCGTTCAAAGCCATTGTTGGATGACTGGTTTCTTTGCATTCAATGCCATTCTTGAATGTAGTCTCTGTTCGCATTCATCTAAAGCCATTATTAGGTATTGTGATTTGTACCTTTCGTTCAAAGCCATTATTGAATGTCTGGTGTCCTTTTATCCAATGCCTTCTTGGATTACCCTTGCTTGCTCACCTTTATCTAAAGCCATTATTAGATATTGTGATTTGTACCTTTCGTTCAAAGCCGTTACTGAATGACTGGTGTCTTTGCATTCAATGCTATTCTTGAATGTAGTCTCTGTTCACATTCATCTAAAGCCATTATTAGATATTTTGATTTGTACCTTTCGTTCAAAGCCATTATTGGATGACTGTGTCTTTACATCCAATGCCTTCTTGGATTACCCTTTTATCTCATTCTCACATGATACTTTCTCAGATACTATTGAGTTTACCTTTCGTTCAAAGCCATTATTGGATGACTGGTTTCTTTGCATCCAATGTTGTCTTGGATCCCTATTTATTCACTTTCACCTGATGCTTTCTCAGATATTGTGATTTATAACCTTTGTTCAAAGCCATTATTGGATGTCTGGTTTCTTTTGCCATCTGATGTTTTTTCGGATGTGCCTTTCTCTGTCTTTTCGGGCTTTTCTTGAAGATCCCATTTGAACTCTTCAGTATAAAAATATCCCAGAAAATCTTTTGTTGATGTCCATCCTTTTATTTCAAACCGGTCCCCAGTGGAGATCATGCCTTCTTTCTGGTTCCATGCCCAGTAAAGAGTGTGCTTTTATTCCCCCAGTGTGTCCTCAAAGTCTCCCCAGTGAGTCCCTTTTTTTTGGTCAGCCTGTATCCCCAGTGAGTTTTCCTCATGGATACTAACCTTCATCCTTTCCCAGTAAGCTCTTTGTGGTGGTTTGCTCTTTATCTCTGGTGTCTGGTTTGCCTGCATCTTTGCAATATCATCATATCATCATACTAGAAGTTCATGGCATGTCAGCATTTGCATGTCTGCTGCTTGTCCTTAGCATCTGCATTCCATCTAAGGGAAAAATTTTCGGTTTGCTATATTTAAATACCTTTCACCTTAATGTCCCGAGGATTTTCATTCTTCGTGCCATCCGGTAAGCTATTTAAATAGGGGAAACTATTGTACCCCAAATTTTACCCCTTAGATGTCATAACATCTTGCATTGACATTTATGTTCAATCATATATGCATTGTTAACAAACCATTTCATTTTGTAAGTTTGTTTCTTCTGTGAAAAGCCAAGACTTATACAAAGAAGAGGGCAGAGTCCCCTAAGCCAAGCTCCCATATGATTCAAAGAGAGAAGGATAACTGAGGCTCCAAATTCAACCATGTGAGCTCACCTACATCCTAGAGGTCTTACTCAACAAGAAATCAAGACCGTCTGACTCTCATTACCAAGTGCCTTGAGCCACAAGTTCACCCTGCCTCCAATTAGGGTTTTGTGATGACAAGACAATCATGGCCCTGATTTTCATCAAGATTTGTTCTCAAACCCTAGGACTTGACTCCATGTGATAATAGACATCCCTAAGGACCATCTATGAGCTTTAGATGTGATGGAAGAAGCAAGATCATCAGAGATTAGTCAAGTGCATTCACAGTTGAAATTAGGGTTTTGACTGATATCCTAATCCTTGAGATTTTGATCCAAAAACTGAAACATCCAAGGCCTCAATCCATCATGACATGTCTCATTAAGAAGTTAAGACATTGAGAGATAAAGTTTTAAGAAGTTTCTTGCAAAGGAAGCAAGGTTTGGTTCATGAAACTTTTCAAATGTGGAGATTTCACTACTTGTGCCAAAATTGAAACAGTCATAACTTTCAAATCACACATCCAAATGGAGTGAATCAAAGCTCAATTGGAAGCTCTTTCCATGATCTTCAAAACATATTAGAGGACCCTCTTTCAAAAAATGCTTGGTTTTTAAGTTACAAGACCTAGAAGATAAATCACTCTTGGGGACTTGGTGAAATTTCAGCTTTTCACCATTATTTGCACATGACTTTAACCTAGTTTTCCATACAGTTCCAAGCCTCAAATCAAAAATCCTTGAACATGAAAGTTGTAGAGGGCATTGAGGGCTTTCCAAAAAGTACGATAACTCTTCCATCCATTGAGTGAGCTGAGAGATTCGAATTATTGAAGTTTGAGGTCCATTTCTTGAATTTCAAGTTACCAACTTATGCATAATGGTGCATTACTCTTTTAATCACCCAAAACCTTCACTCTTATGATGTTTAAGTGCAAGATTACCACATTCAAACCTCTGACACGATTTGTACCAAGCTGAGACATTAAAATATTGAGGTATTATGCAAGTTGGCGCAACTTGACATGAATGAGAAACTTTTTCAACACAAAAGCATGGCAGCCACCGTTCTCCTTGAAACTTGAACTCCACACCAATCAAATCAGCCCAAAACATCAAACCAAACCCTACCCTAATCATTTGTCAGAACTCTTGAGGACTTTTGAACCAAGCCAACTCACTCACGAAGAGATCTCTTAAAAAGGGAAAAGTTTGCAAGTTGTGCCATTCTGGCCATGCCTTAAACCCTCAACATCTCCTATAAATAGAGCCTCAGTTTACTCCCCAAAACACACTAGAATCACCCTAAGAGAGGGCTGATTGCTCACTCTACTCTCCCATTCACATGTTCTTGCAAAACTGCAAAAACTCGCAATATACTCATTTCACTCGTGCATTCACTCTCAAACTCCATAAATCATTTCCAAATAATCTATCAAGTTCCTCCAAACACCTGAAGCATCACTGTAACACATAAAACCACCACTGCCATTTCCACACCTCCATTTGCAAAAACACTGCTGCAAGAGTTTCCACTTGAGCTTTCCATCATCTAACATCACAAACCCTTCATAAACACTTCATAGAGAACCTCTAAACACTCAAACACTAACTGTAGTACCTCTACCAACATCTGCCATTTCCAAACTCCAACAAGCAAGAGGTATCGGTTTGCATCATCTAGGCACATTCCAAGGCTTCTAAGCATCTGGACTTGCTCTACTAGGATCAACAAGTTCCTAGGATTTGTCTGTTCTCATCTGGAAGTGTTAAAAGAGGCTTTGGACCTACTCCAAGAGGTAAGCCTCTAAAACCTTAAACTCATAAGCATGCTGTGATTTTGTTGTTTTCTTGTTACTGTCATATGCTTGTTATTGTGTTTGAGTCATGTGAACCATTGCATTCTTGGTATGGCTTGTATGTTTGAGTTTCTAAGTTTCTAAACTTTGTTGTTGTTCCACTGGTTTTGGCATTCGTATGAGCTGTGCGTGTAATCTTAGGGCAAACAAATGTCATATTTAAACTCCTTGATCTTTTAGGTCAGTTTGGGCTTTTGGTTTGTGAAAAATGATGGAGAAATAAGGTTCAATGAGGCTGGGAAAGAGAGAACTGTGCCATGGTGTTTTTCTGATTTTTCACGATGGTTGTGAGGTTTTGTTTCACTTTTGCATGGGGGAGGAGGGTGCGTGGCTGTATGTGGTTGGCTGGGCACGTTTTGTCGCGTAGTGACTTAAGTTTTCTTGACCGATTGATGATGTTGTTAAGTGTTACGTTTTCATGTGTCTCGCCTGGCCATCATTTAGTTTTCGCTCACAAAATATATATTTGAGTGGGTGGCTTATACAATGGATGCATAGCCACCCCAGTGGTATGAACAAGCGCCTGTAACCAAGGGGTCTGGGGTTCGAATCCCCCTCGCCCCATACACCCTCTTGGCTTTTATTTTCCTTTTTGTTTTCTTTCTTGTGGACTTGGGCCTTGTCTCATTCGCTAATAGCACCCCCTGTTTCTGGCCCATGCGCGCAGCCAACACAACCTCAGCTCATTTTTCTTTTACTAATACACCCCCTGTTATTTCTTTTCAAAATGTTCTTATTTTACTTTCCTTTTCAATTCTGTTTTATTAAAAATGGTTGTTGTTGATTAAAAATTCCAAAAATATTCATGTTGACACTTCAATGTTTAATTTAATTTTCTAATATTTTTATTTTTATTTAATTCTAATAATTATTTCTTATTTTCTAAAATTAAGAGTAATTTGGACCTAGCTTTTGAACCTCTTTTGAAAAATCCCTTTGCTCTTTACTTTCTTGAGCTAAAGTTCCAAAGTGTCTTAGGACACATTAAAGGGATATTTGAGGACTAACTTGTGACCTTGAATGAGGTCTTTTGCTAGGGTTTATGGCATTATTCAACCCTCGATTCTTAGACCTAAAACCTTTGACACTCGCCTTGAAATTCTAATTTTCGAGAGGACTATCTTTGCCACACTTGTATGACACTTCACACACATTCTTAAATGTTATAACTTGAAGTAGGCCTTGCTTTTGGGTCTTGTCTTGGTTTGTTTACCTTGATTTCTTTTGATGTTATTCATGCTTAATTGTTGTACATCCCTTTGAGTTCTTACACTCATTTTATTCCTATAATTTCAAACCCATGTAACTCTCTTGCTCATATTAAGTTGTTATTATCCCCTCCTTCCTAAGGAAAGTCTCTCTATTGACCGCAAGGTCATAGATAGCTCATTACCATTTTAACCTAGCC
This sequence comes from Lathyrus tuberosus, assembly GCA_022829125.1. NCBI lineage: Eukaryota > Viridiplantae > Streptophyta > Magnoliopsida > Fabales > Fabaceae > Lathyrus > Lathyrus tuberosus. The sequence goes on from JALAZF010000639.1 coordinate 1,890,498, forward strand.
TTAGGTTTGGAGTTGTCACACTCCACGTAGGTGTCTTGCTGTCAGACCATACTTTCCCGTGAACATTTCATTCCCTTTTAACCTAATCTTCCCAAGAGATAGCCATTAATCTCTTATAACCCTTAAACCTTCCTTTAACATAAACAAGAGATAGCCATTAATCTCTTCTCCTTCCAGACGGTCTAACTCTTCACAATCCTTTCACAAGAGATAACCGTTAATCTCTTCCCCTAAACAATCAATCCTCATAAGCTTTGCTTTCAAGCTTCTCACCCTACTTTCCCTTTGAACCTTGACTACAGTCAAGAGTTCCTCACCCCATTGAGGGGAACTACGGACGGTCTGATTTCTCAAGTTCATCTTGAGAATACGTAGGCATAGGATCGCGAGATCCTAGCAAGCTACCTTTTTCTTTTTCCACGATTTTCCTTTACATCCAATACCTTCTTGAATTCCACCTTTTCTTTTACACTCTTTTACCCCGTAGTGAGGTGAACTACGACTGCTCTGATTCTTTAGTCAGATACGTAGGCACGAGATGCGATGTCTTGGCGAGCAAACTTAGTGTACATACCCTTGAGTCTTTACCTTTATCTTAGCATAGATTCTTAGCAAGCAAACATAACATAACACAAATACTAACAAGAGGTTCCTGTAGAGTACTACAGATACTTAGGGTGCTAATACCTTCCCTTAGTATAAACAACCCCCAAACCTAGATTCTCTTTTTAGGGTTTTCGATCTTTACCCTTTCCTTTGGATAAATCAAAGCTCGGTGGTGAATTTCAAAGTTTTGCGATGCAAGTTAATTAATAGCTTGTTATCTGATTCTCACCGCAACATGAGGTTTCGACAGAAACATGGCTATAGGAAAATCCAGTCGAAAGCTATCCTCCTGCAGAGAAGAGAAGGTTTAAAAGACTTAGAAATATTTCTAAAGCGTTTGGAAGGTTTTTTCGACCGAAGACTAGGGAGTACCGTTCGACGCGAAGATTTGAATTTAAAAATAGGAGGGAACAGTTATTTCTATCCGATCCTGAAGGAAGACATGTGGCGTTCATCCAAGAAGGGAAGACATGCACGACGCCATGTGTTTCGCCCTGAGTAGTGGCCCGTTAGTGGGTAGTTACTTTTAACCATTATAAATAGCAAGTCTTAGGAATAAATTTGGGGGTGTTCCATTGTATACAAAACTCAGTGTGCTCAAAGTACCAGCGTAGAGAAACGAGCGTGTGAGAATGTATGTTGAAGTAACACCACTTTTTACGATTCAATGCAATTTACTAAGTTTCTTTCATTAAAGTCTCTTTTCATTTCTTGCAAGTTATACTTCTGCATTTACCAGCCTTTTCGACTTAAAGCTTTCTCTTTTAAAGCCTTTTTTTACGTTTCAGTTATTTTACATTTCTTAAAGAAAGCCTTTTTACTTACTTAGTCTGTCGAAGTATTCGTAACATTTTCTGGAAACTACATAAGAAACCAATTTAGCACATGTCCTAGGATTTAGTGTGATCGATCCTGTAAGTTACTCAGTTTTACACAAAATTGATAGATCAGCGATTGTTTACTATTTTTCCCAGTAAATAAATTAGCACGCCCATTGGGACAGTGCTAAACGAATCTCTTACATTTTCAAAAAGGGATTTCTAACTTTGTATATTTTGATTATCTTTTCGGTGTCGATTACTTTGTTGTATGTTGTTAAGAAGTGGAAAGGTAGCCACCACAAACGAAGAGAGACCAAAAAGAAAGTATACGAGGAAAATGGCAAGTACTAATAAGCTAAATAGTTCGAATCCTCGAACTGTATCAGGTGTCAATGCAGAACTAATCTTAGGGTCTTCGACTGGAGGACCCACCGTTCCTGCGTCTGTATCTGAAACTATGCCATCTATGGCAAGTTTGATACCAGCACATTCGATTTCACATACTGAACCAATTTTGACTTATATTGGGCCAAGGGGACCCCCAGTGACTCCCCCCAATAGAAACGTCTGCTTATCGACTTTTTCTACCACCAGGTTTTTCGATGCCATTAAACGGTCGAGAACAGCCTTATGGGATGCCAACTTCAATGATGGTAAATTTGCAAAATGCACCCCTAGTATATTCAGAACTCGTGATGACATCACCTTTACAAGGGCCAGGATTTGGGATTAATATGGGTTGAAATAACCAATCTGTAGGAATAAGATATTCAACCCAAATGCCAGGCTTAACGAATACCACTACAGCTTATTTAAGGAAGCAAATGGACGAAAGTAACCACCAAATGGTCCAAATGATGTCCCAAACCATGGGGGAGATCTTTCAGCCTCTAATTCAAAATACTACCCAGACTAATCAGCAAATGGTTGCGCAGATGACGTGCCTTGCAGATTTCTTTGGTGTACCTAACCCTCCTCGACACCCTCAGAGAGAGTATGTCGCAGGAAACCAAGGGGCGATGTTCGAAGAGGACCCCACTAGTAACCAGAACCAACAAAATCTAGGAAATATACCTCAGGTAAATGTACCAAACCAGGGAGTAGTCAAACCCCGTAGGATTCAACCATAAATTCTAGTAGGAGAACAACCAAGGGTGGTTTTGGTGAATAGAGATCAAGATGTTGATAACATCGTATAACAAGTTCGACGTAATGATGTGGCAGAAGATAATAATCTGGTAGCCATGGTCGAAAGGATTATGGTCCAAAATGTGGTAAACTTTGTCCTGCGAAGGCCAAATTACACATCTCTATTATAAGAATACATTCTCCAATCAGAATTACCCCCTAGAATGAAAGTCCCTAAGTTTACTAAGTTCTAGGGGACACCACTGAATCCACTGTCGAACACGTAGCCAGATATGTGATAGAGGCTAGAGAAATCGCGAATAATGAGAATCTTAGGATAAAATACTTTCCAAGTTCTCTGACGAAGAATGCCTTCACGTGGTTTACAACTTTGCCACCTAATTCGATCCATAATTGGACCTAGTTGGAACGGCTGTTTCATGAGCATTTCTTTATTGGACAAACAAAGATTAGTCTGAAAGAGTTGGCTAGTATAAAACGTAAATCCACTGAGCCAATAGATGACTACTTAAATAGATTTTGACAGCTCAAAGCTAGATGCTTTACATAAGTACTAGAGCACGAGTTAGTAAAAATGGCCGCTGGAGGCCTCGATTATTCTATTAGAAAGAAATTAGATATGCAATATCTAAGAGATATGGCCCAATTAGCTGATAGAGTTCGACAATCAAAATGTTTAAAAGAGGAAAAAGCTAGGGCGAATAAGAATAAAAGGGTGGCTTACGTCGAAGTTAATGACGAAGATGAAAAATACTATAATGAGCCAGTCAGTTTCGACGAAGGCGAGATCCTTCTTGCCGAATTTGAAACAAGGCCCACCTTACTCTTGTAAGTTGTTGGCCCCTTCGAATGGGAAAAATCTTGTCGAACCTGAGAAAAATGACGAATTCCCCAAGAAAACTTATACTTTTGACGTTACTAAATATGACAAAATTTTCGATTTGTTAGTTAAGGATGGTCAGATGATAGTACCACCTAGTTCTAAAATGCCTCCTTTAGAACAAAGGAAAAAAAGAGGGTTTTGTAAATATCATAATTTCTTGGGCTATAAGACTTCTCAATGTTTTCTTTTCAGGGATCTTGGTCAGAACGCAATTCAAGAAGGAAGGCTGAAGTTCAGAGAGAAGTCCAAGAACTAAATGAAGATCGATTCAGACCCTCTACCTGTGGCTGATGCTCATTATACAGAGCCAACAGAGGTTCATATGGTCAAAGTTGTTGAAGGCCTCAACAATGAGGTTAATATGGTTGAAATCGCTGATGATTTCAACAATGAGGCTGTCATGGTCAAGGTTACTGAAAATCTCGACCAAGAATTCATGAGGAATTTTGCTACCAGCACTATCAAAAGATTCACCAACAACACTGCTGAGGGTGTTGAGGTTACTGAAGCCGCTGACAAGGGAGTTGCTGAGGACTCCCAGTGGATGTTGGTAACAAAAGAAACCATTGAGGGTTTCGTCCAGATGGATAAGGCTGCTGAGGGCATACAAAAGGAATTGTGCAAGCTTGACATCACTGAGGATGTCGAAATAGAAGTTAATATGGTGGAAATTTCTCACGAGGCACCAATGGAAGTCGGTGATGAACGCCGACAGGAAGAGTACAACAACCTGGCCTTCCCCGAAAGAGGAAGAGAATTTGGTTGATTTTATTCACAGATGTCAGAGGAAGGGGTCTGAAGTCATGTTATGCCCGAGGTGTAACACTGTGTTCGACAAAAAATCAGTGCAGAATCTCGAAGGGGTGCGAAAGGCCAAGCAAAAGTGGGAGAAAACCCATCACGGCCCTAGGAGTTTCGACCCTAAGAGGTCTACGTCGAATAAGGAATAGTCAAAGGCTAGAGCACCAGGAGAAAGGCCTGCTACGTTCAAACCATTTGCTGAATTTTCTAACAGCAAATGGATAAAACCAAATGAGAATAGGGAGAAAGGTCAACAAAGATGGAAAGATTTCGACGTCAACATGGGTTCTTTACTTACCTATTGCAAGGAATATAAATCCTCCAACAAATCGGCCCACATTTTTGAAAATTACAAGGGTAAAAATCCCATGTCAAGGTCGTAGTGGAGGAGAGAGCAGCGAAGGAGGAAAGCCCAAAGGGAGGCTGAATCAAGTACAAACTTACCTACCGAAAGAAACTGAAAGGGAAAAGTTGTCGAAAGATTGCCCATAGGGCGAAAATTGTTTAAGACTCAGGACGAGGTGGCCAGAGAAAAACATGATCGGGCCATAGCAGAAGACGAAATGATGACAGATAACTTCGATTCCGAATCAGAGGCCTCTCTGGACATCATTGTGAATGTAGTATCAGTGTTGCCCAGAGAATTTGATCAGATCATAGAGGTTGAAGATGCTGAAATGGTGGCACACAAACTAGTGTACTACTATATCATGAACAATGGCTGCGTCGAAGAGCAGAATGCGTTCTTTGAACGGCCAGATGAGGCAATGGAGAAACATCTGAAGCCTCTATTCATTACTTGAAAGGTTAAAAATGTTCCAGTGAATAAAATCTTGGTTGACTGCGGCGCTACAATGAATTTGATGCCGAACTTTATGCTGAGAAAGATTGGAAAATTTGATACAGATACTAAACCACACAACATGGTTCTGTCAAATTATGAAGGAAAATTGGCACCACTCTTGGTGTTATACAGGTCGATCTAACTTTCAGAACGGTTACAAGGCCTATAGTTTTTATGGTGGTCGAAACAAATGGCAACTATAATATACTATTGGGGCGAGAATAGATACATGGAATTGGGGTTGTACCATCCTCCATGCCCCGAAGGATCACAATATGGAGGCCAGACGACATCATTGAGAACATTGAGGCTGATCAAGGATATTTCAAGGCCCCAATCAACCACCTCGACAGGCGCCAACTCGATAAGCATTTAGCCAATATTGCTCCATGCAGTACCACTGATTTTGCTTTTACCCCAGACGATGAAGCATACTGCTTATTGCATCTGCACCTCGTCAATGGTTTTAGATGGTATAGAGAGGTGGTAGGTGAGGATGATATTGCATATCATGTGCCTGTACCTGGAATAACCCCGATAGGTTGGGGAAGTGAGTTCAGTGATGATGTTTGAACTCGAAGTGTTGAAGAAGATTTTGGCTTATATAGCCGAGAATAAATTACAAGCGGCCTTAGAAGCTGAAGTTAAAAACATGGCTGATAAGATCATCAATGATTCAAGCAAAGGAGGTCCTGGTAAGGACTTCGACCTGATCAGGTTCGGGAAGAAGAACAAAGGCTCGACGCTATTTATGATGATGAGCCTTTGGGTTTCGAGAAGGATTCTTTGGCAACAAATATTAAAATTCTAGCGCAAGATCCACTCGAAGAAATCGACTTGGGCGAAGGGGCAGTGAAAAGACCTACTTACATCAGCGTTAACATTAGTCCACAACTTAAAGTCGAAGTAATCCAATTGCTGAAGGAGTTCAAGGACTGTTTTGCGTGGGATTATGATGAGATGCCTGGTTTGAGCAGAGATTTGGTCGAACTAAAGCTGCCAATCAAGGCTGGAAAGAAGCCAATCAAGCAAAATCCTAGGCGGTTTGCACCAACAATTCTCTCGAAGATCAAAGAGGAAGTTGAAAGGCTTCTTCATTGCAGATTTATTCGAACTGCCAGGTATGTCGAATGACTTGCAAACATAGTACCAGTTATAAAAAAGAATGGGACTTTGAGGGTTTGCATAGACTTCAGAGATCTGAATGCTACGACCCCAAAGGAAGAATACTCAATGCCTGTGGCAGAAATGTTAGTCGATTTTGCCGCTGGCCATGAATACCTCAGTATGCTCGACAGGTATTCTGGGTATAACCAAATATTTATTGCTGAAGATGATGTCCCTAAGACGGCGTTTCGATGCCCTGGGGCCTTAGGCACTTACAAATGGGTAGTTATGCCTTTTGGCCTAAAGAATACTGGGGCAACATATCAAAGAGCAATGAATACAATCTTCCATAATTTCATAGAAACTTTTATGCAGATTTACATTGATGACATTGTTGTGAAGTCTATTTCAAGGAAGAATCATATTGACTATCTTCGACAGTCATTCGAAAGGATGCGAAGACATGGTCTCAAAATGAACCCTCTCAAATGTGCTTTTTGTGTGCAGGCGGGAGACTTCTTAGGCTTTGTGGTCCATAAAAAGGGAATCGAAATAAACCAGATTAAGGCCAATGCCATCATGGAAGCGAAAGCGCCATCGCTAAAAAAGGAACTGCAGTCGCTGTTGGGAAAGATCAAATTTTTGAGGAGATTTATATCGAATCTCAGCGGAAAGACTCAATCCTTTTCACCTCTACTCCGATTGAGCAAGGAAGGATTCGAATGGGGGCAAGCTCAACAGGAAGCTTTCGATAAAATCAAAGAGTATTTGAGTCACCCTCCAATCCTAGCACTGCCTTGTAGAAGTAGGAGTATGAGATTGTACATATCTGCGTCGGACAAAACCTTAGGGAGCATGTTGGCTCAAGAGGATGAAAATGGCGTCAAAAGAGCCATTTATTACCTTAGTAGGGTTTTGAACGATGCAGAAACTATGTATAGCATGGTTGAGAAATTATGTTTATGCTTGTATTTCTCTTGTACAAAATTAAAGCAATATATAAATCCAGTTGATGTTTATGTTTCGTATCATTTCGATATCATTAAGCATATTTTATCCAAACTTATTTTGCATAGTCGAATTGGTAAGTGGGCGTTAGCATTAACTGAATACTCCCTAACGTATAGACCTTTAAAGGCCGTTAAGGGACAAGTGGTAGCAGACTTTATTATCGACCACTCTATAAGCGAGAACGTGTCGAATTATATTGAACTTAAACCTTGGAAATTATATTTCAACGGCTCAAGTCATAAAGATGGCACATGCGTAGGAGTCTTGATTATTTCTCCTAACAAAATCCCAACAAAATTCAAATACAAAGTCGAAGGTCTCTGCTCGAACAATGAAGCTGAATATGAAGCCTTAATAGCCAGACTTGAAATTTTGTTGGAATTGGGGGCAACTCGAGTCGAAATAATGGGAGATTCAGAGTTAGTCATCAAACAGATTACAAGTGAATACAAGTGCGTGAAAGAGAATCTCATCATGTATTTTGTAATAGTCAATAGATTACTGAAGAAGTTCGAGGTGGTGAGTGTTCAACACATACCTCGACTGGAGAATCATGTAGCCAATGACTTGGCTCAAATTGCTTCTAGTTACAATATTTCTAAAGAAAAGTTGCAAGACGCAATCGAAGTCAGATGTAGAGTTGTGTCAACCAGATTATCCCCATCAGATTTGGAAGCTACAAAGTTAGGGTGCGCTGATAAGGAAAATTTTGAGATTTTAGTCGTGGATAGTTTTACGGACGAAGATTGGAGGAAGCCAATAGTAGAGTATTTGCAAAATCCAACAGCATCTGCAGAGCGAAAACTCAGGTATCGAGCTTTGAGTTATGTTCTTTTGGGTAATGAATTATTTAAAAAGACCCATGAAGGAGTCTTGCTTAAATGTCTTAGTGAATCGGAGGCATACCTAGCCCTTTCGACTGTCCATAGTGGGGCATGCGGGGCACATCAAGTAGGCCATAAAATGAAATGGCTCTTGTTTCAACAGGGCATGTATTGGCCTACCATGTTGAAATATTGTATCGAATTCGCCAAAGGATGTTAAGAGTGCCAAGTGCATGCAGGTATACAACATGTTCCTACAAGCAAACTACACTCCATAGTCAAACCATGGCCCTTTAGGGGTTGGGCTTTGGATTTGGTTGGTGAGATTCGACCAGCGTCATCAAAGAGTCAAAGGTACATTTTGGTAGGTATTGATTACTTTACGAAGTGGATCGAAGCTATACCTTTATCAAATGTTGACAAGGAGGATGTGATCGAATTCATTAAGAAACACATCATCTAAAGATTTGGAATCCCAGAAACTATTACAACGGATCAGGGATCTATTTTTACTGGTCGAAAGATGTAGGAATTCGCTAAAGAGATGGGTTTCAAGATGTTAACCTCTACACCTTACTATGCTAAGGCTAATGGTCAAGTGGAAGCAGTGAATAAGGTAGTGATTGGGTTGATCAAGAAACATGTGGGAAAGAAGCCGAGGAATTAACACAAGACATTAGACCAAGTTCTCTGGGCATGTCGAACTTCTCCCAAAGACGCAACTAACACTACTCGTTTTCCTTTGACTTTTGGATACGATGCAGTTTTACCTATAGAAATCTACTTACAATCAACAAGGATCCAAAGGCATCATGAGATCCCTTCTGAATCCTATTGGAATATGATGTTAGATGAGTTAGTAGATTTGGATGAAGAAAGACTTAAGGCCTTAGAGTTGTTTAAAAGGCAAAAGAAAAGGTTAGAAAAGTCTTACAATAAAATGGTTAAAGTAAAGACTTTTTCTCCTGGAGAATTGGTTTGGAAAGTAATTTTGCCTATGGATCGAAAGGTTAGGTCTTTGGGAAAATGGTCCCCTAAGTGGTAAGGTCCTTTTCAAATCATACAAGTTTTTTCAAACGGTGCCAATGAGATTGAAGAGGTAGATGAAGATAAAAGAACCTTGAAAGTAAATGGTAATTATTTGAAAAAATATAAACCTGTACCTCAAGAATTGAAAATTATTTATGAGTAATTGCAGAAAAATTGGTCGAAGCCAACTTGGTATATAACTGCCAAAATGGCTCAATTCATTACATAAAAAGCCTTGAAGGGCTGAGAAATGTTGTACTAAAAACAAAATGACAAAATTGGAAAAGAAACTGCAAGTTAAAAAGGTAGGTTGCTCTTCATCTTAAGATACTTCAACCTGTGAAGCTCAAGACGTTTCTCGCATGAAATTTTGTCAAGTTTAAGCTTGGCAACTTCTGCTTCCAGCCGTTGAGCTTTGTCGAGGAATTCCAATGCAATTTTTAACTCTCTGACCACTTCAGATTCATTAGAGGCTAGCAGTTCAGCGTTACGTTGTTCATCCTTAGAGATCTTGGCTTGCAACTCCTCGATTTTTTTCCTCTAGTTGGCAATATTGGCTTTATTGTTTTTGACCTCCAAGTTGTGTTGCTCTTTCATCTTTTCCAACTCTCCCACCCTAGCTTCTGATTCAGAAGCAGCCTTCCATGCAGCAACCTCGCTTCCAGATTTGGTCTCAAGTGCATCATTGATCTGAGCAGCTGTTTAAGATCGGCGGTGACTTAGTCGATCATGGTACCAAGCTCCGGGATGATGGTTGCAGTATCAGGGGAGACGGTTTAGAGATCAACCTGTTTGAGAAGGGTCTTCAATTAAAGAGAGGCGGTGGCATCTGACTCTAGAAGTCTTAAGAGGTTACCTTTGAAGACTTTGTCTTTTATCTTCAGAAGTGCCCCAGAAGCTGTCGAAGCACTTAAGCTACTCTCGGAAGAACTACCTCGTTTGCTAAGGACAATTTTCAGATATTCACGGGGGTTGGTCACCTTGAGACGATTAAGTTCTTCTTCAGAGAGAGCAAAAGCTATCCCGGCCGAAGGTTTAGTACTCTCAGTAGTTACATCAACCTTGGGAGAAGCTGTGTGTTCTCTTTGGACCTGCTCTTTGGCAAATTTACTTCCAGCTTTATCTTCGTCATCCTTATCATCATCATCGTCATCATCATCTTTCTCATCTTCATCATCATCATCATTATCGTCACCTCCATCATCATCACCATCATCTCCACCAGCTTCAGGATGGAACATTGATTGGTCATCTTCTTCTTCATCCATTTCATCATCTGGGATAGCAGCGTCTGGACCAGCATTATTTGGGTCTTTGTTGCCTGAGAGTTCGACCACTGGGGAGTTATTTTCAGAAGATTTCTCACCCAGGGTATTGCATTCATCCATAGTTGTTGTCTCTGTATTAACCTCTTCAGGAACGCTTTGGTCATGATCCTCTTCATGCTCAGAGCCACTTGTCTGAGATTGTTGAGTGGCAGTCTGTGCAGACAAAGTCGGAACTTCTTTCACATCAGGTTTGTTGATTTGGTCAAGGAGAGTAGTTGGAGAAGGAGAGTTGGTTATTGGTTGGGTCGAGGTACCTGTACCATCCTGAAATTACAAGTAAATAAGATTAAGTTAAAACAAAAGAAGACCAGTAAGGTAGATAGATAAGGGAGATTACAATTACCTTAAGTTCCTCGACTCTAGGGCTGGACTTGTCACTTTCGAGCTGAACCGGAGTTGCCTTCGACGTACCCTGAGGAGAAGGCTCCAAGTTACTTCGAGTCATCGACGCTTGAAAATCCTTTTCAACCTTTATCTTAGGCTGACTGGAAGTCTCAGTGATCCTAAGATGTTTCTTCCTCTTCTTGGTTTTTTTATCCTTAGGTGGAGAGTGATCATCATCATCCGATTCGAGCACAATTTGGGTAGTAGCCCTTTTGGATTTCTTCTTTTGGGGAGTAGGAGGTGGTCGTCGAGAACTCTAAGAAAAAGTCAAAGTGTTAGAAGGCATAACTATACACAGCACATGAAAACTTAGTGAGCAAAAGTTACCCTTGTGGCTGGTTCGCTCTCTTCTTCGACTGGTCTTTTAGCTGCAATTTTCTTCGGTTTGACAGCTGCAAATAAATAAAACAGTTACAAGTCAGCAAGAACACTCAAGTAAGGGAAATATAAAATTCGAAAATCTTCATTCCACACCTTCATAAATTTTGGATTCGATGCGAACATCTTCGATACTGATATGAAGTGGTCCTTTGAAACCATATAGGGTGTGTACTTAGTCGGAACCACCCGCTGAGCCTTTGGTTTCGACTGCTGACAAAGGATCTTTATAGAATCTCCACAAACGAACCAGTCTGGAAATGGAGGGGCAATGGCCACTCCAAAATCAGTAGACGACAGTCGAGGAAACTTGAGAGGAAATAATTCAAAAGCCAATTTGTAGCGTCGCTCAGGCGGCACACACGAAGGGATTTTAAACTCTCTATTTTCTTTAAAAATAATTCCTTCAGAGTAACAACAGCTTCGCAGACGGTTCGACTAAGATCATCTGGGCGATAAATAGTTTCAAAGAACTTTTGGAATGACTGGATTTCCTTGATGTGTGTAGAATTAACTTTCTTGGTTTTCTCCTGCACATAGAGAAAAGCTTCATAAATCAGCTAAGTGAAGGAAGAAACATCAAACAACTTCTCAGTGTAGTACTTCGACCACCCTTGGTAAAATTTTGGAGTGCAGAAGCAACTAGGCTCAAAGTTGACCGGAGAAAGGAACTCTTTGTATGCATGGTGAGCCATCTGTGTCGAGGCCATTTCTTTAGTATAGCTAGTGTGATGGAGGAGGAGGTGTCCTTTCTTTTCATATAGATATCTTGGGAGGGTTTGAACTAAACCAAACCGGCGAGCAACTAGATTGGGTTGGAAAGCAATTAAAGAAACTTGACCTCTTCCTAGATTGAGTCGAAGGGTTAAGAGTCTTGGTATCAGAAAAGCCTCCCAGATCAACTTTGATTCCTCTTCTTGGGCTCTACCTAAGGTAGGGAAAGGCCGAGTAAACCACTTAAGGCCATACTTCCTTCCAGCGAAAGGGGCCATGCTTGAAGTAAACTCATGGCATTTGGCGAACATCTCTATTAAGCTAAGAAATGTTGGCCTGAGTAATTGGCCCTCTTCGTTGGGAATTAGATTCACTAAGCGGGTCCCTTCGACTTGCCGGTCTTTGATTTCTTTGGCACTTTCTTTGACGGTTCCCTTGTTCGGAAGGCTGGCTTCGAAAGAGGCATTTAGCCATAGTTGAAGCAGCCAGAGGGACCCCGACAGTAAAAGCTTTCCCCCTGCGGCTAGTTTTTTTGAGTTGAGTGACGCCTTCACTCAAGGACTCGTAGAGGTGTCCCAAAATCATTTCGCTCAGACAAATGTCTCGATCGTTGTGAAGTTGGGTGGCAAGCGTGAGGAATTTTTTGGCCACTTGCAGGGATCTCGAGTAGAACACGCAGTGTGACAGCCAAATAGTCAGAAAAGCTATGTGCTCTTGGTCAGTGACATTAGTGTTTTTGGGGTCGTAATAATGTTTGATGAAATTCGGGTAAGTGGGTTTAACAGATGCAAAACCTATTTGGTCTTCAGAGTCTAGTTCTGGGTCATATGGCTTCCCAGTTGGTTTTAGCCCTGTAATAGCAACTACATCAAATAGTGTGGTGGTCATCATCCCACAGGGGAGATGAAATGTATAGTGGGTGTTATCCCAAAAGTAAAGAGATGAAACTAGCATGGTCGAACATTATGCAGGCCATGTTCTCGACAGCAAGATAAGGTCGTAAATCCCTAAATCTTTCCAAGTTTGGGCTTTAGCCTTTTCTACATTGGTTAGCCAGCTCAGATAAAGATCAGAATCTTTGAAGGATGAAGTTTCCCTAAATATCCTAGATCCGTCGTTCATGTAATGTAAATCTATGTTGTTGAGAGCTACAGTGTCAGGAGCATTGACATCTACCTTAGACTTATTAGCTTGCCCTATGGGTTTGGTCTTATGGTAGGAAGGGAAATACTCGCTAAGTTTCTCATAATCGGTATCTAGAGAAGACAAAGGGCCAGATAAAGCATATGGCTTACCAGAAACAAGAACAGGGATTAATACCTGGGATTCGTAGATACTTCTCTTCTCTTTCTCAAGCGGTTCTAGGATGCATTGTAGATTCTTCACTATCTTTGGCCCAACAAGCGTAGCAAAAGGAGGAAGTTGAGATTGGGTCCTTGGGTCTTTTGGTTTTTCGACTTTCCTGGTATCTTTGATGTTGGAGGTTGAAGATGCCATTGTTGAAGAACAAGAAACTTGGGTTGTTTACTAAGGAGTGAGAAGCTGGAAAGAGGGTAAAGAGTTTGAAGCGTAAAAAGAAAAAATGGGTTAGAGAGAAACTATTTAAAGGCGATGTAATATCAACAGACCTCAAATCAGCATTAAAGAGCTAGTGCTTTAGTGGGACACATGTCTCGCTAGGAGTGATATATGGGACAGTGGCAATTACTGCCTATATCTCCTAGGTTTTAGGAGGTATGATGATGGCTAGTGATTTGGTGCGCTTTGAGGAGATTTTTTCAGAGATTGTCATGATGACCATGACATCACGGAGGGGTTCAGAAGAAACTGAACAATTTTTGGAACGTGGAAATCTTAGTTATATCAAACACCCACGTAAGGTAAAAATAAGGCGTTGAATGTTATTGTCAAAAAATGCCCTTTTCTTCAATGACGTCGAAAAAGATTTTTGGGGGGCAATTTGTTAGTTCCCAATTTCGATGCCTGATGTTGGGTTAAGAGTCTTTCCTAAGAGATAGAATTTCTGAAGTTTTATGAGGCTTCGACAGAAACATGGCTATAGGAAAATCCAGTCGAAAGCTATCCTTCTGCAGAGAAGAGAAGGTTTAAAAGACTTAGAAATATTTCTAAAGAGTTTGGAAGGTTTTTTCGACCGAAGACTAGGGAGTACCGTTTGACGCGAAGATTTGAATTCAAAGATAGGAGGGAACAATTATTTCTATCCGATCTTGAAGAAAGACATGTGGCGTTCATCTAAGAAGGGAAGACATGCACGACACCATGTGTTTCGCCCTGAGTAGTGGCCCGTTAGTGGGTAGTTACTTTTAACCATTATAAATAGCAAGTCTTAGGAATAAATTTGGGGGTGTTCCATTGTATACAAAACTCATGTGCTCAAAGTACCAGCGTAGAGAAACGAGCGTGTGAGAAAGTATGTTGAAGTAACACCATTTTTTACAATTCAATGCAATTTACTAAGTTTCTTTCATTAAAGTCTCTTTTCATTTCATGCAAGTTATACTTCTGCATTTACCAACCTTTTCGACTTAAAGCTTTCTCTTTTAAAGCCCTTTTTTATCTTCAAGTTATTTTACATTTCTTAAAGAAATCCTTTTTACTTACTTAGTCTGTCGAAGTATTCGTAACATTTTCTGGAAACTACATAAGAAACCAATTTAGCACATGTCCAAGGATTTAGTGTGGTCGATCCTGTAAGTTACACAGTTTTACACAAAATTGATAGACCAAGGGTTGTTTACTATTTTTCCCAGTAAACAGTTCCCACCTCAAATATTTCATTTTTGCTCCAACTTATTGCATTCCTTTTGCTCATTCACTCACATACCTATATACACTCATACATGCACCTTCTTCTAGTTCAAGGGTTTTCTAGAGAGTAAAAACCTAAATGAAACCAGATTACAAATTTACCCATAATCTTCATCCCTTATTCTATGTATACACATAATTAAACTACACATAATCATTTTTCAATTGAGTGATCATCTAGATTACGGTTGATAATGTCCAATTAGGTTTGGTGTAAGCGAGAATATTGGGTTGCGAACTTTGTGTGTTTCAAATAAGAAAACCAAGGTGGTGTTTCCTTCAAGATCAATGTGATTTGAAGGTTTTGGATAAGATCACGTAAACACGGATTCGACCTAGTGGAGGCCTTGGGACAAGATGGTTTTCTTGCAAGGGAGTAGCGCGAGACAGTGAATTGTGTTCGGGAATCTTGGATTTCAACAAGTTTCGTGCTCAGGATAATCAGAGGATTATAGCCGCATTGTTGGTCACTTAATCAAGCATTGATCAAGGGTTTGGAGGTGCAAGAATTAGCACAGATCATAGGGATTTTGGGGTTTGAGTTCTTCATCTCTTGTATAAATAATTTTGCAAAGTTAAGGTTAATTGCAAGTATCTCAATTAAATTTTGGTTTGAGGGGAGACGCACCCATTGCGAGGCCGATTGGGGATCTGCCTAAACAAATCTTTGTATATCTTTATCACTTTAATTTTCTTTAATTGTTGTTCTTGCAAATTATCAATTTCGTTGTTGTTTCAATTAATTCGATTGTAGTTTTTTTAACTTTCTTTTAAATTGTTGTTGTTGATATAATCACAATCACTTTGGTTATGATTGGCATTTTACATCAACAAAATAAATTGAATTTTCAAATGTGATCAATCACACACAAAGTGTTCAATAAATTGTTTGTGTGTATTTTTATCGCTTTGTGTTCATTGGAAATAAGCATTACGAATAGCTTTGCATTTAATTGATTTGTAGCTTGATTGTTGCTAAACATTTACGTTCATTATCATTCAGTTTGGTTTGTGATACGTATATAGCTTTTCGATAGTAGGTTTGTTTAGACGATTCGATCCGGGTCATTTTTCCGTTGTGCCATATTTTTGAAAACAAATTTTTGCAAAAAGATTTTGGTTGTAAGATTTGTGATCTATTTACCCCCTCTAGATCGAAGCCTATCATCTAATAAGTGGTATCAAGATTTCTGGTTCATTCCGTGCTTGAGATATATTTCTTCAAAGAATGGCTACCGAACCTAAGGGTGCGTACAATAGAGCGCCAATTTTCATAGGCGGAAATTATGGCTATTGGAAAGCTCTTATGCGTATTCATGTCAACTCCGTTGACAAAGGTATATGGGAAGTTACCCAAAATGGTTTGAATGAAATAACTATGACCATTGCGGAGGGTGTTACCGTACCTAAATTGAAAGCACAATGGGATCCTAATGATTGGAAATTGTGGTCACGTGATTGGAAAGAGAAAAACATTCTCACTTCCGCTTTGGGAGTTGATGAGTTTTATCGCGTTTCTCATTGTGAGACCGCAAAGGCTATGTGGGACGCATTAGAGATTGTCCATGAGGGTACTAATGATGTCAAACAAGCTAGAATCAACACATTGAATCAATAGTTTGAGTTTTTTCGTATTGAGCATGGTGAAACCATTGCGGATATGCGAAAACAGTTCACTCATCTCATAAATCGGTTAAAAGCACTAGGTAATCCTGTTTCCAATGAACATGCTACTAAAAAAGTTTTGAGGTGTTTAAGTAGGGAATGGTAGCCCAAGGTCACCGCCATCAAGGAGGCAAATGATCTTAAGTCGATTGATCTCACTATTTTGTTTGGTAAGTTGGAAGAGCATGAGTAAGAGCTCACTTGCTTAGGAAAATACGAAAGAGAATATGAAAAGAGAATGAAGAATGAGAAAGGGAAAGAAAAAGAGGAAGGCAAGAAGTCTATAGCTCTAAAGACTTATAGCTTAAGGCCTTCATATTGTGAGAATTGTGGTAGTGAGAGTTATGATGACAAGAATTCTTGTGAGGAAGATATGGAGTTGTTCGTAAAGAGATACCAAAGATATGTAAGTAAGAACGATGTTAAAAATTATGACAAGAACATAGCCAAGTTTAGAAGGTTCGCAAGTTCCTCTAAGGATGATAAAAAAAATACAAAGAGCAAGCTTAGAAGATCTTGCTATCATTGTGGTGAAATTGGTCATTATAGACCGGAATGTCCCATGAGAATGAAAGTTAAAAAGAGGAGCCATGACAAGTCCTATAGGAAGTCTAGAAAAGCTCATGTTGCTTGGGAAAGTCCAGGTGACTCCTCTAGTGATGAAAGCACAACTTCAAGTTTGGAATCGGCTCGAATTTGTCTCATGGCAAAAATGAAGAAAAAGAAGAATGTAAGTTCCTCTAAACTTAAATCCACTAATGATTCATCCTATTTTGAATTACAAAAGGCCTTTGAAAATCTACATAAAGAAGCCTTAAGAGCTTTTAACAAGTTACCTTCACATGAAAAAGTAATTTTAAATTTAGAAGCTAAAGTGCTAGAATCCGAAAGGAAGTTCAAGGCTATTAAGAAATCTATGATAGAAATTCAAGGTGACAAGAGAGAGGACATAATACCTCATGGGTATGGTTGTGAGTATTTTCATAATAGGCAAGAGAAATTCAAATCTCTTCAAGTCAAGGTAGATGATGCCTTAAAACCTAAGATTGTGTTTGCTATTGCTCCTTCTAAGGTTGAAAAGCCTTGGAATAACTTTAAAAAGACACATAGACATATGTATAAGGATTTTAATAGCAAGGACATGTCTCATAAAAACCTATCTTGTCATTATTGTTGTAAAAAAGGACACACCATTGAAAAGTGCAAATTTAGGAAGTTATTTGTTTCTAAAGGAGCTGTTCAATGGTTGCCTAAGAGAAATTTTGATCTCACTCACTCTCAAGGACCCAATGAAAATTGGGTACCTATTGCCTTTGTTTAAAAATTTCAGGTTGAATTTCTTGAATCTACCAAAAAGATGTGGTATTTTGATATTAGATGTTCAAGGCATATGACGGGTGACATATCTCTCTTAATTAACTTTGTGCCAAAGAGAAAGCGATTTGTCACATATGGAGATAATAACTAAGGTGTTATACTTGGAAAAGGTAGTGTAGGTAATTCCTCATCTACTACTATCTCTGATGTAATGGTAGTTGATGGCCCTAAACACAATCTTCTAAGCATAAGCAAACTATGTGACAAGGGTTTTAAGGTTACCTTTACAAAAACTTGTTGCTTGTTTGTGCATGATGAAAAGAAAGAATGTGTGTTTAATGGTGTGAGGGTAAATAATAATTAAATTCTAAATCTAGATGAAGTTTTCTTGGGTGGAACTAAGTGTCTAGGCACCATGAGTGAAAACTCTTCGTTGTGGCATAGATGCCTAGCCCATCTTAACTTTGACCTATTGAACAAAGTATCCTTGAAAGATTTAGTAATTGGTCTACCTAAAATAAAGTTCACTAAAGACCATCTATGTGAGGCTTGTCAAAAGGGGAAGCAAACAAGAATTTCTTTTAAATCGAAAAAAATTGTTTCTACCTCTAGACCTCTTAAGCTTCTCCACATGGACCTTTTTTGTCCCTCTAGGACCAAGAGCATAGGTGGAAATTACTATGGCTTTGTTATTGTAGACTGTCGCTCTCGGGATTTTCATCCAAGAACAAACGCGAAAGTGGCACCGAGTCAGAGTCGCCAGCAATGTGTATTTATCCCAAGAGAGGGAAAGGAAACACTGCATATACCTGAAGGAAAGGAAAGAGCATGGTCTTGTGACCAAGAAAACTGGGTTCGGGAGTTGATTACGTGAGGGGAAGGTATTAGCACCCCCATGCGTCTATCGTACCCGATGGGATCCACGCTTGCTGTCTCGATCAAAGGGTGTAGGAAACTGGAAAGGAGCTGCTAACTGGAGAACTGGAAATGAAAGATAGATAGGAGAAAGGGAAAAAGGAAAGAAGTGACTCGATAGGACATTATCGTTGTCCTAGGCCTACGTATTCCCTCAGTGCAATGGGAAAGTCAGAGTCAACGTAGTTCGACGGACTACGGGGAAAGGTTGCTCATTGAGATATCGCATCTCGTGCCTACGTATCTTTAGTCAAACGAGAAAGAAGAATCAGAGCAAACGTAGTTCGGCTCAACAAGGGTTGCTTTGTTTGTGTTTTTTAATGGAAACGTCAGAGTGTGCGTCCCAACAGTTAGGTGTTGCAGCTCGCTGTATGGAGACTTAGGCGTTACCTGTTTGTGGTAGAACGGACATGACGAGTCCTTAAGAAAGGAGTGAAGGAGATGAGAAGATAATTGTTTGTTTGTTTTTGTATTTTGAAAAGAAGTGTTTTGATTATTTTGTGTTTTGTAACACGTATTGTATTTAAGTCCTTCATGTAGGATCGGATGCCTCGCATATCGACTCAAGACGGGACGTACGCTAAGCATTCTAAGAAAATGAGAGAAGACCCCTCACTATCTCATTCTCACATGAAAGGCTCAAATACAATGCATGCTATGCCTTCTATTAAGTGTTTTTGATTTTGTTTTAAGATGAGAAGAAGAGAGACTCAAATGGTTGAGAAAGGTAAAATCTAATGAGGGAGACTAAGACTCAAACCCTAAAGTTATCATACATGGATGTTCCTATGGTTAATGTGCTTTAAGAAACCCAATCCTAAGAGAAAGGAGAAGAAGAGTGAATTAAACAACTCACTTCTAAAGTAGAAGGTGAGTGATAACTCAAAAGGGAGGAGAAAGAAGTTATTCAAGGAAAGCATATAAATGCTTATCACAATCACAAGTTGAATGATTAAAAGAGCTAAGAGAAGAGGAAGGAAAGAAGTGTGTGTGGAAGCATATCCACACACTTACCATTTGCACCTACATGAAAAGGTTAGTTCAAAAACTATTTACAAGTAGTGAAATAAGGAAAGGATAACAAGTAGTGATCAAACAAGCTAAGAATCAATGAAGAAAGATCCTAAGAGTTGAAAATCAATACAGATCAGAACCTATGTTCTAAGTATGTTCTCTAAGGTTAAGAGATCAATCACACACAAACTATGCACAAGCAATGCCTTACACATCCAAGAAATGCACTTATGAAAGGAATAGATGGAAGATGAGTGGAAATGCAAAGTGAACATGCAATAATGCTTCACAAAAGTTAAAAGTCAGAACCATATACCATTTAGAAATGTCTTCTAATGCATATGAATCATCATACAAATCATGGATGCAATGATTCAAGTAGAAGAGATTGGATGAAGAAGAAGTAAGGAGAATAGAAACAAGTTCAATTAGATGCACAAAGTGCCATATTAAAAATGCATAACATGTGAAATGATTATGAATGCATATGGACAGTAGTATACAATTGATGAGATGCAAATGGGATGAATGGAAGGTCATACAAAATGCACACATAAAACATGTAGAACATAAGAAGAGAAGATGCAAGAATTAGGTCAAAAATATTCATGTAAAGATGCAATTTGGAACAACCATGTACAAGCGACAAGGAATGAAAACAAATGACCTATAATCATGGTTTAAGATGACCTATAATATCATACAAATGACCTATAATATCATACAAAGTAAACACAAGAGGTGGCACAAGTGCCTCAACAAAATCATATGAGAATGAAGTAGAAGAATGTGCATACATGTAACTTCAAATACAAGGCATCAAACAAATATCAAAGCACATGAGAAAATTGTAAAAATAGATCCTAAATAATCCAAGTCAGAAGCAAAAACATGTACCAAAACTCATAGCAAAACTCAAAAGAAAACATGACCAAAGAATTTCACAAAATCACATTGAAACAAACCAAAAGGAAGTGTAAAGATGAACATGCAAACATGTGATAAAATGAATTTAAAAATCAAAAGAAAATTGGTTTAGATGATTCAAGATGTCCTTTAACCAATACAAAAAGAATGGATGAAAAACAGTGTATGAGATAAGAAAAATAAAATTTACAAATTCAAGTGTTCATGAAGAAACTCACTCAAAAAGAAATTGAAAAGAAATTATGTAATTATGTGCAAAAATTCATAAAATCAGAATTAAAAATGATAGAAAATTATTTAAATGTGTCAAGAACACATATGAATTAATTTGGAATTTTTAGATGAGTTTTGGTATTTTTAAAAAATAGAAAATGGAAATAATATGAAAAAGAAATAAAAAAAAACAAAAGCAATGAAGTGGGGTGCAGCGTGAGTAATTTACATGTTGAAAAATATTTGGGCCTAAAAAAAGGGTGTGTGAAAAGTAATTGTCAACCCAGTCCAAATGTGCGCGCGTGTGTGTGAGATAGGGTGTATGTGCAGTCAACATGTGACTCAATTAGGGCCATAGGATCAAGCAGTCAACCATCATCAAGAAAATTATTGCAATCATACGGATGAAAACGCGTGTACATGTTAATCACCAAACACACACACATGCAAGCGTCTGAGACAAAAAATGAGATCACGTGAGAGGCCACACATTCATTAATGTGTTATCAAAATAAGGAACGTTGGATCATGTGAATCAGACGACCACGACATAATCTGAGAATTAAACCCTAGAAACCCTCACCGACCGGAGAATGAACTCCGGTCATCTTCTCCGGCCACTCTCCGGCCACCTGCAAGTATCACATTTCCCAGAAACATACAAACCGCACATCAAAATGAAGAGGAAGTTGAGGAGATCATGAATCTACATTTAATTTCCACATATCAAGCATATACACAGCAAACCGAACAAAAACATCTTGCCCTAGAAAATGATTCTAAGCACCTAGAGTGCCTATCACTAGCCAGAACTCACACTGCTTCTAGTAAGCTTCAAAAAACACATCAACAAGCTAAAACAAGATAGAATCGTGCAAGCAAAGTTAGAGAAATTCGCACCAGAAACTGTGAAGAACTTTGAAGCAAAAGAAAACCAGAGAAGCACTTGATCTTGAGCTTAAGTTGAGCAAAATAAATGCTAGTATTCCTTAGATCTTGAAGAGAACAAAGATGAAATGATGACTGCAGTGAGTTTGTGCTTGAAGAGGTGAGGTTGTTCTTGCTTGCTCTTGCACAATAATGAACAAATGATGAAGATGATGATGAAATGTAGAAGAAACTCGTGCCAAAGAAGCAAGAACTCAGAGAGAATGTTCAGAGAGAAAGATGAGAATGATTGGTGAAATTTGTGAAATGAATCAAGTCCCTTTGAAAATTCTGTGTGAGTTAGATTATATATGTGAGGTTAGAAGCTTAACTCATGGTTAAGTGAGTTGGTTAAATGAGTTTGAGCTGGGTTAAATGAGTCCAACCTAACTAACTGAGTTAAGTTAGTTATGGCCGAGTTAGTGAGGTTTGGATATGGTGTGGAAAGTTCATAATACTATGGTGAGGATAATGGAGAAAGAATGGTGGTGATGAAGTCATTGCTGCAGACAGCTTGTAGAGCAAGTTTCTGTTTTCCTTTTTAGTATATGATAGCAGTATGGCATGTATGTATGTAAGGGATATGTTGGTTCAAATGAAGTAATGAATGGTTGGTGTAGTGTATGCGTGTGAATTGAATTTCAGCAACAAGAACAATGTCAAACACTTCCAACTTTGGCAACTTGATATAAATGAAAACATGGATCTTTGGTGATGAATATCTCTCACTTGGATGGATGATACTGTACAATTTTGGTGGCAAATGAAAGATGGAATATGGGAGAATAAGTTTGATGTTGAAATGAAGATGAATTAAAGCCTTTAAGATGGTGGAAAATTACTTAGAACATCAAGGTACCAAAACTGGTTTAAGGGCGTGTGACCTGGTAGGCTGGCATGGCATCATGACTTGTGAATTTCAGCATGAACCCCTCAACTTTGGACCACTATAACTCACTCATAACTTGTTCCAATGGAAAAATGTCCAACATCAAAATTGAAAAGGACATTGAGGTGAACAACTTTGATGTTCAACATTTTTTCATTTGAAGCATTCTTCAATGAGAAAAATGGCTTGACATTTTGCCCACTGTCGCTCACGAAAGATTCGCATCCAACGGTACAAACGCGAGAGTGGCGCGGAAAAACAGAGTCGCCAGCAATGTGTATTTATCCCAAGATAGGGAAAGGAAACACTGCATAAACCTGAGGGGAAAGGAAAAGAGCATGGTCTTGCGACCAAGAGAACTGGGTTCGGGAGTCGGTTACGCGTGAGGAAGGTATTAGCACCCCCACGCGTCCATCGTACCCGATGGGATCCACGCTTGCTTGTCTCGATCAAAAGGTGTCGTCAACTGGAGCTCCACTGCTGCTGGAAAGGAGAAGGTATGGGAAATAGGAAAAAGAAAGGAGAGAGAGAGAAAGAAACAAATGTAAGGAAAATAAAAGAAGTACTCGAATGGGCCCTACCCCACTGCCTACGTATCTCATCGGGAGCATGAGAATCAGAGCGACGTAGTTCCCCTCACTTGGGGTGGATTATGTTTTTTAGGGAACGACTTACGTTCTAGCTCAGGTGTTGCAGCTTGCTGTATGGAGACTTAGGCGTTACCGTCTTGCAAGAGAAAGAGAAGAAGCACGTTCGTACGTTGGGAGTGAGTGAGATGAGAAAAGAATTCCCGAAGGAAAGACGTTATTGTTTGTTTGGAGTTTTTTAGCAAGAAGTGTTTTGTTACAGTTATTTGTAACTTGCATTGAACCAAAGTCTTAAATACAGGAATGAATACTTTGCGCATCGTCCCCAACAGGACGTACACTAGGTATCCTAGAAGAATGAGAGGAAGCCCCTCATTCCCCACTTCCCACATAGAAGGCTCAAGCACAATACACGTTAACCTTTATTAAGTGTTTTTTTACTTTTATTTTTGAGATGAGAAGAGAGACGACACAAAGGAAACTCTAAAGGGAAAACTAAGAGTCCTAATGTTATCATGCATGGATGTCCTATGGTTAGTGAGGCTTAGGAGGAACGACTACCTAAAACCTAATGCTAACCCTACTCCAAGCTTAATCAAAAATTAAGTTGGACTAGGTAGCTCTAAGGGGAAAAGAATCCAAGACTTAATCAAGTCTTGAGATTCATGGGATGAGAAATAATGAGAGAGAAAAAAGAAAATCAGGAATTAATCAGAAATTAGAATTATCAATTAATCAGGAATATCCAACTAAAATGAAGTGCTAATTAAGAGCAAGATTAAAAGTTAACAAAAATTATCCAAGTGAGGAATAAAATGCTAATTAAGCAAGATTAAATTCTAAGCAAAGAAAATTAATCTAAAATGAGAACTAATATTAAAGTTAATTAGAATTAATTTCTAATTAAAAGAAAATTAATTCTAAAGAAAAAATTAAATCTAAAATTAATCTAACTAATTAAAAAAAACTCTAATCAAGTTCTAAAATTAGTTACTAAGAAAAGTTTTAAGTTCTAATTAATATTTAATTAACTAAAACTAAAACTAAATAAAATAACCAAAGGGGGGGGGGGGGGGGGGGGGTGAACAGCATTCTGGGAGGTGCAATCAGCAGATTCAGGCGCTGGCCTTTATGTTGTTGGCCCAATAACTTTTCCTTTGCAGCCGCGGGGGGTGTGGTAAGCAAGCAGGTATCCTCCCTCTCAGCCAAGGGGGTGCGTGCAGTGGACCTTCAGTCAACAAAGTTGACTAGGAAAGAAACCCTGGCCGTTGATTCGTTGCTATGATGATGATGGACAAAATGAACGGTTGCAAGCTGAGGGAGTACGGTATAGGAATGTGAATAACACGCACTGGATTGAAAAAGAAACCTACCGGACGGTGACAAGTGTCACCGCCGGAGTGGTCCGTCCGATCACCCTCTTATCCCTTCATATCTTCATAAGCTGTGAATTAACACACAAATCTCTCCTCCTCCCAAAACGTCCGTCTCTCTCTTTCTTTCTCCACTCTCTAACAAAAACTCAACCGCCTGAAACCTAAATGGCCGGAGAAGGCCGGTGGCCGCTGTCTTCTCCGGCAGTCAAACATCTCAAAACACGAAACGCAAAACACTAACCCTAAGTGAATTTCCTCCCTGGTTACGAATCCGACGCTAGTTTTCTTGAATACTCAATCTATTAGCGGGATCGAAGCACCCGGTCTTCCCTCAACCTCTCCGCGAACGCCATCTTCAACTCTTCTCCTACAATCTCTCTCCAAAACAGAGCCACAACCTCTCTCCTTCACCTTTCATTCGCACTCTCCACCACCGCGATTCACGGTCAAAACACGATACAAATCGTACGACGACTTCGAATCGCAGAATCCATCAAATCACCGCAAAATGCAAATACAAGCAGAATAAACACAAATCGACAATCAACAACATCATGAAATCGGAGTTTGGATCGAGGACGTACCTATCGGAGTGCATCCGATGCGCCTTCAAATTGGCGGCGATGAATGAACCAAAGGTAACGCTGCTCTTCCTATCCTCTTCCTTCTGCTCGATCTTCTTCTACTCTTTCTGTATGTTGAAGCTTCTCCTCACTGTGACTCTGGTTCACTCATTTGCACATCTTCTTCTTTGATCTGAGAGCTTGTCATCATTGAATTTTTCTTCTTATTTGCGATTTCTGAATCGCTTCTGGAATTGCAGGATCGATGTTGTTGTGAATTAGTTTCTCCACGTACAAGCTACGGAGAAGATGAATTGATGTTGTGTTGTTGTGATATTGCAGATTTGCGTAGGTTTCTGGATGGAGGTTTATGATGTTTGCGATTCACTTGAAGAATGATGAAGCTGACATATAAAGAGTGTTATTCTGGTTTTGCAGGTGAATTAAAGTGTGTTGATGTGATTTCTGCAGATTTTGAATCAATTTTGAATCGATGAAGATGAATGAACTGAGGATATGGTTCACAGGTTTTGAAGTTTGTTGAGCTATTTTATAGGTTGGTTGTTGTCAGTTTGCTGCAAATTTAAGGAGATGGGAGGGAGCAGAGCTGAAGAATCGCGAGTGAAAAGGGATAGAAGAGTGAAGATGATGGAGTTAATATGAGTTTGTTTATGAATTTTTCTTTTGGAATTTATTGATGAAGACTAGAAGAGGAATGAATTCAAGATCCGGGGATTGAAGAGAATGAAGAAGTTTCTGGTTTGCGTTGGTGCCCCCATTGAAGCAAAGATGATGTTCAGCTTTATACTCAGATTTGGGAAAGGGTAGAATTAGTTTTTACACTGAAATTCTGTTAGAGGAATATTTGTGAAATTGGTCACGAGCTTTGGTGGCTTGGCTGAAGGGTTATTGCTGGACGTGGTCACGAGTTTGTGCATTTATGAATCCATTATTTCGTGACATTACCATGTGCTTTTCCTGTTGTATATTTCACTTTTCAATGCCATGCATACATTTTATTTTGTGACTTCATTCTGCTGTAACTTTTTCTTCTGACGTGGACTTTGGCAAATTAAACTACTATGAACCTTTTGTGACTATGTGTTAGTTTTCCACTTTATTAATGTTGTACCTGCTATGTTCTTCTTTTTCACCATTGATAATTCATCCGCAGAGAACCATGAGCGGGACATTGAGTCTATAACAAGGGTTCAACAATAAAACAAAACTGTCATAAAATGAATTTGGACATTAGTTTATGAGAGAAGGTTAATTGGATTAGGACTTGGTTTGGATTATAAAAATGAATATGGATTTTTGATTTGAAATGTAATCTTGGAAAAAGGATATGAAAAATGGTTATTGGAATTGGGTTAAAGAAAAGTGATATATGGACTTTTGGATATGGCTTTAAAGAGAAATGAATATGAATAAAAATGGATATGGATTATGTGTGGACAAATGGATATTTGGAAAAAAGTTAGTAATGGATAACTAAAATTAAGAAACGTGGACTTAGGAATTGAATTTAGATAAAAATGGATATCTAGAAAGTGGATAATTGAAAAGTGAAAATAGACAAATGGTTTAATGGTTAGAAATGGATTTTGACTAGAAAATGGATAGTAAAATGGACAAAGAAAAGTGGAAATGAATAGTGGGTTTATGGTAGAAATTTGAATTCCAAGAAATCCACATAATCAATCAAACTTCCAATTCAAACCAAATTTGTATTCTCAATGAATCCCCAACAACAAATGATAAGAAACTGAGCGGACAACAGTGCCTTGACCACAATATGAATCCACCACTGGATCTCTTGCACCATGACCCAAAATGCCCTCACCACGAAGCCATAACCACCATCTTCAATTGATGACTATCAGCAAACCCACATAAAAGATAAGTAATCCTGGACCACCTACTTTGGGTGCACAATGACGAAGAAATGACCTGAGAAGTCGAAACATCAAACCCTAGCTCAATAGCACCCTCAATTGGATCAACGAAGAAACCCTGAGCGTCTGATGCTCTCTCTGAATAAGAAAACCTCAGAACTTGATGAACCTGAATAGGAAAATACTAATAATAAGAAAACCCTTCGATCCCATATCTTAGAAACCCAATGCAAATGATATGAATATGAATATGACCTACTGATGATGCAAATGAGAAAGAAACATAAGTCAGGTAGAGGTTGGAAAAAAAAAGGGCAAATTTTGGGGTGCTACAGTTGCCACTATTCAATCGACTTGGACCTGAAAGGATGATAGCAACGGCTTTCAGACATTCAAGGTAGAAGGTGATTGAATACAAAAAGAATCCAGAAAATTTGCACTGTGTGGATAGAGAAAATGAAGCAAGGGTAAGGAAGAAAAGTTTGTGAGGAAGACCTTGGAACCATTGAACCCCATAGGAAACCTGTCGGGAACTGGTGTTATACCTGTCGGGAACTGGTGAGCTTGGACCTGTTTTGCCTATCGGGAATGGGCAAGTGTACCTGTCGAGAACTGGTGAAATACCTGTCGGGAACTGGTGAGTTAGGACCTGCTTTGCCTATCGGGAATGGGCAAGTGTACCTGTCGGGAACTGGCAAGGTTCAAACCAAAGGGAGCTGTCGGGGACGGCTACAGTTTATAACCAAGGCTTACCTATCTGGAATGGGTAACGGGGCATGTCGGGAACTGGCATGGTTAAAACTCAAAGGGAGCGGTCGGGAACGACTGCACTTTATAACCAAGGCTTACCTATCGGGAATGGGTAACGGGGCCTGTCGGGAACTGGCATGGTTAAAACTCAAAGGGAGCGGTTGGGAACGACTGCAGTTTATAACCAAGGCTTACCTATCGGGAATGGGTAATGGGGCCTGTCGGGAACTGGCATCGTTTAAACTCAAAGGGAGCGGTCGGGAACGGCTGCAGTTTATAACCAAGGCTTACATATCGGGAATGGGTAACGGGGTCTGTCGGGAATTGGCATGGTTAAAACTCAAAGGGAGCGGTCGGGAACGGTTGTAGTTTATAACCAAGGCTTACTTATCGGGAATGGGTAACAGGGCCTGTCGGGAACTGGCATGGTTAAAACTCAAAGGGAGCGGTCGGGAACGGCTACAAGAATCCTATCGGGAATGGTTCCAAGAAACTTGTGAGTTGAGAGATATGACTCTGTGGGGAGAAAAGACGATGAAACCCTTGTACTGCCTTGAAATGTCTGATGGGGAATGAACTAGGCATTCTTTCTGGCCTTGTCAATGATATAAGGAGCAAAGTTTTGGACCCTCACACGAGTTATCAAAACTGGCCTATGTTTCACATGCATATGTTTGAATTTTGCCGTAATGCTCCATACAAAATGGAATGCTACGCATTTTAGAGGATGCTATGCGTACTATATGCAAAATGCAAAAAGGTCCTCAGCAAAATAAATGCTTAGGAAAGGTAAGGCAACTCCACTGGGGAAATGAGCTGGATTGACTTCGCAGTCGCGAACCGTACTGGGGAAGACAAATTGACCTGACCTCGTGATCTGGGCACTAACCTGACAAACCTGTTAAGGCTATTGTAGGAAAAGATAAATTTGCTGGGGAGGCATCATCTGAACCAGTCTGCTTGGGGAATAACTATAACCATAGAACTCCGCTGGGGATTAATGAGCTTACAACAAACTCTGCTGGGGAGATGTCCCTTGAGAGGATTTTACAAAAGACCACGCCTCTTCAAACTCTACTGGGGAAATAAACTTACAACAAAACTCTGCTGGGGAGAATCATTTCAAAGTGTCTCATGCCAGGGAATGTTTCTTAAGAGAATTTTATAGAAGATCTGACATCTTCCAACTCTTAAACTAATACCGAGACTTGAGCTAGGATGCAGTAGTTGGGAGGCCACTCTGTTAGGGATTATAGATCTGGAATACTCCTGCCGGGGAATTTCATGATGCTCCATGTTTGAGATGGTCAACCATTTGATTTTTCCCCAAGATACAAGTCTGATCTGGGGAAAACGTCCCAAGAGGATTTTACAGAAGATTCAACATCTCCAAACTCCTGGACACTTACTGAGTCTTGAACAGCAGCTGTAAGGCGTGTGAAGCAAATCTACTGGGGAGTTTACAACCGTTATCGACACAGAAAAGCTTGTAGCTTTTGGAAGTGCTGAATGAGAGAATCGATTTAACAAGATACAATACTACCCATTTGACAATGCTGCTGGGGATCATGAAGCTCTGTAAATACGCTAGGGATGACTACCTCCAAGAATAGCCTTCCCGCTGAGAAGCTGTCTGCTTAGGGAGGAACGATCATTTGCGCCTCGCAAAAGGATTCGGCTTGACGGCGTCACACATCTTTGCATAGCTATCCAGTGAAATCTCCACACCTACAAACAAAAGAATGCGCATATGTGCCCCCAGGGTATTCAAACTCTCGGAGAGGTTTCTAGATCTTGATATAACTGCCCCAAACTACATAGTGTACGAAAGAATTTGCCTCGACAAGATTCGTAGAGATTTGCAACACTCTGCCCCAGTATACTAAATCTTGAAGGGGTGCTTTTGATTAACCGTCCTTTGGAGTAGGATAGCTTCTCGTGCTCTTGAGGTGACCTGCCTCAATACAATCCTTGCAGTGATTTTGCCCTTGACTAATTGATCTTCGAGAGATTTGCCTAATCTCAACATGATTGCCCCAGTTTACACGCTTGTGGAGAGATTTACCGGATCTCGACATAATTTCCCCAGTTCGAAGAAATTTTCTCAACACGAATGCCCCATCTTGGCTACATTTTGAAGAGATTTCCCGGTGTGATTATCCCAGATTGATTACATCTCAACACAAATGGCTGGGAACGCCTTTTTCCCACATAATATTTCAGCAACATGTCCTCTGGAGTCTCAGGCACCTCAACTTGGCCAGTTTAAGCTTCTCGACTGATGTTCATCGTGTAAGCTTCTTTGATGTCAAACACATGCAAGCAGAAAATGTTTATTATGAGAATGACAAATCTAATGCAGCACTCATGTTATCCTTGAAGTTCTTATTGAAAATATGTCGCACAACCGAGTTACGACACTTATTTTTGAAAGGAAAACAATACGCACATGCAACACCAACAAAAATCTTATTAGCATAACTCATGGGAGTCAGGAACGTTGTCTCGTTGAAGTACGCCTTCAGATTAAACCCTGTTTCAATTAGGACTTTTAAGGGTTGTAACGTGGCCTGGTTCATAGTTTTGAGAAAAAAGGATTTATGGCTCAAAGTTTATTGGTACCCACCCACTCTTCATGATATTCTCCAGTCCTATGTTCAGCTAATTTGACACAAGCGCTCGTCTCTCAAAAGGTTTCCTGATTTCTAGGGAATCCATGCAACTGGTGATTCGACACCTGACGAGGTTTTGGACTAACAGTCGCCCCTTTTGTCCTTTGTGTCTATAGTCACACGACTTTGTTCTTATCGAGGATTTTCTTTGTAATCCTTTTGGCTTTTTGCTTTCTCATTCTTTTGCTTTTTGTTCCCTAATTTTTGCCTGGACTGACTCTTTTGAGTTTTCAACTTTGAAGTCCAGCGGGATGCCTTAACTTTTGCCTAAGTCACTTGCTTCCAAGCTTTTCGACTTAGCAGGCTTTTTCTTTTTCTCTTTTTTCTTTTTTTTTGAACAAGTCGTGTGACACCATTTTGCCTGACTTGTTTGAAAGGGTTGTGACTGTTTCACTCTTCGGTTGGTGAGGAGTAACCATTGTGGTTCTACACCTCTTAACCTCTTGATAGTGGAATGGAAGGTAATGGATCCTCAGATGTACATTCCTTCTGAAAGTTGAACACTTGGTCAAACTAACTGACGCCTACCCTGCCCCTGGGTTAAAATTGAGGGTTTTTCTTTTTCAGAAAGAACTCCTACTACTAGGCTCAAAGGGGTTGACAAAGGTCTATCTCCTTATCTCCAGTGTTTGTGAATTGGAAACAATTCCTGTACATCCTTAACAGGGTTTTATCCGAAAGCGTACCATTAAAAGTCTGCGTTCTTATTTCGTCATCCTCCCTCCAAGAGTCTAGTCAAGAAAGGTTGGTATTGCAGTGCATATAAACATGACATGAGTGCATAAAAGTAAGATACTTCAAGAACAACACATCATTGCATTAAAATCAACATTCAAACACAAACAAGTTTTCTACATGCATGCAAATGTTTAAACAAACAAAGGAAAGCTACATATGAAAATGCAGTAAAGAAACTAATGATTGCCATTGCTAAGGAGGCTTGGCTCCGAATGGACTGATTGCTTCAGGGGATGTCTTTGTAGTCTCAAGTGCTCACTTGGGGAACTTCAGTTAATGTATAGACCCTCTTCAGTGAAAATGATAAACCCCACGTCAATGAGATCTTGTACCTTGTGTCTAAACACCTTGCAATCTTCAATGGTATTCCCTTGTGTCCCCGAGTGATACTCGCATCCAGCACTCTTGTCATAATTCAGAGGAATAGGATACAGAACAGGAGAAGCTTCCTTTAATTCGATCAAAGAGTCTTGAAGTAAACGGGCAAGCAGATAACCGTAAGGAACAGTAATGGGATCAAACTTCCTCTCCTGCCTTCTGGGCTTTTGTTGATTCTTCATATGATAGCTCTGTTGCCGATACCTACTTGTGCCTTCCTCTCATTCGGGCTCTTTCCTCCTTAAACTTGGCTTAGGAACAGGCAACAGTTGAGGACGAGAGGATTCCAAGACTACAGGTTGCGAGAAATGCCCCTGACTTGGTGCAACTTCATGAGGGCAAACCGGGATATTCACTTCTTTCGTAGCACCAGGAGTAAGACCACCTTGTATGCTTACGTCGCCCGTCATGAATTCAATTGTTTTCAAGTCAATCAGATCCTGAACCACATGATGAAAGGCTTTATATTTTTCCACATCATGCCCCGGTGCGCCAGAGTGAAAATCACAATGGGCATTTGCATCGTAATCGAATGGGAGCTTTCCACGAGGAGGATTTACACCGTCCGAAGTTCAACCAATTGGAGCTGAAGTAAATACCTCAACAACTGAGCAGAAGGCATAGGAATTGGATCAAAGATTCTGTCAGCTTTCTTCGACTTTGGTGGGTACCTATTAGCCTTGGGGTTGTCTTGGCAGACGAGAGGTAGCTACTGACGAGGAAATTCTGGAAACCCAGGTTGTGCAGAGAACATGTGAGGCACATCATTCTTTGGGAGGGATCCCTCAAACAATGGAGGAGAGACAATTCCAGCCACGGCCTCAGGCCTGAGAGTATTATCTTTGCTTAACACACCTCTCACAACTTCCATAACCAGACTCATCTGAATCTTCATTTGGTTGACCTCCTCCTTCAACATCCTCTGGTGTTGAATCAAGGCTTGAATGTTGCCCATAAACTGCCCCATTCGGCTTCGCATTTCCCTCAACTCTGTTTGGACTTGATCCATGGTCAACTTCCAGCTTCCTTGAAAAGTTAAGACTGAAAATCTGAAGAGAACTAGATCAGGATGAGAACAACCAGCTTCAAACACCTGTTATGCAAATGAGTATGAGAATGCAATGCAGAATGCCATGTTCGAATATTTCCAAGGAATCCTTATGCTTTGATTCAAAATTTTCCCTTACGCTAACCACAAGAAATAGATGGAAATGCTCAATAGCAAGTCTCAAAGTCAATATCCCTTGGAAATACAAGAACACGTATGCAAAAATGATGATGCAGATGCAACAGACATGGGATCAAGGCTTCCATAAGGCCCAATATTGCTGTGCTACTGAATGGATAAGTTCAAAGGTCTGTTCTGAAGAGAATACCAGAATACCAGAATACCGGATGACGAAAATACCAGAATACCAGGCTGATAAGTCCACACTGATAGAAAATCTAGAATACCGGGTATGTAGAAGGTTACGGTTACCTGCAAACCTGTAAACAACCCGCCTCTCTAACATGTGGGTACTAAGATCCTCAATATCTCGGGATCTCAGGTCGAGAAATGATGATACGTTCACCACTTCTGGTTTGGCATCATCACCAATCGAGGAGGCCTCAACTGATTCACAGAAACGAAAGATCCTCAGCTTCAAAGGTTTGAGAAGCAATAACACATTCAGCCCGAAGGATACAATGCTATTGCCAATCAAAGAGGTCGTCCGCTGATTCACTTCAAAAGGGAAGTCCTATAGCAAGTTCCCAACATTGGGTCCTCGGATCGATAATATGCAATGGGTTTGCCACAGAACGTGGTCTGCCACTGTCACATCCCGGGAGGAGTGCCGCAACTGAGTCCTCGGGAATGGTCTCCAGAGTCAACAATCCCTCAAGAGAATACCTACTGGCCTGTACCAACGCACAATAGCAGGTAGCTCCTGATAGAACCTCGTCTGGTTGTGGGTCTCATGAACGACAATACATGGCCACCCCCATGCAAGCATCACGACTATCCACTCTAAAACCTATGTGTATGCTCAAGCCTGGGTAGTGGGCTTATCTCTCATAACATCCCAACCCGCCAAACAGAAAACCAGCCAGCACAGCACAGTAATATCCAGTATGACAATAATAAAATGCAATGTAATGCAATAAAAGCTGTAAATACAGTAAAACAAATAAAATAGCAAATACAGTAATATACAACAAAACAAAGCACCATAAAAACACCCAATGAAAAGAAACAGACAAGCACTAGGATTGACTCGCTAAAGGGGATGGACCAGCAAGAGGTCAACTAGAATCCCCAGCAGAGTCGCCAGCTGTCGCTCCTAAAAGATTCGCATCCAATGGTACAAACGCAAGAGTGGCACGGAAAAACAGAGTCGCCAGCAATGTGTATTTATCCCAAGAGAGGGAAAGGAAACACTGCATAAACCCGAGGGGAAAGGAAAAGAGCATGGTCTTGCGACCAAGAGAACTGGGTTCGGGAGTCGGTTACGCGTGAGGAAGGTATTAGTACCCCCACGCGTCCATCGTACCCGATGGGATCCACTCTTGCTTGTCTCAATCAAAGGGTGTCATCAACTGGAGCTCCGCTGCTGCTGGAAAGGAGAAGGAATGGGAAAAAGGAAAAAGAAAGGAGAGAGAGAGCAAGAAACAAATGTAGGGAAAATAAAAGAAGTGCTCGAATGGGCCCTACCCCACTGCCTACGTATCTCATCGGGAGCATGAGAATCAGAGCGACGTAGTTCCCCTCACTAGGGGTGGATTATGTTTTTTAGGGAACGACTTACGTTCTAGCTCAGGTGTTGCAGCTCGCTGTATGGAGACTTAGGCGTTACCTTCTTGCAAGAGAACGAGAAGAAGCACGTTCGTACGTTGGGAGTGAGTGAGATGAGAAAAGAATTCCTGAAGGAAAGACGTTATTGTTTGTTTGGAGTTTTTTTAGCAAGAAGTGTTTTGTTACAGTTATTTGTAACTTGCATTGAACCAAAGTCTTAAATACAGGAACGAATACTTCGCGCATCGTCCCCAACAGGACGTCACTAGGTATCCTAGAAGAATGAGAGGAAGCCCCTCATTCCCCACTTCCCACATAGAAGGCTCAAGCACAATACACGTTAACCTTTATTAAGTGTTTTTTTACTTTTATTTTTGAGATGAGAAGAGAGACGACACAAAGGAAACTCTAAAGGGAAAACTAAGAGTCCTAATGTTATCATGCATGGATGTCCTATGGTTAGTGAGTCTTAGGAGGAACGACTACCTAAAACCTAATGCTAACCCTACTCCAAGCTTAATCAAAAATTAAGTTGGACTAGGTAGCTCTAAGGGGAAAAGAATCCAAGACTTAATCAAGTCTTGAGATTCATGGGATGAGAAATAATGAGAGAGAAAAAAGAAAATCAGGAATTAATCAGAAATCAGAATTATCAATTAATCAGGAATATCCAACTAAAATGAAGTGCTAATTAAAAGCAAGATTAAAAGTTAACAAAAATTATCCAAGTGAGGAATAAAATGCTAATTAAGCAAGATTAAATTCTAAGCAAAGAAAATTAATCTAAAATGAGAACTAATATTAAAGTTAATTAGAGTTAATTTCTAATTAAAAGAAAATTAATTCTAAAGAAAAAATTAAATCTAAAATTAATCTAACTAATTAAAAAAAACTCTAATCAAGTTCTAAAATTAGTTACTAAGAAAAGTTTTAAGTTCTAATTAATATTTAATTAACTAAAACTAAAACTAAATAAAATAACCAAAGGGGGAGGGGGGGGGGGGTGAACAGCATTCTGGGAGGTGCAATCAGCAGATTCAGGCGCTGGCCTTTATGTTGTTGGCCCAATAACTTTTCCTTTGCAGCCGCGGGGGGTGTGGTAAGCAAGCAGGTGGTGTGAAGATGAAAACGGGCGTGTGGGCTTCTAAGGATAGGCCCAATATCCTCCCTCTCAGCCAAGGGGGTTCGTGCAGTGGACCTTCAGTCAACAAAGTTGACTAGGAAAGAAACCCTGGCCGTTGATTCGTTGCTATGAAGATGATGGACAAAATGAACGGTTGCAAGCTGAGGGAGTACGGTAGAGGAATGTGAATAGCACGCACTGGATTGAAAAAGAAACCTACCGGACGGTGACAAGTGTCACCGCCTGAGTGGACCGTCCGATCACACTCTTATCCCTTCATATCTTCATAAGCTGTGAATTAACACACAAATCTCTCCTCCTTCAAAAACGTCCATCTCTCTCTTTCTTTCTTCACTCTCTCACAAAAACTCAACCGCTTGAAACCTAAATGGTCGGAGAAGGCCGGTGGCCGCCGGCTGCCCCGCCGTCTTCTCCGGCAGTCAAACATCTCAAAACACGAAACGCAAAACACTAACCCTAAGTGAATTTCCTCCCTGGTTACGAATCCGACACTAGTTTTCTTGAATACTCAATCTATCAGCGGGATCGAAGCACTCGGTCTTCCCTCAACCTCTCTGCGAACGCCATCTTCAACTCTTCTCCTTCAATCTCTCTCCGAAACAGAGCCACAACCTCTCTCCTTCACCTTCCGTTCGCACTCTCCACCACCGCGATTCATGGTCAAAACACGATACAAACCGTACGATAACTTCGAATCGCAGAATCCATCAAATCACCGAAAAATGCAAATACAAGCAGAATAAACACAAATCGACAATCAACAACATCATGAAATTGGAGTTTGGATTGAGGACGTACCCATCGGAGTGCGTCTGATGCGCCTTTAAATTGGCGGCAATGAATGAACCAAAGGTAACGCTGCTCTTCCTATCCTCTTCCTTCTGCTTGACCCTCTTCGACTCTTTCTGTATGTTGAAGCTTCTCCTCACTGTGACTCTGGTTCACTCATTTGCACATCTTCTTCTTTGATCTGAGAGCTTGTCATCATTGAATTTTTCTTCTTATTTGCGATTTCTGAATCGCTTCTGGAATTGCAGGATCGATGTTGTTGTGAATTAGTTTCTGCACGTACAAGCTACGGAGAAGATGAATTGATGTTGTGTTGTTGTGATATTTCAGATTTGCGTAGGTTTCTTGATGGAGGTTTATGATGTTTGCGATTCACTTGAAGAATGATGAAGCTGACATGTAAAGAGTGTTATTCTGGTTTTGCAGGTGAATTAAAGTGTGTTGATGTGATTTCTGCAGATTTTGAATCAATTTTGAATCGATGAAGATGAATGAACTGAGGATATGGTTCATAGGTTTTGAAGTTTGTTGAGCTATTTTGCAGGTTGGTTGTTGTCACTTTGCTGTAAATTTGAGGAGATGGGAGGGAGCAGAGCTGAAGAATCACGAGTGAAAAGGTATAGAAGAGTGAAGATGATGGAGTTAATATGAGTTTGTTTATGAATTTTTCTTTTGGAATTTATTGATGAAGACGGGAAGAGGAATGAATTCAAGATCTGGGGATTGAAGAGAATGAAGAAGTTTCTGGTTTGCGTTGGTGCCCCCATTGAAGCAAAGATGATGTTCAGCTTTATACTCAGATTTGGGAAACGGTAGAATTGGTTTTTACACTGAAATTCTGTTAGAGGAATATTTGTGAAATTGGTCACGAGCTTTGGTGGCTTGGCTGAAGGGTTATTGCTGGATGTGGTCACGAGTTTGTGCGTTTGTGAATCCATTATTTCGTGACATCACCATCTGCTTTTCCTGTTGTATATTTCACTTTTCAATGCCATGTATACATTTTCTTTTGTGACTTCATTCTGCTGTAACTTTTTCTTCTGACGTGGACTTTGGCAAATTAAACTACTATGAACCTTTTGTGACTATGTGTTAGTTTTCCACTTTATTAATGTTGTACCTGCTATGTTCTTCTTTTTCACCATTGATAATTCATCCGCAGAGAACCATGAGCGGGACATTGAGTCTATAACAAGGGTTCAACAATAAAACAAAACTGTCATAAAATGAATTTGGACATTAGTTAATGAGAGAAGGTTAATTGGATTAGGACTTGGTTTGGATTATAAAAATGAATATGGATTTTTGGTTTGAAATGTAATCTTGGAAAAAGGATATGAAAAATGGTTATTGGAATTGGGTTAAAGAAAAGTGATATATGGACTTTTGGATATGGCTTTAAAGAGAAATGAATATGAATAAAAATGGATATGGATTATGTGTGGACAAATGGATATTTGGAAAAAAGTTAGTAATGGA
The DNA here is from genome assembly GCA_022829125.1 of Lathyrus tuberosus. Taxonomy (NCBI): domain Eukaryota; kingdom Viridiplantae; phylum Streptophyta; class Magnoliopsida; order Fabales; family Fabaceae; genus Lathyrus; species Lathyrus tuberosus. The sequence goes on from JALAZF010000639.1 coordinate 1,928,223, forward strand.
TAACTAAAATTAAGAAACGTGGACTTAGGAATTGAATTTGGATAAAAATGGATATCTAGAAAATGGATAATTGAAAAGTGAAAATAGACAAATGGTTTAATGGTTAGAAATGGATTTTGACTAGAAAATGGATAGTAAAATGGACAAAGAAAAGTGGAAATGAATAGTGGGTTTATGGTAGAAATTTGTATTCCAAGAAATCCACATAATCAATCAAACTTCCAATTCAAACCAAATTTGTATTCTCAATGAATCCCCAACAACAAATGATAAGCAACTGAGCGGACAACAGTGCCTTGACCACAATATGAATCCACCACTGGATCTCTTGCACCATGAACCAAAATGCCCTCACCACGAAGCCATAACCACCATCTTCAATTGATGACTATCAGCAAACCCACATAAAAGATAAGAAATCCTGGACCACCTACTTTGGGTGCACAATGACGAAGAAATGACCTGAGAAGTCAAACCCTAGCTCAATAGCACCCTCAATTGAATCAACGAAGAAACCCTGAGCGTCTGATGCTCTCTCTGAATAAGAAAACCTCAGAACTTGATGAACCTGAATAGGAAAATACTGATAATAATAAATCCCTTCGATCCCATGTCTTAGAAACCCAATGCAAATGATATGAATATGAATATGAATATGACCTACTGATGATGCAAATGAGAAAGAAACATAAGCCAGTTAGAGGTTGGAAAAAAAGGGAAAATTTTGGGGTGCTACACCCACCATGTGTTTGATGAAATTATGGCCTATGGGCCTGAACTTGCCTTGCCATGACTTGGGATTTGCCTTGATTTTGCCAAACTTTGATTGATCCTAACACCCTCAATTTTGATCCAATGGAAGAGTTCTTTATATAGATTTGAAGCTTAGAATGTGAAATTTAATTGGCTCAACTTGGGCCTGAGGTTTGGAGCTTTTATCATGGAGAAAGGAAGCCTCAAAGTGTGGTGCAAAATGGTCCAAACTTGCCACTTTTGGAAACCCTAAGTTTCTAAAAATGGAAACTTTGTACACTTCTTTATTTTTCATGATTCCTCCATCATTTCTTGATCAAATATTGTCCAATGAACATATGTAACTTGAATTTCATGAATTTGACCTTAAAAAGTCAGGAGTTGACTTTTTTCAATGCACAGTTGACTTTTCCCCCAATTTCTTGATTCTCAAGCAACTGATCAATTGGACCCCTTCTGAAATGAACCAATGGCCAATATTCCATCCTTAGATACTTGACATCATGTAGAAAACATTGAAATCAAGTTTGAATCAAAATTTCATCAGGAGACCACTTGAACCCAAAACCCTAATGTGGAATGTTTTTGATAGGAGGTGATGAGCTGTCCAACTTCTTGATGAATTCCCCTCTTCCAATGACTTTTGGGATCAATTGGAATGATACATGAAGTAAGAGACCCTTGAAGCTTGCTTAAGAACCCTTAGCTCTTGTTCTCTTGCCTTGGATGATCATTACCTTTGAAAATCAACTGACCACATGCCCTTATGCAAGATGCAATGCAATGGAATGTTTTATTCTTCTATGCTTGAATGCAATGCAATGAAATGAAAGCACATGCTAAATGATATGGAAAATGAGAGGGAAAATTTTGGGGTATTACATAGACGATTACTCTTGATTTTGTTGAGTCTTGTTCTTGTCAAGTTAATATGAAACCTACCCGACGTTTAAGAAAATTTCTAGATTATTCAAAAACAAAATGAATTTGAGAATCGTTTCCATTCAAAGTGATCACAGAGGAGAATTCCAAAATCACCTCTTTGAGAAATTTTGTGACAAATATGGTATTGGACATAATTGTTCCGCTCCTAAAACACCACAACGAAATGGTGTTGTGGAACGTAAAAATAGAATTTTAGAGGAGTTAGAGAGAACTATGCTTAATGAAGGTAATTTTCCGAAGTACTTTTGGGCAGACGCCATTAACACGACATGTTATGTCATGAATAGGGTACTCATACGTCCTATTCTAGACAAGACCCCCTATGAGCTACTTAGAGGTGTAGCGATTGATTTTGGATGCGGTTCTTAAACGCTGGTCGCTCTCTGCGGTTTGAGCTTAAACTACAGGTCGATTCATTTTTTATCCTATTGTGAGCTGAATAAGGAAGGGAAATAGATGTCTCCAATTAACCCTGCTTGCATACTGAGTTTAAACAGCGGTCTGTTAGGTTACGAATGCTATAAATGTGGGGGGCCCTTGTACTGGTTATTTGTATTTTCACCAATACTGGTTCTTCTTTCTTTCTAGGATCTTCTGGCGGGGAACAAGTGTTAGGATGTTAGAACTGATGCTTTTGAATGTGAGAGTATGGGATTTGGTTTTTTTGTTGATTGTGCTCGCTAAGATTTTTCTTTTAATCTTATGCCTACGTATTCCCGTATACCGAAACAGGGAAATCAGAGCGTTCGTAGTTCCTCCTATTCTATGGGAGGAAATGGTTGTTTTTGGTGTCTTGTTCAAAGCCCAAGACGTGAAGCGAAAGGTGATTTGTATCTTGATCAAAGCCCAAGATGTGAAGCTGAAGAGTTTATTTGTCATAACTGTTGTTAGAAAGGAGAATTACTTTAACCGGGATACGCGAATCCTAGCAATGCCATAATTTCCTTTAAAGGAGGTTTTTACCTGAAGGAGAAGACTTTAACTCAGTGTAGAGCAATGTTATCTTTCCTTAGGAATTTCTCATGCTAAAGGAGGGACAGTGGCATGGATGTAGATGATCCAGAGGCTTGCCGCTTACAGCGATTAGATGAAAGGGAAGGAGTTATTGATATTTGTGTACTGTGAACGAGACACAGCTTTGATGCTAAAAGGTTGATTGGATCAACCAGTGGTTTTCTTATACAAAGCCTAAGAGGAGGCTAATATGTTTCTCGTACAAAGCCCGAGAGAGAGGCAAAAAGGTTTGACTCAACAAGAGAGTGTTTTTGTATCTCGTATAAAGCCCGAGATTGAGGCTATTGTTTGCTTGGCTCGATAAGAACCCTTTTGTATCTCGTACAAAGCCCGAGATGGAGGCTAAAGGGGTGATTGACTCAACGAGGGAGTCTCATATGTGTCTCGTACAAAGCCCGAGAGAGAGGCTAAACGTTGTTTGACTCCACTGGGGAGAGTCATTTGTACAAAGCCCAAGAGGAGGCCATGGTGACTATTTCAGTTGAGTGACAGGTCCAATATGCTGATTTTGAAAAGAAAATCAGTTCTTATATGAGCAACACTGTACTCATGTATTTGATTCAAGGATCCGGGTTATTCCTGTTCTTTAAGGAAACGGGAAATCCGAGGGGTATTGAGACTGTCCGAGTCTGCGAGTTTTCTTTCTATTTAACGAAGGGGTCGCTTGAGAATGTCTTTGAGACTCAAGGAAGTTAGACTGTCCAAGTCTAGAGTTTCGCCTTTTGTACTATGCTTTGAGAAACAATAGTAGACTCTTGGAAAAGACTGCTCTATGAAGCTGACTAAGTTCTGTTCCTATACCTCTAGGAGGTCGTCGGGACAATTTGTACGAAGCCCAAGAGGAGGCTGAAAACTTTTAAGAAGCCGACGGGTCCTTGTACGAAGCCCAAGAGAAGGCTATCATTCCCAGCGGAAGAGATCATCATACGAAGCCTAAGAGGAGGCTGTGAATACTTCTAAGAAGTCGTAGGGTCCTTGTACGAAGCCAAAGAGGAGGCTAGGTTACTTTTAGGAAGCCCGTGGGTCCTTGTACGATGCCCAAGAGGAGGCCGATGCTTTAAGAAGCCCTTGGGTCCCCAAACCCCGAGAAATTCAAGGCAAGCTATTCACAAGGAATAGATCAAGTCAGGAAAGTTCGAGAATTTGGAAGAAACTCAAAGATTCCATTCACGGAGAATACATTCATCTTGGGGAGTAGAGTCTCTTGACATTTCCTAATGAGGACATCCGAAGAAAAGACTGTATCTGGTGATCCTATTGGGGATCTAGTTGTCTATTTCTACGAATAAACGAAACAGCGTCACCTAGTTCTAGACGTAGTTGCCGGGGAAACTCGAAATATCTATACTATTATTACACAGTTGATATGAGTTTATGAAAGAAGACTTACAGTGTAACACCCCCATAATACAGTTATATGTATATGAAAACGGTAAATGAAAGCAATAACCACTTACTCGGTTGTAGAGCTTCCATGCTGTGTGGTTAGTTGTTCAACAAAGAAAGATTGAAAACAATAGTATATTCAAAATCAAAGGAGAAAGTGCTTTGAAAAAGAAAGGTTTGGGGCTTACAGCTCAAGGAGAGGCCCAGGGTTTTTTCAGTGAGTGCACTGTTGAATTTGTACAAAGGAACTTATACAAGTGACTGAGGCCCAAAAAGTTTTCTGTACAAAGGGATGGGTCTTACACTCTCTCAAGAGGCCCAAAAAGTTTAAATAAAAAGAGTGGGGCTTATAACACAAGGGTAGGCCCAGATGATTTTTCGTTTAAACATGGCGATCGCGCCGAGGTTTTCTTTTAACGCAGAGGGACTTATACAATAAGTGAGGCCCAAAATGTTTTGGTTAAAAGGGGGTTGGGTCTTACACTCTAATAGAGGCCCAAAAGTATTTTGAATGGGTCTTATAGCTCGAGGAGAGGCCCAAGGTTATTTTGAAAAGGCGACGATCGCGCCATTTGTTTTTGACGGTATCGGGACTTATACAATACACTGAGGCCCAAAAATGATTTGGTCAAACAAGGATTGGGTCTTACACTCTATTAGAGGCCCAAGTGTTTTGAAAATGATTTATGAGGGTTGAATTAATCCAAAAACCCTAATTTATTTTCAAAAATGTATTTAATTGAATAAAAATTCAATTAAAATGATCAAAATTGTTTAACATATGAAAAAACAAATTGTGAACTTGGATTAATGCTTCAAAAATTAAGTATTGACCTACAAAATAATTAGAAAGCATTAAAAGTTGCAAAATCAATGTAGAAAAAATATTTAAAATGTCAAAAACAATTAAAATATTAATTCTTTGCAAAAATATCAATTATATGAAATAAATAATATTTTTGGGATTTTTTGGGAAAATAAAATATTTTAACATTTTTGTGAATTATTAAAAAAAGAATCAACTCAAAATCACTAAAACTCAGAGAGAAATTAATTTTTGAATCAATTAAACAAAATCACAAAATTCAAATATTTGAATTTATGAAAAAGGCGCCAAGAACACGCGCGTTTTTCTGGGTTTGGCTGATTTGCGTTTTCCATCCAATCTCACTGAATACGTAATCATATCATGCAATCCAGATATCATTATGCTCGTCTCAACCTCACGATCATGTTTATGTCAATTAATTTCATTTAAATTAAACATACAACAAGAAATCACGAAAAATCCTCAAGAACCCTAATTTTTGCATGAAGGCTAGGATTTTTGATACACGATTCAAACAATGTAATTTATTGAGGGGAAACATTCTATGCATGATTATGAACATATGGCCAAATTATTGTGCGAGGAAATATGCATAGATTGAGAGATGACCAAGTATGTGCTTACCTCTAGGCCGTGACAGCAAGTGCAATGTGATTTTTGATTTGGAGGTGTTACAGATGAGTGGTGATGATCTGAACAGCTTCCCTACACCCTATGGAGTGTGTTTGAATGCTTGGACCTGATTGAAAATGGCTGGAACAATTTGTGGTACCTCAGCTGCAACTTGATTGAAAATTTGAGCAACCAGCTGGTGATTTTGTGAAATTGGTGTTTCAGAAGTGATCTAAGTGTTTGATCAGCTCATATGTGATGTATGTGAGGTGTGTGAGTGATTGGTTTGATTGGAAAAGCTCTCAAACTCAAAACCCGATAGCTACCTTACTAAGAAAGGCATTTTTGCCAAGAGAAAGAGATTTTGAGGAAAACATCTGTTAGATGGCTTTGGTGTACTCAAACTGATCACAATTGAGCTCTATTTATAGTAGAGCAAGTTTGTTTTGGGATCCACAGTGAATGGCAACTGCTAAGTAGGTTTGGCCAATGTTGTCCAATGGAATTTCAAGTCTCCTCTAGCCATTGTCTAGAGGTTAGGGCACAGAGCTTTGGTTCCCTTGGTCTTGGATAAGTCTTGACTGATTTCAGATGAGAATGGCTCAATCCATGCCACCTTGATGCTTCCATTGAATGCTCCAATCCAAATTTGAAGTCTTGTCCCTATTTTGGCCATTCTAGGTTCAACATGCTATTTCTTGTTCCATGGACTTTGGAGGCTTGGCTCAGTGATTGTCCCCTTTAGATTCAATCCTCTGAGGTGTCCAAGTGGATAGGAGCAATTGTATTTGGCTGATTTTGGCAAATCGACCAAAGTTGCAAATTCTGCCTTGCCTTGACAGATTTCAGCAAGGCAACTTTCCAATGTCATATCTCATGACTCAAATGGAATTTGGCAATGTTCTTGGTCATTTTGGAAAGCCCTTACATCACACAACAACTGTTTGAACATGTTTGGTTTTGATCTCTTTTGAATCCAAGTGAAAAATCCCCCTACATTTGGCAAAAAGTGAAGACAAATTTGAACTTAGTGAAAATTTCACTAGGTGTTGGAAAAAATGACATTTTCATTTTTCAACCATTTTGATCACTCTATAACTCAAAATCCTTAATGAATTGGAGTTAGGTCTAGTTGAAGTTTTTGTAGAGGGTAATGAGGGCTACAAATCCATCTTTGGATGAGAGAAAATGGCCTTGTGGTTTAGGAGTTATGGTCCTCCAAAGTTGGTACCTTTGTCACTTTATTTTTAACTTAGAAAATTTTCTAAGTTTTTATGGTTACCCCTTTTACAAGTTATCCAACTTTTCTTGATTTTTCTTGATGAATGATGATTCAAATCACACATTAACATCATTTTAGGGTTAAAAAACCATTTTGGTGAAAAATCTCAAAAAGTCAAAGTTGACTTTTGTGCACAGTTGACTTTTTATCAGATGAATTCCAAACTGTGCAATTCTTCAGGAAATCATATCCTTGACCTAAATCAAACTTGATGGACATGTTCCATGGGTGTCATAGGGTATATTGAGGCATGTCCTAGGGTTTGGGAGCATGTGCTGGTCAAAAGTCAAAGTTACAGTTGACTTTTCCCTTAAAACCCTAATCGTGGTGCAGATGAAATTGAGACTTGTTGCTCAAGTTTCTTGGATCAATCCATTGTTCCAAATGGATCAATATAGTTCATTAGAGACCCTCAAACTCTCTCTTGAGGTCTTGGTTCATGATTTGTCCCAAAAGTCAACTTAGGGGTGAATTAGGTCAAGAAGCCCTAATTCCTGATTTTTGATGTATGCATCCCCTGAGGTCAAATTGACTTGAAGTTTGGGTCCATGAGGTTCCATGGAGTATATTAGGTTATGTTTTGGAACTTTGGCTTGTGCCCAGATGAAAAATTTCCATATGGAGGCCCTGGTCGACCAAAACCCTAATTTGGTGACACTGTCGATCTTGAGACTTAATCCACCTAGAAGGGAGCAGCCTTGTGCTTAATCCTTGAAGTGGGAGTCCTTTTGATCCATTGTGGATGTTTGAGAGGTTAGACAAGTTGAAGATCATGTCATTCCTTGATTGATCCTTTGCCTAAGGCTCTGAGAGGGCTAGAAACCCTAAGTTTGATAGTAGTGGATGCTCACCCATCTTTGGGGAGACTGATGAAGTATGATGGTGTAAGACCCTAATTTTTACCCCTAAGATTTTATTCATTTCATTTGTATCTCATACCACAAGCAAGATCACAGTTTGTGCTTCTCCTGAGCACCTGTGTGTTTTTCTTTCTTACTTGTTTCTGTTTATCTAACCTCTAACCAAAAATGCAAAAAAAAAAATATGCTGTCGTTTGCTTTTTTTTTTCTCTCTGTGTGTTGTGCAGGTTTGTCAAAGACAAGGGCCTAATTTCAAGTCACATGTGATTGTTCAAAAGCAAGATATCTTGTGATTGAGATTCTTCAGTTTATCAGGCAGTGGTGCATATGAGTTTTTGGGTTCAAACAAATTTAGACGGCCGTTGTTCCAGTTGTGGCTTGTTGTGTGGCATAAGTTTGTGGAAACAAATTCAAGTTTGGTTTTGGGCCAAAAAAAAAAGACTTGCTATCCATTATCCACATCTTTTAACCAAATTTTCCATTTATCCATTTAAACCATTCTAATCCATTTCTATCCAATATTCAAATTTCATATCCATTTCAATTTCCATTTTTTCAAATTTATCCAATTTTATCCATTTTTATAATTCTTTCCATTTCGAAATATCCATTTAAAAATCCATAACCCATTTCAAATATCCAAATCCATATTAGAATATCCATATCCATTCTCCATATTTCCCATACCCATTTCAAGATTCACATTTCCAATTTTTTTTATCCATTCATTTTTTCTAAATCAATTCAATTCCAAAATTCCACTTTTACAAAAAAAAACCAATATTCCAATCAAGGCCTAATACACAATATTGAAAAAAAGGCTGTAAAAAAAAAACACACTTGAAGCCAATACATTTCCCAGCCGTGATTTGCTTCCCAGCCGTGACTTTCCACACCATCATCAAAGCATCACGAAACGCACAACCATCAACACAAAACACAAGGCACACGACTAATTTCACAAGCTACACTTCAAAACGCAATACGATTTGCAACAAAACGGCAGCAAGCAAATGAAAGAAAACTGCAGTGAATAATTGCAATTCAAAACGCATGAAAAAGAGGCATAAACGGCAGCGAACAATTCAAAGCAAAAACTCACCTCTCTGCTATAAATAAGAGCCTTCACTCACTTCCAATTCCAAGCTTGACAGCCCCAAAAACTCTGCCAAAATCCACACTGAAGCTTCATCATTTAACTCTAACTTCATCTTCCATTTTCAATCCACTCCTTCAATTAACTCTCCAAAACTTCCAATAAACTCTGCAGAAAATTCTCCAACACCACCCCAAAATTCATTCCACAGAAATTCACCTTCATCATTTCAACACAAATTCCATAAACCACAAACCTGCAGAAAGTTCATAAATCTCAACCATACAACTCACCGCAAAGAGACCTCTCAAACTTCAACCTTCTCTCACCTTTTGTTCATCAATTCAAATCAACAACCTGCAAACTCAAAGAAAAAAACTCAACACGAACCAGCTTCAACATCAACAACCACAATTCATTCACGTTAAAACAGAAGAGAGAAAAATTTCATTCACTGCAAACAGATCGGGATTCGCGAAACACATACTCAAAGGTGATTCCTATTTGGATTTCGATTGAATGTTGTATGTGTCTGAGGATGAATCGTGAGAAATTGGAATTCACGGTGGAAGACTTTGATTGATTCCGGCGCGGTGGAGGGCGTTTCCTTCGTCCGGCCGTGTGGAAGACGATGAATAGTGGCCGGTGGTGGTGTTCGCATGGAAGGAGAGGATCACGTTTTGCTTTTACCTTTCTGATGTTTTTTTTTTCTAATCTTTTTTGTTCATTTTAATGGTAATTGGTTTGTGTTGGGCTTGAAGCCCGTTGATTTTTGCTAACCATCACCACCATTCCTAAACTCACCTCTATCTCTTTTTAATTCTTTCTTTCCTTTTTTTTTTTTATAATTTCCTTTTCTTATTTTTTTGGAATATTTTTTTTTAATCAATTCTATTTTCTTTTTGATCGATGAAAGTCGAAGTGATCATGAAATTTCTTTGTTGAATTTCGATCGAGACGAGATCATTTCCACCTTTTCTTTTCGTGTGGCACCGCTTTAGGATAACGATCCCTATATCGTTTATCTCGCGTGCATTAACACATATATCTCATGGCCGGCCTCATTCGTAGGGTAATTGCTCGAACAAATTACTCGGCATGCGCTTAACATAGACCAAAATTTGTCCCTACTCGGAATAAATCCAATTCAACATTTGTACTTTCGTGGACCGGACTTTGATTAGTCGCGTCATCCCAAGGTTGATTATTTGTTTGTGTTAGTTCCATAAACTTTGAAGCTTGATGCGTAGTTGCTTTGGGTATCCCAATCTTCTTTCAAGTCTTCACTAAATTTGGACTAATTGCATTAATTAATCACCGTAGTGCAAGATATGAAGCGGAACCGGTTACTTTTTCATTCTCTTTGACACTATTTGCTTTGTCTTTGATTGTGGATGATTAAGTTCACCATACCATTATTCACTAACATTTCTCTTGTACTAATCATTTATTATATCTTGTTTCCTTCTTATCCCTTATCTCTCTTTTACTTTTATGCTTCATTATTATCATATCATATCATGTTTATGCTTCCGCAATTTTTCCTTTGTCCGTTGGACATATGTTTATGCTTATGCCTTTTTCTCTTTGTCCACTTGGACCAAAAACATTAATAAAGGCCAAAACCTCTAAAAAACTTGTGCTTCTAATCTTGGACTATGGTTACTATCCTATGCAATGGACATGGAGTTTTGGACTTAGACCTTGGACATCCAATGCAATTCTTGGAACCTTAGACTTAGAACTAGGACCTTTTCCCTTTGCTTTGGAATTATGGTTCAAAGACTTTGAAGACTTGCCTTTATTTGGCCAATTTGCTTAAGGATGGAATTCTTTTAATATTGCTTTGAAGGGGCTCCATTGTGGTTAGATCATTCTATTCCGTAGTTTTTACTTTATGCTTTAGGATAGTCACTTCTTCTCCACCCCATTCTTCAATTTTCAAAACTCTCTCCCTTTTTCAAAACCTTCTTGATTTCAAACTTTCACCTCTTTCATAAACAAAACTTGACTTTGTCAAGTGACTTTACTTTCTTCCTTTCATTTCTTAATCAAATGCTAAACTACATAAGCATATTGACACTCTTTTTCAAAAGACTTAAAAAACATCAAACTCATCACTCTCTTTTGTGCCCTCCTGCACTTTTTCCTTTAACTTTTTCATAAGTTTAGACATGATTCATTTCTTTAAGCGGAATTATTCGCTTAGAAATGACGACTTGTCTTTACATTTTAAAAACAACCAAAACAAACAAATTTTCACTCTTTGTACCACGAACTACGGGGTTTTGATCCTACATTGCACATCGTGGGTATGTAGGCATGAGACAACAAGTCTCTCCAAACACAAAAATCATAAAAAACAATTTCTCTTCTCATCTCCTCAATCTCTTTTCAAGTAAACCATTTTCAGACCAAAAGAGGTAGATATTTCAAAGGGCTCCTATAGAGTACTATAGACGTTTTGGGTGCTAACACCTTCCCATTGCGTAACCAACCCCCTTACCCGGTTTCTCTTCACTTGTTCTTGTTTAGAGCTTGTGTAGGTTTTGTTCGCTCTTTTTTCCTTTCCTTTTTGGATAAAATAAAAGTGTGGTGGCGACTCTTGCTTTTTTCGAGTTAAGTTAATCAATAGCTTATACTCACGATTTTGCCGCTACAGGAAAATGGCGACTCTGCTGGGTACAGATTGACCTCTTGCTGGTCCATCCCTTGAGGGGTTTAGCCTACTTTGATTTATTTACTGCTTTTTGTCTGTTTTGTTTTGGCTGGATTTTCTGTTTGTAGGGTGGGCTGGATTCATGAGAGAAAAGCCCAATACCCAGGCTTGAGCATACACCTATGACTAGCGTGGAAAGTAGTGTGACTTGTTTTGCATTTGGCCAGACGAAGTATACATGAAAACTCCACATCCGGACAAGGTTTTCTTTGGTAATATTCTGTCCTGCGCATTTGGTGCAGATGATAGGATGTAACCTGGAAAGCTATCGAATCTGGCGACCATCTCCCGAGAACTCAGCAACGCCTCTCCTCCCGACATGTGATAATGGCAGACCAGAAATGGCAAACCCGTTACACTTGTCGATCCGAGGACCCAATGCTGGGAACTTGCTATAGGATATCCTTTTTGGGGGAATCAGTGGACGACCTCTTTGTTTGGCGATAGTATTGTACCTCGAGGGATGAATGTACTATTGCTTCTCAAATCGAGAATCTGAAACTGAGGATCCCGGCTTTTTAGTACCCACATGTGAGAATGGGCGGGTGTTTACAGGTTTGCAGGAAACCCTGACTTCCAACATGCCCGGTACTTTGGATTTCTTATCAGTGTGAACTTATCAACCTGGTATTCCGGTGTTCTCTTCAGAGCGGACCTTTGAACCTGTGTGCTTCGAGTGATCTTGTTTGTGGTTGTTGCAATCATTCATTCTTGCATCCATGAGCATACATATGCATTTCTTCCCAGTTGTCTCAAAAACTTATTTCAATTGTCTCCTTCTCCAGTTATCTGTTCGTCGTCAAGCTGTTTCCTCAACACAACTACGGAACTAGAGTTGCTGTTAGATTGAAAATGGAAAACCAAGAACAACACAACGCCGAAGTCAGAATGGAAATTGATGAGTTGAAGGCCGGCATGACCAAGCTCACAGAAATGCTGCAAGTTCTAATTGCTAGAGGTGAACCACCTCAGAGGACTGTGATTGTTGAAACCTCAACTGCTGCTGTTGACCCTCCACTGACTCAGCAACCAGCTTCTACTTGGCCAGAATTTGGGTTACCTCCTAATTACTCGCCACCCTTTGTAACTACTCCTGTGTTTGTCTCACCAGTATCTTCAGCTCCTTTGTTCACTGAACCTCAGCCTGTTGTGCATTCTGTTGCTCAAGCTGTTCCTGAGAATCCTTTCGTGTACCATGCTGCTGGTCCACAATCTGAAAGTCAGGGAGAACCGGGATACATTGAAGAAGTCAGAGAGCAATGGCAAACTCTTGACAAAAGGATAAGGTCTGTGGAAGGAAGTGATGTCTTTAATGCTGCTGCAATGGACATGTGTCTGGTTTCCGACTTGGTTATTCCTCCAAAATTCAAAACTCCTAATTTTGAGAAATACCAGGGGCATACCTGTCCCAGAACTCACTTGGTGATGTACTGCCGCAAGATGGCTGCTCATGCAAAAGATGACAAACTGCTCATTCATTGTTTCCAAGACAGCTTGAGTGGGGCTTCAATGAAATGGTATATGGGACTTGATAAGAACCGTATTCAAAGCTGGATGGACTTGTCTGATGCTTTCTTAAAGCAGTATAAGTACAATCTGGATATGGCACCTGACCGCCGTCAATTGCAGAATATGGCTCAAAAAGAAAAAGAATCCTTTAAGGAGTACGCTCAGCGTTGGAGAGAGCTAGCTGCTCAAGTGGAGCCACCCTTGGCTGAAAAAGAATTGACTGGATTGTTCATGGACACTCTTCAGCCACTCTATTGGGAAAAGATGATAGGCAGTGTATCATCTGGTTTTGCTGACCTAGTCACTATTGGAGAGAGACTAGAAGAAGGTATCAAGAAAGGAAGGATTGCTAATGCTGAGGCCTTCAGTGGTGCTAAAAAGTATGCTGGGAATTTTCAAAAGAAAAAGGATGGTGATACCCATGCTGTTTCAGTTGAGAGGAAACCTCGTCAGAGACAACAATATGTAGCTACAGTCGCTCCTGTTGTCAATGCTCAACCAGTTCAAGCTCCTCGCCAGCCTGCTAGACAGAATCAGAATCGTAATAGGGTTAACTTTGATCCTATCCCGATGTCCTATACTGAGCTGTATCCATGTCTTGTAAAGAAAGGTTTGATTACAACAAGGACTCAACCTCCTCCTCCAAATCCTCTCCCAGGCGGCTACAGGGCTGATCTTCACTGTGAGTTCCATCAAGGTGGGGCAGGCCATAACTTGGAAGGTTGCTTTGCATTGAAAGCTAGAGTACAAGAATTGGTGAACTTAAAAATTCTGGACTTTATTGATAATAATCCCAATGTTGTCAACAATCCTTTGCCAGAGCATGCCAAGTGAAGTTTGAGTCAGTTCAGACGGATCATCTCCTAAAGCTAGTGTTTCAGACAGGACAGCTCATCCTTGTTGCTGATTAGTCACTAGGCCTTGTTTCTTTCTGTTTGCATTTTCCTTTGATTGTATTGACTGTTTGCTTTCAAATTTTATTTGTACTTTCATGGTAATTTCAATGAAATGAGCAATGCAATGTTTGATTCAAATTCATTTATATTCACTGTGTGCATCTTTATGTTTTCATTTTCACAAAAAAAATACATCTCCTGTTCACTTTCTTTATCAAGCTTTAGTTTATGCAAAGATTGGAGGGAGGATGATGAAAACGAAATACCTAAAATTGCTAAACGGTATGCTTTCAATTTAAAACTTGGCTGAGGAAGTACAGACATTATTTCAACTCCCAAACACTGGAGAAATAAGGAAGTTAATCCTTCGTCAACCCCTTCGAGCCTGGAAGTTGGAGTTTCTTTCTGTACGAAAAAACCCGCAATCTTAACCTAGGGATGGGTAGTTCTCAGTTAATTTGACTGTGCATGCAAAACACTTTCCAATAAAGGTTGCAATCACAAGTTTTCCTTCGCACACATCAAAGAAGTGTCGAAGATGTCTTTCAAATCAAAAGCCAATGATGGTTCACCGTAATCATTTAGCCAGGCAGTCACTACCTTTCAAAAAAAAAATGGATGAAAAAAAAATCAAAATAAAAGCCCACTAAGTCAAAACCTATGAAGGAGACTTAGGCAAAAAAATTGGGGCATCCCGCTGACTGTAAGCTCAAATGACACAGTTCAGGCAAAAGTTGGGGATAACAAAAGAAAAATCAAGAGGTTACCAAAATCCTCAAAGACAAAACAAGATTGAGGTCCACATCAAAAACAACAAAAAGTTGTAAGGAAGAGTGACTGCCATCTCAAAAATACCTTGGTCCTTGAACCATCATCATAACAGTGTTGCAATTCCAAAAAATCCTAGAACCTGAATGCATAGTTTGAATTAACTGAGCATAGGACTGGAGGTCATCACGAAGAATGGGTTGGGTACAAATAAACTTTGAGCCTACATCCTTTGTTTCAAAAACCGTGAACCAGACCATGTTACAACATTCAAAAGACCTAATTGAAGCCAGGTTTCTTTTGAAAGCATACTACAGCAAGGTTGCGTAAATTGACTCCTATGTTTGTTGCTAATCATTTGCTTTGATGTTTTGCCTTTGCTTTCTCTTTCACTTTGCATGTCGTAACCGCCGTGTTTTGACAAGTGTTTCATTTTACTTTACATCAATAACATCATTTCAAAAATGATTTTTGATTTCAAAATTGCATGAGCTTTGCATTAAAATTACCATGTTTGTTTGAATAATTCTATTTGCAGACAAACTTTCCTCGTCAAGAATTTTTCAAACAATTGAGAAACCTGGTCAGTGATCTTATCAGGGGCACATTACTTCCAGATCCTGTTGTGAATCAGATTTGTTGCTCAGTGCAAGGTATTCTCATATTTGGTTAACCAGAAGATCTCTTTCAAGATTCATACTGAGTTTAGCCTTCTCAACAATCATCTCAAGAACTAAAGCCATGATCAGTTCATTCATCCCCAACAACTGAAGCCATGATCAGTTTATCCTCAGCAATCATTTCAAGAATTGAAGCCATGATTAGTTCATTTTTTCCCCTACAGCAGTCAAACTAAAGCTATGATCAGTTTATTTTCATCAGTCATTCAATCTGGGGCAATCTTCTTCAAGAATCCTCAAGATGTCTTTCCTCAAAAGACCATCAGCCCGATACAATTCACAAGTGTCACAGAGATGTGTTCAACATCTTCTCTCCAAGCAAAGTGGGCAGTGTTCCCTGTGTTGAGGAATCAGATTTCCATTCTACCCTCACAAAAGAGTCTATCTCGGTTGTCTCTATCATATGCATTGCATTGCATAAATCATTCACATATCATTGCATAGAAACATTTTCATAGCTCGAAGTGTGCTTTGCGCTCATATGCATTTTTCCGAGGTCCTGTTGCTTTCAACATCTTACCTTGTGACTAAAGTCCAACTTACTTGGCACCTACCAAAACTTTTACCTGCCTTTTCATTCAGTGCCATTCCAGAATGTTGTCGTTTACCTGTCTTTTCACCCAGTGCTATTCCTAGACGTCCTGTTTTCCTGGATCTTTGTTTTCTTTCACTCTAGTGCCATTCCTGGATGTCTGTCTCTTTAGATCTCCAATGCCATTCCTGGATATCTTGCTCCTCTTGTTTCTCCCAGTGTTATTCCTGGAAGTCTTTTCTCTCTTCTATAATCCCCAACAGATCTGCTTGGATACCTTTCAGTGCCATTCCTGAAAGCTTTACCTGTTCATTCAGTGCCATTCCTGGATGAGTTTTTACTTGTATCTTTCAGTGCCATTCCTGAAAGTTTTACCTGTTCATTCAGTGCCATTCCTGGATGAGTTTTTGCCTTTACTTTCAGTGCCATTCCTGAAAGTTTTACCTGTTCATTCAGTGCCATTCCTGAATGAGTTTTCTCCTTTGCATTCAGTGCTATTCCTGGATGTCTTTTTCACTGTCATTCAATGCCATTCTTGAATGTAGTGATTCACCTTTATCTTTCAGTGCCATTCCTGAAAGTTGTATCTTTTCATTCAGTGTCATTCCTGAATGAGTTTACCTTTACCTTTCAGTGTCATTCCTGAAAGTTGTATCTGTTTATTCAGTGCCATTCCTGAATGAGTTTACCTTTACCTTTCAGTGCCATTCCTGAAATTTGTATCTGTTCATTCAGTGCCATTCCTGAATGAGTTTATCTTTACCTTTCAGTGCCATTCCTGAAGGTCCTTGCTCACTTTATTCAATGCCATTCTTGGATATTGTGAACCTTTTATCCAATGCCATTCTTGAATATTTCTGATATATTTTCCAGAACTTTTCTCACTACATTCAATGCCATTCTTGGATGTTGTGATTTCTTCTGTCCAATGCCATTCTTGGATATGATTTCCTCGACAGAGTCCAATGCCATTCTTGGACACCTTTTCCCCAGCTAAGTCCAATGCCATTCTTGGATATCTTTTCCTCAGCTGAATCCAATGCTATTCTTGGATGTCTCTGATGCTTGTTGTTGCCTCATTCAATGCCATTCTTGAATGTTGCAGTGCCTTTATCCAATGCCATTCTTGGATGTCTTACCCAACAGAGTTTTTTTCACCTCCATCCAATGCTATTCTTGGATGTCACTACTTGTCTTCCCAGGGTCTTGTCCCTCTCTTTCCAACTATTGATGGATACTTCTTGTCGCCTTGACAGATCTCCAGAAATAGCTTGTGTTCCCCGGCGTGTCTTTTCGCGTTGTCTCTCTCATTTTACCTTATAATCCTTTGTTTCAAAGTTTCTCCGCAGTCTGTCTCATCCTTTGCATTCATATCATCTTATGACATCTTATGGCTAAAAATTCAGTTTTCTGTATTTAAGTATCTTCAATCTTGTCGAGACGAAGTTTCCAACATTCATATCTCCTGATTGAAGAAACTTAAATAGGGGCAGCTGTAAGACCCTAATTTTTACCCCTAAGATTTCACTCATTTCATTTGCATCTCATACCACAAGCAAGATCACAGTTTGTGTTTCTCCTGAGCACCTGTGTGTTTTTCTTTCTTACTTGTTTCTGTTTATCTAACCTCTAACCAAAAATGCAAAAAAAAAATATATGCTGCCGTTTGCTTGTTTTTTCTCTCTGTGTGTTGTGCAGGTTTGTCAAAGACAAGGGCCTAATATCAAGTCACATGTGATTGTTCAAAAGCAAGATATCTTGTGATTGAGATTCTTCAGTTTATCAGGCAGTGGTGCATATGAGTTTTTGGGTTCAAACAAATTTAGACGGTCGTTGTTCCAGTTGTGGCTTGTTGTGTGGCATATGTTTGTGGAAACAAATTCAAGTTTGGTTTTGGGCCAAAAAAAAAAAAGACTTGCTATCCATTATCCACATCTTTTAACCAAATTTTCCATTTATCCATTTAAACCATTCTAAACCATTTCTATCCAATATCCAAATTTCATATCCATTTCAATTTCCATTTTTTCAAATTTATCCAATTTTATCCATTTTTATAATTCTTTCCATTTCCAAATATCCATTTAAAAATCCATAACCCATTTCAAATATCCAAATCCATATTAGAATATCCATATCCATTCTCCATATTTCCCATACCCATTTCAAGATTCACATTTCCAATTTTTTTTATCCATTCATTTTTTCTAAATCAATTTAATTCCAAAATTCCACTTTTACAAAAAAAAACCAATATTCCAATCAAGGCCCAATACACAATATTGAAAAAAAGGTTGTAAAAAAAAAACACACTTGAAGCCAATACATTTCCCAGCCGTGATTTGCTTCCCAGCCGTGACTTTCCACACCATCATCAGAGCATCACGAAACGCACAACCATCAACACAAAACGCAAGGCACACGACTAATTTCACAAGCTACACTTCAAAACGCAATACGATTTGCAACAAAACGGCAGCAACCAAATGAAAGCAAACTGCAGTGAATAATTGCAATTCAAAACGCATGAAAAAGAGGCGTAAACGGCAGCGAACAATTCAAAGCAAAAACTCACCTCTCTGCTATAAATAAGAGCCTTCACTCACTTCCAATTCCAAGCTTGACAGCCCCAAAAACTCTGCCAAAATCCACACTGAAGCTTCATCAATTAACTCTAACTTCATCTTCCATTTTCAATCCACTCCTTCAATTAACTCTCCAAAACTTCCAATAAACTCTGCAGAAAATTCTCCAACACCACCCCAAAATTCATTCCACAGAAATTCACCTTCATCATTTCAACATAAATTCCATAAACCACAAACCTGCAGAAAGTTCATAAATCTCAACCATACAACTCACCGCAAAGAGACCTCTCAAACTTCAACCTTCTCTCACCTTTTGTTCATCAAATAAAATCAACAACCTGCAAACTCAAAGAAAAAAACGCAACACGAACCAGCTTCAACATCAGTAACCACAATTCATTCACGTTAAAACAGAAGAGAGAAAAATTTCATTCACTGCAAACAGATCGGGTTTCGCGAAACACATACTCAAAGGTGATTCCTATTTGGATTTCGATTGAATGTTGTATGTGTCTGAGGATGAATCGTGAGAAATTGGAATTCACGGTGGAAGACTTTGATTGATTCCGACGCGGTGGAGGGCATTTCCTTCGTCCGGCCGTGTGAAAGACGATGAATAGTGGCCGGTGGTGGTGTTCGCATGGAAGGAGAGGATCACGTTTTGCTTTTACCTTTCTGATGTTTTTTATTTCTAATCTTTTTTTTCATTTTAATGGTAATTGGTTTGTATTGGTCTTGAAGCCCGTTGATTTTTGCTAACCATCACCACCATTCCTAAACTCACCTCTATCTCTTTTTAATTCTTTCTTTCCTTTTTTTTTTTATAATTTCCTTTTCTTCTTTTTTTGGAATATTTTTTTTAATCAATTCTATTTTCTTTTTGATCGATGAAAGTCGAAGTGATCATGAAATTTCTTTGTTGAATTTCGATCGAGACGAGATCATTTCCACCTTTTCTTTTCGTGTGGCACCGCTTTAGGATAACGATCCCTATATTGTTTATCTCGCGTGCATTAACACATATATCTCATGGCCGGCCTCATTCGTAGGGTAATTGCTCGAACAAATTACTCGGCATGCGCTTAACATAGACCAAAATTTGTCCCTACTCGGAATAAATCCAATTCAACATTTGTACTTTCGTGGACCGGACTTTGATTAGTCGCGTCATCCCAAGGTTGATTATTTGTTTGTGTTAGTTCCATAAACTTTGAAGCTTGATGCGTAGTTGCTTTGGGTATCCCAATCTTCTTTCAAGTCTTCACTAAATTTGGACTAATTGCATTAATTAATTACTGTAGTGCAAGATATGAAGCGGAACCGGTTACTTTTTCATTCTCTTTGACACTATTTGCTTTGTCTTTGATTGTGGATGATTGAGTTCACCATACCATTATTCACTAACATTTCTATTGTACTAATCATTTATTATATCTTGTTTCCTTCTTATCCCTTATCTCTCTTTTACTTTTATGCTTCATTATTATCATATCATATCATGTTTATGCTTCCGCAATTTTTCCTTTGTCCGTTGGACATATGTTTATGCTTATGCCTTTTTCTCTTTGTCCACTTGGACCAAAAACATTAATAAAGGCCAAAACCTATAAAAAACTTGTGCTTCTAATCGTGGACTATGGGTACTATCCTATGCAATGGACATAGAGTTTTGGACTTAGACCTTGGACATCCAATGCAATTCTTGGAACCTTGGACTTAGAACTAGGACCTTTTCCCTTTGCTTTGGAATTATGGTTCAAAGACTTTGAAGACTTGCCTTTATTTGGCCAATTTTCTTAAGGATGGAATTCTTTTAATATTGCTTTGAAGGGGCTCCATTGTGGTTAAATCATTCTATTCCTTAGGTTTTACTTTATGCTTTAGGATAGTCACTTCTTCTCCACCCCATTCTTTAATTTTCAAAACTCTCTCCCTTTTTCAAAACCTTCTTGATTTCAAACTTTCACCTCTTTCATAAACAAACCTTGACTTTGTCAAGTGACTTTACTTTCTTCCTTTCATTTCTTAATCAAATGCTAAACTACATAAGCATATTGACACTCTTTTTCAAAAGACTTAAAAAACATCAAACTCATCACTCTCTTTTGTGCCCTCGTGCACTTTTTCCTTTAACTTTTTCATAAGTTTACACATGATTCATTTCTTTAAGCGGAATTATTCGCTTAGAAATGACGACTTGTCTTTACATTTTAAAAACAACCAAAACAAACAAATTTTCACTCTTTGTACCACGAACTACGGGGTTTTGATCCTACATTGCACATCGTGGGTACGTAGGCATGAGACAACAAGTCTCTCCAAACACAAAAATCATAAAAAACAATTTCTCTTCTCATCTCCTCAATCTCTTTTCAAGTAAACCATTTTCAGACCAAAAGCGGTAGATATTTCAAAGGGCTCCTATAGAGTACTATAGACGTTTTGGGTGCTAACACCTTCCCATTGCGTAACCAACCCCCTTACCCGGTTTCTCTTCACTTTTTCTTGTTTAGAGCTTGTGTAGGTTTTGTTCGCTCTTTTTTCCTTTCCTTTTTGGATAAAATAAAAGTACGGTGGCGAATTCTGCTTTTTTCGAGTTAAGTTATTCAATAGCTTATACTCACGATTTTGCTGCTACAGATGGTTCCTCCATATTGGGATGATGATTCTCACAATGATGGGAAATCTTAGTGGTCAAAATTTGGGGTATGACAAGAGGTAGAAAACCAAATATTTCTCACATACATGTCTTTGGATGCAAATGTTATATCTTGAAGAATTGTAGGGATCATCTTGGTAAATTCGATGCAAAAGTCAATGAGGATATCTTCATCAGATACTCACAATTTAGCAAGGCAAATAGGGTTTATAATAAGAGATTAGTTATAGTTGAAGAGTAGGTACACGTTGCTTTTGATGAGTCCTACCCAAAATATGTTGGGAAAGGTATTTTTTTCATGATGTAGGTGTATCGTCTCAAGAAATCTTCAATGGAACCAAAGGAGGAATTGATCAGCCTAAAACGGTAGACGATGATAAGAAAGAGGATGACGATCATGAAGAGAAAAAGGAAGAAAGTCCAAGTGCAGTGGAAGGTCTACCTTTGACTTAGAAGACATCAAAGCATCACCCTATCGACAACATACTTGAAGACATCACAGAAGGAGTAACTACTCACTCTAAGATAAGTAATTTATGTCATCACTTTGTGTTCGTGTCTCAAGTACAGCCTAAAAAATGCTAAAGATGCATTGCTTGATGAGCACTGGCTTATGGCCATGCAATATAAACTAAATCAATTTAAAAGAAATGACGTTTGGGACCTTTTCCCTCGTCCTAAAGATCATCAAGTAATTGGCACCCGATGGGTTTTTAGGAACAAACTTGATAAAAACGGGGTGATAACCCGTAATATAGCCCAGCTAGTGGCGTAAGGCTATAAACAAGAGGAAGGCATCGATTATGAGGAAACTTATGCTCTAGTGGCTTGCCTTTAGGCTATACGTCTTCTACTAGCTTATGGTTACGCCAAGAATTTCAAATTATTTCAAATGGACATGAAAATTACGTTTCTAAATGGTTTTATTTATGAAGAAGTGTATGTAGCTCAACCCCCTAGTTTCGAAAGTCATGAGTATCTGAACTATGTGTACAAGCTCAAAAGAGCTTTGTATGGTCTCAAACAAGCCCCTAGGACTTTGTATGAGCGATTAATTAAAATATTAATTGATCAAGGATACTCAAGGGGAAAAGTAGATACTAATCTATTCATTAAACACCAAGGGAAGCACACCTTTCTAGTTCTAGTTTATGTTGATGATATTATATTTGCATCAACTAATATGCAACTTGTAGAAGAGTTCTTTAAGCTTATGCAGGAAGAGTTTGAAATGAGACTCATGGGGGAGTTGAATTACTTCCTTGGGCTTCAAATCAAGTAATTTAAAGAGTGTACATTCGTGTGTCAAACGAAGTTTTGCAAAGAATTGCTAAAGTGCTTTGGCATGGAAGATGCAAAGTCTATCGATACACCTATGGCCACAAATGGTAATTTGGAAAAGGACCTAAATGGTAATGATGTAGATATGAAGAAATATAAACGTATGATCGGCTCTCTTATATATCTTACCCCATCTAGGCCTGATATCATGTTCAGCGTATGCATGTGTGCGCGTTATCAATCGGCTCCTAAGGAATCTCGCTTAAAAATCGTAAAGCGTATTTTTAGGTATTTTCATGGTACTTCTCAATATGGGCTTTGGTATTCTAAGGGAAGCGATTGTAACTTGGTTGAATACACTGACTCTGATTTTTCCGGTTACCACATGTTTTCAAATGCCTTAGTAAGTTGGCAATAGCAAGAAACAAGTTTATGTTGCTTTGTCAACCGCCGAGGCGGAATATGTTGCGGCCGGTAGTTGTTGTGCCCAAATCTTATGGCTTAAACAAAAATTACTTGATTTTTATATAACCTTGCAATGTATTCCCATTATGTGCGGCAACACTAGCGCTATCAATCTAACCAAGAATCTGGTGCTACATTCACGCACTAAGCATATTGAGATTCACCATCATTTCCTACGTGATCAGGTTGAAAATGGTGTTGTCGTATTCGTGCATGTTGATAGTAAACATCAACTTGAGGATATTTTTACAAAACCATTTACGACCGAACCTTTTTTCAATATCCGAAGGGAATTGGGGATGCTCGATATCTCTAATGTCGCCTAGCATATCTTTTTATCGCATGCACTTTATATACTCTTACTATAACCGTCATTGGGAGTTTTATCTCATAAGAGTGCATGGTTCATCAATCTACATGAGAGGTAATATTGTTCCTTTTCTATCTCTTTCTTAGTAAGTCTTCTTTTACATTACTTGTTGTTAATGTTCGAAATGGCTAATATCCTTGATATATGAAGAAGTTCATTAATTCACTTCCAGAAATTTCTATTGATCTTTGTCAATTTTATGTTTATAGTGATATTGTACTATTCTTTCTATATACTTGAAACTTTTTCTTTGGTGCATATTGGCTTAGTATGTATTTCTTCATGAACTTTGGTCGAACATGTTATGATGTTAAATGAATTCTTGTTGTGTGTCACTGTTATAGTTACATCTCTGTTTTTGGTTTGAGTGGTGATGACTTCATCTATGGCCTTGCTAGAGCACATGCGTGTGCAGCATTTCAGGAGCACCAAAAGCATATGTCATGTAATCGTGTCGCTTTTGTAGCAGCTCAAGGGTTTGTGATTACATTGTATCCTTCATTTTTCATGTTTATGTATTTTATTTTAGCATTATGAGTAGCAATTGTGTTCCATTGTAACTTGATGTGTTTTTATTTATGTTTAGGCATTCTAAATCAATCTACATATCATTCTATGTGAGTGCTATCATGTTGATTATCTTCTCTTTGTGAATTTCCTCTGTGTGGTATTTTGAATTTCTATGTGGTTATTGATAATTCTCATAGTTTGCTTGTTCTCTTGTTGATGTTGTCAAAGGGGGAAAAGTATACAAGTTGAAGAATATGCACATATTCAGGGGGAGTCTTCAAAAAGATAACAATGTCGTGAAGCACATCGTCTCATGTTTTGCCATCATAAAAAGGGGGAGTATGTGAGTGCTTTTTGTATTTTGAGTGATATCAAAACTACGATAGTGTAGGGTTATGTATATTGGACGATATCCTGCCATTCTAAATGAGCATCTTGCATTAGGAAGCATTCAAATAAGTTTGAAAAGGAGCCTACATCATAATTGCATGGAAAAACATGTTTTTGGGAAAACTAGTCACTTCAGGCCGACACATGCATGATTAGGCCGACCTATACACATTTTTGTTTTAGTATAGGCCAACACATAATTGTTCAGGTCGGCACCCATGGAGCATTATTGAAACTTGTAAGCTCTGCCCACAGGCCCCCTCAAAAGCTACCTCACAGGTCAACCTGAATACCTATATAGGCCGACCCATGACCTTCACAGGCCGACCTATACGTGTTCCCACCTCAAAAATTTCAGTTTTGCTCTAACTTATTGTATTCCTTTTGCTTATTCTCTCACATACCTATATATACTCATACATGCACCTTCTTCTAGAGAGTAAAAACCTAAATAAAACCAGATTACAAAGTTGCCCATCATCGTCATCCATTCTTCTATGCATACACACAATCGAACTATATATAATCATTTTTTGATTGAGTGATTGTCTAGATTAGGGTTGATAACATCCAATTAGGTTTGGTGTAACTGAGAATATTGGGTTGAGAACTTTGTGTGTTTCAAATAAGAAAACCAAGGTGGGGTTTTCTGTAACGCCCCGGTTTTTGTTAGATTTATTTAATCGAGTCGATTTAATTATTTTTATTCTTATATTATTTTATTCTTGACTTTTATTTGGCAATATATTATTTTTCATCGTTGTTATGTTTTATCGCGTTTTGGGAGCGTTTGCGAGATATTTGAGTGTAGGGGTATTTTGGTCATTTTACTTGTTTTTCTTAAAATTAGAACTTAGAGGTTAGAAAGAGAGAAAAATAGAGAGAAAAGAAAGAGAAGGAGGAAAAGAGAAAGAAAAGAAGAAAAAGAGGAAAAACTTGGAGTTTAAGTAATCGAATCAACCGACATTTCAAAACACGATTAATTTGGTAAAGGTGCGAAACTCGATTATTCTATGCTTGTGTATGATTATGTATGTATGTATTTGTTTGATATTTGGTTGAAATTGAATAGAGAACTAAAACCATAACTATGTTGAGATTGTTAGAATTTGATACAATTTGTGTCGGAAATCATGTTTTAAGGTTCCTAATTGCTTAAACATGTTAGCTATCTGTTGTTGTGCATTCAATTGGTAGTATGCTGATGTTTAGATGAGATTTGGGAGAGAAATTGGATGAATTTTGCAGCAAAAATTCTGCAGGAAAAATTTTGGGTTTCGCTGCCCATACGCATAACAGGCAAGGCAATACGCGTATTGGTTAGGACAATACGCGTATGGCAAGGGGGAGATGAGGGCATTACGCTATGGAACCCATTTTGCACGGCCCTCTGCTGAAATGCGTAATGGTACGTGTAAGGGGCATGGCATTACGCGTAACGAGGGAGGTAATACGCGTACTAGGTTTTTAGTGGAATTTTTGGAGAGGAATCAGTCTCTGCCCATACGCGTAGCACTTTGGGCAATACGCGTATGGATGGACGAGCGAGCTGGGAAATACGCGCATGGCCCAGGGCAATACGCGTAGGACCAGAGAGGGAGCATAATTTTCCCGATTTCGCGTCTGATGCGGTTCCTTTGGATCCGTACCTCGGATTAAGACGTTCTTGGTACCGTTAGAAAGCTAATGAGATGTTCTTTCTTATAAAATGGTTTTGAGATTTGTGGCCGATTTAATTATGTAGGGAATTTGGAAATGTGTCATTTTGTCGACTTTTACCGTCGTAATTGTGTGTAATTGATGTGTTATCATGCAATATGCTTTTGATATATGATGTATAACTTGTGTGCTGTTATACGATGTGAATGCATGTGATGAAATGTTGTGATGATGGTTTGTGGCCTAAGAGCAAGTAAATGCATTGTGTTGTGTTTGATTGTATATGCATGATTATGGATGTTGGAATGGTTCAAATGGGTGTATATATGTATGCATTTGATTGTCATGAGTCATTGTATGCCAAGCATCATGATATGCATTCTTGTGACGTCGTGTGCCCTAGTAGGTGTGAGCGACGTAATGATTCCAGAGTGAATATGCTATAACGGTCGTGAGCCTTATACCGAGAGGACCTAAAGCAATGTTATAAACGACCGTGAGCCTTATACAAAGAGGACCTAAAGTGATCGGATCGTGAGCCTTATACTAAGAGGACCTAAAGAGATCCATAAACGTCGTGAGCCTTATACCAAGAGGACCTAAAGCGACGGGGAACATCATTTGCCCGACGGGGAGTTACACTAAGTAACAAGCAATAATTCCAATAATTCCTGAGTGAATTAATGATGAGATGATGGATGGAATGGTACCGCATTGCATTGCATAGAGTCGTTGTGTCGGTCTCTGTGCATTTGCATAAACCATGAATGGATTGATTATGTGTGGAATTGTGAATGAAATTGATGAGTATATATATATATATATATATATATATATATATATATATATATATATATATATATATATTGGTGATAAATGTATTGAGCATGATTGGTATGCCTTTGTGGTAGATGTACGAGATATGAATTGTGTTGTTTTGTATTTGAATTTTGGTGTAAGTTGTGGTGAGAATGTTTTATATGTGTATTTTGTGTTATTATATAATTGTATGCAATTATATTATAATTGTGTTTCTCACCCTTCTGCTGTTTTGCATGCTCTATGAGGCATTGCAGATTAGATGCTGAAGGGCTTTTTGTGAAGATTATGTCTTCATTCTTTTGTCGGTCGGCTCTGATATGTAGCACCGGGTAGTCGGGGAGATCGTTATGTGATTTATGTGTATATGTATATATATCTTTTTGGATTGTACATGTATGACTCTATGTATGACAGACAAACTTTGATGTTTTATATATATATATATATATATATATATATATATATATATATATATATATATATATATATATATATATATATATATATATATATATATATATATATATATATGAGATTTCAGTTGCAGATTTTTCTCTTTTATTCTGTATCTGAATTGTGGGTGTTAGGAACTGAGTTCCTCTGTTTATGTTGCTACCTGATTGTTGCATATCTATATGAGCAGGTTATTGTATTTCATTTACTTTGATGTGACGCTCCCGTCTATGCCATGAATGTTTTAATTACACTCTGATTATTTGTTATTGCTTTAATTGCTCGGGGTATAGATTAAGGGTGTTAAATTTTCTTTCAAAATCAGAGTGATTTGAAGGTTTTGGACAAGATCACGTTAACACGGATTTGACAGAGTGAAGGCCTTGGGACAAGGTGGTTTCTTTACAAGGGAGTAGTTCGAGGCGGTGAATTGTGTTTGGGAATCTTGGGTTTCAAAAAGTTGTGTGCTCGGGATAATCGGAGGATTGTAGCCGCATTGTTCGTCACTTAATCAAGCTTTGATCAAGGGTTTGTAGGTGCAAGAATCAACACAAATCATAGGTATTTTGGGGTTTGTGTTCTTCATCTCTTTTATAAACGATTTTGCAAAGTTAAGGTTAATTACAAGTATCTCAATTCGATTTTGAATTGAGGACAGACGTACCCATAGCGAGGCTGAATAGGGAAATGCCTAAACAAATCTTTGTGTCTCTTTATTGCTTTAATTTTCTTTAATTGTTGTTCTTGTAAATTATCAATTTCATTATTGTTTCGATTAATTCAATTGGAAATTGTTTTCAACTTTCTTTTAAATTGTTGTTGTTGATATAATCACAATCACTTTGGTTGTGATTGACTTTTTACATCAACAAAATAAATTGAATTTCCAAACGTGATCAATCGCACACAAAGTGTTCGATAAATTTTGTGTGTGTATTTTTATAGCTTTGTCTTCATTGAAAATAAGCATTACGAATAGCTTTGCATTTAATTGATTGGTAGCTTGATCTTTGCTGAACATTTACGTTTATTATCATTTTGTTTGGTTTGCGATACGTATATAGCTTTTCAATAGTAGGTTCGGTTAGACGATTCGATCCGGGTCGTTTTTCCGTTGTGCCATATTTTTAAAAACAGATTTTTGCCAAATATTTTTGGTTGTAAAATTATTGATCTAAACACCCCCCTTTAGATCGAAGCCTATCGTCTAACAGTTGTTATTCATATATTAAAGATTTAGTTAATGTTGCATCAGATGGTACTTGTGGATTTAGAGTCATTACGTCATTTCATGGATATAGTGAAGATGGTTAGCCAATGGTTCGTCTAGAATTGGATAATAAAATAAAAGATGAAGAATGATCAACGTAATATGAGAACTTATTTGGAAATCGGTTATAAGAAGTGAAAGAAGTTTTGTTGATATCAAATTTAGGTCCTCGGCCACTAGAGAAATGGATGACACTACCTGATATGGGTTATTTGATAGTGAATTGCAATAATGTTGTTCTTATATGTTTAGGAAATTCGTTCATGAATTTCTTTCCTATGGCAAGTTGGCATTCACCAAACCTCTCTATTTATTGCATTGGTTTTGCAAACCAAAATCATTGGATTCTAGTACTTACTTTACTTTTTTTTTTAAATATATGACTTACTTTATTTATTTTTATCATTGTTTGAATTATTTTTCTAATCAGGTAAACATGAAAGAAGGGTTTTTGTTGCCATCAGTCACATTGGATTGGAAGAAGTTTTGTTCCCCAGTAGTAATATCTTAGAACTTAAGATTTGCAGGACGTTTACAACATTTGCAATTACTTATGCATGTAGTACCATATTGTGTTAGCTTAGCATAATTATATGTAATGAAAAGATGAAACGGATATTAATCCATGTCAATGAGTTTTAATACATATGCTTGAAGTTAACACAAGTTATGACAAATTAAAACATAAGTCTACAGTTAAAACACTACTACAAAAAAGTAATTTAATAGCGCTTTTTTTGGTTTTTGATAGTGCTTAAAAGTGCTATTAACTGTCGGACCTCGAAAAATCGCTTAATCGAAGACACGACCCATCGCGCGAAAAGCGCGGAAAACGGTTCGACAGAGTCGCCACCGAACTTTATTTATCCCAAAAGAGGGAAAGGAAAATATCGAGAAAACCTTTAAAGGAGGGATAAGAACATGGTCGTCGCAACCACATTCTGGGTTCGGGAGTCGGTTACGTGAAGGGAAGGTACGCGCACCCCCTCACGTCCGTTGTACTCAACGGGAACCTCTTGATTCGAATCGTGATGCTCGTTAGCTAAGTTTGTTTGTTTTCTTCTCAAAAATAAATGCGAAAAGGTAAGATAAATGGGAAGAGATTCTAGGGGAAATGGGGTGTCGAAGTCACTGCCGCAGCTTCATGAATCCAAGGTCGGCCAAGCAGACAACTATAAGCAGGACGAATATCCATTACTTGAAAAGTAATTTGGAAGAAGCATGGTCCTATTTTGATTGGAAGATCAACCTCTCCAATCACAGTCTTTCGAGATCCATCAAAAGCTTTAACAATAACTCCACTATATCTCATGGGAGTACCTTGGTAAGTGTCATACCCCAAATTTGTCCTACTTGTATATAATCTTCATCTGTACATCCACCACTCACTATCATTCAGAAAATCCAAAAAAAAACATGTTGTTCATGTGAAGGTATTGGGTCAGGCGTGTTTAGACAGTATTGACTGAGGTTCAATGGTTTTGACCTAATTTTTAACCAGACAATGGTCTGCTGCTTAGTCAAAGCTTGGGTGTGCAATTCAAGTGGTGTTTGAGGTTGCAGTTAGGGTTCGTGTGTCAAGGCAGTTGTGAATCGACCCAGTTATCAGATTGTGACAGGTCAAGTGTTTCAATGACTAATGATTATCAAGGACTAACCCGTTGTTAGAATTGAGTTTCAAGGTTCATAGGGCTATTCACACGTACCCATTCTCAAATCCACCTATTCATTTCTTTATCCAATTATTTCCAATATCCATATTGCTAATGTTCCATCAACCATGTTTACTCTTTTCTAAACCAATTATTCATTTTCCATTCGTTTCTATCCATTATCAATTTTAACATCCAAATATCCATTTCACAAATCATTTCTCCAAATCCATTTTGTTTTTTTAACCATATTCAAATATAAAGTCCATGTCACGTTACTTTTTTTTTCTTTTCTCATTGCCATATTCTTCTAAAAAAAACCATTTAAGTTACAAAACCACAAAAATAAAATAAGTATACAAAGAAATCCACCATAAAAAAAACCATCTTAACCTTGCCAATTCTCCAAACCCTACTTTAAAATACATCGTGAATAACACAAACCATCAAGCCAGTATCTATCCCAAAGTAGCCACCACAAGCCGATTTTCAAACCAATCCTCGATTCGTCGTCGAGCCCAATCGTAAGCCGAGCGCCTTTTGCCTCGCCATCAAACACACATTTGCACATCTCGTGGTTTCGTTACTAGGAGCACCCCTAGGGACTAGTATCGATCCTCACCTCTTTTCTCACCCAATTCGACTCAAACTTTTTCAAAACCTTTCTTAATCACCTTACGAAAGGAGGAGATTCTTGGGATCTAGCATTCCTTGGATCTTCGAATGAATGGCTCTTGAGGCACGCCCTTGGGTTGTTATTCATTCACCCTTTCGTCTTAAAACACTTAACCATTACCAAACATTTTCGCAATCAACTCACGAAAGAACTGAGTTCTTGGAGTCTAGCATTCCTTGGATTCTTGAGTGATTGCTCTCGAGGCACGCCCCTTGGGTTGTATGTCATTCAATCTTTCGTCTCCTAAAATTCAAACTCCTCCTTTTCGTGGGCGTACCATGAACTACGACCGCTCTGATTCTTTATTCTCGTCCGAGTAAAGATACGTAGGCACAAGATTGCGATGATCTTGGCGAGCTACCTTCCCTCCATCTTTCGTCTTCCCTCTATCCCTTCCCGTAGTCGAACTACGATTTCTTTGATTCCTCATTCTCGTCCGAATGAGCATACTTAGGCCCGAGGTCGCGATGATCTTGCCGAGCACGCTATCCTAAAACCACCCCATTTCTCCTAGCATCATTTCCTTTTATCTTACCATTTAGCATTTATCGTTGAGAAGAAAACAAACAAGCTTAGCTAACATTCATCATAATTCAAACTAAGAGGTTCCTGTTGAGTACAACGGACGTGAGGGGGTGCGCATACCTTCCTCTCATGTAACCGACTCCCGAACCCAGAATGTGGTTGCGACGGCCATGTTCTTATCTCCCTTAAAGGTTTTCTCGATATTTTCCTTTCCTTCTTTTGGGATAAATAAAGTTCGGTGGCGACTCTGTCGAACCGTTTCCGTGCCTTTTGCACGAAGGGTCGTGTCTTCGATTAAGCAATTTTTTTTCGAGGTGCGACAGATGGCGACTTTGCTGGGGACGCAGAAAATTGCTCCATGCAAGAGAGAGTCAAGCCTAACTTAGTACGATTTGTGAGGAGCGTTATCTTTGTTTGCTTGTTTTCTTCTCGTTTACGTATTTGTCCTCTTATTGCTTTCCCTTATGCTCATTTTCATTCTTAGTTGTTGGATCATGGGTTGATATCATGAGTAAAGCTCTACACCCGAGCTTTGGTAAAAGCAGAGGGAACACATAGTTTAGAATTGGATGTCGAGTAGTGTTAGTCCCCAAGGACTCGCTCCTTGCATGCCTAGCATGAAAGCTCCCCTAGAGTAGACCTTTTCGTAGATCTTGTTGTAACGCAGCTAGCCTGTTGCACGACTTGATTCATAAAGGGTCCGTGACTCTATGAACCACTCTTAGAACCAAGTTCTATATTGGTGGCCGTGTAGTGTTAGTCTCCAAGGACTCGCATCTTGCGCGCCTAGCACGAGGACCCCACTCAGGAGAGACCTTGTCGTCATTATCGTCGTAATACAGCTAGCCTGCTGCGTGACATTGATGCGATTTGTGTCCGTAATCCTAGGAACCTTACCCGTCAACATAGAAACCATCCCGTGAGTGGGTTTATGGGTAAAGAATCTAGAACTTTCCTCATAGAGCCTACCTATAAGGTTTCTTTGATCAGAGACTTTGGTCATCTACCCGTGAACGGCCAACTTCAGAAATGTTTGAACCTATGATCTGCGATCCTGGATCTTGCATCTTACATTGCATCTCATGTCATTGCATTGCATTGCATCAGTTATGCATCTTGCATTGCATTTCAACATCAGAATCTCACCTCAACTTCCTTCATCTCTAGTAAATCAAGCTGATTCCTCGACACCAATACGCAACTCGAGCCAATACTAGACGAATGATGGAGCAAATTCAACAAGAGCAAGCCGCCTTCAGAGAAGAATTGGACTCTATGAAGGGAAAGATTGATCAGATTCTTGAAGCCATCATGATGGCCAGAAGAGAAGAAGAATTGCGTGAAGCTGCTGCCGCCAACAACAATGTGCATGTGCAAGGGTCAACCTCAAGACTCTCAGTTCCTGTTCCCAACCCTATCACTTATGGGATACCAATGAACTTCACTCCCGCCGCTGAAGGAGCCATTTCTCAACCACTTCCAACATCTGGAGTTACTGTTGGAGCTATTCCGCAAGCCCAACCTGTTGTCACTCAGATTCCTATTCCTCATGCTGAAGAAAATCTGTTAGATTAGTATGATGAGGTACAGAACTACCATGCGGCTATCCCAATTGTCAATCCTACTGCTGCTCAGGATTCTGAAGCCATCAAAATGTGTTGCGATCTAGCTGAAAAACTCCGAGTCATGGAGGGGCGCAACTCAACTTCTTTAAATGCTTTGGAAATGTGCTTGGTGCCAGATGTCGTCATTCCTCCCAAGTTTAAAGTACAGGAATTCCCAAAGTACAAAGGTCTCAGTTGTCCTCACATCCATCTGAAAACATACTGCCGCAAGATGGCTGCCTATGCCAAAGACGAAAAGCTGATGATCCATTGCTTCCAAGACAGCTTGTCTGGGGCATCTCTTGAGTGGTATATGCAGCTGGAGCGTAGCAATGTGCGCACTTGGGATGAGCTAGCTGGTACATTCGTCAAACAATACAAATATAACACTGACCTTGCTCTGAATCGTACTCAACTACAGAGTATGGCTCAAAAGGACAACGAATCCTTTAAGGAGTACGCGCAACGCTAGAGAGAGCTAACTGCAAGAGTGCATCCACCACTTATTGACCGTGAACTAATTGACATCTTTATGGGTACCTTGCAAGGCCAGTACTACGATAAGCTGATTGGTAGTGTTTCTGCTGGATTCTCTGATTTGGTAATTGTCGGTGAGAGAATTGAAGAAGGTCTGAAAAGTGGAAAGATCCAAGGAGGTTCTAGTAGTCAGTCTCAAGCCAAGAAGCCCTTCAATGGATATAAAAAGAAAGAGGGTGAAACAAATGCTGTCTCTGCTAAGAAAGGGCAAGCTCAACAAGCTCCCCCTCCAATGCCTTTTCAGATGCCATACTTCCAGTATCCGTATGTTGCTGCTGCGTAATATGCTTCGATGCCTTATCAGCCGGCTGTTCAAGCTGTGCAAGCTCCAATACCTCAGCAACAATCACACAATTAGCAAGGGTATCAGTATCCTCCTCAACATCAACAACAGAGAGCTGCTCAACAACGTCAGCCTAATCAACAGAGAACAAGGAGGTCTGATAGAGACTTCGATCGTCTGCCAACGTCATATGCTCAGATCTTTACTCAATTGCTGGAAAAGAGGGTTGTTACTCCCAGAGACTTGGCTCCTCCAACTGTCATTCCTCCAGACTATGATGCTAATGCTCATTGCGAGTATCATAAAGGCGCTCCAGGACACCAGATCGAGGATTGCAGAGCTTTCAAGCACAAAGTTCAAGAGCTGATTGATTCGAAGTTTCTCACATTCAATGGGAGGGCTCCAAAAGTCCTCAAAAACCTGCTGCCACCGCCAAACTAGTGCCAGCATCAAGTCAAGTCAAGTCAAGTCAAGTTCATTCCCCGAAGAAGGCAGTCATGTTGCCATCCAATCATTTGCATTCCTGTATTTTGTCTTTATTTGTTTAAGTACTGTATTCTTTGAACATTGCCTTTCGTATATGGTTTTCTTAATGTAGTGACTATGCATGTTTTGAATTAGTTATGTCGTATTCACTCAATTTCTCCATTTACTGCAATCACTGACACACTTCTCCACTTCACTCTCTTTATCAACTTTTGTTTTAGCAATGACTGGAGGGAGGATGATGACAACGAAATACCCATAATTGCAAAATGAATGCTTTCAGATAGAATCTCGTCGATGATGTACAGGCATTATTTCAATTCCCCAAACACTGGAGAGACAAGGAGTTAATCCCTAGTAAGCCACTTCGAGCCTAGAAGTAGCAGTTTCCTTCGGATATTCAAACCCTTACACTCAACCTGGGGCAGGGTAGTTTTCAACTAATCCAATTACGCACTCAAACCACAAAGTAAAATCCAAAGACATGACGGTTGTTCATCAATAACCATGACTTGGCAGTCATAACCCTCCAACATAATCGAAAAAAATCAAAAGCCTGCTAAGTCGAGCACCTCAAAGGAGACTTAGGCAAAAATCAAAGCAACCCTGATGGACTCGACAAGCGAAATCAGTCCATGCAAAAGATAGGGATCAAAAACCAAAAATCAAAAGAGGCCCTCGAATCCTCAACAAAAAACAAAATAAGATTCAATGATTACCATGCCAAAACCAAAGGGTCACTGACATCCATAAAAAACAAAGTTTGGAATACAAACATGTACTGCCATTTCAAGCATACCTTGAACCGTCAACCCTTTGGAATACAAACATGTACATAACTAATTGAACGTAGAACTGGAGATCATCACGAAGAAGGGGTGGGTACAAATCAAACTTTGAGCTTGATATCCTTTGTTTCTTATACCGCGAACCAGACCACGTTACAACCCTCGAAAGACCTAATTAAGGAGAGGTTTATTCTAAAAGCATACTATCGCAAGGTTGCGTAAACTGACTCCCCATATTTGCTAATCTTTAGCATTGGTGTCATTCTCCTTGCTATATCTTTCACCATCAAAATCAGCACACGTTTAGGCTAACGGTCCATTCGTCTCACTATCACGACACTCGAATAAACAACACTTTTTCAAAACTTGCATGGGCATTGCATTAAGATTACCATTTGTAAATGTGCAATTTTAACTGCAAATCAGTGCTAGACATCAAGACAACTCCAACAAGGGGCAATCAACGAGGAACTTGAACTTTCAGTGGTGCCGACCCGAAGCAAGACTCCCTCAAAATCCACAAGCTGGGGGCAAATCTTTCAGCAGGTCAATCAGGGGCAAGCCACCTCAAAGCACATCAAAGTTCATTTTCCAAAGATCAAAACTATCAAAACTGGTTAATCAGGGGCAAACCATTATCATGTTCAGACTGGGGCAAGATCCATTGCGGCTGGCAGATCCCTTTGTATCTTCAAGTTGGTCAAACAGGTTATCCTGACCGACGAGCACAAAAGCAAGCAATCGAACTTGAGGCCTCGAGAGCATCTTCTTCTGCATCAATCTCGGCGTCTTCAACAAACTGAATGTCGAGGCAATCAATCCCTCCCACCGCCCAAAAGTCCAATCCGCATTGGCAACTACCAAAAGTCCACCCTGCTGGCACCCTTAAACATATCCAATCACTCGTCTGCAATCATATGCATCATACGCATCATATGCATCATATTCGACATCATAAACATCATTTGCATCATATGCCTACCAAAAAAAACAAATCATACTTCCCCAACACTTGCATCTCCGCGCGTCAGCATTTGTATTGCATTTCCATTCGTCATGGAACATCATCATAAAATCTAGCATACGTGCATGCATGGTCAAGATCCAGGATTAATCTCGAGACTCCAAGACGATCCTCAGCCCAGCCAGGGGCATCTTCAGCAACTCGTGGGCATTCCTCACGAAATTGTTCAACCGTTTATTGATCAAGCTCAAGATGATCTTCAGCCCAGCCAGGGGTATTTTCATCAAATCCGTGAGCGGTCCTCAGGAAGTTGTTCAACCTTTTGTTGACCAAGCTCAAGACAAGGTTTCAAGGTGATCTCTTGCCCAGCCTGGGGCATCTCCTTCAAGTCCTTGGGCGTTCCCCAATGAGTTAGTCCTTTCAACCTTTTGTTGACAAGGATGGTGTTCCTCAATGACTTGTTTGCTTCAACCTTTTGTTGATGTCTCCAAATAAGCCTCACTCATCATATCCCCAGCAAACTTGACCTTTTGTCAATTGCCTTACTATCACCCTTTTGGTGATAGTCAAATCCTGTCAATTCAACCTGCATCCTTTTAGTGTTGGTCAATCCTCAAAATTAGAAAGTTACTATCATCCTTTTGGTGGTAGCCGTTCATGTCATATAAACCTAACCTGCATCCTTTCGGTGTTGGTCCTCGTAAGTGGGAAGTTCCTATCATCCTTTTGGTGGTAGTAGCTTGTATTGATCTGTCATCCTTTTGTGTCGCCGATCCGTAGACCTATGGTATGTGAATCATCCTTTTGGTGAATGATAGCCTTTATTATTGTTTTGCTTGCTATTATCCTTTTGGTAGTAGTAAGTTGTGACCTCACTTTCATCCTTTTGGTGAAGGGTCATTGTGTGTGTATTCACTATCATCCGTTTGGTGATAGGTCTGTCATCTTTTTGGTGTCAGATAACTGTGTGTATGTGTGTGTATGCTCTATTATCCTTTTAGTAATAGCAGGCTTTGACCTCATTCTCATCCTTTTAGTGGAAGGGTCTGTGTGTGTGCGCCCTATTATCCTTTTGGTAATAGCAAGCTTTGACCTCATTTTCATCCTTTTGGTGGAAGGGTTCTGTGTGTGTGCCCTATTATACTTTTGGTAATAGCAGGCTTTGACCACATTTTCATCCTTTTGGTGGAAGGGTCTGTGTGTGTGCCCTATTGTCCTTTTGGTAATAGCTGACTTTGACCTCATTTTCATCTTTTTGGTGGAAGGGTCTGTGTGTGTGCCCTATTATCCTTTTAGTAATAGCAGGCTTTGACCTCATTTTCATCCTTTTGGTGGAAGGGTCTGTGTGCGTGTGTCACTATCATCCTATTAGTGATAGGTCTGTCATCCTTTTGGTGTTAGATAGCGGTGTGTGTGCTCTATTATCCTTTTGGTAATGGCAGACTTTGACCTCATTTTCATCCTTTTGGTGGAAGGGTCTGTGTGCGTGTGTTTCTCTATCATTCTTTTGGTGATAGGTCTATCATCCTTTTGGTGTCAGATTTCATGTTATCATCCTTTTGGTGGTAACGCCCTTTGCAAGTTTCTCAGTGTCTACTCGAGGGTTGACATTGATCCATCGTTTCAACTCCCCATCATTTTCTTTCTTTTCGGACAAATTTGTGGTGTTTTTCATATCTAATTGTCTTCTACCTCAAAAGAATAAACGTTGTAGCAGTTCATCTTACACAGTTCAAGCCAATTAGATAGGGGCATCTGTCATAGCCCAAATTTGTCCTACTTGTATATAATCTTCATCTGTACATCCATCCACTTACTATCATTCAGAAAATCCAAAAAAAAATGTTGTTCATGAGAAGGTATTGAGTCAGGCGTGTTTAGACAGTATTGACCGAGGTTCAATGGTTTTGACCTAATTTTTAACCAGACAAGGGTCTGCTGCTTAATCAAAGCTTGGGTGTGCAATTCAAGTGGTGTTTGAGGTTGCAATTAGGGTTCGTGTGTCAAGGCAGTTGTGAATCGACCCAGTTATCAGGCTGTGACAGGTCAAGTGTTTCAATGACTAACGATTATCAAGGACTAACCCGTTGTTAGGATTGAGTTTCAAGGTTCATAGGGCTATTCACACGTACCCATTCTCAAATCCACCTATTCATTTCTTTATCCAATTATTTCCAATATCCATATTGCTAATGTTTTATCAACCATGTTTACTATTGTCTAAACCAATTATTCATTTTCCATTCGTTTCTATCCATTATCAATTTTAACATCCAAATATCCATTTCATAAATCATTTCTCCAAATCCATTTAGTTTTTTTAACCATATTCAAATATACAGTCCATGTCACTTTACTTTTTTTTTCTTTTCTCATTGCCATATTCTTCTAAAAAAAAACCATTTAAGTTACAAAACACCACAAAAATAAAATAAGTATACAAAGAAATCCACCATAAAAAAAACCATCTTAACCTTTCCAATTCTCCAAACCCTACTTTAAAATACATCGTGAATAACACAAACAATCAAGCCAATATCTATCCCAAAGTAGCCACCACAAGCCGATTTTCAAATCAATCCTCGATTCGTCGTCGAGCTCAATCGTAAGCCGAGCGCCTCTTGCCTCGCCATCAAATGCACACTTGCACATCTCGTGGTTTCGTTACTAGGAGCACCCCTAGGGACTAGTATCGATCCTAACCACTTTTCTCACCCAATTCGACTCAATCTTTTTCAAACGCTTTCTTAATCACCTTATGAAAGGAGGAGATTCTTGGGATCTAGCATTCCTTGGATCTTCGAATGAATGGCTCTTGAGGCACGCCCTTGGGTTGTTATTCATTCACCCTTTCATCTTAAAACACTTAACCATTACCAAACATTTTCGCAATCAACTCACGAAAGAACTGAGTTCTTGGAGTCTAGCATTCCTTGGATTCTTGAGTGATTGCTCTCGAGGCACGCCCCTTGGGTTGTATGTCATTCAATCATTCGTCTCCTAAAATTCAAACTCCTCCTTTTCGTGGGCGTACCACGAACTACGACTGCTCTAATTCTTTATTCTTGTCCGAGTAGGGATACGTAGACACAAGATTGCGATGATCTTGGCGAGCTACCTTCCCTCCATCTTCCGTCTTCCCTCTATCCCTTCCCGTAGTCGAACTACAATTGCTCTGATTCCTCATTCTTGTCCGAATGAGCATACGTAGGCCCGAGGTCGCGATGATCTTGCCGAGCACCCTATCCTAAAACCACCCCATTTCCCTTAGCATCATTTCCTTTTATCTTACCATTTCGCATTTATAGTTGAGAAGAAAACAAACAAGCTTAGCTAACATTCATCATAATTCGAACTAAGAGGTTCCTGTTGAGTACAACGGACGTGA
The DNA here is from genome assembly GCA_022829125.1 of Lathyrus tuberosus. Lineage (NCBI taxonomy): Eukaryota > Viridiplantae > Streptophyta > Magnoliopsida > Fabales > Fabaceae > Lathyrus > Lathyrus tuberosus. The sequence goes on from JALAZF010000639.1 coordinate 1,967,474, forward strand.
GGGGGTTCGCGTACCTTCCTCTCACATAACTGACTCCCGAACCCAGAATGTGGTTGCGACGACCATGTTCTTATCTCACTCAAAGGTTTTCTCAATATTTTCCTTTCCTTCTTTTGGGATAAATAAAGTTCTGTGGCGACTCTGTCGAACCGTTTCCGTGCCTTTTGCGCGAAGGGTCGTGTCTTCGATTAAGCGATTTTTTTCGAGGTGCGACAGTAAGCAAGCTTTGATAAAGTAGATTTTGGCAACACATTCAAAGAAGAGCCAGTATCAACCAACACATTAGAAAGAGCATCTTCTTGACAGTTCATGGAGATATGTAAAGCCAAATTGTGATTTCTCCCCTCCTCGAGTAACTCTTCATCACAGAAATTCAAATTGTTATATGCTGTGAGGTTGGCAACAATTCCATCAAACTGATTAACAGTCACATCATGCTCAACATATGCTTGTTCCAAAACCTTATGCAAAGATTTCCTATGAGCTTCAGAATTCATTAGTAAGGACAACACTGAAATCTTGGACGGGGTGTGCAAGAGTTGATCCACAACGCTATAATCACTCTTCTTGATCAACTTCAATACTTCATCCTCATAAAATTTTGAACCACTGGACTGACCAGAAGCATCGACATTAGTCTCATCTTGAGTTCTTTGCCAGCAATAACATTCTCCAGAATCTTTGGAGGCTCAGGAGCAAAAACTCGACCACTCCGGGTTACTCTACTCACATCGGCGATGCTTACCACAGAAAACAAAGAAGGAATGGACACTTCCTTACCATCTTTTACCATGGTAGCAATGTACTTTTACGGAATAGCTTTGTCAGATTCATAGAGCACTGGGTCGGGCAACCGAATAACCAAAGGTGTAACAACGGTCTTATGACTATCATAAGAGATAACAACTCTTTCAGGAATATTAAAGCGTGCCTCAATAGCATTCACCTTATTCTGATATTCGTCTCTCTTAGCAGTGACTTCAATTAAATTCTCATCCATCATCCTTTGAATATCCCTATTCACTATCACACAACCACGAGGATTCACAGAACAAATACAACAAGCTGCATAGTCAAGATCAATATCATGGTATTCACTCAAAAGTGCATGCATCTCCACAAGAGATCTTCGGATCCAACGGATATCAAAAATTTTGAATGTACCAGGACAACCATAAACCATATTGACAGACGCCTTGTCGTGAATAGGCAGCGGATTCGATTGCACATTAGGGTTGGAATCTTCGAAAGACAAAATACCACTCCTAGCCAACCTTTGCACTTCCATATTCAATGGATAACAGTTCTCAGTGTCATGCCTAGCTCCTCCCTGATGGAAAGCACAATGAGCTTCAGGCTTATACCACCATGGTGAATCTTTTGGAACAGCAGGCGGTGGACGGGTCTGATCTTAATTAAACAAGGAAGCAATTCCGTGTAGGTCATCGGAATCAGATCAAAATATTTCTGAAAAGTGCCTCGTTGATTGTTTGGCTGATTAGAACATTGTTGCTGAGCAGGAGCTGCCTGAACAACAGGAGCTGAACTGATAGCAGGAGTGACAGATGTAACATGTTGCTGACACTGATTGTTTCTATTGTGAGATCTTCTATACCTTTCTCGAGAAATGGCATTGGTATCTCCTTCTTTCTTTTTGGCAAATCCTCCACTATATTTTTTGGAACTTCCAGTAGAATTCCCATCTTTCGATAAACGTCCCTCACGGACACCCTCTTCCAATCTCATCCCCATATTAACCATCTCAGTCAAATCACTCGGGGCACTAGCAATCATATGCTCATAATAGAAAGGACTCAGAGTTTTCAGAAAAATCTTGGTCATCTTCTTCTCTTCCAAAGGAGGGTTGATCTGAGCAGCAATCTCGCGCCACCTTTGCGCGTATTTTTTGAATGTCTCCTTATCTTTCTGAGTCATTGCCCGAAGCTGGTCATGATCGGGAGCCATATCCACATTATATTTATACTGTTTCACAAACGCCTCACCCAAATCTTCAAAAGTGCGAACTCGAGTACTGTCGAGTCCCCTATACCATTTCAAAGCTGCGCCAGACAAACTATCTTGAAAGTAATGAATGAGGAGCTGATCATTATCTTTCTGAGCTGACATCTTACTGGCATACATAGTCAAATGACTCATCGGACAAGAGTTACCCTTATACTTTTCAAAATCAGGGACTTTGAACTTATGCGGGATCTTCACATTAGGAACCAAGCATAACTCATGAGCATTCTTTCCAAACAGCTCTTTACCTCTCAGAGCTTTGATCTCTTTCTGCATTTCAGTAAACTGGTCTTCAATCTCTTCCATTCTATCACAAGCACTGGCATTTTCACTTGGAGCAGTATGGAAAATTTTCTCTTCACCAAAAGGAACGGTATAAACCACAGGCAGTGGCACAGTCATCACAGGTTGAACAGTAGGAACAATTGGAATTTCAGGAGGTGGTGGTGGTTGATAACCCTCAGGAACAAAGTTATGAGGCATGCCCCAGAGGAAACCAGGAGGCATGGAGTATTGAGGAACACTAGCAGGCGCCACAAAGATGGGCGTAGAGACAATCTCAGAAATGAGTGTCCTTTGCACATGAGTTGAAAGCGGAGGAGGAGGAGGTGGTGGTGGCTGATTTTGAGCAGCCACCAGGGCTTCCATCATAGCAGTGAGTCTTTTCAAACCATCCTTCAGAGTTGATACTTCTTCGCAAAGCTCACGATTTTCTTGTTGCAATTGGTCCATCTTTTTCTTCAGATTAGCTCGAGTATTATAATGGTGCGACAGCTTGGCTGAATGAAGACCAAAGGGAAACAATAAGGCACCTGGAAAAGGCAAGAAACAATGCAAAATGATGCTTGATGTGCAAATGCAGATGTAAAGTTTCATGGAATTATAAGGCATATTACAAACATTGTTATCTGAAATACCAAAATCTCATTCATTAATGATGGAAAAGATTACATATTGGAAGTACAGATTCAAGAATCCTAAAACAAAAGAGAATAAAGAAAACTAGATCCCTAGAGAATCCTATGAAAAGAAGTCCCATATCCGTTTTCCAGCTTCTTGATGTGGGCCTGAATCTGAGTCTTCTCAATCAACAACTTATCAACGATCAACTTCCAAGGAGATTCTGAACTCTTCGGAATATCAAAACTGGCTGAATGCGAGAGGAAAATAAATCCTCTTGCGCCTTTCTCTTCTTGTTGGCAACTTCATCTTCATTCTTCTTCTTGAAGTGCTCTTTAAGTCTTGCATTCTCTAACTCAACAATCTGATACTTGTTCTTCCATGCATCTCTCTCTTGTTGCATCTCGGCCAAAGCGATCTGAAACTTCTCTGTGTCTTCCATAAAGTAGAGAATAGGCTTCTTATCAGTTAGAGATAAAGGCTCCTGATGCTTATAAGACATCTTCAAAGTAAAAGCTCTATTTTTAACCCACTGGAGGTAAGGTTCCAAAGAGACACAATTCGGATTTCCCAAACTTTCCTTTCCTTTTATACGAATGTTGCACCAAGTTTCCAGAATTTCTCTCTTGAGAGCAACCTGAGATTCTTCTTCCTTGAAAAAGAGACCGGCCAAATGAATGTTCTTCGGTACCTCTCGCAAAGGATATCCCAACTGACGACGAGATAACACTGAATTGTAACTGATTCCTCCCTTTGTACCTAGAAGAGGCACGTTGGGAAAATCACCGCAACTATCAATAATCATCGCTCAAGAAGGAACACGGCTACACCAATCAATATCAGAATGAGTGAGATACATGATTTTCCATGACCAATATAAACCATCCTTAAGATTCCAGAAAGCTGCAGACTTCGGCAAGTGAGAAATAAACCACTTGTAAAGCAAAGGTGCACAACAGATAATCATCCCTTCACCATGAAAATTCCTGAGGTGAATAGAATGGTAAGCATCGACAAGCAAAGTGGGAATTGGATTCCCAATCAAGAAGATCTGAATAGCGTTGTTGTCGACAAAGTTCTCAACATTCGGGAAGAGGAACAGTCCATAAATAAGCAAGGCAAGAATAGCCTCGAAAGAAACTGTGTTCTTCACACTAGCAAAGTGATGAGCTCTATCCATCAAGAACTTAGCAGGTAACCCAATAATCTTTCCTTTGGTATCCATGCGAGCCTTAATCTCAGAAACCTTCAAGTAAGTAGCCTTTGCAATAACATGATGCTCGGGGGCGGGATCCAAACCAGAGAAAATCTGACCATGAACAGGCAAACCAAGCAGGAGAGAATACTCCTCTAGCGTAGGTACCCACTGATAATCAGGAAAGGTGAAACAATGCAGCAAAGGGTCATAGAACTGAACCAAAGTAGCAAGCAATCCATCAGCCATATCAACCTTCAAGAGAGATAAAAGCCTTCCATATCTGGACTCAAACTTCTTGGTATCAACAACCAAAGATCCTAGCTCTCTCAAACCCTCTAACTTAGGACTCTTGAAAGTGTGCTTCTTGGTACTTCTCCTTCCAAAATCCATAACAAAAGTACCTACAATGTTTGCAATAACACCTTTAAGTTCCTTGATACCTTCCAAAAGAATGCTCATGAATGCAACACCCACAAACAAGATCACACAAAGCACACGGGTCAATGTTCAAGTCACGAGCATGAAGCCAAGGGTAAGAACCAATCCCACAAAGGTGTGTACTAAGGTTTTATCTTCATTGTACCTGCATAAAACAACGGTTCTAACAGAGTGCCCAGGGTCCACAATCCACTATCAGACACACAAGCACACCGATTTGCTCGGAGGTTGGTAGTTATCCTCAAGAGTGTAGTATCGCATGACAGCAGAGTGTAGTATCGCGTGACAACTAAGTCAGATTTGCATCTTCGTAGCTTCTGCACTACGATCCTAAAAAGGCTAGGATGGGTTAAGGGTTACTATGGTCCTCAGTGTTATAGGCTTCCATGGAAAAAGTATTGCCTTCTCGATCGCTCGATCGACATCAGTAATTCCAAAGAGGCAACCACCGAGGGTATAGATTCTCAAGTTCTTCTTTTTTAGGATTCGACTCCTTCAAAGTTCCCTTGACTATACTATCCTCCTATATCAAAGTGCACTCTGGTCCAGGTATAGGACCTATCTCACACACAGAGGAACTCCCAAACAGAACAAACAAGTAACAAGCAAATCAAACAAAAAACGGTAAATAAATCAAAGTAGGCTAAACCCCTCAACCAGAGATTCTGGGTTTGATCCCCAGTAGAGTCGCCATTTTCCTGTAGCGGGGAAATTTGTGAGTGTAAGCTATTGATTAACTTAACTAAAAAATAAGCAAGAGTCACCACCGCACTTTTATTTTTATCCAAAAATGAAAGGAAAAAAGAGCGAACAAAACCTAAAGAGTTCTAAAACAACAAGAACAAACAGAGACTGGGTAAGGGGGGTTGGTTACGCAATGGGAAGGTGCTAGCACCCAAAACGTCTATACTACTCTATAGGAACCCTTTGAAATATCTATCGCTTTTTGGTTTGAAAAAGTTTTGCTTGTAAAGAGATTGGGGAGATGAGAAGAGAAATATTTTTTAAGATTTTTGTGTTTGGAGAGACTTATCGCCTCATGCCTACGTACCCACGATGTGTAATGTAGGATCAAAACCTCGTAGTTCGTGGCACAAAGAACAAAAATTTGTTGGTTTTGATTGATTTTAAGTGTAAAGATAAGTCGTCATTTTTAAGCGAATAATTCCGCTAAAAGATATGAATCATGTCTAAACTTATGAAAAGGTTTAAAAAGAAAAAGTGCACAAGGCACAAAAAAGAGATTGATGAGTTTTGTTTTTTTTTTTTTTTTTATGTTTTTATGAAATGGTCAAAATATGGTTAAGATAGATTGACATTTATTAAAGAAAAGCAAAGTTTAAAAAATCACTTGACAAAAGTCAATGTTTTATTATAAAAGCGGGTTTAAGTTGAAAACAAGAAGGTTTTGAAAAAGAGAGAGGATTTTGAAAATTTAAGAATGGGGAGGAGAAGAAGTGACTATCCTAGTGCATAAAATAAAAGCTAGGAAAAAGAAGGATCTAACCAAAATGGAGCCACTTCAAAGCAATATTAAAAGAATTCCATCCTTAAGTAAATTGGCCAATAAAGGCAAGTCTTCAATCAATACTCCAAGCAAAGGGATAAGAAGTCTTAATTCTAGGTCCATAAGTCCGATATTACTTCAAAAGAGGTCTATAAAGAGATCACTCCAAAGCATAGGATAGTAGCCAATAGTCCAAGATGAGGAGAATTAAGTTTTTTATGGTTTAAGCCTTTATTAATGTTTTGAGTCCAAATGGACAAAGTAAAAAAAGGCATAAGCATAAACATGTGTCCAACGGACAAAGGAAAAAGTGCGGAAGCATAAACATGTGTCCAACGGACAAAGGAAAAATTGCGGAAGCATAAACATGATATGAAATGAAGTATAAAAAATAAAAGAGATAGGGAGCGAGAAGGAAACATAAACAAAATTAATACAAAATATTGTTAGTAAGTTAGGGATTAGTTGTTAGTGTTAGTGATCAATAACAATTGAATAATTGCACTTAGGTCAAGGTTGATGAAACTCATTAGAGGATTGATAAGACCAAAGCCTCCTAACAACAAGTTTCATGAGTTTTGAACCATAAGACAAATAATCAACCATTCTTGAAAGTTTTTTTGATACGGGACAAATATTGTGCTATGTTAAGTAATCGCCGAGTAATTTACGGAGTAATTACCCTACAATGAGGCCGGTCAATAGCTCTTTGTGCTAAGGTAGGCTAGATGAATGATATATAGATCGTCATCCGAAAGCACTACCGCAAGAAAAGAAAAGTGGTAGCGATCTAGTCTTGATCGAAATTCAACAACGGAATTCCAAGATCTTTAGACTTTCATCGATCAAAAGAAAAGAGAAATAGATGAAGAGAAAGCCAAATTAAACCACACAAATATGTGATCTAAGGCTAAGAACAAAAGGAGAGGGAAGAAAATGGCAAAAAAAACCAAAACAGTCCCAAAAACAAGCAAAAAACACATTCTGGATGCTGGTTAATTGATTAACCAACTCACAGTGTAATTATGTTAATCGATTAACCAGTGCAAATTTCCAAATTTTTGCGCAAAAAACAAGCTGTTATCGATTAACCTAATTGTACATGTTTTGGTTAATCGATTAACACTGTGAAAACAGCAGAAAATCAATTTGAAAATTGCCAAATCCTTGATCAATCATTTCTTCAAACATCTTAGGATCAAGGATTCAATTGTGCACGAATTTTGGAGTAAAACAGCAGCAAAAACTAACAATCAACACAAATTGCAAGATCCAAAGATCAAGCAAACAAGATCAACAAAGGATCTACATTATGGAAGATGAAGATGAAGCTTCAACAATGGTGAAAAGTGAATTACCAATCCAAATCAGAAAATCCTTCCAAATTGCAGCAAGATCTACACTCCAAAGCCTTGATCTATGAACGAAAACAAGAATGGATGGAGGTTTAGCTCTAAATTAGTAAGAATAAATGTGAATTCTTACTAACTTATGAAAGAAGAAATTGAGCTTTTGGTGAATTTTCTCGTTTGGGGAGAGAAATTGCAAGGGATTTGTTGGCTATCCAAAGCTTGTAAAATGAATGAAATGAGGCCTCTATTTATAGAGTTTAGGCTTGGAAATTTGGTGGTTTGGAATTAGGCTTGGATGATCAAAATTAGGGTTGGAATTCAAATTTGGAGGGAAATCACAAAAGATTGGTGATTAGTGATGGTACATGGTGGGAAATGATCAAAGTGATGTAGGGAATTAAAATGAGATGGTCTAGAATATTCCACATGTGATCAAAATGTTAAAAATTGGTGCCAATTGCTGCAGAATTTGAATTTGGCACATTTTTTCAAAAATTGCACGTGTTAATCGATTAAACACTTCACAATGTAATTAGGTTAATCAATTAACACAGTGAAAAATGAGAAAAAATGGCAGTGTTGTCTTGGCTCTGGCTTAATTTTCTTGCTTGTCAAAGAAGACATGGAAATAAACACATGAACCTTGGAGTCCCTTGAATAATAATCAATTAAATCTTGGAAACTCTTGATCAGATATTTTTTGAATTAATCGTAGATCAACTTTGACTTTATTCAGATGAAATCCATTCGAGCTGAGGGACTGATGTTTTGGTATTTTTAACCTGTTCTTCCCCTGAAAATGTTAGTGAAAGAAAACAAAATATTTTTGGGTTTTAATTAATGGTTAGTAAACATAAAAAAATTAAGCAATGAAACAACTAACAAACACACACAAACTCAAAGATCCCTGCAAGGCACAATCCTATAAAAGAGGGAACCAATGTGTGATCTTGTTTGTGGTATGCAAAAAATGCAAATGACATGTGGGATCTTAGGGGTAAAAATTAGGGTATGACAACATGCAAGCTCTAGCAGAAGCTCAGATGCAGCAACAAAGAACTGTGATCTCAGAGATCACATCAACGCCCATAGTGGAGAAGTATGATCCTAGGTACAGAATGCCGAAATATCGTCCCTGGGGCATGCCACTTAACTATATCCTGGAAGGATATATTCTGCCGATCACTGGAGATCCGGAAACCTCAGCAGGAGCCGCTGGGCCTGAAGATTACAAACTTCGGGAAAGCGAAGATGCCAGGGGCATGACAGCAACGCTTGAAGGTTACAAACTTCGGGAGGCACCAAATTTCGCTGCCATAGTAACGGTACCGCCCCCTGTGGTGCACACTGTCTCGGAAGGACAAGTTCCACCAATACCTTTCGGAAGGAGGGAAAGTATGTTTGATAGAATGGATGAGTTCCAGGAACAGTTCCTGGAGATGCAGAAAGAACTGCAGGCCCTTCGCGGTCAGGATTTATTTGGAAAGGATGCTGCAGACCTGTGTTTGGTCCCTGATGTGAAGATCCCGCTCAAATTCCAGGTGCCCTACTTTGAAAAGTACAAGGGCAACTCTTGCCCTCAAAGCCACTTGGTGATGTACGCTCGGCGGATGTCAGCTCAGACAAAGAACCAGGAGCTACTGATCCACTATTTCCAGGATAGTTTAACCGGTGCCGCATTAAAATGGTACATGGGTTTAAACCGTACTGAGATCAGAAATTTTAGAGATCTTGGCGCTGCCTTCGTTCAGCAATACAAGTACAACTTGGACATGGCAGCCGACAGAGATCAACTCTGATCAATGTCACAAAAGGACAAGGAGACTTTTAAGGAGTACGCTCAAAGATGGCGTGAAATTGCCGCTCAAATTTGTCCTCCTCTTGAGGAAAAAGAGATGACAAAGATCTTCTTAAAAACATTGAGCTAATTTTACTACTACAGAATGGTTGCCAGTGCGCCCAATGACTTTACCTAAATGGTCGGTATGGTGTGCGTCTCGAGGAAGCCATCCGAGAAGGACGTTTAGTTAAATATGCTGGATCATCAAGCAGTACGAAATGATACGGTAGTGCTCTCCCTAAGAAAAAAGAGCAAGATATTGGGAATATATCTCTCGGAAAGCAAAGGTGACGACACTAACCAGTAGCAGCTGTAACTCCTGCTATCAATCTCGCGGCTGCTCCTACGTATCAACCTCAGGTTGCTCAGAGCCAACCTAGTCAACAGTAATTTCAGCAAAGGGCACAACAATAACCGTACAACTCGACCACCAGGGTTCGATCCCATACCAGTGTTGTACGCAGAACTGTTTCCATTACTACTGGTCAAGGGGCATGTCCAAACTAAGACTCCTCTTACGATACCGGAAAATCCACCTTTCTGGTTCAAAACGGATCAGACTTGTCCTTACCATCAAGGAGGACCAGGGCATAACATAGAAAATTGTCTCAGTTTCAAATCCGACGTGCAAAAGCTTGTTAGGAGCGGGGTTTCATCTTTCAAACATACGAATCCTAATGTTCTCACGAACCCGCTGCCTCAACACGATAAAGCTGCAGTAAATTTGATAGAAGGAGAAGCTAACAACAACTATCAAATTCACGAAGTACTCTTATTGAGGGCTAATTTGGTCAAAATGCATTGTAGACAGAGCGGATACGACCATGCACCACCTCGTAATTATTACCAGTGTGATATCTGCTCTAAAGACAATCAAGGATATTCTGTATTGCAATCCGCTCTACAGGCACATTTGGATCTCGGATGGATCCAACAACACCGAATTCATGGGGTCAACATGGTTTATACGAATTCCAACATCGTTCAGAATCACAATATTCTAGCAATGAATGTCGACTTGGTTGCAATGCACTCGAGGCAAAGCCAGTATCATAATCTGCCATGGCACGATTATAATTCCTGTCTGACTTACTCGGTAAACAATCAGGGATGCTCTTTTGTACAAGAGACCCTACAGCGTCAGATGGATCTTGGATGGATCCAAGACTATAACGATAGAAATCCTTATCAGATTAACATGGTTCAAATCTTCAATATTCGTTTGATGAATACCAGCTTGGTGGAGTTACACGCCAAGCAAGTCCAGCTCGATTTTCTCACTTCACATGATTATCTGAGCTGTAAAGTGTGTTATGAGAGTAACCAAGGGTGCGCTTTTGTTCAAAGAAATTTGCAACACTTGTTGAACCACTGGTGGCTTCCGATCTATATGGATGAAGACACGCAGCAAATCGGTATGGTTGACGGTAACCCTACTCAGCATCAAAGTCAGGATGTTCGGTCAACAGAAATAGACCTAGTAAGGTTACACTGCATTCAGAGCGGACGTGGCCAGGTGCCACCGCATTACTATGAACATTGTAGAGTCTGCTCGAAGAATAATCAAGGATGCTACCTCGTGCGAGCAGCTCTTTGGGGTCAGTTGGACCGCAACGAAATTCAACAATACTCAGTTTTGGGGTCTATCAACTGGACGCCAGACTACTGCGCTGATCAGATCAAAGATGTTATTGTGATCTCCAATCATCAAAGGGACAAAGATGTTTTCGCCATTATTCCTCTACTTGACGAATCAAAGGTCCCTAACCGGGAACTGATTGAAGTTACCTACGACAGTCAGAAAAATCAGAAGGCTCTTGTAGTTATCTATCTACTGGGACTGATACCGTATGAATCAACTAAGGCTATCCCTTACAAATACGGTGCAACAACAGTTGAAAATGGAAAGGAAATTCCATTACCCTCCGTCGTGAATATTGCAGACATCAGTCGAGTAACACGGAGTGGTAGAATCTTCGACAGAGGAGTTGGAGAACCCAACAGAGAAAAGGAACCTCAAACAGAAGTTCCCAATCCACCATTCAGTCAATCCAGTAATCCCGACCTTTCAAAAAATGATGATGAGATGCTGAAGCTCATCCAAAGGAGTGAATACAACATTGTTGATCAGCTGTTACAAACTCCTTCGAAGATCTCAGTGCTATCACTTTTACTCAGTTCCGAAGCCCACAGAGAGGCTCTATAGAAAGTCTTAGAGCAGGCCTTTGTGAAACAGGATGTGTCAATATGATAATTCGATAGCATCGTCTCTAACATCACTTCCTGCAACAACTTGGGGTTTAGTGATGAGGAATTTCCAGGAGAAGACAAGAGCCAGAACATGGCGCTCAATATCACAGTTAACTGCCAGGACGATGCTTTAGCCAGCGTACTGGTAGACATCGGATTGGCTCTCAACGTTATGCCGAAGTCCACTCTAATGCAACCATCATTCAAAGGACCTCCAATGAGAGGCAGTGAGGTCATTGTCAAAGCATTTGACGGATCTCAGAAAGTGGTTATTGGCGAAGTCGACCTTCCCATAACTATTGGTCCTCACACTTTCCTAGTCACTTTCCAGGTCATGGACATCCAGGCAACATACAGTTACTTATTAGAAAGACCTTGGATACACCAGACTGGGGCAGTTACTTCGACACTTCACCAGAAGCTGAAGTTTGTTAAGAACGACCAACTCGCCACGGTCTACGGAGAATAGGCCTTGATCGTAAGTAGCATATCATCATCCACCTGTGTGGAGCCAGAGGAGATAATCGGAACCCAGTTCCAGGCGCTTTCGGTGAGCAGTAATAAGCAGACAGAAAGAGGAACCTCAATTTTGTTGTACAAAGATGCTCTCGAAGTAATCAAGAGCAACATCGCAAAAGGATGGGGACAACTTGTCATTCCTACTGATAATAAGAAAAAGAAGGGTCTTGGTTTTTCTGCAACCTGTACCCAGACAACTACTAACGATGAAAGTCTTCATCCCATTCAGAATTTCTTCCATAGTGGAGGTTTCCTTCACCCAGTGTCTCAAGAAGTACACACTATCAACGAGGAAGATTCCTCCGACACAAAGGAAGAATCTGAATCCTATCTTAATAAGGACGATTATATGTCTCAGGAAGAAGTGCATGTGCCATTTTGCTATCCTGCACAGAGTCCGAGATTTATACCAAGGTCAGATGTCGAAATGATATACGGAGATTGTGATCCGGAAGGATTCCGTGCACCTCCAAATTCATTAGAGGAAGACACTCCAATGAAATACAACTTTGACCACGACTATTATGGCCCAATCGATGGCCTGCCTATCTGGCAGCCGTACCCAGGAGACTTGGGGCGAGAAAATCAGTCGAACGATGAAAATCAGGTGAGCATCATTGAACAGAATACCTGCGTCCCCACCATGTCATGGGATCAACACTCAGGTCATTCGGAAAATATCCAGCACGACGATGAATTTGTAGAATTTGCACGACTAGAATTCATTAACTATGTTTTTCCCAAGGTCAACGTCATTGAAATGGATGACTCCTCTAGTTCCACGGAAGTATGGGACACCCTGGGACAACCGAGTGGTAAATATGACTTCATGGTTAAATACACCACTCCCGAGAGCTCTCGTATCAGGCTCGAAAACATCCAGCTGAATGGATAAGGAGATATACCTGAGAGCACAAACACTATGCAAAATACAACTGAAGAATCCTCCTACGACAACCCTGCCTGGGAGAAAGATTCCAATGATCCTACTCCACCAGAAATCAGCGTTATTTCTGAAGACAAATCAAGGAAGGTACCAGACTTTGTGATTCATCGAGGAGTTCGCCACCAATGGGTTTCTGTCGATGTTCCGAAGATCGTCCATAAGTCAAAGTAATTTCCATCTTTGTTTTAACCTTTCACCCTGCCCAGGTGAAACGGATGTTTTGATAGGGCTTACTTTCTGTAAATATCCCTATTTGCTTCGCCCAAAGCGACAAAGTTTTGTTTTATAGGGTTGTAGTTTCAAGAATCGGCTTGTTCATAAATAAAATAAATGTCGTTCTGTAATTTCCGCATTTATTGTTGTTTTCTCTTTTCGCTTTTTCAGAAAATGGTAATCCTAAAAAACAAATAATAATAAACAAGCAGTTTTTCCAAAGAAAATACACTGCACACACTCTTGCATTCTCTCTATCTCTTCTAAACACAAATCATCACGTCATGCAGATTGCTTGTTTTAAACCCCATCGAAACATACGATCTGATGCCTTCTCCCAACTTTGAATTCCTAGTATTTGAGGCTGAAGAAGAAAATGACAACAATAATCCAGAGGAGATCTCCCGATTACTCAGACAAGAGGAAATGTCCATTAAGCCTCACAGAGAGCCGCTGGAAACGGTCAACTTGGGCTCAGAGGAAGAGAGAAAAGAGTTCAGGATTGGGGCACTACTCAGTCCAACTGCCAAAGAGAGTTTGATAAAACTTCTCAAAGATTTTCACGATGTATTCGGTTGGTCCTACCAGGACATGCCAGGGTTGGATACCAGCATCGTGGAACATCATCTACTATTAAGGTCAGAATGTCCGCCAGTAAAACAGAGGTTGAGACTGACTCATCCAGACATGGCCATCAAAAATCAAAGAGGAAGTACATAAACAGATTGAGGCGGGTTTCCTCGCCACATCAGAATATCCTCAATGGTTAGCCAACATCGTACCCGTTCCAAAAAAGGACAGAAAAGTCAGAATGTGTGTAGACTACAGGGATCTAAACAAGGTTAGTCCAAAGGACGACTTTCCTTTACCACACATTGATATGCTGGTTGACAGTACAACAAAATTCAAAGTCTTTTCCTTCATGGATGGATTCTCGAGCTATAATTAGATAAAAATGGCGCCAAAGGACATGGAGAAAACTTCATTCATCACCCCATGGGGTACCTTTTGTTACAAGGTGATGTCGTTCGGTTTGAAGAACGCCAGGGAAACCTATCAACGGGCCATGACTACTCTGTTTCATGACATGATACACAAAGAAATCGAGGTATATGTCGATGGTATAATTGCCAAATCTAAAACATAGGAGGAGCATGTGACCCATCTGTCAAAATTATTCGAGCGTCTAAGAAAGTACAAACTTCGATTGAATCCCAATAAGTGCACATTTGGAGTCCGTTCAGGGAAACTTTTAGGGTTCATCGTCAGCCAGAAAGGAATTGAGGTTGATCCTGACAAGGCCAAGGCCATTCAAGAGATGCCTTCTCCGCGGACTAAAAAACAAGTCAGGGGATTCCTTGGACGTTTGAACTACATTTCCAGATTTATATTCCTCATGACCGCGACGTGTGCGCCGATTTTCAAATTACTCAAAAAGAATCAGGACTGCATTTGGACAGATGACTGTCAAACTGCCTTTAACATTATCAAGGAATATCTGTTGAACCCACCGATCCTGTCACCTCCGGTGGAAGGAAGACCACTGATCATTTACTTAACAGTCTTGGAAGACTCAATGGGTTGTGTACTTGGCCAACAAGATGAAACCAAAAGGAAAGAGTATGCCATCTACTATTTGAGCAAGATATTCACAGACTGCGAGACTCGGTACACTATGCTTGAGAAAACTTGCTGTGCTCTGGCTTGGGCTGCCAAACGTCTTCGCCAGTATATGATTTGTCACACTACTTGGTTAATCTCCGAAATGGATCCAATCAAATACATCTTTGAAAAACCTGCTCTCACGAGAAGGATTGCCCGTTAGCAGATGTTGCTATCAGAATATGACATAGAGTACCATGCTCAGAAATCTGTTAAGGGAAGTATTTTAGCCGATCATTTGGTTCATCAACCGATCGACGATCAATAATCAGTTGGGTTTGACTTCCCAGACGAAGATGTCATGTATCTAAAAATGAAAGACTGCGATGAACCGCTACCCAATGAAGGGCCAGAACTAGGTTCCCAATGGGGACTAATCTTTGACGGAGCTGTCAATCATTACAGAAACAAAATTGGGGCAATCATTGTTACCCCTCAGGGTACCCACATTCCTTTCACCGCTAGAATTACGTTCAAGTGTACAAACAACGAGGCCGAATACGAAGCTTGTATCATGGGTCTCGAAGAAGTGATCGACTTAAGGATCAAGAACTTGGATGTATATGGTGACTCATCCCTGGTTATCAATCAGATAAAAGGAGATTGGAACACATACCAATCAGGATTGATAAAACGGACCACCACTTGTTGGGTTACATTGGCGTATGATTAGTGTAAGTCAATGGAACGACTTACCTAAGATTGACATAATGCGCCTTGAACGGCCTGCTTACATCTTCGCGATCGAAGCAGTCATAGACGATAGACCTTGGTATCACGATATCAAATGCTTCCTTCATAAACAATAATATCCACCTGGGGCATCCAGGAAAGATAGAAAGACCCTCAGAAGGCTAGCCAACAGCTTCTTTCTGAGCGGTGATACACTCTATAAGAGAAACTTTGACATGGTCTTGCTCCGATGTGTAGACATACCAGAAGCAGACATGCTGATAAAAGAAATTCACAAAGGATCCTTTGGCACTCATGCCAACGGACACACAATTGCAAGAAAAATTCTAAGAGTAGGGTACTATTGGTTGACAATGGAATCTGACTGCTACAAGTACATGAGGAAGTGTCACAAGTGTCAAATATACGCTGACAAGATCCATGTACCACCAACGCATCTTAAAGTTCATTCTTCTCCATGGCCTTTTTTCATATGGGGATTCGACATAATTGGCATGATCGAACCCAAGGCTTCAAATGGACATCGGTTTATCCTGGTAGCCATTGACTACTTCACCAAGTGGGTCGAAGCAGCGTCATACGCCAATGTAACCCAACAAGTGGTGGTTCGCTTTATCAAAAATAATATCAACTGCCGCTATAGTGTTCCAAACCAGATCATTACTGATAATGGATCTAACTTGAACAATAAGATGATAAAAGAGTTATGCACTGAGTTCAAGATCGAACACCATAACTCATCTCCCTACCGACCCAAGATGAACGGAGTGGTAGAAGCGGCTAACAAGAACATCAAGAAGATTGTTCAAAAGATGGTTGTAACCTACAAAGATTGGCACGAGATGTTTCCCTTTGCTCTTCACGGTTATCGTACATCTGTTTGCACTTCAACATGGGCAACCTCTTTCTCTCTGGTATATGGCATAGAGGCAGTGCTCCCCATAGAAGTAGAGATCCTATCAATCCAGGTATTGATGGAAGCTAAGCTAACAGAAGCTGAATGGTGTCAGAGCTGGCATGATGAACTGAATCTGATCGAAGAGACGTGAATGACGGCTCTATGCCACAGTTAGTTGTATCAACAAAGAATGAAGAAGGCCTTTGACAAAAAGGTTCGACCTCGCATCTTCCGGAAAGGAGACCTTGTGCTAAAAAAGATACAATCATTTCTCACTGATTCTCGGGGCAAATGGACTCCGAATTATGACGGCCCCTATGTGGTCAAGAAAACTTTCTTAGGCGGCGCCTTGAGACTTACAACCATGGATGGAGAGGAATTTGCCTACCCCACGAATGTTGATGTAGTCAAGAAATAATTCGCCTAAAAAAAACGTCTTGGTGGATTGAAAACCCGAAAGGGCGGTCCAGGCAAAAATTAGAGACACAAGCAAAAAATCATCCCAGTGGATTGGAAATCTCAAAGTACAATCCAGGCAAAAGTTAGGGATAATGGCAAGTAACTATGTTCAACAGGGGCGAATACTCAGCAGCAGTCATGCCATCCATCAGGAAAAACTCTTATTAAGGTCATCTTCGACAGAAGCTCAGGATGCCCCGAATTCAAAGTTGGTAGAAGTATAGCGGGCGCTATGTTTCGATGTATCCCTTTTCCCTGTAAATTACCATTTTTTAACTTTGTAAATAATCAGTGGAATCACGCGTTTGGCTGATTTCCATCCTATCAATAAAATTTGAGCCCTCGTACTTTTGTTTACAATTCTCATTTGTTTTAGCTTTAAAGAACGAAATTTTAACATGATCAACGGTTCTTGAAATAAAACAAAAATGAATTTACTTGTTAAACTTTTTCTACTTTTTAAATAAGGATGGCAATTTCTTTTGACTATTGAACATCGAAAGAACATCAATCGCTTCTCCAGAAGTAAGCGAGCTTCAAAGTGCAGTATCAAAATACTCCTTATAAACCAGTGCACCTGAAAGAAGGATCGGCTGTGTCAAAAACCATGTTTCTTCTAACGCCCTCGGTGGAGTCTTTATCTCCTAAGTCCGGCCAACATAGCTCCCCGCAGGGACTATCTCTCCTAAGCAAGGCATAATTGCTACTTTTGAACTAGTGATACTTTACATCCCCCGTTGTGGCCGAGTATCTAGTCGTGTTCATCTACTAGTCTGTATGTCGCGTCAGTTTTGTCAGCATAAACATGCATATATCATGCATTATTGAATTACATTCGCATTCATATCGCATCACTATCGCTCTAGTCGGTCTTGTCCCATCGTGATAATCGTCCTCTCAATCGAGTTATTAGTTCTTTCCTCGTCAGGAAATGACTCATCTAAACGACCTCGCCTCCAGTTTATTTCTGGAGTGAAGCCGGCCCTTGACCACTTTGATAACTTGAACCTCTGAAAAGCCAGAGAGCTTCCGACAAATGTCACTCTTCACCATTGAAGATGATGTCTTTGATTTCCCGGATTAAGGAAGATCCCCAAAGAAAGCCTCTTAATCAGAGATTCAACAATACGACAGTTCTTCTCTGAAAAATCCGCTGACGAAAAGGTCATCTGCACCTCAAAATTAATCACATCATATGGCATTTCTCCGAGAAGATCCCGAGAAAAGTATGATACAATATCCCCAAGCGAAAGCAGTCTCTCAAGAGACTAGTCTTGCCAGTAGAGTCAGTAAATAGCATCTCCAACAGAGATGTTTTTGCACCTCTGCAGCTTAGACGAATGGGTTCCCCAGCAAGTCTGACATCGAAACTCTTTCCATCAAATGGCATCTCCCCAGGAAAATTCAGCGAGAAGTTTGAGGAAAACCGTTACGAATAGCGTCCCTTGTCAATAAAGTTTATTGACAAAAGAAACTTAGACCAATTCCTTGGTAGGAAACCAGGATCGCGAGGAAGTTTATTTCGAAAGCTTATACCAGTTCTTTGGTAGGAAACCAGGATCGAGGGGAAGTTTATTTAGAAAACTTAGACCAGTTCCTTGGTAGGAAACCAGGATCGAGGGGAAGTTTACCTTTTCTAATCATCATTGCTTAGAAAAATAAGAAGGATGTGTGAACTACCATTCCTAACCACCATCAAAATTTCGGATATTCCGATATTTAATCCTCTTGCACCCCGAATGCCCGAATACCTTCGCCATTCACACCTTCAGGTCCAAGAAGATTAAATAGGGGCATCTGTCATACCCCAAATTTTGACCACTAAGATTTCCCATCATTGTTCAAATCATCAGCACAATATGGGTGTACCTTTGTGGCTCATCAATCTCCTCAAGGGTTGTTGAGCATTCACTCCAATCAGACTTAGGGTTTCAAGCCCTCTCAGAGCGTTTAGGCAAAGGGTCAATCAAGAAATGACATGATCCTAAACTTTTCTAGGCCTCTCAAACATCCCCAATGGATCAAGAGAACTCCCACAACAAGAATTAAGCACAATATTGCAGCATTCTAAGTGGATTAGCCTCAAGATCGCCAGTGTCACCAAATTAGGGTTTTGGTTGACCAGGGCCTCCAGATGGAAATTTTCCTCTAGGCATGAGCCAATGCTTCACAATATAACCTAATATGCTCCAAGGGACATCATGAACCCAATCATCAAGTTAATTTAGCCTCAAGGGATGCATACAGTAAAAATCAGGAATTAGGGTTTCTTGACCTAATTCACCCCTAAGTTGAGTTTTGGGACAAAACAGGAGCCAAGACCTCAAGAGAGTATTTGAGGGTCTCTAACACACTACATTTATCCCTTTGAAACAATGGATTAATCCAAGAAGCTTGATCAACAAGTTTCAAGTTCATCACAACCACATTTAGGGTTTCGCGGAAAAAATTCAACCGTGCCTTTGACTTGTGATCAGGGCATGCTCCCAAACCTTGGGACATGATTCAATACACCCTATAACACCCATGGAACATGTCCATCAAGTTTGATTTAGGTCAAGGACATGATTTCATAAAGGATTGCACAGTTTAGAATTCATCTGACAAAAAGTCAACTGTGCACAAAAGTCAAACTTTGACTTTTTGAGATTTTTCACAAATTTGGTTCTTTAACCCTAAAATGATGTTAATGTATGATTGGAATCATCATTCATCAAGAAAAATCAAGAAAAGTGGGATAACTTGTAAAAGGGGTAACCATAAAAAACTTAGAAAATTTTCTAAGTTATGGAACAAAGTGGCTAGGGTACCAACTTTTGAGGATCATAACTCCTAAACCACAAAGCCATTTTCCCCATCCAAAGCTGGATTCGTAGCTCTCATTGCCCTCTACAAAAGCTTCAAACATAACTCATTCCAATTCCTCATGGAATTTAAGTTATGGAATGATCAAAATCACAAAAAGTGAAAATATCACTTTTTTCCAACACTTAGTGAAATTTTCACTAAAGTCAGAATCTGCCTTCACTTTTTACCAAATGCAGGGGCATTTTTCACTTGGATCCAAAAAGTATCAAAACCAATTATGATCAAACAGTTGTTGTTTCATATGAGGGCTTTCCAAAATGGCCAAGAACTCCATCAAATTCCACTTGAGCCATGAGATATGACAATGGCAATATGCCTTGCTGAAAACTGCCAAAGCTAGGCAGATTTGTGCATTTTGCTCGATTTGCCAAATTTGTGCAAATGATAAGCAACTCTACCCATCTGAACAC
The DNA here is from genome assembly GCA_022829125.1 of Lathyrus tuberosus. Classification (NCBI taxonomy): domain Eukaryota; kingdom Viridiplantae; phylum Streptophyta; class Magnoliopsida; order Fabales; family Fabaceae; genus Lathyrus; species Lathyrus tuberosus. The sequence continues at coordinate 1,987,649 of JALAZF010000639.1, forward strand.
CTCAAGTGGGGACCAAGGAGGAACCAACTCTGATTCCAAGCCTCCAAAGTTCTTGGAACCAAAAGTAGCATGCCAAACCTAGAAATCCCTAAAAGAAGGACAAGACTCTAATTTTGGATTGGAGCATTTAATGGATGCACCAAGGTGGCATGGTCTGAGCCATTTCCAACTGAATTCAGTCAAGACTTATCCAAGACCAAGGGAACCAGCAGCCTGTACCCTAACCTCTAGTCAATGGCTAGAGGAGACTTGGATTCTCATTGCTCAACATTGGCCAAACCTATGCAGCAGTTGCCATTCACTATTCCTTGCAAAACAAACTTGCTCTACTATAAATAGAGCACATTTGTGATAAGTTTGAGTAGACCAAAGCCATCAAACATATGCTTTCCTCAAAATCTCCTTCTCACTTCCAATTTTGCCTTCTAAGGCAAGTCACTATCGGGTTTTGAGTTTGGTAGCTATTCCAATCAAACCAATCACACACACACCTTATAAACATCATATAGAAGTGATCCAAACACTCATATAACATCTGGAACATTAAAATAACAAAATCACTAGCCAATTGCTCAAGTTCTTGACAGATTTGCAGTTGGGGTACCATCTCAAGTTCCAGATCATTTCAATCCACTCCAAGCATCCAGACACACTCTATGGTACCTAGGGAAGCTATCCACATCATTGGAACCTAGTTGTAACACCTCTAACACAAAACACGTTCACCAGCTGCAAGAGGTAAGCACGAGCTCTTCTAACTCTATGATCCATGCATTTTTTGCTGCACAATAATTTTGCCATATGTTCATGATCGTGCATAGAGTGTTTTCCCTCAATCAATTAATTTGTTTGAATCGTGTGTGGAATTTCTGAACCTTCATGCAAATTTTAGGGTTCTTGAGGTTTCTCTTTGATTTCTTATTCCATGCTTAAAATAAATGAAATTAAAGACCATAGACATGATCGTGAGGTGAAAACGAGTGGATTGATATGTAGATTGCATGATATCATCAAGTATTCAGTGCGATTGATGAGAAAAAGAAAATCTGGGCAAAACAGAGCACGTGGGCAAGGCCAAGGTGTTCTTGGCGCCCTTTTTCAAATATTTGAATTTTTGAATTTTTGTGATTTTATTTAATTGATTCAAAAATTAATTTCTCTCTGAGTTTTAATGATTTTGAGTTGATTCCTTTTTTAATAATTCACAAAAATGTTAAAATATTTTATATTACCAAAAAATCCCAAAAATATTATTTATTTCATATAATTGATATTTTTTCAAAGAATTAATATTTTAATTATTTTTGACATTTAAAATATTTTTACCTTCTTGATTTTGCAAATTTTAATGATTTCTAATCATTTTGTAGGTCAAAACTTGGTTTTTGAAACATTAATCCAAGATCACAATTTGGTTTTCACATGCTTAACAATTTTGGTCATTTTAATTGAATTTTTATTCAATTAAAATACATTTTGAAATCACATTAGGGTTTTGATTATTTCAACCCTCATTAAACTTGTTCAAACACACTTTGTGGGCATCTAATAGAGTGTAAGACCCAATACCTCTTAGAAACTAAAATATTTTGGGCCTCAGTGTATTGTATAAGTCCCGATACCATCAAAAGTCCGGCGCGATCATCGCCTTTTTTTAGAAAAAAAACATTGGGCCTCTCCTTGAGCTGTAAGCCCCACCACTTGTATAAAAATAATCACTTTGGGCCTCTAATAGAGTGTAAGACCCAATCCTTTTTTTGAAACCAAAATTGTGGGCCTCACTTATTGTATAAGTCCCTCTGTGTATTTTCAAAAACTTCAGCGCGATCGCCGCTTTCAAACAAAATCATCTGGGCCTACCCTCGAGTTATAAGCCCCATTCTTTTTCTTTAAACACTTTTTGGGGCCTCTTGAGAGAGTGTAAGACCTATCCCTTTGTACAGAAAACCTTTTTCGGGCTTCAGTCACTTGCAATCACTGATAAAACCTCGGGCCTCTCCTTGAGCTGTAAGCCCCAACAATCTATTCAAAACATTTTCTCCTTTGATTTTTAATTCAAATATACTGTTGTTTTCAATCTTTCTTTGTTAAACAACTAATCAAACAGCATGGAAGCTCTACAACCGAGTAAGTGTTTACTCGCTTTCTTCATCCGCTTTCATATATATATATATATATAACTGTATTGTGGGGCTGCTCACTGTAAGTCTTCTTTCACATAATTTATATACCGTGTAATACTAGTATAGCTATTTAGAGTTTTCCCCGCCAACTACGTCTAGCACTAGGTAAAGCCCTATTGATCACTCTTAAAAATAGACAAAAATAGATCCCCTATAGGAGCACCAGATATAGTCTTCTCTTCGGCTGTCACCCTTAGAAATTGTCAAAGAAACTCTAACTCCCCTGAGATGATCTTTTCTCCGTGAATGGCATCTCTTGAGTTTCTTCCAAATTCTCGAACTTTCCTGGCTTGATCTATTCTCTGTGAATAGCCTGTCTTGAATTTCTTGAGGTTTGGGTACCCACAGGCTTCTTAAAAGCATCCCTGCGTCTTCTTGGGCGTTGTACAAGGACCCGTCGGCTTCTTAGAAGTTTTCACAGCCTCCTCTTAGGCTTTGTATAATGATTCTTCCTCAGCGAAGAAAGCCTCTCTTGGGCTTCGTACAAATTGTCCCTTTTGGCTTCTTAAAAGTTTCCTGCCTCCTCTTGGGCTTTGTACAAATTGTCCCGACGACCTCTTAAAGGTATAGGAACAGAAACTAGGCATCTTAATAGAGCAGTCTTTCAAAAGAGTCTAGACCTTCATCCCTTAAACATTCCAGCCTTCACTCAGGCATCATACAATATTCCTTCGCTATCTGGGAATATACTTCTCAAACACCAGTAGACTTGAACAGTCTCAATACCCTTGGGATTTCCCATTTCCTTAAAGAATATGAAATAACCCTGATCCTCCGATCACAACCTTACTCATAGTCTTTCTTTTCATAAGAACTGATTTTCTCTTTTTATCCAACACACTGGACCTGTCACTCAACTGAAACAGTCACCAGCACATTTAGACTCCTCTTGGGCTTTGTACAAATGTTTGTCCCCAGCGTAGCTAACCTTTTAAGACTCTCTTGGTGAGTCACCAACTTTTAGCCTCCGTCTTGCGCTTCGTACAAGACGCCAAAACACTCTCTTGTTGAGTATAAAAGACTCTCTTGTTGAGTCACCAACCCTTTTAGCCTCCATCTTGGGCTTCATACAAGACACAAAAGAACACTCTCTTGTTGAGTATAAAAGACTCTCTTGTTGATTCAAGCCTCTTTCGCCTCCATCTCGGGCTTCGTACGAGATACATAAAACACTCTCTTGTTGAGTCACAACCCTTTAGCCTCCATCTCGGGCTTCGTACGAGATACAAAAACACTCTCTTGTTGAGTATAAAAGACTCTCTTGTTGAGTCATAACCTTTTAGCCTCCATCTCGGGCTTCGTACGAGATACAAAAACACTCTCTTGTTGAGTATAAAAGATTCTCTTGTTGAGTCAACCCTTTTCGCCCCCGTCTTGGGCTTCGTACAATACACATAAATACTCTCTTGTTGAGTATAAAAGGCTCTCTTGTTGAGTCAATCCCCTCTTAGCCTCCGTCTCGGGCTTCATACGAGACACCCAATGACTTTCTTGTTGAGTCAAACCCTTTTAGCCTCAGTCTTGGGCGTTGTACAAGACAGAAAGAACATTTTCCCCAGAAAAGTCAAACTTCCCGCCTCCTCTTAGGCTTTGTATAAAGGAAACCTCGGTTGAATTAATCAACCTTTTAGCATCAAAGTTGTGCCTCGCTCACAACATACAAACATCAACAACTCCTCTTTAGAGATGACAAATTCTCTCTCAGTCAAAACCCTTCAGCTTCACATCTTGGGCTTTAAATAAGATACAAATAGACTCTTCAGCTTCACATCTTGGGCTTTGAAAAAGATACAAAACACTTTTCGCTTCACGTCTTGGGCTTTGAATAAGACACCAAAACAACCTTTTTCTTCCCATAGAATAGGAGGAACTACGATCGCTCTGATTTCCCTATTCCGGGAATACGTAGGCATAAGATTATAAAATCTTAGCGAGCACACTAATAAAAAACCCATAATCCCATACAACAATCGAAAAACACCAAATCCTAACATCCTACCAAAACCCTCAGCCCAGGCATTCTATTCTTAACAAAATAACCAAAGATTGGGCCCCACATCCACATAACATCTGTAACCTAACAGACCGCTATTTAAACTCAGCATGCAAGCAGGGTTAATTGGAGATGTTAGTTCTTGTGATTGGCTGAAATTTTGGTAAAATAATGTTAATGTCATAGTTGATGTTGCAACATGAGCCTCTAAACATTATTGTTTGTTTGGTTAACATTCTGGTTTGTGAAAATTGTTGAAGAGTTAAAATGCTGATGAGTGATGTCACATGCGATGTCATGACATCACCATACCAGAACATTAAAACTTCAGATTGTGATGTTTTTAGGGCTGCGCGTGTGTCTGGTGTTAATGAGATATTCTGCTAAAGAGAATCAGAGATTGCAGGCGAATATCATGGGGTAGATATATTCTGTTACAATCAGTTATGAAGAAGATTAGTTTGTTGTTAATTTTTAATGCAAAAAGATATGAAGAATAATTAGAGTTAAATATGAAGAGCTAATTGAAGATCTATTTTATAGCAGAATCTTTTGGAGATTTATAGCAGAAGATTTGCTATGATTTGAAGGCCCAAATCCAGTGGGAAAAAGTTATAAATAGAATGTTTGTAATCTAGAATTGGGACGGGTCCTAGATGTAGATCATTAGGGCTTAGTCTAAGTGACCACTCGGGTTGTGAGATGGTCACTGTGTTCTTACTCATATACCTGTAGGTAATGAGTTTTGTATTGTTCTTGGAGAAAGCTTAGAAGCAACTCCAAGGTGTGTCATGGAAGTGCGTATTCTACTTTTCTGTGGTTGAAAAGTTGTTGGTAATCAAGTTGTTGATGCAGTGGCGGAGATGTTGACTGCTAGACATCATTGCGATGATTGGGAGTGAGATGAAGTCTCTTACCTAGGGAGGACTTAGGTAGAAGGGTCATTGGGTAGTGATTGAATTAGGTAGATTGTCAACTGGTCTGTTGAGTCTGTAATTTGATACTGCTAATAGTGGACTTCCTTCCTGGCTTGGTATTCCCACAGATGTAGGTTGTTGAACCGAACTAGGTGAACAATCCTTGTGTGTGGTTTATGCGTTTCTATTTCTATTATTGACTTGTTCATATAACAGATATTGATGTTGTGACATTGCATTTGACATCACTTGTTTGTACCAAAATTTCAATTGGTATCAGAGCAGGCATCCTGTCTGTTTCTGGATGAGATCTAGGGAAGATACTTTCTGGGTCATGAGCAAGAAAGAGAGCTGTTTGGATGATCCCTTGGAGTGAAGGATGGACTTTTCATGATAAAGTATTGTTGGCACTCAGTTTATGGTGCTGATAGTGTGCAAGGATTTTTGAGTAGTGCCTGAAGGTTGTTGAGGAGTTGTTATGTGTTCTGCTGCATGGTATCTGATGTAACCCTGGTTGGTTCTTGTATCTCTGGTGGTAGGATTCTAGGAAGGTATTCTCTTGGAAAGACATTCGAGTTTGGTCTCCTCAGCAGGATATTCGACGATGTTGTAGTTTATGCAAGACGACTTCAACGGTTTGGTTAGAGATGCCAAAGATACTTGAGGATTATCTCATGCCTTTGTTTTGGGAAAGAAGTGATTAAAAGGTGAATGGATCTTATTAAAGACTGTAATTTCAGAAGGATATATTTCAAATCAGGCATTGAAGACCAATATGTCCAGAACTTTGATTCCCTCTTTATCAATTTTCTTGATGGTGAAAGAAGAAGGTGGAGCCAGAGCAAAAGAGTATCACTGTCAAATCTTTCATGCGGGAGTGAAGATATTGATAAGTTATCTCTTAAGCTTAGTTGTGGTGACCTAATTAGGAGGATCTTCCTGGTTTTGATAAGATACATGTTGAGCTTAATATGTCAATTCTAATGTCTCGACATCGCGCTACACATTAAGCAGCTTATTGTAAATGCTAAGTCAAAGACCTATTCGATTGTAGCTGGTTTGAAGGATCACTGAAGCTGTGAAGTTGAACATTTTATGAGATGGTGTCATAGCTTCTCAGCTGGAGCTAGTTGAAGAAAAGGTAGTAATCCTGATAGCAGAAGAGAAGAAGTTGATCCTTGTTTGAGCTAAACTTGTCTGAGGACCATATTATAGGGTAAATGCATCCAAGACTTTGTGTGCAGTAGCAGTGTTTATCAGCCTGTGGTCAATTGGTGTCTGCATGAGTTGGAATGAACTCTTCCAGTTTTGTGGCTTGAAAGTAGCAGTTTGTCTCTGCAGAAGGATGGCAGTTAGTACTCTTAAGTTAGATAAGAAGTGTGGACCTTGTGCTTATAAGAAGAAGCTTCTGGAGGAGTGTGTTATGCAAGTTACTGCAGTTTTGTTGGTCTGATCTTGGAAGTTGATCAGATGTTGATATGTTCTCGTGTGTGGATCTTAATGTGATTTAGACTGATGTCAGAACTAATGTTGAAACATCATTTCAGTCTTTGCTCAGGGTGGAGTAAAAGATCAAGACACTAACCTAACCTGGAAGGTATTTGTAGGAATGGTTGTCATGATGGTTTGCTTTGAAGAAGAATCAGCAGATGCCAGTTGCGTGAGAAGGAGCTGAGCGTTTATCTAGGATGTTGTGCATTCAAATAATGACAATATACATTGACGGGAGACTATGTATATGTCTGATGTAAAAGTGCAGAACTGCAGAAGTGTTGAGAATTTACTTTTCTCTATGTGGCCGTATATTTCTCTTTGTGGTGTGTTGGTGAGTAACGACCTGAATTATGTTGTTGAAGATGAAGATGGAAGACTATGAAGACATCATAATCTTGATGGTTGGATCAGTTTATTTCTGATCTAGGTGCTTTGGAGCATGGGTTTTGTTGTGTGAAAGTCGAGGATATATGGATGATATCTCTGGCTTTCTATTGACGGCTCTGCTAAGGGAAGTGGCATTCTTTGGTATAGCTATGGGGTAGTCTTGAACTACTTATTTTCTGAAGATTCAGATGTGGTAGGTTTGAAGTCTTTGGATGTTCTGAGCAGGATGAAGGTTGTCTACTCAAACTTGGTTGTTGAATCAAGTCTATGAAAGCATGGAAATCTGTTTCTGCAAAGGGAGGAGGTTCTTCTGAGTGGCAGAAGGAAGAGCTGAATTCAAAAGTTGGATGTCATAATGTTCTGACATCTAGCTTAACATCAGGAGTCTCAGCTGGTGATGTGGCACATTAGCTAATGATAGGGTGATCTACAGGAATGAGCAATAGGATGCTTCAAAAAGATCATTATCATGGCAGTTTGCAGGAGCTGCAGGAAGGAGAAGATGTTACATGACCATGGCTTAGGGAGTCTAAGTGTGTTTGCTTTTGAGCAAGTGGAACATGTGACTTAAAGATCAAGTTTCCTTGGTGGATCAAGATATCTTTGTGAGAGTTCTGAAAAACGTGAAAAAGATGCAAATGTGGCATTTGGTTGTTTTCATATGAGGATTCATGAGTGAGGTGATCAAACTGTGGCATTTGGTTGATCTCAGAAGTGGATTCGAAGAATCAAGATAATCAGAGTGGGGCAGCTGGTTATTATTGAGGATTGTCTTGGAACAAGTTACTCTTAGTCAGAAGGGTGATGAGTTGAAGACTCAAGGAGATTATTCTTCTTGAAGGTGGATGGGAGTTTAATTTTCTAGTTCTTTGGATTACTATGCAATAGTAAGTCTAGCTGGTTGGAGATCCTTGGTGAAGGATGATTGTGCTATGGTTCAGAAGCGTAATGCCTACATTATGCCTAAGGAGCATTTACATAGTCATACGGGAGAATGATAAAGTAGAAGGTCTGCCTTAGATGGAGAATGTAGAGAAGACTGAAGTAGATCAGGTATTGATTGATTGGAAGTCTGAAGATGAAGAGTATGATAGGGAATGACTTTCTTTAGAGAAGGGGACAATGGTACCAATATGCTTATGCTCAGCCAGTGTGCTCAAATGTTCATCATGATCTAGAGCATTGGTTAACCATCACAGGGGGAGCACTTGTCCATGAGTTTTGCAGCAGAGGTGCATATATTGTGAAGTTTGCATGATGATCAAGCTTGTGGAGACTAGTTGCCTCTTATGAGGATCTAATGTCAGATAAAATGTTATGACATTAGGCTGTTGGTTGGCAGTGGTTGTTAAGACTATTGGTTCTAGTCATGTGAATCATGTGTGCACATGGGTCTGAGAAGAAGTTTGAAGACAAGTTTATTAGTTTGGAATGTATAATCTTCTGTGGAAGTCTTGGATTGATAATGTTGTGAGCAAGCAGAAATTGTGTGATAAGATGTCAGAACATGGTACAGGACATGTTTTTCTTGAGCCAAACAAGGAGTTATTTTGGACGGTGGTGTAAGGATAAGGTAAAACACGTGTCTTCGACTATGCATGGAACTGTTTTGGCACAATTTATGGTAAGAATCAGTTAGAGGCAATAAAGGCGGTCAAGACTGTTTTGGATGGTAGACATTGAATTTGGATGGATTTTTTAGTTCCTAAAATAGCATTTCTATGACTAAGAACTTTGACTATTCAAGGCTCGTTAATTCCAAAGTAACTGGTCAGCTATTTATAGTGGTTATTCTCTGCTCCTTCAGCCAGTGAGTGTTCTTGTTTCATAAGTCTTGTGGCGTTTGTTCATTTTTTGGTGAGCACTACTTGGGTCCGGTTCTGTGAGGGCTTCCTTTGCCAATTTGTGGCTAAAAAGGGGGAGAAAAGAAAGGGTTTTGCTAAATGGTTTGCACAGATATTTTGTCTGGAGTCTGCAGTTTCAGATATGAGTCACAGATGTCAAAGAGGTTGCTCGAGCCTTAAGTTGGTGTTGAGTCTTTGTGACTTGTGTCTTGAGTTATAAACAAAGTTGTAACTTGTGTTCTGAGTTACCTGGGTTGGCAGAATGACACTTCTTAAGCTTCATCTTATGCCACAGAATAAACCTAGTGTCTGATCAATGAAGGTGTGCAGAATTATCTTATGTCACCATTGGTCTTTTATGTATAGACAAAACTTTCTTTTCTGCAGGAGTCTTCTACATTTGTTCTGGGTCTGTCCTGGAAGGAAAAAGAAATGTGTTGTGTTGAGGGGGAGTGACAGATATCTTCTTCCTCATGTGCACCAAATGAGTTCAGGACTTTCTACTTCTTAGGTCCTGATGTGCTGCCTGAAGTTGTTGTGCTATGGTGGTGTTATGTCCAACATGATGTCCTAACATCATTCAAAATTAGCCAAGAAGATGATTCTCCATGGTTGCTGTACACAGTAGCTACTGATGATTATTGTTAGGATCAGATGACTGCTGACAGTAGTATAGGGTTGTAATTACTGCTGTAATTTGAACTGTAATGTTTATATATTTGTTTTAGCCAAAATTAGCCAAAGGGGGAGATTGTTAGTTCTTGTGATTGGCTGAAATTTTGGTAAAACAATGTTAATGTCATGGTTGATGTTGCAACATGAGCCTCTAAACATTATTGTTTGTTTGGTTAACATTCTGGTTTGTGAAAATTGTTGAAGAGCTAAAATGCTGAAGACTGATGTCACATGCGATGCCTTGACATCACCATACCAGAACATTAAAACATCAGATTGTGATGTTTTTAGGCGCGTGTGTCTGGTGTTAATGAGATATTATGCTAAAGAGAATCAGAGATTGCAGGAGAATATCATGGGGTAGATATATTCTGTTACAATCAGTTATGAAGAAGATTAGTTTGTTTCTAATTTAATGCAAAAAGATATGAAGAATAATTAGAGTTAATTATGAAGAGCTAATTGAAGATCTATTTTATAGCAGAATCTTTTGGAGATTTGTAGCAGAAGATTTGTTGTGTTTTGAAGGCCCAAATCCAGTGGGAAAAAGTTATAAATAGAATGCTTGTAATCTAGAATTGGGACGAGTCCAAGACCTAGATCATTAGGGCTTAGTCTAAGTGAACCACTCGGGTTGTGAGATGGTCACTGTGTTCTTACTCAGAAACCTGTAGGTAATGAGTTTTGTATTGTTCTTGGAGGAAGTTTAGAAGCAACTCCAAGGTGTGTCATGGAAGTGTGTCTTATACTTTTCTATGGTTGAAAAGTTGTTGATAATCAAGTTGTTGATGCAGTGGCGGAGATGTTGACTGCTAGACATCATTGCGATGATTGGGAGTGATATGGAGTCTCTTACCTAGGGAGGACTTAGGTAGAAGGGTCATTGGGTAGTGATTGAATTAGGTAGATTATCAACTGGTCTGTTGAGTCTGTAATTTGATACTGCTAATAGTGGACTTCCTTCCTGGCTTGGTATGCCCCCAGATGTAGGTTGTTGAACCGAACTGGGTGAACAATCCTTGTGTGTGGTTTATACGTTTCTGTTTCTATTATTGACTTGTTCATACAACAGATATTGATGTTGTGACATTGCACTTGACATCACTTGTCTGTACCAGAATTTCAGGAGACATCTATTTCCCTTCCTTCATCAGCTTCAATAGGATAAAAAATGAATCAACCTGTAGTACCCCAGAGCGACAGTTCTTAAGAACCACGTCCAAAATCGCTCGCTACACAACTCAAGATGTAAAGTGTAACCAAGTTACAAACATGCAGGTTCACTCTTGAACCAGAACACAACACGATCGTTACCATCATAATAGGGAACGAGGCAACAACAAAGATAAGAACATAAACTTCCACGACATAACATCGCCCCTATCATTTCATCACACAGCAACACCGTCATATGAACATACACATAATCATAATACCGACAACATTGACACACAACATCAGTATCACAATGCTACGATCCACCAATCGAACATGCAAATCATTACATCTATTGACATGGCAGCAACACGAATAAAACATAATCCTCTCACCTATCACTTCTATCCTAGGATGTCTAATGGTTCACATCAGCCTTGCAGGCTTTTACTATTTAACCCTTGACTCCTACAAGTCCCACATGCATAACAAACTGTACCACATCATGCTTTGGCTGCGCCACTCTGATCCTCTCTCTTAAGTCACTGACTTCATTTCGATTTCCATCAACTATTAGATTTACAAGTTTCACATCTAGCTCCTGATTCTCTTTAATATTCACCATAAAATCATTGTTCTCCTTAGATATCCTTAACCTCCTACTCTGCGGCTTAAGCTTGCATACTAACTCAATCTCCCAACTGTTCAATAAGTCTCATCTCCTTCATATCCATTTCTCCATTAGGTTCACGCAAAACGGTGAACGACTAACTTCTCAATAAAATGTCAATTCACTTTATTCACTAGCAAGATAAGTCTATCCAATCCAACACGGTCCCGTCTACTATCAACAAGAGATTAAGGGTGATCAGTTCCTCAATTTGTCAATAGGTAGCCGACAACCATAACGGTGGCATAAATTATCGTTACCCAACTACAATATCGCCCTTTACTTTGTGCTCAAAGTTACTTAAGCATAGTGTTCAACAATCTCTCTAAGGCTTACAAACGTTTTCTTAATTTCCTTCTTTTCAACTCGGCAATGATACATAAACGCCCAAAATCCATTACATATTCTCCTATACACGCTCGTAGCACAACACATTTGTTAAATATTTTTCCAATACCGGAATTGCTACTACGCCAAGTACAATCCATATTGTTCTGCTCCACTTGAAGCATCTATCCAAGTAGAGAACTTTAACAACACTAATAAGTCCTTCGTCTTTCCTTTAATCTCATAACCTCGATGATCCGTATAGTTTCACATTTGGGTCTCATTCTAATCACAATCTTAACAGTATCCCCTCATCATCTAGTTGGTGATAGAAACTTTCTAAAATCTTCCCGACACATGTCGACACCATGTCAACAATGACACATAATCCACTTTACTATTTTACATTCTCCCTTCCTTAAAGATCTCTCCACGCTAATCATTCTCAATTGGCATACGCCGCACCTCCATGTGCTTCTCCGATATCCTCACCTCCCTCCTATTACCAAACATCTTATACCTTACCTTATCTTACCCATTTTCAGCAAGACTCGCTCAACTTCAAACACAATTATCTCCTTCAATATAGACCTTCCTGATACAAAATTACATGCCACAATGAAGGGAATTTCCTGTAGATTCCAAAAGTTCAAAAATCGCTTAAATCCGAGTTACGAGTAAAAAGTTATCGCCTGTGTAATGGAGGCTGGTCAAGAAATCCCGTATACCCGCCTTCTCCAAAATCCGCGTCAAACTCAAATCTTTAAATGCGTTTTTCTCTTTCGTCAAAAACATGTAGAAGACAAAGTTTATATGTAAAATGTAGGGAATTTTGTAAGCTTTCCAAAAAGTCTAGAATCGCTCCGATCGGAGTTACGAGCGAAAAGTTATTACCTGTTTAGTGAAGGTTGTTCCATAAGTGCGAAAATGAAGATGGGAAATGATGAACATGAGTTCCACCTTTCTCTCTTGCTTCTAAGATCCTCCAACTATCATCACTCTTCACCCAATCTGAAGATAACCCGACCTCAATTCAATTATACTGAGAACATACTAGCCTACCAGTTGGTCCATCAAATTGTCAAATCTTTGGAGTGGATCCTTAACCTCGATCATCTCCTTAATCCACTGTCAGTAATCTATGCACAATCTCGTACTACCTTCTTTCTTCTTAACTAAAAACACTGGAGCTCCCCAAGTGATGCCCTTGGTCTCACAATTTCCTTTGTAACAACTCTTCCAATTGTTTCTTCAATTCGCTTAACTCTGAAGTTGACATTCTGTAAAGTGCTATAACAATGAGTCTGATATGAAGGACAAGATCAAAAGAAAACTCCGCCTTTCATCCAACATTACCACGTGACAAACAAATCGCTTCCAGGTACTGAAACCATTTTTTAAAACAAAGCTCATTACGTTAGCTTTCTAACGCTCCGAACAGAACTCGAATCGGACGTCCGGAACTCCCGTTATGAATTTTTGAAGTTTTTCAACAAACACCGACACTGACATCATACACAGACACCTAAAAACCTCATTACACACTATTTAAGTTTAAACCCAGAACATGAAACCATTTTTTACAAGAAGGACGCTGTATTAGCTTTCTTAGGTTCAAACGGCGCGTCAAACGGACACCCGAAGCTCAAGATATGGAATTTTTTGAAGTTTTTAAACAAATCAGTCCCAAGGTAATTGGTTATTGCATATAGGGTAACCGGTTACCCTGCTACAGAAGCACTTTTCTGCTGTATTTTTACACAAAAATCACGTTCCTTATCCTCCCAAAACTCCATTCTTCTTATAACTCGAAAACCACCTTATTTTATCAAAAATTCAGTTTTCAAAAACACCAAACTCCAATTATTTTCACAAAATTATTCATATCTTCGAGTTCCGACTCTGACTCACGATTCGCAACCACCTAATAACATCAACCACTTCCAACAATCAATTATATGATTTCACAACAATTTACAGCAATTCCTCACTCTATCATCACTTCAAACATCGACTCCACACACAACTCACCAATTATACAACATATAGCAACATCAATTTCACACTCTGGAGGCAAGTCGCAGATATCCTAAAAAAAAAACACCAGGAATTACACACATTGACATACCACTAGTTAACACATTGTTCTCTACTCCTGATAAGTAACTATCAACATCATCTGATCGTCCACCTTCAAAGACCATCTTAGCTTGACCGGCATACAAGAATCACGAATTCGTACTCTATTCTGGTTCAGGAAACAACATCACACAACACTCCTTCGCCCTTGTAATAAACAATACACCGCACAAACTTTCAACACTAGAACATCTCAGAGAAGCAAAAACGTCTCCCCCACTTATTTCAGTACCACTCCTTCAGACAATTAACTAAAAAAACGAATACTGGCAGTGTTTCACACACCTGTCACGTACTAAGGAACAAATAACCATTAGACAACTTGGCCGGACGGACCAACCTGCTCTGATACCACTATGTAACACCCTAAACTCCCCCGCGTAAAATGGTCAAATAATCAGAGTAATAAAATAAAATTCAGCAATAAAGGGTATTACTTTTCAACTACTCATGCTCATGATCACGACATGTAACACATAATTATTATTAACGGTAATTAACAGATCCATGACCCAAAAATCATTTTTATTAAGCAGCGGAAATTTCGTTAATTTAATAACAAATCATAACGGAAAAACAACAAAATTAGTTTCAAAAACATAAGGAAGACCAATGATCCTTGGCAATGAAAACATAACATACTTAGTACTACATAATTGTCATCAAGTAAACCAAAACGACGACACATAATAAAATAAAAAACGACATGTGTTCCAAGACCCCAGTGTTACATATCAGAGCAGACGCCAAAAATAAGTGAAGGACTTCATCTTCACTAACCGCAACTCCACACTAATCCTGCTTATCTGCACGTTACCCACGTGGAGGTAACATTAAAAAATAAGGGGTGAAATTCTCAATCAACATAAGAAATGCATAATATAAATATAAAAGCATTTAAACAATTACACGATTCATCCTATCATCACCACATTATCGAAATCACACTCTTCCACATAAGCAGACAATCGTACAATTCACCATACAACACAACATAATGCAATGCAATGAGACCCACGACTCGACTCAATGCATGTGGTACCAGTTCGATCCCTTTTTCATGATCATAATTCCCGTCGAAATTTCTATATCAATCGCTCACACCCCACATGGGCACACGACATCCGTGATCGCTCACACCCCACATGGGCACATGATAACCTCAACAACAACAACAACAACAACGACACAATTCTATTTCAAAGATTCTCGATAAGACGCTCACACTCCATATGGGCACACAACTTATCGCACAACTTATGCAACTTGGCATGCATACAACAACAACATACAACGACAACATACAAAGACAAATAATTCATATGGCTATCACTGCGTCAATACTTCATACCATAATTATCCAGCACGCAACATATACCTGCCAACGCATACAACAACAGCAATCCACAACCACAACACGCGTACATATAACCAAATTCATCATTCTAACGTACATCACCTCACACATACACGAAAACCCAATTAACGTGTCAAATGGTTGAAATGCTGGTACTGAAATTAATCTTAACAAAAAGTATGTGAAACCAGCTTTCCAACGATTCGAATGGCGGCTAAAACGGTCATACGGATTAAAAGTTATGAATTTTTGAAGTTTGGTAAAATTCAGTCCGTAAGAGCAACTAACATCTCTGTCATGCTCGCTGCGAGTTCGCTACTGTTCGATATGCGATGTTCGCTACGCGAAATACAGCTCGCTTCACAAACTCATTACAGAATGTAAACCATGTACTTTCGCTACTGGTTCGCTACTGCTCGCTATGTGAACTATACTATAGTTAAATAAATACTAACAAAAATATTCTAATTAGTTTTACTCACCACACTACCAATCTCTACACTTTTCCTCACACACCCCTACTATTCCTTTAAGGTATAATCTTAAGGTCACTGCCCCAAACCAAGGATATCCCAACACAATAAAACACATAATTACGCAATTACACACGTCAACACATAATTTGGTTACTAATAATAATTAAAATAAAATGGGGAGTTACAAATGCTATTGACTATGGGCTCTATAAACAAGCATATGATCCTTCTATAGATGTGGGCATAATTTTGGATCAATATTAGATATCCAAGCTTCTTAAGGTTTCATTTGATGTCCAAGCTTCTACAAATATTCTTTTAGAGAAGCTACTAAAAACAAATTTATTATTTTACTACAACTAAAATAGTGGCTGCAGCGGAACTATATTGTAGTGGAATTGGAACTGTTGTACGGTTGCATAGCAGAATTTGAACAAACTACTTTTTTAGTGATCTGCAATTGACAATATTAATCATATCGAACTAAATATAGGTTTTTGATGGTTTTTTGTCTACAGGTATCTACACATAAATCTGCTAGAAAAAGTGTTTGGCTTTATATGCAATTGCTATGTCGCTTCAAGATAATCAGCGTGTTATATACACTTCTCCTATCAAGGCACTTAGTAACCAGCAATATAGAGAATTTAAAGAAGAGTTTTCTCATGTTCGTTTGATGAATGGTGATGTTACCATTGATCCCAATGCTTCTTTCTTGGTACTATCTATTATGCCAACCAAAAGCTTTTTACGATTCACTCCTTTTTATTCAATGTCTACTTTTTAGAAGAGTTTTATTCCTTACTGGTATAAGTCGTTGTGAAACAGTTTCCGAGAAATTATAAAAATAGCTTGTGACTCTCACCTACTATTTATGGACTTTATTTATTTTGATGATACTTGTAAATATGTTTGCTTGCATCTTGCCTCTTACCTATATTACTTATCGAATTTTCTATATACTTTGAACAAATTTCTATATACTTTGATCATAATCCATACACTGAACGCAGGTCCACCCTCACACTTTGATTGAATACTTGGATGAACTTTCTACACTTCTTCAAGTTCTGTTGGTTGTCGGGACTGTTAATCGCAATAGTGAAGTAATAGCTGCTAGTATAACAGTAAATGATTGAACAACACTATGTGGTTTAGACACCACGACAATAGAACTCTCAGTGATTGAGAGTGTTTTCAAGATGAAGGATGCAAAGCCTAGTGACGATGCGAATGACATGAGGATATACTGAGTGTTAGTTCTGAGGCACACTGTAACACCCCAAATTTGTTAGAATATTTATTTAATTTATTTAAATATAATATTCGTGAATTTTGGTGGTTTGTGTTTACGTCGGTATTTTGTGGAGTTTTGGTTATTTATTTAAATAATAGTATATCATATAGAATATAATGTATTATTATTTATTTTAAATAATATTAGAAGATTAAGGGTAAATTGGACTTGAAGGAGGAGTTAGAGAGGGTAAAATTGGGAAAGTCCTTTTTAGAAGCCCAAAGGTTAGGTTTACCAAAAAGGAGGATTTGAGAGGAATATGATCCATTTTTTTGTTAGACCGTGAAAAGAAAAGAAAAGGCTAGAGCTCTGAGGAAAGAGGGAAAAGCTTAGGATTCAAGAAGGTTTCCGAGAACTCAAGAAAGAAAGCTTGGAATCGACAATCTAAGGTATGGGGAGTATTGCCTTTCATTTTTTTCAATATAGGAATTTGATGTGTTTAAAGCGCATTTTGAGGTTTATGTGGGTTTGTGGGTTTACGAGTTGTAGCGGGGAAATTTGTGAGTGTGAGCTATTGATTAACTTAACTAAAAAATAAGCAAGAGTCGCCACTGCACTTTTATTTTATCCATGAAGGGAAGGGAAAAAGGGCGAACAAAACCTAAAGAGTTCTAAAAAAACATGAACAAACAGAGAATGGGTAAGGGGGGTTGGTTATGTAAAGGGAAGGTTTTACGCACCCAATACATCTATAGTACTCTATAGGAGCCCTTTGATGTTTTCATGCTTTTTGGTCTGAAAATGGTTTGCTTGAAAGAGATTGAGGAGATGAGAGGAGAATTATTTTTTTATATTTTTTGTGTTTGGAGAGACTTATCGTCTCATGCCTACGTACCCACGATGTGCAATGTAGGATCAAAACCCCGTAGTTCGTGGTACAAATAACAAAAATTTGTTGGATTTTCAAGTGTAAAGACAAGTCGTCATTTCTAAACGAATAATTCCGCTTAAAGAAATGAATCATGTCTAAACTTATAAAAAAAATTTTAAAAGAAAGAAAAGGTGCATAAAAACACAAGAGATTTGAGTGAGTTTCATATTTTTTTATGTTTTCATGAAATGGTCAAAGTATGGTTAAGATAGATTGACATTTATTAAAGAAAAGAAAGTTTTAAAAGTCACTTGACAAAAGTCAAGGTTTTATTATGAAAGAGGTTTTAAGTTGAAAACAATAAGGTTTTGAAAAAAAGAGAGAGGTTTTTGAAAATTTAAGAATGGGGAGGAGAAGAAGTGACTATCCTAGTGCATAAAATAAAAGCTAGGAAAAAGAAGGATTTAACCAAAATGGAGCCACTTCAAAGCAATATTAAAAGAATTCCATCCTTGAGAAAATTGGCCAAATA
Source organism: Lathyrus tuberosus (assembly GCA_022829125.1). Taxonomy (NCBI): domain Eukaryota; kingdom Viridiplantae; phylum Streptophyta; class Magnoliopsida; order Fabales; family Fabaceae; genus Lathyrus; species Lathyrus tuberosus. The sequence continues at coordinate 2,005,906 of JALAZF010000639.1, forward strand.
AAGGCAAGCCTTCGATCAATACTCCAAGCAAAGGGATAAGAAGTTCTAATTCTAGGTCCATAAGTCCAATATCACTTCAAAAGAGGTCCATAAATAGATCACTCCAAAGCATAGGATACTAACCAATAGTCCAAGATGAAGAGAATTAAGTTTTTTATGGTTTAAGCCTTTATTAATGTTTTTGAGTCCAAATGGACAAAGTGAAAAAAAAACATAAGCATAAACATGTGTCCAACGGACAAAGGAAAAATTGCGGAAGCATAAACATATGTCCAACGGACAAAGGAAAAATTGCGGAAACATAAACATGATATGAAATGATAATAATTAAGCATAAAAGTAAAAGAGGTAGGGAGCGAGAAGGAAACATAAACAAAATTAATACAAAATATTGTTAGAAAGTTAATGATTAATTGTTAGTATTAGTGATCAATAACAATTGAATAATTGCACTTAGGTCAAGATTAATGAGAACTCATTAGAGGATTGATAAGACCAAAGCCTCCTAACAACAAGTTTCATAAGTTTTGAACCAAAAGACAAATAATCAACTATTCTTGATAGTTTTTCGATGTCGGACAAATATTGCGCTATGTTAATAGCTCTTTGTGCTAATGCATGCTAGATGAACGATATGTAGATCGTCATCCGAAAGCAATACCGCACGAAATGAAAAATGGTAAGGATCTCGTCTCGATCGGAATTCAACAAAAGAATTCCAAGATCTTTAGACTTTCATCGATCAAAAGAAAAGAGAAATATATGAAGACAAAGCCAAATTGAATTACACTTTCAAGAACTTTTCATCTTCAAGTTCAATCACTTTTAATTGATAAGTTTAAGTGTGAAAACATATCACTAATTCAAAGCACCTCAAATGAATTCAACAATTCATTAAAAGATAGATTTGAACTAATGAATGTTTAATTACTTTAACCATATCCAAAGTCCATTGAAATTGAAGAGAAATTAATCTCAACAATGTGCTTCAAGGCTAAAATAAGAAGAAAGGGGAAGAAAGAGGAAGAAAAACCAAAACAGCCCCAAAAACAAGTGAAAATCACATTCTGGATGCTGGTTAATCGATTAACCACTTCACAGTGTAATTAGGTTAATCGATTAACCAGTGCAAACTTCCAAATTTTTGCGCAAAAACAAGCTGTTAATCAATTAACCTAATTGTACATGTTTTGGTTAATCGATTAACACTGTGAAAACAGCAGAAAACCAGTTTGAAAATTACCAAATCCTTGATCATTTCTTCAAACAACTTAGGATCAAGGATTCAATTGTGCACGAATTTTGGAGTAAAACAGCAGCAAAAACTAGCAATCAACACAAATTGCAAGATCCAAAGATCAAGCAAACAAGATCAATAAAGGATCTACATTATGGAAGATGAAGATGAAGCTTCAACAATGGTGAAAAGTGAATTACCAATCCAAATCAGAAAATCCTTCCAAATTGCAGCAAGAGTGGTGATTCAAATTAGGTTTGGGTGATCAAAATTAGGATTGGAATTCAAATTTGGAAGGAAATAACAAAAGAGTGGTGATTGGTGATGGTACATGGTGGGAAATGATCAAAGTGATGTAGGGAATTAAAATGAGATGGTCTAGAATATTCCACATGTGATCAAAATGGTGAAAATTGGTGCCAATTGCAGCAGAATTTGAATTTGGCACATTTTTTCAAAAATTGCACGTGTTAATCGATTAACCACTTCACAGTGCAATTAGGTTAATCGATTAACACAGTGAAAAATGGGAAAAAATGGCTTTTTGATGTGCTGTCTTGGCTCTGGCTCAATTTTCTGGCTTGTCAAAGAAGGCATGGAAATAAGCATATGAAACTTGGAGTCCCTTAAATGATAATCAATTAAATCTTGGAAACTCTTAATCAAATACTTTTTGAATTAATTGCAGATCAACTTTGACTTTATTCAGGTGAAATTCACTCGAGCTGAGGGACTGTTATTTTGGCATTTTTAACCTGTTCTTCCCCTGAAAAATGTTAGTGAAAGAAAACAAAATATTTTTAGATTTTAATTAATGGTTAGTACAATATAAACAAATTAAACAAATCAAACGCACACAAACTCAAAGATCCCTGCAAGGCACAATTCTATCAAAGAGGGAACCAATATGTGATCTTGTTTGTGGTATGCAAAAATGCAAATGACATGTGGGATCTTAGGGGTAAAAATTAGGGTATTACAGTTGCCCCTATTTGTAGCACCCCAAAATTTGCTCTCCTTACTTTAGTACTAACTGGCTTATGTTTCATCTCATTTTGCATTATCATGTGTGCATATCATTGGTTCTTAGCATGGGGTCAAGGTGCCTGAGGCAAGTTCAAGAGGAGAAGATGTTCTTCAAAGGGTCAAGCAAGAGTCCTTATCTTGTCCAAGAGACCTCAAGTGGATCACTCTCTCCTAATCAGGGCAGAAATTAGGGTTTTGAGATTCTTGGGTTTATTGCTCCAATGGACAAGCTTCTTGGGTTTTTATCATCACTAAATGGCATATCTTATCTTTATTGGAAGGATACACATCATATTCAGAGGAATTGGGATTTAGAGACTGTGTTATTTCCTCCTAGACTGAGGGTACCAAAATTAGGGTTTGCTATAAAGTCAGTTTATTTTTGATTTTTTGGGCAAGACTTGATTCCATGGTATTCCTTGGGTCCCTGAGTATCTAGGAATGGAAGATTGTCCATCAGTTTGGTTCAGGAGAAGTTCAATTGGCCAATGGATTGGGAATCAGGAGAATTGGGGAAAAGTCAACAGTGAGAGGGGAAGTCAACTGTGAGATCTTGAGGTTCTCTTCAATATTTTCAAGGTATCACATCCTCATAAGGTCTTCAAGGGTCAAGTTTCATACCATTTATCAAGAATCAAGGGTTGGTACAAAAGTTACTAAATATGGAAGTGACCTATAATTTGAAAGTTTCCATTTTGGGCAAGTTCCTACATTACATTCAACTTGACTTTTCATCATCAAAGAAGCTTCAAATAAATTTTCCTCAAACATGAAAGTTGAAGATCTTTTTCTCCCCTTTCCAAAAAGTACTAGATGGTCTCCATATCATTTGTGAAACTCAAGTTATGACCAAAAGAAGGCAAGGTGGTTTTTAGGGTTCCATTTTCACAACTTTTGCATTTTGGGACATAGTGACCTATAATTGATGCCTTTGTTTCAAGCCACATTTTAAAATCAAAGAAAAATCCATAAGGGTCATTTTTGGCCTTTGAATCAAGTAATCCATGGCTTATTCATCACTTATTTTCCATTATGCAAAATTGCAAGATCACTATAAATTCATAAACCAAGACATCTCAAGGCCCAAATCAAATTCAGGTGTGATTAGCAATTGTTAAATAAGTGATCTATCATGAAATATTTGGGTGTACATGCATGGAAGAGGGTGTATTTCACATAATGCAATTTTCCAAAAACATCCAAAACTCATTAAGTGTGGAATTAACAAGGCCCAAGTGATGATCAGTGGATTAACCCTAAGTATTTAAAGTTACTCATGCACTGGTTGGGGGGATTACACGTAATTTTGAGGAGAACAAAGTTTGCACCCTAAAGCTTGATTGATTCGAATCTCACAATCCATAAGAGCTTTCCCAAAAATTCTTTCACCATCAGAACCCTTGGGATCCCTAGAGCACGAAGCAATCATCATTCGCAGCTAACAGCAAGGACACAGTTTGCATAATCTCAGGTTGGTGCAATTTTTCATGATCTTAGAACTCCCTTTTTGAACATGCATAATGATATTTGATACCCACTGATAATTCTGGTGTGTTTTGTTTGGAGTTTGGATGTATAGATTAATTGTTTCGTGAGTTTTAAGTTTTGAATGCATACATTATTTCATTCGTTTTTCAAGTACGTTGGTTGTTTGCGATTTTTGATGGCATATTATCGATCCTCATCAAATTCTGGTCAAGATAGTGTATTCGCGTGTGTGTTCTGGTGAATTTTTCGTTGCAGGTGACCGGAGAGGGTGGCCGGAACCCTAGCTCCGGCGGCCGGTGGTTGATTTAGTCCGGCGAGGGTTAAATTGAGGAAGATGAAGTTTCAGCCGTTGATGGCTTTGATCCAACGGTCTACACTTTGCCACGTTTTTGTTTTTCTGATTTTTACTTTAATGTTTGTGTGTTCATTACCCCACGTTAATTATTGTGCACACTCAATCCTAGCCTATCATCTTGCGTACTTTTTGATTAGTTGACTGATTATGGTACGTTGATTTAATCCTGTGGACATGACTTTGACAACGAATTAAAAAGGCATGTGCTGCTCACGTGGTTTGTGTATGGTGTTCTGAATAATTGTGTACGTGCGCGTGTATGTTAATTGTGGTGGTTGGGTGATCTGGTACGTTAATCATGACTATTTGTTAATTGTGTTGACTTGTTGATGAGCGTAAGATGGATCTTATGGTTGATATTGAATCTGATTGTTTGAATAATTCCATGTTCCCTTTGACTTCGCTGATGGACTGTTGTTGTTTGGGCCTTCTGTTCGCACCCCCCCTTTGCAGCCCATTAACTTTTTTAACGTGTTTTTGTTGCTATTCACACCCCCCATGTTTATTTCAATTTATTCATTTAATTTAATTGTATCATTTGCATTTTATTTTTTAAAATCATTTTCTTGCATTAAAAAATTCCCAAAAAAATTCATGAATCATATTTATAGTTTTATAAAATTTTCCCAAATTTTATTTTATCATTTTATTTTATTTTTATCATCTAAATTAATTATTTAATTGATTTCTTTTTGAATTGTTTATATTATGCATACCATGACTTGTCTATTTTATTTCTCATCATCCATAAAGCATTTTAAATTCATTATTTTTTAATTGTTTCATCAACATATTGAAATGCATTAAAATATTTTTCTCTCATTTTTAAAACTTTTTCATATTGCATTTTAATCCTCTTCTTTTGCATATTGAGCCATGTTTCTTGTGTGAACTTTGCATAATTGTTTGGGTGACCTAGCTTGTTAATTTTTGCATGAGTTTTTAACATGTTGTTTGTCTCTGGTTGAGCTATTCTAATAATTAATTTGGTAATTTTAGAAGATGTTTTACTAATTATGTGAGTGCTCTTTGTTTGAGGCTTTCCTGTATGCACATCTTTGAATATGTCTGATTATTTGTTTGAGAAGGCACTTGTGGCATTGTTTGAGATTGCTTCTTTGAGTTCTTAAACCATGTTTGAATTGTCATAGGTCACTTGATTACCATTCTATGTCATTGCTTGGGTCTCATTTGTCTTATCGTCGCTTATTCATGTTTGTACTAACCTTTTATGCAGGGGCTGAGGTAAGTTATTTAAGGGTGTGGATAAGTATCCATGTCCACTCTCACTCTTTCTTCCTCTCATCTTTTCTTTTCTTTAGGTTTAGGTTGTTGTCAAACCACCCCTTAGGGCCATCTTTGCATGATAACATTAGGATAGATTCTCCCCGTAGTGTTTTTCTTTTCTTTTGAGTCCCTCTTCTCATCTCATAACATTTCTAAGATACTTAATAAGGTCAACTTGCCTTGCACACGAGCCTTAAACATAGGAAATGAAGATTGAGGGGTCCCCCTTCTCTCTTCTAGAGTGTTGAGCATACGTCCCATTGGGGACGACCATACAACGCATTCGTTCCCGTGTCATAGACTTTGGTTCAAGTTGAGTTATGAACTAACTCAAGTCATTTCTGTCCTAAAAAATACAAACAAACTTCAAACCTTTTTATCCTGTGGGATTGTCAAACTAACGACTATTTTCAAAAAGGGCACGTTACTTTTCGTCTGAGTCATAAACAGGCATCGACCCTAACTGTCGGACGCGAACTTAACGTCGCTCATAAAAAAACACAAAAAGAACTTGGTCCGAACTACGTTGACTTTGAATTTCCCATTGCACAAAGGGAGTACGTAGGCCTAGGACGTCGACGTCCTACCGAGTCTGTCTTTGTCTTCCCCTTCCCCGTTTTAGTGTAGCCATAGATTTTAGGATAACTCACCCTTAGAATAGACAACAAGCGTGGATCCCATCGAGTACGATGGACGCGTGGGGTGCTAACACCTTCCCCTCGCGTAACCGACTCCCGAACCCAGGTTATGGTTGCGATGACCATCCCTTTCCCTCTTCCTCAGGTTTATGTGGTGTTCCCTTTCCCTCTCTTGGGATAAATTTACACGGCTGGCGACCCTGTTTTTCGCGCCACTTTCGCGTTTGTACCTGGATGAAAATCCTGGGAGCGACAGCTGGCGACTCTGCTGGGGAGAGAACTGGCCTATGCTGGTTCATCCCTAAGCGAGTCAATCCTAGCGCTTGCTTGTCTTTGTTTTCTTTGGGTGTTTTGTTTTTGTTTTGCTTTATTTGTTGTATTTTTACCGCATTTTCTGCATTGCATATTATTATCAGCTGCTGCACTGTTTTTCTGTTTGGCGGGTTGGGAGTTCTGAGAGGTAAGCCCAATACCCAGGCTTGAGCATACACGTAGGATTAGCGTGGCAAGTAGTGTGACTCGTGTGGCGTTTGGCCAGACGTAGTATACATGAAAACTCCACATCCAGACGAGGTTTTCTTCGGTAATGTTCTATCATGTGCATTGGTGCAGATGATTGAATGTAACCTGGAAAGCTGTCGACTCTGGCGACCATTCCCGAGAACTCAGTAACGACACTCCTCCCGAGACGTGATAATGGCAGACCAGAAATGGCAAACCCATTGTACATGTCGATCCGAGGACCCAATACTGGGAACTTGCTATAGGGTGTCCTTTTGAAAAAGAATCGGTGGAAGCACTCCTCGTTTGGTGATAGTACTGTACCCCGAGGGATGAATGTACTATTGCTTCTCGACCTCAGTGCCGAAGCTGAGGACTTGCCATGGGATGTTTTCTTTTTGAGGGGAATCAGTTGAGGCCTCCTCGATTGGTGATGATGCCAAACCAGAAATGGTGACCGTATCATCATTTCTCGACCTGAGAGCCCGTGATATTGAGGATCCTCGGCTTTCTAGTACCCACATGTGAGAGGGCAGGGTGTTTACAGGTTTGCAGGTAACCTTGACCTTCAACATACCCGGTTTTCTGATCAGCAGTTTTATCAGTGTGATACTATGGTTATGTTGGTATTCTGGGTATTTAGGCCAGACCTTTGAGATTATACAGTGGTTCAGTGCAACAGTTGTCCAGTCTGTGTGGCATCCTTGATCCCATGTATGCATTTGCATCATCATTCTGCATCCTAACATGTTTGTTCATTTGCAGGGTTGTATCCTAACTTTCATTCTAGTTTTTGAAGACTATTAAGGATGAGTACTGAGAAGAGAAAGAACATCGTAGTGTACAAGTTCCCATCACTTTTTCTGGATACTGTTCACAAGATTGTGTCTCTGGCAGAACCTGGGGTATTGACAGACTTTAGAGAAGAGTATGGAAGAATTCTGAATTTTGCTCGCAACATCACTGAATACGAGTATAGGGCTTTGCACACTCTGGTGCAATTCTATGACCCTCACCTGCGTTGTTTTCTATTCACTGATTATCTTTTGGCTCTGACATTGGAGGAATTTTCTCTCATTCTGGATGTTGCCATTAAAGAAGAAGCTCCTTTCTATCCTTCTGAAGAACTTCCTGATTTGGAAAGGGTTTCCGAGGCTTTGCATTTGGATCCATCTTTGTTGAAAAATAATATTGCCAGTAAGGGAGGGTGTAAAGGTTTTCATGCGAAATTTTTGATAGAACAGGCTGCTGTGTACGCTAAGGCTAGATGTTGGTCAGTTTTCAATGCCATCTTGGCTATGTGTGTCTATGGAACGGTGTTGTTTCCGAATATGAAGGATTTTGTGGACATGCACGCTGTCCGGATATTTACCATGAAGAATATGGTACCTACTTTGCTTGGAGATCTGTATTATTCAGTGCATTATAAGAATGAGAAGAGGAGGGGATGACCCCTTTATTTTTGTGCGCCAATCTTCTACAAATGGTTTGCTGATCGTCTTCCCGAATCTGGGGCATTTGTAGATACTCAAGGAACTTTGGAGTGGTCCAAAAGATTGATGGGCTTGAGAGCAAATAATATAATTTGGGTTAACCGTGACTTGTTGGGCCAAGATATCTTGATTAGTTGTGGAGGCCTCCCAAATGTGCCTCTAATAGGAAGGAAAGGGGGAATTAACTACAACCCTATTCTTGCTATTAGGCAATTCGGGTATGCCTTAAAGGAGCCACCAAGAGACGAGGAGGTCCAAGAATCTTTATATCCGAATGGGGAAATCAATCCAGAGATGTTAAAAGAAGCTGCGAATACTTGGCAAGATCGTCATAAGAAGGGGAAGATTTATTTTGGGAAGAGCAACAACAGAACATTTCCCGTGTATGAAGATTGGATTCAGAAAAGGGTAGAGGATGAGCTTTTGCCATTCGCCAAAGAACCACCGTCTTACCCCTTGCTGATTGAGTCTCCTACAACAGTTGAAATAGAGAAGTTTAACAAGTTGTGGGTTGAAAATGAAAAGCTGCGAGAAGAAAATAGTGAGCTACAAAGAGAGATTTATCAGTTGAAACATGAGCGGGGTGAAGCTGTTCATATCGCCAAGTTGAAGACAGAACTTCTCGCTGAGGCAGAAAAGGAGCTAGTTGACAAGGTCGCATCCAGACCAAGGATGAAGCAAGCTCTAGATGGTATCAGTAAGGTTCTCGAGTCTAAGATTGAGGAATTGGACAAGGCTTTGTTAAAAATTCACAGGTTTAATGCTCACCGAGAAACTGCAACGGCTGAGAATAAGCGAAAGGAAGACGATTATCTAGCTCAGATTGATCAATTGAAGTTGAAGCTCAAGAAGAAAGACGCTGAGATCCTATCAGGGGTATTCCAGAGACAAGCAGTCGAGGGTTGACTCAATGAAGCCATAGCCTCCATAGAGGAACTGAAGGTCCAAGCTGAAGTGAAGAGACCTAGAAATGAGGGTCCTAGCATGGATAGTGTTTCTGGAGAAGAAGCTTGGGAGCTGCATTGCCGATACTTGGAAGGGATCATGCATAGGAGAGACGTCCTCATTCAAGAGCTAATTCAGAGACCGAAGCATCCCGACACCAAAAAGTTGTTCAAGGAAATTCAAGACTGGAGCAAAAGGCACAATGGATGGGGGGGATTGACACTTGTGGACTTTGATGACATGCCGTAGTTTTCTATTTTCTTTCATTATTTGGACCACCTCCAGGCTTGTATGATTATTGTGTTCAAACTTGTTATCTTGGATTTGTGATTGTTGACATTTAGTTTTCCTCTGGTTTTCTTAATATATGAGCAGAAGTTCCGTTCTATCTTGTTGTTAAACTGGAATCAAGGGGTGGATCGCCCTGCGGATATTCAAACATGTTCATTTGCATTTGCATATTCATAATCGTTTTTGCATAATCATTTTGCATGACAGGTGTTTATCTCAGGTGTTCTTACTTTGTTCTCCTCCGCAGTACAGGATTGCAGATCAGCACATTCACCGGTATTCTACCAGACAAAATCAGAAGAGACTCATGGATCAGCTACAAAATGAGATGACTGAGATGCGGACACGCATGAACCAATTCATGGATTTGATGCAAGGGGTTGCTCAAGGCCAAGAGCAGTTAAGGACTCTTGTTCAACCACTGATTGCGAGAATTGATGAAGAAGGTGTCCTTCATGGAGGACTTCATACTGGTGTTACTGGTAATAATGTTCAGAATGGCCCTCCGGGCGGAGGTATTCCTGTTACTGGTGTTGTGATCCCTCCGGGCGGAGGAGAAAATGTTGTGGTTCCCACTGCAGTGGGGGGAGGTAACAATGTCGGTGCAATTCATGGCCGTCAGTATGATGATCTCCAGGAAGATGCATTCTCTGTGCCAGGTGGGGATGCTGGTCCCCAGATTGACAATGATCAGAGGTTCCGGTTGATTGAGGAACAACTAAGGGATATTGTGAATCAGGATGCTTTGGGTATGGATCTAGAGGATTTAGGGCTGGTTCCAGGCGTTGTTATCCCGCACAAGTTTCAGACTCCTACTTTTGAGAAGTATAATGGTATGACTTACCCAAGGACCCACGTGAGGGCATACGCAAGTAAAATGGCTGCGCATACGAAGAATGAGAAGCTGATGATGCATTGCTTCCAGGATAGCCTATCTGGGGCATCCCTGGAGTGGTACATGCAACTAGAGAGGAAATATGTGCATAGTTGGAGAGATCTGGCAGTGGCATTTATCAAACACTATCAATAAAACACTGACATGGCTCTGAACAGAACACAGCTGCAGAATCTGTCGTAGAAGAACAATGAGAGTTTCAAGGAGTATGCCCAGAGGTGGCGCGAACTGGAAGCAAGGGTTCAGCCTCCCATGTTGGAACGTGAAATCATAACTATGTTTATGGCCACCTTGCAGGGTCATTACTATGAAAAGCTGGTACCGTGTATGACTGGAAAGTTTGCTGATTTGATCTTAGTAGGAGAGATGGTGGAAAGCCGAATTAAGGCAGGAAAAATATCAGGCGGTGATGGATCCTCATCTGGAGGAAGTAAGAAGCCTTATGCCAGTGGTTACAAGAAGAGGGAGGGAGATACAAACTCTGTGTCATCATATTGTGGTAGAGAAGGACCTCGTCAGAACTTCAATCAGCAGGTGGCTTCTGTAGCCATCCCAGCAGCACCTCAACAGCAAGCAGTGTCTCAACAACAAAATCAGGCTCCTCGCCGATCGCAGCCTCTGACTAGGCGGGATAGGCATTTTGACACTCCACCTCTTCCCTACTCTCAGTTATTTCAGCACTTGTTAAAGCTACAGTTAATTCAGAAGAGAACATTGGCTCCACTTACTGGTAATCCACCTCCCGGCTATGACGCCAATGCCCACTGTGAGTTTCATTCTGGGGCACCCGGACATCATATTGAGAACTGTAAAGCTTTTAAGCATCAGGTTCAAGATTTGGTGGATTCCAAATCCATCAATTTCTCCAATGATGTTCCAAATGTGAATCAGAACCCGATGCCGAATCACGGTGGGCCGGGGGTCAACGCTATTATTAAAGACTGTGAAGACTTGAGTTTGATTTCAGATGTGAAAGAAGTCCAAACTCCCTTGGGTGTGGTGAAGGAAAGACTATTGAAGGGAGGGGTATTTCCCGGCTGTGATGAAGGTTGTGTAGGATATGTGGCGCAGCCCGGCGGTTGTGATTTATTGAAAGCAGGTATTCAGAGAATGATCAGCGAAGGGATATTGCAGTTTGACAGGGGTTGTAAGCAGAATAAAGTTACCGACAGAGAGATTGATGTTGCCACAATAAATATATCAGCGCCGGCGAGACCAGCGCCGATCACTATCATTATTCCTGGACCAGTCCTGTATAAGAGTACCAAGGCCATCCCATGGAACTATGGGGCCGAGGTGTTTGTTAATGGTAAGAAGCAGGAATTGGAAGAGACATCAGCTGTGAATACAGGGGTTGAAAATCTTGTTGAAGCAGGGGCTATCACTAGGAGTGGTAGAATCTTTATTCCGTCCGAGGATCAAGCTGGCAGTTCAAGACAAGACAAAGGTAAACAGATGATGGATGAGTTTGTATAGAGGCAGGAAGCAAATAATTCTATGACAAAGCCAGTTGGGGATACTTTCTCAGAAGACGTAGAAGAGTTTATGAGGCTGATCAGGAGAAGTGATTACAAGATTCTTGATCAACTGCACCAAACTCCATCGAAGATTTCCATTCTATCCTTACTGTTGTGCTCTGAGGCACACCGAAATGCATTGTTGAAGGTTTTGAATATGGCCTATGTACCGTAGGAAATATCTGTCAACCAGTTAGAAGGGGTTATGGCTCATGTGAATGCTGGCAATGGTTTGGGTTTCACCGATTTAGATCTGACTCCGGCTGGGAGGAATCACAACAACGCTCTGCATATTTCAGTGGAATGCCATGGTTCCTTAATGTCGCATGTGTTAGTTGATACTGGGTCATCTTTGAATGTGCTGCCGAAGAAGGCTTTGATGAAATTGGATACTCGTGGGTTGATTTGTACACCAAGTGACTTGGTGGTACGTGCTTTTGATGGCTCCAAGAGGTCAGTTTTTGGAGAGTTAGTTCTGCCAATCAAGGTGGGTCCTGAGATTTTCAACACCACCTTTTACATAATGGATATTCAGCCTGCCTATAGTTGTTTGTTGGGTCGCCCTTGGATCCATGGTGCTGGGGCAGTAACATCTACGCTGCACCAGAAGTTGAAGTATATGGTGGATGGCCATGTTGTGACTGCTTGTGGTGAGGAGGAGATCATGGTGAGTCACCTATCGACCTTCAAGTATGTAGAGGTAGATGGTGAAATACAGGAAACTTTGTGCCAAGCCTTTGAAGCTGTGAAAATTCCCGAGGAACCCCCAAAGGCAGTTAGTCAGCCTGAGGTGGTTGCCCAACCCGAAGTTGTCAGACAACCAGAGGTTCCAATGCCCTCTTTCAAAGAGGTGCGCGCTATAGTTGAAGCTGGTGGTTCTCAAAAGTGGGGCAGTGTCATTGATGTTCAAAGAAAGCAGGATACTCATGGACTGGGTTATAGGCCACCTAGGCGTCCTGAAGAGCCTCCCAAGTACTATGGTCCAGTCCGTTTCACCAGTGCCGGTGTTTTCTTCGACAGAGTCAATGCTATTGAGGATGAAGGGGATAGTGACTGTGACATGGATGAGTGGATCCGTCCCTGCACCCCTGGTCAGAGTTTGGGCAACTGGTCTTCCGAGAAAGTCATCTAAGTGACGCGCCCGGAGTAATTTACTTTTGTTTTTTGTTATGTTGAATCCTACGTTCTGCCCAAGACGTAGTGATAATTATTTGTAGGGCTTGGATGTTTTATTTGCTATTTTTTTTATCATCAATAAAGGACGTTTTCATTCAAATATTTTGATCCCTGTTTTTCTGTTTTTACTTTTTTGCATTAACCCACATCAAAATGGCAATGTGTTTTCTTGTTTGTTGCACTCATAATAAACATAAAACATCCATCATGCAGGTTTCTTTGTTCAGATTCCACCCATCATGACTTAGCTATGGCTCGATATGACTTCGACAATCCCATCTATCAGGCCGAAGAAGAGGCTGACGAAGACTGTGACTTGCCAGAGGAATTAGCCAGGTTACTGAAACAAGAGGAAAGGGTCATTCTACCTTATCAGGAGGAAGTTGAGACTGTTAATCTGAGAACCGAGGATGTTAAACGAGAAGTAAGGGTTGGGGCTGCTTTGGAAGACACTGTTAAGGGAAGATTGGTTGAGTAGCTTCAAGAGTATGTGAACATCTTCGTCTGGTCTTATCAAGACATGCCCGGGCTTGACACTGACATTGTTTCACACTGACTACCGCTTAAAGAGGGTTGTACTCCAGTCAAGCAGAAACTGAGAAGGACGAAACCAGATATGGCTGTCAAGATCAAGGAAGAATTTTAGAAACAGTTGGACGCCGGATTTGTTGCTGTGACAAATTATCCTCCGTGGGTTGCTAATATCGTACCTGTACCTAAGAAGGATGGGAAGGTCAGGATGTGTGATGATTACCGAGATTTGAACAGGGCGAGCCCGAAGGATGATTTCCCGCTCCCCCACATTGACGTGTTAGTAGACAATACTGCTCAATATTCTATGTTTTCCATCATGGATGGCTTCTCTGGGTATAACCAAATCAAAATGGCCCCAGAGGACATGGAGAAAACAACGTTCATAACACCGTGGGGAACATTTTGCTACAAGGTAATGCCCTTTGGATTGAAGAGTGCTGGGGCAACCTATCAGCGGGCAATGGTGACTCTCTTTCATGATATGATTCACAAGGAGATTGAAGTTTATGTTGATGACATGATTGTGAAGTCACAGACAGAGGAAGAACACTTGGTAAACCTCCAGAAGCTGTTTGAAAGGTTGAGGAAGTTCAGATTGAGATTGAATCCGAACAAGTGCACTTTCGGCGTGAGATCTGGTAAATTGCTGGGATTTATTGTTAGTGAAAGAGGTATCGAGGTTGATCCTGCAAAGATAAGAGCCATACAGGAGATGCCTGAGCCAAGAACGGAGAAGGAGGTTCGTGGTTTCTTGGGGAGGTGGAATTACATTTCTAGGTTCATCTCTCATCTGATAGCCACGTGTGAGCCAGTTTTCAAGTTATTGAGAAAGGATCAAGAGGTCAGGTGGAATAAAAATTGTCGAGAGGCGTTTGAAAGGATAAAGACGTATTTGCAGGAACCTCCAGTCCTTATGCCACCGGTGTCTGGGAGACCGTTGATTATGTACCTTACGGTTCTTGAGAATTCAATGGGTTGTGTGCTCGTTCAACACGACGAGACAGGTAGGAAGGAGCATGCCATTTACTACCTGAGTAAGAAGTTCACTGATTGCGAATCAAGATACTCTATGTTGGAAAAGACATGTTGTGCACTCGCTTGGGCAGCCAAGCGCCTGAGGTAGTATATGTTAAACCACACAACCTTGTTGATTTTGAAGATGGATCCGATTAAGTACGTGTTTGAGAAGCAAGTACTTTCTGGAAGGATAGCCCGTTGGCAGATGGTTCTGACAGAATATGATATTCAGTATGTTTCCCAGAAGGCCATTAAGGGAAGTGTTCTGTCAGAATATCTTGCTGAACATCCGGTCGAGGATTATCAGCCAATGAAGTTTGAGTTTCCAGACGAGCATGTTATGTTTCTGAAAATGAAAGATTGTGAAGAGCCTCTGCCTGACGAAGGACCTGAGATTGGGTCTCAGTGGAAGATGATTTTTGATGGGGCTGTAAACTCATATGGTAATGGAATTGGGGTAATCATTACAACCCCAAAGGGTTCTCATATACCTTTCACTGCCCGGTTAGCATTCGTGTGTACCAACAACGAGGCGGAGTATGAAGCATGCATCATGGGGTTAGAGGAAGCAATTGATTTGAGAATTAAGAACCTCGATGTCTATGGTGATTCCGCGTTGGTAGTTAATCAGATTACAGGAGAATGGGAGACTCGTCAGGCGAATTTGGTTCCTTATAACAACTATGCCAGGAGGTTGTTACCTTTCTTTGACAAGGTGGATTTTCACCATGTGCCCCGAGCTGAGAATCAGATGGCTGATGCGTTAGCGACATTGGCATCCATGTATAAGGTGAACCGTTGGAATGAAACACCTTCGATTAGAATAATGCATCTGGACAGACCGGCTTTTGTGTTTGCAATTGAAGATGTGTCTGATGGCAAACCGTGGTATCATGATATTAAGGTTTTTCTGAAGAAACAAGAGTATCCAGAGGGTGCCTCCACCAAGGATAAGAAGACTCTGAGAAGGTTGGCAGGAAATTTCTTTCTGAACAAGGATGATGTGTTATATAAGAGGAACTTCGATATGGTCTTGCTACGTTGTGTTGATGAACATGAGGCAGGTTTGTTGATGGAAGAAGTTCATGAGGGTTCTTTCGGTACTCATTCCAGTGGACACACCATGGCTAGAAAATTGTTGAGGGCAGGATATTATTGGATGATTATGGAGTCTGATTGTTTCAAGTACGCCCGAAAGTTCCATAAATGCCAGATTTATGCCGATAAGATGCATGTATCGCCTACGCCTCTAAACGTGTTATCATCTCCCTGACCTTTTGCAATGTGGGGCATAGATATGATTGGAAAGATTGAGCCCACTGCTTCCAATGGGCATCGTTTCATTTTGGTTGCCATTGACTATTTTACAAAGTGGGTGGAAGCAGCCTCGTACGCCAACATCACCAAGCAAGTGGTAGCCCGGTTTATAAAGAAGGACATCATCTGTCATTATGGGGTCCCGGAGAGAATCATTATAGATAATGGCTCGAATTTGAACAATAAGATGATGAAGGAATTATGTCAGAGTTTCAAGATCGAGCATCATAATTCCTCTCCATATCGTCCGAAGATGAATGGGGCTGTTGAGGCAGCAAATAAGAATATCAAGAAGATTGTGCAGGAGATGGTGGTAACATATAAATACTGGCATGGGATGCTACCTTATGCCCTACATGGTTATGGTACTTCGGTGCGTACGTCAACTGGGGCAACCCTTTTCTCATTGGTATATGGTATGGAAGCAGTTTTACCCTTAGAGGTCGAGATTCCGTCTTTGAGAGTTCTGGCAGATGTGAAGCTTGATGAAGCTGAGTGGGTGCGTTCCAGGTTAGATCAGTTAAACCTTATTGAAGAAAAGAGATTGGCAGCCATCGCACATGGTCGGTTATATCAGAGCAGGATGAAGCACGCCTTTGACCAGAAAGTGCGTCCTCGGAGTTTTCAGACAGGTGAATTGGTTTTGAAAAGGATCCTTCCTCCTCAGACAAATCACAGGGGCAAATGGACTCCAAACTATGAGGGGCCGTATGTAGTCAGAAAGGTTTTCTCTGGTGGAGCCTTACTACTTTCAACTATGGATGGCGAAGATTTTACATCCCCTGTGAACGCAGACATAGTCAAAAAATACTTCGCATAAAAGAGACCTGCTGGACATAAAAAGAAAGTCCAGGCAAAAAGGGGCATCCCGGAGAACCATAAAAAGGAAAAGGTTCGAGCAAAAATTAGGGATAAAATGTAAAAAAAATGTGTAAACCCGCAAATTTGAAAACCTGAAAAGGCGACTTTGGCAAAAATGGGCATCCCGATGGATTCAAAACCCGAAAAGGGCGATCCAGGCAAAAGTTAGGGATCTATAAGCGAAAGGCTATGGTCTGCGTTCAATCTGTGAGCACTTTCAATACCTGGGAATTCTGAAAGAAAGGAATCAGTATAGTCAGTCTCTTAAAAGGTCAAGATATTTGTGGATAAACAAGACATATGGGTCATAGCTGAGTCTCATCATGGTGGATATCTGTTCCCACATTGCCGACATGTGTATTTTCTTTTTGCTTTTGCGCAATTACCTCTTTTTAGGAATTACTTCCTATTGTAAATGCCTATTACAGGCCACTTTTCTCAATAAAATATTCATTTCACTCAAAGAGCTTTCCGTTGTTTATTTTACTTTTACTATTTGGTTTGCAAAAACGTCCGATATTTTTGATAAACATTGCATATAAAATTTCGAGCTTTGCGGAGCATAACGAAAAGCAGTAGAAATTACTTAGGCATTAATGGTGATAGTCATGTTGTGGCATATTCTATTTGTTGTTGTTTGACTTGCAGGGCAACGGGATTGTATTTCCCCAGCAGTTTGCTCTCCCCAGCATTGAGATTGCACTTTCCTCAGCAGAGCAGACTTTCCCCAGCAGGAGACTTGGGAAGTATTTTCTCAGGATCAAGACGTTATTTCCCCACAGAATCAGGGTGTTCACTTCCCCCATCCAGTCAGGGAGTGTGCTTTCGCCGACAATGCCATATTCTAGCCTCCAGCAAGAAGGGAGTAAAGTCATCCTCCCCATCAGCAGGCTAAGTTCAGCAGTATCCCCGAGCAGGATGGTATTATGGACTGTTTCCCCCAAGCAGGATGGTGTTATGGGCTGGCATCCCCCGGCAGGTCCTAAGCCCATCTGTTATTGGCAATCCTCAGTAACAGACTTCCGGTTCCGTTGTTGGCATTCATTCTCAACTCCCCCAGCAGAGGAGAGATCTCAGGTTTTGGATGTTACCTTCAGTAAAGGACATGTGTAATCCCCGGTAGTATGGATGTTCTTTCGAGATTTCATCCCCAATAGAAGTTGTGGATCCAAAGAGTCGATCAGTATGATCCTTCTCATCAGAGCTCCTGGATTCAGAGGAAAATTTATTTTTGTCATCCCCAGCTGAATTGGTCTTTTCTCTCCAGCATTTATTTTGCTGGAGAAACCCCTTTTGCATATCATAAGCATTTGCATTGCATCCTCAAACGCGTAGCATTTCCACTTCGTGTGGAGCATTACGACAAAATTCAAACATTTGCATTTGAAGCATAAGCCAGATTTGATGCTTTCCTTGCCAGTTCTCTTTCCCAGCAGAGATGGCATAACTCAGGAGATTTTGTAGGGATGTGTTCCTCATACTTGTGCTCCCCGACAGAGAATTTTATTTAGACTTCTCCTTCCCCCAGCGGAGTCATCTTATCTGTGGATCGTAAGTCCGTTAAAAGTTTTCCTTTGTTTGGCCTTTCTCTTTTATGAAATCCAGTTCTCGCCTGGTAGTCAGTTCTCGCTTGACATATTTTGTTCGCCAGTTTCCCTTTCTCAGTAAGGGTGGTTTAAACCAGATGTTTTGTTTCACGTTATCCCCAGCGAAGTCCACTTTATGTTGGTTTTCCTTTTCGGGTACAATTGAGGTTGTATTCGTTTTGTGGGTGCGATCGAGGTCGTATTCATTTTTACTTTATGGGTAGAGTGATTGAGGTCAGTCTTCCTTTGCGGGTATAATTGAGGTTGTATTCGTTTTGTGGGTGCGATCGAGGTCGTATTCATTTTTCTTTATGGAAAGAGTGATTGAGGTCAGTCTTCCTTTGAGGGTACAATTGAGGTTGTATTCGTCTTGTGGGTGCGATTGAGGTCGTATTCGTATTTTCTTTGTGGGTAGAGTGATTGAGGTCAGTCTTCCTTTGCAGGTAAAATTGAAGTTGTATTCGTTTTGTGGGTGCGATTGAGGTCGTATTCATATTTTCTTTGTGGGTAGAGTGATCGAGGTCAGTCTTCCTTTGCGGGTACAATTGAGGTTGTATTCGTTTTGTGGGTGCGATTGAGGTCGTATTCCTATTTTCCTTGTGGGTAGAGTGATCGAGGTCAGTCTTCCTTTGCAGGTACAATTGAGGTTGTATTCGTTTTGTGGGTGCGATTGAGGTCGTATTCCTATTTTCCTTGTGGGTAGAGTGATCGAGGTCAGTCTTCCTTTGCGGGTACAATTGAGGTTGTATTCGTTTCGTATTCGTATTTTCTTCGTGGGTAGAGTGATTGAGGTCAGTCTTCCTTTGCGGGTGCAATTGAGGTTGTATTCGTATTGTGGGTGCGATTGAGGTCGTATTCGTATTTTCTTTGTGGGTAGAGTGATTGAGGTCAGTCTTCCTTTGCGGGCACGATTGAGGTTGTATTCGTCTCATTTTTGTGGGTATGGTTGAGGTCATACTCCTTATTTTTCAACACGCTCCATTTCGTTATTCTCACCATTAGCAAATTCACGGGGCTCTTTCGGTATTCAATCCCCGTGCATCCTGGAATGTCTGAAAGTCGTCGCTGTCATACCTTCAAGACCAAGTTGATTGAATAGGGGCAGCTGTAGCACCCCAAAATTTGCTCTGCTTACTTTAGTACTAACTGGCTTATGATTCATCTCATTTTGCATTATCATGTGTGCATATCATTGGTTCTTAGCATGGGGTCAAGGTGCCTGAGGTAAGTTCAAGAGGAGAAGATGTTCTTCAAAGGGTCAAGCAAGAGTCCTTATCTTGTCCAAGAGACCTCAAGTGGATCACTCTCTCCTAACCAGTGCAGAAGTTAGGGTTTTGAGATTCTTGGGTTTATTGATCCAATGGACAAGCTTCTTGGGTTTTTATCATCACCAAATGGCATATCTTATCTTTGTTGGAGAGGATACACATCATATTCAGAGGAATTGGGATTTAGAGACTGTGTTATTTCCTCCTAGACTGAGGGTACCAAAATTAGGGTTTGCTATAAAGTCAGTTTATTTCTGATTTTTTGGGCAAGACTTGATTCCATGGTATTCATTGGGTCCCTGAGTTTCTAGGAATGGAAGATTGTCCATCAGTTTGGTTCAGGAGAAGTTCAATTGGCCAATGGATTGGGAATCAGGAGAATTGGGGAAAAGACAACAGTGAGAGGGGAAGTCAACTGTGAGATCTTGAGGTTCTCTTCAAGATTTTCAAGGTCTCACATCCTCATAAGGTCTTCAAGGGTCAAGTTTCATACCATTTATCAAGAATCAAGGGTTGGTACAAAAGTTACTAAATATGGAAGTGACCTATAATTTGAAAGTTTCCATTTTGGGCAAGTTCCTACATTACATTCAACTTGACTTTTCATCATCAAAGAAGCTTCAAATGAATTTTCCTCAAACATGAAAGTTGAAGATCTTTTTCTCCCCTTTCCAAAAAGTACTAGATGGTCTCCATATCATTTGTGAAACTCAAGTTATGACCAAAAGAAGGCAAGGTGGTTTTTAGGGTTCCATTTTCACAACTTTTGCATTTTGGGACATAGTGACCTATAATTGATACCTTTGTTTCAAGCCACATTTTAACATCAAAGAACAATCCATAAGGGTCATTTTTGGCCTTTGAATCAAGTGAATACATGGCTTATTCATCACTTATTTTCCATTATGCAAAATTGTTAGATCACTCTAAATTCATAAACCAAGACATCTCAAGGCCTAAATCAAATTCAGGTGTGATTAGCAATTGTTAAATAAGTGATCCATCATGAAATATTTGGGTGTACATGCATGGAAGAGGGTGTATTTCACATAATGCAGTTTTCCAAAAACATCCAAAACTCATTAAGTGTGGAATTAACAAGGCCCAAGTGATGATCAGTGGATTAACCCTAAGTATTTAAAGTTACTCATGCACTGGTTGGGGGGAATACACGTGATTTTGAGGAGAACAGAGTTTGCACCCTAAAGCTTGATTGATTCTAATCTCACAATCCATAAGAGCTTTCCCAAAAATTCTTTCACCATCAGAACCCTTGGGATCCCTAGAGCACGAAGCAATCATCATTCGCAGCTAACAGCAAGGAAACAGTTTGCATAATCTCAGGTTGGTGCAATTTTTCATGATCTTAGAACTCCCTTTTTGAACATGCATAATGACATTTGATACCCACTGATAATTCTGGTGTGTTTTGTTTGGAGTTTGGATGCATAGATTAATTGTTTCGTGAGTTTTAAGTTTTGAATGCATACATTATTTCATTCATTTTTCATAGTACGTTGGTTGTTTGCGATTTTTGATGGCATATTATCGATCCTCATCAAATTCTGGTCAAGATAGTGTATTCGCGTGTGTGTTCTGGGGAATTTTTCGTTGCAGGTGACCGGAGAGGGTGGCCGGAACCCTATCTCCGGCGGCCGGTGGTTGATTCAGTCCGGCGAGGGTTAAATTGAGGAAGATGAAGTTTCAGTCGTTGATGGCTTTGATCCAACGGTCTACACTTTGCCACGTTTTTGTTTTTCTAATTTTTATTTTAATGTTTGTGTGTTCATTACCCCACGTTAATTATTGTGCACACTGAATCCTAGCCTATCATCTTGCGTACTTTTTGATTAGTTGACTGATTATGGTACGTTGATTTAATACTGTGGACATGGCTTTGACAATGAATTAAAAAGGCATGTGCTGCTCACGTGGTTTGTGTATGGTGTTCTCAATAATTGTGTGCGTGCGCGTGTATGTTAATTGTGGTGGTTGGGTGATCTGGTACATTAATCATGACTATTTGTTAATTGTGTTGACTTGTTAATGAGCGTAAGTTGGATCTTATGGTTGATATTGAATCTGATTGTTTGAATAATTCCATGTTCCCTTTGACTTCGCTGATGGACTGTTGTTGTTTGGTCCTTCTGTTCGCACCCCCCCCCCCCCCCTTTGCAGCCCATTAACTTTTTTTAAGGGTTTTTTGCTGCTATTCACACCCCCATGTTTATTTCAATTTATTCATTTTATTTAATTGTATCATTTGCATTTTATTTTTTAAAATCATTTTCTTGCATTAAAAAATTCCCAAAAAAATTCATGAATCATATTTATAGTTTTATAAAATTTTCCCAAATTTTATTTTATCATTTTATTTTATTTTTATCATCTAAATTAATTATTTAATGGATTTCTTTTTGAATTGTTTATATTATGCATACCATGGCTTATCTATTTTATTTCTTATCATATATAAAGCATTTTGAATTCATTCTTTTTGCATTGTTTCATCAACATATTGAAATACATTAAAATATTTTCTCCCATTTTTAAAACTTTTTCATATTGCATTTTAATCGTCCTCTTTTGCATATTTAGCCATGTTTCTTATCTGAACTTTGTATAATTGTTTGGGTGACCTATCTTGTGAATTTTTGCATGAGTTTTTAACATGTTGTTTGACTCTGGTTGAGCTATTCTGATAATTAATTTGGTAATTTTAGAAGATGTTTTACTAATTATGTGAGTGCTCTTTGTTTGAGGCTTTCCTGTATGCACATCTTTGAATATGTCTGATTATTTGTTTGAGAAGGCACTTGTGCCATTGTTTGAGATTGCTTCTTTGAGTTCTTAAACCATGTTTGAATTGTCATAGGTTACTTGATTACCATTATATTTCATTGCTTGGGTCTCATTTGTCTTATCGTCGCTTATTCATGTTTGTACTAACCTTTTATGCAGGGGCTGAGGTAAGGTATTTAAGGGTGTGGATAAGTATCCATGTCCACTCTCACTCTTTCTTCCTCTCATCTTTTCTTTTCTTTAGGTTTAGGTTGTTGTCAAACCACCCCTTAGGGCCATCTTTGCATGATAACATTAGGATAGATTCTCCCCGTAGTGTTTTTCTTTTCTTTTGAGTCCCTCTTCTCATCTCATAACATTTCTAAGATACTTAATAAGGTCAACTTGCCTTGCACACGAGCCTTAAACATAGGAAATGAAGATTGAGGGGTCCCCCTTCTCTCTTCTAGAGTGTTGAGCATACGTCCCATTGGGGACGACCATGCGACGCATTCATTCCCGTGTCATAGACTTTGGTTCAAGTTGAGTTATGAACTAACTCAAGTCACTTCTGTCCTAAAAAATACAAACAAACTTCAAACCTTTTTATCCTGCGGGATTGTCAAACTAACGGCTATTTTCAAAAAGGGCACGTTACTTTCCGTGTGAGTCGCAAACAGGCATCGACCCTAACTGCCGGGCACGAACTTAACGTCGCTCATAAAAAACACAAAAAGAACTTGGTCCGAACTACGTTGACTCTGAATTTCCCATTGCACAAAGGGAGTACGTAGTCCTAGGACGTCGACGTCCTACTGAGTCTATCTTTGTCTTCCCCTTCCCCGTTTTAGTGCAGCCATAGATTTTAGGATAACTCACCCTTAGAATAGACAACAAGCGTGGATCCCATCAAGTACGATGGACGCGTGGGGTGCTAACACCTTCCCCTCGCGTAACCGACTCCTGAACCCAGGTTATGGTTGCGATGACCATCCCTTTCCCTCTTCCTCAGGTTTATGCGGTGTTCCCTTTCCCTCTCTTGGGATAAATTTACACGGCTGGCGACTCTGTTTTCCGCGCCACTTTCGCGTTTGTACCTGGATGAAAATCCTGGGAGCGACACTATTTAAGTTTCTTCTATCAGAGGATACGAAGACGGACATCTTTGTCTCGATGAGATAGAAGAGACTTAAATATAACAACAACCCAATTTTTGGCCCTAAGAGACCACATAATGATATGATCCTGCAAATGATATGCAAACACAAGACCACTGTGGGGAGAATATGCCGCAGGAGATAAACAAAAACCGGAGAGCAAAAGAAAAGAGAAAAGACTCCGCAGGGGAAAACACATCCCAACAAAGGGAGGAGACAAACTGGAGATAAGTGTATGCGGAAATAAACCAAATCACAACAAGGATAAAACCCAACAGGGAAGACTTAGCACAGTAAGGCCTCACTGGGAAAATAATACCCCAACATTGAACTGTTTCTAGCATACCGAAGAGACTAATCATCCATCGGAGTAGAAAACCTAACAACGAACTGTCTCGTCAAACCGAAGAGACTTACCATTCATCGGAGTCACAAAATCTCTACAACA
This sequence comes from Lathyrus tuberosus, assembly GCA_022829125.1. Classification (NCBI taxonomy): domain Eukaryota; kingdom Viridiplantae; phylum Streptophyta; class Magnoliopsida; order Fabales; family Fabaceae; genus Lathyrus; species Lathyrus tuberosus. The sequence goes on from JALAZF010000639.1 coordinate 2,029,724, forward strand.
AACTGTCCCATCAAACCGAAGAGACTTACCTTTCATTGGAGTCACAAAATCTCAACAACGAACTGTCCCGTCAAACCGAAGAGACTTACCATTCATTGGAGTAACAAAATCTCAACAACGAACTGTCCCATCAAACCGAAGAGACTTACCATTCATCGGAGTCACAAAATCTCAACAACGAACTGTCCCTTCAAACCAAAGAGACTTATCATTCATCGGAGTCACAAAATCTCAACAACGAACTGTCCCATCAAACCTAAGAGACTTACCATTCATCGGAGTCACAAAATCTCAACAACGAACTCTCCCATCAAACCAAAGAGACTTACCATTCATCAGAGTCATAAAATCTTAACAACGAACTGTCCCATCAAACCGAAGAGACTTACCATTCATTGGAGTCACAAAATGTATTAACTGTATTGCCTCAGGCTTCTCAAATAAAGGACTGCCACGAGATATCAGCTGAAGGGTACAGAATCTTCCAAGGGGCAAAATAAATGCTCTCTCAATCTAGGTTTCACAGCCTAGAGATCCAAACACATATTGTAGGGGACCAAAATATAATCCAAGAACAAGCTAGAGAGAAACGGTCAAACAAGACTCATCCCGAGAAGGAAATATCTCAACTGGGGACTAATTCCATCCAGATAATGAACTGGGAAGGAAACTGAATCAAAATCTTCCACGAGAAACAAACTCAGTGGGGAATTAACAAAGATAAGCATTTTTCTGCTTACGGGTCGACACTCTAAATGGAGAGAGGACACACACGCTCTGCGGGGATAACAACACCAGAGAGCAAAGAAGCACCAACATAAATGCAAAAATGCACAATGCAACAACAATATGCCATGCACAACAAATGAATGCGCATTCGATGCTTATGAATATGAATATGCTGACAAAACAGACATAAAGAATAAGCAGAGGGTGGAATAAAACATCACAACAGCACTGAATACTCGGCTAATCTCAACAAGATGGAGATATCATTAGCAACTCTGCTAGGGATTCGTCTGAAGAAAACCTGCAAGAGATAAACAAAAGCCATAAAAGGAAAACAAATCCTACCACAAGGCTCAAATCTTGCTGGAGAAAGGAAGATACTCCTTGGGGAGAAACCCAAAAATCAATCTTCTAAGATCAATGATCCACAAAGAGGATAACAACATAAACTCTACTTTGAGGATGGCAGGAAAGCTGTTGGGGAATCATACAAACCCAATCTTTCTAAATCTTCCTGGGGATCATAAAAATTCACAGGAACTACCATGAAGAGATATGCTATGGAGGAATAATGAATCCGCTGGGGATTGTAGTCATATAAACATCCACGCGAAATCCACTGGGAAAACAAGGCAGATCTGCTGGAGATACGAGAACACTCTCAGAGGATTAACCAATTCTGAGCAAAGCATCCTGGACTTGCTAGGAAAACAGCAAAAGGTCAAGCTGCGGGGGGATTTTAGAACAATACTCATCATAAATGAGAGAAAACCCAACAGGTGACTAAAAGAGATATCATCAGCGACTTCACTGGGGAATAGCCACAATAGTGATGCACAATCTTCCCTAGGAGGATAAATCTCTGGAAAAACAATCCGGAGAGAAGTACGTCTTGGACTTGCCGGGGGAAATGAGAAATTAACCTCACTACTTTATGATTGGAGAACAAACGAATCAGTAATGCTCTGTCTCCGCTGGGGAATCAGCAAGGATAAATCATCCTGGCGAGAAATACAACCACATATAAGAATCCAACAAAACAACCACCAAGTCCATGCTTCTTAGAAGGGAATAACATTGCTCTCTGTTTGGGGACATCCAAATCAACAATAACACGTCTAGAGGGTAAACTTCTGAGTGAAGATTCCTCATATGATTTCAGCTGGGGACAGGAAAAATGAATCTCTGCGTGGGGATCACCATTAAGGAGAAGTGGACCATAACATAATCAGCTGGAGAGGATTCAGATCAAGACCTAGTCGGGGAAGAAACCAAACAGCATTGGACCTTATGAACTCAACACATCACGACAAACCTATCATTTTATCATCAATTAATCACATTCATCGGGACAAACTCTGCTGAGGAAATATCAACAAACTCTACTGGGGAATATCGACAAACTTTACTAGGGAGTTATCAATAAATTCTGCCAAAGGAGCGAGAACGAACCCTGCTGAGGAAAACATTGATCTTACCATCCTTGGAATAACCATTGATGTTCCTCTTTTATATTCATAAATCAAAGAAAAATGTTTTTATAATTTTCAAAAAATTTAAATCAATTATTCAAATTTTGTTTCAAAAATCATCGTAAAAAATAAATGAAATTTTGCAAACAGAAACAAAATAAGAATTGCAAACAAAGGGACACAGGCCCAAATTTTATTGATAGAATGGAAGTCTGCAAATGGCGTAACTCCATGGATCATTACAATGTTTGAAAAATGGTAAATACAATGGAAAGGGTTACATTGAAATACAATGACCACTATTCTTCCTAACAACTTTGAATTCCACTGTGCTCAAAACTTTAGTTGAGGATGATTGAAGCAGAATTCTTAATGGACGATGTTGCTTTCAAATGATCAAGACTGGCCAGATGCAGTTACTTGCCATAATCCCTAACTTTTTCCTAGATTGCCCTTTCGGATTTTCAATCTACTGGGATGATTATTTCTGTTTTTGTCTCTAATTTTTGCCTGGACTGCCCTTTCGGGTTTTCAGCCCACCGAGACGCTCATTTTTGCCTAAGCCGCCCTTTAGGGTTTTCAACTTAGCGAGTTATTCTTTTATTTCTTTTAGGCAAAGTATTTCTTGACTGCATCGGCATTCATAGGACGAGTGAACTCTTCACCATCCATAGTTGTAAGAAGTAATGCACCGCCAGAGAAAGCTCTCTTAACAACATACGTGCCTTCATAATTAGGAGTCCACTTTCCCCTAGAATCATTGGTAGAAGTCGAGATCCTTTTGAGCACGAGGTCGCCTTCTCTGAACACACGAGGTCGAACCTTCTTATCAAAAGCTTTCTTCATTCTCTGTTGATACAATTGGCCATGACACAAGGCCGTCATTCTTTTCTCTTCAATCAGATTCAACTGGTCATATTTGCTTTCGCACCATTCAGCCTCAGACAATTCAGCTTCCATCAAAACTCTCATAGAAGGGATTTCAACTTCTACTGGGAGCACTGCTTCCATACCATAAACAAGAGAGAAAGGGGCTGCCCCTGTTGAAGTGCAGACGGATGTACGATACCCATGCAAAGCAAAAGGGAGCATCTCAAGCCAATCCTTGTAAGTAACAACCATCTTCTGAACAATCTTCTTAATATTTTTATTAGCAGCTTCAACAACCCCATTCATCTTAGGTCTGTAAGGAGAAGAATTATGATGCTCAATCTTGAACTCATCGCATAATTCCTTCATCATCTTGTTATTCAGGTTCGACCCATTATCAGTAATAATCTTGCTCGGAACACCATACTGACAGATGATTTGGTTCTTGATAAACCGGACCACTACTTGCTTGGTCACATTGGCATATGATGCCGCTTCAACCCACTTGGTAAAATAGTCAATAGCCACCAGTATGAAACTGTGTCACATGGAGAAAGGCCATGGAGAAGAGATAACATTAAGAGGAGTTGGAGGCACATGAATTTTGTCAGCATATACCTGGCACTTATGGCACTTCTTCACAAATTTGCAACAGTCAAATTCCATTGTCAGCCAATAGTAACCTGCCCTTAACATTTTCTTAGCCATTGGATGCCCATTGACATGAGTACCAAAAGATCCTTCATGAATTTCTTTCATCAACATGTCTGCTTCGTGTCTATCCATGCATCTGAGCAAGACCATATCATAATTTCTCTTATACAGCACATCATCGTTCAAGAAGAAACTACTAGGCAACCTTCTCAAAGTCTTCTTATCTTTCTTGGATGCCCCAAGCGGGTACTCTTGATTTTGAAGAAAGCATTTAATATCATAATACCACGGTTTATCATCAATAACCTCTTCAACCGCAAATACATGAGCTGGCCTATCAAGCCGTATAACGTCAATTTTGGGCACATCATTCCACCGATTCACCACAATCATGGAGGATATAGTTGCTAAGGCATCTGCCATTCGATTTGCGGCTCTGGGTACATGGTGAAACTCAACCTTATTGAAGAAAGTTAACAACCTTCTTGCATAATCTCGATAAGGAATCAAATCAGGTTGACGCGTCTCCCATTCTCCTTTAATCTGATAAATCACCAGGGCTGAATCTCCGTATACATCAAGAATTTTGATCCTTAAATCAATAGCTTCTTCCAAGCCCATGATACACGCTTCATACTCAGCCGCATTATTTGTGCAAGTGAACATCAACCTTGCAGTGAAAGGAATATGAGAACCATGAGGAGTAACAATTATTACCCCAATACCATTGCCATACTCATTAACAGCTCCATCAAAAATCAAACCCCAACGGGATCCAGGCTCAGACCCTTCATCAAGTAATGGTTCCTCGCAATCTTTAACCTTTAGATACATCACATCTTCATCAGGAAAATCAAACCTGATAGGTTGGTAATCATCAATTGGCTGGTGTGCCAAATGGTCAGCCAAAACACTTCCTTTTATCGCTTTTTGAGTTCGGTACTCGATATCATATTCTGACAACAACATTTGCCAACGAGCGATCCTCCCAGTTAAAGCAGGCTTTTCAAAGATATACTTGATTGGATCCATTTTGGATATCAACCAAGTTGTATGATTCAACATATACTGGCGGAGGCGCTTGGCAGCCCAAGCTAAAGCACAACATGTCTTTTCAAGCATTGAGTATCGAGACTCACAATCAGTGAACTTCTTGCTCAAATAATAAATGGAAAATTCTTTTCGACCGGATTCATCTTGTTGACCCAGAACACAGCCCATAGATTCTTCCAGAACAGTCAAATACATGATCAAATGTTTTCCTTCCACGGGAGGAGACAAAATCGGAGGTTCAAGCAGATACTCTTTAATTCTTTCAAAAGCTTTATGACAATCCTCTGTCCAGACACAACCCTGATCTTTGCAAAGAAGCTTAAAGATCGGCGCACATGTGGCAGTCATATTGGATATAAATTAGGAGATATAATTCAAACATCCCAAGAATCCTCTTACTTGTTTTTCTGTTTTGGGCGCATGCATTTCCTGAATGGCTCTAACTTTACCAGGATCAATTTCAATGCCTTTTTGGTTGACAATGAAGCCCAACAACTTTCCAGAACGGACACCAAAAGTGCATTTATTAGGATTCAAACGGAGCTTAAACTTTCTCAAACGTTGAAACAGCTTCAATAAGTACTCAATATGATCTTCTTCAGTCTTCGACTTACAAATCATATCATCCACATAGACCTCGATTTCTTTATGCATCATATCATGGAACAAAGTGGTCATAGCTCTCTGGTACGTTGCACCAGCATTTTTCAAACCGAAAGGCATCACTCTGTAACAGAATGTTCCCCAGGGTGTAATGAATGTTTTTTTTTCCATATCCTCGGGTGCCATCTTTATTTGATTATAACCCGAAAATCCGCCCATAAAAGAGAAGATACTGAATCTAGCAGTATTATCTACCAACATGTCAATGTGTGGCAGTGGAAAATCATCTTTTGGACTCGCTTTATTCAAATCTCTATAGTCAACGCACATTCGGACTTTTCCGTCTTTCTTTGGAACAGACACAATATTGGCCACCCATTGAGGATACTCAGAAGTCACAAGAAAACTAGCATCAATCTTCTTTTGAACCTCCTCTTTGATCTTCACAGCCATGTCGGGATGAGTTCTTCTCAATTTCTGCTTCACCGGTGGACATTCAGGCTTCAACGGCAATCTATGCTCCACAATATCAGTATCAAGACTAGGCATGTCTTGATAAGACCAAGAAAACACATCAACATATTCTCTAAGAAGCTCCACAATCCTCTTCTTAACATCTGACTGAAGCAGTACCCCAATCTTGACTTCTTTTAAATCATCATCTGAACCCAAATTAACCAATTCCAACGGCTCTTCATGAGGTTGAATTTCCTTTTCCTCGTGCTCAAGCAACCGAGAAATTTCATCGAGAATCTCCTCAATATCCTCTTCTTCAGCTCCAAACACAGGGAACTCAAAGTTGGGAGGGGGCATAGGGTCATTGTTTTTAATGGGTTTAACAATCAATCTGCACAATGATTTATGTTTGATTTTAGAATATGAACAAAAAGTGCAAGTATCATGCAGATAAAAGTGAGTATCACATTATTATTATTATTTTGGTTTTTTATGTTACCATTTTTCATAAATAAAGCAAAAAGGGAAAACCTAATATGGATAAACAAAATAACATTTTATTGATGATGATAAAATTTGAAACAAAGCCCTCACAAATTGACTTTCACCTTGGGCAGAGTGAAAGGATTTTTTTGAAAGAAACAAAAACAAATTACTTTGAAATATGAACAATAGTAGGAACATCAACAGCTATCCAATTCTGGAAGACTTGTCCATGTGTCACGAAATTGGGAAGTTCTTCCTCTTCATCATCTTCAATGATGGCAGCAGTAGAGTGATCCTTGTAGATGAATCCGGCATTGTGAAAGGTCTCATTAATACGCTTCAAATCTCTTCTGACTGTACCAGACGTAAAGCCTAAACCAGTTTTGCCCAGGTTATCAACCACATCAATGACTCGGCCCCAACCGTCAAACCAACCAGTTTCTAACACATGTAGAGCATCTTTCAAAGAAGACACGGGTAACTCATTCTTCTTAACATCTTTGTCATCAACAAAAAGAGCTTGGAACAGAGTTCCAACAGTTTCATCAGCATCAACATACGAAAAGGATGAAAGGTGGCTCACCAACATCGCTTGCTCACCTCCAACAATTACCAGCTTGTCATTCTTAACAAATTTCAACTTCTGATGAAGAGTTGAAGTCACTTCCCCAGCTTCATGAATCCAGGGTCGGCCAAGCAGACAACTATAAGCAGGACGAATATCCATTACTTGAAAGGTAATCTGGAAGAAGCACGGTCCTATTTTGATTGGAAGATCAACTTCTCCAATCACAGTATTTCGAGATCCATCAAAAGCTTTAACAATAACTCCACTATACCTCATGGGAGTACCTTGGTAAAAGAGCCTTGATAAAGTAGATTTTGGTAACACATTCAAAGAAGAACCAGTATCAACCAACACATTAGAAAGCGCATCTTCTTGACAATTCATGGAGATATGTAAAGCCAAATTGTGATTCCTCCCCTCCTCGGGTAACTCTTCATCACAAAAGCTCAAATTATTACATGATGTGAGATTGGCAACAATTCCATCAAACTGATTAACGGTCACATCATGCTCAACATATGCTTGTTCCTATGAGCTTCAGAATTCATCAGTAAGGACAACACTGAAATCTTGGACGGGGTATGCAAGAGTTTATCCATAATGATATAATCACTCTTCTTGATCAACTTCAATACTTCATCCTCAAAAACCATCGAACCACTAGACTGACCAGAGACATTGACATTAGTCTCATCTTGAGTTCGTTTGCTAGCTTTAACATTCTCCACAATCTTTGGAGGCTCAGGATCAAAGATACGTCCACTTCGGGTCACTCTACTCACGTCAACGATGCTTACCACAGAAGACAAAGAAGGAATGGGCACTTCCTTACCATCTTCTACCATGGTAGCATTGTACTTATATGGAACTGCCTTGTCAGATTCATATGGTACTGGTCCGGGCAACCGAATAACCAACGACGTAACAGCGGTCTTCTGACTATCATAAGAGATAACAACTCTTTCAGGAATATTAAAGCGCGGCTCAATAGCATTCACTTCATTCTGATATTCGCCTCTCTTAGCAGTGACTTCAATCAAATTCTCATCCATTATCCTTTGAATATCCCTCTTCACTATCACACAACCACGAGGATTCACAGAACAGATACAGCAAGCTGCATAGTCATGATCAATATCATGGTATTCACTCAAAAGTGCATGCATTTCCACAAGAGATCTTCGGATCCAACGGATATAAAAAATTTTGAATATACCAGGACAACTATAAACCATATTGACAGATGCCTTGCCATGATTAGGAAGAGGATTTGATTGGACATTAGGATTGGAATCTTCGAAAGACAAAATACCACTTCTAGCCAACCTTTGCACTTCCATTTTCAATGGATAACAATTCTCAGTGTCATGCCCAGCTCCTCCCTGATGGAAAGCACAATGAGCTTCAGGCTTATACCACCATGGTGAGTCTTTTGGAACAGCAGGTGGTGGACGGGTCTGAACGAGATTCTTCTTAATTAAACAAGGAAGCAATTTCGTGTAGGTCATTGGAATCAGGTCAAAATCTTTCTGAAAACGGCCTCGCTGATTGTTTGGCTGATTAAAACGTTGTTGCTGAGCCGGAGCTTCCTGAATAACAGGAGCTGAACTAATAACAGGAGTGACAGATGCAACATGTTGCTAACACCGATTATTTCTATCATGAGGTCTTCTATACCTTTCTCTAGAAACGACATTGGTCTCTCCTTCTTTCTTTTTGGCAAATCCTCCACTATATTTTTTGGAACTTCAAGTAAAATTGCCACCTTTCGACAAACGTCCCTCATGGACACCCTCCTCCAATCTCATCCCCATATTAACCATCTCGATGAAATCACTCGGGGCACTAGCAAACATACGCTCATAATAGAAAGGACTTAGAGTTTTCAGAAAAATCTTGGTCATCTCCTTTTCTTCCAAAGGAGGGTTGATCTGGGCAGCAATCTCGCGCCACCTTTACGTGTATTCTTTGATTGTCTCCTTATCTTTCTGAACCATTGCTCGAAGCTGGTCACGATCAAGAGCCATATCCACATTATATTTATAGTGTTTGACAAATGCTTCACCCAAATCTTCGAAAGTACGAACTCGAGTACTGTCGAGTCCCATATACCATTTCAAAGCTGCACCAGACAAACTATCTTTAAAGTAGTGAATGAGAAGCTGATCATTATCCTTCTGAGTCGACATCTTACGAGCATACATAGTCAAGTGACTCAACAGACAAGAATTACCCTTATACTTTTCAAAGTCAGGGGCCTTGAACTTATGCGGGATCTCCACATTTGGAACCAAGCATAACTCATGAGCATTCTTTCCAAACAGCTCTTTACCTCTTAGAGCTTTGATCTTTTTCTGCATTTCAGCAAACTGGTCTTGAATCTCTTCCATTCTATCATAAGCACTAGCATTCTCACTTGGAGCAGTATGGAAAATCTGCTCTTCACCAAAAGGAACAGTGTGAACCACAGGCGGTGGTACAGTCATCATAGGTTGAACGGTAGGAACAACTGGAATTTCAGGAGGTGGTGGTGGTTGATAACCCTCAGGAACAAAGTTTTGAGGCATGCCCCAGGGGAAACCAGGAGGCATGGAGTACTGAGGAACACTAGCAGCCGCCACAGAGATGGGCGTGGAGATAATCTCAGAAATGACTGTCCTTTACACAGGAGTTGAAAGCGTAGGAAGAGGAGGTGGTGGTGGCTGATTCTGAGCAGCCACCAGAGCTTCCATCATAGCAGTGAGTAAACCATCCTTCAGATTTGATACTTCTTCCCGAAGCTCACGGTTTTCTTGTTGCAATTGATCTATCTTTTTCTTCAGATTAGCTCGAGTATTATACTGGTGCGACAACTTGGCTAAATGAAGACCAAAGGTAAACAACAAGACACCTGGAAAAGGCAAGAAACAATGCAGAGTGATGCGAATGCAAATGCAATGCAATATGAATGCAGCGGACATGGGATCAAAGCTTCCAAAAATTCTGAATAACTGTTGCGCTGATGACTGGATGAGCTCAAAGTTCCGCTCTGAAGAGAATACCGGAATACCAGGTCGATAAGTCCACACTGATAAGAAATCCAAAGTACTAGGCATGCTGAAAGTCAGAGTTTCCTGCAAACCTGTAAACACCCGCCCATTCTCACATGTGGGCACTAAAAAGTCGGGATCCTCAGTTTCAGATTCTCAATTTTAGAAGCAATAGTACATTCATCCCTCTGGGTACAATACTATCGCCAAACAAAGATGTCGTCCACTGATTCCCCAAAAAAGGATATCCTATAGCAAGTTCCCAGCATTGGGTCCTTGGATCGACAAGTGTAACGGGTTTACCATTTCTAGTCTGCCATTATCACATGTCGGGAGGAGAGGCGTTGCTGAGTTCTCGGGAATGGTCGGCAGAGTCGACAGTTTTCCAAGTTACATTCCATCATCTGCACCAAATGCGCAGGATAGAACATTACCAAAGAAAACCTCGTCTGGATGTGGAGTTTTCGTGTATACTAAGTCTGGCCAAATGCCACACAAGTCACACTACTTTTCACCCTAGTCTTAGGTGTATACTCAAGCCTGTGTATTGGGCTTATCTCTCAGAACATCCCAACCAGAACAAACAAATAACAAGCAAGTCAGACAAAAAATAGTAAATAAATCAAAGTAGGCTAAACCCCTCAAGGGATGGCCCAGCAAGAGGTCAATCTTTCCCCAGCAGAGTCGCCACTTTTTTGTAGTGGGGAAAGTTGTCAGTATAAGCTATTGATTAACTTAACTAAAAAATAAGCAAGAGTCACCACCGCACTTTTATTTTATCCACAAAGGGAAGGGAAAAAGGGCGAACAAAACCTAAAGAGTTCTAAAAAAACAAGAACAAACAGAGAATGGGTAAGGGGGGTTGGTTATGTAAAGGGAAGGTTTTACGCACCCAATACATCTATAGTACTCTATAGGAGCCCTTTGATGTATTCATGCTTTTTGGTCTAAAAATGGTTTGCTTGAAAGAGATTGGGGAGATGAGAGGAGAATTATTTTTTTATATTTTTTGTGTTTGGAGAGACTTATCGCCTCATGCCTACGTACCCTCGATGTGCAATGTAGGATCAAAACCCCGTAGTTCGTGCTACAAATAACAAAAATTTGTTGGTTTTGATTGATTTTCAAGTGTAAAGACAAGTCGTCATTTCTAAACGAATAATTCCGCTTAAAGAAATGAATCATGTCTAAACTTATTAAAAAAAGTTTAAAAGAAAGAAAATGTGCATAAAAGCACAAAAGATTTGAGTGAGTTTCATATTTTTTTATGTTTTCATGAAATGGTCAAAGTATGGTTAAGATAGATTGACATTTATTAAAGAAAAGAAAGTTTTAAAAGTCACTTGACAAAAGTCAAGGTTTTATTATGAAAGAGGTTTTAAGTTGAAAACAAGAAGGTTTTGAAAAAAAGAGAGAGGTTTTTGAAAATTTAAGAATGGGGAGGAGAAAAGTGACTATCCTAGTGCATAAAATAAAAGCTAGGAAAAAGAAGGATCTAACCAAAATGGAGCCACTTCAAAGCAATATTAAAATAATTCCATCCTTGAGCAAATTGGCCAAATAAAGGCAAGCCTTCGATCAATACTCCAAGCAAAGGGATAAGAAGTCCTAATTCTAGGTCCATAAGTCCAATATCACTTGAAAAGAGATCCATAAAGAGATCACTCCAAAGCATAGGATAGTAACCAATAGTACAAGATGAAGAGAATTAAGTTTTTTATGGTTTAAGACTTTATTAATATTTTTGAGTCCAAATGGACAAAGTGAAAAAAAAACATAAGCATAAACATGTGTCTAACGGACAAAGGAAAAATTGCGGAAGCATAAACATATGTCCAACGGACAAAGGAAAAATTGCGGAAACATAAACATGATATGAAATGATAATAATGAAGCATAAAAGTAAAAGAGGTAGGGAGCGATAAGGAAACATAAACAAAATTAATACAAAATATCGTTAGTAAGTTAATGATTAATTGTTAGTATTAGTGATCAATAACAATTGAATAATTGCACTTAGGTCAAGATTAATGAAAACTCATTAGAGGATTGATAAGATCAAAGCCTCCTAACAACAAGTTTCATAAGTTTTGAACCAAAAGACAAATAATCAACTATTCTTGATAGTTTTCTGATGCCGGACAAATATTGCGCTATGTTAAGAAATCACCGAGTAATTTACAGAATAATTACCCTACAATGAGTCCGGTCAATAGCTCTTTGTGCTAATGCATGCTAGCTGAACGATATGTAGATCGTCATCCGAAAGCAATACCGCACGAAAAGAAAAATGTTAACGATCCCGTCTCAATCGAAATTCAACAAAAGAATTCCAAGATCTTTAGACTTTCATCGATCAAAAGAAAAGAGAAATAGATGAAGAGAAAGCCAAATTGAATTACACTTTCAAGAACTTTTCATCTTTAAGTTCAATCACTTTTAATTGATAAGTTTAAGTGTGAAAACATATCACTAATTCAAAGCACCTCAAATGAATTCAACAATTCATTAAAAGATAGATTTGAACTAATGAATGTTTAATTACTTTAACCATATCCAAAGTCCATTGAAATTGAAGAGAAATTAATCTCAACAATGTGCTTCAAGGATAAAATAAGAAGAAAGAGGAAGAAAAACCAAAACAGCCCCAAAAACAAGTGAACATCACATTCTGGATGTTGGTTAATCGATTAACCACTTCACAGTGTAATTAGGTTAATCGATTAACCAGTGCAAACTTCCAAATTTTTGCGCAAAAATAAGCTGTTAATCGATTAACCTAATTGTACATGTTTTGGTTAATCGATTAACACTGCGAAAACAACAGAAAATCAGTTTGAAAATTACCAAATCCTTGATCACTCATTTCTTCAAACATCTTAGGATCAAGGATTCAATTGTGCACGAATTTTGGAGTAAAACAGCTGCAAAAACCAGCAATCAGCACAAATTGCAAGATCCAAAGATCAAGCAAACAAGATCAATAAAGGATCTACATTATGGAAGATGAAGATGAAGCTTCAACAATGGTGAAAAGTGAATTACTAATCCAAATCAGAAAATCCTTCCAAATTGTAGCAAGATCTACACTCCAAAGCCTTGATCTATGAGCAAAAACAAGAATGGATGAAGGTTTAGCTCTAAATTAGTAAGAATCAATGTGAGTTCTTACTAACTTATGAAAAAAGAAATTGAGCTTTTGGTGAATTTGTGTTTTGGGGAGAGAAATTGCAAGGGATTTGTTGGCTATCAAAAGCTTGTGAAATGAGTGAAATGAAGCCTCTATTTATAGAGTTTAGGCTTGGAAATTTGGTGGTTTGGAATTAGGCTTGGGGGATCAAAATTAGGATTGGAATTCAAATTTGGAAGGAAATCACAAAAGAGTGGTGATTAGTGATGGTACATGGTGGGAAATGATCAAAGTGATGTAGGGAATTAAAATGAGATAGTCTAGAATATTCCACATGTGATCAAAATGGTGAAAATTGGTGCCAATTGCTGCAGAATTGAATTTGGCACATTTTAAAAAAAAATTGCACGTGTTAATCGATTAACCACTTAACAGTGCAATTAGGTTAATCGATTAACACAGTGAAAAATGGGAAAAATGGCTTTTTGATGTGCTGTCTTGGCTCTAGCTCGATTTTCTTGCTTGTCAAAGAAGGCATGGAAATAAACACATGAACCTTGGAGTCCCTTGAATGATAATAACTTAAATCTTGGAAACTCTTGATCAGATAATTTTTGAATTAATTGCAGATCAACTTTGACTTTATTCAGATGAAATTCACTCGAGCTGAGGGACTGTTATTTTGGCATTTTTGACTTGTTCTTCCCCTGAAAAATGTTAGTGAAAGAAAACAAAATATTTTTGGATTTTAATTAATGGTTAGTACAATATAAACAAATTAAACAAATCAAACGCACACAAACTCAAATATTCCTGCAAGGCACAATCCTATCAAAGAGGGAACCAATATGTGATCTTGTTTGTGGTATGCAAAAATGCAAATGACATGTGGGATCTTAGGGGTAAAAATTAGGGTATTACATGAGTAAACTGATGATTTAAGGGTATTTTTGTGGATTGATGATGGATTATTAAGAGTTGAATTGAATCGGATAAAAGTAGGCCTTTGAGGCTAATTTCTCTGTCGATGTTGTTTTGACCTTGTAGGGAAATGGATTTATGGGGTTATGAAGGAATTTGATTTGGGGAAGGTTTATGTGATTTTGAGGTTTAGAGTAGTTTAATAATCGACCTAATAGTCGTAGGTATTGTGCCTTTGTTTCTATAATGCCTTAGGATTATTTTGGGGATGTTTTTGGGGCAATTGAGGCTGACCTTGTAAGATTTTGGAGGTCTGTTGTGTTACTGATACGTAGCAGCGGTTGTAGGAAATCTCAAATTCGCAAAGCGAATGAATCATTCACACAGCGAACATTCGCCCCAGATTCGCTGGGCGAATAACTCAGCGAATGCGCGATAATGTTGTTTGAGATTCTGGGACGAAATGTGAAGGAGGATCTTTAGTTTGCACGACGAACTTTCCAGCGAATGACTCGCTAGGCGAATGAGGGTGGCGTGGAGAGACAGAATGGGGTTCCTCTGGGTTTTGTATGGGATTCTGGGGTTCGCTGGCCGCTCGCAAAGCGAACTTTGTAGCGAACGGCTGCTGTTTGCGAAATTGTTTTGTGATTCTTGCGCTGCCTTTATGTTTTGAGTTGTGATTATCTTGATGAATTACCATGGGTATACTGATGATTATGAACTGTTTATACATGATGTTTAATGATCAATTTATGATATGAATTACTATGAGTTTATTGATGATTATGAAATGTCAATACCTAATGTTTGATGATATGAATTACCACGGGTATGTTGATGATTACGAGATGTTTGTACAGGATGTTTGATGATTAAATAATGATGTGAATGACCACGAGTTATATTGATTATTGTGAGACCATGATGCATGACTATTTTGATGTGAATTACCATGAGCTATATTTATGATTATAAGATGATGATTCATGATGTCTTGATGAATAATTGATGATATGATTAAATATGAGATTGTGATGAATGATGATGCATGTAATGACTTTTACTGATGATGATGATATTGACGTTGTGCATCGTGCATTCATAGCATTATAGGACTTTGGTCCAGTGAGTTAGGGTTCGGTCTATTGTGACTTCAATCCCATTGTGTAGATGTGAGATAATTTTGACGTGCCCCAGTTCTTGTGTAGAATCGATCCTAATGACGGGGATCTTGGAGGGTGATGGCCTAGTGTCCATCGACTGTGACGATTGGTACCACATGCTTGAGTCTTGTTGTGCATTGCATTTAATTGGCATTGATGTGAATTATGATGTTGTGATTTTGATGTTTCCTTTGTGATGACCCTGATGATGTTGTATATGATGATGACGTCATTTTATGCATATCTTGTTTTTATATTAATTATAATGAATTTTGATTACTCACCCTGCCTGTTTGAATGTTGCCTCCACATGGGTAACGTGCAGGCGATCAGCTTAGCTGTGGATGCCTTCGAGGACTTTTGGAGTTTATTTTGCTTTTGGTCGATGTAAAGGGTCTTGCTCTGATAGTGTAACATCAGGTTGGGTCGTTGAGACGAAACCTGTTATGTTGACATTTTGTTGTTATTTGATGACTATGATTTCATTTTAAAACCCTTTTGATTTTGGATTATTGTGGTTATGGTGGTTCCGCTGCTATTTGATGGCTTGTGGATTATTTTGAGGAAAACTCGTTGTTTGTGGAGCAAATGTTTTATTTTGAGTTTATTGAGAAATGTGCCCCCTTCTGAGGTGATTTTACTCTGATAATTTGTGTATTTTTCCGTGTATATTCGTGGGGTAGAAAAGGGTGTTACCTTAGTGGTATCAGAGCCTGGTTGGTCCGTCCAACCAGGTTGTCTAATTTCGTCTATTCCCTAGTGTGCGACATGTGTGTGAAAACACTGTAGATGATTATTTTGTTTTCTATTTGCAGGTTAGGAACGAAACAATTGGGGGAGACGATGGTGCTTCTCGAAGATGCTTCAAGTCTGGAGCAATGGCTAAGTGCGGTGTTGGATGCTATGATAGTTTAGTAAAGATAGTTTGTACCACCTCATGATAGTCAGATGTTATTGACAAATTGAGGAACTAATCACCCTTAATCTATTGTTGATAATAGATGGGATCATGTTGGTTGGGATAGACGTGTCTTGCGAGCTTAAGTGGTGTGCGCATTGAATTGTTTGGAGTTAAGCCAAGTGCTTACAAATGGTTTTGATGAGTCGATGCAGGATGGTACTGAGATGTTTATGTTAAGGGTAACTTTGAGTAATAGTGAAGGTGGAGAAGTGGGTGTTTTGCCTTTTGTTTGTGAAATTTCGGAAGTGTTTCCTGATGACGTAAGTGATTTGCCTCCAGAGCGTAAGGTAGAGGTTGCGGCGGATTTGATACAAAGTATGAGTCCGGTGTCAATGGCTCCTTACCGAATGTCTGCATCTGAGTTAGGAGAATTGAAGAAATAATTGGAAGAGTTGCTTGGGATAAAGTTTGTTCGTCTGAGTGTTTCTCTATGGGGTGCTCCTGTGTTGTCGGTGAAGAAGAAAGATGGTAGCATGAGGTTGTGTGTTGATTATCGGCAGTTGAATAAGGTGACTATTAAGAATAAGTATCCGCTCCCGAGAATTAACGATTTGATGGATCAACTAGTAGGCGCTTGTGTGTTCAGTAAGATTGATTTGAGGTCTGGTTATCATCAGATTCGTGTTAAGCTTGATGATATCCCGAAAACGGCTTTAAGAACGAGGTATGGTCACTACAAATACATTGTGATGCCGTTTGGTGTATCCAATGCACCTGGTGTGTTCATGGAGTACATGAATCAGATTTTTCATGAGTATTTGGATAAGTTTGTGGTGGTGTTTATCGATGATATCTTGATCTAAAGAAGAGCATGCTGATCATTTGAGGGCTGTGTTGCAAGTGTTGAAAGAGAAGGAGTTGTATGTGAAACTGTCGAAGGGTGAGTTTTAGTTGAAGGAAGTAAGTTTCCTTGGCCATGTGATTTTAAGTGGTGGAATTGTTGTTGATTCTTCTAAGATTGATGTTGTATTGCAATGGGAGACTCTGAAGTCCGCTACTGAGATCATAAGTTTTCTGGGATTGGTGGGTTCTATCGCATGTTTATCGAGGGCTTTTCTAAGTTGGCATTACCTTTGACTCGGTTGACTCGAAAGGGTCAAGCTTTTGTGTGGGATGTAGCTTGCGAAGAGAGTTTTGTGGAGTTGTAGAAGAGGTTGACGACCGCTCCAGTGTTGATTTTACCTAATCCGGTTGAATCTTTTGTGATGTATTGTAATGCATCGAAGATGGGTCTTGGTGGAGTATTGATGCAGAATGGACAAGTTGTTGTGTATGCTTCGAGACAATTGCGAGTTCATGAGAGGAATTATCCTACACATGGATTGGAATTGGCCACTGTGGTGTTTGTGTTGAACATTTGGAGACATTATCTGTTTGGCTCTAAGTTTGAAGTGTTCAGTGATCATAAAATTTTGAAGTACTTATTTGATCAGAAAGGATTGAATATGAGGCAGAGGAGGTGGTTAGAGCTGTTGAAGGATTTCGACTTTGATTTGAGTTATCATCCGGGCAAAGCGAATGTAGTGGCCGATGCATTAAGCAGAAAGTCATTGCATATGTCGATGCTTATGGTGAAAGAGTTGGAATTAATCGAGCAATTTTGAGATTTGAGTTTGGTATGTGAAGAGACCTCTGACAGTGTGAAGTTGGGAATGTTGAGGTTGACTAGTGGTATTCTGGAAGAAATCAGAGTGGGACAGCAATCTGATTTAAAGTTGGTTGACCGGTTGGCTTTGATTAGAATGGTGTGACAAGGTTCGAGATAGGGTATG
Organism: Lathyrus tuberosus; assembly: GCA_022829125.1. Lineage (NCBI taxonomy): Eukaryota > Viridiplantae > Streptophyta > Magnoliopsida > Fabales > Fabaceae > Lathyrus > Lathyrus tuberosus. The sequence continues at coordinate 2,047,591 of JALAZF010000639.1, forward strand.
TGTTCTAGATGTTCCAGAAACCAAGAAGAGTATTCTAGAAGAAGGACACCGAAGTAGGTTGAGTATTCATCCCGGTGCTACGAAGATGTACCAGGATTTAAAAAAGTTATTTTGGTGGCCAGGTATGATGAAGGATATTGCGGAGTTTGTTTATGCGTGCTTGACGTGTAAGAAGTCGAAGATTGAGCATCATAAGACTTTTGGTATGATTCAGCCGTTGAATATTCCAGAATGGAAATGGGATAGCATTTCCATGGGTTTTGTGTCGGGATTACCGAGAACTACTAAGGGAATGATTCTATTTGGGTGATTGTGGATAGATTAACTAAATCGACTCATTTCTTACCGATGAAGATTAATCATTTTATGCAGAAGCTAGCTGAGAGGTACATTGAGGAGATTGTGAAGTTACATGGGATACCTTCGAGTATTGTGTCAGACAGAGATCCGAGATTTACATCTAGGTTCTGGAAGAGTTTGCAAGATGCTTTGGGTACTAAGTTGAGGATGAGTTCTGCCTATCATCCGCAGACGAACGGTCAGACAGAAAGGACTATCCAATCTTTAGAGGACTTGTTGAGGGCTTGTGTGTTAGATCACGGAGGATCTTGGGATAGCCATTTACCGTTGATTGAGTTCACGTACAATAACAGTTTTCATACTAGTATTGGAATGGTGTCCTATAAAGCTTTGTGTGGAAGGAGGTGTAGGACTCCACTGTGTTGGTATGAATCGGGCGCGAGTGTTGTACTCGGACCTGAAATTACGTAAGAGACAACTGAAAAGATTAAGATGATCCAAAGAGGAGGAAAATTGGACTTGAGATGGGGAGATCAGATGAGGGGGTCGTATCCGACTATATTTCTTTGAGGTAGTTTTCGAGGGCGAAAAATCTTTAAGTGGGGGAGAGTTGTAACACCCCAAATTTGTTAGAATATTTATTTAATTTATTTAAATATAATATTCGTGAATTTTAGTGAATTTTGGTGGTTTGTGTTGACGTCGGAATTTTGTGGAGTTTTGGTTATTTATTTAAATAATAGTATATAATATAAAATATATTGTATTATTATTTATTTTAAATAATATTAGAAGATTAATGGTAAATTGGACTTTAAGGAGGAGTTAGTGAGGTTAAAATTGGGAAAGCCCATTTTAGAAGCCCAAAGGTTAGGTTTAACAAAAAGGAGGATTTGAGAGGAATGGGATTCATTTTTTTGTTAAACCGTGAAATGAAGAGAAAAGGCTAGAGCTCTGAGGAAAGAGGGAAAAGCTTAGGATTTGAGAAGGTTTCTGAGAACTCAAGAAAGAAAGCTTGGAACCGACAATATAAGGTATGGGGAGTATTGCCTTTCATTGTTTTCAATATAGGAATTCGATGTGTTTAAAGCGGAATTTGAGGTTTATGTGGGTTTGTGGGTTTATGAGTAAACTGATGATTTAATGGTATTTTTGTGGATTGATGATGGATTATTAAGGGTTGAATTGAATCGGATAAAAGTAGGCCTTCGAGGCTAATTTATCTGTCAATGTTGTTTTGACCTTGTAGGGAAAGGGATTTATGGAGTTATGAAAGAATTTGATTTGGTGAAGGTTTATGTGATTTTGAGGTTTAGAGTAGTGTAATAATCGACCTAATAGTCGTAGGTTTTGTGCCTTTGTTTCCATAATGCCTTAGGATTGTTTTGGGGATGTTTTTGGAGCAATTGAGGATGAACCCATAAGATTTTGGAAGTCTGTTGTGCTACTAATGCGTAGCAGCGATTTCGCAAATTTGTAAAGCGAACGTATCGTTCGCGCAGTGAACAATCGCCCCAGATTTACTGGGCGAATAGCACAGTGAATGCGCGATAATGTTGTTTGAGATTCTGGGATGAAATGTGAAGGAGGATCTTTAGTTCGCACGACGAACTTTCCAGCGAATGACTCGCTAGGCGAATGAGGGTGGCGAGGAGAGACAAAATGGGGTTCCTCTGGGTTTTGTATGAGATTTTGGGGTTCGCTGACAGCTCGCAAAGCGAACACCCCAGCGAACAAGTTCGGAAAGCGAACTTTGTAGCGAACGGTTGCTGTTTGCTAAATTATTTTGTGATTCTTGCCCTGCCTTGATGTTTTAAGCTGTGATTATCCTGATGAATTACCATGGGTATATTGAAGATTATGAACTGTTTATACATCATGTTTGATGATTAATTGATGATATGAACTACTATGAGTTTATTGATGATTATGAACTGTCTATACCTGATGTTTGATGATTAAGTGATAATATGAATTACCACGAGTATGTTGATGATTACGAGATGTTTGTACATGATGTTTGATGATTAAATAATGATGTGAATGACCACCAGTTATATTTATTATTGTGAGACAATGATGCATGACTATTTTTATGTGAATTACCATGAGCTATATTGATGATTATAAGATGATGATTCATGATGTCTCGATGAATAATTGACGATATGATTAATATGAGACTATGATGAATGATGATGCACGTAATGACTTTTACTGATGATGATGATGATATTGACGTTGTGCATTGTGCATTTATAGCATTATAGGACTTCGGTCCAGTGAGTTAGGCTTCGGTCTATTATGGCTTCAATCCCATTGTGTGGATGTGAGGTAATTTTGACGTGCTCCGGTTCTTGTGTAGAATCGATCCTAATGACGGGGATCTTGGAGGGTGATGGCCTAGTGTCCATCTACTGTGACGATTGGTACCACATGCATAAGTCTTATTGTGCATTGCATTTAATTGACATTGATGTGAATTATGATGTTGTGATTTTGATGTTTCCTTTGTGATGACCCTGATGATGTTGTATATGATGACGATGTCATTTTATGTATATCTTGTTTTTATATTGATTATAATGAATTTTGATTACTCACCCTGCCTGTTTGGATGTTGCCTCCACGTGGGTAATGTGCAGGTGATCAGGCTTAGCTGTGGATGCCTTCGAGGACTTTTGGAGTTTATTTTGCTTTCGGTCGATGTAGAGGGTCTTGCTCTGATAAGGTAACATCAGGTTGGGTCGTTGAGTCGAAACCTGTTATGTTAACATTTTGTTGTTATTTGATTACTATGATATTATTTTAAAACCCTTTTGATTTTGGATTATTGTGGTTATGGTGGTTCCGCTACTATTTGATGGCTTGTTGATTATTTTGAGAAAAAACCGCTGTTTACGAATCAAATGTTTTATTTTGAGTTTATTGAGAAATGTGCACCCTTCTGAGGTTATTTTACTCTGTTAATTTGTGTATTTTGTCGTGTATATTCGTGGGGGGTAGAAAAGGGTGTTACACACACCATAGTAAACAGGTTAATATAACTCATGTACTATGGTGCATTAACTGTGACTGAGAAAGGTGCAATACCAGCATTGCCCACAAAGCAAACTATTCTGAATGCCCTACTTGAACCTGTATTGTAATTTCACATCCCATTATTTATTTTTCTTAGGTAAATTTTAGGAAATTTAGGAAACCGTGTCTTTCAAATATCTAAGTACATTCTAATCACCTATGCGAGTGTTGTATTTCAAATATCTTAGTGCATTCTAATCACCTATGTGAGTGTGGACATGTATGCCTTATTCATACAATAATTAAGCTAACTTGTATGTTCATGGATGCATCAAAACATAAGCCTACACCATGATATGCTAGATGATGTGTGTTGGGTTTCTTATGCGTAATAGATTTCTGTTTGTTTTATTCTGAACAAAACTTATATTAAGTCTATTGATTAAATACAATTGCTCGATCCAATTTCAGTAGTTAACGTCACAGTAATTTAACCAAGACTTGCCAATGATTAGGAAGCATGTGGAACTGTGAATGTAGTTATGCTGCTAGACATATTTCTCAATCCAAGAGAAGGTTGTTTTCAGATGTTGTTTTGGCTGTTGAACGCCTATAGCTGCTCTTCCCATTGAACACCTGACCGCATTCGTCCCTTGAGGTTAAATCGGTCCCAAGTTGCATCTTTGAAAGCGACATTTGAGTTTGATGTTTGTTCTTGACAAGTTTGGAAAAAATATGTATAAAGATTCATTATGATTAGGAAAAACCTAACATAATTATTGTATAAAGATTCATTATGATTACATGCAATGGATAAATCATTTTCAATGTTTCTGATTCTTCATTCTTATCATTCTCTTTGATCTTCTTTGCTAACGATATTGTTCACTTTTCGACCATGAGTAATAGATAATGTCCTAGGTGTAATTATTCGTATTATTTTTTATTCAAAATTAATCTTAGCCAATTCAAAATCCGTGAGTTAAAGAGTATCTATTTGTCTTTGGTTGAAGCTCCCTCTTCTTATTTCTTGCATTGAACTTTCTGTTTCTTTATAGGTTGTTGCAATCTTGTTCTGGGAACTTAACAAAATCAGAAGAGAAGATAGAAGGAAAATTGAGCAGTATTTAAGGTACTTTTCCAAATTTATCAAAATAGTGACAATTATAAAATAGTCAGCTTCAATGTGTATGTGATCTCCATTTTTTTTGTCTTTGGGTAGTAGTTTTATTATTACAAAGTTACTTACATTAGAGAGTTGTATATAATAAGTGGGATATTTAGATATTGAGAGTTGTTATCTCTTTGATTTTATTAATGAATTGTCCTTGTTATTATGATTGATACCTGAAAGAATAATTATTATAATATAATCATCCACATTGGAACTATTTGTTAGTTATCGATAATATGTTGATAGCAGAGGCTGGTGTTTTGGTTACTTCCACTGTAGGTTCCCATTTGAAAATTGTTGCTTGAAACTTATGGTTTGAATTATCATGTTTGTTTTGGTTACTTTCAGTGCATGTGTCGAAATAGTTGCCATAATTGCTTATAATTGGGTAATCAAAATAATGAAGATAAGGTGTTTGTGGTCAACAAATAATCATGTTCATTATGCTTCTGTTTTTTTTGTCTTGCTACTGTTATTCACAACACACATAGTCCTTCTATTTATCTATTTCACAACTTGTTAGTTAGGATTCTTATGTTGCTTAAAAATCCACATTTTATGGATAAACATGCATTGAGTTGAGTAGGAGTATCATTCAGGCTAGGGAGCTCCCACACAAACTATTTTGACGACCGCCGTTGCCGATATAAAGGGGCTTTAAAAGACACTGAATGAAAAATATTTATTTCTGCTGTGAATCGGATAACTTGAAACAAAGTATTTACGGTTTCTTTATGATCAAAGAACTCACAAGGGTTAGGGTTAACAAAGAAAACAAGAGTAAACAACAAGGATTGGTTATAAAATTGTTATTCTTTCCTTTCTCCTTAAAACAAGGATTACAAGTATACAAGAATAACAAACTAACCACTCTCACTCTTTCTAGGTTTTGTCACATTCTAGAATGAGAGACTAGCACACTAAACTAATGGGCTTTTAACAAAATACCCATGACAAGCTAACTTAGGGTACAAGCTAACTTAAATAATTGGATCCTTAACACAAGGCCCAATTCGAAATGCTAACAACCCTAGCAATATTAACTAATACATGTTAGAACAACCTTCGACTACAACATGTATTATTTCGATAGTATAACACTTCAACAGCAGCATGTGAACGGACTTCGACCTCATGCTTAAAACTAGAGTTTGATCCAAATCTCACAAATCTCCACCTTGGATCTAACTCTAACAAGAAAAAATAAACTAGTTTTCTTCATGCAGCTTTATCAACTGCATACAGTGGAAAAACTTGCAACTTGGCAATGTCTTGGTGATCATATCAGCAGCATTATAATCTGTCGAAACCTTCAGCACTTGGACTTCTCCACGCTTGATTACCCCTCTGACGAAATGCAGCCTCACATCAATGTGCTTGGTTCGCTCATGATAGGATGAGTTCTTCGATAGGTGTATTGCACTTTGACTATCACATTTAACAGTGATAACTGGACCTTGAAGTTTCAGCTCCTTTGCAAAACCTTCAAGCCACACTGCTTCTTTCACAGCTTCAGTTAAGGCAATATATTCCGCTTCAGTGGTTGATAAGGCAACCACCATCTAAAGTGTTGCTTTCCAACTGATTGTTGTCCCAAACATAGTGAACACATATCCAGAAATAGATTTTCTGGTATCCATACAACCTGCATAATCAGAGTCGACATATCCTTCGACTGTTGTTTTACTATCATCACCTAAGGCTCTACCATAAATTAGGACTTTATTCAGAGACCCATTTATGTACCTTAAAATCCACTTCAATGCTTGCTAGTGAGCCTTTCCAGGATTTGCCATGTACCTGCTTACAAGACTTACTGCATATGCTATGTCGGGTCTAGTACAGACCATATCATACATTAAAGAAGCAACTATATTAGCATATGGAATGCTATTCATATAAGTTCTTCGACATCAGTACTGGGACACTGATCTATACTCAGCTTGAATTGAGGGTTTGTTGGAGTTACAACAGGCTTTGAATTCGACATACCATACTTTTCGAGATTTTTCCGTAGGTATGCCTCTTGAGATAAGCATAATCTCGACTGCTTTCTATCTCTTCGGATGTCAATCCCAAGAATCTTGGACGCAGCTCCCAGACCCTTCATTTCGAACTCCTTACTGAGTTCAGCCTTCACCCTCCTTACCTCTTCGACATTGTTGCTTGCTATTAGAATATCATCCACATAAAGCAACAAAATAACAAATGAACTACCAGGTCGAAATCTAAAGTAAACAAAGTGGTCGAACTGACTTCTGATGAAACTTATGCGTGCCATGAACTTGTCGAATCTCCTATTCCACTGTCGAGGAGATTGTTTCAGTCCATATCAAGATCTCTTCAGCTTGCAAACATAATCTTCCTTCCCCTTTTCGACATACCCTTCAGGTTGCCTCATCAGGATTATTTCATCTAGATCACCATGCAAGAACGCAGTCTTCACATCCATCTGTTCCAGTTCAAGATCGAACTGTGCCACCATGGCTAACAACATTCAAATGGATCTATGCTTTACAACAGGCGAGAACACATCATTGAAATCGACACCTTCTTTCTAAGTGAACCCCCTAGCAACCAACCTTGACTTGTATCTTTTTGACGCCACTCATTCGATTCCTTCCTTGACTTTGAAAATCCATTTATAGCTGACTAACCTGGCTCCAACAGGTTTCTTGATCAGTTTTCATGTGTCGTCGTCATGAAGAGATTTCATCTCATCATCCATGGCTTTCAGCCATTCAGTCTTCTTTCGACTCCTCATAACTTCCTTATAGTCTCTAGGTTCTTCGTCGAGAACCTCACTTGCAGAGATTAAGGCATAAGCTATAAGATCTGCATACCCAAGTCTCTGAGGTGGCTTGATGACTCTTCTCGACCTGTCTCTTGCTAACAGGTAGTCATTATTAGTTTCCTCATCTTCGACAACATCTTCTGTTTCGTCTTCGACTTCATTTGGGATACGCACTTCAACATCAACATGCTCCACCTCAACAGGAATCTCTCCCTGTTCTAGCTCTTCGCCAGCAATATCAATTTTCTTGAAAGCCATCTCAGCTTCATTGAAAACTACATCTCGACTGGTGATACACCTCCTGTGACCTGGCTCTAGGCACCATAGCCTATAAGCTTTGACTCCTTCAGGGTATCCCATGAACATGCACTTCAGAGCTCTAGGTTCGACCTTGTCTTGCCTAATGTGAGCATAGGCCACACAGCCAAATACTCTCAGTCTGTCGAGACTAGGTGGATTTCCTGACCAAACTTCTTCAGGTGTCTTCATATCTAATGCAGTTGAAGGACATCTATTTATTAGATATGTAGCTGTCGAAACAACTTCAGCCCAAAACACCTTCTTCAATCCAGCACTAACCAATATGCATCTAACCCTTTCAAGGATTGTTCGATTGAATCCCTCAGCTAAGCCATTTTGTTGAGGAGTACCTGCTACATTCTTATGCCTTGCAATCCCAGACTCAACACAGTAACTGTCGAACGCTTGGTTGCAGAACTCAAGGCCATTATCGGTTCTCAACCTCTTAACCTTTCTGCCAGTTTGAGTTTCGACCAGAATCTTCCAACTTTTGAAATTCTCAAAAGTTTCATCCTTCGTCTTCTGAATAAATACCCATAGCTTTCTAGAATAGTCATCAACAATGGATAGAAAATACCTTGCACCTGAGTGTGAAGGATTCCTTGCAGGCCCCCAAAGATCAGCATGAATGTAATCAAGGGATCCATGTGTTCTTTGCTTGCCTTTGTTAAACTTCGCCCTACAGGATTTACCAAATACACAAGATTCACAAAACTCCAACTTTTCGACTTTGTCACCACCTAGCAGGTTCTGCTTCCCCAATTCGACTAGGCCTCTTTCGTTGACATGCCCCAGTCTCATGTGCCATAAATGTGTCTTCGACACAGGTTTCGTGGATACAGTATTAGTCGAACCACTTATAACGTCAGCCTCAAGGGTATACAAGCCTTGTTTCTTCATGCCTCTCAAGACTTTTCTCTTTAGGATACTTTTCTCTCCTTGGAAAACGTATCCCTTCCTGTCGAATTCACCAAGAGAAATTAAATTTCTCTTTAAGTCAGGTACATACCTGACTTCAGTCAATAACCTTATTGACTCATCAAGAAGTTTGAATCTAACAGATCCAATACCTGCAATTTTGCAGGATTTATTGTTTCCCAGCAGCACCGATCCACCATCTTGATCACATAGCTCTTCGAACAATTCTCTGTTTGGAGTCATGTGCCAAGTGCATCCTGAATCCATAATCCACTCTTTTCTTGAGTCGCCGCTTGAAACTATAAGAACATCTGATGAGTCGAAGTCATTTTAAACAATGGCTGCGTTGCCATTATCCTTACCTCCATGATCTTTCAGGCGTTCAGGGCACACCTTTCTTGTGTGACCCTCCTTCTTACAGTGATAACATCGAAAACCAGATGTTTCGCCACTAGAAGACTTCTGCTGACTTTTACCTTTCTTCTTGTCGAACCTACCATCCTTTCGCAAGAATTTTCCCTTAACTGCCAAACCTTCATCAACCGTCGAAGGTTTATGCTCCTTTCGTCCGTTTAGGTCCTTAGAGTACAAGGCTGATTGAACTTCTTCAAAGGTCAGGGACTCCCTTCCATACAAGAGAGTTTCTTTGAAGTGAGCATGTGTTCTAGGCAAAGCGCACAACAACAAGAGTGCTTGATCTTCGTCATCGATCTTCACATCGATATTTTTAAGATCAAGAATCAGCTTGTTGAACATATCCAACTGCTCAGCCAAAGCTTTGTCTTCACTCATCTTGAACGAATACAAGGCTTGTTTCAGGTAGAGTCGATTTACCAAAGATTTGGTCATGTATAAGCTTTCAAGCTTCACCCATAACCCTGATGCCGTTGTCTCCTTTGATACCTGTCGAAGAACCTTATCACCAAGGCTCAACAATATTGCGTTGTGTGCTTTCTCGATCATGGTAGTCTTTTCTTTTTCCGTTAACGCAGCATCCATGGTTGCCATTCCATTCAACGCTTCTAAACAACCCTGCTGAACCAGTAGGGCTTTCATCTTCAAGCGCCACAGACAGAAGTCGTTCACTCCGGTGAACTTCTCGATCTCATACTTTGTTGAAGGCATCTTCTCCACGCTCACCACACCAATTTGTTGTGAATCGGATACCTTGAAACAAAGTATTTACGGTTTCTTTATGATCAAAGAACTCACAAGGGTTAGGGTTAACAAAGAAAACAAGAGTAAACAACAAGGATTGGTTATAAAATTGTTATTCTTTCCTTTCTCCTTAAAATAAGGATTACAAGTATACAAGAATAACAAACTAACCACTCTCACCCTTTCTAGGTTTTGTCACATTCTAGAATGAGAGACTAGCACACTAAACTAATGGGCTTTTAACAAAATACCCATGACAAGCTAACTTAGGGTACAAGCTAACTTAAACAATTGGATCCTTAACACAAGGCCCAATTCAATATGCTAACAACCCTAGCAATATTAACTAATACATGTTAGAACAACCTTCGACTACAACATGTATTATTTCGACAGTATAACACTTCGACAACATCATGTGAACGGACTTCGACCTCATGCTTAAAACTAGAGTTTGATCCAAATATCACAATTTCAAAATATATCAAACCTTGCCCTGAGGGAGATGTTTATGCTTGTCAATTTTTGTTAGTTAATTTGACCTACCATCAGTAGTTTTCTCAATTTACTTCTTACTGTCACAAGCAGTTATTGTTTGTTAATATCATTGGAAATAAAAAAGTTTTGGTTGTTATGCTCCTTATCTGCCTGCACATTCTTAATTTATTTCTTTTTAATACAGTATATTTTGGTTCCTAGTTAGCTGCAACCGAATTGAGAACTTAGGATTCTGCACTTCGTCATTTACACAATCACATGTTGTGTGTTTGGGGTTATAATAGTATGATAATGATAATGATTGTCATACCTAAGAATAATCCTACTTTTTGGTGAAGGAAACCTTGAAACTGTTTATCATACCAAATATGCTGATGGAAATGTAATATTTGTTATTAAAAAAAAGTGAAAAAAATATCCAATTTTTTATGTAGGTTAAATATATTCGATTTAAGAAAAAAATATCTTAGGTCGGGTACAAAAGGTAGCATTTCTTTTTGAAATCCTAGACTTATTAAATCGGATGTTATTTATCAGACCTAATAGCATTTTCTTAAGTCAGGTCTAAATCCGATTTAAGAAGTCAAAACTTCTTATGTCGACAAATTTTAGGTCAGGCTTGGAACCGTCTTAAGAAGTCATTTTTAACGGAATTAACAAGTGTTTTTTCTACTAGTGTGTTGTGGTGGTGGTGGTTATTGTTGTTGTTGTTGTTGATGTTGTTGGTGGTGTTTATGTTGATTTTGTTGTTCTTGTAGTTGTTGTTACTATTTATGATATTGTTGATGATGATGTTGTAGTTGTTGTTGATGATGATGATGTTGTTGTTGTTATTGTTGTTGTTGATGTTATTGTTGTTGTTTTTTTTTTGTTGTTGTTGTTTTTTTTGTTGGTGGTGTTGTTGTTCTCATTGTTGTAATTGTTGTTGTTGTTGTTTTTGTTGTTGTAGTTGTTGTTGAAGTTAATGCTGTTGTTGTTATTGTTGTTGTTGTTGTTGTTGTTTTTGTTGTTGTTGTTGTTTTTCTTGTTGTTATTGTTGTTCTTGTTCCTATTGTTGTTGCTATTGTTGTTGTAGTTTTTTTGTTGTTATTGTTATTATTGTTGTTGTTGATGGTGTTGATGTTTTGTTATTGTTGTTGTTGTTTTTCTTGTTATTATTGTTGTCATTATTGTTGTTGTGGTTGTTGTGGTGGTGGTGGTGGTGGTTGCTGCTACTGTGGTTGGTCCTATTGTTGTTGTTGTTGTTGTTGTTGTTGTTGTTGTTATTGATGTTGTTGTTGTGTATGTGGTTGTTGTTGTTTTTGTTGTTGTTGTTGTTGTTGCTATTTCTTTTGTTGTTGTTGTTAAGAAAAATACGAGAAGGAGGGTTGAATTGTGTTGAGTTTTTTCTTCTTTTTAAAGTTCTTGTCAAATTCTAAACACAAAGTATAGAATCTTAATCAGGGGTAAGAGGCAGGGAGCGGATAAGTAATGCAAAAATGAAGAGAGACACATAAAGTTATCTTTTGTTCCTCTCATAAACCGAGAGTAATTTAGTCCCCTTGTACTTACAATAAAATTTGATCACTATAATCACACAAGATTACAATTTACTCAAGCACACAAGCAAGAGACTTCTTTGTTCAAGCACACAAGCAAGAGACTTCCAAATTTTCAAGCACACAAGCATGATACTTCTATTCTCAAGCACAAAGGCATGTGACTTTGAATGCTCACACATTAAGTAAGAGACTTCTAACAATCTACCTAAAAGATTTTTTGGGGTAATACATTTGATATACAATCAGAGGTGTAGATAAAATACAATGCAAGAATAACTCTTTAAGACTTAGGGATTTCTAGAATATACAAAGATAAGAAATCCTAAGTTAAACTTGTGTTTGTGTTTGGATAGAGTAACTACTATTTTAATGTCAATAGTTCATTCTTGTTCCTCAAGTTTGCAACTCCTTAAATAGAGAAGGAAAAGATTAGTTGGAGATCTTGCACAAGAGAGTCTTTGTGAAGCTTGAATAGAGGCGTTGAAATGTTTCTTCAAGTAGTTAATGTTGTTGAAAGCTTGTCTGAAATTCCTTTGCTACAAACGGAGTTACTAGTTACATCCAAGTAGATTCTATGAGAATAGGAACTTACGTCTTCACATGACTAGAAGAGGACAAAGTAGCCTCAGAGTTTGACAGTGACCTGTCAGAGTCACCTTGGTCGTTGCACTTTGACTAGCTTCAGAAATTGATCTTCGAAAGAAGACTTCTTCAAAGTCCAATCTTCAGAGGATAACTTCTATAGACTCCAGTCTTCATAAAATTACTTCTTTAGAAGTAGACTTCTTTAGAGTCTGGTCTTCAGCTTCCGATCCTTCAGATTCTAGTTTTTATGCTTCTCTTGAGATGTTCAATATCATAACTAATACTTAGATTATTCATGAAATTTAAGTCCATGGTTCTGCACACTTGAACAAATATTAGTATACTCAATTGTTCTTTAAATACTTTGTTATCATGAAAACCTAAGGGATATTGTACAAACCAATTATGTTCTAACAATCTCCCTCTTTTTGATGATGAGAAACATAAGTATTTAAGAAAATGGTTGTTAATTTAATTAACAAGTTGACTTCAGGGACTGAGGTTTTTAAGCACCCCTTGAGTATAATAGTCCAGAGGGCGAGGTCTGTAAGCTCTCCCTAAGTTTTATCCATGTTTTTTAATTTAAAACATTAAATCAAAATAAAAAAAAAAATCTTCAAGATTTTAGCATAGATATTAACTGTCAAATTTAAGTGCTTAAATACTTCTATATCTATTCCCCCATTTTGTCAGCAACGCATAAACTGAAGGAAATAGAAAAGATACCAAAGAAAACATTTCACTAACCAAAGAAGAAGAGGCTCAGAGTGAGAAAACATGTTAAAAATAATTGAAAAGACAAAATAAAAGGGTTTGCTAAATTCTAAAGCCTGTGGTTTTTGCTTCAAAAGCTCTGGGGTAACATTAAGATCAGACTCAATGTCATCTTTCCAAGCAATCAATTTCTTAAGTTGAATATACATGTTTTCTTGTTTAGCAGCTATGTAAGCCAATTTCTCGTCTAAGTGATCATGCTTCTAACTGGGAGAAGTGTAGCGCGATTTCTGTGGTTTCGAATCACTATCACTTTGGTACTACAGCTCAATTCATTTTTTATCCTGTTAAGCTGATTAAGGAAGGGAAATAGATGTCTCCAATTAACCCTGCTTGCATACTGAGTTTAAACAGCTGACTGTTGGTTTACAGATGTTATCAAAATAGTGGGTCTCTCTTGAGGTTATTTGCTTAAGAATAGATGTTCATGAGGCTTTTGGGTAAGGTGCTGGATCTGATTTTTTTTATTGATTGAGGTATGACGGTACTGGACCTAGAGTTTTTTTATTGGTATGCTCGCTAAGATTTCGATATCTTATGCCTACGTATTCCCATTTAAACGAAACCGGCAACTCAGAGCAATCGTAGTTCCTCCTATTCTAAGGGAGGAAAAAGATGTTTTGGTGTCTTGTTCAAAGCCCAAGATTTAAGTTAAAAGGGTTTTAGAGAGAATTTGTCATTTCTAAAGAGGGATTGTTGATTTTTGTGTGCCTTGATCAAAGCGCAAGGCTGACGCTAAAAGGTTAATTGACCCGGCTGGGGGATTTCTTTATACAAAGCCTAAGAGGAGGCTGAAGGTTGACTTTTCTGGGGAAAATGTTATATCTGTCTCGTACAAAGCCCAAGAATAAGGCTAAAAGGGATTATTGACTCCGTTGGGGAGGTTTATATGTGTCTTGTATAAAGCCCAAGACGGAAACTGAAGAGAATTTGACTCAACAAGAGAGTGTTTTTATGTGTCTTGTACAAATCCCAAGACGGAGGCTAAAAGAGTTGACTCAACAAGAGAGTCTTGAAAAGGTGATTGACTCAACAAGAGAGTTTGAAAGTTGATTGACTCAACAAGAGAGTCTTTTATACTCAACAAGAGAGTGATTTGATGTCTCGTACAAAGCCCGAGATTGAGGCTAAAAGGAGATTGACTCAACAAGAGAGTCAGAAAAGGTTAGCTCCGCTGGGGAGAACCTTTGTACAAAGGCCAAGAGGAGGCTAACTGTGTTGAGGAAAGATCATTATACAACGCCTAAGAGGAGGCTATCTTCTGCTAAGGATTATTGAGATCCCTAGGCAGGTCCAAGTGGGAAGAGCTCTCATGAGAGAGGTCGGGTTTCTGCGAGAGATTTGTCCAGAGTGACCGGGGTGTTTTCCTATGTCTAAAAGGAACTTGAGAATGTCTTTGAGATTCAAGGGACTTAGATTGTCCAAGTCTAGAGTTTTATCTTTTGTACGATGCCCAAGAGGAGGCACGGACATTAAGGGATGAGAATAAACCCTAAAATGGCCGGAGTTTTGACGCTGGAAAGACTTCTCTATCAAAGGATGACTAAGTTCTGTCTTATACCTTTAAGAGTTCGTCAGGGTCCTTGTATCAAGCCCAAGAGAAGGCATGAGAACTTCTAAGAAGCCAAAGGCTCCTTGTATAATGCCCAAGAGGAGGCGGGGGTGCTTTTAGGAAGCCTGTGGGTCCCCAAACCAAGAGAAGTTCAATAAATGCAATTCACAGAGAAGAGATCATTCTAGGAAAGTTTGAGGGTTTGGAAGAAACTCAAGAGATGCCATTCACGGAGAAAAGATCATCTCTGTGGAGTAGAGTTTCTTTGACAATTTCTAGGGGTGACAGTCTGAGAAAAGGTTCACCGAGAATACTGCCTTTCTCTTTGTTCCATATTGTTTAACCCCGAGAGAAGGGAAGACTGTATCTGGAATCCTACGGGGGATCTAGTTTTGTTTGTATTTAAGAGTGACCAACATGGCTTTACCTAGTTCTAGACGTAGTTGCCGGGGAAAACTCTAAATAACTATACTAGTATATATGCAGTTGATATATGACCAGTATTTAAAGAGGGTGTGAAAGAAGACTAACCATGCGCAGCTTCCCACAATACAGTTATATATATGTGAAAGCAGTAAATGAAAGCAGGTAAACAGTTACCCGTTGTAGAGCTTCCATGTTGTTTTGTTAGTTGTTCAATAAAGAAATTAAAGAAAGTTTTGATAACAACTATATATATTGAATCTAAATCACAAGGGAAGTTGTTTTGAAAAGATTGTTGGGGCTTACTGCTCAAGGAGAGGCCTAGGGTTTTTACAGTGATTGTACCGTTTATTTTGAATTTGTACAGGGACTTATACAAATGACTGAGGCCCAAAGAAAGGTTTTCTGTACATAGGGATGGGTCTCACACTCTCTCAAGAGGCCCAAAGTGATTTTAAGAAAAAAGGACGGGGCTTACAACTCAAGGAGAGGCCTAATTTTTTTTAACTGGCGATTGCGCCGAGGTTTTTGGAAATACAGTGGGACTTATACAATAGCTGAGACCCAAATTATTTTGGTTTTCAAAAAAGGGGTTGGGTCTTACACTCTATTAGAGGCCCAAGAATGTTTGAAAATGAATAAATATGGGTCTTATAGCTCAAGGAGAAGCCCAATGGATTTTTGTTAAAAAGACGACAATCGGGCCGAATTTTTTGACGGTATCGGGACTTATACAACGCTCTGAGGCCCAAAATGGTTTTGGTTAAAAGGGGATTGGGTCTTACACTCTTTTAGAGGCCCATGGGTGTTTTGAAAAAGTTTGTTTAGGGTGATTAAGATCAAAACCCTAAATTAATTTCAAAATGTATTTTAATTAAATAAAAAATTCAATTAAAATGAAAATTTATCAAACATGTATGCAAAACAAGTTGTGACCTTGGATTAATGTTTGAAAAATCATGTTTTTATCCACAAAATGATTGGAAACCAATTAATTTTGGAAAATCAATAGAGAAAAAATATTTTAAATGTTAAAAAAACAAATAAAAATTAATTATTTGCAAAAATATCAAGTATATGAAATAAATAATATTTTTGGGAAATTTTTGTAAAATAAAATATTTTAACATTTTTGTGAATTATTAAAAAAATAATCAACTCAAAATCATTAAAATTCAGAAAGAAATTAATTTTTGAATCAATTAAATAAAATCACTAAATTCAAATATTCAAATATTCAAAAAATGGCGCCAAGAACACACCAAGAACACGCGCCACCCCCCTGTTTCTGCAGATTTGCATTTTCTCACAAATCTCACTGAATACTTGATGAAATCACACAATCCACATATCAATCTACTCGTTTTCACCTCACGATCATGTCTATGGTCTTTAATTTCATTTATTTTAAGCATGGAATAAGAAATCAAAACAAAACCTCAAGAACCCTAAATTTTGCATGAAGGCTGAGATTTTGGATACACTATTTATACAAGGCAATTAATAGAGGTGGAATATTCTATGCATGATTATGAACATTTGGCAAAAGTATTGTGCGAGGAAATATGCATAGATTAAGAGATGACCAAGTTTGGGCTTACTTGAAGGTCGTGCCAGCATGAGCAACTTGATTTTTGAGTTGGAGGTGTTACAGATGAGTTGTGACGATTTGAACAGCTTACCTACACCATATGGAATGTGTTTGAATGCTTGGAGTGATTGGAAATGGACTGGAACATGTTATGGTACCTCAACTGCAACTTGGTTAAAACCTTGAGCAATTGGCTGGGGATTTTGTGAAATTGGTGTTCCAAATGTTGTTTAATTGTTTGGATCACTTCTATATGATGTTTATGAGGTGTGTGTGTGTGATTGGTTTGGTTGGAATGGCTCTCAAACTCAAAACTTGATAGTTACTTGCTTTGGAAGGCAATTTTGGAGTGAAAGAAGAGATTTTAAGGAAAGCATCTATTTGATGGCTTTGGTGTACTCATACTGATCACAAATGAGCTCTATTTATAGTAGAGCAAGTTTGTTTTGCAAGGAATAGGGAATGGCAACTGGTACAGGTCTGTGGCCAATGTGATCACTTTGGAATCTCAAGTCTCCTCTAGCCATTGACTTAAGATTAGAGCATAGGCCTATGGTTCTTTGATTCAAGGATAAAGCTTGACTGAAGTGTTCATCTGTGCTCTGATACATGCCACCTCTAAGCATCCATTGAATGCTCCAAAACAAAATTGGAGTCTTGTCCCCTTTTTAGGCTTTTTAGGTTTGGCGTGCTACTTGTAGTTCTAAAGACTTGGAAGGCTTATGGATCAGTGTTGGTTCCTCCTTGGTCTCCCCCTGAGGTGTTCAGATGGATAAAATTGTTTGTCATTTGCACAAATTGAGCAAATCGAGCCCTAATGCACAATATGCCTTGCAAAGACAGTTTGCACCAAGGCATATTGCCATTGTTATAACTTTTAGCTCAGATGGGATTTGATGGAGTTCTTGTTCATTTTGGAAAGCTCTCATGTGATACAACACATGTGTGATCATAGTTTGTTTTGACACTTTTTGGATCCAAGTGAAAAATCCCCCTACATTTTGAAAAAAGTGAAACAGATTCTGACTTAGTGAAAATTTCACTAAGTGTTGGAAAAAGTGGCATTTTCATGTTTTTGTCATTTTGATCATTCCATAACTTGAAATCCATGAGGAATTAGAATGAGGTGTAGTTGAAACTTTTAAAGTATGCCATGAGATCTACAAATCCATCTTTGGATCAGCCAAAATGGTTTATTGGATCTCAAATTATGATCCTTGGAAGTTGGTACCCTAGCCACTTTGTTCCATAACTTATAAAAATTCTAAGTTTTTTTTGGTTACCTCTTTTACAAGTTATCCCACTTTCTTTGATTTTCCTTGATGAATGATAATTCAAATCACACATTAACATCATTTTAGGGTCAAGGAAGCATAATTGTGAAAAATCCCAAAAAGTCAAAGTTGACTTTTGTGCACCGTTGACTTTTTACCAGATGTATTCCAAACTGTGTGATCCTCTATGAAATCAAGTCCTTGACCTAAATCAAACTTGATGGGTATGTTCCATAGGTGTTATAGGGTGTATTGAATCATGTCCCAAGGTTTGGGAGCATGTCTGGGTCAAAAGTCAAAGATGCAGTTGCCTTTTCCCTCAAAACCCTAACTGTGGTCATGATGAAATTAAAGCTTGTGAACCAAGCTTATTGGATAAATCCATTATTGTAAATGGATCAATATGGTTTGTTAGAGACCCTCAAATTATTTCTTGAGGTCTTGGCTCATGTTTTGTCCCAAATGTCATCTTAGGGGTGAATTAGGTCAAGAAACCCTAATTCCTGATTTTTGATGAATGCTTCCGCTGAAGCAAAATTGACTAGTAATTGGGTTCATGATGTCCCTTGGAGCATCTTAAGTTGTGCCTTGAAGCAATGGCTCATGCCCAGAGGAAAATTTCCATCTGGAGGCCCTAGTCGACCAAAACCCTAATTTGGTGACACTGGCGATCTCGAGGCTTAATCCACTTGGAATGTTGCGACCTTGTGCTTGATTCTTGATGTGGGAGTCATCTTGATCCTTTTTGGGTGTTTGAGAGGTTAGACAAGTTGAAGATCATGTCACTTATTGATTGATCCTTTGTCTAAGTGTTCTGAGAGGGCTCAACAATCCTTGAGGAGGTTGATGAGGCACGGAGATACATCCATATTGTGATGATAATTTGCACAATGATGGGAAATCTTAGTGGTCAAATGCCCCTATTTAATCTTCTTGGACCCGAAGGTATGAATGGCGAAGGTATTCAGGCATTCGGGGTGCAAGAGGATTAAATATCGGAATACCCGAAATTTTGACGGTGGTAATGAATGGTAGTTGGCTCATCCGTCCTCTTTTGCTAAACAATGATGCTTAGAAAAGGTAAACTTCCCCCCGATCCGGGTCTTCAGTCAAGGAACTGGTCTCAGTTTTCTTTTTTGAAATAAACTTCCCCTCGATCCTGGTTTCCTACCAAGGAACTGGTCTCAGTTTCTGATATAAACTTCCCCTCGATCCTGGTTTCCTAACAAGGAACTAGTCCCAGTTTCTGAAATAAACTTTCCCTCGATCCGGGTCTTCAGCCACGAAACTGGTCTCAGTTTCTCTTCTAAACTTCCCCGTGATCCTGGTTCCCTACCAAGGAACTGGTCTTAGTTTCTTGTGTAAACTTCCCCGCGACCCTGGTTTCCTACCAAGGAACTGGTCTTAGTTTCTTTTGTCAATAAACTTTCTTGACAAGGGACACTATTTGTAGCGGTTTTCCTCAAACTTCTCGGCGAATTTTCTTGGGGAGATGCCATTTGATGGAGAAAGTTTTGATGTCAGACTTGCTGGGGAACCCCTTCGTCTGAGCGGTAGAGGTGTTCAAACTTCTCCGTTGGAGATGCCATTTGTTGACTCTACTAGGAGAACGGGTCTGTGGAGAGACTGCTTCCTGTCTGGGGTTATTACATTATACTTTTCTACGAGATCTTTTCGGAGAAATGCCATGTGATGTAATCCAATTTGGAGGGGCTTTCTATGGGGATTTTCCTTAATCCGGGAAAGCGAAAATATCATCTTCAATGGTGAAGAGTGACGTTTGTCGAAAGCTCACTGGCCTTTCAGAGGTTCAAGTTATCAAAGTGGTCGAGGACCGTCTCCAATCCAGAAATAAACTGGAGGAGAGATTGTTCGGATAAAACATTTCCTGACGAGGAAAGAACTGACAACTCAATTGTTAAGGGGACTTTTATCACTAGGGGATAAAACCGACTAGAGTGATAGTAATGCAATATGAATATGAATGCAAATCAATAATGCATGATGTATGTATGTATATGCTGACGAAACTGACACGACATACAGACGAATAGATGAACACGACTGGATACTCGACCACTGCAGGGGATGAAGAAGTATCTTTGGTCCAAGATAGCAATTTTGGCTTGCTTATGAGAGATAGTCCCTGTAGGGAAAACCGTTGGTCGGGCTTAGGAGGTAAGAACTCTGCTGGTGGGTGTCAGATGAAACATGATTTCTAACACAGTTGATCCTTCATTCAGGCGTACTGATTAAGAAGGAGTACTTTGCTTCTGCACTTTGAGGTTCAATTACTTCTGGAGAAGTGATCGATATTCTTTCGATGTTCAACCATCAAAAGAATTGCCATCTTATTCTTAAAAGCAAAAAAAGTTTGACAAGTAAAATTCATTTTTTTTTATTTCAAGAATCGTTGATCATATTAAAATGTCGTTCTGTAAAGCTAAAACAAATAAGAATTGCAAACAAAAGCACAAGGGCTCAAATTTTATTGATTCGGATGGAGATCAGCCCAAACGCGTGATTCCATGGAGTATTTACAAAGTTAGAAAATGGTAATTTTAAGGGAAAAGGGCTACATTGAAGCATAACGACCACTATCCTTCTACCAACTTTGAATTCTGGGCATCCTGAGCTTTTGTCGAAGATGACCTTGACTGGAGTTTTCTTTGATGGATGACATCACTGCTGCTGGGGGGATTTGCCCCTTTGTTGAGCGTAGTTACTTGCCATTATCCCTCACTTTTGCCTGGATTTTACTTTGAGATTTCCAATCCATCGGGGTGATTGTTTTTATTATGTCTCTAATTTTTTCCTGGACCGCCCTTCCGGGTTTTCAATCCACCGAGACGTTTTTTTTTATTTAGGCGAAGTATTTCTTGACTACGTCAATATTTGTGGGATAGGCAAATTCTTCTCCATCCATGGTTGCGAGTCTCAAGGCGCCGCCTGAGAAGGCTTTCTTGACCACATAGGGACTGTCATAATTCGGGGTCCATTTGCCCCTGGAATCAGTGAGAAATGATTGTATCTTCTTGAGCACAAGGTCTCCTTTTATCAAGACGCGAGGTCGAACCTTTTTGTCGAATGTCTTCGTCATTTTTGTTGATATAATTGACCATGGCATAGTTTCGTTATTCGCTTTTCTTCTATCATATTCAGTTCATCGTGTCGACTTTGACACCATTCAGCTTCTGTTAACTTAGCTTCCATCAATACCCGGATTGATGGGAATCTACCTCTGTGGGAAGTACTGCTTCCATGCCATATACTAGAGAGAAAGGGGTTACCCCTGTTGAAGTGCGGACAGATGTGCGATAACCATGAAGAGCAAAGGGCAGCATTTCGTGCCAATCTTTGTAAGTTACAACCATCTTTTGAACAATCCTCTTGATGTTCTTATTAGCCGCTTCTACCACTCCGTTCATCTTGGGTCGGTAGGGAGATGAGTTATGGTGTTAGATCTTGAACTCAGTGCACAACTCTTTTATCATCTTATTGTTCAATTTGGATTCATTATCAGTAATGATTTGGCTCAGAATTCCATAACGACAGATGAGATTGTTCTTGATAAATCAGACCACAACTTGTCGGGTTACATTGGTGTATTACACTGCTTCGACCCATTTGGTGAAGTAGTCAATGGCCACTAGGATGAACCGATGTCCGTTCGAAGCCTTGGGTTCGATTATGCCAATAATGTCGATTCCCCATATGTAAAAAGGCCACAGGGAAGAAAGAACTTTGAGATGCGTTGGCGGTACATGGATTTCGTCAGCGTATATTTGACACTTGTGACACTTCCTCGTGTACTTGTAGTAATCGGATTCCATTGTCAACCAATAGTACCTTGCTCTTAGGATTTTTCTCGCCATTGTGTGTCTGTTGGCATGAGTGCCAAAGGATCCTTCGTGAATTTCTTTTATCAGCATGTTTGCTTCTGGTCTGTCTATGCATCGGAGCAAGACCATGTCAAAGTTTCTCTTATAGAGTGTATCACCGTATAGGAAGAAGCTGCCTGCTAGCCTTCTGAGGGTTTTTCTGACCTTTCTGGATGCCCCAGGTGGGTACTCCTATTTCTAAAGGAAGCATTTGATATCGTGATACCAAGGTTTGTCGTCTATGACTGCTTCGATCGTGAAGATGTAAGCGGGCCTTTCAAGGTGCATTACGTCAATCTTAGGTATGTCATTCCATTGACCTACACTAATCATGGAAGAGAGAGTGGCTAGTGCATCAGCCATGTGGTTCTCCTCACGAGGGATATGATGAAACTCGATCCGGTCGAAGAATGGTAACAACCTTCTTGCGTAGTCTTTGTAAGGAATCAATCCTGATTGGTATGTGTTCCAATCTCCTTTAATCTGATTGGTAACCAGGGCTGAGTCGCCATATACATCCAAATTCTTGATCCTTAAGTCGATCGCTTCTTCGAGACCCATGATACAAGCTTCGTATCCGGCCTCGTTGTTTGTACATTTGAACGTTAGTCTGGCAGTGAAAGGAATGTGGGTACCCTGAGGCGTTATGATGATTTCCCCAATTCCATTTCCATATTGGTTGACAGCTCCGTCGAAGATTAGTCCCCATTGGGAACTTGGTTCTGGCCCTTCACTGGTGTAGCGAGCGGTTTTGGACGCGGTTCTTAAGCGCTGGTCGCTCTCTGCGGTTTGAGCTTTGACTACAGGTCGATTCATTTTTTATCCTATTGTGAGCTGACTAAGGAAGGGAAATAGATGTCTCCAATTAACCCTGCTTTGCATACTGAGTTTAAACAGCGGTCTGTTAGGTTACGGATGCTATCAATGTGGGGGGGCCTTTGTACTGGTTATTTGTATTTTCGCCAATACGGTTCTCTTTCTTTTTATCTGGGCAGAAGGTTTCTGGCGGGGAACAAGGATTAGGATGTTAGGACTGATGCTTTTGAATTACTGCTTTTAATTGATGGAGATATGGGATTTGGGTTTTTTGTTGATTGCGCTCGCTAAGATCTTTTCTTTCGATCTTATGCCTACGTATTCCCGTTTACCGAAACAGGGAAATCAGAGCGTTCGTAGTTCCTCCTATTCTATGGGAGGAAATGGGTGTTTTTGGTGTCTTGTTTAAAGCCCAAGACGTGAAGCGAAAGGTGGTTTGTATCTTGTTCAAAGCCCAAGATGTGAAGCTGAAAGGTCTATTTGTGTCTTGTTCAAAGCCCAAGACGTGAAGCTGAAAGACCTCGGTTTTAGAGAGAATTTGTCATCTCTAAAGAGGGGGGAGGAGAATTACTTTAACTGGGATACGCGGATCCGAGCAATGCCATAACTTCCGAAGAAAGGGTTTTAACCTGAAGGAGAAGACTTTAACTCAGTGTAGAGCAATGCCATCTTTCCTTAGGAATTTCTCATGCTAAAAGAGGGACAGTGGCATGGATATAGATGATCCAGAGGCTTGTCGCTTACAGCAATTAGATGAAAGGAAAGGAGTTATTGATGTTTGTGTACTGTGAACGAGGCACAGCTTTGATGCTAAAAGGTTGATTGGATCAACCAGTGGTTTTCTTATACAAAGCCTAAGAGGAGGCTAATTTCTGCTAGGAAAATCATTATACAAAGCCTAAGAGGAGGCTATTTTGTGTCTCGTATAAAGCCCGAGAGAGAGGCTAAAAGTTTTTGACCCGACGATAGAGTCTTTGTGTCTCGTAAGAAGCCCGAGATAGAGGCTAAAAGTTTGTTTGACTCTAGAGGGAGTCTTTGTGTCTCGTACGAAGCCCGAGATAAAGGCTAAAAGTTTGACTCAACAAGAGAGTCTTTGATACTCAACAAGAGAGTGTTTTTGTATCTCGTACGAAGCCCGAGATGGAGGCTAAAGGTTTGTTTCAGTTGAGTGACAAATCCAATATACTGATTTTAAAAGAGAAAATCAGTTCTTATATGAGCAACACTGTACTCAGGGATTTGATTTGAGGATCAGGGATATTTCCTTCTCTTTGAGGAAACGGGAAATCCAAAGGGTATTGAGACTGTCCGAGTCTGCGGGTTTCCTTCCTATTTAACGAAGGGGGTCACTTGAGAATGTCTTTGAGACTCAAGGAAGTTAGACTGTCCAAGTCTAGAGTTTTTTTCTTTTGTACTATGCTTTGAGAAACAGTAGTAGACTCTATGAAAGGACTGTTCTATGAGGATGACTAGGTTTTGTTCCTATACCTCTAGGAGGTCGTCGGGATAATTTGTACGAAGCCCAAGAGGAGGCTGGAAACTTTTAAGAAGCCGACAGGTCCTTGTACAAAGCCCAAGAGGAGGCTATCATTCCCGAAGGAAGAGATCATTATACGAAGCCTAAGAGGAGGCTGTGAATACTTCTAAGAAGCCGTAGTATCCTTGAATAATGCCCAAGAGGAGGCTGATGCTTTTAAGAAGCCCGTGGGTCTATCATCTCCTTTCCATTAGGAGAGATAACTCTTTTAAAGATAAAAACCACTGGTAAACGTGCGAGGTTTACTATCCAGCGACTTTTAGCTTTTGAAGAGGGTTCCTTAGTTAAGGTCCAAGATTATGACCGTAGTGGGTACCCAAACCCCGAGACATTCAAGGCAAGCTATCCACAAGGAATAGATCAAGTCAGGAAAGTTCGAGAATTTGGAAGAAACTCAAAGATGCCATTCACGGAGAATACATTCATCTTGGGGAGTAGAGTTTCTTGACGATTCCTAAGGAGGACAGCCGAAGAGAAGACTGTATCTGGTGCTCCTATTGGGAATCTAGGCGTCTATTTCTACGAATAAATGAAACGGCGTCACCTAGTTCTAGACGTAGTTGCCGGGGAAACTCGAAATATCTATACTATTATTACACAGTAGATATGAGTTTATGAAAGGAGACTTACAGTGAGCAGCCCCACAATACAGTTTATAATATGAAAGCCGTAAATGAAAGCGATAACCACTTACTCGGTTGTAGTGCTTCCATGCTGTTTGGTTAGTTGTTCAACAAAGAAAGATTGAAAACAACAGTATATTCAAAATAAAAGGAGAAAGTGCTTTGAAAAAGAAAGATTTTGGGGGCTTACAGCTCAAGGAGAGGCCCAGGGTTTTATCAGTGAGCACACTGTTTGACTTTGTACAGCGGGACTTATACAAGTGACTGGGGCCCAAAAAGGTTTTCTGTACAAAGGGATGGGTCTTACACTCTCTCAAGAGGCCCAAAAAAGGTTTAAAGAAAAGAGAGGGGCTTATCACACGAGGGTAGGCCCAAAATGTTTTTCGTTTAAAAATGGCGATCGCGCCGAGGTTTTCTTTTAACGCAGAGGGACTTATGCAATAAGTGAGGCCCAAAATGTTTTTGTTAAAAGGGGGATTGGGTCTTACACTCTAATAGAGGCCCAAAGTGTTTTGAATGGGTCTTATAGCTCAAGGAGAGGCCCAGATGATTTTTTTAATTTTTAAACGGGTGACGATCGCGCCGTTTACTTGTACAGAGGGACTTATACAATGAGTGAGGCCCAAAAAGTTTTTGTACAAGGGGGGGATGGGTCTTACACTCTCTCAAGAGGCCCAAAATGTTTTGAAAGTGATTTATGAGGGTTGAATTAATCCAAAACCCTAATTTGTTTTCAAAATGTATTTAATTGAATAAAAATTCATTTAAAATGATCAAAAATTGTTTAACACATGGAAAACAAATTGTGATCTTGGATTAATGCTTCAAAAATTAAGTATTGACCTACAAAATAATTAGAAAGCATTAAAAGTTGCAAAATCAATGTAGAAAAAATATTTAAAATGTCAAAAACAATTAAAATATTAATTCTTTGCAAAAATATCAATTATATGAAATAAATAATATTTTTGGGATTTTTTGTGAAAATAAAATATTTTAACATTTTTGTGAATTATTAAAAAAAGAATCAACTCAAAATCATTAAAACTCAGAGAGAAATTAATTTTTGAATCAATTAAACAAAATCACAAAATTCAAATATTTGAATTTCTAAAAATGGTGCCAAGAACAGCTGAAGAACACGTGCGTGTTCTTGGTTTCTCAGATTTGCATTTTCTATCCAATCTCCATGAATACTTAATCATATCATGCAATCCACATATCATTATGCTCGCCTCAACCTCACGATCATGTCTATGTACTTTAATTTCATTTAAATTAAACATACAACAAGAAATCACGAAGAGACCTCAAGAACCCTAATTTCTGTATGAAGGCTAGGATTTTTGATACACGATTCAAACAATGCAATTAATTGAGGGAAAACATTCCATGCATGATTATGAACATATGGCCAAATTATTGTGCGAGGAAATATGCATAGATTGAGAGATGACCAAGTATGTGCTTACCTCCAAGTCGTGACAGCAAGTTCAAAGTGATTTTTGATTTTGAGGTGTTACAGATGAGTGGTGATGATCTGAACAGCTTCCCTACACGCTATGGATTGTGTTTGGATGGTTGGACTTGATTGAAATTGGCTGGATCATTTTGTGGTACCTCAGCTACACTTTGGTTAAAACCTTGAGCAACCAGCTGGTGATTTTGTGAAATTTATGTTTCAGAAGTAATCTAAGTGTTTGATCAGCTCATATGTGATGTATGTGAGGTGTGTGAGTGATTGGTTTGATTGGAATTGCTCTCAAACTCAAAACCCGATAGTGACTTGCCTTAGAAGGCAAAATTGGAGTGAAAGAAGAGATTTTGAGGAAAGCATCTGTTAGATGGCTTTGGTGTACTCAAACTGACCACAATTGAGCTCTATTTATAGTAGAGCAAGTTTGTTTGCAAGGAATAGTGAATGGCAGCTGGTAAGTAGGTTTGGCCAATGTTGTCCAATGAAAATCCAAGTCTCCTCTAGCCATTGACTAGAGGTTAGGGCACAGAGCTTTGGTTCCCTTGGTCTTGGATAAGTCTTGACTGATTTCAGATGAGAATGGCTCAGTCCATGCCACCTTGATGGTTTCATTGAATGCCTCATTCCAAATTTGAAGTCTTGTCCCTATTTTGGCCATTCTAGGTTCAACATGTTATTTCTTGTTCCATGGACTTTGGAGGCTTGGCTCAGTGATTGTCCCCTTTAGATTCAATCCTCTGAGGTGTCCAAGTGGATAGGAGCAATTGGATTTGGCTGATTTTGGCAAATCGACCAAAGTTGCAAATTCTGCCTTGCCTTGACAGATTTCAGCAAGGCAACTTGGCAATGTTGTATCTCATGGTGTAGGTTGAATTTGGCAATGTTCTTGGCCATTTTGGAAAGCTATTACATGATACAACAACTGTTTGAACAAGTTTGGTTTTGATCTCTTTTGATTCTAAGTGAAAAATCCCCCTACATTTGGCAAAAAGTGAGGCAGAATCTGACTTAGTAAAAATTTCACTAAGTGTTGGAAAAAGTGACATTTTCACTTTTCAACCACTTTGATCACTCCATAACTCAAAATCCTTAATGAATTGGAATAACTTGTAGTTGAAGTTTTTGTAGGTGATAATGAGGGCTACAAATACATCTTTGGATGAGAAAAAATGGCCTTGTGGTTTAGGAGTTATGGTCCTCCAAAGTTGGTACCTTTGCCACTTTATTTTTAACTTACAAAAATTTCTAAGTTTTATGGTTACCCCTTTTACAAGTTATCTCACTTTTCTTGATTTTTCTTGATGAATGATGATTCAAATCATACATTAACATCATTTTAGGGTTAAAAATCCATTTTGGTGAAAAATCTCAAAAAGTCAAAGTTGACTTTTGTGCACAGTTGACTTTTTATCAGATGAATTCCAAACTGTGCAATTCTTCAGGAAATCATGTCCTTGACCTAAATAAAACTTGATGGACATGTTCCATGGGTGTCATAGGGTATATTCAATCATGTATTAGGGTTTGGGAGCATGTCATGGTCAAAAGTCAAAGTTACAGGTGACTTTTCTCTTAAAACCCTAATTGTGGTGCAGATGAAATTGAGACTTGTTGCTCAAGCTTCTTGGATCAATCTATTGTTCCAAATGGATCAATATGGTATATTAGAGACCCTCAAATCATGTCTTGAGGTCTTGGCTCATGGTTTGTCCCAAAAGTCAACTTAGGGATGAATTAGGTCAAGAAACCCTAATTCCTGATTTTTTATGAATGCATCCCCTGAGGCAAAATTGACTTGATGCATGGGTTCATGAGGTTCCATGAAGTATATTAGGTCATGTTTTGGATCATTGCCTTGTGCCCAGATGAAAATTTCCATCTGGAGGCCCTGGTCGACCAAAACCCTAATTTGGTGACACTGTCGATCTTGAGACTTGATCCACCTAGAAGGGAGCAGCCTTCTGCTTAATCCTTGAAGTGGGAGTCCTTTTTGATCCATTGTGGATATTTAAGAGATTAGACAAGTCGAAGATCATGTCATTTCTTGATTGATCTTTTGTCTAAGCACTCAGAGAGGGCTTGAAACCCTAATTTTGATTGTATTGGATGCTCACCCATCTTGGGAGAGACTGATGAAGCATGATGGTTCATCCATATTGTGATGATGATTTTCACAATGATGGGAAATCTAAGTGGTCAAATTTTGGGGTATTACAGATGCCCCTATTTAATCTTCTTGGACCCGAAGGTGTGAATGACGAAGGGATTCGGGCATTCGGGGTGCAAGAGGATTAAATATCAGAATACCCGAAATTTTGATGGCGGTTATGAATGGTAGCTTACGCATTCATCTTCTTTAGCTAAGCAATGATGCTTAGAAAAGGTAAACTTCCCCTCGATCCTGGTCTCCTACCAAGGAACTGGTCTTAGTCTCTTTTGAAATAAACTTCCCCTCGATCCTGGTTTCCTACCAAGGAACTGGTCTCAGTCGTGGAAACAAACTTCCCCTCGATCCTGGTTTCCTACCAAGGAACTGGTCTTAGTTTTTTTTTTGTCAATAAACTTTACTGACAAGGGACGCTATTCGTAGCGGCTTTCCTTCAAACTTCTCGCCGAATTTTCCTGGGGAGATGCCATTTGAGTGGAAAAAGTTTTGATGTCAGACTTGCTGGGGAACCCATTCGTCTGAGTTGTAGAGGTACACAAACTTCTCTGTTTTGGAGACCCATTTGTCGATTCTACTGGGGAAAGCGAGTCTTTTGAGAGACTGTTTTCGTTTGGGGTTACATCATACTTTTCTCGGGATCTTCCTGGAGAAATGCCATATGATGGGATCCAATTTTGAGGTGCCAATGACCTTCTCATCAGTGGTTTTTCGGAGCAAAACTGGCGTGCTGCCGAATCAATGATCACGAGGCTTTCTCTGTGGATTTTCCTTAATCCGGGAAAGCAAGGATATCATCTTCAATGGCGAAGAGTGATGCTTATTGAAAGTTTTCTCTGGCTTTTCAGAGGTTCAAGTTATCAAAGTGGTCAAGGACCAACTTCTTTCCAAAATTAAACTGGAAGCGAGGTTGTTCAGACACAGTATTTCCTGACGAGGCAAGAACTGACAACTCGATTGAGAGGACTTCTACCACTAGGGGAAAGGACCGACTAGAGTGATAGTGATGCAATATGAAATGTGAATGCAAATAAAAAATGCATGAAGTACGTATGTATATGCTGACAAAACAAACGTAACATACAAACTAAGAGATGGACACAATTGGATACTCGGCCATCGCGGGGCGAAGAAGTACCGTTGATTCAAAATAGCAATTCCACCTTGCTTAGGAGAGATAGTCCCGTTGGGAGCTATGTTGATCGGGCTTAGGAGATGAGAACTCGGCCGAGGTGTGTCAGACGAAACAAGGTCTCTGACACAGTTGATCCCTTCATTCAGGCGAACTGGTTTAGAAGGAGTACTTTGATTCTGCACTTTGAAGTTCGCTTACTTCGGGAGAAGCGATCAATGTTCTTCTGATGTTCAACAATCAAAAGAAATGCCATCTTTAATTTAAAAGCAGAAAAAGTTTAACAAGTAAATTTATTTTTGTTTTATTTCAAGAATCGCTGATTAAGTTTAAACAACGTCGTTCTGTAAAGCTAAAACAAGTAAAGAATTACAAACAAAAGCACAAGGGCTCAAATTTTATTGATAAGATGGAGATCATCCAAACGCGTGATTCCAAAGAGTATATACAAAGTTAGAAAATGGTAATTTACAGGGAAATGGGCTACATTGAAACATAACGACCACTATCCTTCTACCAACTTTAAGTACGGGACATCCTGAGCTTCCGTCGAAGATGACCTTTGACTGGAGATTTCCTCCGATAGATGATGCTGTAACTGCTGCTGAGGGACTTGCCTCTGTTGAACATAGTTACTTGCCATTATCCCTAATTTTTGCCTGGATTGTACTATGAGATTTCCAATCCATCGGGATGATTTTTTTTCATGTCTCTAACTTTTACCTGGACCGCCCTTTCGGATTTTCAATCCACCAAGACGTTTTTTTTTTAGGCGAAGTATTTCTTGACTACATCAACATTCGTGGGGTAGGCAAATTCCTCTCCGTCCATGGTTGCAAGTCTCAAGGCGCCGCCTGAGAAAGCTTTCGTGACCACATAGGGGCCATCATAATTTGGGGTCCATTTGCCCCGAGAGTCAGTGAGAAATGATTGTATCTTCTTGAGCACGAGGTCTCCTTTTCTGAAAATACGAGGTCGGACCTTTTTGTCGAACGCCCTTTTCATTCTCTGTTGATATAACTGACCGTGGCATAGTGCCGTGATTCTCTTTTCTTCGATCAGGTTCAGTTCGTCGTGTCGACTTTGACACCATTCAGCTTCGGTGAGCTGAGCTTCCATCAATACCCGGATTGATGGGATCTCTACTTCTATGGGGGAGCACTGCTTCCATGCCATATACTAGAGAGAAAGGGGTTGCCCCTGTTGAAGTGCGGATAGATGTTCGATAACCGTGAAGAGCAAAGGGTAGCATTTCGTGCCAATCTTTATAGGTTACAACCATCTTTTGAACGATCTTCTTGATGTTCTTGTTAACCGCCTCTACCGCTCCGTTCATCTTGGGTCGGTTGGGAGATGAGTTATGGTGTTCGATCTTAAACTCTGCGCACAACTCTTTCATCATCTTATTGTTCAAGTTAGATCCATTATCAGTAATGATCTCGCTTGGAACACCATAACGGCAGATGATATTGTTTTTGTAAATCGGACCACCACTTGTCGGGTTACATTGGCGAATGACGCTGCTTCGACCCACTTGGTGAAATAATCAATGGCTACCAGGATGAACCGATGTCCGTTTGAAGCCTTGGGCTCAATCATACCAATCATGTCGATTCCCCATATGGAAAAAGGCCACGGGGAAGAAATAACTTTGAGATGTGATGGCGGTACATGTAATTTGTCGGAGTATATCTGACACTTGTGGCACCTCCTCATGTACTTGTGGCAGTCGGATTCCATGGTCAACCAATAATACCCGGCCCTGAGAATTTTTCTCGTCATTGTGTGTCCGTTGGCATGAGTGCCAAAGGATCCTTCATGAATTTCTTTCATGAGCATGTCTGCTTCTGGTCTGTCGACACATCGGAGCAAGACCATGTCCAAATTTCTCTTATAAAGAGTGTCACCGCACAGGAATAAGTTTCCAGCCAATCTTCTGAGGGTTTTCCTGTCTTTTCTGAGTGCCCCAGATGGGTACTCTTGTTTTTGAAGGAAGCATTTGATATCGTGATACCAAGGTCTGTCGTCTATGACTGCTTCAATCGCGAAGATGTAAGCGGGCCGTTCAAGGCGCATGATGTCGATCTTAGGTATGTCATTCCATCGACCTACACTAATCATGGAAGAGAGAGTGGCTAATGCATCAGCCATGTGATTCTCATCACGAGCGATGTGATGAAAGTCGACTCTGTTGAAGAAGGGTAACAACCTTCTTGCATAGTCTTTGTAAGTGTCGCTCCCGGGATTTTCATCCTGGTACAAACGCGAAAGTGGCACCGAAACAGAGTCGCCAGCAATGTGTATTTATCCCAAGAGAGGGAAAGGAAACACTGCATAAACCTGAAGGAAAGAAAGAACATGGTCTTGCGACCAAGAGAAAGGGTAAGGGAGTCGGTTACGCGAGAGGAAGGTATTAGCACCCCCTCGCGTCCATCGTACCCGATGGGATCCACGCTTGCTTGTCTCGATCAAAGGGTGTAAGAAAAGAATGCTGAAAAAAAAGGAACTGAAAGAAAGAAAGAGAAAGAGAAAGAGAAACAAATGTAGGGAAAATAAAAGAAGTGCTCGAATGGGCCCTACCCCACTGCCTACGTATCTCATCGGGAACATGAGAATCAGAGCGACGTAGTTCCCCTCACCTAGGGAAAATTGTTTGTGTTTTTTGGTGGAATACGTCAACGTTCGCGTCCTAGCAGTTTAGGTGTTGCAGCTCGCTGTATGGAGACCTAGGCGTTACCTGTTTGCGGTAGAACGGAAATGACGCATCCTTACGGAAGGAGTGAATGAGATGAGAAAAGAATTCCCGAAGGAAAGACGTTATTGTTTGTTTTTGTCTTTTAAGAGTTTTTTCATTTGTTTGCATATGATAGTGTATCTGAATCTTAATCATTGGAATGTATACATCCTCACATTCCAAGATGGAATGGGTAAGAAAGCACACTAAGAGTGAAGAAGACCCCCACACTTAGTTCCAATTGTCAAGGTTCAAACACACTAGCATACTTGTGTTTATTAAATGTTTTTGTTGATTATGAAATGAAGAAGTGTTTTTTATTTGTACCTTCAACAAGTATTGCATTTAAGTCCCTCATACAAGATCAAATGTTTAACATATTGACCCAAGATGGGCTATATGCTACACATTCTAAGATTATAAGAGAAGACCCCTTATAATCTTTTCTTTATATGAAAGGCCTAAATGCAATATTTGTCTACCCTTATTAGATATTTTGAATTTTTCTTTGAGGTGAGAAGATGAAGGACTCAAGAGAGGAAGAAAGGTAAAATCTATGTGATCTAAGACTCAATCCTAATTGATTAGTTAAGGGAGTGATCCTAACGGTTTGTGAGGTTTCAACCTAAAGTCTAAAGAAAGAAAGAATTAAACAATTCACTTTTAAAGTAGAAGATGAATTGTAATTCA
The DNA here is from genome assembly GCA_022829125.1 of Lathyrus tuberosus. NCBI lineage: Eukaryota > Viridiplantae > Streptophyta > Magnoliopsida > Fabales > Fabaceae > Lathyrus > Lathyrus tuberosus. Next base: position 2,080,548 of record JALAZF010000639.1, read on the forward strand.
AAAGGGAAGGTGATGAGTTATTAAAAGAAAACACATAAGTGCTTAACAAAACACAAGATGGAAATGTAAAAGATGAAGGGATAGAAGTTTGAATGTGGATTCCTTATCCACACTCAATTGCAACTTACCAAAGCCCCTACATGGTTAGTAAACATGTATAAGAAGTAAAAGAACATTTAATGCACCATAAAACTCAAGAGAAATAGATGAGAAATTGGTTACAACCAGAATGTACATCACATGGAAAACAAATGATCATTATCATGCAAGTCCAAGTGGATAGGCAACAAACATTACCCATGACATTAGAACATGCTACCATAAGAAAAGAGAGAATGAGAGATGAAAAGAAATGGAAGAAACATGCATAAATGGAACATGTAATCCAAGGATCAGAATTGAAATGAAATGAAGAATGATTCACAAGCATCTCACAAGTATTTATGAAGCACATCAAAACATTTAAGAAGCAAAAGAAGAAGAAATGAAATGGGAATTCCAAAGAAAACACAAGTATTTCACATTAAGGACATACAAAGTTCAAATGAAAGTGAACATGCAAAGATGACACATAATATGTACTAATAACCTATAATGTCAAATGGATATCTCACAAAGTAGGCAAATGATCATGCAAGTATGCACAAAAGCAATCATGTAAACATGCACAAAGATTGAGATGATATGACATGTTATTATGCTTCAAAGGTTATGCATTAAACAAAAAATTAAATGGTCTCATGAAAATTATGGAATCATGGTATTGAAGTTCACAAATCAGAGATGAGTCTCATATCAAAGTAGCATGCAAGAAACCAAGGCAAAATGATATCAAACAATGCATTTAGGTCATATTGGATGTATCATACAAAGTAGCACCAAAATGAACACCAAACATGCCATAAACTGACCTAAAAAAATCAAATAAAAATCACTTAACATACCTCAAGATGATAATGACTCAATGCAAAAAGAAGAGCATCAGAACAATTTTTAATGATCAAGAACAAAATTAAACAAAATCATGTACCACATTAAGAATGCACACCAAAGAAATTCAAAGAAAATTATGGAGAAGGGGAAAAAAGTCATAAAATCAAGAAATAAAATCATGAAAAATTTTCTAAATGTTTTAATGATGAACATGAATTTTTGTGGAATTTTATGATGATGTTTGATATTTTTAAAAATTAAAAAGTAAACGTGCATAAAATGAAGAAAATGAAAGGAAATAGAAAACAAGAGTGGGGTGCAAATATAGTAAACCAACAGTTCAAAGTGTTTGGGCTTTTTAAAAAGGAGGTGCGAAAAGCAATCTGTCATAGGTCCAATTACGCGTAGCACACACTAACTACCATGAATTATCAGTCAAACTAAGTCAAACCATTCACCACCATCAGATCAGGTCAAGGTCAAATCTAGGTCAAGGTAATCAAGATCAACATGCACACATGAATGACCACGGTTCCCACCGTGTACCACACCACATAGCGTTTAAGTGAAATCAGAAATAAAGTCACGTGACATGCACATGAATTTTTATGTGTTGGCAGCATAGTGGCCATTAGATCCCCTTCATCCAACGGACCGGATTCAAACTGAGCCTAAACCCTAACACAAAGTCCACCGGCCGGAGAGTGACCTCCGGTCACCTTCTCCGGCCACACCACCATCGTCTGCAACTTTGATCTCTTCAGAAATCCACAAAATATACATCAAACTGAAGCTAAGCTCATGTAGATTAAGAATTCACTCACAAAAACAATATATCATGCATACACAGCAAGAACAGAGGAAGTGAAATTGTGCCCTAAGTTTCGCAACTACGCCTTTAGAAGGCCTATCAACTAGCCGGAGTTAGGAATGCTTCTATTAAGCTCATATCAACACGAAAACAACAAACTAAACCATAAATTGCCAAAGCAAAGTTTGAGAGTTTGGAACCTGAACTTGAGGATGCTTTGAACACACAAGAACACCAGAGGAAAATGCTTCTTCCTTGAGCTTCTATTGGCCAAATAAAGGCTTAACTGAAGTGGTTGATGATGATTCAATAGAAAGAAACTGGATCCAAGCTTCCAAAACAGTTGCTCTTTGGTGAAATTGAGAGAGATTCAAAGGAGATTTTGAAGGAGGATGAACAATGTGAGCTCGAGAATCCTTTGCAAGGGTGAGATTAGGAGTAAAGCAGAGAGAGTTTTGGGGGGAATGTGAGAGAAATGAAATTGAAAAACGAATTTGTGAAGGAGTTTTCTATTTATAATGTGAGCTAACTACAGTTTACTGAGTTGAGTTAGGGTGAGTTATCATGGTTAACTGAGTCATCCCTAACTAACTGAGTCAAGTTAGTTAGGGAAAGCAGTGCTATGGTGAAGAGGGCTCATGACATGCTATGGTGTGGGGAAAAGAAATGGCACGGTTTGTGAAATAGAAGCTTGTTCATCAAAAACTTGCTAAGCAAGTTTTGTCCCTTCTATTCTCATGCAATGCACGTGCCACTGTGCTTAGTGTAAGTAATGTGTGCTTGGTCAAAAGAGGAAACTGAAGTGAAGAAGTGTTTGGTGTGTGAGTGAACCAAATTATGAACTGAACTGTCAATGTACCAGTGCCAACATAGGGTAGTTTGTTGAAGTTTTTCTCCTTATTCAATGAATGGTTTGGTATGCTTTTGGAGTCAATTGAAAGAGGAGATATTGGAGAACAATGTTGGTTTGAAAATTGAAGTGAAATGAGGTCTCTAACATGCCTAAAAATGACCACAAACAGATGGACAAAGAACTGGTACATGGGTGCGCAGACTTGTGGCATGACCTGGTTGTGACCTGGTCAAATTTCAGTTGCAATGACCATTCTTTAAGCCATCATAACTCCTTAACCTTTGATCAGATGAAAAATTGATAAACACCAACTTTGAAGATCTCACATAGAGGAACAACTTTGATGTTGAAAGATTTTCCATTTGAAGCCTCTAATCATGAGTAATTGATCAATACATTTGGCCCACCAAGTGTTTGTGAAAATGACACGCGCGTGACTTGAAAATTGACCAAGCTGACTTGCATTTTGCCCTAGTTTTCCCCAACTTTGACCATCCATATCTCACTCAATTTTTATCCAATGGAGAGGTTCTACACATGGATGTGAAGCTTAAAACAAGATCTTTTGTTGTGGCCGAGTATAATTTTCATTTGGTGCTTCAATTTTAAATGGCCTTGGTTCAAACTCTGATGCAAAATGGCCAAAACTTGTTATTTTTAGTAACCCTTCTTCTTCCAAAAATGGCAACTTTCCACCTCTTGATTTTTTCATGATTCCTTTGGAGTTTCTTGACCAAATTTTGTACATTGGACACATATAACATGAATTTTATGAATTTGACCTCAAAAAGTCAAGAGTTGACTTTTTCCTCTAATTATTTGACCTGGCCCCAATTTCCCTGATTTTTTATCTTTCTTCCAATTGAACCACTTCTAAAACCAATTGAGAGGTGATTTTCCACATACATACACTTAAGAACATATAGAATACCATGACACCAAGTTTTATCCAAAAAATCAGAGATAACCTGATTTAATTGGAGACCCTAGTTTTGACCCCCTCTAGTTAGGAGGAAAAAGTGCAGTCTTCAATTTCAAATTCCTCAGAGTATGTTGTGTATCCTCTTAAAAGATGATGAGATATGCCACTTGAGGATGACTTTGAATCAATGAGCTATCTCTTTTGAGGGTTTTCCTTTAGTTTTTTGAACCTCTTGCATGATGAAGTATGCATTGTTTCAATCTCATATTGAATCTCACTTTCTTGAGGTATTGGATGGTCAATTGAGATAATATGAGACATGAGAGACTCTTGGCTTGCCTGGAGGCAACTTGATTGACCTTCTTGTGCTTTGAATGATCCCTTGATTGTCCATCTTCCCCCTGATCCCATGCCTTGATGGTAAGAGGAATGCTATGCTTCATTTTTCTATGTTAAATGCAATGCAATGCTAATGAGATGGATATGATATTGTAAATGATAATGCTATGCTAAGATGCAAAAAAGGGAGAGCAAATTTTAGGGTATTACAGCTGCCCCTATTCAAACACTGTAGACCTGAATGTCTGAAAGCGAATGCTTTCAGACTTTCAAGGTATATAGTGATTGAATACCAAATATAACCAAAAATTTGCTCTGGATGATGAAAAAGAAAAGGGATATAAACCCAACGAGACTGCTGGATTGAATCGGCAAATGAACGTCATCGGAGAGATCTGTCTTTTGAACGATGCCAGGCGACTACTGGCCTGCCATACTGTCGATGGACTTGGGCTGTTCTGCCAATCTGTCATAGGACTTCTGGTGCTTACCAAACTGTCGTTGGTAGCTTCGCCAAACTGTCGTTGGACTTTCAACCATGTCTTTTTGAACGACGCCAGACGACTACTGGCTTGCCATACTGTCGATGGACTTTCGCTGCTCTGCCAATCTGTCGTTGGTGCCAAACTGTCGTGGGAAGCTTTGCCAAATTGTCGTTGGACTTTTACCAATTTGCATTGGATTTCTACCAATCTGTCGTTGAATTTTTAATGATTACCAAACCGTCGTTGGAATCTCACACTTGCCATTTTCAGATGGACTTTAGCAGCTTTTACCAATTCGTGTTGGATTTCTACCAATCTGTCGTTGGATTTCAATGATTACCAAACTGTCGTTGGATTTTAATGATTACCAAACTGTCGTTGGAATCTCTTCTAAACTGTCGTTTGGACTTAAACGCTTACCAAACTGTCGTTGGAAGCTTTGCCAAACTGTCGTTGGACTTTCATGATTACCAAACTGTCGTTGGAAACTTAAAATTGCCAGATGATCACTCCACCTGCTGGAATAACATGACCAAACTGTACGCATGCCAAAAATAAATTGGACTTTGGATTGTAAATGAGCATTGTGGAGAATTACACCCCTTACTGGGTAATATCATACGTTGACATCTTGCTGAAGGAGAGATTCTGTCGATCTCTTTAAGCCCTGCTGGGGAACCTACCGCGACTCGGCTGAGGAGTATAGCAGACAAGATTCAATGCTGAACTCTGTGGGGGGTACCATTACCGGAGATGCGATCTTGCTGGGGATCAGGGCTGCTCTGCCGTGGATATGCAAATCTTGGTTGAAAGACAATCCGTTGCAACATGCTGAGAAAGAGTCCCTAGAGATCTGTTAGGGAAACCCAAAGAAATTCCTCGGTAATCTGCTGAGGAAGATGACTGTCGAGTTTAGGATAAACGTCACAATGCCCCATGTTGGGCAAACTTTCCCTTTGACGACTCCGCTGGGGATAATGAGTTTACAACACACTCTGCTAGAGAAAATTGCTTTAAAGCATCTCGTGCTGGGGAATTCCCTTTTAAGAGGATTTTACAGAAGACCAAGTGTCTCCAAACTCTACTGGGGATATTAGATCTGGAACATCTTTTGCTGGGGAGATAACATGCCCCAGGCTTGGGAGGGTCAACAACTCCGCTGGGGATTATTCTTTGACAAATTTCACATGCTGAAACCTGCGGGATATATGATACTACCACTTGCTGGTACATCCTGCCAAGAGTAAACTCCACAAGGGATGTTGGTACTACAAGTTTCGTCTCTTAAGAGGATTTTATAGAAAACCAAACGTTTTCAAACTCTTAGACAAACACTCTGCCTTGAACTACCTTTCACATCGTCTGCAAGGTACCGGAGGATTGGCACTTGTTGTCAACCTGTAGTATTCACTGCATTAATAAACGTTATCAACACAGAAGAAATCCATCTTCGACCACCGTTGCCATCACGAAACTCGGTGGGAACTCTTGAATGGAAGAATCGACTTAATAAGATACAACAGTATCAAGTCATAGCAAATATCTGCTCGTGGTTACGATCATGCTGCTTGGATCAATTGCGCTCATTACCTGTAACAGAAAAAGAATATGCACATGCCCCAGGATATTGCGTGGTCTCTTGAGTCCACCATCCGAGGTTGTTCAACAAGCAAAGTAATTCTAATCATCTTTTTGTGCATGCTTTTGCAAGGCCAATATATTTTCAAAGTAATGTTTTATTATCAAAAATTGGACGTTTTTGCAAACAAAACAGTAAAATGAAAATAACAGCTCGTGACTGAATATTCAACTTTATTGATGAAATGCCAAAAATTGGCGAATTTACAATCAGAAGCAAACCCCTGAAAGAGGCGATTGCCATAAAATTGAGAAAATAAATCTATCCTAATGATAATGCGAAAATTGGATTCCAACTGATTTCTGATTCTGTTATAGCCAGTATATACTCCAACTCTCCTGATTATCTTTGCCTTCAGAAGCTCATGATTGGACCAATTCCTCCTTTGGAATTTTGCCAATTTGCTGAAGAGTAGAAAACGTACAGATTAATTCAGACTGCAGTCATTCGCTTTAATCCCTCTTTTGTGTGGATCGCCTTTTCAGGTTTTCAATCCACCAGGATACCCATTTTTGCCTAAGTTGCCCTTTCGGATTTTCAACTTACCGGGTGTACAATTCTTTTCATTTATATCCCTAATTTTTGCCCGAACCTTTATTCTGTTTTTGGTTCGCCGGGATGCCCTTTTTTGCCTGGACTCTTCTTCTTTCTTTTTTTCCAGCGGGTCTCTTTATACGAAGTATTTTTTAACTGCATCTGAATTAACAGGGGATGAAAAATCTTCACCATCCATGGTTGTCAGCAACAAGGCTCCTTCAGAGAAGACCTTTTTTACCACGAACGGACCTTCATAGTTAGGAGTCCATTTGCCCCTGTGATCTGTACTCGGAGGAAGTATTCTCTTGATTACCACATCCCCGACTTTGTAGACTTGAGGTCGAACCTTTTGATCGAACGCCCTCTTCATTCTGCGCTGATATAACTGGCCATGGCATACCGCTGCTAAACGCTTCTCCTCAATAAGGCTCAGCTGATCAAATCTGGCTCGTACCCATTTAGCTTCATCTAGCTTAACATCCATCAATACTCGGAGAGAGGGGATCTCAACTTCTATCGGTAGAACTGCCTCCATACCATATACAAGCGAGTATGGTGTTGCCCCAGTGGACGTGCGGACTGATGTTCTATACCCATGCAAAGCCAGTGGTAACATCTCATGCCAATCTTTGTACGTGACAACCATTTTCTGCACAATCTTCTTGATATTTTTGTTGGCCGCTTCAACCGCGCCATTCATTTTTGGGCGGTACGGAGAAGAATTGTGGTGCTCAATTTTGAAGTCCCGGCATAGCTCAGCCATCATCTTGTTGTTCAAATTAGAACCATTATCAGTAATGATTCTTTCGGGCACTCCATATCGACAAATGATATCTCGCTTCAAGAAACGAGCCACTACTTGCTTAGTGACATTGGCGTAAGATGCTGCTTCAACCCATTTAGTGAAGTAATCAATGGCGACCAAGATGAAACGATGGCCGTTTGAAGCAGTAGGCTCAATTTTTCCGATCATATCAATGCCCCACATTGCAAATGGCCACGGAGAGGACATGATACTCAACGGATTGGGAGGAACGTGCACTTTGTCTGCATAGATTTGGCATTTGTGGCACTTGCGAGCATATTTGCAGCAATCTGACTCCATGGTCAGCCAATAATACCCTAATCTCAACAATTTCTTAGCCATCGCATGTCCTCCGGCATGGGTACCGAAAGAGCCTTCGTGCACTTCAATCATCAACAGGTCTGCCTCGTGTCTATCCACACATCTGAGCAGAACTGTGTCAAAATTCCTTTTATACAACACACCATCTTTGTTCAAGAAGAAACTACCAGCTAGCCTTCTTAATGTCTTCTTGTCATTGGAAGATGCCCCAGGCGGGTATTCTTGATTTTTTAAGAAGCATTTGATGTCATGGTACCAAGGCTTATCATCAGACACTGCATCAACTTCAAACACAAAAGCAGGCCTATCAAGACGAGATACATCAATCCTGGGCACAAAGTTCCAACCATGCACTTTGATCATCGAAGAGATAGTGGCCAAGGCATCTGCAAACTTATTCTCATCTCGGGGAACATGGTATAACTTGACGGTTGTAAAGAATGTCAGCAATCTCCTCGTATAATCTCTATACGGAATCAAATTCTACTGATGTGTGTGCCAAGTTCCCTTTACTTGATTGATTACCAGTGCTGAATCACCAAAGATATCGAGGGTCTTGATTCGTAAATCAATAGCTTCCTCGATCCCTAATATGCAAGCTTCGTATTCTGCTTCATTGTTGGTACACCCGAAAGTTACTCGGGCAGTGAAGGGCATGTGAACACCTTCTGGCGTAATAAGGACTGCACCAACTCCGCACCCATTCATATTAACTGCCCCATCAAACATCAAACTCCATTTGGACTCAGGATCAGGCCCCTCCTCCAGAAGTGGTTCCTCGTAGTCTTTTGCTTTGAGAAACATGATGTCCTCATCAGGGAAATCAAATCTCATGGGCTGGTAATCATCAAGAGGCTGTTGCGCAAGATAATCTGACAGTATACTTCCTTTGATTGCCTTTTGCGAAGTAAATTGAATATCGTACTCTGTCAGTACCATCTGCCACCTTGCAACTCTGCCCGTAAGTGCTGGTTTCTCAAAAATATACTTGACCGGATCCAATTTAGAGATCAACAGGGTTGTATGCGTGAGCATGTATTGTCTCAATCGCTTGGCGGCCCATGCGAGTGCACAACATGTCTTCTCAAGCATTGAATAACGCAATTCACAATCTGTAAATTTCTTGCTCAGGTAGTAGATAGCATGTTCTTTCCTACCTGTCTCGTCGTGTTGACCGAGAACACAACCCATGGATCCTTCGAGCACTGTCAAGTACATAATCAGTGGTCTCCCTTGAACTGGAGGTATCAGAATTGGAGGTTCCTGCAAATATCTTTTTATTTTATCGAATGCATTTTGACAATCATCATTCCACCTGACCGTTTGATCTTTTCTTAGCATTTTAAATATTGGTTCGCAAGTGGCAGTTAGGTGAGATATGAACCTTGAAATGTAGTTCAATCTTCCTAGAAAGCCGCGAACTTCTTTTTCAGTTCTCGGTACAGGCATATCTTGTATAGCTTTCACTTTAGCAGGATCAACCTCTATCCCTTTTTCACTGACAATGAAACCAAGCAATTTTCCGGACCGCACGCCGAAAGTACACTTGTTAGGATTCAATCTCAACCTGAATTTCCCCAGCCTCTCAAATAACTTCTTCAAGTTGATCAGATGTTCCTCTTCTGTCTTTGATTTAGCAATCATGTCATCCACATAGCACTCAATCTCTTTATGAATTAGATCGTGAAATAACGTCACCATTGCTCTTTGATAAGTTGCCCCTGCGTTCTTCAACCCAAAAGGCATTACTTTGTAACAGAAGGTACCCCACGGGGTAATGAATGTTGTCTTCTCCATGTCTTCAGGCGCCATCTTTATCTGATTGTACCCGGAGAATCCATCCATAAATGAGAACACTGAAAACTGAGCGGTATTATCAACCAGCACATCAATATGAGGGAGTGGAAAATCGTCTTTAGGGCTCTCCCTGTTGAGATCTCTATAATCCACACACATTCTGACTTTTCCATCTTTCTTCGGCACCGGTACTATATTGGCCACCCAGGGAGGATAGTTGGTTACTGCCAGAAAGCCTGCATCCAACTGTTTCTGTACTTCATCCTTGATCTTCAAGGCCATTTCTGGTTTTGTCCTGCGCAGCTTCTGTTTGACCGGTGGGCAGTCCTCTTTCAATGATAGTCTATGCACAACTATGTCTGTATCTAAACCTGGCATATCCTGGTATGACCAAGCGAAGATGTCAACATATTCACGTAGCATGACTATCAGCTCTTGCTTTATATCAGCCCGCAGACTCGCACCAATCTTGATCTCTTTCTTGCTTTCCTCTGACCCAATATTGATGATCTCAAGAGCTTCCTGATGAGGCTGAATGGTCTTCTCTTCCTGTTTCAACAACCAAGCCAACTCTTCCGGGAGTTCATAGTCTTCATCACTTTCTTCCTCAGCTTGATAGATCGGATTGTCGAAATCATACGTGGGCATAACAGAATCATTTTCAGAGAAATCCACAGAATCCAGTCTGCATGATTGGGTTTATGCTTTATTTTAGATTATTTTTGCTTGAAAACAAAAGAAAAGAAAGTGCATTATCATTTTTAATTTTCTTTGTGCAAAAATAAAAATAAAGAAAGAGTAAAGGAACACAAATTTGTAAACAAAAACGTCCTTGTTATTGATATTTGAACATTATATGAGAAAATATGGTGGCCCTACAAATGGATCCTCACACCTTGGGCAGAGTGTGGGATTTCATGCATTATGAAAGACAAGAATTATTACTCTGAATGATGAACAACATGAACGATTTCTTCACTAGACCAATTTTGCAACGCCTCGCCTGGAGCCAGTGCATATACCCATCTGTCCAGATAATCTGAGCTTTCAGCGCCATCTTCTATTGCTGAGCATGACTGATTGGGGTTGATAATTCCTCCACTGTTGAAACTGATTGGCCCACGGAATCGGGGAACTGGCGTCCGGCCTGGCTGGTATCCAATGCCAAACTTATCTTCTTTCACAAACACGTCAATAGCTTTACCCCAACCCTGGGCATTCCCGCTTTCGACCACTTCTCTGGCCTGCTTGTATGACGCAATTGATGCACTCGGCCCAACTGGCACATTCGACACCACCGCTGCTGAAGTAGATTCTGGTAAGTTATTGATATTTAGGGCTTCAAAAGATTGGCACAAAGTTTCATGAATCTCTCCGTCCATTTCCACATATTTGAAAGTGGATAGATGACTCACGAATATATCTTCCTTGCCACAAATAGTAACCACCTTGCCCTCGAACACATATTTGAGCTTTTGATGAAGTGTGGAGGTAACTGCGCCTGCTGCGTGAATCCACGGTCGGCCCAATAAATAGCTATAAGCAGGCTGAATGTCCATAACATGAAAGATCGTCTTGAATATCTGTGGACCGACCTGTATTGGTAATTCAACCTCCCCAAACACTGATCTTTGGGATCCATCGAAAGCTCTCACAATCAGATCGCTGGGTCTCAGAACCAATCCATCTACTTCAATTTTCATCAGGGCCTTTTTAGGTAACACATTTAAGGAAGAACCTGTGTCAACCAGCACATGTGACAAAACTGCTCCTTTGCATTCAAGTGTGATGTGCAGCGCTTTGTTGTGGTTACGTCCATCTGGTGTCAAATCCCTGTTCGTAAATCCCAACCCGTGGCTCACATTCACATTAGAAATTACTCCCTCAAATTGGTTCACTGTAATCTCTTGGGGAACGTATGCCATATTCAGAACTTTCAACAAAGCAGCCCGGTGTGCATCTGAACTCATTAACAGGGATAATATCGAAATTTTAGAGGGTGTCTGATTAAGTTGATCAATGATCTTGTAATCACTCTTTTTGATAACCCTCATAAATTCCTCAACATCATTATCAAAATTGACTTTAGGGTCCTCTTCCTGAGCAGGCACCCTGTCATCAACAACCTGTTTTCCTTTCGCTCTTGCAGCGGCTTCAGCCTCTTTATCATTCCTTAGAGTCTGGGGAGCAAACAGTCGACCGCTCCTGGTGAAACCACTCGGTCCACTGACATTCTCAATGCTAGTACCCACGGCCTCTGCCTTCTACCGACTTCCTCCTTGACGAGTATCAGTTCCATACTGCCACGGAACTGCCCTATTAGACACATAAGCAGCCGATTCAGGAACTATAATCGTAACTGGTCTCGGCCTCTCGGGCACGTTGATAGTAACAGGCTCTACAACAGGCACCTGTATCTCGACTGGATTATAGTAAATGGTAACGGCAGAAACATCCTATTCTTTCTCTACTTTATCAAACAGAAGGCTTCCTTCGTCCATAAGACTCTGCAGTCTAGCTTTCAATTTACTGCAGCCATTAACCTGCTTTAAACAATCCTCGCAATCAGAACCACACCCAGGAAATACTTGTCCCTTTAACAAGCGTTCTTTTACGGTCAACAACGGAGTCTTTACCAAGTTAATGTCGGTGATCAGATTCAATTTCTCACCATCAGAAATAGCATTCGTGCTCGCACCTCCATGATTAGGCATTGGATTGTCACGAACATTCGGCGGCCTGGAGAAATTAATAGCTTTCGCGTCAATCAAGTCCTGAACTATGTGTTGAAAAGCCCAGCACTTTTCTATTGTGTGACCTTGCGCGCCAGAATGAAATTCACACCGAGCACTAGCATCATAACCCTGAGGTAACTTCCCAGCATCTAGCGGCCTCATAGTCCGGAGTTCAACCAATTTCTCTTTGAGCAATTGTGGTAACAAAGCAGCATACGACATAGGCAAAGGATCAAACTTACGGTCCCTTGGTCTATTATTCTGAAATCGGGGTCTACCTTGCTGATTGGGAGCTTGCTGTCCAGCTGGAACCGGAATGGTTACAGCATCCACTTGATGATAGGGCTGAGTCCTGCCTCTGCCCCCTCCTCTATACATAGCGCTTGACTCCCCTTCTCTTTTCCTGGGTCCGTTAGCAAAGGGTTTCTTAGAACTTGAAGTACCAGTCCCACTGGCGTCTTGAATCTTACCCAACTTCAACAGACTTTCTACTCGTTCTCCAGCAATAACAATGTCGGCAAACCCTGTGGAAGGACATGCAGCCAATCTATCCAGATACGACCCTTGGAGCGTGCTCATGAACATATCAGCCATCTCGCGATCACCCAGAGGTGGTTGAACTCGAGCAGCCAATTCCCTCCATCTCTGGGCGTATTGCTTAAAGCCTTCCTTAGGATCCTGAGTCATACTCTACAGCTGAGTACGATTGGGTGCCATATCCAAATTATATTGATATTGCTTCAGAAATGCAGCACACAAATCTTTCCAACTCTTTATACGAACCCCGTCCAGCTTGACATACCATTCCAAGGATGCGCCTGACAGGCTATCCTGGAAAAAATACATCCAGAGTTTCTGGTCATCAGTGTAAGCAGCAATCTTGCGATTGTAAGCTTGCAAATGTGTTTTGGGACATGTACTGCCGTTGTACTTATCCAAAGCAGGAAGCTTGAACTTGGGAGGAATTCGCACACCCTGCACGAGACCCATGTCTTCTACATCAATTCCAAGAGGATTTTGGCTCTCAATAACCTTGAGTCTTTCATCCAACCCTTCATACTTCCGATCGTCATTGTAGAAACCCATGTCATTGTTGAATGCAGTGAACTGGTCCTCCTGACCATCCTCGTTGTTATCAAAGCCCAGATGTGCCCCACCAGCAGGGATTGTGCCAACAGGAGGAATGCGCACATTGCGATTTGGGATTTCAGTTTCCAGCCTCTGGATAGTGGTTCTCACAGCTTCCTGTCCAACCCTCATGTTTTCTTGACCGGTCCTCAGCTCTTGCTGACCTTGAGCAATCCCCTGCATGAGGTTCATGAACTGTTCCATCCTTCCCCTCAAATCGGCTAACTCTGTCTGAACTTGCTCCATTACTCTTGCTTGATTGCGTCGGGTAGAATATCGGTGAACTGGGGTATCAACTATTGTGCCTGAAAACCAAATAAAGGTTAGCAGGCGCCTGCAAAAGGAAAACCTGCAATGCAAAAAAAATGATATGCGAATGCAAATGCAAAGTTATGTTTGTCATTTCAGAATGCTTTTCATATCCTGATTCCAATCGTAACCAAGAATTCCTGAAGACCAGGAGTCATGATTACTGAGTTTTGTTATGAAGAGATATTCATATACATCGATCACGGATGTCTGAAGACCAGAAATAGAGATTTTGTAGTGTGCTAGTGTGCAGATATCACATCACATACATCTGAAGATCAGAAATTGTGAACAGAAGTAACCCATTTCATACAAATTCCCAAAACTTCTCAAGCACGTTTGTCGTAGTTTCAGCAACAAAATAAAAAACAGGCAGTCAAATGGATCCATCAGTAATTCTGATGGTAACCATTACAAATTACAAAGAAATGACAAAAATCACTAATCCGACAGCTCTACATCTTTCAGCTTCTGACTGGAGTACTTGATCTCCTCAAATAGGATGCGAGTACGCTGATGATGCGGCTTCTCAATCAGCTCCTTAATCACTGCGTCCCTTTTTTCCAATGCATCCTCTAACGACCCCACGTGCATCAGCAAGGCTTCATCTTCATTGGCTCCTTTGCGCCTCTTGATTCCAGCTTGAATTTTAACCAGTTTCAGCTCTGCTGTGACATCTTCAAGCTCCTTGTTGGTGATTTTCAGCTTACCTTCAACATTTCTCACTTGTTCTTGACTTTTGCCAAGATCTTCTCGATACTTTCTTCTTTCCACGTGCGCTTTCTTCAGCTCTTCATCTTTATCTTTTAGCTGTGCCTGCAATTCGGAGTTCTCAATTCTGACCTCATCCCAGGCTTGACGGAGTTTAGCTAACGAATCCTTGCTTCGGGCCAGCGCCTGCTTCGTAGCCTTATGAGCCTGACTAGTATCATCTGCTCCTAAGGTAAGCTTCCGGAAGTATCGAGCTCTCTCATCCAAATCTTCTTCTTTGTCCGCCAGGGTTTTTTCTGCTTTCAACGCTCTCTTTTCCAACTCTTTGTTGTCAGCTAGAGCTTTCTGGAGACATCTGCTCATTCCAGAGTTCTCTATCTGCAGATCTCTAACCATTTTCTTCAATTTCTAGTACTCCTCGGCCGGTACTGTGGAATGTTGATCTGGACATAAGAGAACTTCTCGGGAAAAGGGTAACAACAGCTTTTTGACCTTCATCTCAACCCAGGCATCATAGTTAGGGTATGATCTGCAGTCTCCTTTGCCGAAAGTCAATTTTCCCTCTCTTTGCCTAAATTTCCAAGCATTTATTACTTCCGGCACTCTTTCGCTCTTGGTCCCTACGAAAAACAGAGAAGCGCTAATCTCTTCATCAGCAGGAGGATGTCTCGAGGCATAACCAAATTGTCTAACTGCCAACACTGGGTTGTAATTAATCCCACCTCTTCTTCCAAGTAGAGGCACATTAGGAAAACTTCCACATTTGACAGTAAGCTCTATTGTCAGTAATTTGGGATCAAACCAAATAATATTTTGGCAGTCAAACCTATCAGTCTCTTGGACCACTTCATTGTCTCAGCAGTTTCTACAAACGCACCAGTCCGGGGTAAATGTTTGAAGAGCCAATGGCATAACAATTGGGTGCAACAACTAACCAAACTCCCTATTGCCTTCTCATTTTTGTAGTGTACGGAGTGATAAAAATCCCCTAGCAGGGTAGGAATCGGATTCTTCGAGACAAACACTTTCAATGCCTGCATATCAACAAAATCAGGCTGACCGGGGAAAAGCACCAAGCCATAGATACAAAGAGCTAACACAGCGTTGTAAGTAGTCCAATTGTTAGCCTTGGCAGCTTCCTGAGCTTGTCGAAAAAGAAACTCCAAGTGAAATCCTTCATCTTCTTTGAGCCTGCTTAGGCCACTTTTCACGACAAACAAATCCAGATGCAGGACAGCAGCAATTACTTCAGGGGTAAGAGCACCTTCAGAAAAATACGGTATAGCAGACGTGATTGGAATTCCCAAAATAAATGAGAATTCCTCTAGAGTGGGCATCAAAATGTAGTCAGGGAATAGGAAACATCTCATTGATGGCTCATAGAACTGTAAGAAAGTATGCAACCCATCCTTCTCGTACTTTGTGAATGCACAGACCATCTTAATCAGCTCTCCGTACTCCTTCTGAAAAGTGCTGAGAACATCAGAACCAGCCATACCTATCATCTTGTTCAATACACCCAGCTTAGGATCAGGGAATTTGTATGACACATTATTCTTCCTTTTAACCTCAGCATCTTGGGAACTCATGATTGGAATCAGACAATATGGTAAGTACCTGAAAATGACAAACATAACCATGTTATGATATGATTATGCGAATGCAAAAGGCATGTGATCAGGTATCCAGGTGTCGGTGTCTGTGTGGAACTGTGTGCACTGTGTCTCTGTACTGAATCTGACAATATATCTGAGACGAATACTCAGACCACTGTCATAGGATACACTATCTGTAATAATCATAGAATCATAAGTACGGTATGTAGGAAGTTGGGTTACCTGCAAACCTGTAAACATCCCACCCATACTCCCATGTGGTTCCTAGAAAATAAGGCTTGTCAGCTTCGGAGGTTTGAGAAGCGATAGCACATTCAGCCCGTAGGATACAATGCTATGCCAATCAAAGAGGTCGTCCACTGACTCGCCTTAGAAAATAAAGGTCATCCTATGCAAGTACCAAAGTGGGCTCTCGGGTGCGAGTGGGTTTGCCACAGAATGTGGTCTGCCACTGTCACCGCTAAAGAGAGATGTTTCCACTAAGGTCCTCATGATCAGTCACTAGAGTCGACAGCTCTCTAGATTGACATCCTGGAATACGCAAGATGCGCACGCCATGATGGGTCCCAAGATAGCCTCTTCTAGCTGTGAATTTTGTGATTACCCGCGTACACAGATGGCACGTAGGTCCCACTACTCTCCACTCTAAATCTAAGTGTATACTCGAGCCTGTGTACTGAGCTCATCTCTCAGAAATCCCATCCCGCCAAATAGAAAACAGCACAGTCCAACACAACAGTAATAATATGATATGTAATGCTAAAAAGCAGTAAATGCAGTAATGTGCAGTAAGGCAATAAATAACCATACAATAAAACGGTAAATACAGCACAACAATAAATACCCAATGAAAGAAAAACAGACAAGCGCTAGGATTGACTCGCTTAGGATGGACCAGCAATAGGTCAACCCATCCCCAGCAGAGTCGCCAGCTGTCGCTCCGGGGATTTTCATCCTGAGAATACCCGGCCCTGAGAATTCATCCTCATGTACTTGTAGCAGTCGGATTCCATGGTCAACCAATAATACCCGGCCCTGAGAATTTTTCTCGTCATTGTGTGTCCGTTGGCATGAGTGCCAAAGGATCCTTCATGAATTTCTTTCATGAGCATGTCTGCTTCTGGTCTGTCGACACATCGGAGCAAGACCATGTCAAAATTTCTCTTATAAAGAGTGTCACCGCTCAGGAAGAAGTTTCCAGCCAATCTTCTGAGGGTTTTCCTGTCTTTTCTGAGTGCCCCAGATGGGTACTCTTGTTTTTGAAGGAAGCATTTGATATCGTGATACCAAGGTCTGTCGTCTATGACTGCTTCAATCGCGAAGATGTAAGCGGGCCGTTCAAGGCGCATGATGTCAATCTTAGGTATGTCATTCCATTGACCTACACTAATCATGGAAGAGAGAGTGGCTAATGCATCAGCCATGTGATTCTCATCACGAGGGATGTGATGAAAGTCGACTCTGTTGAAGAAGGGTAACAACCTTCTTGCATAGTCTTTGTAAGTGTCGCTCCCGGGATTTTCATCCTGGTACAAACGCGAAAGTGGCACCGAAACAGAGCGCCAGCAATGTGTATTTATCCCAAGAGAGGGAAAGGAAACACTGCATAAACCTGAAGGAAATAAAGAACATGGTCTTGCGACCAAGAGAAAGGGTAAGGGAGTCGGTTACGCGAGAGGAAGGTATTAGCACCCCCTCGCGTCCATCGTACCCGATGGGATCCACGCTTGCTTGTCTCGATCAAAGGGTGTAAGAAAAGAATGCTGAAAAAAAAGGAACTGAAAGAAAGAAAGAGAAAGAGAAAGAGAAACAAATGTAGGGAAAATAAAAGAAGTGCTCGAATGGGCCCTACCCCACTGCCTACGTATCTCATCGGGAACATGAGAATCAGAGCGACGTAGTTCCCCTCACCTAGGGAAAATTGTTTGTGTTTTTTGGTGGAATACGTCAACGTTCGCGTCCTAGCAGTTTAGGTGTTGCAGCTCGCTGTATGGAGACCTAGGCGTTACCTGTTTGCGGTAGAACGGAAATGACGCATCCTTACGGAAGGAGTGAATGAGATGAGAAAAGAATTCCCGAAGGAAAGACGTTATTGTTTGTTTTTGTCTTTTAAGAGTTTTTTCATTTGTTTGCATATGATAGTGTATCTGAATCTTAATCATTGGAATGTATACATCCTCACATTCCAAGATGGAATGGGTAAGAAAGCACACTAAGAGTGAAGAAGACCCCCACACTTAGTTCCAATTGTCAAGGTTCAAACACACTAGCATACTTGTGTTTATTAAATGTTTTTGTTGATTATGAAATGAAGAAGTGTTTTTTATTTGTACCTTCAACAAGTATTGCATTTAAGTCCCTCATACAAGATCAAATGTTTAACATATTGACCCAAGATGGGCTATATGCTACACATTCTAAGATTATAAGAGAAGACCCCTTATAATCTTTTCTTTATATGAAAGGCCTAAATGCAATATTTGTCTACCCTTATTAGATATTTTGAATTTTTCTTTGAGGTGAGAAGATGAAGGACTCAAGAGAGGAAGATAGGTAAAATCTATGTGATCTAAGACTCAATCCTAATTGATTAGTTAAGGGAGTGATCCTAACGGTTTGTGAGGTTTCAACCTAAAGTCTAAAGAAAGAAAGAATTAAATAATTCACTTCTAAAGTAGAAGATGAATTGTAATTCAAAAGGGAAGGTGATGAGTTATTAAAAGAAAACACATAAGTGCTTAACAAAACACAAGATGGAAATGTAAAAGATGAAGGGATAGAAGTTTGAATGTGGATTCCTTATCCACACTCAATTGCAACTTACCAAAGCCCCTACATGGTTAGTAAACATGTATAAGAAGTAAAAGAACATTTAATGCACCATAAAACTCAAGAGAAATAGATGAGAAATTGGTTACAACCAGAATGTACATCACATGGAAAACAAATGATCATTATCATGCAAGTCCAAGTGGATAGGCAACAAACATTACCCATGACATTAGAACATGCTACCATAAGAAAAGAGAGAATGAGAGATGAAAAGAAATGGAAGAAACATGCATAAATGGAACATGTAATCCAAGGATCAGAATTGAAATGAAATGAAGAATGATTCACAAGCATCTCACAAGTATTTATGAAGCACATCAAAACATTTAAGAAGCAAAAGAAGAAGAAATGAAATGGGAATTCCAAAGAAAACACAAGTATTTCACATTAAGGACATACAAAGTTCAAATGAAAGTGAACATGCAAAGATGACACATAATATGTACTAATAACCTATAATGTCAAATGGATATCTCACAAAGTAGGCAAATGATCATGCAAGTATGCACAAAAGCAATCATGTAAACATGCACAAAGATTGAGATGATATGACATGTTATTATGCTTCAAAGGTTATGCATTAAACAAAAAATTAAATGGTCTCATGAAAATTATGGAATCATGGTATTGAAGTTCACAAATCAGAGATGAGTCTCATATCAAAGTAGCATGCAAGAAACCAAGGCAAAATGATATCAAACAATGCATTTAGGTCATATTGGATGTATCATACAAAGTAGCACCAAAATGAACACCAAACATGCCATAAAATGACCTAAAAAAATCAAATAAAAATCACTTAACATACCTCAAGATGATAATGACTCAATAAAAAAAGAAGAGCATCAAAACAATTTTTAATGATCAAGAACAAAATTAAACAAAATCATGTACCACATTAAGAATGCACTCCAAAGAAATTCAAAGAAAATTATGGAACAGGGGCAAAAATGTCATAAAATCAAGAAATAAAATCATGAAAAATTTTCTAAATGTTTTAATGATGAACATGAATTTTCGTGGAATTTTATGATGATGTTTGATATTTTTAAAAATTAAAAAGTAAACGTGCATAAAATGAAGAAAATGAAAGGAAATAGAAAACAAGAGTGGGGTGCAAATATAGTAAACCAACAGTTCAAAGTGTTTGGGCTTTTTAAAAAGGAGGTGCGAAAAGCAATCTGTCATAGGTCCAATTACGCGTAGCACACAGTAACTACCATGCATTATCAGTCAAACTAAGTCAAACCATTCACCACCATCAGATCAGGTCAAGGTCAAATCTAGGTCAAGGTAATCAAGATCAACATGCACACATGAATGACCACGGTTCCCACCATGTACCACACCACATAGCGTTTAAGTGAAATCAGAAATAAAGTCACGTGACATGCACATGAATTTTTATGTGTTGGCAGCATAGTGGCCATTAGATCCCCTTCATCCAACGGACCAGATTCAAACTGAGCCTAAACCCTAACACAAAGTCCACCGGCCGGAGAGTGACCTCCGGTCACCTTCTCCGGACACACCACCACCGTCTGCAACTTTGATCTCTTCAGAAATCCACAAAATATACATCAAACTGAAGCTAAGCTCATGTAGATTAAGAATTCACTCACAAAAACAATATATCATGCATACACAGCAAGAACAGAGGAAGTGAAATTGTGCCCTAAGTTTCGCAACTACGCCTTTAGAAGGCCTATCAACTAGCCGGAGTTAGGAATGCTTCTATTAAGCTCATATCAACACGAAAACAACAAACTAAACCATAAATTGCCAAAGCAAAGTTTGAGAGTTTGGAACCTGAACTTGAGGATGCTTTGAACACACAAGAACACCAGAGGAAAATGCTTCTTCCTTGAGCTTCTATTGGCCAAATAAAGGCTTAACTGAAGTGGTTAATGATGATTCAATAGAAAGAAACTGGATCCAAGCTTCCAAAACAGTTGCTCTTTGGTGAAATTGAGAGAGATTCAAAGGAGATTTTGAAGGAGGATGAACAATGTGAGCTCGAGAATCCTTTGCAAGGGTGAGATTAGGAGTAAAGCAGAGAGAGTTTTGGGGGGAATGTGAGAGAAATGAAATTGAAAAACGAATTTGTGAAGGAGTTTTCTATTTATAATGTGATCTAACTACAGTTTACTGAGTTGAGTTAGGGTGAGTTATCATGGTTAACTGAGTCATCCCTAACTAACTGAGTCAAGTTAGTTAGGGAGAGCAGTGCTATGGTGAAGAGGGCTCATGACATGCTATGGTGTGGGAAAAAGAAATGGGACGGTTTGTGAAATAGAAGCTTGTTCATCAAAAACTTGCTAAGCAAGTTTTGTCCCTTCTATTCTCATGCAATGCACGTGCCACTGTGCTTAGTGTAAGTAATGTGTGCTTGGTCAAAAGAGGAAACTGAAGTGAAGAAGTGTTTGGTGTGTGAGTGAACCAAATTATGAACTGAACTGTCAATGTACCAGTGCCAACATAGGGTAGTTTGTTGAAGTTTTTCTCCTTATTCAATGAATGGTTTGGTATGCTTTTGGAGTCAATTGAAAGAGGAGATATTGGAGAACAATGTTGGTTTGAAAATTGAAGTGAAATGAGGTCTATAACATGCCTAAAAATGACCACAAACAGATGGACAAAGAACTGGTACATGGGTGCGCAGACTTGTGGCATGACCTGGTTGTGACCTGGTCAAATTTCAGTTGCAATGACCATTCTTTAAGCCATCATAACTCCTTAACCTTTGATCAGATGAAAAATTGATAAACACCAACTTTGAAGATCTCACATAGAGGAACAACTTTGATGTTGAAAGATTTTCCATTTGAAGCCTCAAATCATGAGTAATTGATCAATACATTTGGCCCACCAAGTGTTTGTGAAAATGACACGCGCGTGACCTGAAAATTGACCAAGCTGACTTGCATTTTGCCCTAGTTTTCCCCAACTTTGACCATCCATATCTCACTCAATTTTTATCCAATGGAGAGGTTCTACACATGGATGTGAAGCTTAAAAGAAGATATTTTGTTGTGGCCGAGTAGAATTTTCATTTGGTGCTTCAATTTTAAATGGCCTTGGTTCAAACTCTGATGCAAAATGGCCAAAACTTGCTATTTTTAGTAACCCTTCTTCTTCCAAAAATGGCAACTTTCCACCTCTTGATTTTTTCATGATTCCTTTGGAGTTTCTTGACCAAATTTTGTACATTGGACACATATAACATGAATTTTATGAATTTGACCTCAAAAAGTCAAGAGTTGACTTTTTCCTCTGATTATTTGACCTGGCCCCAATTTCCCTGATTTTTGATCTTTCTTCCAATTGAACCACTTCTAAAACCAATTGAGAGGTGATTTTCCATATACATACACTTAAGAACATATAGAATACCATGACACCAAGTTTTATCCAAAAAATCAGAGATAACCTGATTTAATTGGAGACCCTAGTTTTGACCCCCTCTGGTTAGGAGGAAAAAGTGCAGTCTTCAATTTCAAATTCCTCAGAGTATGTTGTGTATCCTCTTAAAAGATGATGAGATATGCCACTTGAGGATGACTTTGAATCAATGAGCTATCTCTTTTGAGGGTTTTCCTTTAGTTTTTTGAACCTCTTGCATGATGAAGTATGCATTGTTTCAATCTCCTATTGAATCTCACTTTCTTGAGGTATTGGATGGTCAATTGAGATAATATGAGACATGAGAGACTCTTGGCTTGCCTGGAGGCAACTTGATTGACCTTCTTGTGCTTTGAATGATCCCTTGATTGTCCATCTTCCCCCTGATCCCATGCCTTGATGGTAAGAGGAATGCTATGCTTCATTTTTCTATGTTAAATGCAATGCAATGCTAATGAGATGGATATGATATTGTAAATGATAATGCTATGCTAAGATGCAAAAAAGGGAGAGAAAATTTTAGGGTATTACAGTAAGGAATCAATCCTGATTGGTATGTGTTCCAATCTCCTTTTATCTGGTTAATAACCAGGGTTGAATCGCTGTATACGTCCAAGTTTTTTATCCTTAAATCAATCGCTTCTTCGAGACCCATGATACATGCTTCGTATTCGGCCTCGTTGTTCGTACATTTGAACGTAAGTCTAGCAGTGAAAGGAATGTGGGTACCCTGAGGGGTAACAATGATTTCCCCAATTCTGTTTCCATAATGATTGACTGCTCCGTCAAAGATAAGTCCCCACTGGGAACCTGGTTCTGGCCCTTCACTGGGTAGCGGTTCATCGCAATCTTTCATTTTTAGATACATGACATCTTCGTCTGGGAAGTCAAACCCAATTGATTCTTGATCGTCAATCGGTTGATGAGCCAAATGATCGGCTAAAATACTTCCTTTAACGGCTTTTTGAGCATGGTACTCTATGTCATATTCTGATAGTAACATCTGCCAACGGGCAATCCTTCCCGTGAGAGCAGGTTTTTCGAAAACGTACTTGATTGGATCCATTTCGAAGACCAACCAAGTAGTATGACGAATCATGTACTGGCGAAGACGTTTGGCTACCCAAGCCAAAGCGCAACAAGTTTTCTCAAGCATTGTGTACCGAGTCTCGCAGTCGGTGAATTTCTTGCTTAGATAGAAAATGGCAGACTCTTTCCTTTTCGTTTCGTCTTGTTGGCCAAGTACACATCCCATTGAGTCCTCTAGAACTGTGAGGTAAATGATCAGTGGTCTTCCTTCCACTGGAGGTGATAGGATCGGAGGATTCAACAGATATTCCTTGACACTGTCGAAGGCGGTTTGGCAATCTTCTGACCAAACGCCATCCTGGTTCTTTTTGAGTAATCTGAAAATTGGCGCACACGTCGCGGTCATAAGGAATATGAATCTGGAGATGTAGTTCAAACGTCCCAGGAATCCTCTGACTTGTTTTTCAGTTTTCGGAGAAGGCATTTCTTGAATGGCCTTGACCTAGTCAGGATCAACTTCAATTCCTTTCTGGCTGACGATGAACCCTAGTAATTTCCCAGAACGGACACCGAAGGTGCACTTGTTAGGATTCAAGCGGAGCTTGAATTTTCTTAGACGTTCGAACAATTTTGACAGATGTTCAACGTGCTCATCCTCTGTTTTTGATTTTGCAATCATATCATCGACATACACTTCGATTTCCTTGTGTATCATGTCATGAAACAGAGTAGTCATGGCCCTTTGATAGGTTGCCCCGACATTCTTCAAACCGAACGACATTACCTTGTAACAAAAGGTACCCCATGGGGTAATGAACGAAGTTTTCTCCATGTCTTTCGGCGCCATTTTGATCTGGTTATAGCCCGAGAATCCATCCATGAAGGAGAAAACTTTGAACTTTGTTGTGCTGTCAACCATCATCTCAATGTGTGGTAAAGGAAAGTCGTCCTTTGGACTTGCCTTGTTTAGATCTCTGTAATCAACACACATTTTGACCCTTCCGTCCTTTTTGGGAACGGGTACGATGTTGGCTAACCATTGAGGATATTCAGATGTAGCGAGGAAACCTGC
Source organism: Lathyrus tuberosus (assembly GCA_022829125.1). Classification (NCBI taxonomy): domain Eukaryota; kingdom Viridiplantae; phylum Streptophyta; class Magnoliopsida; order Fabales; family Fabaceae; genus Lathyrus; species Lathyrus tuberosus. The sequence goes on from JALAZF010000639.1 coordinate 2,104,824, forward strand.
GTCGATCTGTTTCTGTACCTCCTCTTTGATTTTGATGGCCATGTCCGGGTGAGTCCGTCTCAACCTTTGCTTTACTGGCGGACATTCCGATCTTAGCGGTAAGTGATGTTCCACGATGCTGGTATCCAACCCTGGCATATCCTGATAGGACCAAGCGAATACATCGGGGAATTCTTTGAGAAGCTTTATCAAACTTTCTTTGACAGTTGGACTGAGCAGTGCTCCGATCCTGATTTCTTTTCTCTCTTTTTCTGAACCCAAGTTTACCGTTTCCAACAGCTCTTTGTGAGGTTCAATGAACCCTTCCTCTTGTCTGAGTAGTCGGGAGATCTCTTCTGGAATTTCGTCGTCATTTTCTTCTTCAGCCTCGAATACCGGGAACTCAAAGTTGGGAGAAGGCATCGGATCGTATGTTTCAACGGGGTTTAAAACAAGCAATCTGCATGACGTGATGATTCGTGTTTAGAAAAGATAGAGAGAAATGCAAGTGTGTGCAGTGTATTTATTTTACTGCTTGTTTTTATTTTTGAATGTTTTTTAGGATTACCATTTTCTGAAAAAGCAAAAGAGAAAACAGCAATTAATGCGGAAATTACAGAACGACGCTATTTTATTAATGAACAAGTCGAATCTTGAAACTACAGCCCTATAAAACAAAACTCACTCGCTCTGGGCAAAGCGAAGAGGGAAATTTACAGAAAACGAGCCCTATCAAAATATCCGTTTCACCTGGGCAGGGTGAAAGGTTAAAGATGGCAATTACTTTGACCGACGAACGACCTTCGGAACCTCGACAGCAACCCATTGGCGGCGAACTCCTTGGTGAATCACAAAGTCTGGCACCTTCCTTGATTTGTCTTCAGAAATGACGTTGATTTCTGGTGGAGTAGGATCATTGGAATCTGTCTCCCAAGCAGAGTTGTCGTAGGAGTATTCCTCTGTTGTATTTTGCATAGCATTTGTGCTCTCAGCTGTATCTCCCCATCCAGTTGACTGGATATCTTCGAGCCTGATACGAGAGCTTTCGGGAGCAGTGTACTTGACCATAAAGTCGTATTTTCCACTTGATTGTCCCAAAGTGTCCCAAACTTCTTTGGAACTGGAGAAGTCATCCCTCTCGATGACGTTGACCTCAAGAAAAGCATAGTTGATGAATTCTAGTCCTGCAAACGTTGCGAATTCATCTTCATGTTGAGTAGTTTCCGAATGACCTGAGTGTTGATCCCATGACATGGTGGGGACACAGGTATTCTGTTCAATGGCGCTCAGCTGAGTTTCATTACTCGGCTGACTTTCTTGCCCCAAATTTCCTGGGTAAGGCTGCCACATTGGCAGGCCATCCATCGGGCCATAGTAATTGTGATCAAAGTTTTCCTTCATCGGAGTGTCTTCCTCTAATGAATTTGGTGGAGCACGGCATCCTTCCGGATCACAATCTCCATATATCATTTCGACATCTGATCTTGGTATAAACCTCGGACTTTCTGTAGGAAAGCAAAAAGGCATAGGCACCTCTTCCTGAGACATATAGCCGTCCTTGTTAAGGTAGGACTTCCATTCTTCATCTATGTCAGAGGGATCTTCCTCATTGATAGCATGAACTGTCTGAGACACTGGGTGAAGAAAACCTCCACTGTGGAAGAAGTTTTGAAGGGGATGAAGACTTTCATCGTTGGCGGCTGTCTGAGTACAGGTCGCAGAAAAACCAAGACCCTTCTTTATTTTATTGTCAGTGGGAATGACAAGCTGTCCCCATCCTTTTGTATCGGTACTCCCGACCGCTTTGATAGCGTCTTTGTATGAAGAAATTGAAGTTCCTTCTTCGGATTGATCGTTCTTGCTCACCGACAGTGCTTGGAACTGAGTTCCAATAACCTCCTCGGGTTCTACACAAGCAGATGATGATAGGTTACTCACAAGCAAGGCTTGTTCCCCACAAACCGTGACAAGTTGATCGTTCTTGACGAACTTTAGCTTTTGGTGGAGGGTTGAAGTAACCGCTCCAGCCTGATGTATCCAAGGTCTTCCTAATAAACAACTGTATGTTGCCCGGATGTCCATGACCTGGAAAGTGATTTGGAAAGTGTGAGGACCAATAGTTATGGGAAGATCAACTTCGCTGTTAACTATTTTTCTGGATCCGTCGAATGCTTTGACAACGACCTCGCTGACTCTCATCGGAGGGCCCTTAAATGATAATTGCGTCAAAGTGGACTTCGGCATAACATTCAGGGCTGACCCTGTGTCTACCAGTACATTGGCTAAAGCATCGCTCTGGCAGTTAACTGTAATATTGAGCGCCATGTTATGACGACGACCCTCTTCAGGTAATTCCTCATCACTAAATCCCAAATTATTGCAGGAAGTGATGTTAGAGATAATGCTATCGAATTGTCTGATTGTTACATCCTGTTCCACAAAGGCTTGCTCCAAGACTTTCTGTAGAGCCTCTCTGTGCGCTTCTGAACTGAGTAACAGTGATAATACTGAGATCTTTGAAGGAGTCTGTAACAGTTGATCAACAATGTTATATTCACTCTTTTGGATGAGCTTTAGCATCTCATCCTTGTCTTTTGAAAAGTCGGGATTACTAGAATGACCGACTGGTGGATCAGGAATTTCCGCCTGAAGTTCCTTTTCTTTGTTGGATTCTCCAACCCCTCGGTTGAAGATTCGACCGCTCCGTGTTACACGACTGATGTCTGCAATATTCACGACGGAGGGTAATGGAATTTCCTTTCCATTCTCGATTATTGTTGCACCGTATTTGTAAGGGATTGCCTTAGCGGATTCATACGGTAATGGCCCCGGTAGATAGATGACTATGGGAACCTTCTGATTTTTCTGACCATCATAAGTAATCTCGATCCGTTCCTGGTTGGGAACTTTAGATTCGTCAAGTAGAGGGATGATGGCAAAAACATCCCTGGCCCTATGATGACTAGAGATTGTGACAACATCCTCAACTTGATCGGCAAGGTAGTTCGGCGTCCAGTTGATGGGTCCAGAACCTGGATATGGACGAATTTCTCCATGATCGACCTGACCCTGAAGAGCTGCTCTCACAAGGTAACACCCTTGGTTACTTTCTGCACAGACGCTACAACTGTCATAGTTGTGTGGTGGCACCTGGCCACGCCCACTTTGAATACAATGTAACCTCACTAGGTTACGTTCCACTGATCGGACATCCTGACTTTAACGACGAGTAGGATTCCCGTTATTGATACTAATATGCTGAGCATCTTCGTCCATATAGATTGGCATCCACCAATGATTTAACAAGTGCTGAAGTGCCTCCTGGACAAGGGTACAACCTCGATCGTTTTCGCAACCCGCTTTACAATTTTGATAGTCATGTGATATTAAGAATCCAAGTCGGACCTGCTCAGCATGTAACTCTACCAGGTTGGTATCCATTACGCGGATGTCGAAGATCTGAACCATGTTGATTTGATAGGAGTTCCTATCATGGTAGTCTTGGATCCATCCAAGATCCATCTGACGCTGGAGGGCCTCTTGTATGAAAGAGCATCCCTGTTTGTTTACCGAGCAAATCAGACAGGAACTGTAATCGTGCCGCAGCAGATTATGATACTAGCTTTGCCTTGAGTGCATCGCCACCAAGTTGACATTCATCGCACGGATGTCGTGGTTTTGAATGACGTTGGAATTCGTGTAAACCATGTTAACTCCACGAACTTGGTGTTCTTGGATCCATCCAAGATCCATTTGTTCCTGTAGAGCTGATTGCACTACCGAACATCCTTGGTTATCTTTAGAGCAGATATCACACTGGTGATAATTATGAGGTGGCACATGGCCATATCCACTCTGTCTACAATGCATCTTGACCAGATTGGTTTTCAACAAGAGTACATCATGAATTTGATAGACATTGTTAGTCTCTTTCTCAATCAGATTGACTGTAGCTTTCTCATGTTGAGGCAGCGGGTTCGTAAGAACATTAGGATTCGTATCTTTGAAATATAAGAGCCCGCTCCTGACAAGCTTTTGCACGTCGGATTTGAAATTGAGACAAGTCTCAATGTTATGCCCTGAACCTCCTTGATGATAAGGGCATGTTTGATCCGCTTTAAACCAAAAAGGCAGATTTTCCGGAACTGAAAGGGGAGACTTAGTCTGAATGTGCCCCTTAGCCAGCAGTAACGGAAACAGCTCTGCGTACGTTACGGGTATAGGATCAAATCCTGGTGGCCGTATTGTACGGTTGTTGTTATATGGAGGACGAGCCTGCTGAAGAGGCTGTTGTGTCCTTTGTTGGTTAGGTTGGCTCTGCGCAACCTGAGGTTGATACATAGGAACAGGCGCGGGGCCGATAGCAGGAGTAACAGCTGCTACTGGCTGATAACGACGCCTTTGCTTTCTGAGAGAGATATTCCCAATATCTTGCTCTTTTTTCTTAGGGAGAGCACTACCTTATTTTTTAGTACCGCTCGTTGATCCAGTGTCTTTTACCAAACGTCCTTCTCGGACGGCTTCCTCAAGACGTACGCCTATGCCGACCATTTCTGTGAAATCACTGGGCGCACTGGCAACCATTCGGTCATAGTAAAATGAGTTTAAGGTCTTTAAGAAGATTTTTGTCATCTCTTTTTCCTCAAGAGGTGGACAAATTTGAGCGGCAATTTCACGCCACCTTTGAGCATACTCCTTAAAGGTTTCCTTTTCCTTTTGCGACATTGATCTGAGTTGATCTCTGTCGGGTGCCATGTCCAAATTGTATTTGTATTGTTGGACGAAGGCAGTACCAAGATCTCTGAATGTACTGATCATAGTACGGTTTAAACCCATGTACCATTTGAGTGCGGCACCGGTTAAACTATCCTGGAAGTAGTGAATCAGCAGGTCCTGATTCTCCGTCTGAGCTGACATCCGCCAAGCGTACATCACCAGATGGCTCTGAGGGAAAGAGTTACCCTTGTATTTTTCAAAGTCGGGCACTTGGAACTTGTGCGGGACTTTCACATTTGGGACCAATCAGAGGTCTGCGACGTCCTTTCCAAATAGATCCTGACCGCGAATGGCTTGCAGCTCTTTCTGCATTTCCAAGAACTGCTCCTGGAATTCATCCATTCTGTCAAACATAGTTTCCTTCTTACCAGAAGGTGTCTGTGGAATCTGTCCTTCCGAGACAGTGTGCACCACAGGGGGTGGTACCGTGACTACGGCAGTAAGTCTTGGTGCCTCCCGAAGTTTGTAACCTTCAGGAGTCTTCAGTATGCCCCTAGCATCTTCGCTTTCCCGAAGTTTGTAACCTTCAGGCCCAGCGGCTTCTGTTGCAATTCCCTAATCTTCAGTGATCGGCGGAACATATCCTTCCGGGATATAGTTAACAGGCATGCCCCAAGGACGATCTTTCGGCATCTGATACCTAGGATCATACTTTTCTATGATGGGCGTTGAGGTGATCTCTGAGATCACAGTTCTTTGTAGCTGAGCTTCTGCCATGGCTTGCATGTCGTTACGAAGGTTTCTCATATCCTCTCTCAGAGCATCGATCTCTTCTTTCAACTCTCTGTTTTCTTCCTCAAGATCATCCATCCTTTTCTGACGATTGGCCCGAGTATTATACGAATGAGACAGTTTGACTCTAGAATCGAGACACAAACGTGAGATTCGTAGGGAAGAAGAATACGCGATGTGAGAATGATGAATGCAATGATTATATTAATTGTTTTTTTTTTGTTTAATCAAAATAAACTTCGACAATTAGATTGCAAATATCAAACAATGGGGAAACCCTGTTTTATTGAATTCAAAGGATTACGAAAATAGAAATACAGTAGATTACAAGGTACGGAAACAGAAACCTAAGCTAAGGGGTCCCGAGTCCTCTCTGAAGAGAAATCGGGTGCTGATTCTGGTATCTTCCTTTTCTTTGACCGGGGCTCTTGGGCCGTTGTCGGGTTGTCATTCCTTTGCCAAGCGAAAGGAGTGAGCAAATTCCTTTGGTCATCTTGATTCTCTACAGCATGTTGCTCCAAAATTTCAATCAGAGCATCTTTCTCTTTTAGTAGTTGCTGTATTTGGATACACTCTACGTCGAGGGTGTGGTACTTGTTCTTCCAAGACCTCCTCTCCTTTTGAATTTTGTTGAGAGTAACCTGAAACTTTTCAGTTTCCGTCATGAAGTACATGACAGTTTCCCTTGGTGGAAGAATTCCGTAACGAGGATAAGGCATTTTTAGCTTGAGAGCTCTGGTTTGTACCCAATGGAGATAAGGCTCCATCGAGACACAGTCCGGTTTTCCCAGAGACTCTCGTCCTTTCTTATGAACCTGTTTCCAAGCTTGCACTATTTCCATCTTTAGTGCTCTGTCACTTTCTCCTTCTTTGAAGAAAAGACCTTTCAGATGAACACCCAGTGGGATGTGCCTCATTGGGTATCCAAATTGACGAAGAACTAATATCGGATGATAGTTGATTCCTCCTTTAGTTCCTATGAGGGGTATGCTGGGGAAGTTTCCACAACGGTCAATGATTCTGATTCCCTCATAAATCCTATTACACCAATCTATATCGGAATTGGTGAGAGACATGATCTTCTGCGACCAACATAAGACACTCTTGCAATCCCAAAAAGCAGCAGACTTGGGTAAGTGAGAGATAAACCATTTGTAAAGCAGAGGTACACATCATGTGATCTCCCCTCCGCTGTACAAATTTCCCAAGTGTACAGAATGATACGCATCTGCGAGCAAAGTCGGCACAGGGTTTCCAATGAGAAAAACCTTAATAGCGTTGACGAAGTTATTGATGTTGGGAAACAAAAATAATCCGTAGGTGAGCAAGACAAAGATGCTTTCAAAAGCAGTCCCGTTCCCTATACTAGCGAAGTATAGAGCCTTTTTTGTCAAGAACTGGGCTAGCAAACCTTGGATGCCACCCTTAGTAATCATGTGAGTCCTGACCTCAAACTCGTCCAAATGAATTGGTCTTGCAATTGTCTGATTCTTTGGAATTTCTTCTAGTCCAGAAAATGGAGCTCGATCTGTAATGTGTAGATCAATCAGATGAGAATACTCCTCCAGCGTTGGTGATAGCTGGTAATCCGGGAATGTGAAACAGTGATAAACCGGATCGTAGAATTGGATGAACGCATCCATGATTCCCTCAATCACATGGACTCTTAACAGTGGTAGCAAACCACCGTGCTTGGCTCTAAAAGCCTCTGGGCTAACGATCATCCTTGCTAACCTTCTCAAATCCCCTAGTTTTGGAACCTTGAAGGTATACTGGCGAGTTCTCCTTCTACCGAAATCCATTAGCGTAATCTTTTTCTCTGATATTTGCAATCACAGTCTTAGTTTAATTTGAAAAACAGAGAGACTAGAAGAGAAAGTTTTTTTTTTTTTAATGTTTTATTAAATGGATGCATGAATGCAGCACACAAAAACATAGAAAAAACATGGGGTCAGAGGGTCGTTGTCATGAAGTCAAGGCTCTACCCATCCCCAAAGGTTTATACTAGGGTGATTTTTATACCTGTACTCATTATCATCAGCTCCTCCCAGGAAGGCAGACAACAAGCGAATCACCAGCGAGTTGTGTGCAATCTTAGAGTAAGTGCTATTCACCGAGAATAGATCACCAGCCTCAAATGAGGGTAGTATCGCGTAACAACTATTTCCGATAGTTTCCGCACTACAAAAGGGTTGGCTTTTCTAGGTGTATACTCATTCTCACCACATGCGGCATCACACGCATTCCCATTAGCAGAAAAATAAACATGTATAGCAATTAGGAAAATCAGTATATATATTTGTCCTAATCATCCTAGACTTATAAAGCTATGATTCCTAAGTTCCTGACAGAAAATAGGTTCCCCGACGGAAGCCCCAATCTGTGGTATTCACAGAAGTGAAGAGAAGGAAGACCGAGTTTGACAAAGACCGGCCCCACGGTGGGCGCCACTTTTCTGTAGCGAGCGATTTTGGACGCGGTTCTTAAGCGTTGGTCGCTCTCTGCGGTTTGAGCTTTGACTACAGGTCGATTCAGTTTTTATCCTATTGTGAGCTGACTAAGGAAGGGAAATAGATGTCTCCAATTAACCCTGCTTTGCATATTGAGTTTAAACAGCGGTCTGTTAGGTTACGGATGCTATCAATGTGGGGGGGCCTTTGTACTGGTTATTTGTATTTTTGCCAATACGGTTCTCTTTCTTTTTATCTGGGCAGAAGGTTTCTGGCGGGGAACAAGGATTAGGATGTTAGGACTAATGCTTTTGAATTACTGCTTTAATTGATGGAGATATGGGATTTGGGATTTTTGTTGATTGCGCTCGCTAAGATCTTTTCTTTCGATCTTATGCCTACGTATTCCCGTTTACCGAAACAGGGAAATCAGAGCGTTCGTAGTTCCTCCTATTCTATGGGAGGAAATGGGTGTTTTTGGTGTCTTGTTTAAAGCCCAAGACGTGAAGCGAAAGGTGGTTTGTATCTTGTTCAAAGCCCAAGATGTGAAGCTGAAAGGTCTATTTGTGTCTTGTTCAAAGCCCAAGACGTGAAGCTGAAAGACCTCGGTTTTAGAGAGAATTTGTCATCTCTAAAGAGGGGGGAGGAGAATTACTTTAACTAGGATATGCGGATCCGAGCAATGCCATAATTTCCGAAGAAAGGGTTTTAACCTGAAGGAGAAGACTTTAACTCAGTGTAGAGCAATGCCATCTTTCCTTAGGAATTTCTCATGCTAAAAGAGTGACAGTGGCATGGATATAGGTGATCCAGAGGCTTGTCGCTTACAACGATTAGATGAAAGGAAAGGAGTTGTTGATGTTTGTGTACTGTGAACGAGGCACAGCTTTGATGCTAAAAGGTTGATTGGATCAACCAGTGGTTTTCTTATACAAAGCCTAAGAGGAGGCTAATTTCCGCTAGGAAAATCATTATACAAAGCCTAAGAGGAGGCTATTTTGTGTCTCGTACAAAGCCCGAGAGAGAGGCTAAAAGTTTTTGACCCGACGATAGAGTCTTTGTGTCTCATACGAAGCCCGAGATAGAGGCTAAAAGTTTGTTTGACTCTACGAGGGAGTCTTTGTGTCTCGTACGAAGCCCGAGATAGAGGCTAAAAGTTTGACTCAACAAGAGAGTCTTTGATACTCAACAAGAGAGTGTTTTTGTATCTCGTACGAAGCCCGAGATGAAGGCTAAAGGTTTGTTTCAGTTGAGTGACAGATCCAATATACTGATTTTAAAAGAGAAAATCAGTTCTTGTATAAGCAACACTGTACTCAGGGATTTGATTTGAGGATCAGGGATATTTCCTTCTCTTTGAGGAAACGGGAAATCCAAAGGGTATTGAGACTGTCCGAGTCTGCGGGTTTCCTTCCTATTTAACGAAGGGGGTCACTTGAGAATGTCTTTGAGACTCAAGGAAGTTAGACTGTCCAAGTCTAGAGTTTTTTTCTTTTGTACTATGCTTTGAGAAACAGTAGTAGACACTATGAAAGGACTGTTCTATGAGGATGACTAGGTTCTGTTCCTATACCTCTAGGAGGTCGTCGGGACAATTTGTACGAAGCCCAAGAGGAGGCTGGAAACTTTTAAGAAGCCGACGGGTCCTTGTACAAAGCCCAAGAGGAGGCTATCATTCTCGAAGGAAGAGATCATTATACGAAGCCTAAGAGGAGGCTGTGAATACTTCTAAGAAGCCGTAGTATCCTTGAATAATGCCCAAGAGGAGGCCGATGCTTTTAAGAAGCCCGTAGGTCTATCATCTCATTTCCATTAGGAGAGATAACTCTTTTAAACATAAAAACCACTGGTAAACGTGCGAGGTTTACTATCCAGTGACTTTTAGCTTTTGAAGAGGGTTCCTTAGTTAAGGTCCAAGATTATGACCGTAGTGGGTACCCAAACCCCGAGACATTCAAGGCAAGCTATCCACAAGGAATAGATCAAGTTAGGAAAGTTCGAGAATTTGGAAAAAACTCAAAGATGCCATTCACGGAGAATACATTCATCTTGGGGAGTAGAGTTTCTTGACGATTCCTAAGGAGGACAGCCGAAGAGAAGACTGTATCTGGTGCTCCTATTGGGGATCTAGGCGTCTATTTCTACGAATAAATGAAATGGCGTCACCTAGTTCTAGACGTAGTTGCCGGGGAAACTCGAAATATCTATACTATTATTACACAGTAGATATGAGTTTTAAAAGAAGACTTACAGTGAGCAGCCCTACAATACAGTTTATAATATGAAAGTCGTAAATGAAAGCGATAACCACTTACTCGGTTGTAGTGCTTCCATGCTGTTTGGTTAGTTGTTCAACAAAGAAAGATTGAAAACAACAGTATATTCAAAATAAAATGAGAAAGTGCTTTGAAAAAGAAAGATTTTGGGGGCTTACAGCTCAAGGAGAGGCCCAGGGTTTTATCAGTGAGCACACTGTTTGACTTTGTACAGCGGGACTTATACAAGTGACTGGGGCCCAAAAAGGTTTTCTGTACAAAGGGATGGGTCTTACACTCTCTCAAGAGGCCCAAAAAAGGTTTAAAGAAAAGAGAGGGGCTTATAACACGAGGGTAGGCCCAAAATGTTTTTCGTTTAAAAATGGCGATCGCGCCGAGGTTTTCTTTTAACGCAGAGGGACTTATGCAATAAGTGAGGCCCAAAATGTTTTGGTTAAAAGGGGGATTGGGTCTTACACTCTAATAGAGGCCCAAAGTGTTTTGAATGGGTCTTATAGCTCAAGGAGAGGCCTAGATGATTTTTTTTTATTTTTAAACGGGCGACGATCGCGCCATTTACTTGTACAGAGGGACTTATACAATGAGTGAGGCCCAAAAAGTTTTTGTACAAGGGGGGGATGGGTCTTACACTCTCTCAAGAGGCCCAAAATGTTTTGAAAGTGATTTATGAGGGTTGAATTAATCCAAAACCCTAATTTGTTTTCAAAATGTATTTAATTGAATAAAAATTCAATTAAAATGATCAAAAATTGTTTAACACATGGAAAACAAATTGTGATCTTGGATTAATGCTTCAAAAATTAAGTATTGACCTACAAAATAATTAGAAAGCATTAAAAGTTGCAAAATCAATGTAGAAAAAATATTTAAAATGTCAAAAACAATTAAAATATTAATTCTTTGCAAAAATATCAATTACATGAAATAAATAATATTTTTGGGATTTTTTGTGAAAATAAAATATTTTAACATTTTTGTGAATTATTAAAAAAAGAATCAACTCAAAATCATTAAAACTCAGAGAGAAATTAATTTTTGACTCAATTAAACAAAATCACAAAATTCAAATATTTGAATTTCTAAAAATGGCGCCAAGAACAGCTGAAGAACACGCGCGTGTTCTTGGTTTCTCAGATTTGCATTTTCTATCCAATCTCCATGAATACGTAATCATATCATGCAATCCACATATCATTATGCTCGCCTCAACCTCACGATCATGTCTATGTACTTTAATTTCATTTAAATTAAACATACAACAAGAAATCACGAAGAGACCTCAAGAACCCTAATTTCTGCATGAAGGCTAGGATTTTTGATACACGATTCAAACAATGCAATTAATTGAGGGAAAACATTCCATGCATGATTATGAACATATGGCCAAATTATTGTGCGAGGAAATATGCATAGATTGAGAGATGACCAAGTATGTGCTTACCTCCAAGTCGTGACAGCAAGTTCAAAGTGATTTTTGATTTGGAGGTGTTATAGATGAGTGGTGATGATCTAAACAACTTCCCTACACCCTATGGATTGTGTTTGGATGGTTGGACTTGATTGAAATTGGCTGGATCATTTTGTGGTACCTCAGCTGCACTTTGGTTAAAACCTTGAGCAACCAGCTGGTGATTTTGTGAAATTGATGTTTCAGAAGTAATCTAAGTGTTTGATCAGCTCATATGTGATGTATGTGAGGTGTGTGAGTGATTGGTTTGATTGGAATTGCTCTCAAACTCAAAACCCGATAGTGACTTGCCTTAGAAGGCAAGATTGGAGTGAAAGAAGAGATTTTAAGGAAAGCATCTATTAGATGGCTTTGGTGTACTCAAACTGACCACAATTGAGCTCTATTTATAGTAGAGCAAGTTTGTTTTGCAAGGAATAGTGAATGGCAGCTGGTAAGTAGGTTTGGCCAATGTTGTCCAATGAAAATCCAAGTCTCCTCTAGCCATTGACTAGAGGTTAGGGCACAGAGCTTTGGTTCCCTTGGTCTTGGATAAGTCTTGACTGATTTCAGATGAGAATGGCTCAGTCCATGCCACCTTGATGGTTTCATTGAATGCCTCATTCCAAATTTGAAGTTTTGTCCCTATTTTGGCCATTCTAGGTTCAACATGTTATTTCTTGTTCCATGGACTTTGGAGGCTTGGCTCAGTGATTGTCCCCTTTAGATTCAATCCTCTGAGGTGTCCAAGTGGATAGGAGCAATTGGATTTGGCTGATTTTGGCAAATCGACCAAAGTTACAAATTCTGCCTTGCCTTGACAGATTTCAGCAAGGCAACTTGGCAATGTTGTATCTCATGGTGTAGGTTGAATTTGGCAATGTTCTTGGCCATTTTGGAAAGCTCTTACATGATACAACAACTGTTTGAACAAGTTTGGTTTTGATCTCTTTTGATTCCAAGTGAAAAATCCCCCTACATTTGGCAAAAAGTGAGGCAGAATCTGACTTAGTGAAAATTTCACTAAGTGTTGGAAAAAGTGACATTTTCACTTTTCAGCCACTTTGATCACTCCATAACTCAAAATCCTTAATGAATTGGAATGACTTGTAGTTGAAGTTTTTGTAGGTGATAATGAGGGCTACAAATCCATATTTGGATGAGAAAAAATGGCCTTGTGGTTTAGGAGTTATGGTCCTCCAAAGTTGGTACCTTTGCCACTTTATTTTTAACTTAGAAAAATTTCTAAGTTTTATGGTTACCCCTTTTACAAGTTATCTCACTTTTCTTGATTTTTCTTGATGAATGATGATTCAAATCATACATTAACATCATTTTAGGGTTAAAAATCCATTTTGGTGAAAAATCTCAAAAAGTCAAAGTTGACTTTTGTGCACAGTTGACTTTTTATCAGATGAATTCCAAACTGTGCAATTCTTCAGGAAATCATGTCCTTGACCTAAATCAAACTTGATGGACATGTTCCATGGGTGTCATAGGGTATATTCAATCATGTATTAGGGTTTGGGAGCATGTCTTGGTCAAAAGTCAAAGTTACAGTTGACTTTTCTCTTAAAACCCTAATTGTGGTACAGATGAAATTGAGACTTGTTGCTCAAGCTTCTTGGATCAATCCATTGTTCCAAATGGATCAATATGGTATATTAGAGACCCTCAAATCATGTCTTGAGGTCTTGGCTCATGGTTTGTCCCAAAAGTCAACTTAGGGATGAATTAGGTCAAGAAACCCTAATTCCTGATTTTTTATGAATGCATCCCCTGAGGCAAAATTGACTTGATGCATGGGTTCATGAGGTTCCATGAAGTATATTAGGTCATGTTTTGGATCATTACCTTGTGCCCAGATGAAAATTTCCATCTGGAGGCCCTGGTCGACCAAAACCCTAATTTGGTGACACTATCGATCTTGAGACTTGATCCACCTAGAATGGAGCAGCCTTGTGCTTAATCCTTGAAGTGGGAGTCCTTTTTGATCCATTGTGGATATTTAAGAGATTAGACAAGTTGAAGATCATGTCATTTCTTGATTGATCCTTTGTCTAAGCACTCAGAGAGGGCTTGAAACCCTAGTTTTGATTGTATTTGATGCTCACCCATCTTTGGGGAGACTGATGAAGCATGATGGTTCATCCATATTGTGATGATGATTTTCACAATGATGGGAAATCTAAGTGGTCAAAATTTGGGGTATTACAACTGGGTAGCGGTTCATCGCAATCTTTCATTTTCAGATACATGACATCTTCGTCTGGGAAGTCAAATCCGACTGATTCCTGATCGTCAATCGGTTGATGAGCCAAATTATTGACTAAAATACTTCCTTTAACGACTTTTTGAGCATGGTACTCGATGTCGTATTCTGATAACAACATCTGCCAACGGGCAATCCTTCCCGTGAGAGCAGGTTTTTCAAAGACATACTTGATAGGATCCATTTCTGAGATTAACCAAGTAATGTGACGAATCATATACTAGCGAAGACGTTTGGCTGCCCAAGCCACAGCACAACGAGTTTTCTCAAGCATAGTGTACCGAGTCTCGCAGTCAGTGAATTTCTTGCTTAAATAGTAAATGGCAGACTCTTTCCTTCCGGTTTCGTATTGTTGGCCAAGTACACAGCCCATGGAATCTTCCAAGACTGTTAAGTAGATGATCAGTGGTCTTCCCTCCACTAGTGGTGATAGAATCGGTGGGTTCGATAGGTATTCGTTGATACTGTCGAAGGCGGTTTGGCAGTCTTCTATCCAAATGCAGTCCTGATTCTTTTTGAGTAATTTGAAGATTGGCGCGCATGTCGCAGACATGAGGAATATAAATCTGGAAATGTAATTCAAACGTCCCAGAAATCCCCTGACTTGTTTTTCAGTCTCTGGAGAAGGCATTTCTTGAATGGCCTTGACCTTGTCAGGATCAACCTCAATTCCTTTCTAGCTGACGATGAACCCTAAAAGTTTCCCTGAACGGACACTGAATGTCCACTTGGTGAGATTCAAGCGGAGTTTGAACTTTCTCAGACGCTCGAATAGTTTTGACAAGTGGGTCACATGCTCCTCTTCTGTCTCAGATTTGGAAATCATATCATCGACATATACCTCGATTTCCTTGTGTATCATGTCATGAAACAGAGTAGTCATGGCCCGTTGATAGGTTTCCCCGGCGTTCTTCAAACCGAACGGCATTACCTTGTAACAAAAGGTACCCCATGGGGTAATGAACGAAGTTTTCTCAATGTCTTTCGGTGCAATTTTGATTTGATTATAGCCCGAGAATCCATCCATGAAGGAGAAGACTTTGAACTTTACTTTACTGTCTACAATCATGTCAATGTGTGTTAAGGGAAAGTCATCCTTTGGACTTGCTTTGTTCAGGTCCCTGTAGTCTACACACATTCTGACCTTTCCGTCCTTTTTTGAAACTGGTACTATGTTGGATAGCCATTGAGGATATTCTGATGTGGCGAGGAAACCCGCGTCAATCTGTTTTTGTACTTCCTCTTTGATTTTGATGGCCATGTCTGGATGAGTCCTTCTTAGTCTTTGTTTTACCGGCGAACATTCTGATCTTAATGGTAGATGATGTTCCACGATGCTGGTATCCAACCCTGGCATATCCTGATAGGACCAAGCGAATACATCGGGAAACTCTTTGAGAAGCTTTATCAAACTTTCTTTAACAATCGGACTGAGTAGTATCCCAATCTTGATTTCCTTTCTCTCTTCTCCTGAACCTAAGTTGACCATTTCCAACGGCTCCTTGTGAGGTTCAATGGACCTTTCCTCTTGTCTGAGTAATCGGGATATCTCCTCTGGAATTTCTTCGTCATTTTCTTCTTTAGCCTCAAATACCAAGAATTCAAAGTTGGGAGAATGAATTGGATCGTATGTTTCAATGGGGTTTAAAGCAAGCAATTTGCATGACGTGATGATTTTGTTTTTAGAAGAGATAGAGAAAATGCAAGAGTGTGTGCAGTGTATTTTCTTTGGAAAACTGCTTGTTTTTATTATTTGAGTTTTTTTAGGATTACCATTTTCTGAAAAAGTGAAAAGAGAAAACAACAATAGATGCAAAAATTACAGAACGACGTTATTTTATTTATGATTTAGTCGATTCTTAAAACTACAGCCCTATAAAACAAAACTCTGTCGCTTTGGGCGAAGCGAAGAGGTACAATTACAGAAAGTGAGTCCTATCAAAACATCCGTTTCACCTGGGCAAGGTGAAAGGTTAAGATAAAGACGGCAATTACTTAGACTTCAGAAAAACTTTCGAAACATTGACTGCGACCCATTGGCAGCAAACCCATCGGTGAATCACAAAGTCTGGAACCTTCTTTCTTGGCTTTTCTTCAAAAATAACGCTGTCTTCTGGTGGAGCAAGATCATTAGAATCTGTCTCCCAGACAGAGTTGTCGTAGGAGGATTCCTCAGTTGTATCTTGCACAGTATTTGTACTCTCAGGTGGATCTCCCTATCCAGTTGGATGGATGTCTTCGAGCCTAATACAAGAGCTTTCCAGAGCGGTGTATTTGACCATGAAGTCGTATTTGCCACTTGGCTGTCCCAAAGTGTCCCACACTTCTTTGGAACTGGAGGAGTCATCCCTTTTGATGACGTTGACCTCGGGAAAAGCATAGTTGATGAACTCTAGTCCGACAATCTTTACAAATTCATCGTTGTACTGGATGATGTCTTAACGACCTGAGTGTTGATCCCATGCTTCTGTGGGGACGCAGGTATTCTTTTCGATGATGTTGAGCTGATAAACATCGTTGGGGTGATTCTCTTGCCCCGAGTCTCCTAGGTACGGCTGCCAGATAGGCAGGCCATCCATCGGGCCATAATAGTCGTGGTCAAAGTTGTCTTTCATCAGAGTATCCTCCTCTAATGAGTTGGGTGGAGCACGACATCCTTCTGGATCGCAGTCTCCGTATATCATTTTGACATCTGACCTTGGTATAAATCTCGGACTCTGTGCGGGATAGAAAAATGGCGTAGGCACCTCTTCCTGAGACATATAACCGTCCTCGTTAAGATAGGACTTCCACTCTTCATCTGTATCGGAGGAATCACCTTCGTTGATGGTATGTACTTCTTGAGACACTGGGTGAAGGAAACCTGCACTGTGGAAGAAATTCTGAATGGGATGAAGACTCTCATCGTTAGTAGCAGTCTGGGTACAGGTCGCGGAAAAACCAAGCGCCTTCTTTGCTTTGTTATCAGTAGGGATGACAAGATGTCCCCATCCTTTGGCGTTGTTACTTTTGATCGCTTCGAGAGCATCTTTGTACGAGAAAATTGAGGTTCCTCTTTCTGATTGATTGTCATTCCTCACCGAAAGCGCTTGGAACTGGGTTCCGATCACCTCCTCTGGTTCTACACAAGTGGATGGTGATAAGTTACTCACGATCAAGGCCTGTTCTCCGCAGACTATGACGAGTTGATCGTTCTTGACAAACTTCAGCTTCTGGTGAAGTGTCGAAGTGACTGCCCCTTCCTCGTTTATCCAAGGTCTCCCTAACAAACAACTGTATGTTGCCCGGATGTCCATGACCTGGAAAGTGACTTGGAAAGTGTGAGGACCGATAGTTATGGGATGGTCGACTTCGCCGATAACCGTTTTTTGGGATCCATCAAAGGCTTTGATGGTGACCTCACTGGCTCTCATCGGAGATCATCGATATGATAATCGCATCAATGTAGACATCGGCATTACATTTAGAGTTGATCCGGTGTCTACCAGTATGCTGGCTAATGCATCGTCCTGGTAGTTGACTGTAATATTGAGCGCCATATTATGATTTGGCCCCTCTTCCGGCAGTTCCTCATCACTGAAACCCAAATTGTTGCAGGAAGTGATGTTAGAAACGATGTTGTCGAATTTCCTGATCGACACATCTTGTTCCACAAAGGCCTGCTCTAAGACTTTCTATAGAGCTTCCTTGTGAGCTTCGGAACTGAGTAAAAGCGATAACATTGAAATTTTGGAAGGAGTTTGAAATAGTTGATCAACAATGTTGTATTCACTCTTTTGGATGAGCTTCATCATCTTATCGTTGTTCTTTGAAAGGTCGGGACCATTGGACTGACCGGCTGGTTGATCAGGAACTTCTGTTTGAGGTTCCTTTTCTTTGCTAGGTTCTCCAACTCCTCGGTTGAAGATTCGACCGCTCCGTGTTACTCGACTGATGTCTGCAATATTCACAACGGAGGGTGATGGAGTTTCCTTTCCATTCTTAATTGTTGTTGCACCGTATTTGTAAGGGATAGCCTTAGCTGATTCATACGGTAGTGGTCCCGGCAGATAGATAACTACATGAGCCTTCTGATTTTTCTGACCATCATAAGTAATTTCAATAAGTTCCTGGTGTAGGACGATTTTTGTGGTTTCGAATCACTATCGCTTTGGAACTACTATTCGATTCATTTTTTATCCTATTAAGCTGATTAAGGAAGGGAAATAGATGTCTCCAATTAACCCTGCTTACAAACCGAGGTTAAACAGTCAAAACTGTTGGTTTACAGATGCTATCAAAAGGGGATTCTTCTTTAGGGTTATTTACTTAAAAATAGTGTCTAGGCTATTGGTAATATGTTAGGTCTGATTCTTTTCGATTGATGTATGAAGGTACGGGATTTTGGGTTTTTAATTAGTATGCTCGCTAAGATTTTGCAATCTTATGCCTACGTATTCCCGAAACAGGGAAATCAGAGCGATCGTAGTTCCTCCTATTCTATGGGAGGAAAAAGGTGTTTTGGTGTCTAGTTCAAAACCCAAGATTGAAGCTAAAGGTGATTTGTATCTTGTTCAAAGCCCAAGATGTGAAGCTGAAGGGTTTTGACTGAGAGAGAGTTTGTCATCTCTAAGGAGGAATTGTTGATGTTTGTATGCTGTGAGCAAGGCACAACTTTGATGCTAAAAGGTTGATTGACTCAACCAGGGATTGCCTTATACAAAGCCTAAGAGAAGGCTAGAAGTTGACTTTTTCGAGGAAAATGTTCTTTCTGTCTTGTACAAAGCCCAAGATTGAGGCTAAAAGGGATCTTTGACTCGGTTGGGGAGATTTAGGTATCTTATACAAAGCCCAAGATGGAGGCTGAAATGAGTTTGGCTCAACAAGGGAGTGCTTTTGTGTGTCTTGTAAAAGTCCAAGACAGAGGCTAAAAGGGTTTGACTCAACAAGAGAGTACTTGAACAGGTGATTGACTCAACAAGAGAGTCTGAAGGTTGATTGACTCAACAAGATAGTCTTTTATACTCAACAAGAGAGTGTTTATATGTGTCTTGTACGAAGCCCAAGACGGAGGCTAAAAGTAGTTGAACTCAACAAGAGAGTCCTTTATACTCAACAAGAGAGTGTTTTTGCTGTCTCGTATGAAGCCCAAGATAGAGGCAAAATGTGGTTGACTCAACAAGAGAGTCTAAAAATGTCAGCTCCGCTGGGGAGAGTCATTTGTACAAAGCCCAAGACGAGGCTATCTTACCGCTGTAGATTCTGAAGATCCTAAAGCGGATCCAAATATGGGGAGCTCTCATAAGAGAGATCGGGGTTTCTTCCTATGTTTGGAAGGAACTTGAGAATGTCTTTGAGACTCAAGGGGTTTAGACTATCCAAGTCTAGAATTTTATCTATTGTACAATGCCCAAGAGGAGGCACAAGCATTAAGGGATGAGTATCAACCCTAAAATGGTCGGAGTTTCGACACTGGAAAGACTGCTCTATCAAAGGATGACTAAGTTCTGTCTTATACCTTTAAGAGGTCATTAGGGTCCTTGTATTAAGCCCAAGAGAAGGCATGAGAACTTCTAAGAAGCCGACAGGTCCTTGTACAACACCCAAGAGGAGGCGGGGATGCTTTTAGGAAGCTTGTGGGTCCCCAAACCAAGAGAAGTTCAAGACATGCTATTCACAGAGAATAGATCAAGCCAAGAAAGTTCGAGAATTTGGAAGAAACTCAAGAGATGCCATTCACGGAGAAAAGATCATCTCTGGGGAGTTAGAGTTTCTTTGACAATTTCTAAGGGTGACAGTCTAAGAAAGAGTTCACCGAGAATGCTGCCTTTCTCTTTGTTCCATATTATTTAACCCCAAGAGGAGGGAAGACTGTATCTGGTAATCCTTTGGGGGATCATGTTTTGTTTGTATTTAAGAGTGACCAACAGAGCTTTACCTAGTTCTAGACGTAGTTGCCAGGGAAAACTCTAAATAACTATACTAGTATATATACAGTTGATATATGACAAGTATATTAAAGGATGTGAAAGAAGACTTACAGTGAAGCAGCCCCACAATACAGTTATATACATATGAAAGCGATAAATGAAAGCGGATAAACACTTACCCATTGTAGAGCTTCCATGTTGTGTGGTTAGTTGTTCAACAAAGAAATTAAAGAAAGTTTTGATCACAACATATATACGAATTCAAAATCAAGGAGGAAGTATTTTGAACAGAGATCATGGCTTACAGCTCAGGGAAAGGCCCAAATTTTAACAGTGATTGCACTGTTGTTTTGAATTGTACGGGGACTTATACAAATGAATGAGGCCAAAAGAAAGGTCCTCTATACAAAGGGATGGGTCTTACACTCTCTCTAGAGGCCCAAAGGAATTTAAAGAAAATAAATGGGTCTTACAACACGAGGGTAGGCCCGGATGATTTGATTTTGAATTGGCGATCGCGCCGAGATTTTTCTTTTAACGCAGAGGGACTTATATAATGTCTGAGGCCCAAAAAGATTTTGGTTAAAAGGGGATTAGGTCTTACACTCTATTAGAGGCCCAAAGATTTATTTTTGTACAAGTTGTGGGGCTTACAGCTCAAGGAGAGGCCCAAGGATTTTTGTTAAAAACTGGCGATCGCGGTGAGATCTTTGAAAACACCGTGGGTCTAATACAATGACGGAGGCCCAAATTATTTTGGCTTAAAAGAGGGGTTGGGTCTTACACTCTATTAGAGGCCCAAAAGTATTTTAAAGAAAAGAAATGGGGCTTACAACACGAGGGGAGACCCAGATGATTTTCGTTTTGAAACGGCGATCACACCGAGATTTTTTAACGCAGAGGGACTTATACAATGTGTAGGCCCCAAAAGGTTTTCGTTAAAAATGGATTGGGTCTTACACTCTATTAGAGGCCCAAAAGTGTTTGAAAAATGATTGATGAAGATGGAATCAATCAAAACCCTAATTTCATCATTTTAAAAGTAAATTCTTAAAGAAAATCAATAAAAAATGATAAAATACCAAGTAAGCTTGAATAAATAACTTGTGATTTTTGTTTAAGGTTTGAAAAATATGGTTTTAATAACAAGATGAATTAAAACTCATTTGGTTTTGATTTTCAAGATGAATGTTCACTTTCAAAATGTTTAAAAACAATAAAAAATGAATTTATTCATAAAAATACCAACTATATTAAATAAATAATATAAAATTTATTTTTTTGTGGAATAAAATATTTCAACATTTTTGTGATTTTTTGCAAAAAGAACCAACCAAAAATAATTAAAATTGAGGGAGTTATTAATTTTCCAAGTTATTAAAAATAATATGAAAAATAATAAAAACATGAAAAAATGATAAAAAGAGGATCTGGGGCGAGGGGGATTCGAACCTCAGACCTCTTGTGTTCAGTGCATGCCCTCTACCACTGGGGTGGTGATACATCCGTGTATCAAACCCCAGCCACAAATATACAAGGCTTGCCATGTTTTTGGCCTGGCCAAGGCAAGGTTTTGGCCAAAAACGTGAAGCTTGTAACTTTCTCATTTCTCCATGAATTGGGACAAAATTTAGGTATATCCTACCTAGAATTTCACAAGGAATCCAATGGTGATGGTGGTTTTTTCAGATCATGCTCTTATTGAAAAACTCGATAGTGGTTTTGAAATAGGCCATGATTTGCATTTTCTGTGCTATCTATTGTTACATGAATGAATTACATGATGAACTGGCTCAAACACAACACATATAACATGTATAAGATGTGCATGATTAGTGGACTTCAAAGCAATGCATATTTCAAAGAGTTCAAGTTGAGATGCTTACCTCTTTAGGAGCTTTTTGGGCAATCTGTCAAGTCTTTGTTCCAAAAATGTTTTGATGCTTTGAACACCCTCAAATGATCCCTTGGAAGCTTTTAGGATGGTTGGAATCAGCTGGAAACTTCAGGAATGGAAACTAGCCCTTTCTTGCAAAAGGGGCAAAAGTGACCCAAAATAGCAACTCTCTCAAATGGTGTTCCAGATGTGGGGAACTATTTGGGACAGCTCAAGGATGATATTTGGAGTGTGTTTGAGGTTTTATCTAGTTTGAAAAGTGAATGAATCAAGACATGGCTTGAAAAATGCAAAAAAACCCTATTTTGAGGTTTTGAGAGGGGACTTTGTGATTTTGGTGTTACAGGTCACTTGTGAGAGTTTAGACAGCTTAGACATGACCTACTGGATGTGTTTGGATCATGAGCTGTGATGAAATTTCTCTCTAACTCAAAAACTCAGAGTTACCTTGCTAATGAGCACAAATGAGCTCTATTTATAGTAGAGCAAGTTTGTTTTGGCTGCAATAGTGAATGACAACTACGGCAGAAGTTTGGCAAATATTGATCAATAGGAATCCAAGTCTCCTCTAGCCATTGACTATAGGTTAGACCACAGGCTACTGGTTCCCTAGTTTAGAGATCAGTCTTGACTGAATTTAGTTGGCAATGGCTCAGTCCATGCCACCTTGGTGCATCCATTAAATGCTCCAAACCAAAATTGGAGTCTTGTCCCTCTTTTAGGCATTTCTAGGTTTGGCATGCTACTTTTGGTTCCAAGGACTTGGGAGGCTGATGGATCAGTATTTGTCCCTCCTTGGTCTCCCCCTGAGATATTCAGATGGATAAAATTGTTTGTCATTTGCAAATATTGCTCAAATCGAGCAAAATGCGCAAATCTGTCTTGTTATGACAGTTGCAGCAAGGCATGTTGCCACTGTCATAACTCTTAGCTCAGGTTGTGTTTGATGGGGTTCTTGGCCATTTTGGAAAGCTCTCATATGATACAACATATGTGTGATCATAGTTTGTTTTGATACTTTTTGGATCCAAGTGAAAAATGCCCCTACATTTTGGAAAAAGTGAAACAGATTCTGACTTAGTGAAAATTTCACTAAGTGTTGGAAAAAGTGACATTTCATGTTTTCAGCTATTTTGGTCCAACCATAACTCAAAATCCATGAGGAATTGGACTAAGGTGTAGTTGACACTTTTAAAGTATACCATGAGAGCTACAAATCCATTTTTGGATTAGCCCAAATGGTTGCTTGGATCTCAAATTATGATCCTTGGAAGTTGGTACCCTAGCCACTTTGTTCCATAACTTAGAAAAATTCTAAGTTTTTATGGTTACCCCTTTTACAAGTTATCCCAGTTTCTTTGATTTTTCTTGATGAATGATGATTCAAATCACACATTAACATCATTTTGGAGTCAAAGAGCCGTAATTATGAAAAATCTCAAAAAGTCAAAGTTTGACTTTTGTGCCCAGTTGACTTTTTATCAGATGAATTCCAAACTGTGAGATCCTCCATGAAATCAAGTCCTTGACCTAAATCAAACTTGATGGACATGTTCCATGGGTGTTATAGGGTGTATTGAATCATGTCCCAAGGTTTGGGGGCATGCCTGGGTTAGAAGTCAAAGGTACAGTTAACTTTTTCCTCAAAACCCTAATTGTGATCCTGATGAAATTGAAACTTGTTGATCAAGCTTCTTAGATCAATCCATTGTTGCAAATGGATCAATGTAGTGTGTTAGAGACCCTCAAATCAACTCCTGAGGTCTTGGCTCATGTTTTGTCCCAAAAGTCGACTTAGGGGTGTATTAGGTCAAAAAACCCTAATTCTTGATTTTTATTGTATGCATCCCCTGAGGAAAAATTGACTTAATGATTGGGTTCATGATGTCCCTTGGAGCATCTTAAGTTGTGCTTTGAAACATTGACTCATGCCCAGATGAAAATTTCCCTCTGGAGGCCCTGGTCTACCAAAACCCTAATTTGGTGACACTGACGATCTTGAGGCTTAATCCACTGGGAATGCTGCAACTTGTGCTTGATTCTTGATGTGGGAGTCCTCTTGATCCTTTTTGGGTGTTTTAGAGGTTTAGACAAGTGGAAGATCAGGTAATTCCTTGATTGATCCTTTGTCTTAGAGCTCTGAAAGGGCTTGAAACCATAAGTTTGATTGTAGTGGATGCTCACCCATCTTTGGGGAGACTAATGAGGCATGATGGTTTATCCATATTGTGATGATGATTTTTACAATGATGGGAATTCTTAGTGGTCAAAATTTGGGGTATGACACCTGGTTAGAAACTTTCGATTTGTCAAGTAAAGGGATAATGGCACAAACATATTTGGTCCTCTTATGATCAGAGATTACGACAACGTCCTTGATCTGATCAGCGAAATAGTCTGGCGTCCAGTTGATTGACCTAGAACTTGGACACGGTCGAATCTCTTTGTGATCCAATTGACTTTGAAGGGCTGCTCGCACAAGGTAACATCCTTGATTATCTTACAAGCAAACTCTACAGCGCTCATAGTTGTGTGGTGGCACCTGGCCACGTCCACTTTGTATGTAGTGTAACCTCACTAGATCTGTTTCCATTGATCGGACATCCTGACTTTGATGCCTAGTGGGGTTCCCATTAGTCATGCTAACTTGTTGTGTGTCTTCATCCATATAGATCGGAAGCCACCAATGTTTTAACAAGTGTTGCAAAGTTCTCTGAACGAGGGCATATCCTTGGTTATTCCCACGACACACCTTGTAGTTCTGATAATCACGCAAAGTCAGAAAACCGAGTTCGGATATGCACGAATATATTTTGGATGAGTATGAAGGAGAAAAATTCAGTTCTGAATATTTCACTTACAAACGCATACAACAAATTAATCACTTGCTTGATGTTTATTCCAATCCAATGAGGTTAATTGATAAACAATTAAAAGCACTGTGTTCGAATTTTGCTTGAAAACAAATTATCAAACACGTAGTGTGCGTAAACACACTATGTGCAGAATTTCTATGGAGAATAATGTGCAGCTGCTCCAGAACACAATTCAACGAATTGAATCGATTTAACCAAAAACAGTTTATCAGCGTACAATTATTCCACGACAGAAATTACGATAGTTTGCAACGTTACGAAATCGAACACTACTGAAATGTAAAAGAGTTAAGGGAAAGAAATAGAACACCCGAGATTTGATTAGGCAGTTCCCCAATCGTCCTCGCTTTGGGTACGTCTGCCCCCAACTCCGCAAAAGGAATTGAGATATATATATATATATATATATATATATATATATATATGTTGTTGTTACAAATTGTTTGTTACAAGAGAAAACTATGAACATACAAACCCCGAACGTCTTCGATCGTTGATGCAGAATTTTCTCTTCCCTTGATTCAAGATGAATCAAGTGCTCTGAATTTAGTTGATTCAATTACCGTCCCACGCTACTAAACCGAAAGAAAACTTCGTTCTTCAGTTACCTTCACTCGGTCAATTGAAATCTTCCAAGAATTCGAACCCAAACCTTCTTCTACGATCCTCTGATTACAGCTACTAAACCGAAACAGTTGCACCAATTTCCGGTTGCCCTCGCCCAGCCGAATCCCTGTAGAAAGAACAGTTTGTGCAAAAACCCCCAAAATCTCCTCGATTCTTAGAGGACAAACCCAACTGATTTGACTCAAGAAACACCTGCAAAACTCTCAACCCAGAAGATGAAGATCACACTTCCTAAATTCTGAACGTTATCACTTTTAACAATGGGCGACACAAACAAAGATGATTATGTGTGATTGTTTGTTTACACAATGAAGAAGATGAAGATGGAGAGAGAACTGACATATATTTTTCACGTTTCTTGTTCTATATGAAAAATGAAGACCCAAAACTATTTATATCAAAAAATATGACCAAGAGAAATAACAGAAAGTAACAGAAATGAAGTTAAGTGGAAAGGGCAAAAAACAAAGTCGTGCGTCGACCTGTGGACTTTATGCGTCGACGCATAAAATGTCAATTTTTGAGTTATCACCCACGGGTAAGCGCATGACCTTTTAGAGGTCAGCGCATGATTGCTGAGGTCGACGCATAAGGCAGATTTTTTTAAGAAAACTCAATTTTGAATTGTTTTTCACCAGACCAGAGTCAGACATACATGCTAGACACTATTAGATCACTTGTGAACATATATTTTTGGAAAGAATAAGATCTTATACATCTAGACACACGACCAACACGGACATGACCGACACGTGAAGTGATACCGCTCAAATTACAATCTAATGCATTTGTTGACATAATTAAAACAAGAAAGCTAGAAGGGTATCCCTCACATACTCCCCCTTTTTTATGATGGCAACACTTCCTTGATTGTTACGAAAGATGTAATTTGAGATGATCAATGCTCCCCCTGTCTTTAACACTTTAACGTTTCTGTAGCTTGTATGTAGTCATTCTTCTCCCCCTTTGACAACATCAAAAAGACGAGAGAACAGTGGTCAAAATAGCATATGAAAATATGTAGTGGATCATCAAATATTTGCCACAACAAAAACAATTACCAGTATCCACATATGATACCGCTAATGTAAACAAGTAATGATTAAATACGGAACAACGATATTAAAGCAAAACATTCACTTCATAAAGTTTGAAACATAACAGAAAGGTTCAACACATGTCAAAATAACAGAACGCAAACAACAAAACATAAATTCATGCACAACTAAACATGATGCCCTAAGATTTATGGTCTCCTCCCCCTGAATGGATACCCTCGTCCCCTGTGGTATTGCCTTGGTGGTGGAAACTCCTCTAGTTGAAGGTTGAGGTCAATCAAGGTGCTATTTAGGTTACCAAGGCTGTTGGCTAAATTTTGATTTTGCTGAGTCAGATTGGCATCCATTTGATTGAACCTTGTCATAGCAGCATTTGTAAAATTGTTGAAATTGGTGGCATGAGATGATAGTTGGTTAGACAGGTTGGTAAGCTGTTCTTGTTGAGTCAGGTATCGAGTTTCCTGCTGCGCTTGAAATTCTTGATGTTGCAGAGATAACTCAGTCAGTCTTGCCAAAATTTCATCATTGGATTGTGAATAATGCTAAGACGGTGGAGTTGGTGGAGCAGAATTTTCTGGAATCTACCATTCAGAGTCAGCATCATAGGATGGAGGAACATATGCAGCGCCAAGGTTGGTCCAGAAGTTTTGTTGATTCCACTGACCCCAGCCTTGATTGGCATAGGATTCTTCTGGTTAATATCCCATCCATGCCTCATTGTCTTCTTGATTGTCTTCTTCTTCCGGTGGATTGTCTTGCATGACAACGTCTTCCTGTATCACCACATTTTCATTATTACCAACATGACCTCCATTACCTTGACTTCCTTCATCCTCACTTGCTTCAAGATGGACAGGTTCAGGATGGGTAGTTCTTGATCTATAGATGAACCTTCGCTCACGTGAGTTCCAATAGTAACCCATCATGGACAAAGTTCTAGCCAGAAACTGTTGTTCAGCAGTAATGTGAATATGACAAATCTGTGGAATAGGAATGTCAAACTGATTCAGAAAATTTGCCACAGCAGATGCATATCCAAGTGCTAAAAACTTTCCAGAGCTGCGAGTTGTAAACATTCTAGAAGCAAAGTAGTAAGGCCAATTGATTTTAATCTTTTCCCTCAGGATGTAGATGAGATGCACCTCTGCTTGTTCAACTCTTGAGAGGCCTCCTTTCTTAGGCCTCAAGATGCGAGCAGCGATCCACTGAAGAATACATTCCTTAAATTTCAAGTGACCTGTGGTGACACACTTAGGAAATGCTTCACTTGCCACAAACTCAGCTGGATATGGTTCCCTCAACATTGAATTCAGAGCAGTTTTGAATTCATACCCCTGAACAAAGGTGTTATCAGTAACCTTTGGGAGATTTTCATCAGTTTTCAACACAAACAATGTAGACCATACATCGTTTGTCACCTAACATTCTGTATTATTCATAGAGAATTTAAATTCAGCTCCAGGAAATTGTCCTTTCAATCCACAATAGAACAACCTAGTCAAGTCTTCACTGTACTTGTCATCATATTCAACAAATTCATTCAGATTTTGAAAGTTGATGAGTTCAGAAATTTCAGGAATGTGAAAATCTTGACCCATCAACGGATAAAATCCATGTTGTCTAATAACAGCCCGTTTAGAAAATATTTCCGCAAACGGAGTGGCTAACCTTTCAGAAATTAAAGATTCAAACGTTACCCGTTGTGAGGATGAGCTTCTTGTTGGTCCTTGTTGTGATGTGGATCCTCTTCCTCCTCTTGTACCAGCATTTCTTCTGGAAGCCATTGTTGAAGAAGGGTTCAAGGAAGATTCTTAAACTTGATAGTTGCAGAGGTAGAAGAGAAGATGTGTGAAATCCTTTGAATGCCTTGCAGTAGATATATAGAGCCTTCCCCCTTTGCTAATTATTAGGGTTTTGATGAGGGTTTAGTGGAGATTTACTGAGATTAATGAGGTTTAGAGGAGTAGAATAGGGAGAGATTGACCACAAAAGCTAATTAGATGACATGCAATAATCATAGTTTAATGTGCAATGAAAAAACATAGGGAAGGTAAAGCATTTATAGGTCGGCGCACGCAACCCAGAAACATCAAGAAGTCTGAACGAATTCTTCATGCGTTGACCTGTAAACCTTGTGCGTCGGTGCATGCTACCTGAAAAATTTAAAATTACTTGACCATGTGGCTATGCGCTTACCCGTGAGTTTAATGGGTCAGCGCATGAAATCAGGCGTCGACGCATGGAAGTGAAAAAGTGAGATTTTTTGCAAAATTCTTGTTTCAAGCAGATAAATACACATATACACACAGAACCAAACATTCACATGAATGATAAGTGCTCAAAATGAAATAAACATCAAGATTAGAGTAAGTAACATGGCACAGAGTGTTGATTAACCTCTATAAGTTAGAACGATATTACCTTGAATCGTCATGACGGGGAGATCCCTCACATATGAATGAATTTCTTTTTGCATTGTTAGTAAAATAACACAAGCATATACATATATATATATGTGAAGATCATAATTCTAAAAGATGTCATGCACGATCCGAGATATCGAGAATGCCAAGTTCCCTACGGATATGAAAGAAAGGCTCTGTAGCTAATGGTTTTGTGAATATATCAGCAAGTTGATTCTTAGTGTCAACATGCTCAAAGATAACATCACCTTTCTCTACATGATCCCTAAGAAAATGATGGCGTATTTCGATATGCTTGGTGCGTGAATGTAGTACAGGGTTCTTAGTTAGATTAATCGCACTAGTGTTATCGCACAAAATTGGAATACGTTCAAGTTTTAAGTTGAAATTGAGTAATTGTTGTTTAATCCATAAGACTTGAGCACAACAACTACCGGCGGCAACATATTCCGCCTCGGCTGTTGACAAAGCAACGGAAACCTGTTTTTTGCTGTGCCAACTCACCAAGGAGTTTACGAAAAAGTGACACGTGCCACTAGTACTTTTCCTATCCAACTTGCACCCGGCAAAGTCGGAGTCGGAGTAGCCAACTAAAGAACAAGCACCTCCTTTGGAATACCACAGCCCATACTTTGGAGTACCAGATAGGTATCGAAGTATGCGCTTAACTTCCTTCAGGTGGGATTCCTTGGGATGTGCCTGATACCTTGCACACATGCATACACTAAACATTATATCGGGACGTGATGCGGTAAGATAAAGAAGAGATCCTATCATACCTCGGTACTTCTTTACCTCAACATCCTTACCCTTTTCGTCACGATCGAGGTTAGCACTAGTAGGCATAGGAGTATCTATTGCTTTGCAGTTCAGCATATCAAAACGTTTTAGTAACTCAAGACAATATTTCGTTTGACTCACGAATGTGCCCTCTTCAAGTTGTTTGATTTACAATCTGAGGAAATAGTTGAGCTCCCCCATCATGCTCATTTCAAACTCCCCCTGCATCAAACTAGAAAACTCCTTGACCAAGGTCATGTTAGTAGACCCAAATATAATATCGTCAACATAAATTTGTACCAAAATTAAGTGTTTTCCTTGACGTTTAATAAAGAGGGTTGTGTCAACCTTTCCTCTTGAATACCCTTGATCAAGTAGAAATTTGCTTAGACGTTCATACCAAGCCCTAGGGGCTTGTTTAAGTCCGTATAAAGCTCGCTTAAGTTTATAGACATGATCAGGATATTCATGTGATTCAAAACCTGGAGGTTGGGCAACATACACCTCTTCATTTATATACCCATTAAGGAATGCACTTTTAACATCCATTTGGAATAATTTAAAGTTCTTTGTGCAAGCGTAGGCAAGTAGAAGGCGTATGGCCTCGATTCGGGCAACCGGCGCATAAGTTTCCTCATAGTCGATTCCTTCCTCTTGGTTATAGCCTTGCGCTACAATCCTAGCTTTGTTATGCGTTATTACTCCATTTTCATCAAGTTTATTCCTAAACACCCATCGGGTGCCTATTACTCGATGATCTCGCGGAGGGGGGACAAGGTCCCAAACCTCATTTCTCCAGAATTGATTTAGTTCATCTTGCATTGATAGATACCAATGCTCATCAAGTAACGCTTCCTTAGAGTTTTTAGGTTCAACTTGGGAGACAAAAGCAGAGTAATAACAAAAGTTACTAAGTTTAGAGCGAGTAGTTACTCCCTTAGAGATATCACCGAGAATGTTGTCAATTGGATGGTCTTTTAAAGACTTCCAAGCTGGAGGAAGTTCATCTTCATTAGTATGATGATCATCCTCACTTTTCACTGGTTGGTGATCCTTTTCCTCCTCAATACGCACTGCTTCAGGCTGATCAATTCCCTTATCAGTGTCCTTGAGTATGTCTTCAGTAGGTACACCTACACCATGAAAAGAACTACCTTCTCCGACATTTCTCGGATAAGACTCGTCAAAAGAAACATGAACTGACTCTTCAACTACACGTAACCTTTTATTATAGATTCTATAAGCTTTACTTGACTGAGAGTATCTAAGAAAAATACCCTCGTCAGCCTTGGCATCAAATTTGCCGAGAGTCTCTTTTCCATTATTTAACACAAAACATTTGCAACCAAATACATGAAGGTGAGAGATATTTGGCTTACGCCCTTTTAAAAGCTCATACGGTGTCTTGTTTAGAATAGGCCGGATGAGCACCCTATTCAAAATGTAACAAGCCGTACTTATGGCGTCTGCCCAAAAGTATTTTGGTAATCCACTATCATTGATCATAGTCCTTCCAAGTGCTTCCAAAACTCTATTTTTACGTTCCACTACCCCATTTTGTTGAGGAGTACGTGGTGCGGAAAAATTATGATCAATTCCGTTGGAATCACAAAATGCTTCAAATAAATGATTTTCAAACTCGCCCCCATGATCACTTCTGATTGAACCAATGTTTGTGTTTAACTTGTTTTGAGATAACTTAGCAAATCGTTCAAAGGCTGAAAAAGTATCACTCTTATTTGCCAAGAAAATTGTCCAGCAAAACCTAGAAAAATCATCGACTATAACAAACCCATAGTAGTTACCACCTAGGCTTTTAACCCTAGATGGTCCAAAGAGATCCATATGGAGGAGCTCAAGAGGTCTCATAGTTGAAACAATGTTTTTAGATTTAAAAGAGATCCTTGTTTGCTTCCCTATTTGGCATGCATCGCAAAGATGATCCTTTGTAAATTTAATTTTGGGCAAACCGATGACTAGGTCTTTAGAGACAATTTTATTAAGCAAATCAAAATTGATATGAGCCAAGCGTCTATGCCACAACCATGAATCTTCATTCATAGTGACTAAACACTTGTCTCCATCCAATGATACCTCGTTTAAGTCTAGCATATAGACGTTATTCACCCTCAAGCCCTTAAACACATTCTTCTTGTCGCAATCTTCAACTACGCAACAATCCTTTGAAAAAGAGACTTTATAATTTTTGTCGCATAGTTGACTAATGCTTAAAAGGTTGTGTCTAAGGCCCTCCACAAGAAGTACATCAGAGATAGTAGTAGATGAGGGGTTACCTATACTACCTTTATCGAGAATCTGTCCCTTGTTGTTATCTCCGTAAGTGACAAACCCCTTTTTCTTCGCCACAAAGTCGATGAAAAGAGATATGTCTCCGGTCATATGTCTTGAGCAGCCACTATCTAGAACCCATCTTCTTTCGGTGGTCTCAAGACTTTGTACCTACAAAAATAATCAAGGGAGAGTAGGTACCCAATTCTCATTGGGTCCTTTATGGTAAGTGAAACCAATATTGCCCTTGGGCAGCCATTGATAAATGCCCTTTGGAACAAGATATCTCCGAAAGCGGCACTTAGCAATAGTATGACCGGGCTTACAACAATACAAGCAATCACGATTTGTTTGGAGTTTACCTTTTCTATCACTATCTCGAATCACATACGTGTATTTTTGATACGGATTATTCATTGTTTCACGATAATGTGATCGATCAATAGCAAACGTAATCTTAGGCATGAGAGCCTTGTCTAACTTGGCTTTGAGGGTTCTCACCTCTCTTTGCCAAATGT
Organism: Lathyrus tuberosus; assembly: GCA_022829125.1. Classification (NCBI taxonomy): domain Eukaryota; kingdom Viridiplantae; phylum Streptophyta; class Magnoliopsida; order Fabales; family Fabaceae; genus Lathyrus; species Lathyrus tuberosus. The sequence continues at coordinate 2,137,133 of JALAZF010000639.1, forward strand.
GACAAGTACCACAGCCCCCAAGGTCAAACCATGTATATTCATCCTTATCGAAATTAGTTTTTGATACATTCACCATAGAGTTTTTAAGATCTTCCAATTCCTTTTGGGAATCGGAAACCTTTTTCTCCAAATAGGAAAAAATCTTTTTATTCGAAGCTAAGCGTTGAAATGCTTCCTTAGCTTCGTGGTGTAATGTGTCAAAATCTCTTTTCAATTTAGCATGAGACATATTTTGACAGTTTTCATATTTAGAGTATTTTACCTCTTTTCCTTTGTTGTGACGTGCCATGAGACAAAGGTTGACGGATTCACTTTTGTCACTTGAGGAGTCATCTTTCTCCGACTCGTTATCGCTTTCCCAAGCGATGTACGCTCGTCGAGACTTGTTGGACTTTTTGTTTGAGCGACTCTTGTCTTTATCCTTATCTTTGTCTTTCTTTAGGGATGGACAATCCGGCTTGTAGTGCCCAGATTTTCCACAATTGTAGCACGTCCCCTTTACTTTGCCATTTTTATTTCCTTCACTTCTAGATTGCTTCTGGAACTTGACAAGATTTCTGTCCGAGTGCTGAATATCATTCTTGCGAATGTATCTATTGTATCTCTTCACAAATAAGCTCATATCATCACCGGATTCTTCATCTTTGTCATCTTTGGCTTCATCATCACTTAGCTCTTGATGTGTGGACTTTGAACAAGAAGCCTTAAGAGCTATCGACTTCTTTTCCGTATCTTTTGCCTTCTCTTTCTTTATACTCTTCTCATACTTATCCAAGCTAATGAGCACTTGCTCATGCTCATCGAGTTTACCAAAGAGTGTTGTGAGGTCTAATGTAGCAAGATCATTGGCCTCCTTGATAGCGGTAACCTTTGGTTGCCATTCCCTGCTAAGACACCTCAGAATTTTATTAGTAGAAACCTCATTTGGAATTGGTTTACCAAGGACATGCAATTTGTTGATAATGTGAGTGAATCGTTTTTGCATATCCGCAATGGTTTCCCCTTGCTTCATGTAAAACAAATCAAACTCTTGCGTAAGTGTATTAATACGAGCCAACTTAACATCATTTGTGCCTTCGTGAGCTACTTGTAAAGCATCCCACATGGCTTTGTCCGTTTCACAATGAGAGACTCTATAATACTCGTCAACTCCCAAGGAGGAGATGATCATATTACGAGCCTTCCAGTCATAACTGTACTTTTTCTCGTCCTCCTCATTCCATTGAGCTTTAGGTTTAGGAACGACAACGCCTTCCGCGTTAGTCATAGTAATTGCCATGGGACCGTTTAAAATAACGTTCCAAACCTTCCGATCTAAGGAATTAATATGAACGCGCATACAATCCTTCCAGTAGCTGTAGTTTTCACCTGTAAAAACTGGAGCTCTATTATAAGCCCCCTTAGGTTCGTTCGCCATGATCCAAGAAGTTTTACCGAAGCACCAGAATTAACCGGAGCTCGTGATAGCACTTGTTAGACGATGGCTATGGATCTAGAATGGGGGTTGAATAGATCCCTTGAGTTTTACACGCAAATGGACTACAAAATTCTGTTTTAAAATTTTGTTTAACGGAAGCCGCTGCTGGATAAATCGTCTACAACGAACCTTCTACCAAAAGGATCGGATATGCACGAATATATTTTGGATGAGTATGAAGGAGAAAAATTCAGTTCTGAATATTTCACTTACAAACGCAGACAACAAATTAATCACTTGCTTGATGTTTATTCCAATCCAATGAGGTTAATTGATAAACAATTAAAAGCACTGTGTTCGAATTTTGCTTGAAAACAAATTATCAAACACGTAGTGTGCGTAAACACACTATGTGCAGAATTTCTATGGCGAATAATGTGCAGCTGCTCCAGAACACAATTCAACGAATTGTATCGATTTAACCAAAAACAGTTTATCAGGGTACAATTATTCCACGACAGAAATTACGATAGTTTGCAGTGTTACGAAATCAAACACTACTGAAATCTAAAAGAGTTAAGGGAAAGAAAGAGAACACCCGAGATTTGATTAGGCAGTTCCCCAATCATCCTCGCTTTGGGTACGTCTGCCCCCAACTCCGCAAAAGGAATTGAGATATATATATATGTTGTTGTTGCAAATTGTTTGTTACAAGAGAAAACTATGAACATACAAACCCCGAACGTCTTCGATCGTTGATGCAGAATTTTCTCTTCCCTTGATTCAAGATGAATCAAGTGCTTCGAATTTGGTTGATTCAATTACCGTCCCACGCTACTAAACCGAAAGAAAACTTCGTTCTTCAGTTACCTTCACTCGGTCAATTGAAATCTTCCAAGAATTCGAACCCAAACCTTCTTCTACGATCCTCTGATTACAGCTACTAAACCGAAACAGTTGCGCCAATTTCCGGTTACCTTCGCCCAGTCGAATCCCTGTAGAAAGAACAGTTTGTGCAAAAACCCCTAAAATCTCCTCGATTCTTGGAGGACAAACCCAACTGATTTGATTCAAGAAACACCTGCCAAACTCTCAACCCAGAAGATGAAGATCACACTTCCTAAATTCTGAACGTTATCACTTCTAACAATGGGCAACACAAACAAAGATGATTATGTGTGATTGTTTGTTTACACAATGAAGAAGATGAAGATGAAGAGAGAACTGACATATATTTTTCACGTTTCTTGTTCTATATGAAAAATGAAGACCCAAAACTATTTATATCAAAAAATATGACCAAAAGAAATAACAGAAAGTAACAGAAACGAAGTTAAGTGGAAAGGGCAAAAAAAAAAGTCATGCGTCAACCTGTGGACTTTATGCGTCGACGCATAAAATGTCAATTTTTGAGTTATCACCCACGGGTAAGCGCATGACCTTTTTGAGGTCAGCGCATGATTGCTGAGGTCAACGCATAAGGCAGATTTTTTTAAGAAAACTCAATTTTGAATTGTTTTTCACCAGACCAGAGTCAGACATACATGCTAGACACTATTAGATCACTTGTGAACATATATTTTTGGAAAGAATAAGATCTTATACATCTAGACACACGACCAACACGGACATGACCGACACGTGAAGTGATATCGCTCAAATTACAATCTAATGCATTTGTTGACATCATTAAAACAAGAAAGCTAGAAGGGTATCCCTCACAACATGGACCCATAACAGAGGCAGAAGTCCTCCGTACTTAGCTCTGAAAGCATCGGGGTTGGTTATCATCCTTGCCAACCCTCTCAAATCCTCTAATTTTGGAACCTTGAAGGTGTACTTGTGAGTTTTCCTTCTACCAAAATCCATAACGCAATCCTTTTCTCTGATATTTGCAATCATTGTCTTAGTTTAATTTGAAAAAGAGAGAGTAGAAGAGAAAAAATTTCTTTTTTATTAATTTTTTTTTATGAATGCATGAATGCAGCACACAAAAACATAGAAAAAACATGGGGTCAAAGGTTCAGTGTCATAAAGTCAAGGCTCTACCCATCCCCAAAGGTTTTATACTGGTGATCTTTTGTACCTGTCCTCAAAATCATTGATCCCTCTTGGGATAACAACAGCAGGCTGGAATCACCCGAGCGAGCTAATGTATCCTAGAGTAATCTCCGATGAGGGTAGTATCACGTGACAACTATTTCTGATAGCTTCCGCACTACAAAATAGTAACATAGTTTCAATCTACTAAAATCATTAGCTTCTCAAATAACCCAATCGAACAATCTGCTTTCAACAACCGAAGTCGTATAGGCATTGAATCCGCAAAGGGCATCTCCACTGATTCGATGGTCGACCGAGACCTTTTATTTGGGAGTCACTCCTTGTAAGATTACCCGTCTAGTGCCATCACTTATCTTAGGTGTATACTCAATCTTTCCACATGCGGCATCACACGCATTCCCATTAGTAGAAAAATAAACATGGATATCAATTAGGAAAAGCAGTATATATATTTTTCCTATCATCCTAGACCTCTAGCCCTATGATCCTAACCGTCAATGACTCCCAGCAAAGTCGCCATTCACTATGGTACTTTCTAAACTCAAGGTATTCTACCTAAGAGATGGGAGAAGATGCTCCCACTGTGGTCGCCATTTTTTCTGTAGCTCGATTTTTGTGGTTTCGAATCACTATCGCTTTGGTACTACAGTTCGATTCATTTTTTATCCTGTTAAGCTGATTAAGGGAGGGAAATAGATGTCTCCAATTAACCCTGCTTACATACTGAGTTTAAACAACTGACTGTTAGTTTACACATGCTATCAAAATTGTGGGTCTCTCTTGAGGTTATTTGCTTAAGAATAGATGTTCATGAGGCTTTTGGGTAAGGTACTGGATCTAGTGTTTTTTTATTGATTGAGGTATGATGGTACTGGACCTAAAGTTTTTTTATTGGTATGCTCGCTAAGATTTCGCAATCTTATGCCTACGTATTCCCGTTTAAACGAAACAGGGAAATCAGAGCAATCGTAGTTCCTCCTATTCTAAGGAAGGAAAAAGATGTTTTGGTGTCTTGTTCAAAGCCCAAGATTGAAGCTAAAAGGTTTTTAGAGAGAATTTTTCATCTCTAAAGAGGGATTGTTGATTTTTGTGTGCCTTGATCAAAGCGCAAGGCTGACGCTAAAAGGTTAATTGACCCGGCTGGGGGATTTCTTTATAGAAAGCCTAAGAGGGGGCTGAAGGTTGACTTTTCTGGGGAAAATGTTCTATCTGTCTTGTACAAAGCCCAAGATTGAGGCTAAAAGGGATTTTTGACTCTATTGGGGAGGTTTATATGTGTCTTGTACAAAGCCTAAGATAGAGGCTGAAGAGAATTTGACTCAACAAGAGATTGTTTTTATGTGTCTTGTACAAAGCCCAAGACGGAGGCTAAAAGAGTTGACTCAACAAGAGAGTCTTGAAAAGGTGATTGACTCAACAAGAGAGTCTTGAAAAGTTGATTGACTCAACAAGAGAGTCTTTTATACTCAATAAGAGAGTGATTTGCTGTCTCGTACGAAGCCCGAGATTAAGGCTAAAAGGAGATTGACTCAACAAGAGAGTCTAAAAAGGTTAACTCCGCTGGGGAGAATCTTTGTACAAAGCCCAAGAGGAGGCTAACTATGTTAAGGAAAGATCATTATACAAAGCCTAAGAGGAGGCTATCTTCTGCTAGGGATTATTTAGATCCCTAGGCAGGTCCAAGTGGGGAGAGCTCTGATGAGAGAGGCCGGGTTTCTTCGAGAGATTTGTCCAGAGTGACCGGGGTGTTTTTCTATGTCTAAGAGGAACTTGAGAATTTCTTTGAGACTCAAGGGGCTTAGACTGTCCAAGTCTAGAGTTTTATCTTTTGTACAATGCCCAAGAGGAGGCACGGGCATTAAGGGATGAGAATCAACCCTAAAATGGTCGGAGTTTTGACGATGGAAAGACTGCTATATCAAAGGATGACTAAGTTCTGTCTTATACCTTTAAAAGGTCGTTAGGGTCCTTGTTCAAGTCCAAGAGAAGGCATGAGAACTTCTAAGAAGCCGAAGGGTCCTTGTATAACGCTCAAGAAATGCAATTCATAGAGAAGAGATCATTCCAGGAAAGTTCGAGGGTTTGGAAGAAACTCAAGAGATGCCATTCACGGTGAAAAGATCATCTCTGGGGAGTAGAGTTTCTTTGAAAATTTCTAGGGGTGACAGTCTGAGAAAAGGTTCACCTAGAATACTGCCTTTCTCTTTGTTCCATATTGTTTAACCCCAAGAGAAGGGAAGACTGTATTTGGAATCCTACGGGGGATCTAGTTTTGTTTGTATTTAAGAGTGACCAACATGGCTTTACCTAGTTCTAGACGTAGTTGCCGGGGAAAACTTTAAATAACTATACTAGTATATATGCAATTGATATATGACCAGTATTTAAAGAGGGTATGAAAGAAGACTAACCATGCGCAGCTTCCCACAATACAGTTATATATATGTGAAAGCAGTAAATGAAAGTGAGTAAACACTTACCCGTTGTAGAGCTTCCATGCTGTTTTGTTAGTTGTTCAACAAAGAAATTAAAGAAAGTTTTGATAACAACTATATATATTGAATCTAAATCACAAGGGAAGTTGTTTTGAAAAGATTTTTGGGGCTTACAGCTCAAGGAGAGGCCCAGGGTTATAATAGTGATCGTATCGTTTCATTTGAATTTGTGTAGGGACTTATACAAATGACTGAGGCCCAAAGAAAGGTTTTCTGTACAAAGGGATGGGTCTTACACTCTCTCAAGAGGCCCAAAGTGATTTTAAGAAAAAAAGACGGGGCTTACAACTCAAGGAGAGGCCTAATTTTTTTAAACTGGTGATCGCGCCGAGGTTTTTGGAAATACAGTGGGACTTATACAATAGTTGAGGCCCAAATTATTTTGGTTTTCAAAAAAGGGGTTGGGTCTTACACTCTATTAGAGGCCCAAGAATGTTTGAAAATGAATAAAGATGGGTCTTATAGCTCAAGGAGAAGCCCAATGGTTTTTTGCTAAAAAGGCGACGATCGCGCCTAATTTTTTGACGGTATCGGGACTTACACAAAGCTCTGAGGCCCAAAATGGTTTTGGTTAAAAGGGGATTGGGTCTTACACTCTATTAGAGGCCCATGAGTGTTTTGAAAAAGTTTATTTAGGGTGATTAAGATCAAAACCCTAAATTAATTTCAAAATGTATTTTAATTAAATAAAAAATTCAATTAAAATGAAAAATTATCAAACATGTATGCAAAACAAGTTGTGACCTTGGATTAATGTTTGAAAAATCTTGTTTTTATCCACAAAATGATTGGAAACCAATTAATTTTGGAAAATCAATAGAGAAAAAATATTTTAAATGTTTAAAAAACAAATAAAAATTAATTCTTTGTAAAAATATCAAGTTTATCAAATAAATAATATTTTTGGGAAACTTTTGTAAAATAAAATATTTTAACATTTTTGTGAATTATTAAAAAATGAATCAACTCAAATCTACTCGTTTTCACCTCACGATCATGTCTATGGTCTTTAATTTCATTTATTTTAAGCATGGAACAAGAACTCAAGACAAAACCTCAAGAACCCTAAATTTTGCATGAAGGCTGAGATTTTTGATACACAATTTATACAAGGCAATTAATAGAGGGGAAACATTCTATGCATGATTATGAACATTTGGCAAAAGTATTGTGCGAGGAAATTTTCATAGATTAAGAGATGACCAAGTTTGGGCTTACTTGAAGGTCGTGGCAGCAAGAGCAACTTGATTTTTGAGTTGGAGGTGTTACAGATGAGTTGTGATGATCTAAACAGCTTACCTACACCATATGGAATGTGTTTGAATGCTTGGAGTGATTGGAAATGGCCTGGAACAGGTTATGGTACCTCAACTGAAACTTGGTTAAAACCTTGAGCAATTGGCTGGTAATTTTGTGAAATTGGCGTTCCAGATGTTGTTTAAGTGTTTGGATCACTTCTATATGATGTTTATGAGGTGTGTGTGATTGGTTTGGTTGGAATGGCTCTCAAACTGAAAACCCAATAGTGACTTGCTTTGGAAGGCAATTTTGGAGTGAAAGAAGAGATTTTGAGGAAAACATCTGTTTGATGGCTTTGGTGTACTCAAACTGATCACAAATGTGCTCTATTTATAGTAGAGCAAGTTTGTTTTGCAAGGAATAGGGAATGGCAACTGGTACAGGTCTGTGGCCAATGTGATCACTTTGGAATCTCAAGTCTCCTCTAGCCATTGACTTGAGATTAGAGCACATGCCTATGGTTCTTTGATTCAAGGATAAGGCTTGACTGAAGTGTTCATCTATGCTCTGATACATGCCACCTCTAAGCATCCATTGAATGCTCCAAAACAAAATTGGAGTCTTGTGCCCTTTTTAGGCTTTTTAGGTTTGGCATGTTATTTGTAGTTCTAAAGACTTGGAAGGCTTATAGATCATTGTTGGTTCCTCCTTGGTCTCCCCCTGAGGTGTTCAGATGGATAAACTTATTTGTCATTTGTACAAATTGAGCAAATCGAGCCCTAATGCACAATCTGTCTTGCCAAGACAGTTTGCAGCAAGGCATATTGCCATTATCATAACTTCTAGCTCAAATGGGATTTGATGGAGTTCTTGGTCCTTTTGGAAAGCTCTCATGTGATACAACACATGTGTGATCATAGTTTATTTTGACACTTTTTGGATCCAAGTGAAAAATCCCCCTACATTTTGAAAAAAGTGAAACAGATTCTGACTTATTGAAAATTTCACTAAGTGTTGGAAAAGTGGCATTTTCATGTTTTTGTCATTTTGATCATTCCATAACTTGAAATCCATGAGGAATTGGAATGAGGTGTAGTTGACACTTTTAAAGTATGCCATGAGAGCTACAAATCCATCTTTGGATCAGCCAAAATGGTTGATTGGATCTCAAATTATGATCCTTGGAAGTTGGTACCCTAGCCACTTTGTTCCATAACTTAAAAAAATTCTAAATTTTTTATGGTTACCTCTTTTACAAGTTATCCCACTTTCTTTGATTTTCCTTGATGAATGATGATTCAAATCACACATTAACATCATTTTAGGGTCAAGGAACCATAATTGTGAAAAATCTCAAAAAGTCAAAGTTGACTTTTGTGCACAGTTGACTTTTTACCAGATGAATTCCAAAATGTGTGATCCTCTATGAAATCAAGTCCTTGACCTAAATCAAACTTGATGGGTATGTTCCATAGGTGTTATAGGGTGTATTGAATCATGTCACAAGGTTTGGGAGCATGTCTGAGTTAAAAGTCAAAGATGCAGTTGACTTTTCCCTCAAAACCCTAACTGTGGTCCTGATGAAATTGAAACTTGTGAACCAAGCTTCCTGGATAAATCCATTATTTAAAATGGATAAATATGGTGTGTTAGAGACCCTCAAATTATTCCTTGAGGTCTTGGCTCATGTTTTGTCCCAAAAGTCAACTTAGGGGTGAATTAGGTCAAGAAACCCTAATTCCTAATTTTTGATGAATGCTTCCCCTGAAGCAAAATTGACTTGATGATTGGGTTCATGATGTCCCTTGGAGCATCTTAAGTTATTCTTTGAAGCAATGGCTCATGCCCAGAGGAAAATTTCTATCTGGAGGCTCTGGTCGACCAAAACCCTAATTTGGTGACACTGGCGATCTCGAGGCTTAATCCACTTGGAATGTTGCAACCACTACTACAAAACGCGCAAACAACAACGCCAGGCTTACAATGGATTACCTATACACCGTTGCAGTAGATGCGCGCTTTTTTTTTAATCTCGTTAAAAGGCTTTTAATGACGGTTAATATTCAAACCGTGGTGAAATGTGAGGCCTTTCACGACGGGTATGTTTTCAACCGTCATTATAGGTAGCGCATGGTCATGGGTTCAATTCCCAGCACCAACATTTATGGTTTTTTACATATTATTTCCAAATGCCCACATCCTTTCACCATTGGTATGTTTTCAACCGTCATTATAGCCAATAATTTAGTTTTAGGTCTTGCACTTCAAAAAATCGGTTTTAGGGAAAATCGTCTCCTTTTTTAGATCTGTTTCGTGCATTTGAAGCAGAAAAATCGTTCGGTTATTAGTCCCTTACTCTAAAAGAGTTACGGGACTTCACCCTCAAAACCCCAAATTCATCTTTTTTCTATTTTTAATGAATTTTTTACTGTTTTCATAGTCTCAAAAAATTCTAAAAAAATTCTCAAAATTCTTATTTTACCTAATTAGATTAAATTTCGTGTTTTTATATTTTTCTGAATTTATTTTAATCATTTTTTCCTATTTTTTCAAAATGCTGACAGACCTTTCACAACGGGTATTTAAACCAACCGTTGTAATAGGTAGCTTTTTTTACTTATTTTTTCAAAATGATTACAGACCTTTCACCACGGGTAATTTAAACCAACCGTCGTTAAATGTAGCGTCTTGTCATGGGTTCAAGTCCCAGCACCAGCATTTTTGGTTTTTTACTTATTTTTTCAATTCTCATTACCAACATTATAGGTGGCGCGCATATTGAGTTTATTCACTATCCTTAAACAAATCTTGATCGTCCATTTAGTGATTATCAACGGCCAAGACACTACTATTAGTGATCCGCGTGAAACCTAAAACTCAGACAAACTACATCTTTTACCTCCAAACATCATCTTTCAGTTACGATACTCTATTTCTCCACTAAACCAAATTTCAGAACAAATTTCAGAACTCGAGTTAGCAATGTTAGTTATTGGTGTTCTTTTTTAATTATTTTTGTTCTTGTTATTATTTTTTATTATTGTTGTTCTTGTTGTTATTATTGTTATTATTGTTGTTGTTTTTGTTGATGTTGTTGTTCTTGTTGTTATTATTGTTATTATTGTTGTTGTTCTTGTTGTTATTATTGTTATTATTGTTGTTGTTGTTGTTGTTCTTCTTCTTCTTCTTCTTCTTCTTCTTGTTCTGATTCTTTTTCTTGTTCTTGTTCTTGTTCTTGTTCGTGCTGTTGTTGTTGTTGTTGTTGTTGTTGTTCTTATTGTTGTTCTTGATGTTCTTACTGTTGTTCTTGTTCTTATTGTTGTTCTTGTTCTTATTGTTGTTCTTAATGTTCTTGCTGTTGTTCTTGTTCTAATGCTGCAATTTTTTTTATTTTATTAAAAGACATACAACAACGGTTTTTTTAAAATAACCGTCATTATAGGTAGTTCTAATGCTATATTTTTTTTATTTTATTAAAAGACATACAACAACGGGTATTTAAAATAACCGTCATTATAGGTAGCGCATTTTCCATTTTATTACAACGGTTACTGGGCCGTCATTGTACGTACCGCATATACAACAACACTCTACATAACAACGCCTTCGCCCCCGTCATTATATGTCATTTCTAACCGTTGTTAAATGGGTTTTTTGTAGTAGTGAACCTTGTGCTTGATTATTGATGTGGGAGTCCTCTTGATCCTTTGTGGGTGTTTGAGAGGTTAGACAAGTTGAAGATCATGTCACTTCTTGATTGATCCTTTGTCTAAGTGTTCTGAGAGGGCTCAAAACCCTAATTCTGATTGTAGTGTGTGCTCAACAATCATTGAGGAGGTTGATGAGGCACGAAAGTACATTCATATTGTGATGATAATTTGCACAATGATGAGAAATCTTAGTGGTCAAAATTTGGGGTATGACAAGAAGCTACTGACTAAGATGAGAAAGACTTCAGATTTTGTAGAACTGTATCCACAGAAGTCCTGAGAATGTCCCATTTAGCTGCATATGCTATGTGATCAGATACAATGAGCCTCTTAGCAACTAGATTCTAAATTCTATCAAAGATAACAGTCATAAACTCTTCTATTTGGTATTTGATAAGAGGTGTTATGTTTAGGTTTATTATGGAGTGAGGATTAGAGGAACTAGGTAGATCTAACATGGCAGATTTTGACGCAACATCTGCTTCCTTAGAATGTGAGAGGTGATGTTCAGATGGTTGAGTTTGTTGGTCAAGGTATGTTTCTAGTACTGCTTGGTCTTTTATGGTTTCTGGTTGAGGTTGGTTTTGAGAGACTTGTTCAAGCTCATTTTGAGTTTCAATGTCAGGTTAAGGTTGAACAAGATATGGTTGAGGTTCAGGTATGGTTTAGGTTGGGATTTCTTGTTCAGGTTCAGTTTGGGTTTGGGGTTCTGGTATAGACTGGTCTTGGATTACTTGTTTAGTTTAACATGGAACTTGAATTTCAGACTAAATAAGGTTTATTATGTTAGGTTTGACAGAGGGTGTGGTTTCAAGAGAAATGGCTTGGAGAGGTATGGCTTTAAGATGACTTAAGTATTATTCATCAGAATAAAAACTTGAGAATGAGCTTGAAGATATAGCACTAGAAACCTCAATGGGGGATTCAAGCATAATGTTTATGGGTTAGGGTTGTTAAGAATCAGAGCCATATGCTAGCTGCTTTTGTTCAGAAGGTAACTCACTAGCTAGGTGACTTGTTAGATTCTCTAAGGCAAATGCCCCAGGGATAATTTATGATTCTAAGGTTGGTTTTAGAGAGGGAATGATACAACTTATATATAGGATTTGGTTAATTTGGGTTGATGATGTGTGTTTTGATGATGGTGTGGCAGATTAAGGTGGTTTTGGAGTTGGTGATTTGGTCATAAGAGGGAAACTAGAAGATTATAAGACATTATCAGAGAGAGAATTCAAAGGAATATCTAATTGAATAGTCTCTAGAGCATATGGCTTGCTCTTCTTCCACAATAGTTTTAAGAGCTTGAGCAATATCTTGTTCTGACACAAGAGAAGTTTTAACATCAGAAGGACCCTTAACCTCCTTCTCCACCGCTTCTGCTTCAACTTCAGTGTCCACTTGCTTCAACAGAACTTTAATAATAAAAGGTTGTTCCATAGCCTGATTGAGCAAAGCATTTGCTATCAATTTGGCCCCTTCTCTCACAAACTTGTCCTCTTGAGAAGAGGTTGTTCATTTTTATCTTCATCGTCATCTTCTTGCAGCACCATCTTCCTAAACTTCTTCTTCTTCACAAACACATCCAGATTAGAAGTGGTTTTTTTCTGAGGAGTTTTGCCAATGGCTCCACTCCTTGTTTTGGTAGGCCTCAAGACAATTGTAGGGGCTAATTTTTGTACTTCCTTTTAATCTTCTATCTGATGTACAACCTTCTTCTTAGGTGGCTTCTAAACAACCTTTTCGGATTCAGAAAAAGAATACTTCCTTTTTCTTGAAGGTTTATACACATTGCCTTCTAGTGTTTCTGGAATGTCATTCATGGTCAAAATGACTCCATCTTATTCCCTAGAAACCTTAATGTATTCCTAAATAACCTTTAGGATTGTGTACCTTAGAGATGGTTGGTAAGTCATCAATGTATGCAGTCTTTACATTCCTGGTTCTGATGCCAGCTGCAGGTTGCACAACATCTCTCTTCTTGATAATATGAATATTCCCCCAACAAAACAATTGAGAGAATATTCCCATATGTTTCCTCCATATCTTATGTAGCACCAAAAATCATCAAAGTCTCAATCATCCTACTCTGATGAAAAAATTCATAAAGAAGCCTTGCATAAGGAACATTCTTCTTATCATGTTTTGTGCTTTACTTGATATCTTCCAACATATGGTTGAAGATGTAAGTCAAAAGGTTAATAAAGTGTTTGTGATCCCAAGGGATTTGATCAGTTCTCCCTTCTCATGGAATCAAACAACTAATCAAGATTTTGAACAAAAGTATGTACTCAATCCCTATGTTCTTCACTTTTCCAAAATCATTAAACTTGAGAAACAGATGTTGCTTGAGCACTCTTGATTCTGAGCTGTTGTCTTTAGTGTTCAAAACCCACCTCCCTTTGTTGTCCATTCCCAGAAGCTTGGCAATGTGACTCTGAGTGATAGTCATAGATATCATCATCATAACATATCTTATCTCTACCTCCTTGAATTCTTTCAGACCCATTTCTGCCCTTGACATCCCTTTGAGATTTCTATTCTCAACAATCTTCTGATTCTCTTCAAGAGCAGTAACACCTTCATCATAAACTTCAGCCCTAACCCAAAAATCCTTAACCGTGTAGGGAAATGTTGGATCATTGAGCATATCAAAGTATTTCATCCAACCTTGAGCTTTGAAATAAGCTTTTCAATGGATACCCATTAACCCTAAATACTCAAAGTCAATAACCTGTTCAATGATTAACTTAAGATCCTCCTATATGAGCTTTAAAGTTCTAGGCTTGATTTGAAGATTCTTTCCAGAATCTATCACCATTGGAGCTTGACTTGAATTATATGCCATTTAAATCGAGTTTAGGGTTCTAGAGAGGTTTAGATAAAAATGGGCGTTTTTATGAGGAGGCTTGAGAACAAAATTGCGGGAAGTGAAGTGAGAGAGAGTGTGTGCAATACTGAAACGATAAGTGCCTTGAGTGTAAAAAAAATTATTTTAAGAAAAATAAAAGTTAATGACAAATGGGTGTGTGACACCGTATTTAAATATAAATTCATCATTACCTAGCATTTATTACCTAACAACTCATAAACCATGTGTCAGAAGACCTTTCAAATTCGTGACACATCAGTGGACAGGTGTTAAGAAAAACTTTACCACTTATACGCTACAAGAGGAAACTAGTCATTTTCTAAGCATCATAAGATGAGTTGCTTCAGAGGTTACTATTTATCAGAAGCTAGTTCAAAGCTTTTGATCACAATAGCTTCTGATAATCATCAGACTCTAATCCTCCATTCAGAAGCAAGCACTAACCTTTTACAAAATACATGTTCAAATTCTTTTTAATAAAATCAAATCTTTCAATAGTAAGTGGCTTGGTAAATATATATTAGTCCATTGATGATCATTATCAATGAAATGTATATCTATCACACCCTTCTGAACATAATCTCCACTAAAATGATGTTTTATCTCTATGCGTTGGTTCTAGAATGTTGAGTAGGATTTTATAAACAGATATCAACAATATTGTCATAGAAAATATGAATATATCTTCCACTTATATGATAATCTTCCAACTGATATTTCATCCAGAGTAGTTGTGTGCAACAACTTGCTGCTGAGATGTATTATGCTTCTTTTGTAGACAAAGCAATAGTTGCTTGTCTTTTACTAGCCCGGGATATAAGGTTTTCACTTATGATATGACTGTTTCCACTAGTGGATTTTCTCTCATTTCTATCCCCATCATAGTCAGCATCATAAAATCAAACTAGCTTATAATATAGGGATTTTTATAAAGTAACCCTAGATTTGATGTTCCCTTCTGATACATAAAGATCCTCTTAACAGATGTTAAGTGATCTCTCGGGTCTGACTGATATCTTGCACATAGGCAGACACTGTACAAAATATCTGGTCTAGAATCTGTTAAATAAAGTAAGGAGTCAATCATGCCTATCTATAGCTTATGATGAACCTTGGTGTTTATTTACTCTTTGCTCAGAATGTAGGTTGGATGCATAAGAGTTGTCATGATTTTGTAATCATCTAGCTTGAACTTCTTCAAAATCTCCTTAGTATATTTTGTCTGATGAACATAGACCTCATCCTTGCATTATTTAATTTGAAAACCAAGGAAGAACTTCAGCTCTCCCATTATACCCATCTCAAACTCAGTCTTCATTGACTTTGAAAATTCTTGGCAAAAGAAAGCCTTAGTAGAATCAAAGATAATATCATCCACATATACTTGGACAATTAAGATATCATGTTTTAATGTCTTTCTAAAAAGTATAGTGTCTACTTTCCCTTTTTGAAAATTATTTTCTAATAGAAAATTACTCAGTTTTTCATACCATGCTCCGGGAGCTTGTATAAGTCCATATAGTGATTTCTTAAGTTTGAAAACATGATATGGGTGGACTGAATCCTCAAACCCAAGTGGTCATTTGACATAAACTTCTTCAGTAATAAATCCATTTAAAAATTCACTCTTAAAATCCATTTGGTATAAAATAATATTATGATTAATAACATAGGAGAGAAGTAATCTGATTGCCACTAACCTTGCAATAGGTGCAAAGGTTTTAGAGAAATCTATACCTTCTTCTGACTATAACCTTGAGCCACAAGTCTAGATTTATTTCTTACCACTTCTTCTTGCTCGTTAAACTTGTTTTTAAATACCCATTTTATTTCAATAATTTTCTTCTGATAAGGTTTGCGTACAGATCCCAGACATCATTCATTTGGAACTGATTCATCTCTTCTTGCATTGCCACAATCCATCCATCATCAGAAAGTGCTTCATCAATAGAAGTATGCTCATTCATGGAGAATAGTCCTCACGTTGAGTGTTCTTCTCTAAAGTAAGTCCATGTCTTTCTAGGACTATCTTTATTTCCAAAAATTAACTCTTTTGGATGTGAAGACTTGTACTTGAAGGTCTTCTGGGATTCTGGCGTGTCTAGGGAGCCATCTTGAGCTTCTTTAGAATCTTCTTCAATTAGATGAGCTTATGAGGTTGGATCCTCTTCTAAACCATCAACTTTTAAAGTTTTGATAGCCTATGAACATCCAACTTCTAATGGATTATTAGCTTCTGAACTTCTAGCTTCTAGAGCTCTAGCTTCTAATGTGTCTTCAGACACAAAGATTTCTAAAAAAATTTGAACTAGCTCTAACATTTTACCACCTGGATCTTTGTCGTCAAATTTAATTTGTACTGACTCTTCAACCATTTTGGTTTCAGAGTCATACACCATGTATGCCTTTGAGTGTTCAGAGTATCCTAAAAAGACACCCTTTTGAGTTTTGGCATCAAATTTCTTTAAATAGACTTTATTGTTCAGAATGTATCATGTACATCCAAATTGATGAAATTAAAAAATGATTGACTTTATTCCTTTGAACAACTCATTTGAAGTTTTGTTCAGATTAGGTCTAATATAGATTAAATTTTGAACATAACATGTGGAATTAACAACTTCTTCCCACGAGTACTTAGGTAAATTATTTTCATGGATCATAGTTCTTTCCATTTTATGTAAAGATTTGTTATTTCTCTCTACAACTGCATTTTGCTATGGAGTTCTAGGAGAAGAGAACTCATGGAGAATCCAGATTTTTCACAAAAAGTTTCAAATAGCTCATTTTTAAATTCTCCTCCATGATCACTTCTTTTAAATTTTTTTATACCTTTTCATTTTGTACTTGTATGCAGAAGATGATGAACACATCATATGATTCATCCTTTGTTATATGGAATTTAACACAAGTCCATATGCTATAGTCGTCAATAATGACTAATCAATATTTCTTCCCATTGATTGATACAATACCAGTTGGACCAAACAAATCAATGTGAAGCATGTCTAAGGGTCTTGAAGTGGCGATAATGTTCTTAGTTTTATAATAAGTGTTATTAATTTTCCCAACTTGGCATACTCCAGAAATAGCATATGAGTGATAAAGTTATGGTAATCCTTTAACATGTTTTAACTTGCAAAGTTTAGAGATTAATCTCCCGTTAACATGATCTAACCTTCTGTGTCGGAGCCACTTTTCATCACTCACTGAAAGAAGGAGAAATACCTTCTGATCAACCAATTCAAAAAAAATCACTTTATAAACAATGTCTTTCCTCCTACCTTTGAACATCATGGACTTGCTAGACTCATTCATGACTACATAATTGTTTACATTAAACATGGCTTCATAACCACTGTTACAAAATTGACTAATGCTTAGTAGTTTATGTTTTAGTCCATCTACTAATCAAACATTATTGATAAAGATAGATGAATTACCAATAGTACCCATACCAATAATCTTTCCTTTCTAGTTTCATCCAAATTCCACAATTCCTCCCTCTTTTAAAGTTAGGGTTTGGAACATATGCTCTTATCCTATCGTATGTCGTGAGCATCCATTGTCTAGGTACTAGGAATGGTTCCTTACTTCTCCCTTGAAGCATATTTGTAGCAAAAAAAAAACAAATTTAGGTACCCATAGTCTTATGGGTCCTTTGGGGTTAGTTGTGACAGGTTTCTTCTTACCTTATACCTTAGCTCTCATATAGTAATTCTTAGGATCATTCAAGGCTTTTGATTTAAAAATTTGTTGTCTTGAATGGATCTTGGCCTTTGATTCTGAACCTTTCAAAACCTTATTTCTTGATGTCTTAGGTTCTGGTTTCTTCAGAACCTTTGACTTTAGAGTCTTAGGTTCTGGTTTCTTCAGAACCTTTGACTTTAGAGTCTTAGGTTCTGGTTTCTTCAGAACCCTTGACTTTAGAGTCTCAGATTCTAGTTTATTCAGAACCCTTGTCTCAAAGGTTTTAGGCTATTACTGGTTCATAACCTTTGCATTATAAGCAACAGGTACAAAATAAAGTTCGAGCCTTTTCTGAGCAGACCTTGAAGAAAAAGGATATGTTGGTTTAATCAAGGTATCAAACCTTGGATTAAAATGTTTTTGAGAATAACGAAGACCTTCTCCTTTGCTTTTACTTACACCATAAATTATGGATGCATGTTTAGTTCTATTAAAGCAAATTATGATAAACTCTTGAAGAACCGTTTCATGCTCATTAAGGAGTTTATCAGAAACTTCTTTTAATAGAGCAATACGGTCTTTTTATAATGCTTCATTTTTGTCTTTTTGAGGATTTCAACCCATCTTTCAAAATATCATATTGCTTTTTCAATATTTTCATGTGTTTGGCTTTTTCTTGACAACGACCCATATGGTCTTGAATGAAAGTAATTAAATTAGAAACAGATAGTTTAGAAAATTCTTTATCCTCTTCTTCAGAGTATGAACCAGAATTTGAGTCATATTCAGTTTTAAAAGATGTAAGAGCCATCGAATCTAGACTGGCTTATTCTTCATCTTTTTTAGAGTCTTCTTCACTGTCAAGCTCATCCCATGTTTCCATGAGACTATTCTTGAACTTCTTTCAGAAGTTATCCTTTTGATAGCTTCTTTTCTTTGACTTGTCCTTTTGCACCTCTGGACAATTAATAATGAAATGGCCAGGCTTCTTGTAGTTGAAGAATCCCTTTTGATCATCTTTCTTTTCTCTAGAGCTTGATCCTTTAAAGCCACTACTTCTACTAGAGAATATTTTGTTCTTCTTAGCCAGATACTAAAACCTTTTGATGATAAAAGCCATAACCTCATCATCTGAATCTTCTTCAAAACCTTCTACATGACAAGCTTCTTCAGACTCCCAGACTTGAGGAGCCTTAGCATATTTGGCAACAAATTTTAAAGCAAAAGGCTTTAATTGCTTGGCAGGTTCATCTCCATTGAGCTTCATCTCATGACTCTGCTGGAGGTTGCTTATCAGGCTTTCAAGACTTAATGTGTTTAAATCTTTGGCTTCCTGGATAGTTGTTACCTTAGGTCTGTATCTGATAAGAAGACTTCTAAGAATCTTCTTGACATGATCAGAGATAGTATAACTCTTGTTTAGAACATGAAGTCCAGATATAAGAACTTGAAACCATGAGAACATGGTTTCAATGTCGTCATCCTCCTTCATTTTGAATAACTCATAATATTAAACTAGAAGGTTGGCATTTGCTTCCTTAACTTGTAGATTCCCTTCATATGTAGCACATAGGAATTCAAAAATGGTTTTAACAGTAGATTTATCAATAATCTTGATGTACTATGAGTAAGGTAGAGCATAAACCAAAATTCCTCTAACATTATAATGTTTTCTATAAGTATTTTTCTGAGCAGGTGTGAGCATTTGTCTATTAATTACCATTCCTACTGCATTAAATGGAATATCAATGCTATCTTTAAAAATATCCCATAGCTCATCATCAAGACCTATGTCATGAGTTTCATCTTGCTTTTCCACCATTCAAACTCAGTAGAGTCTCCATTGAAATTTGGAGGCCTAGTTGAATAATTATTCTTTTTTGAAATGACATTATCATGATTAGTAGCAGACATGGATTAGGAGTACCACAATCAGACTAAGAAAATCTATACATGATTCAATATGTTTTTCTCAGTATCTTTTTTGTACCATAGTTAAGTGATTAGCACAGACCGTGCTCAGACACAAACTGAAGGTGAGAAAAGCACAAGAAGAGGGGTTGGACTTTTTCTTTCTTTTTAAAGCTCTTGTCAAATTATAAACACAAAGTATAGAATCTGAATGAAATTCTAGCACAGATATCAGATGTCCTATACGGATGTTGAGACACTAATATCCAACACAATGAACAAGATAACAATTAAAAATAACAGTGCAGAAAGTAAATGACACAGCGATATGTTTACCCAGTTCGGTCTAACACACCTACTCCGAGGGCTACCAAGCCAGGGACGAAATCAATATACGATAGTATCAATTCACAGATCATACAAACACCAGATAATCTGCTCACTTAATCACTACCCTTCCTATGACTTCTACCTAAGACTCACCTAGGTATGAGGCCCTCCTCAAATCCCTCTACAACCACAACCCGTGATTGGTACCTTTCCACACAAGAAACAAAAATGAAAGACACACTTTCAAAACACACAATCCTCAATACTTCACAGCTTATGAGGATTGACACATAAGAAACTCAATGCTTAAAAGCTTATGAGTAACTTGACAGAACTTACAACACAAGAAATCAGTCCTTATACTGTTATCAGAATGATACCAGTTAGGCTCACAAAATACACTCGAAAAACCCTAAAAACACAAGTAAGTTCCACACCTAAAACTAGGTTTACATCAGTCAATATATAGCAATTAATCTAGACTGAATTGGGCTTCAAAAACGCAGCAAATAGACTGCTCACAAAATAGCAAAAATAACTCCAACAAAATAGGTCTTCAATCCAAAGTTTCCTATTATGTCTCCATAATTAGAAACAGCAGCAAATCCGAAAACCACCAAAATCACAATCCAAAAATGCTTTGGATGCCATATAGGATAACCAAATATTCACAGAACATTCAGTAACAATTCCCACAAACAGAATCTGCATTAAAACTGAATCCACAACGCGATGTCCTATGAGTTGGTATGGGACATCTTCATCCGACATGTTGAAAGCAACCACTTAGAACATTAAGATTCAACATCTTGCTGCTATAATAGTTTTACCAAAATAAATGCCAACCACAAAAGCACAGAAATAACAATCTCCCCCTTTGGATTATTTTGGCTAAAACTACACACACGGAAAAACTTGTAAAGAAGCACAAAACAGAAAAAAAATATCCATATATCCATATATCAGACAGCGGCGAAAACACCAACAGCACACAGCAAAAACATCCAGCAAAAACATTCAGCATAGCAGCACTCCCCTTCAGCTGCATACAACACTCAGTACAGCAAACAATTCATCATAGCAGCATAGCAAAAAAAACTCCCCCTCAACAGCAGCAACATTCCACATTCTCCCCCTCAACTACTGCAGCAGCACAAGCACACAACACTCCCCACACAAACATCCACACAACATACTACTCCCCCTTTTTAGCCAAAAATATGACAAAAGCAAGTAGAACAAGTTAAGATAAAAATAAACCAGAGTAAACTGCATCAGAGAGTAGATGCACACCACATCACATGCCCAAATGTCATGCACGAACTTCAGCATTTTCCCTTCATTCACACACTGTACTACCAGAACCTCCTTTAGTCTTTTCAATCTGGCAGCCAGAAGGAACATTGATTGCTATAGTTCTTCATGAATGCACACCCCAAGTCTGCTCCTCAGGTTTTCAAACTGAACTGCATCCAGAGCCTTGGTAAATATGTCAGCAAGCTGATTTTCTGTGCTCACATGCTCAAGAGTTATGACTTTGTCCTCCACAAGTTCTCTGATGAAGTGATGCCTGATATCAATGTGCTTAGCCTTGCTGGGTTAAATGGGATTTTTGGAAATATTAATAGCACTCAGGTTGTCACAAAATAGTGTCATGACATCTTGTGTGACATTATACTCAGATAACATCTGCTTTATCCATACCAGTTGAGCACAACTACTACCAGCTGCTATGTACTCAGCTTCAGTAATAGAAATGGATAGTGAATTCTGCTTCTTGCTCAACCATGAAATAAGATTATTTCCCAAAAAGAAACATCCTCCAGAGGTACTTTTCCTATCGTCAGCACTTCCAGCACAATCTGCATCACAATAACCTAATAAAATGGGACTTGAGTCATGGGAGTAAAGCAGCCCATAATCACATGTACC
Source organism: Lathyrus tuberosus (assembly GCA_022829125.1). Classification (NCBI taxonomy): domain Eukaryota; kingdom Viridiplantae; phylum Streptophyta; class Magnoliopsida; order Fabales; family Fabaceae; genus Lathyrus; species Lathyrus tuberosus. The sequence goes on from JALAZF010000639.1 coordinate 2,158,790, forward strand.
ACTCACATACTTCAGAATTCTCTTCACTTGATTGATGTGACTGACCTTGGGTTCTGCTTGATATCTCGCACACACACCAACATCAAAAGTTATGTCTGGCCTACTTGCTGTAAGATGCAGCAGACTGCCAATCATACTTCTATACAGACTTTATTCAACATTCACTCCCTTTTCATCTTTGGATAACTTCAAGTGAGTAGAAGCAGGAGTCCTCTTATGCTTGGCATTATCCAGTCCAAACTTCTTCACAATGTTCCTCGCATATTTTCTCTGACAAATAAAAATGGAGTCTTCCATCTGCTTGACTTGTAATCCAAGAAAGTAGGTCAATTCACCCACCAAGCTCATCTCAAATTCAGACTGCATTTGAGTGACAAAATGTTGGACCATTTCATCCGACATCCCGCCAAACACAATATCATCTACATAAATCTGAGCAATCATTAGTTTCCCATCCTTCTCCTTGACAAAAAGAGTTTTATCAATGCAACCCTTCCTGTACCCATTGTTAACTAAGAACTCAGTCAGTCTTTCATACCAAGCTCGTGGAGCTTGTTTCAGCCCGTACAAAGCCTTCTTCAGCTTGTAAACATGATCAGGAAAGTTTGGATCCACAAACCCTTTAGGTTGCTCAACATATACCTCCTCATTAAGATAGCCATTCAGAAAGACACTCTTGACATTCATTTGAAACAATTTGAATTTCAACAAACATGCCACTCCTAGCAACAATCTGATGGATTCCAATCGAGCCACAGGCGCAAATGTTTCATCGAAGTCTACTCCTTTAATCTGTGTGTATCCTTGAGCAACTAATCTGGCTTTGTTCCTGGTAACAACTCCTTGCTCATCAGACTTATTCTTATAAACCCATTTTGTTCCAATCACATTTGTTCCTGCTGGTCGTGGTACCAGTTCCCAGACTTCATTCCTCTTGAACTGACAAAGTTCATCTTGCATAGCACTTATCTAGAACTCGTCTGTCAAAGCTTCTTTGACATTCTTTGGTTCAATCTTTGAAACAAAGCATGCATTTGACACAGTCTCCCTCGTTCTGGTTCTTACACCTTCATTCAGATCACCAATAATCAATTCCTTAGGGCGATCCTTCTGAATCCTTATAGAGGGTCCCCGGTTAGCATCCTCTACCTCTTCATTCTCAGGTCTAGTGTTGGTTTCTTGAGCATTATCTTCTACAGACTCAATGTCTTGAGAGATTTCATTGTTCATGGGCAGACATGCTCCAACATCATCTGGGACAACTTCATCTTTGCCAGAGTCATCAACCACCACATTTATGGATTCCATCATCACATGAGTTCTGGAATTAAATACCCTATATGCTTTACTGTTTGTAGAGTATCCCAAAAATATTCCTTCCTCACTCTTAGGATCCATCTTTCGCCTTTGCTCACGATCCGCTAAGATATAGCACTTACTACCAAACACATGGAAATACTTCACATTTGGCTTTCTACCTTTCCATAGCTCATAAAGAGTGACAGAAGTACCTGATCTGATAGTCACCCTATTATGTATATAGCAAGCAGTATTCATGGTTTCATCCCAAAAATGATATGGAAGCTTTTTGGCATGAATCATGACTCTTGCGCACTCTTGTATAGTCCTGTTCTTGCGTTCCACCACACCATTCTGCTGAGGAGTGATTGGTGATGAGAATTCATGAGTGATTCCCTCAGATAAGCAGAACTCTTCAAACCTGCTATTTTCGAACTCTTTCCCATGGTCACTTCTGATTTGAGCAACACCACAATCCTTTTCCCGTTGAATCCTTTGACACAACTCTTTGAAGGCTACAAATACTTCAGACTTTTCTCTGATGAAACTTATCCAAGTGAACCTGGAGTAATCATCTACTACAACATAGGCATACTTCTTCCCACCAAGACTTTCAACCTGCATAGGTCCCATTAAGTCCATGTGAAGAAGTTCCAGAACTCTAGAAGTTGTGGTAAGATGTTGAAGCTTCTTGTGTGACACCCTTGTTTTCTTCCCAACTTGACATTCACCACATATTTTAACCTCATCAATCTTCAGCTTGGGGATACCTCTAACAGCTTCACTTGACATAACTTTCTTCATCCCTTTCAGGTGTAAATGACCCAATTTCTGATGCCACAGTTTGGTTTCATCTTCCTTTGACATCAAGCAAGTAGACAGACTTTCAGGTTCTTGAGGATTCCACAGATAGCAGTTATCCTTAGATCTGGTTCCCTTCATAACAACTTCATCTTTCTCATTGGTTACTAGACATTCAGATTTGGTGAAATTTACTTTGATGCCTACATCACACAGTTGGCTTATACTGATTAAATTTACAGTCAGCCCTTTGACAAATAGAACACAATCCAGATTTGGTTGTCCTGTGTAGTCCAGCTTTCCAACCCCTTTTATTTCCCCCTTTGATCCATCCCCAAAGGTGACATAATTGGTGGAGTGGGGCCTGATATCTGACAAGAACTTCTTCACACCAGTCATGTGTCTTGAACAACCACTGTCAAAGTACCAATCTTCTCTTGCAGATGCTCTAAGAGAGGTATGTGCTATGAGACCAGCCATCATTTGTCTAGGAATCCATCTTCTCTTCACTTTACCCCAACTCTGTCCTTTATTTTGTTGCTGAGCAGTTTTGGGATAGCCGTGCAGCTTGTAGCAAAAGGACTTTAAGTGACCAATCTTTCCACAGTGATGGCATCTCCATGGTTTATACTTTGATCTACAAACTCTTTTCTGATGCTTCATCTGATGTTGAAACATGTGATTTGACATCCCCACTTCTTGCCTTATTTTCTGAGGAACAAACTTCAATACAGGCTTCTTGGAAGTCTCTGCTTGATTGTTAAAACCAAGGCCTTGCACATTTCTAGCTTCTTTCCCATTCTGAAGGATCTCATTCAGCTGCGTGGTACCATTGTTCAGCATTCTTATAGATTTGGTCATATTGTCAAGTTTTGACTTTTGCCATTCAACCTCCTCCTTCAGATCAACAATGGTTGATAGATGTTCTTCCTTCTCAGCTTCTAGTTGAGCTATCAGAATCTTCTGTTCCAATATTATCTGGCACCTTTCTTCATTCTTGATACACAATTCTGAAAACCCTGTGAATACTTCTTCCTTAGTGAGTTCTCCAATATAGGATTCTTTGTCAGAGTCAGATTCACAAGTAGTTTCTCCATCAGCCTTACAGATTCCAGTCAAAGCTGTCACCAATTTTGTTGATTCTTCTTCAACATCACTCTCAGACTCTCCTTCTGACCAAGACACTGATAGGCCCTTCTTATGCCTTTTGAGATACGTGGGACACTCAATCTTTATGTGCCCATATCCTACACATTCAAAGCACTGAACTCTCTTCCCTTGATTGGAGTCTTCTTCAGTTCTGGATCTTCTGCCTTCATCCTGGTTCTTACTGATGTCGAGTGACTTGTTCTGAGCATTTGCTCTCGACTTCCAGTCAATCCTTTTCAACACTTTGTTAAATTGTTTTCCAAGTAGTACCAGATCTTTAGACACCCCTTCATCTCTGACCAGGTCACCTTCATCTTCTGAGTCACCAGTATTTGACACAAAAGCTATGCTCTTCTTCTTTTCATACTTTTCACTGATCCCTAATTCGAATGTTTGAAGAGATCCCACCAGTTCATCCACTTTCATCTTGTCTATATCCTGAGCCTCCTCTATAGCAGTCACTTTCATGTCAAATCTCTTAGGTAGAGATCTGAGAATCTTTCTGACCAGTTTGCTGTCAGACATCTTTTCACCTAGGGCACTAGAGGCATTAGCTATCTCAATAATGTTCATATGAAAATCATGAATGCTCGCATCCTCTTTCATCTTCAAACTCTCAAACTTGCTAGTGAGAAGTTGAAGTTTGGACATCTTCACCTTTGCAGTCCCTTCATGAGCAACCTTCAAGACTTCCCATGCCTATTTAGCAATGGTGCAGTGTTCTATCAACCTGAAGATATTCTTGTTAACACCATTGAACAATGCATTCATGGCTTTGGAATTCCCTACGGACCCTTTGTAATCTACATCATCCCAGTCTTCCTCTTCCTTCACCACATCAGTAGCGGTACCTTTTTCATCTTTAACCTTAGGGGGCTCCCATCCTTTTATAACAGCTTTCCATGCTTGATCATCCATGGATTTGATGAAAGCTATCATCCTTGGTTTCCAATAGTCATAGTTGGAACCATCAAGCAGAGGTGGTTTGTTCAGAAATCCTTCATCCTTGTCCATTGTACCAGAAAGTACCTTCCCTGAATCTCACCTAGAACCAAATAAGGGTGCAAGCTCTTGATGCCAATTGAAATTCTGGCATAGATATTAGATGTCCTATACGGATGTTGAGACACTGATATCCAACACAATGAACAAGATAACAATTAAAAATAACAGTGTAGAAAGTAAATAACACAGCGATATGTTTACCCAGTTTGGTCTAACACACCTACTCTGGGGGCTACCAAGCCAGGGACGAAATCAATATACGATAGTATCAATTCACAGATCATACAAACACCAGATAATCTGCTCACTTAATCACTACCCTTCCTATGACGTCTACCTAAGACTCACCTAGGTATGAGGCCCTCCTCAAATCCCTCTACAACCACAACCCGTGATTGGTACCTTTCCACACAAGAAACAAAAACGAAAGACACACTTTCAAAACACACAATCCTCAATACTTCATAGCTTATGAGGATTGACACACAAGAAACTCAATGCTTAAAAGCTTATGAGTAACTTGACAGAACTTACAACACAAGAAATCAGTCCTTATACTGTTATCAGAATGATACCAGTTAGGCTCACAAAATACACTCGAAAAACCCTAAAAACACAAGTAAGTTCCACACCTAAAACTAGGTTTACATCAGTCAATATATAGCAATTAATCTGGACTGAATTGGGCTTCAAAAACGCAGCAAATAGACTGCTCACAAAATAGCAAAAATAACTCTAACAAAATAGGTCTTCAATCCAAAGTTTCCTATTATGTCTCCATAATTAGAAACAGCAGCAAATCCGAAAACCACCAAAATCACAATCCAAAAATGCTTTGGATGCCACATAGGATAACCAAATATTCACAGAATATTCAGTAACAATTCCCACAAACAGAATCTGTATTAAAACAGAATCCACAACGCGATGTCCTATGAGCTGGTATGGGACATCTTCATCCGACATGTTGAAAGCAGCCACTTAGAACATTAAGATTCAACATCTTGCTGCTATAATAGTTTTAGAAAAATAAATGCCAACCACAAAAGCACAGAAATAACACTGAATAAGAGGTAAGAGGTATGCAATGGATAAGTAATGCAAGAAAGAAGAGTGACGCACAAAGTTATCATGGTTCCTCTCACAAACCGAGAGTAATCTAATCTCTTGTACTTACAAGATATTTTCACTATAATCACAGAAGATTACAATTTGCATAAGCACACAAGCAAGAGACTTACTATGCTCTAACATAAAGTAAGAGACTTCTATTCTCAATCATAGAAGCAAGAGACTTCCAATGCTCAAGCACACAAGCAAGAGAGTTATATGCTCAAGCACACAAGCAAGAGACTTCAAATGCTCAAATATTAAGTAAGAGACTTCTAACAATTTACCTAACAGATAAAAGATTGTTTAGGTTAATACACTTGATATACAAATAGAGGTGTAGACATAATATAATGCAAGAAGAACTCTTGAAGACTTAGGGATTTCTAGGATATACAAAGATAAGAAATCCTAAGTTAAACTTGTGCTTGTGTTTTGACAATGTAACTGCTCTTTTATTGTCAATAATTCATTCTTGTTCTTTGAGAAGCTTGAAAAGAGACGTTCAGATGTTTCTTCAAATGGTTAACTTTGTTGAAAGCTTGTTTGAAATTCCTTTGCTACAAGAGGAATTATCAGTTACATCTCAACTGGATCTATAAGTAAAGGCACTTAGGTCTTCACGTGACCAGAAGAAGACAAAGTAGCCTTAGAGTCTGACAGTGACCTATCCGAATCACCTTGGTCTTTGCGCTTTGACTAGCATCAGGTTCTGATCTTTAGAAGCAGACTTCTTCAAAGTCCGATCTTCAGAGGCTCACTTATTCAAACTCTGGTCATCAGACGTTGACTTCTTCAGAGTCTAGTCTTCAGCTTCTGATCCTTCAGATTCTAGTCTTTAAGCTTCTCTTTAGATGTTCAGTATCAGAACCAATACTTAGATTATTCACAAAATTTTAGTCCACGGTCTTGCACACTTGAACAAATATTAGTATAACTAATTATTATTTAAATACTTTTTTATCATCAAAACCTAAGGGGTATGGTACAAACCAATTTTGTTCCAACAGTTGTTGTTGTGGTTGGTTTCATTATTATTGTTGTCATTGTTGTTATTGTTGTTGTTATTGTTGTTGTTGTTGTTGTTGTTGTTGTTATTTCTATTGTTGTTTGTGTTGTTGTTGTTGTTAATGTTGTTGTTGTTGTTGTTAATGTTGTCGTTGTTGTTATTGTTGATGTTATCATTGTTGTTGTTGTTGTTGTTGATGTTATTGTTGATGTTGTTGTTGTTATTGTTGTTGTTGTGGGTGTTGTTGTTATTGTTGTTGTTGTTGTTGTTGTGGTTGTTGTTGTTATTGTTGTTGTTGTTGTTGTTTTTGTTGTTGTTTTTGTTGTTTATGTTGGTATTGTTGTTGTTGTTGTGGTTGTTGGTGTTATTGTTGTTGCTATTGTTGTGGTTGCTTTTGTTGTTGTTGTTGTTGTTGTTGTTGTTGTTGTTGTTGTTGTTGTTGTTGTTGTTGTTGTTTTTGTTTTTGTTTTTGTTTTTTGTTGTTGTTGTTGTTGTTATTGTTGGTGCTGCTGTTGTGGTTGTTGTTGCTGTTGTGGTTGTTGTTTTTGTTGTTGTTGTTGTTGTTGTTGATGTTGATGTTGTTATTGCTATTGATGTTTGATCAGTGCATTTTCATGTACCTTATTTCATGAACTTTCTTTCACTATTCTATAGTGTTTTGTGTTATTTTTACTATTTTAGTTTGTTTTCTAAACTTAGTGTATGTTTACCTTTATTTAAATTTCGTATTTAATTTTCAGCTTAAACAATTATTTGATATCTTCTCATTGAAAAGATCATAACTTAAGCTACAAGTATCGAATTTATGCGTTCTAATATGCGTTGGAAAACTAAGAGGAAAAGCTACAAGTTTAATGTTAAAGTCATAAGTAGATTCGAAGTGCAAAAGACTCGAATAATTCGTTTTAGCACCATACTTTAGAAAATAATTAGTTTTGGGTCGACTTTTATGTTTTCCAACCCATTTTGTATTAGAACCCGAATTCCTTTGTATTAATTAACCTAAGTCAGCCACGACTACTTTTCACGTTATTCACTATTGACGAAATTCATTGGTTTTTACGATTTTCATGGAGAACTAATCCCTAAGGTGAATTCTGCTGATTACGGGTTCCACTACTTTAAGGTTATTTTAATTCCAATTCAATTTTGATTTTTGTTCAATTCTGCCTATGAATTCATTTACTTAATTCGATTGCTTTCGTTTGCTTAATTCGATTGCTGTCATAAGATAGAATTGATTAAATTCGATTGTATGCATGTTCCTAATTTTAATCGGGTGTTAACTTAACTTATTTGTTAGCCTCTCCTAATCTTTAAACCAGCATGCTTAATGCGGTAAACAGGAACATAATTCACATGATATTGATAGAGCTTGTCTAATTGATTTCATGACCAAATAAGATCGAAGCCACTTAAGGGGGATTGGAGTTACAACTAGTGATAAGTCGGAGCTCAAATAAGTAGGATTAGCCGTTTTAGCTTATTCGTAATCAAATCCTTTTTAATGTTATATTACTCGAACCCTAAACTTTAAAAACCCCATCATTTTAAGTTGGTAAAAATCAATCCAAGTGTCCTTGCGATACGACTCTCAAGTGTCGGTTCCCTAAATTGTAGTTTTTATTTACTCGTGTTTGACTCATGTGTGCCAGCGGGTCAAATTGGCGCTGTTGTTGAGGACTCTTAATGATTTTAACCAATATTGGAGTCATAGGTGTTTGTTCTTGCATTTTAGCCCCCCTGTTCTTGTTGTTTTGGCCAATTTGCGAGAACGCGTCAAACCTGGTCTGAAAATCCGATTTTAGGAAAAATCATCCCGGAATCGAAATTTTTCCGTGCCAATTTAGCAGAAAAATCCGGAATCAAAGCCCCGTACTCTTGGAAAGAGTTACAGGACATCTCCTCAAAACCCCAAATTCCTTATTTTCTATTTTTTGTGATTTTTTTTCTGTATTCGTAGTTATAGAAAATTCCACAAAAATTCTCAAAATTCTTATTTGACTTAATTAGATTAAATTTCATGTTTTTGTATTTTTTGTATCTCATTTTAATCATTTTTTATGCTTTTCAATTGTTTATGCTAAATAGGGATATTGTCGATATTTTCCTATTTGTTGCTGCATTGCTGAATTAATCCTGGCTACTAGGTCTGGTTGTTCTGACTTGTTTGATTTTGATCCTGAAGTTGAAAGACCTTGCACACACGCCTAGAGTCAATCAAGCAAGCACTAGATCACCGCCCATTAGCGATAGTGATTCTGATTTTTTGTTTCTCATTCTTTGTTTGATTTTGATTTTGATTTTGAGTTTAACATGGTTGATCAAAGGACTCTAAGAGAACTGGATGCACTTGGTGTGAATTATAATACTTTATGCATGGAATATCTTGTTGTTGGTATACCTTGTGAATTGAAAATGGATTACTACTTTAGTGAAACAGTTAGCAGTGGATAAAGCTCAAATAGAAAAATTGTGTGGTATTTGTACTTCTCCTGAACACCCAACTGATACATGTCATATTCTGCAAGATTGGTCGGTCCCTGAGTTACCTCAACATATGTAGCAAACCTTTACAATCAAGGCATCAATTAGAACAGGTACAACACTCCTGGCCTATCCACTAATAGGTACCATCCCAACTGGAGAAACAATCTAAACCTTAAGTATGGGAATCCATCAACATAGTACACAAACATCAACAACTCTTTCCCCTTCATCTAATCACTGTAAGTGGAAAGCCTCTGGATCATCTACATCCATGCCACTGTCCCTCTTTTAGCATGAGAAATTCCTAAGGAAAGATGGCATTGCTCTACACTGAGTTAAAGTCTTCTCCTTCAGGTTAAAATCCCTATAAAGGAAATTATGGCATTACTAGGATCCGTGTATCCCGGTTAAAGTAATCCTCCTTTATAGTCAGTCACCCAACAGTTGTGACAAACAACCCCCTCTTTAGAGGTGACAAATTCTCTCTAAAGTCAACACCCTTTTAGCTTCATATCTTGGGCTTTGAACAAGATACAAACTACCTTTCGCTTCACGTCTTGGACTATGAACAAGACACCAAAAACAACCATTTCCTCCCATAGAATAGGAGGAACTACGAACGCTCTGATTTTCCTGTTTCGGTAAACGGGAATACGTAGGCATAAGATTGAAAGAAAAATCTTAGCGAGCACACTAAAAAAAACCCAAAATCCCATACTCTCATGTATATATCAAAAAGCATCAGTCCTAACATCCTAATCCTTGTTCCCCGCCAGAAAATCCCAGAGAAGAAAGAAAACCGTATTGGTGAAAATACAAATAACCAGTACAAGGGCCCCCCACATTGATAGCATTTGTAACCTAACAGACCGCTGTTTAAACTCAATATGCAAGCAGGGTTAATTGGAGACATCTATTTCCCTTCCTTATTCAGCTCACAATAGGATAAAAATGAATCGACCTGTAGTAAACTCAACCGCAGAGAGCGACCAGCGCTTAAGAACTGCGTCCAAAATCGCTCGCTACACCCAGCATAAATGTAAATAAAATTAAAAGAGTAATTTAAAATCACAAACATTTAGGATGCTACTTTCACCAAAAACCTGCTCATGTAATCAGATATGTAACACATAGTATATTTAAAAAATTATTAATAATTATTATTATATTAATAACAATAGTCAACCTGTTCAACTCAAACTTTAATATAAATAGCAGCGAAAAACATCATCAACCATTTATGTTGGAAATTCAAAACATATCATAATCGTAGTATTTAAGGAACAAAAAACATAGGAAATAAACATGGTAAAAATCCACCAAACATCATAGGACACAAAACATTCCACCCCCCCCCCCAGTGTTACACATCAGACCAGACGTTGACTCTATAAAAATAAAAGGAAGAACACCATCTTCAACTCACATCCACGCTTCTACTGTAGATTATCTGCACGATGCCCATGTAAAGGAAACATTCAAACAGAATGGGTGAGATATCATAATTATATAAAAGAATGCATAATAATAAGTAAGCATCAGATTATTCATGCACAATCATCCATTCCACCAAATCACACTTCCATATAACCAAACATGACAACACAACACATATGCAATGCAATGAGACTCAACAACTTGACTCAATGCATTTGGTACCAATACGTGAACTCTCAGGTTCACCGTTGGGATCCCAACGTAGGATTAGAGCCCACAAAAATCGTCACCATAGGCACCACTTCACTAATTCTATCACCATAGGAATTTGCAACTCGCACTCGATCCATCACAACAGGATCAAGGCTCACCAAGAATATCGTTACCATCGCCATAGGTAACGCTTCACTGATTCCATCACCATAGGAATCAGCTACTCGCACCCAATCCATCACCATAGGATTAAAGCTTACCAAAACGGACCACCGTCCAACACCATGAATGCATGCAACATACAACACGCAAAAATAACACCAAGCACAATGACTTCTACCTCTTTCAATACACTACGCTAATACTGGCTACCATGCAACAAACACAAGTTATAACATTCAACAACAGTAACCCAATGATACAACACGCAACAACAATGCATTTACGAATATGTCACACTACAACATAAACACTACAATGCATTTAACACCATCACATAACAAATTATTCATGTTCAGGTACTGAAACCAATTTTAGCATAAAGTTCATCGTATTAGCTCCCTAACGCTTTGAACGTCACTCAAATCGGACACCCAGGACTCAAGATATGATTTTTCAAAGATTTTCAAAATTTGTTCTCAGTGTAACCGGTTACACCAAATAAGGGAACCGGTTAACCCTTGTAACCAGTCTCTGCTACTGAAATCACCCTTAGTGTAACTGGTTACTTCAATCTTGGTAACTAATTACACCCTCACAAAATGGGCTAGAAACTCATTTTTCAACAGTGTAACCAGTTATCCCCTTTCTGGTAACCGATTACACCTGTAGCAGAATCACTTTTCTGCTACTTTTTGACACGAAAATCACTTTTCTTCTCAATCCAAAACCCCCAACTCTTATACAATGCATATAATCATATTTTGGATTCCAACTCCTGCTCATCTACAACATCAGCAACATTCTAACACACTGAAATCATCCAAACTAACATATAAGTGCATGATCCACACAAATCAATTCAAACACACAAACTACTCAACATACACATACAATTTCAGGTTCTTAACATATGAGAATACAAATTCTAATATAGAAATCAATATCCCCACCCACAAATTATTGTATAATCCCTTATAAAATTAAAACCCCACCCTTACCTTAGAGTTCTTACAAGGTTCTACAACAATGGTTTCCTTCTCTTTCTCCTAGAGCCCTAGCCTCCACTCTTCTCTTTTTCTCCTTTTTCTCTAGTTTCACAATCTGACAGTTTATATCCCTCTCTCCCTTATTTCTTTATTTTAATATATCCTCCTTAATTCCAATTACACCATATTTTAATAAAATAAAATAAAATAATTATTTAATCTTTAGTGTCACCTTACTATAATAACTAAATAATTATTAAATTATTGTCATCCTTATTACTTAATTTGAATAAATCTAATTTAAATAATAATGGTAATGACACTCTCCTACCACCCCTAAGTCTCCACACTTTTACTCACACACCCCAACGACTTTAACTCTACTCTCAAGGTCTCTACCCCACACCAAAGGGTATCCCTTAACACACCAAAACACCAATCAACACATATAATTACACAACATCACATAATTTAATTACGGTAAATAAATTAATTAAACTAGGGCGTTACAACTTCTAGCCATTGTTTTTGCTCTTGATAAATTCATATCATATTTGCTAGGTTCCAAGGTAGTTGTTTTTATTGACCATGTATCTTTAAAGTATTTTCTGAAGAAACCATAAGCAAAGCCGAGATTAATATGGTGGATGTTGTTGCTCCAAGAGTTAAATATGGAGATTAAAGGTAAAAGTGGAGCTGAGAATTTAGTGGTTGATCACTTAAGAAGAATAGAGCGGGATGAATACCTCGCGCTATCATAAGTGACCAAGGCACCCATTTCTGTAATTGAACTATGGAAGCTTTGCTCCAAAAGTATGGAGTTGTGCACAGGGTCTCTACTGCATATCACCCTCAAACTAATGGGCAAGTTGAGATCTCAAACAGGGAAATTAAACGGATTTTAAAAAAGATGGTGCAACCAAATTGGAAGGACTGGAGCCTCCATCTAGAAGATGCACTTTGGGCTCAAAGAACAGCTTTCAAGACACCAATAGGGATGTCTCCCTATCGAATTGTGTTTGGTAAGGCATGTCACCTCCCTGTAGAAATTGAGCACAATGCTTAATGGGCGGTCAAAATTTGTAATTTGAAAATGCACAAAGCATGTATGGAAAGAAAACTCCAATTACAACAGCTTGAAGAGCTTAGGCTAGAGGCATATGAAAGCTCTAGAATTTATAAAGAGAAAACTAAGCACTTCCATGATAAGATGTTTTCTAGGAAGGAATTATTTGTTGGCCAAAAAGTATTATTGTTTAACTCCTGCCTAAAAGTTATGGTTGTGAAACTTCGATCAAAGTGGATTGGCTCTTTTGTTGTTACTAATGTTTTCTCTCATGGTGCAGTAGAAATAAAAAGTGCAGGTACAGACAAGGTTTCCAAAGTTAACAGGCAGCGCTTGAAGCTTCTCCGTGAAAATTTGGTGCCTGAAGATACAACTATAGAAGAGTTTTCCTTGGAAAAGCCCACCTACACTGCAGCTTGATCAGGGAGCCCTTCTTCTTATTTTACATTTATGTTCTTTCATTGAGGATAATGTGTGTCTTAAATGTGGGGGAAGGAACCATTTACTTTGTTTTCTTTCATTCAGTTTTCCCTGTTTTTATTTGTTTTTGTTTGGGTTGGAAGTGTTGTGTGCGTAATTTCTCTAATCTATTGATTAAAGACTTGTGATGTGATGTAATTGATTTGTTATGCATTCTTAGTATTGATAAGTAGGACTAAATGTTGAATTGTGCATCATTTGTGGTAGATCATTAACCTTTGTGAGATTTGAGCCTTTCAATGGATAACATTCAAAAATCCATCTTTTTCTTCTTGTGTGATTTCACTCATGTCTGTTAGTCACTCTAGAACTCGAATGAACTCTTGTTGAAGCTTTTTATTTACCTGTTTATACTGATATAATAAAGGTAACTTGTTCTTGTTTTTTTAGCCAGTTAGCCAAAAAGTCAACCCTGATAAACTCATCCATTGTTTGAAAACCCCTTGAGCCTATTTATCCCATTCTTTATTTAAAAATCATTACAAGCCTAAAAGTGAAAAATAATATTTATCACCCCAATCAAAGGGTTGAAAGAGTCTTGTTTAAAGTTGTGTGGGGTTAAATTAATATAGATGTGATGTTTCAAATGTTAGTAGAAAAGAAAAAAAATAGAAAAAAATGGAAAATAAAAGAAGGATGACAATTCCTTATTTTTTATAACCTAAGTCAGCCATGGCTCTATTCACATTATATATTATTCAATAAATTCCTTGCTTTGTACGATTTTCATAGAGAACTAATCCCTAAGGCGAATTCTGCTGATTACGGGTTGCACCGCTTTGAGGCTATTTTAATTCCAATTCAATTTTGATTTTTGTTTAATTCTGCCTATGAATTAATTTTCTTAATTCGATTGTTTCGTTTTCTTAATTTGATTGTTGCTCGTAGAATATAATTGATTAAGTTTGATTGTATGCATGTTCATAATTTTAATCGCGTGTTAACTTAGCTTATTTGTTAGCTTCGCCTAATCTTTAAACTGTCATGCTTAATACAGTAAACAGGAAGTTAATTCACATGATATTGATATCACTTGTCTAATTGATTTTATAACCAAATAGGATCGAAGCTCCTTTGGGGGGACTGGAGTTACAATAACCAGTGATAAGTCAGAACCCAAATCCGTAGGATTAGCCATTTTAACTTATTCGTAAGAAAATCCTTTTTACTCTTATAGTATTTGAACCCTAAACCTTAAAATTCCAATCGTTTTAAGTTGGTGAAAATCAATCCAAGTGTCCTTGCTATACGAATCTCGAGCATCGCTTCCCTAAATTGCAGTTTTTATTTACTTGTTTTTGACCCGTGTGCGAGAACAAATCACTGTTGTTGTTGTTGTTGTTGTTGTTGTTGTTGTTGTGGTTGTTGTTGTTGTTGTTATTATTGCTGCTATTGTTGTTGTTATTGTTGTTGGTTTTACTGCTATTGATTATGATGATGTTGTTGTTGTTGTATATTTGTTGTTCTTGTTGTGTTTGTTTTTTTTGTTGTTGTTGTTGTTATTGTCGTTGTTGTTATTATTGTTATTGTTCTTATTGTGTTTGTTGTTCTTGCTTTTGTTGTTGTTGTTTTTGTTGTTGTTATTGTTGTCTTTGTTGTCGTTTTTGTTGACGTTGTTGTTGTTGTTGTTGTTGTTATTGTCGTTATTGTTGTTGTTATTTTCGTTGTTCTTTTTGTTGTTATTCTTGTTGTTTCTGTTGTTGGATTTGATGTTGTTTTTGTTGTTATTGTTGTTGTTGTTGTTGTTGTCGTGGTGAAAATAACGCACTTACTACCACACCCTTCATTACCACGAGCCACCATCTGTGGTGGAATCCTTATCCCAGTTATGGTTATTTATCCTTTTTGAAGTAGTGGTTCCCATATTTTTTTAAGGATTTTATGATTCAGACAAATGCATCTAATATGGGTATTGGAGGTGTGATGATACAAGAAGGTCATCCTCTTTCCTTTTTTAGCAAGAAGTTAGGGCCAAAACTACAAGCAACATAAGTGTATATCAAAGAGTTACATGTTATTACAGAGCCCGTCCTTGAAAGGCGGTATTACTTGTTGGGGCAATTTTTTGTCATTTGAACTGGTCATAAAAGTATCAAGGAACTTTTTTAACAAGTGATCCAAACCCCCGATCAACATTCATTCATGCACAAACTATTGAGCTTCTAGTTTTACATTGAATACAAACTGAATGCTTCAAATAAGGTAGTTGACTCTCTCTCTCTCTCTCTCTCTCCCCTATCTCTCTCTCTATCTATCTATTTATCTATCTATCTATCTATCTATCTATCTATCTATCAATCTATCTATCTATCTAACTACCTCTTTCTCTCTCTCTCTCTCTCTCTCTCTCTCTCTCTCTCTCTCTCTCTCTCGTGTACCTGCTAAATGGCATGACTGTGAGCAAACACCAATATTTCATGCATTGGTGTCTTATCCTTCGCATAACATTAATATGTAGCTTCAACAAGACAATACTTCAGATTCTTTTCACAAAGATTTTCATGAACGTGCCCAAGGAATACTTCCTGTAGCGGGAAAATTTGTGAGTGTAAGCTATTGATTAACTTAACTCATAAAGCAAGAGTTGCCACCGTACTTTGATTTTATCCAAAGAGAAAGGAAAAAGAGCGAACAAAACCTAAACGAGTTCTAAAAACAAGAAAAAATAAACAGAGACTGGGTAAGGGGGTTGGTTACGCTAAGGGAAAGTGTTAGCACCCAAAACGACTATAATACTCTATAGGAACCCTTTGAAATATCTATGCTTTTTGGTTTGAAAAAGGTTTGTTTGAAATGAGATTGGGGAGATGAGAAGAGAAATATTTTTTAAGATTTTTGTGTTTGAAGAAACTTATCACCTCATGCCTACGTACCCACAAAGTGTAATATAGGATCAAAACCTCGTAGTTCGTAGTACAGATAATAAAAATTGGTTTGTTATGGTTGATTTTAAATGTAAAGAAAAGTCGTCGTTTTAAGGAGAAAACTACGACTGGTCGCCCACAAGTATAAGAAAACAACATTTGCATCACCTTAATATGGAGGATTTTGCTTGGATACAAATCAACAAGTCTATCACTCAACATCTAAGTGGAAAATGTCAACATCTTAAATACTATGGGGAATAGGAGAATTACATCTCAACTATGAAAATGACTCATGTCTAAACTTTTTGAAAAGTTTTAAAAGAAAAAGTGCACAAAGGCACAAAAGGTTTGAATGAGTTTTTGTATTTTTTAAATCTTTTTGAAATGGTCAAAGTATTATTAACATTGATTGACATTTATTAAAGAAAAAGGTTTGAAAAAAAGCACTTGACAAAAAGTCAAGGTTTATTATGAAAGCGATTTAATTTCTGAAAACAAGAAAGTTTTCAAAGAGGGAGAAGATTTTGAAAATTGAAGAAGGGGTGGAGAAGAAGTGACTACCCTAAAACTCAAAATAAAAGGTAAAGGGGACATCTAACCACTCAAGGAGTAAACACTTGACAAAAGGTCAATATGAGCAATCCTCTTCCTTTTGGATTCAAACCACAAGCGTAATAACCTGATGAATAAAGCATCCGAGGAAATTCCAAATTAAGCCATAGCCAAGTCGAAGCAAGGTCCTTCCAAGGTTTAAAAGCCAATTAGGAGAGTCATGTATCATATGATTTTCAAAGTCAAAGTATTAACACCTGCACACAGAAAATTTCCAGACAAAACAGACAAGAATAACACCAAAAGGTCTAGGGTCTCAAATCTCCAATAGAAAAGGGCAAGGATCCTATAACTAAGTCCGAAGTCCAAAGTCCAAAGTCCAAGCATAAGTTCATAACAGTCGGGAATTAAGAGAACCAAGTTTTTTAGTGTTTGAGTATTTTATTAGTGTCTTAAGAGAGGTATAGTCCAAGTAGACAAAAATAAAAGAGAGCATAAACATAAACATGTGTCCAAATGAAAAATGAGAAAACAAGATGATTATGAACCATAAGAATAGTACTGCTGATGACATGGATATTACCAAAATCTGATCCCTGAGGATTATGTCCTCTACTGGTTCCGAGGATGATGTTATTTTGGAACCATGTGGTCCAAAGGAAAAAGTGTGTATACTTCAGCCAAAAGATGTTTCTGAAGAATTTTTCTACTTCTATCCTAGTATTTTGGAAGATTTCAACATCCGTATCCCTTTTTCCGACTTCGAGGTTGACGTGTTGAAGACCGTCAATATAGCACCTTCCCAACTCCGTCCTAACAGTTGGGGATTTATAAAGGCTTTTGAGAGGGTTTGTGAGGTTTTGAACATTGTTCTGACCATAGGCTTGTTCTTCTCCTTCTTCGAGGTAAAAGGTGTTGATAACCGGAGTTGGGTTCAAATCAGTGGAATTCCTAGCCGAAGCTTCCTTAAGGCTTATACCTCAAATTATAAGAATTATAAAGATCGTTTCTTGAGGGTCCGATATGGGATGAGATGTCCGCATGTCTTATACGCCTAATATGGAAATCCACGCTTTCCTCACTACTAGACCAAAGATCCCTTGTCGGTTACTGGTTTTACTATGACAAGATGAATGAATTGGAACTCCAATCCTTGGCCATTCTTGACTCATTCCGTATGATGAGGATCAAAGAATTGTTTCCCTTAGATGACGACCAACTTCTTGCCTTTCTGGGTAATCATCATCTTTTGCTTTAAATATTTCTCGTTTTCATTTTATTTTAACCTTATGTTGCTTGCTTGCAGATAAGATAACCGATCTGACTGTAGCCGAGAAAAAGATATTGATGCAAGCAACACGGGAAGCCCGGAGAGGGGTTGGGGGTGCGTCTGCATCCAAATCCGATTTAAGTGGGTTAGAGGTCCGAGCACCAAAACGATCCAGGGGGATGAGTATTAAAGCTGCCCCGAGTAAAGGTGAGCCCCAGCCTCTTGTTCTTCACGTTCAAGATGAGATCTCTCAAGGTGATCTGAAGAAGTTGAAGGTTCTAATGAATGAAGATATCCATCAAGTCAAAATAGAGATCAACTCCCTCATGCGAGGCCCTGGGGGAAATTCTGCGTCTGGGGAATTCAAGTTTTGGTCCAATGGCTTTGATGGCTTCAGATTTCTGCGTGATCACCTCAATGCTACCGAGGATGTTAATAAAGTTAAATCCATTGGACAGCAAAAGATTACCCATAACATTAGTTCCTATCTGATGAGATGTGTCGTCCTCACCCGTGGTTTATTTGAATTATTTGACGACTCTGAAAAGATTGAGTCGAAATTTAAGGATGAAATCACTCAGTTGAAGAGTACCCAAGAATCTCAGTCTGAGAAGCTTTCCAGCTTGGAGAAGGATTTGGCTAATGCGAGGAAGGAGAAAGAGACTTTGGAGTTGGATCACAAGTCAGCCTTAGCCCAACTTACTGATCAATTAAAGCTATTTGAGGCCCCTAATGCTGAGCTCTTATCATCTAATAACAATCTTAGAAAATCTCTGAAGGAAGCTCAGATCGACATTTTGTCTACTGGTGATGAAGCTTTTGATAGAGCCAAAGATCAAGTTCTCTGTCTCCATCCTGACTTGGATTTGTCAGAGATGGATTACCTTAAGGTGGTGCAAGGTGGTCGCCTTGTGGATCTTGGCGAGCTGGAGAAAGATCGTCCGAAGGGATCTCAAGGCCCAGTCAATGGCGCTGACGCGAATGTGAACCTGGCCAACAATGATGTTTCCAATGAGACTTCGGTTGTTACATGATCTTGATGTTTTCTTATTTTAGTTAGTCATCCTTCTGGATGCGTTTTTTATGCAATCTTTTCAACCTCCGGGCTTTGTAATGAACAAAATTGAACAAAATTTGGCCCTTTTGTGGCTTTCCTTTTGCTAATGTTATTTTCGTTTACCATCACTTTGATTCCTTTGCGAAATAATCTTGTGCGTATATCCAACCCCTCGAACACTAAGTTAAAATAACTTAAGATGTCCGATTAAAAAGTGTCGGGCATTATTTTGCCTTTTTTCTTTGCTTAGTTTGATTTCTAAGGCTTCTTAGATAGTTCATTACTCGGCTATCTATTAAAAAAACCTGGCTATATAGCTCTGACACTTTAGAGAGTCCAGAACTCTTACAGTCTTAGGTGCCGATTACGATATTGACTTGGGTGTCCTTTTGTCAGAGACTAGCTCACAGTTCTTTATAAGTCTTTGGTAGTTAGTCGTGAATGAATTTGATACCCATGAGCCCCAAGTTTATTTTGGTGTGCTTAGGCCTAGATGTTTCATAATTTTCATAATTGATTATCTGGCCTGTGTGCACGGAACAAGTAGAAACATTTATAAGTGTTTGTTCAACCCGTGTACACAGAACAAATCAACACGCTTATGGGCGACCTATGTACGCGGAGCAATTCAAAACATTTATATGAGTTTAATCAACCCTTGTACGCAGAGCGTTTATGGGCGACCTATGTACGCGGAGAAAGTCAACACATTTATAGGAGTTTAATCAACCCTTGTACGCGGAGCGTTTATGGGCGACCTATGTATGCGGAGCAAGTCAACACATTTATAGGAGTTTAATCAACCCTTGTACGCAGAGCGTTTATAGACGACCTATGTACGCGGAGCAAGTCAACACGTTTATAGGAGTTTAATCAACCCTTGTACGTGGAGAGTTTATGGGCGACCTATGTACGTGGAGCAAGTCAACACGTTTATAGGAGTTTTCTGAGTTATAACTCACCGTCTTCAACCGAATACCTATAAACAAGACATAAAATTCTTATAAGTCCAGGTGCCTCGTTAAAAACCCATGCCCTTGCAAGGGAAAAGAGTGCAACCCGGATCCTTTATTGAATTACATAATATTTAGCTGAAATATTGCCTAAGATTTGATACATTCCATGTCCTAGGTATTTCTACTCCTTCTAATGTTTCCAACTTGTAGGCTCCATTGTTTAGTTTTTGAAGTACCCTGAATGGGCCTTCCTAGTTGGGGGCAAGCTTTCCCTTGTTTTTTGGGTCTGTGATTTTCTTCAAGACCAGGTCGCCTTTCTGGAACTCCCTTTGTCGGGCATTCAGGTTGTATCTTCTTGCCAACTTCTGTTTTGCTGGGACTTCTCTGACCTGTGATATCTCTCTAACCTCATCTATCTGATCAGCCGAGATGTTCAAGTTATCCATGTTGGCAACTTCATCAAAGTGTTCATGCCTCCAAGTTGGGGTGTTGATTTCCACAGGTATCATTGCATCAGCCCCATACACCATCCTGAAGGGTATCTCTCGAGTAGTAGAATGTGGTGTTGTGTGGTATGACCACACGATCTCGGGTAGGTACTCGGCCCGCATTCTTTTTGCCTCCTCCAGCTTCTTTTTTATTCCTCCTAGGATAACCTTGTTTGCAGCTTCTGCTTGGCCATTGGTTTGGGGGTGTTCCACAGATGTGAACCTATATTTTATTCCATAATCCCTGTAAAAGTCTATGACGGAAGTGCTTGAAAATTGGGCTCCATTGTCTGAGACTATGATTCCCGGTAAACCAAACCGGCATATGATATTCCTCCAATAAAATTTGTGAACCCTGGCGACAGAGATCCGAGTAACAGCCTCGGCTTCCACCCATTTTGTGAAATAGTCAACTACAACGATTAGGAACTTGGGTTGTCCTGAAGCAACTGAGAATGATACTAGAACATCTGCTCCCCATTGATGGAACGGCCATGGAGATGAAATCAAATGGAGAGACTCAGCTAGTAGGTGTTTAATTGGAGCGAATACTTGGAACTTTTCGCACTTGCTAAAGTACTCGATACAATATCGCATCATATGCGGCCAGTAGTACCCGACTCTTAGGATTTTTTCGGATAGTGCTCTCCCACCGATGTGGCTACCACATGCTCCCTCATGGACCTTTTTAATTACTAGTTCATTCTTAAGCCCTAACACGTATCTGAGCATAGGTGTTGACCTACCCATCTTGTACAACGTGTCTAAGATTATGACGTATCAGGGAGCTATTCTTTTAACCTTCCAAGCTTCATTGACATCTTCAGGTAATATTTCCTGGGTCAGATAGCTGATGATGGGCCTCATCCATACTTGGACATCCTCTATTGTTAATACTTTCTCTTATTGAATGCTGGGTGCTTCGAGAACTTCTTGGATCACAGTCTTACTCATTCCTGGAGTCTTTGAGCTTGCTAATCGGGCTAGGAGGTCGGCCCAGGAATTGTCTTCTGTTGGGATGTGGACGACTTTGAATTCTGAGAATTCTTTGGATATTCCTAAAGCTTTCTAAAGGTACTTTATCAGGGTGGAATCCTTCGTCTGGTACTCGTTCTTCATCTGTCCGACCACTAGCTGGGAGTCGGCTTCACTAATAAATGTGTTACTCCGACCTCTCTCGCCAATTTCATTCCGGCAATCAAAGCTTCTTACTCTGCTTGGTTGTTGCTAACTTGACAAATCGAAACCTAAAGAGTATTCTAATGTTAGACCTCCGGGTCCTTCTAGAATTATTCCGGCTCCGCTTCCCTTAAGATTTGAAGATCCATCTACATAGAGGATCCATCTGTTTGAGATCTCTTCTCCAGCTAGTGCACTTAATTCTACCACAAAATTGGCCAGTGTCTGTGACTTGATACTGGTTATGGGCATGAAGTTGATGTCATACTCGGAGAGCTCTACTGTCCACTTGACCATCCGTCCTGCTAAGTTGGACTTTTTCAGTATTTGTTTAATTCGGTAATTCGCCTTGACTGTGATGGGGTGACCTTGAAAATAATGTCTCAACTTTTGGGCTGTGATGACTACTGCAACCGCCAACCGTTCAATCTTCTGGTACCTTAGCTTTTCCCTTTTTAGAACTTTGTTGTTAAAGTACATGGGTCGCTCTCCGTCTTCTCCATCTTGTACTAAAATCGAGCTAAGGGCTTTATCCGTGACCAACAAGTATAAGACCAGCGTTGTGTTTTCTTCAGGCCTTACTAGGATAGGAGGCGAGGACAGAAAATGCTTTACTTCATGAAAGGCTTCTTCACACACCACTGTCTATTCAAACTCCTTAGACTTCCTTATAGCTGCAAAGAAGTGCATTGATTTATCTCCTGTACATGATAAAAATCGTGACAATGCGGCTAGTGTCCTGATCAGCTGTTGGACCTCCTTTTTGTGGTTGGACTTCTCACATCTATTATAGCCTGAAATTTGTCTGAGTTCGCTTCGATTCCCCAGTTGGTGAGAACAAATCCGAGGAACTTCTAGGCTAGTACTCCAAAGGTACACTTGTCCGGGTTCAGTTTCATGTTGTAGCTTCTTATGGATGCAAAGGTTTCTATTAAATCCTTTACATGTCAGAGTAGCGAACACCTTATCCATCAGCCTCTAGTAAGTAACCCCAACATTTTTTAGTCCAAAGGGCATGACCTCATAAAAATAATTGCTCTGATGTGTCATGAAGGCGGTTTTGGTGCGTTTAATGGATTCATCTGGATCTAATTGTATCCGAAGTATACATCCATAAAGCTGAGCAAACAGAACCCAGACGTAGCATCTATCAGCCGATCAATATTTGGCAATGGATATGGATCTTTAGGACACGCCTTGTTGAGGTCCGTGAAGTCCACACACATTCTCCATTTCCCATATTTCTTCTTTAGCATCACCACGTTGGATAACTAGGTTGGATATTAGATCTCCTTGATGAACCTGACCTGTAACAGCTTCTCGACTTCCTCTGCAATTGCTTTCCTCTTTTCATCACCACCATTTCTTTTCCTTTGGCAAACTGGCTTGATATCCAGATCGATTGCTAAGTGATGGCACATGAAATTGGGATCTATCTTTGGCATATCTGAAGGTTTCCAGGCGAAAAGATCCACATTGTCTTTTAGTGTTTGAATGATTTCTTTCTCCTCTTCGGGGGACAAGTTGACTCCGATGTGTGTAACATGGGAAGGCAGGTGCCCAATCTGGACTTGCTTTGTTTCTTCGTTGGGCATTATGTTGTATTCAACTGAATCATCACGTGGGTCTATGTCGACCAGGTAAACTTTGAGGGTATTCTTAGGATCTGCTTCTCCTTCGGGTTCCTTTGTTTTCAACTTTAGGTTATCCTTATAACACTGGTTGCCTTTGACAATACCAACCCAGGCATCTCCGAGTGGGAATTTCATGGTCAAATACAGAGTTGAAAGCGAAGCTTCCAGGGTGTTGAATGATGGCTGGCCTATAATGATGTTATAGGGTGAAGCAGCGTTGACTATCAGGTACCTCACTCGGACGGTCTTCGCATTAGCCGTGTTGCCAAAGGTGGTCGGCAACGGTAGGTGCCCAAACACCTGCACCTATTCTCCCGAGAATCCTACTAAACTACCTTTGAATGGTAATAACTCGGTCGTATCCCCCATTCCTCTGAAAGCATCCTAATATAATACGTCGAATGAGCTTTCGGGGCCTATAAATACCCTTTTCACGCTCTAGTCTCTTATTTGTACTTTAATAACCATAGGATCATTTTCATGAGCTAGGACTTCTATGGTGTCTCTTTTTGTGAATTTTACAACATCTAAGTTGCCTTCTGGTTTCTTTGGAGATCTTTGGTCGATATGCATGACTGCCCTAGCATATCTCTTTCTGGCCGAACTTGTTTCTCCACCACTAGCAAAACCTCCAGCGATGGTGTTTAGTGTGTGTCGAGCTGTCTTTGTCTCGTGACCCTCTTCGGCATCTGAACTCTTCTTCCAGACTGACTTTTCTGATCCCGGGTCGTCTCGGCGGAGACTTCTCTTGTTATTTTGTGGTTGAGAATCCTTCACATATGCCAAGAGATGACCTCTCTGGATTAGAGCTTCAATTTCTTTTTTAGGCTGTTGACAGTCCTCGGTGTGATGTCCCCGTAAACAGAGGTAATTACACCAAGCCTCAGGTTGCATTCCCATGATAGCGTTGCTTCTTTTGGGATGATGAAGCTCTGGTAACAGGTTCATATAGCCGACTTCTTTAAGGATATCTTCCCTGCTTACATTCAATGGGGTGACGTCTCTGTCCGGCTCATATGATTGTTTGTATGGTCTGGGAGCATGTCGCTCGCGCATAGCTACCCGAGGATGCTCATTTCTCCTGTTCGACGCCTCTTCCTTGCTCTTTGTCTTTTCACTGCTGTCCCAGACTCTTTTTTCTTGGTTACTTTCTTCTCCTTTGATGTAACACTCAGCCCGAGTAGTGATCTCGTCCATGCTAATAGTCGGCTTCTGAGCTAACGACTCATTGAACTATCCAGCTTGTAGTCCATGTTGAAAAGCTCCCACAAATAGTTCCTGGTTTTGATGAGATACTTTGAGGGTTTCCTCATTGAATTGAGCTAGGTACTCACGTAGTGATTCTGACTGTTTCTGTCGAACACTGAACAGTGTGGTCGTGGACACCTTCCGGCGCTTGCTTGCCGAGAAGTGTTGTACTAGTTTCTTTGTCAAGTCTTGGTAGCTTACGATGAAGAGCCGAGGAAGGCTCATGTACCATCTTAGAGCTACATCCATAAAGGTACCGGCCATGAGCTTGCACTTCAGTGAATCCGAAAGGGTGACTATGGCCATCTGATTGTTAATGGCAATACCATGCTCTTGAGGATCCGTCTTCCCATCATAAGAGGTTAGTGATGGTGCTTTAAAGTTTTCTGGGACGTGGTCGTCCCATATCTCTTGAGAAAGAGGTTGTGGCTCGAGAACCTCCTCCTCATGGTCGTCGTCAGCCTGACTTTGTTGTTGTAGAACTTGTATGTTGTCTTGCATCGTCTCATTCTATTAACGCATGGGCTCCATCATGGATAGCATTTGAGCCATGTCTGGAGGATCTCCTTCAGAGGACATGTTGTTAGTGTAAGGTGTGGCCTGAGAGAGTTTTAGAGCTATATTGTGAGGGATTTTTGGGGATTTTAGAGCTATACTTGTGGTGTATTGTCTCAAGATGATTGTGCCAGGCTTAACCCTCATGTGGGAGTCCTTTTTATAGTCTTCCATTAAGATATGCCATTAAGAGAAGTCTCCTGACCTTCTGACGTTACATGGCCATCATTCCTGTAACTCCCCTTCATGAATGTAGGCTTTGAAGCTCTGGTAACGTCCGCATTGATGCGCCGCCACCGTTATAACTGTTGGTGTGCCAGTTGAGTTCATGTTCGGCATAAGTACTGGGTTGATGGAGGTCAATACTCGGCCTCGTAAGAGTTCGACTGATGGGAGTCGGGTTATGTGACCGGTCCGAGTTATAGAAAATATTTACCTAGCTCTCTGTATTGCTCGGCCATTCTTAATATCGTAGTTTAGTTCATGCTTAACCTTATTCGGCTACACAACTTGGCTTAAAATATATTTGGCATGTACAGTATTAATATATATAGTTAATCATGTTAGCAAAATATAAAAAAATTCCACTATAAATTTTAAAGGAACAATAACCAGTGAGTGCACAAATATTTAATTTTATATACAATAAATGTCTTTTTTTAATTGTTAAAATTTTAGGTGAATTGAACTTAATTTTATATACAATAAATGTCATTTTTTAATCATTAAATATTTTTTAGAATATAAAAATTAATAAGAAATAAATATAATTTTTATAAAGAAAACTATGTAATTTAAATTTATTTGTCATTATAACTATGTATTATGTAATATTTATAATAGTTTTAATCAAAATATTTACACAATTTTTTTTTCTCCCATCAACCAAAACTCCTGGATCCGCCACCGGATACACCTCAGTACTCGGATTTATCAATTTCTGTGTGTATATTTCTTAAATATACTTATTTATTTATCTTCTTCAACCCGCTTGAATTTTCATCACTCTTTAGTGTAAGCCTAGCAAAATTCTCACTCTTGTCTCTCAAACTCATCTTCATCATCTTCAAACTACAAAATGGATTTCTCCACTCTTGTACCGCCCTTCACCACCATCTCCTCCTCCCCACCTCCACCTCCACCAACCTTCATTCCCGATTACACCGGGAAAAACGTCTCCAACCCGCTCCTTCCAGTTCACCACAAGCACAGCAACCTCATGCCATTGATCATTGCCGCGGCAGTTGTTGTGGTTCTCCTTCTGGTTGTTTTCGTAGGGTGGATTGTCTACAGGGTTAACAACCCTCCACGTCGCCGGGTGGTGACCGAGCGGCCGCCGGAGGTTGCTGTTTTTGTATCCCCACCTCATCATCCATAGGATTTCTCGTCTTATATTATCAAGATTGTGTAACAAACGACCTGCGATGCAATCTTCTCAAGTTTGCTTGCCAACTTAAATAATATTTGTTTGTTCACTGTTTGCTACTGTTTTATATTAGTTTTATATTATTTTCAAATTTTTTAAGGTTTTGTGAAAGTTTGCTACTGTTTAGCCACAAACGAAAAAAAATAAAGGTTTTATTTAAACACAATTTAATCGAATATATATTTTATGAATTTTTATTTAAACACAATTCTAGAATGATGCTGGATTTGATACTCTTTTATGACCAATTTATTTTTATATTGATTATAAAACTCTTGAAGTTGGACTAAATTACATTCTTGAGAAATGGGATTCATAGCAGTAACAACAATGCAACTCATTTTTATGATTTATAAATGATAGAGATTTTAGTTACTCTATTTCTTCTAACAATCAACAATGAACTTTTCTTCAATCTTGATAAATAATTAATCTATAGTAGTGTTTTATGCCAAGTAAATAAGCCCAATCCCACGGTTATTAGTTAATCTGAAATGTGCCAGTGGTGGGTGATCTGTTCCTTTCAAAATTAAATGTACACCTTTTCCATTTTTATACACATATTCTTCTTCGCCATTAATTTGAGTTTATGAAAAAAAATAATGATAATAATAATAATAAATACTAGCCAAATGTAAGCAAAAGTTGATTAATTTAATTTATTTTTAGATATAAGACACTGTGGTCCTTGTGTAATAAGTTATTTTTTTCGGATATACTAGCTTTCTTGTGATATATTTAAAAGAAATATGGGAATAATTTTTTGTTTGTTTTCGAAGTAAAAAGATGTTTTTCCAAAATATTGTGTTTGTGTGAGGACTAAGGTCATACAGACTGACAAATATACTGTAAATAGCAAGGTTCTCTCTTTTCTTGAAGAATAAGAGTTTTTTGTTTTTTCTCAAAACCATGAGAGTTAAAATTTAAAATGCTTAAAATTCTAAATTGTACTTTGAGCTTTTTTTTTTTAGTTTGGATCGCATTTCAATCAACTATCGCCTATTGTTCAATCAACTATCGCCAATTGTTTGACGATTATACTTGACACTCCACAACTTCACAACTTCACCACTTCATAACTCATAATTTACTTATCCAAACATCACAACTTCTTTTTAATAAATAAATACTTTTAAAATATTAGTAAAAACAACTTTTTTTAGTTATAACAAAATATCCAACAGAAATTATCGCATTTACTTGTGAAAAGAAAGACATTTTACCAAATATTTAAGGTAAAATTATAATTTTATTCATATAGTGGAGATTATGTGTGGATCATAATTTTTGAGTAACAAGCTTTTTGAGGAAGAAGATACTTCATCTGATTTCGGGGACCATTCCTGCAGTGACGGAGAAAGTGTTTCTTCCTATGACTCAGACGGTGGGGAGGATACCACCAAGTCTTCTATTAATCTTGTCAGCGACGTTTCATACAATAAGCCAAAGTCAACTAATGGAAATGATGTGTCAGGTGAAAGTTCCTTTGTGGGTGATAGTTTGGAGGTAGGGGTGGGTGGGATAGCTGAGGGTCCCTAGATATGTTTTGGCTGAAAAGGGGACAGTTGGCGAAGTAGTTCCTGACAGTCCTAGGAAATATCACAAAAAAAATTTAATGTCGAAGGTACATAACACGCCCCAAGGTCTTAATGCTAAGGATACTAGTTATGGTCCTATTGTTGGGTTGTCACTTAGGTGTGATGTTGTGGTGGATTTTTTAGAGTTAGTGGGCCACAATCTTAAGCCCAATGAAGACTCGGGTGTTGGGCTTCCTGTTCCAGAGTTTTTTTCCAAGCCAGTGGCCCATCAGTTAAAGGATGTGGGCGAAAATCAACTCAGAAAAAGAAGATTACTGACATTTACAATATAGTTAATATCCCTTACTCTCCTTCGTATTTCGCATCTCTCCTCCACTATGTTGATCCTTACCCTATGAAACCTAACTTCTTTTGTGAAAACGATACAGAGGCGCATCTTCCGCCTGATGCTGCTGTGCTTAGGACTGAAGAAGATTATAGGTACGTTTCTATTTCTGATTCTGATGTTGCTAGGGGTAATTTGAGGATAAATAAGGTTATGGAAGATGTGCCAGTTAGAATCTGGAATAACATGAAATTGTTGGGTATTGAGGGGGAAGAAGATGATGAAGCTTTCTCTGGTATAATTAGGAGGTTAGAATCCGGTGACAAAAAGGCTAGATCTCATAAGAGGAATGTTGGAATAATTGATCCATGAATATGGTTTCTTTCAATGTTCGAGGGTGCGGCAGGTTGCTCAAAAGGAGGAGAATTAACAGAGTATTTTTTTCAAAGGGCAAGCTGATTTATGTTTGATTCAAGAAACTAACATGCAATCTATGAAGGAATCGGTTGTTAGTAGTATGTGGCGTTGTGGTGAATTTGATTGGTCTGCAGCGAGTTCTGAAGGTCAGTCGGGTGGAATGCTTATAATTTGGAAGAAGCATATCTTGGTGGCCATATCCAACTTCAAAGGTAAAGGCTACTTGGGAATGAATTTTATGTGGAAAGGTGTTAACATTTATGTTATAAGCGTGTATTCTCCTTGCGGTTTATCAGAGAAGAGGAGGCTTTGGAGTGAGTTATTGTCTTTAAAGGCAAAGTTGCCATTAGAAAGTTGGATAATAGGAGGAGATTTCAACGCCGTTAAAAATGCGGAGGAAAGGGAAAGTTTGGGAGATCCTAATCAAAGAGAGATGGCCGAATTCAGCTTCTTCATTGAGAGTTTAAATCTTATTGATTTGAATACGGAGGGGAGTACATTCACGTGGTTCAAACCTAATGATAAGTGTAGAAGTAGAATTGATAGATTTCTGGTGGATGAATCTTTGATTGATAGTTGGAAGCTCAAGAACCAAGTGGTGGGGGATCGTGATATTTCAGACCATCATCCTTTGTGGCTCATTTCTAATAATCTTAATCGGGGTCCTAAACTGTTTAGGTTCCTTAATTGTTGGATTGAACATAAGGACTTCTTTAACTTTGTCAAGAATTGCTGGAATTCGTCTGTGTTTACCGGATCGTATGGCAACATTTTAGTGATGAAATTCAAGGCGTTGAAGGACAAACTCACTGGTGGAATACGAACGTGTTTAGATGGATTGATCTTAGTATTGAAGAAGGGGTGGTTAATCTCAACAATATTGAGCTTGAGATGGAAGGGATTGATTGCAATCTTCCTACTGTCTTGCTTGAACAGAGATGCCATGCACAACAAGAGTTGTGGAAAAATCTCCGCATTAAGGAAAGTATCTTGCATAAAAAATCGAGGTCTAAATGGACGTTAGAAGGTGATTTGGATTCCAAATTTTTTCACTCTTCGTTGAAATCTTGAAGCAGGAAGAACTTCATGTCTGGGGTGATGGTGGATAGTATTTTGGTGGACGACCCTGCTACTGTCAAGCAGGCTGCAATGGAATTCTTTCATCAGAAATTCTCTTCTAGTAGCACTAAACAGCCTTCGTGCGACATGAGGGATTTACACAAATTGTCCGATTTTGATAAGGAAAACATGGAGGCAGATTTTTCTGCTGAAGAAGTGCATGAAGCAGTGCTGCAGTGTGACGTAAACAAATGCCCTGGGGTTGATGGTTTTAATTTCCGTTTCATTAATGTTTGTTGGGACATCGTCTGCTCTGATATTACCAATTGTGTTCTTGAGTTTTTCAGGACTGGTTATCTTCCTAATGTTTTCGTTTCTTCGTTTATCTCTCTCATTCCGAAAATTGATAACCCTCGAGCTTTTGGAAATTTTAGGCCTATCAGTCTTATTAGCTACATCCTCAAGATCATTTCCAAGATGATGGTGGTAAGACTCAGTCGTGTTATTAGTAGTCTTATTTCTCCTTCGCAAGCGACTTTCATACCGGGAAGACAGATTTTGGACGGTATTCTTGTGGCTAACGAAACCATTGACTGGGCGCGTAGAAAGAAGAGGAAATGTTTGATGTTTAAAGTTGAATTTTCCCAGGCTTACGACTGTGTCGAATGGGATTTCCTAGACTCTATGCTTCTGAAGATGGGTTTTGGCGAGAATTGGTTGAGATGGATCAAGTGAACCGTCTACAATAGTCATTATTCGGTGTTGATTAATGGTAGTCCATCTGTGGATTTCAAAGCTTCAAGAGGATTAAAACAAGGGGATCCCCTATCCCCCTTTCTCTTCGCTATTGTTTCGGAAGGCCTCGCTGCTTTGGTTCGTAATGCGTTATCTTTGAATATTCTCCCTGCCTTCAAGTTTCGCGAAACTGCTTCTGTTAGTATCCTGCAATTTGCAGATGATACATTACTTGTTTGCGATGGTTCTTGTCATAATTTGTGGGCGATTAAATATGTTCTTAGGGCATTCGAACTCCTATCAGGTTTGAAAATTAATTTCTCGAAAAGTTGTTTGTTTGGCATTGGTCTGGAGAGTGATTTCGTGACTGCTGCAGAAAATTTCCTGCATTGCCAAACTAGTTCAGTGCCATTCAAATTTCTTGGGCTGGTTATTGGTGGAAACCAAAGAAAGTTGAATTTTTGGCAGCCAATCCTGAGATGTTTTACAGCTCGGTTATCAACTTGGATTGGTCGAAAGCTTTCAATCGGCGACAGGGTCACTTTAATCAATTCGGTCCTTATGAACATGCCTATCCATTACCTTTCATTTTATAAGGCATCGACTTTGATTATTAAGAATATCATTACAATCCAACACAATTTTCTATGGGCGGGATCCTCGGGGAAGAATGTTATTCCTTGGGTGAGTTGGGAATCAATTTGTAATCCTAAAGATAGAGGTGGTCTTGGAATCAAACACATCAGTCGGTTTAATAATGCTCTTATTGCCAAATGGCTGTGGAAATTCACTCAAGAAGGTTCGAAATTATGGAGACCTATTCTCTGGGATAAATACGGAGATTTGAAGCGAAGAGTGGTGGAAGGTACGGTGGTTGGTGGACCGAATCAAAGGCAGAATTGGGATTCGTTTTGGATGCGTGACGTTATTAAGGCAGGAAACCCTTCTAATTTTATTTATTTTGCTGATAATCTGTCTTGTTCTGTGGGGGAGTGGAAATTCTGCATTCTTTTGGAATGTTCAATGGTTAGGGAACTCGAAATTTAGTACACTTTTTCCAAACTTATTCCAGTCTGCAGTGGATAAATGGTGGGCTGTTAGGGATGTTGGTTCTTGGGAAAATGGTCTGTGGGATTGGAAGATTTCTAACATTGATTTTGATTACTATCCGGACCGTGATACTGATATTGAGGAGCTAGAAATATTGTTGAGATCAGTGGCCTTAACAGTTGACAGGAAAGATGTTTGGAAGTGGAAACTTGATCTTTTTCATGGTTATTCGATGAAATCCTATTATTCTCTTAGCGATAACGCGGAGTTGTTGAGTGAACCGACCGCTTCTGTGATGGGTCGCCTGTGGAATTCTTCCGCTCCATTCAAAGTCCAAATTTTTGTTTGACGCCTTTTTCTTAATCGGTTGCCTACAAGGGACAATTTAGAGAAAAGAGGAATAATAACAAATGTTCATGAGACGGTGTGTGTGTGTGTGTGTGTTATGCTTTTTAGAGGTGGAAGAAGCAGCCCATATTTTCTGCGAGTGCATAAAGGTGAGGTAGGTTTGGAATAAAGTTTGTCAATGGCTGCAAATCGACAGCATTTACGAAACGGATTGTGGTAGACATTTTTTAACCTGGTTGGTGAGATTTAAAGGAAGGGGTTCCATGAGTACTTTAGCTTCTTTCTGGTTGATTTCTTGTTGGAGTGTTTGGAGGAGTAGGAACAACATCGTTTTCAATGACGACATTTGTAACGTCGACAACATCTTCCATTCTATTGTAGCTTCTTCTTGGAGGTGGTTAGCGGTTGGGGAGAATGGTAGGATAAAATGCAATTTATACGATTGGACTAAATTCCCTCTTGATTTCCTTTAATGGGTGAGTTTGTTCTTGTAAGTTTGTTTTTGTTGATAAGCTGTAGGCTTTTTTGCAACATCTTGTTTGTACCCTTTTGGGGTTAGAGATCCCCTTAATCTCTTTTAAATGAATGTTTGTTTATCAAAAAATAAGTTTAGTACGTGATTATACTAATTTTTTTTAGAAAGTTCAGAATGTAATTGCATGGATGTCGTAATTATATAAAGTTCAGAATATATTGTATGTTGATAAATAAATATAGTTAGTTTTAATTGGAAATTCAAAGACAATATTATTTAAACTTTAAGGTTGTAATGATTTTTAAAGTTGAATCATCCATAGGAAATATAAGTCTAATTTTTATAAAATTAAGGTATTATTGTGGAGATTGAAACTAGTAAGAGTTAAGCAAATTATAAAAATATTTAAAGAAAAATATGGTATATGAGTTTATTAAGAAAGTATATATTATATGAGTGATTGAATATGTTATATTTATAAACGTTTTTATAGTTGAAGTGGGAGATTATTGTAGAAAAAAATGTATAATAAAAAAATTAAATTAAGTAATTAATTTATATTGAAATCATTGAATATTAATTTTTGTATTCATAGCACAATAATTGAAAAATAATATTGCTAAAAATAATCAAATTATTATTAATATGAAAGTTATCTTATAAAAAAAGTTCAATTTAAATACACCAATAAAAATATGTAGTTATTAGAAAAATAAAAGACCATTGTTGAAATAACAAAACACCTTAGAAAATTTATAAGGCTAAACTTTGTGGTTTTTTTTAATTCTCTTAAATGGATGAAGATGGGTGAAGCTCTGTTGTGAGATTTTACTCAACTTTTCACCATTATAGAGGTTTGTTCTATTAGCATTTTTTCTCTATTCATTTGATATTTTTAAATAATTATTTAGAATTATCATTAATTATTTTTAGTTATAATGAGTAGTGTTCTGGACTGGGTCAGCGCCTACCCATCCGTCGGGCATGCCCAACCCAATACTGCGATGAGAGGCCCATTAAGGCCCAATTCTCTACCTCGTCGAGCACACTCAGACCTCATCGATGTCGAGCAGAAACTACATGGCTCGGGGAGAGAACGAGCGTCCTCTCCACGACAACAATGCTCTCCCCCGCGGAGACATCGTCGCACCATATCTCACAGCCCTTCTCCTCCCCGCAGAGGACACGGCAAGATGACTCTCGGACTCCTTCCCCCCAACCTGTGGGGCGCCGCCCGCGTGTGGAACGACCCAAACTTGTGGTCGCCCAGAAGCGCAATCGGTCCCCTGCTCGGAAGGAACAACGGCGTTCCCCTGTCCAAAAGAGGAGCAAAGCTGACGGTTACGGCAAGAAGCCGAAGAGCCGACCAAGAAGTTCCCCCCGACAAAACAGACGCGGTCGTGGCGACTACCCCCCTCACAGTCACCAGTTAGAAGTGACGAAGACGACCAGCGTACCCCACTGTCCAGGGAAATTATGGAGACCCCTTTGCCCGTCGGAATGGAGAAGCCTTTACCTTTGGCGACGTACGACGGCACCGCCGATCCCGACGACCACGTCGAGAGTTTCCAGGCCATGCTCGACTACAGGAACATTCAGGGAGCTATCAAGTGCAAGCTCTTCCCGACCACCCTCTGGAAGGGTGAGATGGTGTGGTACAAGAGCCTCGCACCGGAGTCCATCACCGCCTGGAAGGAACTGAAGAGACAGTTCTCCAGACATTTCACTGCGTCCCGACGCCACCCGAAGACGGTGGCCTCCCTAGAAGCCATCATCCAAAGAAAGGACGAATCTCTCCGAGATTACATCGAGAGATTCAACCGGGAAGTCGTCCAGGTAGCCGCCACGGATGACATGAAGAAGTTTCTGATCGAGCGAGAACTACAACCTCGCACTGAGTTCGCCAAGGCTGTGGGCATCCAAAGGCCCCGCAACTTGGAAGAGCTCCTCCACAAGGCCCAAGCATACATTCAGTATAAGGAGCTAGATGTTAGACGATGGCTAGGATCTAGAAGGGGGGTTGGATAGATCCTACAAGTTTTTACACGCTAATGGTGTTCCACAATTGGTTTTAAAAATTATTACGGAAACAACCACTGAATCACTCGTCTACAATGAACCACTACCGAAAAGATCGGATGTGCGTAATATTGCTAGGAATGATGCGACAGAAGAGAAAAAATATATGTATCAACAACAACACAATGCAATCAGCCAAATTTTAATTACTTGAAATATATCCAATTTCCAACGAGATAGGATGACAAAATTTATCACAAAGTGCGTTAGAGCTTACGCTTAATCAATTTATCGAACACTTAGGGTGTGCGACACTCCAAGTGTGAATTTCCAATTAATGTGAATGTATAGCTAATGCCAAATGCAATCCAAGGGATTGTATAGTTTTTACAAGTTTATTTTCAGCTCTATATTACACAATATCAAAAAAAATATATCAATTGATATTTCACAAGTTCGAATAATGTCAAAACGTAAAAGAGTAGGGAAAGAGAGAACAAACACAATTTGTTTAGGCAGTTCCCCTACCGTCCTCGCTAAGGGTACCTCTGCCCCCAATTTCGAACATGGAATTGATATATATATATATATATATATATATATATATATATATATTTTTTTTTTTTTTTTTTTTCTGTTTGCAAATTTTTGTACAAGAGAAAACTGAACAATCAAACCCTCAAACGTCTTTGATGTCGATGCAAAGTCTTCTCTCCCTTTGATTCAAGATGAATCAAGTGCTTTGAATTTGGTCAAACAAATCACCATCTCACGCTACTAGATTGGAAGAACCCATCGCTCTTCAATCACCTTCACTCGGTCGATTTCGATCTTCCATAATTCGAACCCAAATCTTTCTCGTACGATCCTCCGACTGTAGCTACTAAACTGAACTGAACCCTCTGTTATTCAGTTACCTTCGCACGGGTTAATCCTTGTAAAGAAACCTATTTGTGCAAAAACCCCCAAAAATCACCCGGATTCTTGGAGGACAAAACCTGAGGTTTTATTCAAGAAACACCTACTGATTCTCAACCCAGAACAAAGGATACAACACACCTAAGTCTGAACGTTATCACTTCACATAATGTACGACACTAACAAAAATGATTATGTGTAGTTGTTAGAGGATACAAGGCTGAAGATGAAGATGAAGAGAAAAATCAGTATATATTTTCATGTTTCTTGTTGTCTATGAAAATGAGATGAACCAACTATATATAATGCAAGAATAACCAACTAAATGAAATAACAGCAAAAACAGAAAAAACAGAATGCAGAAAAATGACTCAGACCAGCGAAGAGTCGACCGCTCGCTGGATGAGGGTCGGCGGGAGCTAACCCGTGGAAATGTTTATGCAAAATAACAGATCATGCGTCGACCGCTCATGACCTTGCGTCGACGCATAGACGCTAAATCTGCAGAAATGCAAAACCCAGAAGCATGCGTCGATTGCATGCATCAGAGGGGTTAGCGTGCGCTTTCCCGCTCGTTTCACAAGAAATTGACAAAATGGCACGAGTCGACTCATGCTGTGTTTAGGTCGACTCAAGACCTGCAAAAGCTCATAAATTTATTTTTCTGCATGTTTTAACCAACTGAGACACGATTCATGCACACCAAACACTAATACCATGATCATGCACATGTAGAAATTGTATAGAGCCTTTCCTATATGTTTAGACACATGATTATCAATGGCTGAATGCAATGCGACCGACAACAAATTGATACTGTCCAAATTACAAACTAGAGGCTATCCTACTTGTTGATATCATTAAAACAGAACTAGATGAAAAACACTTAGCCCTCACATACTCCCTTTTTTTTATGATGGCAACATTTTATGTCTTTAGCTTGATTTGTAATTTGAAGACCCACCCTATTTTTGTGAGGTCTTTAAACATTCAATTTCTGCAGTTAGTATAGATTAATTTCTGCTGCTAGTATAGATGTATCCTTCTCCCTATTTGACAACATCAAAAAGAGAAATAGAAGGTGGTCAAAGATAGAGCATCATAATATGTAAAGATCCACTCAATAATTTGCAAAAAGATACACTAACAGTCATCCACATATAATGAAGTTAATGAGAGAATAAAAGCGGATAAATATGGCACATGAGATGCAAACATAATTCATTCCATAATAGTGCAAAGTAGAGTAACATAGTCCAAATTGAAAGCAAAATAAAACATCATGCAAGAAAAGAACAAATCATACAATCAAAACTCAAAATATAACATGCATTAAAGATGATCCTAAGTCTCATGGTCTCCTCCCCCTAAATGGGTGACCTCTGCCTCGAAAGTGTTGTCCTTGTGGTGGAGGTAGCGACTGTTCCTCTAAGTACTGATTCAGTTCAATCACAGCCCAATTGAGAACTCCTAAACTGTTGGTAAGTTTCCGAGTTTG
The DNA here is from genome assembly GCA_022829125.1 of Lathyrus tuberosus. Classification (NCBI taxonomy): domain Eukaryota; kingdom Viridiplantae; phylum Streptophyta; class Magnoliopsida; order Fabales; family Fabaceae; genus Lathyrus; species Lathyrus tuberosus. Next base: position 2,195,611 of record JALAZF010000639.1, read on the forward strand.
AAGTATTATCCAAAGTTGTAAACCTGTTCATTGTAGCATCCACAAATCGGTTGAAATTCTGAGTGTGTGTGTCCAACTGATTTGAAAGAGAAGTGAACCTCTCCTCCTGAGTTGTATACCTCTCTTCTTGTAAGTTCATGAATTCCTCTTGTTCCAACTGCATCTGATTCAACATGGCAAGGACTTCTTCAGTGTCCTATTGTTGTGGCTGTGGGATTTGAGGAATCGAATACTCAGTCTGTTGCCATTCGAATTCATCATGTTGTTTCCAGCCACAAGTGGGAGGAACATAGGCAGCACTAAGAGATGTCCAACAGGTGTGTTGCCATTCTCCCCAACCTTGATTTTCATAAGGATCCCTCTGTGGAGAGGAACCTGTTGATTACCCCAAACAACTCTACTCTAATTTTTTATAATGCGTTTCTTTTGAATAAAAGGGCAAAGGTGCCACATGCAAGTATACATGCTTGGTAATGTAGCAAGTGATAAAATAAAGGTCGAACCCATAGGGAAGTGTAAAGTATTTGAACTACTAATATTAATTTCCTTTGTTTAAGAAAAGTATGAGCAAGGTAACATAAATATAAGAATAAGAAACAAGAGTACACACAAATAACTAGAATAACTGAAAACTAAGGAGGAGTTAAAATATCAGAGAGAATAGTTGATGAGCTAAATCCATTAGTATTTGTTGTTTGAAATGTCTTTATGATGTGAAGTGTCGTGCCTCAAAAGGTCAGAACGTGATCTAGGGGTGTATCTCTACAACATCAAAAACATGTATAACTAGGGCAAGGGAACAAATCTCTAAGTCTCACTTGTAACCCTAAAATACGTCTGATTTTAATTCTGAAAAATCTTTGTGGTCTCAACTTCTTATCTCTAAGTAAGTTGAATTAAGTGAATATCTCTATCCTACTTTATTAACCACTTTTGTTATGAAATCCACTTGTTTATTAGATCTCTCTCAACAACAAGCTTTTACTGTTTTCCTAGTTGATCACTCTAAGAACCCAGTTTATAGCATAAAAACATATAACAAAATAAGACACTACCCAACACATCATATCAACATAAAAACACTTTTATACTAACTTCATTAGTCTCGTCAAACAAAGGTTTAGCTCATAGTGAGCTGAGTACAAACTACTGGAATGAAATTAGGAGGAAACATCATCTTATAATGTGTGGTAAAGAAATGCAACCTTCTAATAACTTGGAGATCTCTTGCGTTGGATAAACAACAACAACTCTCTTCAGTCACGACAGTTCTCAGCAGAGCGCACATGTCTGGAGATGAAAAGAATACTCTCTACTAATATGCTAACTTCTTGAAACTGAAAATAACTTTAAAATTTGAAAATAAAATATTGTTGTGTGTGGAAAATAAGGTTAGGCCCAAATCAAATCCTTCATGTGGGACAGTTGTCCATCAATCCTTCGTTTGCAAGCAATCTGGTACAGATGTTGGTGGGAGACAAATTTACTTTTAGCAGGCGGCTGGAGCAGGCTGGTGGAGTAGAGCAGACGGCTGGAGCAGGCTGGTGCTGGGCGTCCTCTGCTGAGTGGTCCCCACCATACTACCTTTTGTCCTCTAGCTTTCTTGATCTTATCCCTTCCTTTTTGCTCAATTGCTCTTCATAGTGCTGCCACGTGAGCCTTAGTCATTCTTGGCTTTTTATCATCAATTCTCCAATTCTCTTGGTGAAATGGTGGATTAAACCATCAGCCCTTCAAATAGCTCCAGACTCTGGCAACTGGGGTCATGCCTCTTCTCATCATCATATATCTTCCTTTTAGAGCACAAACACAATGAAAACGTAAAAGAAGCACACAAAGTGCTTAAAGCTTTAATCGTGCAAAAACACCTTAAAATCATGCTATAAAAGTGAAATCATGAACTAGAATTGTCACAAATATTGGGTAAGAGTAACACACTAAAATAGTGTTATCAGAACCCATCCATTCAACATTGTCTTCATCCTTCATGTTGACGTCAATGGGTATATTGTTGCCAGCTTGATCTTCCTGAACATTATCTTCCGCACCAGCTTGGTCATAAGGAACCTCATACTAAGGGTGAGTTGCTTTAGGTCTGAATTTGTACTCATTTGCTACAGGATCCCAAAAGTATCCCATCATAGTCAGTGTCTTTTGTTGGAACTCATGCTCAGATGAAATAGAGATATAGCGAATGCCCGGAGCCTTTATGCCAGCCTTATTCAAAATACTGAATACACGACGCATAACATAAAGAGGTACCTCGTGTAGAATCCCGTAGTGCGAACATTCTAGACGCAAAGTAGTACGCCCAGTTGATACGGATTTTGTTCTTCAGTATATAAATCAAATGAACCTCTGCTTGATCGACCCTAGAAAATCCTCCTTTCTTAGGCCGCAAAATATGAGCGACAATCCATTGCAACACACGATCAACAAGTTTTAGGTGACCCGTTGTGACAGATTTGGGAAACAGATCGCTGCTCACAATGCTGTCTGGATAAGGCTCACGCAACATTGAGTTCAGTGCAGATTTAAACTCATAGTTGTTGACAAACTAAGTATCAGTCACTTCGAGAAGATCATTAGTTTCCAACTTAAACAGGCTATTCCATACAACATCATTAATAGAATATGACTTATTATCAATAAGATACTGAAAATTCGTACCTGTTAATTTATCCAGAATTCCGGTATAGAATAATCGAACCAAATCACCATTATACTTATCGTCACATTCCAGAAATTCATCAAATTTATGAACATTCAGCATTTCAATGACTTCCGTGATATTATAATCTGGCGCTCTCAGAGGATAAGTATGCATATTGTCTAATGACGGAGCGATTTCGGAAGTCGACGTTGAAAGTCTCAAATAATGCCCTAGAGAGTAAAGATAGAGCAGTTACCGGTGTTGAAGAGGGTCCTGCCCGTGATGTTGAGGCTCTGGTAGACCTTTTTCCAGTTACTCTTTGTGAAGCCATAGTTGAGCAACGTGATGAAGAAAATGAACAGTGACGGTGAACAGTGAGGTGATGATGAATAATGCGCAGATGATGATGAATGGAGATAATCTTGATTCCAAAGTGAAACGAAAACCCCCTTTTAAAGACTTTGTGGATTGAATATTTGTGGGTTTTGATTAATGTGGTAATAATGGAGTTTGAAGAGGGAAGTTTGAAAAGGGAAGAGAGGAGAAGACAATAGGATATGATTTTATGACATGCAAATGGGAAATAAAAGAAATTAATGTGATGTAGTAACTTTTCAAGACATCTGAAGCGGCGTGTGCTTTCCCAATAAAGTGAAAAAAAAGGGTTCGTCAACGATGCGTCGACTGAAGCCTATCATGCGTCGGTGTACGCTGAACGGAATTTAAAAAAAATTGAAAAATTAAGGATGCGTCGACCGTGGGTAAGCGCGCGCTTACCCACGCCTTTTTTTTTCAAAAATTGGACTAATCTTGAGTCGACCCATGACAAGCTTTGGTCGACTCAACTAAGTAAAAAAAATGGAAAAAAAATCATGTTTTCACATACATATGCACCAATACAAGATGAATAAACATGCTAACACACAAATCAAACATTCAAATAAATAAGATATGCTTAAATGTGTAATAAACATCATTTTTAACAATTAACATGGTACATATATTTGAGAGAAACTTATGAAGCGGAACGATATTACCTTAATCATGATTGACGATGAGAGCCCTCATATATAGCTCAATAACTCTTTGCATTGTTAGTAAAAAACATAAGCAAGTATATATATATATATATATATATATATATATGAAGAGCAAGTATATTGAAGAATTATCAAACACGATCCGAGATGTCGAGAACGCCTAGTTCCTTACGGATGTGAAAGAAAGGCTGTGTAGCTAGTGGTTTTGTAAAGATATCAGCAAGTTGATTTTTAGTATCAACGTGTTCAAAGACCACATCACCTTTCTCTACATGATCCCTAAGGAAGGGATGACGTATTTCGATATGCTTGGTGCGTGAATGCAATACGGGGTTCTTAGTTAGGTTAATAGCACTAGTGTTGTCGCATAGAATAGGAATACGCTCAAGTTTTAAATTGAAATTGAGCAATTGTTGCTTAAGCCATAGGACTTGAGCACAACAACTGCTGGCGGCAACGTATTCCGCCTCGGCTGTTGACAAGGCAACGAAAACCTGTTTCTTGCTATGCCAACTCACCAAGGAATTTGTGAAAAAGTGACACGTGCCACTAGTGATCTTCCTATCCAATTTGCACCCGACAAAGTTGGAATCGGAATAGCCAACTAAGGAACAAACACTACCCTTGGAATACCAAAGCCCATACTTTGCAGTACCGAAGAGGTATCGAAGTATGCGCTTAACAGCTTTTAAGTGAGATTCCTTGGGACGTGCTTGATACCTCGCACACATGCATACACTGAACATAATGTCGGGTCGTGATGCGGTAAGATAAAGAAGAGGTCCAATCATACCTCTTTACTTCTTTACGTCTACATCCTTACCATTTTCGTCACGATCAAGATTAACACAAGTAGGCATCGGGGTATCTATTGCTTTGCAGGCATTGGGGTCGAACTCAAAGAAATCGATACAATCGCTAAACGGGATGCTGACCTCGCTTTCCCGCTTCGTTCCCAAATCTGCACAATACGCACTTCCATTTTTCAAACTTCAACGCCAGAAATCCACGCTCGAATGGACCGAGGAGTACAAGTGCGAGCAGGCGCTCCTCTACCTCAAATAAGTCCTTTCGCAACCCCCGGTTCTCTCGCGGCCAGAGGGCGGGGAGACGTTATTCATATACCTCGCCATCACGAGCGAAGCAGTCAGCGCAGTTCTAATCCGGGAAACCCCCGATGGGCAGAAGCCGATTTACTTCACCAACAAAGCCCTCCATGGTCCTGAACTTAGATACCAGCAGATCGAACAGGTCGCTCTGGCCCTCGTCACCGCGGCCAGAAGACTGCGACACTACTTTTTGGCCCACACGATCATGGTGAGGATCGAGTAACCCGTAAGACAACTCCTCGGGCGGCCAGACATGGCGGCGAGGATGCTCAGGTGGTCACCCAAACTCACCGAGTTTGATGTCCAATATGAAGGAAGGAAGGCCCTGAAGGCTCAGGTGCTGGCCGACTTCGTGGCGGAAATGACCCTCCCAGAACCTTCGACCAACGGATCCCAAAAGTGGACGATCTACATAAACGGGGCATCCAGCACAACAAGTAGCGGAGCGGACATCATCCTGGAAAAAGAAGAAGGTATCTTGATCGAAGTCTCCCTCACGTTATCCTTCCCGACGTCGAACAACCAGGCCGTATACGAGGATTTCCTCATCGGGTTACAGTTAGCCGAGGATCTCGGTGCCAAAGAATTCAAAATATTCACCGACTCCCAGCTCGTGGCCTCCCAGGTACGAGGAGAATACCAAGCCAAGAACGACAACCTCATCGAATACTTGGCTCTGGTGAAAGAAAGGATGAAGAAGTTCACCTCGGTGGAAGTGAATCATGTCCCACGCGAACACAATACTCGAGCAGATGTCTTATCGAAACTCGCGAGCATAAAGAAAAAAGGTGGGAACAAATCCTTCATTCAAGAAGTGCTTCCGCGTCCAAGCATCGAGAAACCTGTTCTCGCGACTAACGTGAACGCCATTGGAGACGGCCACTACTAGATGACCCCGGTGTACGAGTACCTCACCACAGGAAAACTACCCGACAAATCCAATGAAGCCAGAGTAGTGAGGCGACGTGCTTCCTTGTATACGATTATCGAGGACAAGTTATATCGACGAGGCTTCTCAATCCCCCTTCCTATATGCGTCGAGGAGTCCAAGGCTCCCGGCATACTCCAAGAGATCCATGAGGGGATCAACGCGCAACACCTCGACGGACGATCACTAGCCGGTAAAGCGTTACGAGAAGGGTACTACTCATCCACCATGCAACAGGACGCCAAGGAGCACGCCAAGAAATGCGACAGATGCCAGCGACACGGGGACATGCACCTGGTCCCGCCTAGTGAACTCAAAATGTTGTCGTCCCCGTGGTCGTTCGCCTGGTGGGGGATGGACATCCTCGAACCCTTCGTCGTAGGGTCGTACCAAAACAAGTACCTGATCATCGGTGTTAGCTATTTCACCAAGTGGATCGAGGCCGAAGCCCTGGCCAAAATCACGGCCCACAACATACTACATTTCTATAAGAGGAACATACTTGCCCGGTTCAGCGTGCCCCAGGAAATTATCACCGACAATGGGACACAATTCACTGACAAGAACTTTCAGGACTTCGTCACCAAGCTGGGCACGAAGTAACACTTCACCTCGGTCGAGCACCCACAAACAAATGGGAAGGACGAAGCCGCAAACAAGGTGATCCTACGGGGCCTGAAGAGGAGACTGGACGAAGCCAAGAAAAGGTGGGTCGAGGAGCTACACATCGTCCTCTTGGCCTACAGGACAGCCCCGCACTCCACTACCGGGGAGACCCCTTTCCGACTGACCTACGGAACTGAGGCGGAGATGCCAGTGGAAATAAGGGATCCCTCGAGAAGAACTGAGTCTCCCCTCAACGAGGATATAAACGATGAGCCCCTCTGGGAGGAACTCAACCTGGTCGAAGAGATAAGGTCAGGCGCATCCCTCCGCGAAGCCTCACTCAAGCAGAAGATAACTTTACACCATAACAACAAAGTTATCAAACGCAAATTTTAGGTGGGCACCCTCGTCCTACGAAGGGACCAGAAAGATTCGTGCGAAGGCAAGCTCCCCGTGAACTGGGAGGGCCCCTATCGCGTCCGCGCGAAAATGGGGACTGGAGCCTACTACCTCGAAAATCTACACGGGGAGGAACTTGCTCGACCATGGAATGCTGAAAAGTTTAAACAATACTACAGTTAAACACTGCCCGCGACCCATCTGCGTCGCGACCACAAGGGCGCACTAAGGTACAAGCGTGACTCCCTCCTCGATACAAGAAGACAAGGGCCCGCGTTGTGTGTGCGCGAGGACTCTTGATCCGACGGGGACACCTCAACCGAGCTCCGTCGTCGCCATACCAGCTAGGCAGGGCATCCAGCTCGCGATGGGAAGCCCACGCCACGAAGTTAAGACCTCGACCAAGCTCTTAGCCTCGTCGAAGGTCGAAATATAGCTCCGACCACTTGACTAGTTCCCTACACTGTCGAGGATCAACAGAGTCGACCAAAAGCCCCAAAATACTTAGAAAAAAATGAAAGTGACAGATATATAATTAGCATACAAACATCACACACAAGATAAAGAAATACAATGCATTGGATCAGGCAGAAGCCCACTGTTCAAAGAGTACATGCAAAATTACCATAAGCCCCTGGCTCGCAGGCCGACCAGAAAGCGATACAAAACGCGACACGCAGGCCGAACTAAACAAAGTAAAAAAAAAGTGGCACGCAGGCCAAACAAACAAAGGCTCAAATAGCTATCTCCTCCTCAATTCGGGCCTCCATCTCTCCGTCACCACGAACATCATCATCGTCGTTCTCTCCTGGTACAACCACCTTTCTGTCGACCACACAGTGGAACAAATTGACTCATTCAAGGGCGAGCTGGACCCCCGGATTCTCAACCTTGATCTGCACCACCGTACTATTAAACCCTACCTCAATCCCCTTCAAACAGTCTTGCTCGCGCTCCCGAACTTTGGCGATCAGAGCGCCACGGTCAACGAGGTGTCTCTCTTCCTCTATTTTATCCTCCGCGGGATCAGTAGCAGCTTCCAGATCGGCGACCTTGTTTCAGAGATGGTCCTGCTCCTCTTGGGTTCAATTTAGCTCTCCATTCGTCTCGTTCAACTCATGGAGGACGCGCACGTGGTTCTCGCACCTCGTCTTAGCCTCCAGTAGGTCGCTCTAAGCCTTGTTCTTCTCCTTCTCGAAGACGTTGTACTCATCCCACAGCCTTTGTAGTTTGGAAGATGGGCTTATCTCATCATTCAGGACCAGGGCAGTTTAAAAAATTTTCACCATGGCGGCCATGTCCTCGGCGAGCACTCTCCTCCTGGTCGCCCTCTCAATCCCCAGAATCGCCTGCGCCTCAGCCTTGGCCACAGCAAGGGGATTCCCTCTGAAGAAGTCCCACTGGAGGTGGCAGGCAGGCAGCATGAACTTCTCAGTGGGCATGGACTCCTAGAGGTCCACGAGGACAGGCCCCTCGGTGTGCGGCCTCTTGGAAGGGGTCCTCTCCAGGGGGAGACTGACTACATTAAGGAGAAGTGGAGCCATTTCCCCTTCGATGGGCACCGCCGTTTATAGAACTTCTTGGACCCGACCTTTACTTCTCTTCGCACGCCAGGTGGCTGCCAGCTTCATAATGCGCTCAGTCGCGCTCGACATTTGGCCTGCGACAAGAAACAAGAAACAAGTCAGTATAAGAAAACAAAACAGGGTGAACTCCCGAGCAAAGCAGCGGGCTACTACCTAAAAACCTCATGGCTTTGTCTTTAGACTTGCACTCGATGAGGGCTTTGGTGTTGATAAAACGGGGCTCAGTGACAACCTGCCCTCCAGAGTCGTGGATGAAACTCTCGTATTTGTTTATACATTTGGCCCGAGTAAAGCCGGCGACATACTAGACCAGCTTCGTGAATGACTCTCGGTCCTCGACGCACAGCTCACTGGGCTTCACGATGTAGCTCTCCGTGCTACTCTCGAAGTGTGCCTCCTCCCACTCCAGGGGGTACTTAGACTCAAATCATTCCTCCTCTATGTCGTCGATCTCGATGTCGAATAGGGACCCAACGGCTCTGTGCCTGACGGGCATGATATAATAAAACCTGTCCTTAAAGCAGTGGATGAAATCTAAATATGCCTTGAATAGTTTCCTCGACTACTTCAAGGAAACCCAGTTGTGTCTGTCGTTGACAGTTGACCGTTGCAAGTAGAAGGTACAGAAAAATAGGGGAAGAGTGGCCCCGACGTCGAGATAGTCACACACGAGCTCGAACACCCGCACGAAGGCCATCGCATTCGGATGGAGCTGGGAGGGCGCCAGACGCAGCTAGTGGAACACTCCCCGTTGGAAATCACTGAAAGGGAGACGGATGCCAGCTTCTTTGAACGCAAACTCATACATGGGAAACCTCAATCCTCGGAAGCTCGAGCATATGCGATGGTACTCTCTGGGTTTAAAGATCGTCCAGTTTGCTGGAGAGCCCACAAAGACGTCCTCGACAATCGCGAAGGCATCAGTGTCGTCGAGGGCGAACTACGATCTGATTCTTAGGGGCTCTTCCCCTGCCCAGTCTGCGGGCGTACAAATTGGTTCCTCCCAGGGTTGCTATACGGGCTCTTCTAGGTCGGGTTCGGTATCTATCTGAATAATACCCGCGAGCCTCACAATCATTTTACCTGAAAAGCAGAGGAGCACGGTGAATTCGACTTCCAAAATCAAATCCACCCTTCCACCAAAAATCAAGTGAAAGGGCGTGGAGGGTACCAGGAAGCCTAGATGACTCTCGCCGTCAATAAGTCAGGAACTGCCCAACCGACAAGATCTAACGGACACGGGGCCTCCTCGACGGGGCATTCGTCAGCTCCCCGGAACATTCGTCAGCTCCCCGGGACATTCATCAGCTCCCTGGGACATTCATCGTATGTCCCCGGGACATTCATCTCATGTCCCTGGGGCATTCATCGCAAACTTTAGTAAACCAGCAGAATCCCCCTAAAGTCTTTGGCGAATACGCCGGAAACTTCGCGAATGTAGTTAGTAAACTCATATACTTGCCGGGAAACTCATGAAAGTTCTCAGAATATCTAAACGCCACTCTAAGAACTACGTCCCTCCCTAGAAAATTAATGGTAAAATTAAACTTTAATAGAAGGGATGAGAGAACTTACTTAATGGTTAGGAGTAAGGCTGTCGGGGAGCGCTTGACAACAGCAGCGGCGACGGCGGTGATGTCGGGCAAAAAGAAAGAGCTTGAAGGCCATAAGAGACTCATCAGTGGAACGAAAGCGTGCAAATGACACAGACTCGCCACCTATTTATAGTCATAACACGGGACTCGAGGCATCTCTAGGCACTTGAGTTCCCCTACCCCTAGCCGCCCTAGGCATTAATGACTTGTGCCACGTGGCACCATGACTCCCCGCGTACGCCGTTTCAGTTCCTTACGTGCTCGCGGCCTCAGCGCGTCAGCTTCTTTCCGTCTCCCCTGCATGTTCGACCAAGATGCCAAAGGAGGATAGCCCCGGCATAAGGTGACCTGCGGGTACCGGGCGGATAGACGTCCCCGCGTCTCTCGTCTCGTCTTGTGTCGTCGGCGTCCACCACCAGCCCGTTGTGTCGGGCACAAGTCACACCTACTATAACCTCGACAAATGGGCTAACCCTTAATTAATTACTCCGATATTTCAAAGCAACGACTTGGGGGGTTCGTGTTCCAGACTGGGTCAGCGCCTGCCCATCCGTTGGGAAGACCTAACCCAATACTACGATGAAAGGCCCATTAAGGCTCAATTATCTACCTCGTCGAGCAAACTCAGACCCCATTGATGTCGAGCAGAAACTACATGGCTCGGGGAGAAAACAAGCATCCTCCCCACGTACTCCATGTTCCCTTCCCGCGGGGACACATCATCAGGTGACTACCCACCTCCGAAAGAGTTGGTCTACCCACTTTCCAGAGATCTCGGAGCAGTTACTCCATGGTGATAACCACGTGCTGGTCTTCCCTATGCCACATAAGCCCTGGCAGTTATCTGCATTGGGCCTAGCAACCCAACCCAGTGCAGACAGCCGTTGGCCCAGCGCTAGGGGCACAATATAAATACCCTCTTTCACTAGAGGATCAGGTATTCTAATTCTCACTCTCACTACCTTTATGTACTTGCTTGCTCCGTTCCTGACTTTAGCATCGGAGTACCTTGCAGGTACACCCCTACCGTTTCACCACCACCGGAGTAGCGGAGCTCACGACGTATGCTGGCCACCGATCTACTTTCTGATCAGGTACGATCAAGTAGATATTTTCGTCTTGGCTAAAAGTATTATCATGGACCCTATTTTATATTGATTTTAAAACTCTTGAAATTGGACTAAAATACAATCTTGAGAAATGGGATTCATAGCGGTAACAACAATGAAACTCATTTTTATTATTTATAAATGAAAGAGATTTTAGTTACTCAATTTCTTTTGACAATCAACAATGAACTTTTCTTCAATCTCGATTCTACTAATTGATTAATAAGCAATTAATCTATAGTAGTGTTCAATGCCAAGTAAATAAGTCCAATCCCACAGTTATTAATTAAGGCTTAAATAGTATTTTCGTCCTTGTAAGTTAGCGACTTTTTGGTTTTCGTTCCTGAATCTTTTTTTATATGAGTCCCCATATGTTCATTTCTCTTTGGCGTTAGTCCCTGCTGTCAATGGAACATTAAAAAAAAGCTGAGGTGGCAGACGGTGATGACTTGGCTTATTCCGTATCATTCTTATTTATATTTTCTTTGAACACGTGGATATAATGTTTGCCCCCCAAAAATAAGCCATCTAAAAAACATTTTCCTCTTTTAAATTTAGTCCCTGTAAATTAGGGTTTCATATTTAGAAAGGAATTCAGCTCAAGGAAGGTGAAGCGACTGATTCGAGAGCTTGTCTGAGCAAGGCGATAGAGGGTGACGAAGTTACAATCGTGATTGAGCGACCTAATCGAATCTACCAGGTATGACATTTAGGGTGAACATTCATTACGGGGGAAAGTTTGTTAAGGATAATGTTGTGTACTACTTAGGTGGGAATAATGTTGAAGTAGACATTGACCTTGATAGGTGAAGCTTCTTTGAAGCAACTAGTATTGTGAAAGAACTTTGCAACCTTGAGTCCACTGATTATTGGTTATGGTGGTATAACAGTATATCGGGTAAGCATGCAAGGATAGTCAGTGATATTGATACTGCTGCAGTTTATGAAAAAGCTGTTGAAACTAGTTGTAGTGTGGATTTATTTGTTGATCATAGAGTAGTTGTAGCTGATAATGTTGTTAATGATGCTGATAAAATCGTTAATGATGCTGATAATGTTAAGGATAATGCTGATAATCTTGATAATGTTGAAGCTGATAATTTTATTGAGGATGGTGTTAGTGATAATGTTGGATATGGTATTGCTGATAATGGTGATGATATTGGAGCTGGTAATGTTATTGAGGATGATGTTCATGATAATGTTTGAAATGTTGATGGTGATGCTGGCAATCTAAATGTTGATGAACCTGCCAAGGTTGATGAGAATGATGATGGTGTTGAAGGAGATGATAGTGATGATAATGATGATAGTGATTATAATGGTTTATCATTTAAGGACAGTGAGGATGAAAGGGCCCTTGGCATGGATGATGGATTTGATGTTATAGACAAACCAACTGGAAGGGTTTAGTAGATAGCAAGGAAACACATGAATACTCCAACAAAGATAAGAAATGTTGATGTTAACGTGGGTTCATCAAGTGGAGTTAGTGTTGGTAACGAAGGGCTTGAAACTAATTATTTAAGTGATGATCTAGGCAGTAGTGATCCAGATGCATCAGATGGAGAGAAATGACCAAAATATCCTAGGTTTAAGATGAAAGAGTTAGACAAGGTCTACAAGTTCAAAGTTGGTTTGGAGTTTGAATCTCTAACTGAATTTAAGGAGGCAATAACTGAATGGTCGGTGTTAAATGGAAGAGAGATAAACTATGTGAAAAACGACAAGGTTAGAGTGAGAGTAGTTTGCAAGGGCAATTGTGGGTTTTTGGCTCTTGTTAGTAAAGTGAGGAATAAGCACACGTATAGAATGAAGAAATGGTTTGGTGTACACACATGTGGTAGGGTTTTGAATAACACCACTGCTAACTCCAAGTGGTTTGCGAAGACTGTGGCGGCTAGGATGGCTTTATCTAATGGAATCAAGCTTTGTGATATTGTGTTTGAGATTTGGAGTACTTACTCTGTAGGTATATCTATGAGCAGGGCATGGAAGGCTAAGTAAATTGAAAAATCTTTGGTTGAAGGTGATGCAACAAAGCAATATACACTATTGTGGAGGTATGCTGCAGAATTAAGGAGGGTCAATGCAGGGAACACCTGCAAAATTAATGTCTCCAGGATTGCTCCAACAATTCAACCCAGATTTGGATGCTTTTATTTTTGCTTTGATGGGTTAAGAAGGGATTCACTACTGCTTGCAGACCATTCATTGGTGTTGATGGATGTCACCTAATGACAAAATACGAAGGTACATTGCTTGTTGTTGTTGGAAGGGATCATAACGACCAATATTACCCATTGGCCTTTGGTGTATGTGAGACTGAGACAAAGGAGTCATGGAGGTGGTTCATAACCTTGCTTTTGGAAGACATTGGACAAGACAAAAGATGGGTATTCATATCAGGCCAGTAAAAGGTACTTTTCAGATCTATATAATTTTTTGAACTCATCCCTAATCTATGTAATTATGTTTTGATTTGGTCCTTGTATATATTAACTTGCTTTGAACTAGGTCCCTGAATATGTCAATTTGTTTATATATTTCTGTTTGCTTGAAATAGGTACTTTATTTTATTGTTTGTTTTGATTTGTAGGGCTTAATTCCTGTTTTTGAAGAGATGTTTGAAAGGGTGGAGCATAGGCTTTGTCTTAGGCATTTATATGCCAATTTCAAAAAAAAGTTTGGTGGTGCCACACAGATCAGAGATTTGATGATGGCTGCAGCAAAGGCCACATATATACAAGCATGGGAAGCAAAGATGAAAGAGTTGCAGGTGTTTAATCCTAAGGCTTGAGAGTGGTTGATCAAAATACCTACAAAATCATGGTGTAAGCATGCTTTCTCATTCTACCCCAAATGTGATGTGCTAATGAATAATGTGTCTGAACCTTTTATAGCACAATCCTAGTGGCTAGGGATAAACCAATCTTAACCATGTGTGAATGGATAGAAACTACCTTATGAATAAAAATTCTAAATTAAGAGAAAAAATGGATAGGTGGGAACATAAGATAATGCCAAGACTTAGAATTAGGTTAGATAAAGAGGTAGAAAATGCTGGTAATTGGATTCCAAACTGGTCTGGTGATACTACTTGGCAAGTTGAACATATCCATAGCCAACATAGCTTCATAGTTGACACTTCTAAACGAACTTGTATCTGTAACTTTTGGGAATTGGTAGGCATACCATGTAGACATGCAGTTGTTGCCTTAGGCTTTAGGAACCAACACCCTGAAGACTATGCAGATGACTGTTATTCTAAAGAAACATATGTGGCATGATATGATTTCAATGCTAGCCCAATTAATGGCCAAGACATGTGGCCTGAGGTTAACACTGAAGAGATGTTGCCTCCATCATACAAAAGAGGCCATGATAGGCCAAAGAAACTAAGGAGGATGGAACATGATGAGGACCCTAACAAGGGAAGGACACAAACATCTTATTATTGTACTAACTGTGGTGTACATGGCGACAATGCAAGGAGATGTACAGTTCTGGTGCCTGACCCTGAAGCTCAAAAAAGAAAGGTATTAACTTAACTCAATTATGTATTCTTACTAACTGTTTGTAAATGATATTGATTGAATCACTCTGTGTGCAGAAAAAGCCAAAGAAGAATGCTACATAAACAACACAACCATAAGCTTCTACTGAACAACACAACTCTAAAGCTTCTACTGAACAACAACAACCTTATCACGAACCTCCCACTGAAGAATAACCAAAAACAAAATGTGATGTGGACCAAGAGTTTGAAATGCTTGTAGCAGATCTTTGTGTAGCTTTTGAAAGAATACATCCTCAACCCAATGTCAATGATCTTACTTCCCAAATTCCAGCTCCAACTAATGTTGCTAGGGTCCATGCTTTAATTGTTGAGGTTGCATCCGTAATGGTTTCACAAGGAGTTGGTGACTCACAACTAAACCACATTCTGTCTGCACCTGTTTCAGAGGTTGAGCCTACACCTAATGAACCTGTTCTAGAGGTTGAGCCTACACCTAATGAACCTGTTCATGCACCTCCTCCTAAGGAACTTGTTTCTGCCCCTCCTAAACCAGTTGAGTCATGCTACTGACTGATTGACATAATGTGTATGTTCTCAGTTTTAATTGACTTAATGAACCTGCTCCATTGTGTCTTTGGAGGCAAAACAACCCAAACAAAAGGTCGCAAGGAAGTTGGCGTTGAGGAAAAATGATAGACCAAGGGTGCTCAGAAGTAACAAGCTCAAAGGAGGAGAAGGAAGTAACCCTGCTAAAAGGAGAAGGAAGTAACCCTGCACAAGGGTACCATGGAATTTGTAGTCATTGGACCTGTTTTGACTTATGTTTTATTGAACACCTTTACTATAATGGTGTACTTAAGCCTTGTAGTTTTCTATTATGTATTTTGATGCCAATGTGTATTTTGGCTTAAGCCTTTATGTTTATGATACAATTTGTTTTTTGGCTTAAGCCTTTATGTGTATGATACAATGTGTTTATGATACATTATCAAGTTTGTTTAATGTAGTATATCAGGTTTGTTTTATGATACATTATCAAGTTTGTTTAATGCAGTATATCAAGTTTGTTTAATGCAGTATTTTGGCTCAAGTTAGTTTTATGGACAATTGATATTGCCTATTACCAATTTGGCTTTTATGCAAATTATGAAGTTTGGTTTATACACAACTCAAAATAGGAGGAGCAATATAATTGCATACATAAATTGTCCAAAACCAAAACATCTTTTTCATTCATCATATTTTACAGGGACCAATCTCAAAATACATCAATGTTACAAGGACTAACAAAAAAAAAAAGAAACATACATAAAGAAATGGGATTCACCACCATTTGTGATAAGCAAAGAAGAACCCCCATGACACAACCAACAATAGCTTCAACAGAGACACATTTCTCTTCTCCTTCTCCAACTTAATCTTCATCTTTGCCTTTTTGCCAATCTCAATCTCTTTAACAATGGACCCTAAATCCTTCAACACTTCCGAGCAGTTGCAACCACTTGAACTTCTAAGATCACTAGCTGGATTTCTTTCAAGCTCATCGTCCCAAATAAACAACTTGCAACCAGACATTAACCCTGAATTTTGACACTTCCAAAATCTTCTTTTAGGGTTTTTAACAGAATTTGACATAAACATTTTCATGCTTCTATTGCAACCACAAACCGGTACTTGAACGTGATGTTGCGGACGAAGAAGAGGTCATGGATGTCGAAGGAGCAGAGGGAAAATTGCGAAGGATGAAGAAGAAGCCACATATGGAAGGAGGAAGGAAGGAGAAACAAAGAAAAATGTTCTTCTTTTTCATTTGATCCCTCTTTAATAACTATATCCACGTGTGTTCAAAAAATAAAATAAAACAAATGATAAGGAATAAGTCAGGTCATCACCGTCTGCCACCTCAGTTTTTTTTAACGTTCCATTGACAAAAGTGACTAAAGCCAAAGAGAAATAAACATATGAGGACTTGGACCAAAAAAAAGATTCAGAGACAAAAGTCAAAGTCACGTTAACTTACAGAGACGAAAACACTATTTAGTTATAACAAAATATCCAACATAAATTATCGCATTTACTTGTGAAAAGAAAGACATTTTACCAAATATTTAAAGTAAAATTATAATTTTCGTATGTGATTATACTAATTTTTTTAGAAAGTTTAGAATGTAATTGCATGGATGCCGTACTTATATAAAGTTCAGAATATATTGTATGAACGTACGGGTGTATATATATATATATATAATGATAAAAAATGTATGTTGATAAGGTTGTAATGATTTAAATTTTAAGGTTGTAATGATTTTTAAAGTTGAACCATCCATAGGAAATATAAGTCTAATTTTTATAAAATTAAGGTACTATTGTGGAGATTGAAACTAGTAAGAGTTAAGCAAATTATAAAAATATTTAAAGAAAAATATGGTTTAATGGTAGTGCACTGACAGTGTAAAATAGTGTAAAAAAATTTTACACTGTCATTCAATAAAAATATAATGTTTTGCCATGCCATATAGTTTTTTTTTAAAATTACAATCTGACTTGGCGGGATTCATGGTCGTGATTGATTGACAGTGTAAAATTTTTTAACACTGTCAGTGCATCATCTATTTTGTCTTTGAGTTTATTAAGAAAGTATATATTATATGAGTGATTGAATATGTTATATTTATAAACGTATTTATAGTTGAAGTGGGAGATTATTGTAGAAAAAAATGTATAATATAAAAATTAAATTAAGTAATTAATTTATATTGAAATCATTGAATATTAATTTTTGTATTCATAGCACAATAATTGAAAAATAATATTGCTAAAAATAATCAAATTATTATTAATATGAAATTTATCTTATAAAAAAAGTTCAATTTAAATACATCAATAAAAATATGTAGTTATTAGAAAAATAAAAGACCATTGTTGAAATAACAAAACACCTTAGAAAATTTATAAGGCTAAACTCTGTGTTTTTTTTTAATTCTCTTAAATGGATGAAGATGGGTGAAGCTCTGTAAGATTTTACTCAACTTTTCACTATT
This sequence comes from Lathyrus tuberosus, assembly GCA_022829125.1. NCBI lineage: Eukaryota > Viridiplantae > Streptophyta > Magnoliopsida > Fabales > Fabaceae > Lathyrus > Lathyrus tuberosus. The sequence continues at coordinate 2,213,197 of JALAZF010000639.1, forward strand.
ATAGAGGTTTGTTCTATTAGCATTTTTCTCTATTCATTTGATATTTTTAAAAAATTATTTAAGTTTATCATTAATTTTTTTTAGTTATAATTAGTAGATATTTCCGTCTTGGCTAAAAGTTTTATCATGGACCCTATTTTTATGTTGATTTTAAAACTCTTGAAATTGGACTAAAATACATTCTTTATGATTTATAAATGATTCATAGCGGTAACAACAATGCAACTCATTTTTTATGATTTATAAATGATAGAGATTTTACTCTTTTTCTTCTGAAAATAAATAATGGACTTTTCTTCAATCTTGATTATACTAATTGATGGATAAACAGTTAATCTATAGTGTTCAATGCCAAGTAAATAAGCCCAATCCCATGGTTATTAATTAATCTGAAATGTGCCAGTGGTGGATGATATGTTCCTTTCAAAATTAAATGTACACCTTTTCCATTTTTATACACATATTCTTCTTCGCCATTAATTTGATTTTATGAAAAAAAAAATAATGATAATAATAATCATAAATACTAGCCAAATGTAAGCAAAAGTGGATTAATTTTATTTATTTTTAGATATAAGACACTGTGTCCTTGTGTAATAAGTTTTTTTTTTCGGAATATACTAGCTTTCTTGTGATATAATTAAAAGAAATATGGGAATAATTTTTTGTTTGTTTTCGAAGTAAAAAGATGTTTTCTCAAAATATTGTGTCTGTGTGAGGACTAAGGTCATACAGACTGACAAATATAGTGTAAATTGGAAGGTTCTCTCTTTTCTTGAAGAATAAGAGTTTTTTGTTTTTTCTCAAAACCATGAGAGTTAAAATTTAAAATGCTTAAAATTCTAAATTGTACTTTGAGCTTTTTTTAGTTTGGATCGCATTTCAATCAACTATCGCCTATTGTTTGACAATTATACGTGATACTCCACACTTACTATATATGTCACTTTCACAAATTAATTTTTTTTTTTAATATTGACCCACTAATACATTACTTATCCAAAACTTCACAACTTTTTTTTTAATACAAAATACTCTTAAAATATTAGTAAAAACAATTTTTTTTATAATTATAACAAAATATCCAACAAAAATCATCGCATTTACTTGTGAAAAGAATGAAATTTTACCAAATATTTAAGGTAAAATTATAATTTTAGTACATGATTATACTGATTTTTTTTGGAAAATCCAAAATGTAATTGCATGAATATCGTAATTATATAAAACTAGTAACGCAATACTTATGATATAAAAAATGTATGTTGATAAATAAATATAGTTAGTTTTAATTGGAAATTCAAATATAATATTATTTAAATTTTAAGGTTGTAATGGTTTTTAACGTTGAACCACCTATAAGCAATATAAGTTAAATTTTTATAAAATTAAGGTATTATTGTTGGAGATTGAAAGTAGTACTAAGAGTTAAGCAAATTATAAAAATATTTAAAGAAAAATATGGTATTTGAGTTTATTAAGAAAGTATATAATATATGAATGACTGAATATGATATATATAAACGTATTTATAGTTGAAGTGGGAGATTATTGTAAAAAAATGTATGGTTAAAAATAAAATTAAGTAATCAATTTAGATTGAAATCATTGAGGTGTGTTCTATTAGCATTTTTTACTAGATTTTTTTTTAATCATTATAGAGGTGTGTTCTATTAGCATTTTTTTCTATTCATTTGATACTTTTTAAAAATTATTTAGGTCTATCAATTATTTTTGGTTATAATAAGTAGATTTTTCCGTCTTGATTAAATGTATTATCATGTAGACAAACTATCAATCAAAATCACAATATTATTGTAGTTACCAATCACACGGTACATCAAATGGGGTGAGAGACAGATGCGGCAAACTAGTGTTTAGTTGTGAGAGTAGAGGAGATTATAAGAACTAAGAAAAAATGGTAGTTACTTGTTGTAAAAGGGTCAAGTATCTATTTCGGTGGAGATTTCTTTCAAGTGGTTATGATTGGAACATAAAGGTTCGATGGGGTATTCACAAGCATGATCTAGCAAAGACTTTAAACGTGTTAGATATACACGTTCATTAAAAACCCGATGAAAGATAATTTGTGAGCAATATGACAAAGTACCACACGACATCGAGGTTCATAATGGGTGCGTTGAAAGATGGAAATCTTGAAAATATGACAAGTGTCACATCATTGAACAACCAAGAGCTACATATCAGTATGCTATTAGAGGTCCATACACATAAATACAACATTTGATGAGTTTAATCCATAATGATGGGTATATATGTTGGACAAGAAATCTTGAGGACTCTAAAGTTGTAGATGATATATTCTAGACAGATCTCGAGTCAATGAAGCCTCTTAATATGTTTCAATATTGATGAACAAGATTTAATTAACCGATTGAATTCTCTTCTTGTTCTTCACTATTCACTAGAGTAAATCAACCAACCTTGATTTCAAGATGATTATCTCTGTACAATGACAATGTAAAGAGAAAATATGAATTTGGGAAGAAAGAGAGTTTGGGAGTCAAAACAAAATAGAGAAAGAAGAAGAGAATTTCTGCAGAGTTTCTCTCTGCTATTCAAACTGCAATTTTATTCTAGTGAGTCACACTACAATAATAGGGGTTACTCCTTATTTATAGAATCCTGATAGCTTTCCTACTAAGCAAAGCCCAAAATACCTAATTTTGATAACACGAAAACCTAAGTAAATATTCCTGTCGAGGTACACTGCCTCGACGTTTCGACACTCACACACTTTTGACACACAATATTTCGACGACAACATACTCTTTCGAAAATACTGCTTTGACACAAATAATTACAATTCAACACACCATCTAGTTCATTGTGTCTAAGCTATCTATATTCATCATAGACCTTAACTTTTTGAACACTTCGACTTGCACTCCCTTCGTCATGATATATGCAATCTGATTCTCAGTTCTGCAATGTTCCAAGTTCAGCTTCGCTTCTGCCACCTGCTCTCGAAGATAACTGAATCTCATTTCAATGTGCTTTCTTCATCCATGTGCTATCGGATTCTTTTCCAGATTGATAGCAGACATGTTTTCGATCTTAATGTTAATTGCTCCATGATTCTTCCCTATAATCTCTTCGACCAGATTCACCATCCACATTACTTGACATGCACAGAGAGAAGCAACTATGTACTTTGCTTCACATGACGACAATGCCACTACTGGTTCTTTTCTTGAATTCCAAGCAACTGGTGCACCACATAGCATAAACACATAGCCAACTACAGTTTTTCTATCCTCAACATCACTACACTAACTTAAGTCAGTGTATCCCACTAACTTACATTCTTTTCCTTCATTAGCTGCAGGAAACAAAATGCCATAGTTGTGAGTTCCTTTCAGATACCTTAATATGCTCTTCGTTGCCGCCAGGTGTGATACCTTTGGCTTCAACATGAATCTGCTCACCATACATACATTATATGCTAGATCAGGCCTTATGTGACAAATGTATCAAAGTGATCCAACGAGTCTTCTATACTACATTAGATCAACATCATCTTCATTTGTGTCTTTTGATAGTTGCATTTTGGCCTCAACTGGAGTCGAAGTTGGGTTGCAATCTTGCATCTCAAATCTCTTGAGTACTTCGTCTGCATGTCTTATTTGGTGCATCGTCAAACCTCTACCACTCTTGTATAATTCAATACCATGGAAATATGAGAGATTTCCCAAGTCTGAAATTTCAAACTCCTCACTTAGGTCATGTTTGAAATCTTTGATCTCCTTCTTGCAACTTCCTGTTATCAACATGTAATTGACATAGAGACATAGTATAAGCAATTCATTATTGCTTTTTCTTACATATACTTCATGCTCAGTTGTGCACTTCACAAATTCCTTCTCTCTTAAAAAGCTATCTATCTTCTTATTCCAAGCTCTTAGAGCTTGCTTAAGTCCATACAGAGCTTTATGCAGCCTGTATCCTTGCTTTCTTCGCCTTGTTTCACAAACCCAACTAGTTGTGTAACATAAACTTCTTCATTTAAGGGGGAATTCAAGAATGCAAATTTCACATCCATCTGACATATATGCCAGTTGTTCATGTTTGTGTCATACCCTAAATTTTGACCCTAAAACTCCACATCATTGTGCAAATCATCACCACAATATGGATGTACTTTCATACCTCACTAATCCTTTCAAAGATTATTGAGTGTTCACCTTAACCAAGAATTAGGGTTTTTCAAGCCCTACAGAGGATTCAAGCAAAAGATCAATCAAGAATTGACATGATCTTTAACTTATCAAGCCTCTCAATCATTCATGCAGAATAATAGATCCTCAACATCAAGAATTAAGCACAAGATTGCATCATTTCAAGTTGATCAAGCCTCAAGATCATCAGTGTCACCAAATTAGGGTTTTGGTCGACCAAGGCTTCAAGAGGGAAATTTTCATCTAGGCATGAGCCAAGACCTCAAGGTATGTTTCAAGGACCTCAAATACATCATATTAGTCCATTCATATGATTGGATTAATTCAAAGAACTTGATTCATAAGCAGTGCAAGAATTCAAATCCATCTGAGCCATAAACTAGGATTTTGATGAAAAGTCAACCATACCTTTGAATTTTGGCCAAGAAATGATCTCAAACCTTGGGATATGATTCAAGACACTCAAATTTACCCTTGATACCCATTCATAAGTTTAGAATCACATTGGGACATCCATTCATTGAAAATCAGGAATTAGGGTTTCTCTGCACAAAATTCATCTGAGACCAAATGTCAAAGTTTGACTTTTTGACCAAAAATGTTCATAATGAACCATTATATAAGAAAACATGATCCATTATTGCATTTGAACAAGATTTGATCAAGAAATCAAGGTAACTTGTAAAAGGGGCAATGTTGAGAAAGTGAAAATTTCACTAAGTTATGAAAAAAAAATGTTTAGGTACCCAACTTCCAAAAGCCATAACTTCCAAACCAAGAAACCATGTTTTTGGATCAAAACCTCAAATGATAGCTCTCATCACATACTACAAAAGTGTAAAACTGACCTATGGTAAAAAAAATGCTTGGATTTTAAGTTATGAAGTGATCAAAATCAAGAAAAGTGTGAAGTGAACTTCAACACTTAATGAAATTCTGCCTAAGGTAAGATCAGGCAAAACACCAAAATGTGGAGGGATTTTTCACCATGATCCAAGATGAATCAGGTCCAATGGTGAACATCAAAGTTTAAGTACATAATCCCAGCTTTCTAAAGAGCCCAAGAGCATGAGATAACTCCACTTGAACAAAGGGATATTGAGTGATCAATACACCTTACTGCAAACTATTTTGCAAAATCAGGTTGGTCATTTACTTTCCATACACGATTTTCTTATCAAGTGTAATGATCAATACCACTCACATTCAATGCATAACAGAAGGAATCATAATAAGCATGCAAATTTGAGTCAAAGGGTCAAGAGATATCTCAAATTGGATTAATGGATTTTGTCACATTATGCCTTGAATTCAAAGGCATTTATGTGCAATAGCGCACATTCAACAAAGGTACTCTTTTGAGTCAAGATGCTCACATAAACAACAATAAAAACATATGAGGAATGTGGAATTAGTCAAAAGATAAGATAGCCACGTGGAGAGCTATGGTGCCTTGTGTGAGGGGCAATGATGCATCTTGCCAAAACCTTTGAATCCAAGCCAATCTTTGAGCCAACAATATTCCTCCAATACAAATCCCTTCTCCTATAAATAGAACTCAGTTCTGATCATTCAAACGACACCAAAACAACACAATACTTGTTTTTCCCTCTTTCTTGCTTTTGCTCCAAGTTTCTAAGTTTTTCAAAAGTGAGTGGAAAGTTCTCTAAACCAGAGCTTCTTGCCTCAAACCATTGGTCTAAACACATCACAAATCATCCATTGGAGGTGTCCAAACCCTTATCTTCATCCCAAACCACCAAAATCAGAAAGTCAACCATCAAAAACTCATATTTTGACTTTTCTGCATTCTTCAAGCCATGTCTTGATCTTGTCCATTTCAAAGCCAGATAATACTCCAAACACACTCTAAATAACATCCCTAAGTTGTTCCAACAAGTGTTCCTTAACTCTAACACCATTTGAGGGAGTTGCTATTTTGACCACTTTTGACACATCTGTAACAACTATCTTGAAAGATCCCAATTTGCTTCAAGAGGTAAGTTCCCTCAAAACTTGAACTTGCCAAAATATGCTTTACTTTGATGTACATTGATCATAAACATGTCATACATATAATATTTGTTGTGTTTGAATTATAATTAAGCACTATTGTTGGCTGTATAAGCATGTAGCATAGAACTTTCAAAATCATGGCCTATTTGAAACCACTATCGAGTTTTAACATGTAGGCATTTTTAGAAAAATCTAAGACGACTATTGCATTCCTCATGAAATTCTAGGCATGATCCATTTTTATTTCATCCAATTTCATGAAGAAATGAGGGAGATATGATCCTTTTTGCAAAGCTCGAAAACCTTGGGCAAGGACCAGCCATGGTACCTTTGGCTTGGTCTGGCCTCAGGTCCTTTCCACCTTTATTAATTTATGGGTGTGGTTTGATACACTGATGTATCACCACCCCAGTGGTTTGTGCCTGCGTAATAAGTGTGTTTGTTTGTAAGGGCGTGGTGTAGCATGTGATTTTTGTCGGTGACGCGACCACCTTATCGTAAATTGGGTTTCTCCTCACCACAATGGTAGGAGTAGGGTGCTACTTTCTAATTTCTTATTTATCCCGTGAAGCTGGAAGGGAAAGGGAAGCTATCTAAAGCTAACCTTGCACGCGAATGTTTTACTGAACAAACGCTAAGAGAGATTCGGGGAGTTTGGGGTTAGGTTATACAATGGGGATTTGTCAATTACCCATCCTATATGTGGTTATCCACAGGTTGTTAGCAATAGGTTCTGCTTCTATACTTGATGATGTTTATCTGTTGATTGGGAAAGTTTCTCCTTTGGGAGTGTTTGAGAGAGAGAGTTTTTGTTTGATTTTGGGTTTTCCGATGTTTTTTGGTAAGGCACTGGACCTAAAGTTTTGTTTGGCTTGGTGTGAAGGTACTGGACCTAGAGTCTTTGATTGGTGTACTCACTAAGATTTCGCAATCTTATGCCTACGTATTCCCGCTTAAAGAAACAGGGAAATCAGAGCAATCGTAGTTCCTCCTAATCTATGGGAGGAAAATATGTTTTGGTGTCTTGATCAAAGCCCAAGATTGAAGCTAAAAGGTTTATTTGTGTCTTGTTCAAAGCCCAAGATTGAAGTTAAAAGGTTTTACTGAGAGAGAATTTGTCATCTCTAAAGGGAGACATCTCGTCTGTTTATCACACCTGTTGGGTGAATGTTTATAAAGGAGGATTACTTTAACTGGGATATATGAATCCAGCAATGCCATAACTGGGATATTTTGAAGGAGAAAACTTTAACTCAGTGTAGAGCAATGCCATTTTTCCTTAGGAGTCTTTCATGCTAAGAGAGGGACAGTGGCGTGGATGTAAATAATCCAGAGGCTTGCCACTTATAACAATTAGATGAAAGAGGGAAGTTTACCAGGATAAGAGATGGGCGACAACTTGGATATTTAAATCAACAAGTGTACCACTTACAACAGTTATTTGGAATTAGGGTTTATTTTGATTCATCTGTTTTGATGTGTGATATACAGAGAAATGTCTTCCTACAAAGAGATTTTGATTTGCTCTGAAGAGAATGTTGATTTTTGTGTGCCTTGATCAAAACCCAAGGTTGAAGCTAAGAGTTTGATTGACTCCACTGGGGAAGTCTTTATACAAAGCCTAAAAGGAGGCTGGAAATGGCTGACTCAACAAGAGAGTGTTTACCTGTCTTGTACAAAGCCTAAGATTGAGGCAAAAAAGAGATTGGCTCTTTTGGGGATATCATTATATAAAGCCTAAGAGGAGGCTAAAGGTTGACTTTTCTGGGGAAATATTTTGTCTGTCTTGTACAAAGCCCAAGTTTGAGGCTAAAAGTGTTTTTGACTCTACGGGTGAGAGGTTTTATCTGTCTTGTACAAAGCCCAAGATTGTGGCTAAAAGAAGATTGACTCTGCTGGAGAGATTTATACGGTGTCTTGTACAAAGCCCAAGATTATGGCTAAAATGAGACTGACTCAACAAGAGAGTGTTTTATTTGGTGTCTTGTACAAAGCCCAAGATTGAGGCTGAAAGGTAGTTGACTGACTCAGCTGATGATTTTTAGGTGTCTTGTACAAAGCCCAAGATTGAGGCTGAAAGGTAGTTGACTGACTCAGCTGAAGATTTTCAGGTGTCTTGTACAAAGCCCAAGATTGAGGCTGGACTTACTGGGGGAAATCATTATACAAAGCCTAAGAGGAGGCTGAAAAGAAGATTGATTCTGATTAGGGATATTATTTCTCAAAGCCTAAAAGAAGGCTGGGAGGAATTGACTCCGCTGGGAAGATATTTATCCAGAGCTTTAAGAGAGGGTTATGAAGATTTTGACTTTGTTGGAGAAAGTTTATATATGTCTTGTACAAAGGCCAAGATTGAGGTTAAAAAAGATGACTGACTCAACAAGAGTGTTTATGTTTTGTACCACTGACTCAACAAGAGAGTATGGAAAGGTGATTGACTTAACAAGAGAGTCATTTTGAAGCTAACTCAGCTGCGGAAAATCATTATACAAAGCCTAGGAGGAGGATGAAAAAGGTCGACTCAACAAGAGAGTTCCTTAAGGTGATTGACCCAACAAGAGAGTGCTTTGTCTGTCTTGTACAAAGCCTAAGATTGAGGCTAGAAAGGGTTAACTCAACAAGAGAGTGTTTTAACAAAGAAAATGGACTCAACAAAAGGTTGTTTGTTGAGGCTAATTCTGCTGAGGAAAATCATTATACAAAGCCTAAGAGGAGGCTGGCTTCTACTGAGGATTATTAAGATCCAGAGGAAGGTCCAAAATGGGGAATCAACTCTTGCTGAGGATTTACAGAAGAGTTGAGGTATCATATGCCTTGAGGTTCTGATTTGGGATAGTGTTATACTGATGATAAGCTGACCCTGGCTTGGGATAATTTAGAATAAAATACTGAGTTTTAGATCCTATGGGTTTTATCTCTACTGGAGATTGATTAAACGATCAGTATTTTTTCCTGGGTTAGTAGGGAACTTGAGAATGTCTTTGAGATCCAAGAGGGGATTAGACTATCCAAGTCTACTGGTATGGAAGCGTTTATCTTTGTATGATTCTCAAGAGGAGGCTGGTGCTTTAAGGGATGAGAATCAACCCTAAATTGTCCAAGGTTTTGACTCTTTAGAAAGACTTCTCTAACAAAGGATGACTAGGTTCTGTCCTATACCTTTAAGAGGTTATCAAGGTCCTTGTATTAAGCCCAAGAGAAGGTACGAGAACTTCTAAGAAGCCGGAGGGTCCTTGTACAAAGCCCAAGAGGAGGCGGGGATGCTTTTAGGAAGCCTGTGGGTCTAAACTTAAGAAGAGTTCAAGAAAAGTTTCACTAGGAATAATCTTTCCTTTAGTGAACAGTTCTAGGGTTTGAAGAAATTCAAGCGAGGTTTCACCGAGAATTAATCCTCTCTGGGGGAAATGAATTTCTTTGACAATTTCTAATAGTGACAGTCTGACAAAAGTTTCACCGGGAATAATGCCTTTCTCTTTGTTCTATATTGTTTAAGCCCAAGAGAAGGCAAGACTGTATCTGGAATTCCAATGGGGAACTAGTTTTGACTGCTGAAAGAGTGACCACTGGCTTTATCTAATTCTAGACCTAATTGTCTGGAAAAACTCTAAGCAGGTATACAAGTATATATACAATTGATATAAGACAAGTATTTAAAAGGATATGAAAGAAGGAGTTACAGGTGAGCAAGCTTCCATCAATACAGCTATATATATATATATATATATACACACTACAAGAAAATTGGCAAATTACGACGGTTAATTTTGGTAGATTTCGGCGGTTACAACCGACACAAATTGCAAGTCACGACGGTTCCTCTTCTGTCGTAGAAACGTGTGTCGTGAGGCTGTTTTACGACGGTTTGTAAAAATTTCGCTCCAACTGCCATAACATTCTGCGACGGTTTTGAAACTGCCTCCAATATATTATTACGACGGTTTTAACCGCCATAATTAAATAATATATATTTCATTTAAAATTATGACGGTTGTAACCGCCATAATTAAATAATATATATTTCATTTAAAATTACGACGGTTGTAACCGCCATAATCATATAATATATATTTTATTAAAAATAGTGACGGTTTAGAACCGCCGTTAATTATATTATTTTTATAAAAAAAAATTAAAAATTACTACATTATCTCCTCTCTTCATGTTAGTAGAATATCAATACTATTACAATATTCAATTTTAGCAATAGAAAATACCATGAAAAATTATAATTTTATTAAACAAAAAATCTATCAAGATCCATAACAGCCTTTTTACTTATATGAGATAGCATATACAATGGATAGTACATTACATTATACATATGAAATATCAATGGATTTTCTTTATAAAAAAAAGGGTTAAATATGTTTTTAGTCCCTATAAAGTTTGAAATTTCATTTTTAGTCCTTCCCTACCTTTTGGCAACGGTTTTTTTGTAAAAACCGTTGCCAAAACCAGCTAAAACCGTTGCCAAAACCCAGGAGGGACTAAAAATGAAATTTCAAACTTTATAGGGACTAAAAACATATTTAACCCTAAAAAAAATTATCCAACTTGTACAAGGCGGTTGTCGAGTATCACCCTACCATCATACTTGATTGCTTCTTCATATGCCACACAAAACTCAGAGCCATGAAAGACCTCAAGCTTAATAGAAACCTGTCAGAAAATGAAAGCTAATTACTACTATACTGGAACCAAGTATATTTAACAATGCATACCATTTTAAAATGTTGAAATAAAAGCATATACTAATTTTCTCACACCTCTAGCCTCTCGAATAAATTTCCAGATTAAAGAACAAATATAAGTTTACCTTCTTTGCATCCATTTCTGTTTAAGGTAGGAACATTATAAGTTATTGAGAAATTATTACAAAAACCAATCGAGTCCAAGAAATCTACTTCACTAGTTGTTCCAATTACCTTGAATTTTTTCCCCTGGAAACATAGTTTGAATTATTTACTATAAGGTTTACGTAACATAAACAAAAAACTACTTGCCATTGATATTTCTGTTTGAATTATTGACAGTATGGAGATGAACTCACAACAACAAACATACTTGTATCAATTGCAGAAAACTCAAGAGACAAGGACAAACAGAAACCTTTGGGGGAAGTTTCTTGAGCAAAACCAGTAGTGTCTGAGAAACTATGACCAATGGGAACATACTCCAATAATCTGGATCAATGTATAATAAATAATTAATATTCAAGAGGAATTATAGATAAAATTGATAAAAGAACAATTACAAAGCCTACATCTCAATGTCATCAAGAACAACGACACTCAAAGGTGACTTGTATGCATTCTCAAAAACCTAATAGAAATCATCAAACCTAAAATTTCATGATAAAATAGTAAATGGAAGGTCATGTTGAAAATTTCTAAGAATAACCAAAAGATGTAAATATAAATAAACAAAAGAATACCCTTGAAATGTTCAGAACCAATTGTCAAAATAGGTATGGTAATGACACTTGCATTTTTGAGTGAATGATTTTCAATCAAATTTATGAAACAAGCTGAAAATGAGTGCATAATGAAAATTAGATATGCAATACATAAGACATATCACACACACAATTAAAAAATGCACAACATTAATATGATATAAATTTCCAGCAGCAGTTCAGTAGTTCACAAATGCACAACTTCAAGTTCAAGTTTTGACATCAATTTCCAGCAACATTTCCAAAAGATATCATATGGCTGCTAGAAGTTCAAATTCAAGTTCCAATTTCAAGTAGTTCAGAAAATTAACAACCTTTTAGCATCAATTTCCAGCAGCAGTTCAAATTTTGACATCAATTTCCATAGTTAATGTTACAAAAAAGCCAACAAGTATTTAGAAAAACTTATCTCATCAGCATTAAATTGAACAAACAAACCAACCAAATCAATCAATCAATCACAATGTGCAAGTTGTTCACTTGATATTATTAAAACAAATCTAAATCTATTATCAAGTGAACAAGAGAAATATAAATAATACATCGACAAAAACTTACGTAAGTAGATTCAGCACGTTTGTCAACCCATTCACCATTTTTCCTCGTACGTTTTTTAAAATAACTCACCGGGGCGCAAATCCCTTTGAAGTTAATGTGCCTACACATAAATAAAATAATCAACTAATCAATATAGAATGCAAGTAAACTTGTCACGATATAATAAAAGATTGACACAAATGTTGATTTTAATACTTACAAGCGCAAGTGCAATATCAATATGAGCCTTACAGCCTGAGGTGTGGACTGCTCCACCTCTTGCGGAAGCTCGACTCTTCTTGTTTTGAGAAGACAAAGCCAAGAACGCAGGGGTTTTCCAATAAGCTTGAAGACCATCCCAAGCATCACCACCATTCAATAAAGGTCGAGTCCCTTTTCTCCTAGCCTTCCCCAGCATGTCATTTAATCGTTTGGCTCCTTTTTTTTTCAAATGCGACATAGACAAATGCATGATCGCAAGGATCCCATGATACCTTACCCTGAAAATAATTAAAATCACATAATTAGTATTTAATAATAGATCCATTACTTTTGTAAATATGGTTTGATCAATTTAATTGACAAAACTTGGTAAATACTTACTCCAAATAACTTAAACCAAGCAACTTTCGTATCAGGGGCGAGTTCAAGTTCAGACCAAGCATGTATAGGACTATAAAATTGTTTGCGTATAGCATAATTAATTGCACCTGCAACTTCTTTGGCAGGAACCAGCCTACAAAATATTAAAAGATTCATCTACATGAACAAATAGAAATACATATGGCAGAAGCATGTAACATGTTATTATTCATTACCACTACAAATAAATATGGCAGAAGCAATGGTACAGAACACCAATTACAATATATAACTTACCCACTACCACTCGGTTTTATAATAACCTTCCCATTCTCATCTAATGTTAGCACAAGAGGGGTAACATTTTCTTGACCCACTGCCTCATCCTCATCCTCATCATCATCATCCACATCCATATCTTCCTCCTCCTCATCCTCCTCTACCAAATTTGAAGGACCAACCATTGTTTGAAGGTTTAAACTTGGAGGGCCAACCATTGTTTGATGGCTTAACCTTGGAGTAGGCATAAAACTAAATACCTCAGGTGCAAGTGTTGGTACTGCAACTTGCACTGATGCATTATGTGCCAATGATGCAGCCTGCACGGACGATGCTGCCTGAGCTGGTGTTCGCACGGACACCGATGCAGTATGTGCCACTGATGCAGCCTGCACGGACGATGCTGCTCGAGCTGGTGTTGGTGCCGATACCGATGCAGTATGTGCCAACGATGTTTTCTGAGTTTGCGCTGACGATGATGTTTGAGCTGGTATTGATGTATGACCAGGTGTCCTAGTGGTAGGCTTCTTGCTAATTATGCGATTTCGTTGTTCTTGAAGCTTTCCTGGTGCTAATATCTTAGATTTTCCACCTCTTTAGTCATCTATTGTCATAAAACATAAAATGATTAGTCAAAACATCTAGAAAGAAACAGATACACAAAATAAGCATATCTTTCAAAAAATATAGTGTAATTCTGCAGAATGAGAATAATGTGAGAAAAGATAGTGTTATATGGCGAATATGACAAAATAAGCATATCTTTCAAAAAATATAGTGTAATTCTGCAGAATGAGAATAATGTGAGAAAAGATAGTGTTATATGGTGAATATGATAGATTAATATGGCATATTTTTTTATGCTATGTTCTGTATGCTTTGAAATAGAGTGCTAATTGTTTTCGCTTGAAAAGTTACCGCATTCACAACATATAACAGTTTTTGAAAAATGTGTTGCTGCTATTTTAGAGGTTACGTACACCATCCACCATCAGAATCAGACTAGTTTACATTCACAGGACTACAAATGCAGCTTTTAATAACAACTTAAAACATTAATTTGAATAAACTAATTTTATCAGTTTCAATAAAGTAGTGTGAATTTATGGTATTAAACTAATTTTAATTAAATTTAAGTAGACTCATACGGATTCACCAAATCTTGCTATGCTACAGCCTGGATCCATACATGATGCTTGTATGGCAGCAGGAAAGGTATTTTAAATAAGACAGAAACGAGTAAATGCAACTAACTGTAAAGAAGGCTTAATGCATAAAATAGATAAATATAACCTACCTAAACTCGATATAGTCTGAATTGTTGGAAAAAGAGAAAGTACGCTTTGCCTCAAGTTTTGGCACCGGAAACAGATGCTTTAGAATATTGAAAGTCCTTTCACATAACTGTTTCCAGACCAAAAGAAATGATATTAGCAGTCAGCAGTTAGCCCTTATTGGAAAATTTTAGTTTAAAATATTTTCAAATTAAGTTTTCAAATTAGTGTTCCTAATGTTTTAGTGATTCTCTACACAAGGGAAAAGTATGAATACTCTAATGGAAAACATATAGAAATCAAATTCCTCAACATCATGAACGACATCTTCAATGATTATTTTAACTGACAGAGGAAGAATTGTAGAACAAGTTGACTTAAGAGGTGTCCATGTAAGGTGATGTGGCCCCCTTAATATGAGTACTCTATGTCTAGCTCTATAATGTTGCTCATCTAAATAAACTTATAAATGTTTGAAATTTATACTTCCTCAAGAAACAATGAAAGTTGCAAAAAAGAAAAAGGTTACATTAATGAAGCATAACCACTGATGTTGACACGAGGTGTGTGGTGTCCATAACCATTATGTTGTTTTGTACCCAACAAAGCTAAACACATCAAAGTAAAGACAGCAGAAAAAGCCACACCTAAAGAAATTAATTATCAAAATTTGTTGCTATGCTTTTCAATGTTTCACAATTAGTTATCAAAATCACTTTAAAAATCTGAGGTGTAACACACATTGACACAGAATAAGGAAAAGATAGATAAAAAAAACAGGTTAGCACACTAAGACAGTGCAGTTTTATGTATGACCTTAACTAATGTAACGCCCCAGTTTCAACCATTTTATTTAATCGAGTCGATTTAATTATTTTGAGTATTATATTACTTTTATTTATGACTTTGGTGTGATAATATGTTGTTTTGTACTGTTATTATATTTTATCGCATTTTGGGATCGTTTGGGAGATAATTGAGAGTAAGGGTATTTTAGTCTTTTCCCTAATTATTTACTAAGTTAGTAAAGAAAAGAGATAGAAATAGAAAGGAGAGAAAAGAAAAGAGAAGAAGAAAAAGGGAAGAAAGAAAAGAAGAGAAAGGAGAAAAAGAGAGAAATTGGGAAAAACTTGGAAACTCAAGAAAATCACTTCTAGGAATCGATTTAATCGGGTAAGGGTGTGAAATCTCATTATCTTATCAATGTATATTATTATGTATGATTGTGTATGTGTGTATTGGATTGGTTGTGGTGTTTTCATAGTTTTCCATTTTAGGTCGATAATGAGAAATCGATGTTTTCGCGGTTGGAAATCGACGAAAATGTGGTAGAATGCTTGTTGCCATGATTAGATTGAGTTCTGATGGATGTATGTTTTGAAAATGTTTTGGGTTGAAAAATAGGGTTTTTGGGTTTTCAACAGCGCTGAAGGATTCTGAGTTTTCGCAGGTTCGCCTAGCGAACCAATCAGCGAAGGGTAGCGAAGGTTCGCTACGGGTATTCGCCTAGCGAAGGCGTGAGCGAAGGTTCGCTAGAGTGTTCGCCTAGCGAAGTTTGGGTGTTTTTGGCTCTGTTTGGTTCTGACTTGGTTCGCCAAGGGTTCGCCTAGCGAACTTTGTCTCTGTTTTTATCTAACAGTTGGTTCGCCGGAACATTCGCCTAGCGAAGGAGCTAGCGAATGCTCGCGAGGGATGTTCGCCTAGCGAAGGAGCTAGCGAATGCTCGCGAGGGAGGTTCGCCCAGCGAACAGTGCTGTTCGCGTAATTTTGTTTTCTGCATAACTTTTGATCCGTAACTCGGATCGGGACGTTCTTTATATCGTTGGAAAGCTAATGAAAAGTTATTTCTATTAAAAATGGTTTGGAGGGTAAAAGATGATTTAATTAATTCGTGTTATTGAAAATAGTCGGGTTGTTGAGTTTTTATCGCGTTAAATGTGTGCGATTGATGTGTTAGCATGATATATGCTTGTGACATGTAACGTGTAGCTTGTAGACCGTTATATGATGTGAATATACATGATGAAATGTTGTGACGATGATTTGTGGCCTTATGTCAAGTATGTGCATTGTTTGATTGAGTATCAATGTATGTGGTTTCAAGTGTATGATTAATGTATGATATGGCGGCCTCTGTGGCGTAGATCCACAGCAAGATGAATGGTAAGGTATTGATTATCATGGGATTGCTATAATAGTAATATTTGGTGTGTGGAATGGGTTCCAATTGTGTTAGAATACTCATTGGGGTAGAATGGCTTATATGTCATTCCTAGTGAGGTATTAATGTTTTGGTCGAACACATTAGGGTAGAATGACTGTATGTTGTTCCTAGTGTTGTTGTTGTACTCATTAGGGTAGAATGACTTTATGTCATTCCTAGTGAAGTGCGAGTGTGTCGTTGGGTCCATTGGGGTAGAACGATTATATGTCGTTCCTGGTGGAGTACTCATTAGGGTAGAATGACTATATGTCATTCCTAGTGATGTACAATTGAGTTGTCGTGTCCACTGGGGTAGAATGACTATGTTGTCGTTCCTAGTGGGATACTCATTGGGGTAGAATGACTATATTGTCATTCCTAATGAGGTGTGCACTGGGGTAGAATGACGTTGATGTCGTTCCTAGTGTGGTGTCCACTAGGGTAGAATGACTATGTTGTCGTTCCTAGTGGGATACTCATTGGGGTAGAATGACTATGTTGTCATTCCTAATGAGGTGTGCACTGGGGTAGAATGACGTTGATGTTGTTCCTAGTGTGGTGTCCACTAGGGTAGAATGACTATGTTGTCATTCCTAGTGGGATATTCATTGGGGTAGAATGACGATGTTGTCATTCCTAATGAGAGGTGCACTAGGGTAGAATGACTATGTTGTCGTTCCTAGTGAGGTATGTATTGGGGTAGAATGACTATGCTGTCATTCCCAGTTATGTGATGCGTGGTATTGTCGGGTCTTGATTGGATTGGTGAATTATGCATGATGTATATGTTGTTGTGGAGTGAGTAGAATTGTGCAGGTGTGCATGAATGGATAAACATGAATATGTGTGTTTGTGTTGAATGATAAGCATTATGAGGAATATGCTTGGTTATATATATATATGCCTTGCGATGTATATTGAGTGAGATGTGATGATTGTGACATAGTAAACATAATATGTATGTTTATGTGGTATGATGGAGTGGTGAGAATATGTGGTATATGTGTATTTTTTATGTTGAGATATATAATTATATGCATTGTTATTATGATAATATTTCTCACCCTTCTGCTGTTTTATAATGCTCTACGAGGCATTGCAGATTAGGTATCTGGCGATCTTTTTGTGAAGCGTGTCTTCATTTTCCTTGTTGGTCGGTTGGCTCTGATATGTAGCACCGGGTAGCTAGGACGTTTTGATCTTTTGTGATACATTTGCATATGTATCTTGTTGATGAATTTGTGTATATAAACATGATGTTGCTTGTGATTCATACTAGATGATGTATATATGTGGTTGTTATTCAATATTTTAGATGTTTCCACTTTTATTCTAAATATTGAGATGTGGGTATAAGGACTGAGATCCTTCGTTGTTTGAGAGTTACCCCACTGTTGCATATCATTTGTTGAGCAAGTGTTGTATGTTTTAATTTCAAGCATAATGTGACATACCTTTTTATGCCGTGTTTACAATTATACTCTGATGAAATTTCCATTACTTGCCTAGATGATTTATTTGATTATTTGGGGGTATAGAAAGGGGGTGTTACATTAAGTGGTATCATAGCCAGTGTTGAGTCAGTCGTGTCTGTCTCTTTGTTGTGTTGATTGAACTATTGTTTAACCTTGTTGTTCTATGGGAAGTAATCAGAATATGGCTGGTAGAAACGATGCTGCGATGGCTGCTGCTATGGAAGCAATGGCTAGGGCTGTGCAGGGTGCACCGAATGTGAGTGCTAACGAAGAGTTCAGGAAGAATCAACCACTGATTTTCAAAGGAAGATTTAATCCCGATGGTGCTCAACTCTGGTTAAAAGAGATTGAAAGGATTTTCAGAGTTATGGACTGTGCAGAGGAGAATAAGGTGAGGCTTGGATCTCACATGCTGAGGGAAGAAGCCGACGATTGGTGGGTCGGTATGCGTGAAATTCTTGAGGTGGATAATGAAGAGGTAACTTGGGAATTGTTTCGTACCGAGTTTTTGCTGAAGTATTACCCTAAAAGTGTGAAAGGGAAGAAAGAGATGGAATTCCTGGAATTGAAACAAGGTGGTATGTCAGTGGTGGACTATACTGCTAAGTTTGTTGAGTTGGTACAATTTCATTCTCATTATGCTGCAATTACTGCTGAGTTCTCAAAATGTGTTAAGTATGAGAACGGTTTGCGTCCCGAGATTAAGCAAGCTGTGGGATACCAGAGGATTAGAAGATTCTCAGATTTGACTGAATGTTGTAGAATCTTCGAAGAAGATAGCAAGGCTCGTTCTGCTCATTACAAAAGTGTGAATGAGAGGAAAGGTAAACAGCAAGCTAGGGATGGTCCTTATGTGACTCCTGTTGATAAAGGCAAGTATAAAGGAAATTTCGATGAGAGATCTGGAGGAGGTTCCGGTTCCGTTAAGTGTTTCAAATGTGGGCTTGGTCATCGCTCATTTGAGTGTAGAACTGATGTGAAGAAATGTGTAAAGTGTGGTAGGATGGGGCATGTGACGACTGATTGTAAGGACCGTGAGGTTATTTGTTTTAAATGTGGTGAACCTGGCCACATTAGTCCTTATTGTCAGAAACCGAAACAAACTTAGGAAAAGAGGTTGCACGGGCAGAACTCCAGCCTACTAGTGCAGACAGTTGATTAAAGGTACATGCTTTATTAATAGTACGCCTTAAGTTTCTATTATTGATACAGGAGCGACTTATTCTTTTATTTCTCATGTGTGTGCAAAGTGTTTGAAGTTGTTTATGACTTGTTGAACTGTTGTTTATTCCTTAGTACGTGATATATGTGCGTAACACTATCAGTGCTTTCGGGTTTTTCTAATCCTTTGTCTTCAGGATTGAGAATGTTATAAGTGGGGGAGAAGCTGGTACTTCTCCAAGTGGCTTCAGGTGAGGAGCATTGGCTCAGGGTGCCGTTGTTTGACCGATTGTAAGTGTTATTTAGACAATGTGGTTTCTGATTCCAAAGGGAATACGGAGGTAAGTTTTATGTCAAGTAAGGATTGGTGCCTTAGGTGGTTTTGTGCACAAGAGGCAAGGAATGTTGTTATGGCTTGGTAAAGATGGTTTATGCCGCATCATGATTGTCGACTGTCTATTGACAAATTGAGGAACTGATCACCCTTAATCTCTTGTTGATAGCAGACGGAAATTGTGTTGGAAGGAATAGACGTGTTTATCCAGCTTAGTTGGTATGTTCGGCGAATAGTTGTGGAGTATGGGAATTATATCTTCATACTTATTTGGATAAGTTTGTAGTGGTGTCCTTTAAGGATATTTTGATCGATTATAAAATCAGAGGAAGAACATGTAGGCGTTGAAGATTGAGTCGCAAGTGTTGAAAAGAGATGAAGCTTTAAGTTAAGTTGTCAAGAGTGGATTTTGGTTGATAAAAACGAGTTTTCTTGGTCGAGAGGAATAAGTATGAGACAACATTGATGGTTGGGATTCCAAAACGAGTTATAAATTTGAATTGGATTATTCTTTGAGAAGAATTAATGTCGTGTCGGATGAGTTAAGTTGAAGGCCTTTGCATATGTATGTTTGGAGATTAGAAGAGTGTTACCTATGGTGTTGGTAACGATCTTGTTGTGTTTCGGTTCAAGAGTGAACCTGGGTGTTTGTATCTTGGTTATCCTTTGAGTTGTGAGTTGGTCGTCAAGTGCATTGTATGGGCATTGCATCTTGTCGTTATTGTTGTGGTTAGTATACTGGTTTGTTGTTTGTGTTATTAGTGGTGTGCCTTTGGTTGGCATGATAGTGGTTGGTCGGACGCGAGAGTCGTATCCGAGGTTGCTTGTACTTAGCCTATTTTCGAGGACGAAAATGTCTAAGTGGGGGAGAGTTGTAACGCCCCAGTTTTGACCATTTTATTTAATCGAGTCGATTTAATTATTTTGAGTATTATATTACTTTTATTTATGACTTTGGTGTGATAATATGTTGTTTTGTACTGTTATTATATTTTATCGCCTTTTGGGATCGTTTGGGAGATAATTGAGAGTAAGGGTATTTTAGTCTTTTCCCTAATTATTTACTAAGTTAGTAAAGAAAAGAGATAGAAATAGAAAGGAGAGAAAAGAAAAGAGAAGAAGAAAAAGGGAAGAAAGAAAAGAAGAGAAAAGAGAAAAAGAGAGAAATTGGGAAAAACTTGGAAACTCAAGAAAATCACTTCTAGGAATCGATTTAATCGGGTAAGGGTGTGAAATCTCATTATCTTATCAATGTATATTATTATGTATGATTGTGTATGTGTGTATTGGATTGGTTGTGGTGTTTTCATAGTTTTCCATTTTAGGTCGATAATGAGAAATCGATGTTTTCGCGGTTGGAAATCGACGAAAATGTGGTAGAATGCTTGTTGCCATGATTAGATTGAGTTCTGATGGATGTATGTTGTTTTGAAAATGTTTTGGGTTGAAAAATAGAGTTTTTGGGTTTTCAACAGTGCTGAAGGATTCTGAGTTTTCGCAGGTTCGCCTAGCGAACCAATCAGCGAAGGGTAGCGAAGGTTCGCTACGGGTATTCGCCTAGCGAAGGCGTGTGCGAAGGTTCGCTAGAGTGTTTGCCTAGCGAAGTTTGGGTGTTTTTGGCTCTGTTTGGTTCTGACTTGGTTCGCCAAGGGTTCGCCTAGCGAACTTTGTCTCTGTTTTTATCTAACAGTTGGTTCGCCGGAACATTCGCCTAGCGAAGGAGCTAGCGAATGCTCGCGAGGGATGTTCGCCTAGCGAAGGAGCTAGCGAATGCTCGCGAGGGAGGTTCGCCCAGCGAACAGTGCTGTTCGCGTAATTTTGTTTTCTGCATAACTTTTGATCCGTAACTCGGATCGGGACGTTCTTTATATCGTTGGAAAGCTAATGAAAAGTTATTTCTATTAAAAATGGTTTGGAGGGTAAAAGATGATTTAATTAATTCATGTTTTTGAAAATAGTCGGGTTGTTGAGTTTTTATCGCGTTAAATGTGTGCGATTGATGTGTTAGCATGATATATGCTTGTGACATGTAACGTGTAGCTTGTAGACCGTTATATGATGTGAATATACATGATGAAATGTTGTGACGATGGTTTGTGGCCTTATGGCTAGTATGTGCATTGTTTGATTGAGTATCAATGTATGTGGTTTCAAGTGTATGATTAATGTATGATATGGCGGCCTCTGTGGCGTAGATCCACAACAAGATTAATGGTAAGGTATTGATTATCATGGGATTGCTATAATAGTAATATTTGGTGTGTGGAATGGGTTCCAATTGTGTTAGAATACTCATTGTGGTAGAACGGCTTATATGTCATTCCTAGTGAGGTATTAATGTTTTGGTCGAACACATTAGGGTAGAATGACTGTATGTTGTTCCTAGTGTTGTTGTTGTACTCATTAGGGTAGAATGACTTTATGTCATTCCTAGTGAAGTGCGAGTGTGTCGTTGGGTCCATTGGGGTAGAACGATTATATGTCGTTCCTGGTGGAGTACTCATTAGGGTAGAATGACTATATGTCATTCCTAGTGATGTACAATTGAGTTGTCGTGTCCACTGGGGTAGAATGACTATGTTGTCGTTCCTAGTGGGATACTCATTGGGGTAGAATGACTATGTTGTCATTCCTAATGAGGTGTGCACTGGGGTAGAATGACGTTGATGTCGTTCCTAGTGTGGTGTCCACTAGGGTAGAATGACTATGTTGTCGTTCCTAGTGGGATACTCATTGGGGTAGAATGACTATGTTGTCATTCCTAATGAGGTGTGCACTGAGGTAGAATGACGTTGATGTTGTTCCTAGTGTGGTGTCCACTAGGGTAGAATGACTATGTTGTCATTCCTAGTGGGATATTCATTGGGGTAGAATGACGATGTTGTCATTCCTAATGAGAGGTGCACTAGGGTAGAATGACTATGTTGTCGTTCCTAGTGAGGTATGTATTGGGGTAGAATGACTATGCTGTCATTCCCAGTTATGTGATGCGTGGTATTGTCGGGTCTTGATTGGATTGGTGAATTATGCATGATGTATATGTTGTTGTGGAGTGAGTAGAATTGTGCAGGTGTGCATGGATGGATAAACATGAATATGTGTGTTTGTGTTGAATGATAAGCATTATGAGGAATATGCTTGGTTATATATATATATGCCTTGTGATGTATATTGAGTGAGATGTGATGATTGTGACATAGTAAACATAATATGTATGTTTATGTGGTATGATGGAGTGGTGAGAATATGTGGTATATGTGTATTTTTTATGTTGAGATATATAATTATATGCATTGTTATTATGATAATATTTCTCACCCTTCTGCTGTTTTATAATGCTCTACGAGGCATTGCAGATTAGGTATCTGGCGGTCTTTTTGTGAAGCGTGTCTTCATTTTCCTTGTTGGTCGGTTGGCTCTGATATGTAGCACCGGGTAGCTAGGACGTTTTGATCTTTTGTGATACATTTGCATATGTATCTTGCTGATGAATTTGTGTATATAAACATGATGTTGCTTGTGATTCATACTGGATGATGTATATATGTGGTTGTTATTCAATATTTTAGATGTTTCCGCTTTTATTCTAAATATTGAGATGTGGGTATAAGGACTGAGATCCTTCGTTGTTTGAGAGTTACCCCACTGTTGCATATCATTTGTTGAGCAAGTGTTGTATGTTTTAATTTCAAGCATAATGTGACATACCTTTTTATGCCGTGTTTACAATTATACTCTGATGAAATTTCCATTACGTGCCTAGATGATTTATTTGATTATTTGGGGGTATAGAAAGGGGGTGTTACAACTAACACCAATTTTAATAAAGTAAAACATTAACAACAATTACCCTTTTAAAATTTGCATTCAGCCCTTCCCACAACCTTATAGAATCTTCCTTCTCAAAAACAATAAAAACTTTAGCGTTAAACAGAATTTGAAACAATAAACCAAGTGCTAAGATTAAGCTTTGAAAAGTTAGAGAATCACAAGTTTTTCATTTAAAAAGTCATATTAAATGTGGATCATGAAACACCCAAATTTTTCAAATAACATACAACCAAAAGCTATACATTCTTCAAATAAGTTTCATGTAGAAGTTTAGTTCTAAATATTCACAAACAAAATAACCTATAACCTTAAACATCTGGAGTGTAATATTGACACAAAGAATAAGGAAAAGATAGGAAAAAGAACAGGTTTGCACACAAAGACAGAGCACAAAGAGTGACAATTGTAGTTATTACAAAAGCACAAAAAGAAGAACATTGCACAAGTACCGCATCCTACCAGTTCTAGTGGTCTTTCTACGAATTGTTTTAACAGTCCAGTTATCTAAAATCATAAACCGAATCAGATATTCATTAACCAAATATAAACCCTAATTAGAAATCAAATTGAGAATGAATAAACTAGTTACATTTCCTAATGCAAATAATAAGAAAAATAATAAAAATTCAAACCTAACAATTTTAATACACAACAAGAGAAACACGATGATGCATTCAGAATAGTATGTAAAAATATTATAGAAAATTACCTTTAAATTCTAAGTTCCAATCTCTTCTTCTTTGTTGATTCTTGTTCTTGCTTCAGCCAGAATAGTATGTAAAAATATTATAGAAAATTACCTTTAAATTCTAAGTTCCAACCATGATTCTTGTTCTTGTTCTCTGGGCATGAAGAAGTGTTTCAATAAGAGAAATTAGAGAAATTGGAGAGAAGGGGAAAAGAGGGAAAGTGAAAAGAAAATAGGGAAATTCTGAAATTAGAGAGAAGAGACACGAGAGAAATTGAAAAGAGGGAATAAAGGTAATAAAATAAATAAATGTTATTAATATATTGTTTTTAACAAAATAAATCAACGTGATACGTTTGGTTTAATGGCCCTCTTCCTTTAATTTCTCCAATATAATTATTAATAAACTTTAATAGTTTTTGTGAATTATTAAATTTAAAATAATTTTTTTAATAATTTTAAAATAAGTTTATTTTATTTAATATTTATTTAAAATAATGCAATTTTTAAAAAAATTGTTAAATAAAATTTTGAAAAAAATATTCAAAACATCTTATTATTTAAATTATATTTTAAAAAGTGAGAAATATACATATAATAATGTACTTATCAAAACAATTATATAAAAATTATTTATAATAAGGATTTTTTTATGAATTGGGTGGAACAAATTTTCCCTTTTCATTTAGCGCTCAATCAAAAAAAATTATTGTATAAAAAAAAAGTTAAGTAAAAAACATAATAAGGACGGTTTTATGATAACTGCCGTGACAACCGTCGCAGTCCAGTCCTTAACTGTCGTGACAACCGTCGCAGTCCAGGAATAAGGACGGTTTTGTGATAACTGCCGCAAAAAATATGCGACAGTTGACCCTAATTGTCGTGACAACCGTCGCAATCAAGGAATAAGGATGGTTTTGTGATAACTGTCGCAACTCAAGTGTCGTAAATCTCCTTTTTTCTTGTAGTGATAAATAAATAAATATATATATATATATATATATATATATATATATATATATATATATATATATATATATATATATATATATATGAAAGGATGTAAAGAAAGCTGATAAAAACTTACAGGCGAGCAAGCTTCCATTGTTACAGCTGTATGGTTAGTTGTTCAAGAAATTAAAGAAAGTTTTGATAACAACTATGTGTTGAACCTAAATCAAAGGGAAAGGTTGTTTTTGAAAAGAAGATCGGGGCTTATACTCAAGGAGAGGTCCAAATGAAAAACAGTGATCGTACTATTGATCTGAAGATTATATCGGGACTTATACATTGACTGAGGCCCAAATTAGGTTTTATTTACAAAGAGATGGGTCTTACAACTCAAGGAGAGACCCAAAGGTTTATTTTTGTACAATGGATGAAGCTTACAAGTCAAGGAGAGGCCTATATATAACAGTGACCACACCGTCGTTTTGAAAATTGTACTAGGGCATATACAATGACCGAGGCCCAAATTATTTATGTACAAAAAAGGGTTAGGTTTTACACTCTATTAGAGGCCCAAAAATAATTTAAACGAAAAGAGAATGGGGCTTTCAACTCAGGGAGAGGCCCAAATGGTTTTTGTTTTAAAGTCGACGACCGCGCCGAGATTTTAAAATCGTATCGGGACTTATACAATGACTGAGGCCCAAAAAGGTTTTTATTTACAAGGAATGAGTCTTACACTCTATTAGAGGCCCAAAAGTGTTTTTAAACTTAAAATCGTGAGGAAACCCTCATTTTAAATTAAAATCTCATTTTTCAAAGGAAATTAAATGAAAAATGATATAAAATACCAAATATATTCAAAAATAAGTTGTACACTTTTAAAAATATTTTAAAAAATCATGTTTAATTACATAAAAGTTTGAAATTCAATTGGTTTTGAAAGATCAAAGTGGTAATTTCGTTTAAAAATGTTTAAAAACAAATAAAATGAAATTAATTACAAAAATTCTAACTATATTAAAAAAATAATATAAATTGGATTTTTTGTAAAATAAAATATTTAAACATTTTTGTGAATTTTGAGAAAAAGAATCAATTTAAAAACACAACAATTCAGAGAGAAATTAATTTTTGAATCAATTAAATAAAATAACAAAAATTCAAAAATTCAAATAATTTGAATTATGGCGCCAACGGTCACCTTCTTCTTCCTCGTGACCGCGCCATGGATGATTTCTGTTTTCTCACTTTTCTCTCTGATTACTCAATGGTTTTGCACGATTCAAACACCAATCTTGTTCGTTTTTGAACAAGGATCATAACCATATAGATTAATTGCATTTATATCAAGCATGGAGTGAGAAATCAGAAGATAACCTCAAGAACCCTAATTTCAGCATAAAAACAATGAAATTCAATACACGATTGATTCATGACAATCGATTAAGGGTTATTACTCTATATATATACATGTAGAAACAAGATGGTAACTCACAAATTCATTTATGATGCATGGAACATAGAGTTTGAAGGTGTTAGGCTTACCTCTTGCAGCTGGTGATCGAGTTTGGTGATGGAGGTGTTGCAGCTAGGTTCCATTGATCTAGACAGCTTCTTTAGGTGCCATCGAGTGTGTTTGAATGCTTAGAATAGATTGAAATGAGCTGGAACTGGTTGTGGTACCTCAACTGCAAATCTATCAAGAACTTGAGCAATTGGCTGGTGATTTTGTGAATTTGATGTTCCAGATGTGATTTTGTGTTATGGATTACTCATATATGATATTTATGAGGTATGTGTGTGTGATTGGTTTGGTTGGAATCACTCTCAATCTCAAAACCCGATAGTGACTTGAGTTAGAAGGAAAAAAATGGAGTGAAAGGGAGATTTTGAGGAAAGCATCAGTTTGGGTGCTTTGGTGTACTCAAACTGATCACAATTGAGGTCTATTTATAGTGTGTCAAGTTTGTTTTGGCAGAAATAGTGTGTGGCAACTGCAGCAGGTCTGTGGCCAATGTGGATCAGATGGAATCTCAAGTCTCCTCTAGTCATTGACTTGAGGTTAGAGCACATGCCTATGGTCTTTTGGTTCAGAGATAAGACTTGACTCATTCAGTTAAACTTGCCTCATTTCATGCCACCTTGATGCATCCATTGAATGCATTGAAACAAAATTGGAGTCTTGACAGTTTTTAGCCTTTTTAGGTTTGTTATGGCTATGTGTAGATCCTTGGACTTGGGAGGCTTGGGGATCAGATCATTCCCTTTTGATTTCATCCTCTAATGTGTCCAAATGGATGACAAGGCTTGGAGTTGTCCAAATTTACCAAATAGAGCAAAACACCAAATTCTGCCTTGTACAAGACAGTTGGAAATGGTGATTTTGAGGGGATCATATCTCCCTGTTCAGGTTGAGTTATGGGAGGCTCTTGTGCTTTTTAGAAAGCCCTCATATGATATAAAACATGAGTGATCATAGTTTGTTTTGAAACTATTTGGATCCCATTGAAAAATCCTCATGAACATTGATGTTCAAGGCTGGAAACTTAGGCAAATTTTCACTAAGTGTTGGAAAAGTGCCATTTTCTTCATTTTTGTCATTTTGATCACTCCATAACTTAAATCCATGAATAATTGGAGTTTCTTGTTGTTCTGGACTGGGCCAGCGCCTACCCATTGGTCGGGCAGGCCCAACCCAATAGACTAAGAAGGCCCAACAAGGTCCACAATTATCCAGTGTCGAGCACATCCAAACCACCCCCTCGTCGGGCACGTGTTGGACAGACACTGTCGAGCAGAGTCTTTACGTTTAGGAGAACACCTCTCTCCTCGACATCCACGTTCGCCTCCCCGCTAGGACACGTCACCATGTAACCTCCCACTTCTGAAGGAATCGGTCTGCCCACCTTCCAGAGATCTCGGGACCGTTACCACAGGACAAAGACCACGTGCTGGTCTTCCCTACGCCACATAAGTCCTGGCAGTCACCTAGATTGGGCTTGGCAATCCAGCCCAGTGCAGGAGACCATTGGCCCCGCGCTGGGGGCATTCTATAAATACCCTCTCATTTGAGAGGGTCAGGTTACGTTCATTCTTACTTTTACACCTATATTCTGTACTTGCTTACTCCTGTTTCCTGACTTTGGCATCAGAGTACCTTGCATGTACACCCCCCGGTCGTTCCATCACTACCGGAGTTGACGATCTCAAGCCGTTGTTGGCCACTGTTGTATTTTCTGATCCAGGTACGATCAGTGGTGCCGTTTGTGGGAACGCTTGCTTCCCCGTTTTCCTCATCGTTAAACCAAATAAATTTCTACCTTTTCTGACAACCATGGCCAGCACCCAACCTGGGAACAAAGCTCCGGACACCGTCTTCACGCAGCCCGACAACGGAGACCACCGTGAGGACAATACTGATATCCACGTCGAGGAAGTCAACGTAAGGGACGGGCAAATCGCCTCCCATTTTTCCGAAGACGCGGCGTATGGTGCTGCTTAACAGGATATCTCGCCAGTTGTCTACTAGCCAGTCGCTCCACCACCAAACGCGGATCTAAGCACGGTGGCCCTGTTCCCCTTGGTCAACCAGAACAACTAATTGATTGCCCAACAGAATCTCAGGATCAAAGCGCTTGAGAGAGGGCGACCACGACGCTCTTCCCCGCGAAGACATCGTTACCCACCATCTCCCAACCGTCCTCCTTCCCCGCGAAGGACTCCCCCGGCGGACTCTCGCAGCCCCTCCTCGCAGTGTGAGGGCCGCCGACCACGCTTGGAGCAACCCCACCCTGTGGCCACCCAGAAGCGCCATTGTTCCCCTCCTCAGCAGGGGCCAAGGCACTCCCTGACCATGAAGAGGAGCAAAGCTGACGGCGAAAAGCCAAAGACCCAGTCTAGAAACTCTCCTCGTCGACAGGGACCTGGTCGAGGCCATCGCTCCCCATCACTGTCGCCAGTCAGAAGTGATGAGGACGACCAGATGACCCCTCTGTCCAGGGAGATCATGGACACCCCTATCCCTGTGGGCATGGAGAAGCCTCCACCACTGGGGACCTATAACGGCACAACTGACCCCGACGATCACGTTGAGAGCTTTGAAGCCATGCTCGACTATAGGATTGTCGGGAGAGCTATCAAGTGCAGGCTCTTCCTGACCACTCTTCAGAAATGCGCCATGACTTGGTACAAAAGTCTCGCGCCTGAATCAATCACATCCTGGAGGCAACTGAAGGGACGTTTCTCTAAACATTTCATTGCGTCTCGCCGACATCCGAAGACGGTGGCCTCGTTGGAAGGCATCTTCCAGGGGAAGAGCGAATCTCTCAGAGACTACATTGAGAGATTCAACCGAGAAGCTGTCGAGGTCCACACGACCAACGACATGAAGAAGTTCTTGATCGTACGGGGACTACATATCAGGACCGAGTTCGCCAAGTCTGTGGGCATTCACCGACCCTGCAACTTGGAAGACCTCCTCCACCGAGCTCAATCATACATCTAGTTCGAAGAGTCGGAGGCTGCCCAAATCACCCTCGACTCAAGACGTCGGGATGCCCCCCATGGCCAAAGAGACAAAGGCATTCCTCCCCCTCGGTGGGGGGAGAGAAAAGATGCGAAGGCCGTCACAGGGACTCTCGGGAACCGAGGGGACCAGCTGGCCGGTTCACGGAGTACACTCCGCTCAACGCTCCCCGTGAGCGAATTCTCAATGAATGCGCCAACTCGGAGTTCCAAAAAGGGGGTGTCCGCTTTCCAAAGCCGACGCCCCCTAAATCAAACACGGACAAGTCCAAGTACTGCAGGTTCCACCGGAGCCATGAACGTGTCACATAAGATTGTGTCCACCTCAAGGACTTAATTGAGATTCTAATCAAAGAAGGGCATCTAAAGCAGTACACCAAGAGGAACGACGCTCCTCGATCAGAGGCCCGAGATGCTCAAAGCGTCGAGGAGACAACACCTCCCTCTGTGGAGAACCGACTGCAAGTCACCCTCAGCATCACTCGACCCGAGGACTTTTACGTCCCCGAGGGAATCGAGGACCCGGAAACAGTTCGCAGCATGTGGACGAGTTTCCCTCCTGAAGACCCCGTCAGTGTATGTATCACATGGGAGAACTTCCCCGCAGTGATGGTCATATCTGGTGGAGGCTTCGAGAAGATCTCCGCCGGGTCGATCAAGAGGAAATTTGATGAGCTGGAGGCCGCGACCTCGACAAAGACCACCACTTTCGAAAAGGTGCAAGGGAGATCAAACCCCATCACCTTCTACCTCGAGGAGATTCCTGGAGGAGCACCCAATGCCACCATCCCCCTCTTGATCCGGGCACAGATGGATAATTTCGACGTCCGCAGGATCCTGGTCGACCAGGGGAGCTCGGTGGACATCATGTACGCCCACCTCTTTGAGACCCTCCAGCTCGACGAGAAGCATTTAACCCCCTACGTGGGCTCGGATCTATAGGGGTTCAATGGCACCACCACCAGACCATGGGGCTATGTTGAACTGATGGTCACTTTCGGGGGTGAGGATACCGCCCGACAAGTCAAGACCCGCTTATTGGTGGTCGAATATCCATCCCTCTACAACTGCATCCTGGGGAGGACAACTCTGGCCGAACTCACAGCGGTACCATCGACAGTCCATCTGAAGATGAAGTATTACACGGCCAGGGGCCGAGTCGTCACCATGCACGGGGACATTGAAGTGGCCAGGAGGTGCTTCGACGCCGCGACCAAAGGGCTGAGTTTCATCAGCACCAAGCCCAAGACCGGAGCAAAGCCATCCCCGGACGTAACGTAGAAGCCACTCCCGCGCGTCAACGCGGTCGACCTCGATAGGAGGTTCCCTGGCGAGCAAGAGGAAGACGGAGCAGCTGACCACGACCTCCAAGTAGAATTCAACGAGCAGCCTCTCCACCCAAAGCGCCCCATCCCAGATGGAGACGTTGAGCTCGTCACCCTCAGAGACGATCCAGACCGGAGCGTGAAGATTGGCACTGGTCTCCCCGACCTAGCGAAGAAGCAGCTGAAGGCATGTCTCCGGGAGAACGCTGATCTGTTCGCATGGAGCGCCTCTGAGATACCTAGCCTCAACCCAGAGGTGGAATGCCATCAGCTCACCGTAGATCCGGCCGCTAGGGCCATAGTTTAACGTAGGCGTATGCAGTCTCCCAAAAAAGCGGAGGCTGCTGAAAAAGCTGTAAAAGACCTCCTAGAGGCAAATTTTATTTCGGAGGCCAGGTACACAACCTGGCTGTCCAACGTTGTACTTGTCAAAAAGAATAATGGAAAATGGAGGATGTGTGTTGACTATACCGACCTTAACCTGGCATGCCCGAAAGACTCTTATCCTTTGCCTAACATCGACCAGCTGGTCGACAATTCTGCAGGTTTCAAACTATTGTCGTTCATGGACGCCTACTCGGGGTACAACCAAATCCCCATGGCCAAGACCGACAAGCAACATACCGCCTTCATGACCGATTCGGGCAATTACTACTACAACGTAATGCCCTTCGACCTTAAGAACGCCAGTGCGACCTACCAACAGATGATGAACAAAGTATTCTGGGGAGAGATTGGCGACATGCTCGAGGTCTACATGGACGACATGATCGTCAAATCCGCAGAAGAAGTTGACCACGGTGCTCATCTCAAGAAAGTCTTCGACACGGCGAGGAGGTGCAGGATGAGGTTCAACCCCGACAAATGCACCTTCGGAGTTCGGGCGAGCAAGTTCCTTGGCTTCTATCTTACGGAGCGAGGAATCGAGGCGAACCCCGACAAATACAGGGCTTTTTCTGAGATCTCGACCCCGAATTCAAAGAAATCGATACAATCGCTAAACAGGACGCTAACTGCGCTTTCCCATTTCATCGCCAAATCTGCACATTACGCACTCCCATTTTTCAAGCTTCTACGACAGAAAGCAACATTCAAATGGACCGAGGAATGTGAGAAAGTGCTCCTCCACCTCAAACAAGTCATTTCACAACCCCCGGTTCTCTCCCAACCAGAAAACGGGGAGACGTTGTTCTTGTACCTCGCCATCACGAGCGAAGCAGTCAGCGCCGTTCTCATCCGGGAGACCCCCGACGGGCAGAAACTAATTTACTTCACCACCAAGGCCCTCCAGGGCCCCAAGATCAGGTATCAGCAGATCGAGAAAGTCGCCCTGGCCCTCGTCACCGCGGCCAGGAGGTTGCGTCATTACTTCTTGGCCCACACGGTTGTGGTGAGGACCGAACAACCCATAAGGAAGCTCCTCGGTCGACCAGACATGGCAGAAAGGATGCTCAGGTAGTCACTCAAACTAGCTGAGTTCGACATTCAATATGAGGGAAGAAAGGCCCTGAAGTCTTAGGCACTGGCCGACCTCGTGGCAGAAATGACCCTCCCGGAACCTTCGACCAACAGATCCCAAAAGTGGACAATCTACGTTGACGGGGCATCCAACACGAAAGGTAGTGGGGTGGGCATCATCCTAAAAAATGAGGAAGGCATCCTAATTGAAGTCTCCTTCGAATTGTCCTTCCCGACGTTGAACAACCAGGCAGAGTACGAGGCTTTCCTCGTCGGGCTACGGTTGGCCGAGGACCTCGGCGCCAAAGAAGTCAAAATTTTCACCGATTCTCAGCTCGTAGCCTCTCAGGTCCGAGGAGAGTACCAAGCCAAGAGCGAGAGTCTCATCGAGTACTTGGCCCTGGTGAAGGAAAAGATGAAAAACTTCACCTTCGTGGAAGTAACACACATCCCGCGCGAGCACAATACCCGAGCAGATGTCTTGTCCAAACTGGAAAGCACAAAAAAGAAAGGCAGAACCAAATCCATCATACAAGAAGTGCTCTCCCGTCCGAGCATCGACAAACCCGTCCCGGTAGTTGACGTGAATGCCATCGGGGACAGCAACTGCTGGATGACCCCGGTATACGAATATCTCACAACTGAAAAGCTGCCTGACGATCCCAAGGAAGCCGGAGTGGTTAAGCGACGAGCGTGCTCATACACAATTGTTGAGGACAAATTATATCGACGTGACTTTTCTATCCCCCTCCTCAGGTGCGTCGAAGAGACCAGAGTCCCTGGTATACTCCAAGAAATCCACGAGGGGATAAATGCACAACACCTCGGAGGACGGTCCCTAGCCCGTAGGGCGTTACGAGCATTTTATTACTGTCCCACCATGCAAAAGGACGCCAAGGAGCATGTCAAGAAGTATGACAGATGCCAACGACACGGGGACATACACCTTGCCCCTCCCATCGAGCTCAAAATGCTGTCGTCCCAGTGGCCGTTTCCGTGGTTTGGAATGGACATCCTTGGGCCCTTCGTCATGGGGTCGTACCAAAACAAGTACCTGATCGCCAGCGTAGATTATTTCACGAAGTGGATCGAGGCGGAGGCCTTGGACAAAATCACGGCTCCCAACATACTAAGTTTCTACAAGAGGAATATCCTCGTCTGGTTCGGTGTGCCCCAAGCCATTGTCACCGACAACGGGACACAGTTCACCGACAAAAATTTCCAAGACTTCGTCACCAAGCTGGGCACGAAGCAGCATTTCACCTCGGTCGAGCACCCTCAAACGAACGGGCAAGCTGAAGCGGAGAACAAAGTGATCCTGCGAGGACTGAAATGCTGACTAGGCGACGCCAAGAAAAGATGGGTCGAGGAACTACACAATGTCCTCTAGGCCTACCGAACAACCCCACATTCCACGACCGGGGATACCCCCTTCCGCTTGACTTATGGAACAAAGGCAGTGATTCCCGTGGAAATAAGGGAACCATCGAGGAGAACAGAATCTCCCCTCGACGAGGAGGCGAACGAGGAGGCCCTAAGAGAAGAGCTTGACTTTGTCGAGGAGATAAGGTCAGGCGCATCCCTCCAAGAAGCCTCTCTTAACAACAAAGTTATCAAACGTGATTTTCAGGTAGGTACCCTCGTCCTACGAAGGAACCAGAAAGAATCGTGAGAAGGCAAGCTCACCGCTAACTGGGAGGACCCCTACCGCGTCCGCACGAAAACGGGGACAAGAGCCTACTACCTCAAAAATCTACACGAGGAGGAACTCGCTCGACCATGGAATGCTGAGAAGCTTAAACAATACTACAGTTAAACACTGCCCGCGACATAGTAACTTCACGATTACGGGGACGCACTAAGGTACAAGCGCGACTGCCCTCCATGAAATAAGCAGATCAAGGCCCGTGTCGTGTGTACGCGAGGACCATTGATCTGACGAGGATACCTCGACCGAGCTCCGTCATCGCCGTACCAATCAGGCAGAACGCCCAGCTCAAGATGGGAAGTTCACGCCACGAAGCTAAGACCTAGACCAAGCTCTTAGCCTCATCAAAGGTCGGAATACAGCTTCGACCACTCTACCAGTTCCTCGGACTGTCGAGGATTTACAAAGTCGAGTAAAACCCCAACCTAGACAAAACAAAGTCGAGCAAAACCCCAACCTAGACAAATTACTTAGACAAAAAACAATAAGTATATAAAGCATACAAGCATCACACATAAATAAGCGAAAGTCAAAG
Source organism: Lathyrus tuberosus (assembly GCA_022829125.1). Classification (NCBI taxonomy): domain Eukaryota; kingdom Viridiplantae; phylum Streptophyta; class Magnoliopsida; order Fabales; family Fabaceae; genus Lathyrus; species Lathyrus tuberosus. Next base: position 2,247,732 of record JALAZF010000639.1, read on the forward strand.
CATTAAGCCTGGCAGAAACCCATTGTGCAAATATTACAAAGATGTCATGAGGCCCCTAGCACGCAGGCCGGGCAATTACAAAATTCACAGGACGCAGGCCGAACCAAATAAGAGTCATCAAAAGAAAAATAACTCGCAGGCTAAGCATAACGAATAAGTGAAAATCCAGTCGACTGTGTCCTCCTCTGGCCACTCGTTCCCCGTAACCCCTCCGTCAACCTCCTCCTCCTACGTCGGCTGCACAATCTGACCCTTGACCACCTAGTTGGGGCCAGTCCTTTCAGTGATGAGGTCGGGGTTCACAATCCAAAGCTGCTGCACGACATTGTTGAAACCCACGTCAGCCGCCACGAGGATATCCTGCTCCGTCTGCCTGAGCTTCATGATTAGCGCTGCCTAAGAAGTCAACAGTCTGTCTTCCTCAGTTTCCTCCTCAGCAGGGCGAACAAATTCCTCTAGCTCGACGACCCTCTCCTCGTCAGCTTTCTTCAGCTTCTCCTCCAACTTTCCCTGAAGCTCGACCTGGGCCTTGTTCTGATTTTTACAGTCTGTCAACTCCTTCCCCACCTTCTCCATCTTAGCTGAAATAGACCTGAAGCTCTCCTGCAGCCTGGTCAGCTCGGCCGCTAGGAATGTCTCGTCGTTCAGGACTAGGGCAGCAGCAAAACCCGCATCACCACAGACACGTCTTCCACCAAAACCTTTCTTCGAGAAGCCCGGTAAACACCCAAGATGGTCTGAGCCTCAGGTGCACCAACACATAGGGAATTGTTCCCCATGAAGAAATTCGACCTCGAGTGACAAGGCAGGAGCACGAACTTCACAGCGGGATGGCTTTCGCTCTGGTAAGATCGACGTCCACGTGCTCGCCGAGTCACTGTCTCTTTGGGTACCCCTGAGTACTGGGAGATTGGCTACCCTGAGAAGAGCCGGAAGAATCCCCGGTTGCCGGAGTGGGGCCTGGGCGGTGTGACCGGATCTGCAAGACCCGACCCGTTCCACTCTTCTTCGAAGTTCGGTTAGCCGCCAGCTTCTTAATACGTTCCTCCGCACTCGACATGGTCTCTGCAAAAGAAAAAGAAATACATTAGTAAATCGAAGACCTAAATGCAAGGAAAGATCAAGTCGAGGAGGCATCCACCACCTAACAGCTTAAAGGCGTCCTCATTAGAAAATGTCTCGAGGAGGGCCCTCGTGTTAATCAATCGGGCTCGCTCTAGAGGCCTCCCGTCGTCGCCGCGGATGGGTTTCCCGTCCGGTGTCATGAACTGTGTCAGGGAGAAACTGGCGATGAATTTGACTATCTCCTCGTGAGCCAGACGATCCCCTTCGTACAGTCTACCGGGACTGAATATATAACTATTCATGCCCCTCTTGAAATGATCCTCCGTCCATAATAGGGGAAACATCGCTTCGAGGACCTCCTCCTGTTTCCCGCCTATCTCTCGGTGCACCCGTTTGTACACCGACTCCACAGTCTCGAACGTGATGTGTTTCACAATGTAGAACCGGGACTTGAAGTGGCGAACAGAGTCCATATAAGTCCGGAACAACCTGTTCACCTGCTTGAAAGACACCCAACCATGTCTTCCATCAGTTGTCTGCCTCTGCAAGTGGAATATCTGGAAGAATGGAGGTAGGGTCGCCCAGATGCGGAGATGCTGACAGATGAGCTCGAAGGCGCGAATAAAGGCGAAGACGTTGGGGTGGAGTTGCGACGGTGCCAGGCGCAGTCAAACGAACACCTCTCGCTGAAAATCGGTGAAGGGCAGGCGCCACTCCGCCTCGTCGAACATGAACTCGTACAAGGGAAATCTCATTCCTCTGTACGTCGAGCAGATGCGATGGTTCTCTAGAGGTCTGTACACCATCCAGGTCTTCGAAGAGCCCTTCAGACGATGCTCGACTGTGGCAAAGATATCGTCCTCTTCACCTGCGATGAATTGGGAGGCAACGTTCTGAGGCTCCTCGCTAGCCCAATCCTCGGGCGGCCGTCCCTCGACACTGGTGATCGGCGCCATCAGGGAGTCAGGTTGGTCGTAGATATCTATAGATCCCATGGCCACGACCACAACTTCTATTTACCTGAAAAGCAGAAGTAAATGGTGAATTCCATAGTCCATATCAAATTCACCCCTCCACCGCTGATCAAGTGAAAGGGCGAATAAGGGACGCGGGGAACTGCGCGGGCAACGCCCCTGTCCAGGGATGTTGGGGTCGCACGTCTACCCCCTCCCCAGGGCATCAGGCGAGCATCCCGAGACTGTCCTCGGGTCCCCGGTGCCTCGTCCTATATCCTCGGGAGATTCATCCCACGTCCCTTCCTCAGGTCCCTGGGACATTCATCTCATCTCCCCACGAGATCAGAAAAATCCAGAGAAACTCCGCCGTTTTCGCCGGATATTTCGTGGCATCCTCGGGAACTTCATCAGTTCACCGGAGGACCATCGTAGAAAATACATTAGGAAAGAAAAAGATCAAGAAACTTACTTGAAAATGGCTATTGCAAAAGTCCGGTACGGCGGTGTGTGACGGTGAAATGGTGGAGAGAGCAGAGGAAGAAGGAGAGCAACTGCGAGTGAAGGAGAGCAAAAACGTGCAAATGACATGGGCTGGATCTTATTTATAGAGCCCTCACAGAACTCGAGGCGCCCCTAGGCATTCGAGTGCCCTAACCCTAGCCTAGCCGCCCTAGGTAATGATGACGCGTGACACGTGGAACAAGGGTTCCAACGTTAATTCTTTTGTCTGCTTTGACGCTCAAATCCGCAACCTCTCATCACCCCGCAATGTCGGCCATCAGCGACAGGAGAGCAAAACTTGGAATTTCTGCCCGCCTGCTAGAAAAACTCGAAATTTCTGCCCGCCGAGCATCCCTCGCTCGTGGTCCTTCCGTAGTCACATACTCGAAATTTCTCCCTGTAACATCTCCCCGACAGAAGATCACATATAGACGCCTGAACTACCTTCAGCCCAATCTGTCGAGCAGATCCTTGACTGGTGACTGACTCTTAAGTCATTACTCTGACACCTCGGAGCAACAACTTGGGGGGCTCCTATTCTGGACTGGACCAGCGCCTACCCATTGGTCGGGCAGGCCCAACCCAATAGACTAAGAAGGCCTAACAAGGTCCATAATTATCCAGTGTCGAGAACGTCCAAATTACCCCCCTCGTCAGGCACGTATTGGACAGACACTGTTGACCAAAGTCTTTACGTCTAGGAGAACACCTCTCTCCTCGACATCCACGTTCGCCTCCCCACGAGGACACATCACCCTGTAACCTCCCACTTCCGAAGGAATCGGTCTGCCCACCTTCTGGAGATCTCGGGACCGTTACCACAGGGTGAAGACCATGTGTTGGTCTTCCCTACGCCAAGTAAGCCCTGGCGGTCACCTGGATTGGGCCTGGCAATCCAGCCCAGTGCAGGAGACCGTTGGCCCCACGCTAGGGGCATTCTATAAATACCCTCTCATTTGAGAGGGTCAGGTTACATTCATTCTTACTCTTACACCTATATTCTGAACTTGCTTACTCCCATTTCCTGACTTTGGCATCAGAGTACCTTGCAGCTACACCCCCGGCCGTTCCATCACTACCGGAGTTGAAGATCTCACGACGTTGTTGGCCACTGTTATATTTTTTGATCCAGGTACGATCAATTGTAGTTAAATCTTTTGTAGAATGTAGGAAGACCTACAAATCAGGCTTTGGATCACCCAAAATGGCTGCTTGGATCTCAAGTTATGATCCTTGGAAGTTGTTCCAAAATCACTTTTGTTCCATAACTTAGAAAAATTTTGGTTTCTCATGGTTACCCCTTTTGCAAGAAACCTCACTTTTCTTGATTTTTCTTAATGAATGATGATCAATACCATACATTAACATTATTTTTGACCTAGGGGAACCATATTTGTGAAAAAATCCAAAAAGTTAAACTTGATTTTGTGCACAGTTGACTTTTTATCGGATGAAATCCAAACCGTGCAATCCTTTGTGAAATCAAGTTCTTGACCTAAATCAAACCTAATGGATAGATTCCATAGGTGTTATAGGGTGTATTGAATCATGTCCCAAGATTTGGGAGCATGTCTTGGTCAAAAGTCAAAGATATAGTTGACTTTTTCTTCAAAACCCTAATTGTGGTCCTGGTGAAATTGAAACTTGTGAACCAAGCCTTTTGGGTCAATCCATTGTTGCAAAAGGATCAATGTAATGTATTTGAGGCCCTCAAATCATGTCTTGAGGTCTTGGCTCATGCTTTGCCCCAAAAGTCAACTTAGGGGTGAATTAGGTCAAGAAACCCTAATTCTTGATTTTTTATGAATGCATCCTCTGAGGTTAAATTGACTTGATGATTGGGTCCATGAGGTCCCTTGGAGTATATTGGGTTGTGCTTTGAAGCATTGGCTCATGCCCAGATGAAAATTCCCATCTGGAGGCCCTGGTCGACCAAAACCCTAATTTGGTGACACTATCGATCTTGAGGCTTGATCCACTTGGAATGTTGCAACCTTGTGCTTGATTCTTGATGTGGGAGTCTTCCCGATCCTTTATAGGTGTTTGAGAGGTTAGACAAGTTGAAGATCATGTCATTTCTTGATTGATCATTTGTCTAAGTGCTCCGAGAGGCCTTGAAACCTTAATTTTTGGTTGTAGTGAAAGCTCAACAATCCTTGAGGAGATTGATGAGGCCTGAAGGTACATCCATATTGTGATGATGATTTGCACAATGATGGGAAATCTTGGTGGTCAAAATTTGGGGTATGACAGATGCCCCTATTTAATCTTCTTGGACCCGAAGGTGTGAATGGCGAAGGTATTCGGGTATTCGGGGTGCAAGAGGATTAAATATCAGAATGCCTGAAATTTTGACAGTAGTTATGAATGGCAGTTTTCCTTTCCATCATCTTTTGCTAAGCAATGATGCTTAGAAAATGGTAAAACTTCCCCTTGATCCTGGTCTTCAACCACGAAACTGGTCTTAGTTTCTTTTGTCAATAAACTTCCCCTCGATCCTGGTCTTCAGCCACGGAACTGGTCTCAGTTTCTTTTGTCAATAAACTTCCCCTCGATCCTGTTCTTCAGCCAAGGAACTGGTCTCACTTTCTTTTGTCAATAAACTTCCCCTCGATTCTGGTCTTCAGCCAAGGAATTGGTCTCAGTTTCTTTTGTCAATAAACTTCCCCTCGATCCTGGTCTTCAGCCAAGGAACTGGTCTCAGTTTCTTTTGTCAATAAACTTCCCCTCGATCCTGGTCTTCAGCCAAGGAACCGGTCTCAATATTTTCTTGACAAGGGACGCTATGTGTAGCGGTTTTCATCAAACTTCTCGCCGAGTTTTCCTAGGGAGATGCCATTTGATGGGAAAAAGTTTTGATGTCATACTTGCTGGGGAAACTCATTCATCTGAGCTGTAGAGGCGTTCAAACTTCTCTGTTGGAGACATCATTTGTTGACTCTACTGGGAAAGCGAGTCTCTTGAGAGCCTGTTTCCTGCTTGGGGATATTACATCATACTTTTCTTCGAGATCTTCTCTTAGAAATGCCATGTGATGTAATCCAATTTGAGGTGTTGATGACATCATTAACATTGGCTTTCTGGAGAGAAAAACCAATGTGTTGCTGAGAGTCTTTAGTTGCGAGGCTTTCTCTAGGGATTTTCCTTAATTCGGGAATGCGAGAACATCATCTTCAATAGTAAAGAGTGACGTTTTTCGAATGTATTCTTGTCTTTCAGAGGTTCAAGTTATCAAAGTGGTCGAGGTTCGTCTCCAATCCAGAAATAAACTAGGGAGAAACTGCTTAGATGCTGTATTTCCTAACAAGTAAAGGACTGACAACTCGATTGAGAGGACTTTTATCACTTGGGGATAAGACTGACCAGAGTGATAGTGATGCAATATGAATATGAGTATGAATCAATAATGCATGATGCATGCATGTTTATGCTGACAAAACTGACGCGACATACAGACTAATAGATGAACACGACTGGATACTCGGCCACTGCGGGGAATGAAAAGTATCAAAGTTCCAAGGTAACAATCCTGCCTTGCTTAGGAGAGGCGGTCTTTTTGGGGAGAATGAATTGTTCAATCGGTCATAAGAGGTACGAACTCTGTCGGGGATGTCAGATGAAACATGGTTTCTGACACAATTGATCCTTCATTCAGGCGTACTGGTTTAGAAGGAGTACTTTGATTCTGCACTTTAAGGTTCAATCATCTCTGGAGAGGTGATCGATGTTCTTTCGATGTTCAGCAGTCAAAATAATTGCCATTTTTATATTAAAAGTAGAAAAAAATTTGACAAGTAAATTCGTTTTTGTTTTATTTCAAGAATTGTTGATCATGTTAAAAATGTCAATCTGTAAAGCTAAAACAAATAAGAATTGCAAACAAAAGCACTAGGGCTCAAATTTTATTGATAGGATGGAAATCAGCCAAGCGCGTGTTCCAATAGAGTATTTACAAAGTTAGAAAATGGTAATTTAAGGGAAAAGGGCTACATTGAAACATAACAACCATTATCCTTTTACCAACTTTGAATTCTGGACATCCTGAGCTTCTGTCGAAGATGACCTTGACTAGAGTTTTCCTGATGGATGGCATTACCGCTGGGGATTCAACCTTGTCGGAGGTAGTTACTTGCCATTATTCCCTAACTTTTGCCTAGATTGTACTTTGAAATTTCCAATCCATCGGGATGATTTTTTTTGCTTATGTCTCTTATTTTTGCCTAGATCGCCCTTTCAGGTTTTCAATCCACCAAGACTTTTTTTTTTGTTTAGGCGAAGTATTTCTTGACTACGTCAACATTCGTTAGGTAGGTAAACTCCTCTCCATCCATGGTTGTGAGTCTCAAGGCTCCGCCTAAGAAAGCTTTCTTGACCACGTAGGGGCCGCCATAATTCGGAGTCCATTTGCCCCGGGAGTCAGTGAGAAATGATTGTATCTTCTTGAGCATAAGGTCTCATTTCCTGAAGACATGGGGTTGGACCTTTTTGTCAAACGCTTTCTTCATTCTTTACCGATACAACTGACTGTGGCATAGAGCCATTATTCATTTTTCTTTGATCAGATTCAACTCATCGTGTCGTCTTTGACACTATTCAGCCTCTGTTAGGTTGGCTTCCATCAATACTTAGATTGATGGGATCTCTACTTCTATGGGGAGCACTGCTTCCATGCCATATACTAGAGAGAAAGGGGTTGCCACTGTTGAAGTACGGACAGACGTGCGATAACCGTGAAGAGCAATGGGTAGCATCTCGTGCCAGTCTTTGTAGGTTACAACCATCTTTTGAACAATCTTCTTGATGTTCTTGTTAGCTGCTTCTACCGCTCCGTTCATCTTAGGTCGGTAGGGAGATGAGTTATGGTGATCGATTTTAAACTCAGCACACAACTCTTTTATCATCTTCTTGTTCAAGTTAGATCCATTATCAGTAATGATCTGGCTTAGAACACCATAACGACAGATGAGATTGATCTTGATAAAATGGACCAGAACTTGTCAGGTTACATTGGTGTATGACGCTGCTTCGACCCACTTGGTGAAGTAGTCAATGGCTACTAGGATGAACCGATTTCTGTTTAAAGCCTTGGGTTCGATCATGCCAATCATATCAATTCCCCATATAGGAAAAGGCCATGGGGAAGAAAGAAATTTGAGATGTATTGGCGGTACATGGATTTTGTCTGCGTATATCTGACACTTATGACACTTCCTCATGTACTTGTAGCAATCGGATTCCATTGTCAACCAATAGTATCCCGCTCTTAGAAATTTTCTTGCCATTGTGTGTCCGTTGGCATGAGTACCAAAGGATCCTTCGTGAATTTCTTTTATTAGCATGTTTGCTTCTGGTCTGTCTATGCATCGGAGTAAGACCATGTCAAAGTTTCTCTTATAGAGTGTATCATCGCTCAGAAAGAAGCTGCCAGCCAGTCTAGTGAGAGTTTTCCTGTCTTTTCTGGATGCCCCAGGCGGGTACTCTTGTTTCTGAAGGAAGCTTTTGATATCGTGATACCAAGGTTTGTCGTCTATGACTACTTCAATCGTGAAGATGTAGGCGGACCGTTCTAGGTGCAATATGTCAATCTTAGGTACGTCATTCCATTGCCCTACACTAATCATGGAGGAGAGAGTGGGTAGAGCATCGGCCATGTGATTTTCTTGACGAGGAATATGGTGAAACTCGATTATGTTGAAGAATGGTAACAACCTTCTCGCGTAATCTTTGTAAGGAATCAGTCCTGATTGATATATATATTCCAATCTCCTTTGATCTGATTAATAACCAGGGCTGAGTCTCCATACACATTCAAGTTCTTAATCCTTAAGTCAATGGCTTCTTCGAGACCCATGATACAAGCTTCGTATTCGGCCTCGTTGTTTGTACACTTGAATGTCAGTCTGGCAGTGAAAGAAATATGGGTACAGTGTTATGATGATTGATCTAATTCTGTTTTCGTAAATGTTGACAATTTAGCGCGATTTTTGTGGTTTCGAATCACTATCGCTTTGGGGTGCTACAATTCGATTCATTTTTATCCTGTGAAGCTGAATAAGGAAGGGAAATAGATGTCTCTAATTAACCCTTCTTGCATACTGAGTTTAAATAGATGAATGTTGGTTTACAGATGCTATCAAAATAGTGGGTCTCTCTTAGGTTATTTGCTTAAGAATAGAGTGTCTTGATGGTTCATAAAGCTTTTGGGAAGATACTATATCTATTTTTTTTATTGATGTTTGAAGGTACTAGACCTAAAGTTTTTTATTAGTATGCTCGCTAAGATTTCGCAATCTTATGCCTACGTATTCCCGTTTAAACAAAACAGGGAAATCAGAGCAATCGTAGTTCCTCCTATTCTAAGGGAGGAAAAAGATGTTTTGGTGTCTTGTTCAAAGCCCAAGATTGAAGCTAAAAAGGAATTTGTATCTTGTTCAAAGCCCAAGATATGAAGCTAACAGGTTTTGGTTGAGAGAGAACTTGTCATCTCTAAAGAGGGATTGTTGATGTTTGTGTGCTTTGATCAAAGCATAAGTTTGATGCTAAAAGGTTGATTGACTCAGTTAGGGATTTCTTTATACGAAGCCTAAGAGGAGGCTAGATAAAACTGACTCAACAAGAGAGTGTATATGTCTTTTACAAGGCCCAAGATTGAGGCCAAAAAAGAGACTGACTCTTTGGGGATATCATTATATAAAGCCTAGGAGGAGGCTAACATTTTGACTTTTCTGGGGAAAATGTTCTTTCTGTCATGTACAAAGCCCAAGATTGAGGCTAAAAGGGATTTTTGACTCCGTTAGGGAGGTTTATATGTGTCTTGTACAAAGCCCAAGATGGAGGCTGAAATGAGTTTGACTCAACAAGAGAGTGCTTTTATATGTCTTGTACAAAGCCCAAGGTGGAGGCTAAAGGAGTTGACTCAACAAGAGAGTCTTGAAAAGGTGATTGACTCAACAAGAGAGTCTGAAAGTTGATTGACTCAACAAAAGAGTCTTTTATACTCAACAAGAGAGTGATTTGCTGTCTCGTACGAAGCCCGAGATTGAGGCTAAAAGGAGATTGACTCAACAAGAGAGTCTTGAAAAGTGATGGACTCAACAAGAGAGTCTGAAAAGGTTAGCTCCGCTAGTGGGAGAATTATTGTACAAAGCCCAAGAGAAGGCTGACTATGTTGAGGAAAGATCATTATACAAAGCCTAAGAGGAGGCAATCTTACTGCTGAAGATTAGATCCATAGGCAGGCCTAAGGGTGGGGAACTCTCATGAGAGAGACCGGGTTTCTGTTGGAGGTTGATCCAGAGTGATTGGTGTTTTTTCTCTATGTTTGAAAGGAACTTGAGAATGCCTTTGAGACTCAAGGTGTTTAGACTGTCCAAGTCTCCTGGTGTGAAAGAGTTTTATCTTTTGTGTGATGCCCAAGAGGAGGCGCGGGTATTAAGGGATGCAAATCAACCCTAAAATGGTCAGAGTTTCGACACATGGAAAGACTGCCTAGCAAAGGATGACTAAGTTCTGTCTTATACCTCTAAGAGGTCTTCAGGGTCCTTGTATTAAGCCCAAGAGAAGGCATGAGAACTTCTAAGAAGCCGAAGGGTCCTTGTACAATGCCCAAGAGGAGGCGGGGATGCTTTTAGGAAGCCTGTGGGTCTCAAACCAATAGAAGTTCAAGAAATGCAATTCACAAAGAAGAGATCATTTCAGGAAAGTTCGACGTTTGAAGAAACTCAAGAGATGTTATTCACAGAGAATAGATCAACTCCGGGGAGTAGAATTTCTTTGACAATTTCTAGGGGTGACAGTCTAAGAAAAGGTTCACCGAGAATACTGCCTTTCTCTTTGTTCCATATTGTTTAACCCCAAGAGGAGGAAAGAATGTAACACCCCAATTCCCATCGCGAATAAATAATACATAAATAAATCAGAGTGAATACAAATTTATTTTTCCGACAGAAACAGGGATGCCACATTTAAAGAAATAAAATACAATCCATGCTCAAATATTTTTGATACATAGCACAAAATAGAATACCCTCAAAGGGAAACCTTTTCCATATAAAAGGAAAGCTCAATTATGGAATAAAGCGGAAAGATCCATAACTGACTTGTTTTACAAGATAAATTGTTTTATAACATCAAAATATACATACAAAAGTCATACAAAACATATTCAACAATTGTATACAAATAACTTAAAGCGTTCCCCGACTCCCGTGCTACGTATCAGAGCAGACACCAAGACCAACAAAAGAATGGAGAACTAAACTTCACAAAAGCCTTCAAGACACTAATCTGTAAATGCCTCATAGAGCATCAAACCACAGCAGAAGGGTGAGAAATAACAACTAAATCAAGATTGCATAATAATATGCAAACACACATTCAAACACATGTATAAATCATCTCACCCATGCCATCACATACTAACATATAAAGCATGCCACAAATGCAAAACATATCACACATAATCCAACCACAATTATGACATATGGAACCACACCACCACATCACCACAAAATATAGCATATATCAATTATCCCCACATAACCACATGTTCACACATAATGCATATGTCTATACACAAAACATATCATTCATAACCAATGCATTTAACACGAATGCATATCAAAATTTCTCACAAATAATCAATCCATTCATGATTTATGCAAATGCAAAGAGACCGACACAACGACTCTATGCAAATGCCACGTGGTACCATCCATCCATCATTCTGTAGCGAGCGATTTTGGACGCGGTTCTTAAGCGCTGGTCGCTCTCTGCGGTTGATTTTACTATAGGTCGATTCATTTTTATCCTATTGTGAGCTGAATAAAGAAGGGAAATAGATGTCTCCAATTAACCCTGCTTGCATACTGAGTTTAAACAGCGTCCTGTTAGGTTACGAATGCTATCAATGTGGGGGGGCCCTTGTACTGGTTATTTGTATTTTCACCAATACGGTTTTCTTTCTTCTCTGGGATTTTCTGGCGGGGAACAAGGATTAGGATGTTAGGACTGATGCTTTTTGATATATACATGAGAGTATGGGATTTTGGGTTTTTGTTTAGTGTGCTCGCTAAGATTTTCCTTTCAATCTTATGCCTATGTATTCCTATTTACCGAAACCAGGAAATCAGAGCGTTTGTAGTTCCTCCCATAGGAGGAAATGGTTGTTTTTGGTGTCTTGTTCAAAGCCCAATACGTGAAGCGAAAGGTAGTTTGTATCTTGTTCAAAGCCCAAGATATGAAGTTGAAGGGTTTATTTGTATCTTGTTCAAAGCCCAAGATGTGAAGCTAAAAGGGTGTTGACTTTAGAGAGAATTTGTCACCTCTAAAGAGGGGGTTGTTTGTCACAACTGTTGGGTGACTGACTATAAAGGAGGATTACTTTAACTGGGATACGCGGATCCTAGTAATGGCATAATTTCCTTTATAGGGATTTTAACCTGAAGGAGAAGACTTTAACTCAGTGTAGAGCAATGCCATCTTTCCTTAGGAATTTCTCATGCTAAAAGAGGGACAGTGGCATGGATATAGATGATCCAGAGGCTTGCCACTTACAGCGATTAGATGAAGGGGAAAGAGTTGTTGATGTTTGTGTACTGTGAACGAGGCACAACTTTGATGCTAAAAGGTTAATTGGATTAACCAGTGGTTTTCTTATATAAAGCCTAAGAGGAGGCTATTATGTGTCTCGTACAAAGCCCGAGAGAGAGGCTAAAAGGGGTTGATCCTACAAGAGGATCTTTTATACTCAACAAGAGAGTGTTTTTGTATCTCGTACGAAGCCCGTGATGAAGGCTAAAATTTGTTTGGCTCAATAAGAACCTTTTTGTATCTCGTATAAAGCCCGAGATGGAGGCGAAATGGGTTATTGACTAAATGAGGGAGTCTCTTATGTGTCTCGTACAAAGCCTGAGAGAGAGGCTAAACGTTGTTTGACTCCGCTGGGGAGAATCATTGTATAAAGCCCAAGAGAGAGGCTAACTTCACTGGAGAAGGATCATTATACAAAGCCTAAGAGGAGGCTATGGTAACTGTTTCAGTTATGTGACAGGTCTAGTATACTGATTTTAAAGAGAAAATCAGTTCTTATATGAGCAACACTGTACTCATGGATTTGATTCAAGGATCCGGGTTATTCCTGTTCTTTAAGGAAGTGGGAAATCCGAAGGGTATTGAGACTGTCCGAGTCAGCGGGTTTCCTTCCTATTTAACGAAGGGGTCACTTGAGAATGTCTTTGAGAGTCAAGGAGATTAGACTGTCCAAGTCTAGAGTTTCATCTCTTGTACTATGCTTTGAGAAACAGTAGTAGAATCTTTGAAAGGACTGTTCTATTAAGATGACTAAGTTCTATTCCTATACCTCTAGGAGGTCGTCGGGACAATGTGTACGAAGCCCAAGAGGAGGCTGGAAACTTTTAAGAAGCCGATCGGTCCTTGTACGAAGCCCAAGAGAAGGCTATCATTCTCGGAGGAAGAGATCATTATACGAAACCTAAGAGGAGGCTGTGAATACTTCTAAGAAGCCGACGGGTCCTTGTACTAAGCCCAAGAGGAGGCGGGGTTGCTTTTAGGAAGCCTGTGGGTCCTTGTACGATGCCCAAGAGGAAGCCGATGCTTTTAAGAAGCCCGTGGGTCCCCCAAACCCCGATAAATTCAAGGCAAGCTATTCACAAGGAATAGATCAAGTCAGGAAAGTTCGAGAATTTGGAAGAAACTTAAGAGATGCCATTCACGGAGAAAAGATCATCTCTGGGGAGTAGAGTTTCTTGACAAGTGCTTTTAAGAATCCTGTGGGTCCCCAAACCCCGAGAAGTTCAAGACATGCCATTCACCGAGAATAGATCAAGCCAGGAAAGTCCGAGAATTTGGAAGAAACTCAAGAGATGCCATTCACGGAGAAAAGATCATCTCTGGGGAATAGAGTTTCTTTGACAACTTCTACGAGTGACAGTCTATGAAAGGGTTCACAGAGAATGCTGCCTTTCATGTCTCCATATTGTTTAACCCCAAGAGGAGGGAAGACTGTGTCTGGTAATCCTATGGGGATCTAGTTTAGACTATTTCTAAGAGTGATCAACGGGCTTAATGCTAGACGTAGTTGCCGGGGAAACTCTAAATATATATACTATTATTACACAGTTGATATGAGTTTATGAAAGAAGACTTACAGTGAAACAGCCCCACAATACAGTTATATGTATATGAAAGCGGTAAATGAAAGCAATAACCACTTACTCGGTTGTAGAGCTTCCATGCTGTTTGGTTAGTTGTTCAACAAAGAAAGATTGAAAAACAACAGTATATTCAAAATCAAAGGAGAAAGTGCTTTGAAAAAGAAAGATTTGGGGCTTACAGCTCAAGGAGAGGCCCAGGGTTTTATCACTGAGCGCACTGTTTGAATTTGTACAGAGGGACTTATACAAGTAACTGGGGCCCAAAAAGGTTTTCTGTACAAAGGGATGGGTCTTACACTCTCTCAAGAGGCCCAAAAAGTTTTAAAGAAAAAGAGTGGGGCTTATAACATGAGGGTAGGCCCATTTGACTTTTCGTTGGAAATGGCGATCGCGCCGAGATTTTCTTTTAACGCAAAGGGACTTATACAATAAGTGAGGCCCAAAATTGTTTTGGTTAAAAGGGGGTTGGGTCTTACACTCTAATAGAGGCCCAAAAGTTTTTTTGAATGGGTCTTATAGCTCAAGGAGAGGCCCAAGGTTATTTTTCAAAAGGCGACGATCGCGCCATTTGTTTTTGACAGTATCGGGACTTATATAATACAATGAGGCCCAAAATGATTTGGTCAAAAAAGGATTGGGTCTTACACTCTATTAGAGGCCCAAAGTGTTTGAAAATGATTTATGAGGGTTGAATTAATCCAAAAACCCTAATTTGTTTTCAAAATGTGTTTAATTGAATAAAAATTCAATTAAAATGATCAAAATTGTTTAACATATGAAAAACAAATTGTGATCTTGGATTAATGCTTCAAAAATTAAGTATTGACCTACAAAATAATTAGAAAGCATTAAAAGTTGCAAAATCAATGTGGAAAAAATATTTAAAATGTAAAAAACAATTAAAATATTAATTCCTTGCAAAAATATCAATTATATAAATAATATTTTTGGGATTTTTTGGGAAAATAAAATATTTTAACATTTTTGAGAATTATTAAAAAAAGAATCAACTCAAAATCATTAAAACTCAGAGAGAAATTAATTTTTGAATCAATTAAACAAAAATCACAAAATTCAAATATTCAAATTTCTGAAAATGGCGCCAAGAACACACCAAGAACATGCGCGTGTTCTGAGTTTCCCAGATTTGCGTTTTCCATCCAATCTCACTGAATACTTAACCATATCATGCAATCCACATACCAATCAACTCGTTTCATCCTCACGATCATGTCTATAACACTTAATTTCATTTAAATTAAACATAAAACATGAAATCACGAAGAAACCTCAAGAACCCTAATTTTTGCATGAAGGCTAGGATTTTTGATACACGATTCAAACAAAGCAATTAATTGAGGGAAAACATTCCATGCATGATTATGAACATATGGCCAAATTATTGTGCAGCAAAAATTGCATGGATCATAGAGTTAGAAGAGCTCATGCTTACCCGTGATTGGTGTAGGAGGTGTTACAGTTGTGTTGTGATGATCTGAACAGCTTCCCTAGGTGCTATGGAGTGTGTTTGAATGCTTGGACTTGATGGAAATTGGCTGGATCACTTCATGGCATCTCAACTGCACTTTAATTAAAACCTTGAGCAATTGACTGGTGATTCTGAGAAATCAATGTTCCAGTTGTTGTTTAAGTGTTTGATCAGCTCATATGTGATGTATATGAGGTGTGTGAGTGATTGGTTTGAGTGGAATTGCCCTCTAGCTCAAAACCCGATAGTTACCTTGCTAAGAAAGGCATTTTTGCCAAGAGAAAGAGATTTTGAGAAAGGCAAGTGTTGTAGGCCTTTGGTGTACTTAAACTGAACACAATTGAGCTCTATTTATAGTAGAGCAAGTTTGTTTTGCAAGGAATAGTGAATGGCAACTGCTGAGTAGGTTTGGCCAATGTTGGCAAATGAAAATCCAAGTCTCCTCTAGCCATTGACTAGAGGTTAGGGCACAGAGCTTTGGTTCCCTTGGTCTTGGATAAGTCTTGACTAATTTCAGATGAGAATGGCTCAGTCCATGCCACCTTGATGCTTCCATTGAATGCTTCAATCCAAATTTGGAGTCTTGTCCCTATTTTGGCCATTCTAGGTTCAACATGCTATTTCTTGTTCCATGGACTTTGGAGGCTTGGCTTAGTGATTGTCCCCTTTAGATTCAATCCTCAGATGTGTCCAAGTGGATAGGAGCATTTGAATTTGGCTGATTTTGGTAATTCGAGCAAAATTGCAAATTCTGCCTTGCCTTTGACAGATTTCAGCAAGGCAACTTGCCGATGTCTTATCTCATGGTGTAAGCTGAATTTGGTAATGTTCTTGACCATTTTGGAAAGCCCTTACATGATACAACAACTGTTTGAACATGTTTGGTTTTGATCTCTCTTGAATTCAAGTGAAAAATCCCCCTACATTTGGCAAAAAGTAAGGCAAAATCTGACTTAGTGAAATTTTCACTAAGTGTTGGAACAAAGTGTTTTCTCTTGATTTTGATCACTCCATAACTCAAAATCCATGAGGAATTTGGACATAGGTCAGTATGAAGCTTTTGTAGAGGAAAATGAGATCTACAAATCAAGCTTTGAATGGGGCACAATGGCCTTGTGGTTTAGGAGTTATGGTCCTCCAAAGTTGGTGCATTAGTGGCACTTTTTCATGACTTAGAAAAATTTCTAAGTTTTATGGTTACCCCTTTTACAAGTTATCCAACTTTTCTTGATTTTTCTTGATGAATGATGATTCAAATCATACATTAACATCATTTTAGGGTTAAAAATCCATTTTGGTGAAAAATCTCAAAAAGTCAAAGTTGACTTTTGTGCACAGTTGACTTTTTATCAGATGAATTCCAAACTGTGCAATTCTTCATGAAATCATGTCCTTGACCTAAATCAAACGTGATGGACATGTTCCATGGGTGTCATAGGGTATATTGAATCATGTCTTAGGGCTTGGGAGCATGTCCTGGTCAAAAGTCAAAGTTACAGTTGACTTTTTCCTTAAAACCCTAACTGGGGTGCAGATGAAGTTGAGACTTGTTGCTCAAGCTTCTTGGATCAATCCATTGTTACAAATGGATCAATGTGGTATATTAGAGACCCTCAAATCATGTCTTGAGGTCTTGGCTCATGATTTGTCCCAAAAGTCAACTTAGGGGTGAATTAGGTCAAGAAACCCTAATTCCTGATTTTTGATGAATGCATCCCCTGAGGCAAGATTGACTTGATGATTGGATCCATGAGGTTCCATGGAGTATATTAGGTTAGGTTTTGGATCATTGGCTTGTGCCCAGATGAAGAATTTTCATCTGGAGGCCCTGGTCGACCAAAACCCTAATTTGGTGATACTGGCGATCTTGAGGCTTGATCCACCTAGAAGGGAGCAGCCTTGTGCTTAATCCTTGACGTGGGAGTCCTTTTGATCCATTATGGATGTTTGAGAGGTTAGACAAGTTGAAGATCATGTCATTCCTTGATTGATCCTTTGTCTAAGCACTCAGAGAGGGCTTGAAACCCTAATTTTGATTATAGTGGGTGCTCACCCATCTTTGGGGAGACTAATGAGGTACAAAGGTACATCCATATTGTGCTGATGATTTGCACAATGATGGGAAATATTAGTGGTCAAAATTTGGGGTATGACACATTCTCATCACCAGTTCACTCAGCAACTATTGGAATCATCGCTTGTTACTGAGGACCACTCATGTAACACCCTGTCAGGCAAACGATGTTCCCCGTCGCTTTCGGTCCTCTTATTTTTTTACGGCTCACGACGTTTATGGGTCGCTTTAGGTCCTCTTTGTATAAGGCTCACGATCCGATCGCTTTCGGTCCTCTTTGTATAAGGCTCACGATCTTCTATAATCATCGCTTTCGGTCCTCTTATTTTTTTAAGGCTCACGATGTTATAGCGGATTCCCTCTGGAATTGATTCGTTGCTCACACCCCACAAGGGCACACGACATCACAAGATGCATATCATGATGCTTGACACACAAGAACTCATGACAATCAAATGCATCTTCACAATTCAACCATATGAATTATCTCATCATCATTATTCATGCATTGAAAACACTTCACACAATGCATTTCAAACCATAAAGGCCACCAAACAACATACATTGAATTTCACATAAACAATGCATTTCATCATAATCCACAAACCACAACAATTAGCACTTTAGCACATACACTCATATCAATTCACATCAAGAATTACTCACCATCAACCACAACAATCCTACAATCATACAATGATACTCACAACACTAGGATTCACGCCACGAAGGCTACCCACAACAACATACATTAATACCATACATTTGTATTCAACTCAACAAAGTATTTTGCCATGAGGCCACCACAATTACAACAACTTATCACATGCTTCAACATCATATAAACCACATAAAAGTTCCACGTCATATAACAATAGCACAACACACGATAAAATACCGACCGCACGCATTGTACGCAATAAGAACACCCGACCGCCCAACTAATTCTCAAAAACACAAATTAATTAAATCATCTTTTACCCTCCAAACCATTTTTAATAGAAAGAATATTTCATTAGCTTTCCAACGCTTTGAACGGGGGTCGAAACAGACTTACTGTTCAAAAGTTATGAAGAAAACAAAATCTGACATTTTGGAAAATTTGTGTCACGCGCAGGTATGCTCAGGTCGAGTCTTTAGGTCGACTCAAGGTTCTTTAGGTCGACTCATAGTCCTTTAGGTCGACTCATACTGCGCAGAATTTGTTATAAACTCAGTATTCGATCATAAAATACCTTTCGGACCTCCGATTTCGATTTCGTAAAAAGCTGCGATCTCAGAATTCAACATACTACAATATTTTCACCATTAAAAAGCCATCCAACACATTTTCTATTTTTGAAATATTTTGAAACATAATTTTATCAATTAATCCCAACTCCAAACTCGCTCAAAACCACTCGAAAACCCACAAACAACCATTCCCGATTAATTCCTATCCTCACCCGACTATACTACACAACTTATTCCAAATTCTACCCCTGAAAACATTGATTTCTATTCATTTTTATCATTTCAAACTAGAATGAAAACTATGGAAAAACAAGAAAACATTCACACAATCACACACATATACATATACAAGCAAGATATAATCGAAACTTCTCACCCTTACCCGATTAACCGAAGACCAAGCTTTTGATTTGATGATTTTCTTCTTTTCTCAAGTTTTCTCTTCTTTTCTCCTTCTTTCTCTTTTTCTCTTCTCTTCTCTTTCTCTTTCTTTTCTTTTTCTTTTCCTTACTATTTTTCTCTCTTTTCTTTCTTTTTAAATGAAAACATAACACTTACCTAAGCAAAAGACCAAAATACCCCTCAGCTCAATTTTCTCGCCAACGCTCCCAAAACGCGATAAAACATAATAACAATGAAAAATAATATATTTACCAAATAAAAGTCAATATTAAAATAATATAAAATGAAAATAATTAAATCGACTCGATTAAATAAATCTAACAAAAACCGGGGCGTTACAACTCTCCCCCACTTAGAAATTTTCGTCCTCGAAAATATAACTGAGACGAACAACTCCGGATACGACTCTCGCATCCAACTAACCAACTAACATGCCAACACTAGGCACACCACGAATAACACAAACTGACAACCCACCTAGCTAACAGCAGCTACAACAACGACACGACAACAACGACAACTACAACGATAAGATTCAAAGCCCATACAACGCACTTGACGACCAGCTCACGACTCAAAAAATACCCAAGTTTCGAACACACACAGGTTCACTCTTGAACCGAAACACAACAAGATCGTTACCATCACCGTAGGTAACACTCCCCTAATTCCCCATCACAGGAATTAGCTACATGCACTTGAACCATCACCTTGGAAACGAGGCAACAACAGAAACAAGAACATAAGGTTCCACGACACCACATCATTCAACAACCTCTACATAACCCTTATACCAACATACTTGCCACACAACCTTATTACAACAATGCTACGATTCACTAATCGAACATACAACCAAAACAACCATCTACATAGTAGCCCATGAATAATATTCAAACCTTTCACCTAACACTTCCATTCTGAAATATCCAATGGTCTCATCATTGCTACAGATTTCCAATGTCCAACCTAAGAACTCTTACAAGTTCCACACGCATTACGAAATGTGCCACATCACGCTTTCGATGCGCACTCTGATTACTCGCAACAATCAAATCTACCAATTCTACGTCCAAAGTCTAACGCTTTCTCAGATTTACCAAAAAACCACTGTTCACTTTAATATTCCCAACCTCACACACCAAACACAAGTCTCTGAACTGCTCAACCAACTCTAATTCTCTGACCATCAAAATAGACATATGTAAAGACTTCGACTTAACTCTTCAGGCTCAACATTAGCTTTCCCCGAAGGATTATCCAAGCCAAATTTATAACTCGTCACGGATTCTAACCATCCTCGCTGTCTCATACTATATTCCTTCCGACCAAACATGTACTCAATATTCTTGTGATTACTAAACACTTCAAACCTAGAACCATAAAGATAATACCTCCAAAGTTTCCAACACAATACAACCGCAACCAATTCCAAATCTTGAATAGTATAGATCCTCTTATGAATCCTCAATCGTCGTAAAGCATAGGAAATGACTTTACCCTCTTGCATTAACACACTGACTAAACTCATCAAAGACACATCACAATACCTTACAAACAGTTGATCAGGATCACGCAGTATCAAAACTGGAGCCGCAGACAACTTCTACTTCAGCTCTCTGAAACTTTCCTCACAATGAACATCCAAAGCAAACGACTTACCCTTTGTAAGTCAACCGAAGTAACGAAAACAGTAACTTGGAAAAGCCGTCCATAATCTTCGGTAATAACCAACTAAAGTCTAAAAAGATTCTAATCTCCTTAACTAACTTTGGAGTCTCTCAATGTAGAACTGCATCTACTTTCGATGGATCCTTAGCAATACCATCACCAGAAATAACATATCCAAGAAAACTAACCTTTTCCAACCAAAATTCTCACTTGGACAACTTAGCATAAAAATTCCTTTCTTTTAAACACCTGCAATTCAAATCTCAAACGCTCTACCTGTTCTTCCTCTGAGTTTATAATAGATCCAAATATCCTCAATCAAAACCACTACGAACTTATCCAAATAAATATGAAAGATACGATTCATCTACTCCACAAACATTACCGACGCATTACTAATACCAAATAACATCACTGCACGTTGTAATGCCTAACCAAATTCCAAAAGGTATAAATTATTAAAGCTTTTGCAAAATTTCTCACCGGGTAACTGGTTCTCACATACAAGCTTAATCGAGTAAATAACACCCTAATCCGATGATAACAACCATAACCAGTCACATGAAATAGGTCAAAGCCTTAACTCACAAAATTCACCACTCTTATCAAACGTTCCAGCAACTGTATTTTCAATCAAACTCAACCAAACCATTCCAATCATCTATCCTTGAAAGTGGACACTTATTCTCAATCGTCACCTTACTCGACTGTCAGTAATCCATACAAATTTCTTCTCTTGACCGTCCAAATCCCAACATGTAGCAACAACCAACCCAAAAGAACTCTCAAATTGTTCACGATTCGTCACAATCCAAAACTTAAGCTATCCAGAACACAACTGCAAGTTTCCATACTACTCACTGATTAACACGCAACCTCGTGCTATCATCCTTTTCCTTACCAACCATGCTGGACCTCTTCAAGTCGACACACTAATGTTCCATCCAAAAACACATTTGAAAGCCATGCACAACTGACGACCCATCACTGTGGCTTTCCTGCCAATTTCCAGAACACTATCATCGTACACATGACAAACATCTGAGTTTCACTTCCTAAAAGTTCTCCCACTTACTTAGCAGATTCAAACCTCAAATCCTCACCTTCGTCAACTTTGAGTTCACACTCTACTCTTTGAGAACAACTATTAGTAATACCAATCATTCTCTCTCAATGACATTCCAACTTGACCAACATACCAAAACCTCCGATATAAGAATCTTCATCAACTCAATCAAAATAATCTGTACTCACTTCCTTAATTCCAAACAAGTCATTCACACAATATCAAAGCCGGAAAGACACGTCTATTCCATCCAGCATAATTCCCGTCTGCTATCAACAAGAGATTAAGGGTGATCAATTCCTCAATTTGTCGATAGACAACCGACAATCACGATGGGGCATAAACCGTTTTCACCAAACTATAATAGCGTTTCTTGCATCCTGTGCACAAAACTACCTAAGGTACAAATCCTTAGTTGACATAAACCTTACCTCCGCATTCCCTCCGGAACTGGGAACAACACTGTCCAAACAACACTTACACTCTTGTAATCTACAACACACTGAGCCAACGCTCCACACCTGAAGCAACTTGGAGAAGTACAAGCTTCTCCCCCACTTACTCATTCTCAATCCTGAGGACAAAGGATTAGAAAACCAGAAAGCACTGACAGTGTTTCACACACATATCACATACTAAGGGACAAATAACATCGACAGTATTCAACTGTCACACCAACTGACTCAACAAATTGGCCGGACGAACCGACCTGCTCTGATGCCACTAATGTAACACCCAAATTCCCATTGCGAATAAATAATACATAAATAAATCAGAGTGAATAAAAATTTGTTTTTCCGACAGAAATAAGGATGCCACATTTAAAGAAATAAAATACAATCCCTGCTCAAATATTTTTGATACATAGCACAAAATAGAATACCTTCAAAGGGAAACCTTTTCCATATAAAAGGAAAGCTCAATTATGGAATAAAGCGGAAAGATCCATAACTGACTTGTTTTACAAGATAATTTGTTTTATAACATCAAAATATACATACAAAAGTCATACAAAACATATTCAACAATTGTATACAAATAACTTAAAGCGTTCCCCGACTCCCGTGTTACGTATCAGAGCAGACACCAAGACCGACAAAAGAATGGAGAACTAAACTTCACAAAAGCCTTCAAGACACTAATCTGCAAATGCCTCATAGAGCATTAAACCACAGCAGAAGGGTGAGAAATAACAACTAAATCAAGATTGCATAATAATATGCAAACACACATTCAAACACATGTATAAATCATCTCACCCATGCCATCACATACTAACACATAAAGCATGCCACAAATACAAAACATATCACACATAATCCAACCACAATTATGACATATGGAACCACACCACCACATCACCAAAAAATATAGCATATATCAATTATTCCCACATAACCACATGTTCACACATAATGCATATGTCTATACACAAAATATATCATTCATAACCAATGCATTTAACACGAATGCATATCACAATTTCGCACACATAATCAATCCATTATTGATTTATGCAAATGCAAAGAGACCGACACAACGACTCTATGCAAATGCCATGCGGTACCATCCATCCATCATTCTCATCACCAGTTCATTCAGGAACTATTGGAATCATCGCTTGTTACTGAGGACCACTCATGTAACACCCCGTCGGGCAAACGATGTTCCCCGTCGCTTTCGGTCCTCTTATTTTTTTAAGGCTCACGACGTTTATGGATCGCTTTTGGTCCTCTTTGTATAAGGCTCACAATCCGATCGCTTTCGGTCCTCTTTGTATAAGGCTCACGATCGTCTATAATCATCGCTTTCGGTCCTCTTATTTTTTTTAAGGCTCACGATGTTATAGCGGATTCCCTCTGGAATCGATTCGTCGCTCACACCCCACAAGGGCACACGACATCACAAGATGCATATCATGATGCTTGACATACAAGAACTCATGACAATCTAATGCATCTTCACAATTCAACCATATGAATTATCTCATCATCATTATTCATGCATTGAAAACACTTCAAACAATGCATTTCAAACCATAAAGGCCACCAAACAACATACATTGAATTTCACATAAACAATGCATTTCATCATATTCCAAAAACCACAACAATTAGCACTTTAGCACATACACTCATATCATTTCGCATCAATAATTACTCACCATCAACCACAACAATCCTACAATCATACAATGATACTCACAACACTAGGATTCGCGCCATGAAGGCTACCCACAGCAACATACTTTAATACCATACATTTGTATTCAACTCAACAAAGTATTTTTCCATGAGGCCACCACAATTACAACAACTTATCACATGCTTCAACATCATATAAACGACATAAAAGTTCCACGTCATATAACAATAGCACAACACACGATAAAATACCGACCGCACGCATTGTACGCGATAAGAACACCCGACCACCCGAATAATTCTCAAAAACACAAATTAATTAAATAATATTTTACCCTCCAAACCATTTTTAATATAAAGAATATTTCATTAGCTTTCCAACGCTTCGAACGGGGGTCAAAACGGACTTACGGTTCAAAAGTTATGAAGAAAACAAAATCTGACATTTTGGAAAATTTGTGTCACGCGCAGGTATGCTCAGGTCGAGTCTTTAGGTCGACTCAAGGTTCTTTAGGTCGACTCATAGTCCTTTAGGTCGACTCATACTGCGTAGAATTTGTTATAAACTCAGTTTTCGATCATTAAATACCTTCCGGACCTCCGATTTCGATTTCGTAAAAAGCTGCGATCTCAGAATTCAACATACTACAATATTTTCACCATTAAAAAGCCATCCAACACATTTTCTATTTTTGAAATATTTTGAAACATAATTTTATCAATTAATCCCAACTCCAAACTCGCTTAAAACCACTCGAAAACCCACAAACAACCATTCCCGATTAATTCCTATCCTCACCCGACTATACTACATAACTTATTCCAAATTCTAACTGTGAAAACATCGATTTCTATTCATTTTTCTCATTTCAACCTTGAATGAAAAACTATGGAAAAACAAGAAAACATTCACACAATCACACACATATACATATACAAGCAAGATATAATCGAAACTTCTCACCCTTACCCGATTAATCGAAGACCAAGCTTTTAATTTGATGATTTTCTTCTTTTCTCAAGTTTTCTCTTATTTTCTCCTTCTTTCTCTTTTTCTCTTCTCTTCTCTTTCTCTTTCTTTTCTTTTTCTTTTTCTTTTCCTTACTATTTTTCTCTCTTTTCTTTCTTTTTAAATGAAAACATCAAACATACCCAAGCAAAAGACCAAAATACCCCTCAGCTCAATTTTCTCGCCAACGCTCCCAAAACGCGATAAAACATAATAACAATGAAAAATAATATATTTACCAAATAAAAGTCAATATTAAAATAATATAAAACAAAAATAATTAAATCGACTCGATTAAATAAATCTAACAAAAACCGGGGCGTTACAACTCTCCCCCACTTAGAAATTTTCGTCCTCGAAAATATAACTGAGACGAACAACTCCGGATACGACTCTCGCATCCAACTAACCAACTAACATTCCAACACTAGGCACACCACGAATAACACAAACTGACAACCCACCTAGCTAACAGCAGCTACAACAACGACATGACAACAACGACAACTACAACGACAAGATGCAAAGCCCATACAATGCACTTGACGACTAACTCACGACTCAAAGAATACCTAAGTTACGAACACACACAGGTTCACTCTTGAACCGAAACACAACAAGATCGTTACCATCACCGTAGGTAACACTCCCTTAATTCCCCATCATAGGAATTAGCTACACGCACTTGAACCATCACCATGGAAACGAGGCAACAACAGAAATAAGAACATAAGGTTCCACGACACCACATCGATTCAACAACCTCTACATAACCCTAATACCAACATCCTTGCCACACAACCTTATTACAACAATGCTACGATTCACCAATCGAACATACAACCAAAATAACCATCTACATAGTAGCCCATGAATAATATTCAAACCTTTCACCTAACACTTCCATTCTGAAACGTCCAATGGTCTCATCATTCCTACAGATTTCCAATGTCCAACCTAAGAACTCTTACAAGTCACACACACATATACGAAATGTGCCACATCACTCTTTCGATGCGCACTCTGATTACTCGCAACAATCAAATCTACCAATTCTACGTCCAAAGTCTAACGCTTTCTCAGATTTGCCAAAAAATCACTGTTCACTTTAATATTCCCATCCTCACACACCAGACACAAGTCTCTGAACTGCTCAACCAACTCTAATTCTCTGACCATCAAAATAGACATATGTAAAGACTTCGACTTAACTCTTCAGGTACAACATTAGCTTTCCCTGAAGGATTATCCAAGCCAAATTTATAACTCGTCACGGATTCTAACCATCCTCGCTGTCTCATACTATATTCCTTCCGACCAAACATGTACTCAATATTCTTGTGATTAATAAACACTTCGAACCTAGAACCATAAAGATAATACCTCCAAAGTTTCCAACACAATACAACCGTAACCAATTCCAAATCCTGAATAGTATAGATCCTCTTATGAATCCTCAATCGTCGTAAAGCATAAGAAATGACTTTACCCTCTTGCATTAACACACTGACTAAACTTATCAAAGACACATCACAATACCTCACAAACAGTTGATCAAGATCACGCAGTATCAAAACTGGAGCCGCAGACAGCTTCTACTTCAGCTCTTTGAAACTTTCCTCACAATGAACATCCAAAGCAAACAACTTACCCTTTGCAAGTCAACCGAAGTAACGAAAACGGTAACTTGGAAAAGCCGTCCATAATCTCCGGAAATAAACAACTAAAGTCTAAAAAGATTCTAATCTCCTTAACTAACTTTGGAGTCTCTCAATGTAGAACTGCATCTACTTCCGATGGATCCTTAGCAATACCATCACCAGAAATAACATATCCAAGAAAACTAACCTTTTCCAACCAAAATTCTCACTTGGACAACTTAGCATAAAAATTCCTTTCTTTTCAACACTTGTTACAGATGAGTTGTGATGATCTGAACAGCTTCCCTACACCATATAGAACGTGTTTGAATACTTAGAGTGATTGGAAATGGACTGGAACAGGTTATGGCACCTCAACTGGAACGTGTTTGAATGCTTAGAGTGATTGATCCTTTGTCTAAGAGCTCTGAGAGGGCTTGAAACCCTAATCTTTGATAGTGGTGAATGCTCAAACATCTCTGAGGAGATTGATGAGGCATAAAGGTACATCCATATAGTGATGATGATTTGCACAATGATGGGAAATCTTAGTGGTCAAAATTTGGGGTATGACAGTGCCCCTATTTAATCTTCTTGGACCTGAAGGTGTGAATGGCGAAGGTATTCGGGGTGCAAGAGCATTAAATATTGGAATACCCAAAACTTTGACGGTGGTTATGAATGGCAGTGCTCATCCATCTTCTTTTGCTAAGCAATAATGCTTAGAAAAGGTAGAAACTTCCCCTCGATCCTGGTTTCCTACCAAGGAACTGGTCTTAGTTTCTGAAATAGACTTCCCCTTGATCCTGGTTTCCTACCAACGAACTGGTCTCAGTTTCTGAAATAAACTTCCCCTCGATCCTGGTTTCCTACCAAGGAATTGGTCTCAGTTTCTTTGTCAATAAACTTTCTTGATAAGGGATGCTATGTGTAGCAGTTTTTCCTCAAACTTCTCGCCGAATTTTCCTGAGGAGATGCCATTTGATGGACAAAGATTGGATATCAGACTTGCTGGGGAACCCATTCGTCTGAGCGGTAGAGGTGTTCAAACTTCTCTGTTGGAGACGCCATTTGTTGACTCTACTGGGGAAATTGAGTCTCTTGAGAGGCCGTTTCTTGTTTTGGGATATTACATCACACTTTTCTTCGAGATCTTCTCGGAGAAATGCCATGCGATGTGACCCAATGTGGAGGGGCTTTCTTTGGGGATTTTCCTTAATCCGAAAAAGCGGAGATATCATCTTCAATGGCGAAGAGTGATATTTGTCGAAGGTCTTCTTGCCTTTCAGAGGTTCAAGTTATCAAAGTGGTCAAGGGACCCATCTTCAATCCAGAAATAAACTGGAGGAGAGATTGTTCAAACGCCACCTTTCCTGACGAGGAAAGAGCTGACAACTCGATTGAGAGGACTTTCATCACTAGGGAACAAGACTAACTAGCGTGATAGTGATGCAATATGAATATGAATGTAAATCAATAATGCATGATGTATGCATGTTTATGCTGACAAAACTGACGTGACATACAGACTTATAGATGAACACGAATGGATACTCGGCCACTGCGGGGAATGAAAAGTATCACGGGTCCAAAATAGTAATTCTGCCTTGCTTAGGAGAGATAGTCCCTGTGGGGAACTATGTTGGCTGGGCTTAGGAGAAATGAACTATGTTGGGGGTGTCAGATGAAACATGGCCTCTGACACAGTTGATCCTTCGTTCAGGCATACTGGTTTAGAAGTAGTACTTTGATTCTGCACTTTGAGGTTCGATTACTTCTGGAGAAGCGATCGATGTTCTTTCGATGTTCAATAGTCAAAAGAAATTGCCATCTTTATTTTAAAAGCAGAAAATTTTTGACAAGTAAATTCATTTTTGTTTTATTTCAAGAATCGTTAATCATGTTAAAATGTCGTTCTGTAAAGCTAAAACAAATGAGAATTGCAAACAAAAGCACTAGGGCTCAAATTTTATTGATAGGATGGAAATCAGCCAAACGCGTGATTCCATGGAGTATTTACAAAGTTAGAAAATGGTAATTTAAGTGAAAAAGGGCTACATTGAAACATAACAACCATTATCCTTCTACCAACTTTGAATTCCAGACATCCGGAGCTTCTGTCCAAGATGACCTTGACTTGAGCTTTTCTGATGAATGGTGTGACTGCCGCTGAGGGATTTGCCCCTTTTTGTGAACATAGTTACTTGTCGTTAATCCTTAATTTTTGCCTGGATTGTACTTTGAGATTTCCAATCCACCGGGATAATTTTTTGATCATGTCTCTAATTTTTGCATGGACCGCCCTTTCAGGTTTTCAATCCACCAAGACATTTTTTTCTTCTTTTTTTTAGGCGAAGTATTTCTTGACTACATCAACATTCGTGGGGTAGGCAAATTCCTCTCCATCCATGGTTGCGAGTCTTAAGGCGACGCCTGAGAAGGCTTTCTTGACCACATAGGGGCCGTCATAGTTCGAAGTCCACTTGCCCCGGGAATCAGTGAGAAATAATTGTATCTTCTTGAGCACGAGGTCTCCTTTCCTGAAGTCGCGGGGTCGGACCTTTTTGTCAAATGCCTTCTTCATTCTTTGTTGATACAACTGACCATGGTAGAGAGCCGTTATTCATTTTTCTTCGATCAGATTCAGTTCTTCGCGTCGACTTTGACACCATTCAGCTTCTGTTAGCTTAGCTTCCATCAATACCCGGATTGATGGGATCTCTACTTCTATGGGAAGGACTGCTTCCATGCCATATACTAGAGAGAAAACGGTTTCCCCTGTTGAAGTGCGGACATATGTGCGATAACCGTGAAGAGCAAAGGGTAGCATCTCGTGCCAATCTTTGTATGTTATAACCATCTTTTGAACGATCTTCTTGATGTTTTTGTTAGCCGCTTCTACCACTCCGTTCATCTTGGGTCGGTAAGGAGATGAGTATGGTGTTCGATCTTGAACTCAGCGCACAACTCTTTCATCATCTTGTTATTCAAGTTGGATCTATTATCAGTAATGATCTGGCTCGGAACACCATAACGACAAATGATATTGTTTTTGATAAATCGGACCACCACTTGTCGAGTTACGTTGGTGTATGATGTTGCTTCGACCCACTTGGTGAAGTAGTCTATGGCTACCAGAATGAACCGATGTCTATTCGAAGCCTTGGGTTTGATCATGCCAATCATGTCGATTCCCCATATGGAAAAAGGCCATGGAGAGGAAAGAACTTTGAGATGCGTTGGCAGTACATGGATTTTGTCAGCGTATATTTGACACTTGTGACACTTCCTCATGTACTTGTAGCAATCAGATTCCATTGTCAACCAATAATACCCTGCTCTCAGAATTTTTCTGGCCATTGTGTGTCCGTTGGCATGAGTGCCAAAGGATCCTTCGTGAATTTCTTTCATCAGCATGTTTGCTTCAGGTCTGTCTATGCATCGGAGCAAGACCATCTCAAAGTTTCTCTTATAGAGTGTATCACCACTCAGGAAGAAGTTGCCTACCAACCTTTTGAGGGTTTTTCTGTCTTTTCTGGATGTCCCAGGTGGGTACTCTTGTTTTTTAAGGAAGCATTTGATATCATGATACCAAGGTTTGTCTTCTATGACTTCTTCAATCGCGAAGATGTAAGCGAGCCTTTCTAGGCGCATTATGTCAATCTTAGGTATGCCGTTCCATTGACCTACACTAATCATGGAAGAGAGAGTGGCTAATGCACCAGCCATGTGATTCTCTTCACGAGGGATGTGATGAAACTCGATTCTGTTGAAGAATGGTAACAACCTTCTCGCGTAATCTTGTAAGGAATCAATCCTGATTGGTATGTGTTCCAATCTCCTTTGATCTGATTGATAACCAGGGCTGAGTCTCCATACACATCCAAGTTCTTAATTCTCAAGTCGATAGCCTCTTCGAGACCCATGATACAAGCTTCGTGTTCGGCCTTGTTCTTTGTGCACTTGAATGTCAGTCGGGCAGTGAAAGGAATGTGGGTACCCTGAGGTGTTATGATGATTGCCCCAATTCTGTTTTCATAATGGTTGACAGCTCCGTCAAAGATTAGTCCCCATTGGGAACCTGGTTCTGGCCCTTCACCGGGTAGCGGTTCATCGCAATCTTTCATTTTCAAGTACATGACATCTTCGTCTGGGAAGTCAAACCCGACTGATTCTTGATCGTCAATTGGTTGATGAGCCAAATGATCGGCTAAAATACTTCCTTTGATGGCTTTTTAAGCACGGTACTCGATGTCGTATTCTGATAACAACATCTGCCACCGAGCGATCCTTCCCATGAGAGCAGACTTTTCAAATACGTATTTGATTGGCTGCCCAAGCCAGAGCACAACAAGTTTTCTCAAGCATAGTATACCGAGTTTCACAGCCAATAAACTTCTTGCTCAAATAGTAGATGGCAGACTCTTTTCTTTTTGTTCCATCTTGTTGGCCAAGTACACAACCCATGGAGTCTTCCAAGACTATTAAATAGATGATCAGCGGTCTTCCCTCCACTGTATGTGACATGATTGGTGGGTTCAACAGGTATTCTTTGATACTGTCGAAGGCAGTTTGGCAGTCTTCCGTCCATACGCAGTCCTGGTTCTTTTTGAGTAATTTGAGGATTGGTGCGCATGTCACGGTCATGAGGAATATGAATCTGGAAATGTAATTCAAACGTCCCAAGAATCCTCTGACTTGTTTTTCAGTCTTTAGAGATGGAATTTCTTGAATGGCCTTGACCTTGTCAGGATCAACCTCAATTCCTTTCTGGCTGACGATGAAGCCTAAAATTTTTCCTGAACGGACATCGAATGTGCATTTGTTGGGACTCAAGCGAAGTTTGTACTTTCTCAGGCGCTCGAATTGCTTTGATAGGCGGGTCACATGCTCCTCTTCTATCTTGGATTTGGCAATCATATCATCGACATATACTTATATTTCTTTATGTATCATGTCATGAAACAGAGTAGTCATGGCCCTTTGATAGGTTGCCCCGGCGTTCTTCAAACTGAACGGCGTTACCCTATAACAAAAGGTACCCCATAGGGTGATGAACGAAGTTTTCTCCATGTCTTTCGGCGCCATTTTTATCTGATTATAGCCCGAGAATCCATCCATGAAGGAGAAAAATTTGAACTTTGTTGTACTGTCAACCATCATGCCTATGTGTGGTAAGGGAAAGTCATTCTTTAGACAAGCTTTGTTCAGATCCCTGTAGTCTACACACATTCTGACCTTTCCATCCTTTTTCGGAACTGGTACTATGTTGCCTAGCCATTGAGGATATTCTGATGTGGCGACGAAACCCGCGTCAATCTGTTTCTGTACTTCCTATTTGATTTTGATGGCCATGTCTGGATGAGTCCGTCTTAGTCTTTGTTTTATTGGCGAACATTCTGATCTTAACGGTAGATGATGTTCCATGATGCTGGTATCCAACCCTGGCATGTCCTGATAGGACCAAGCGAATACATTGAGAAACTCTTTGAGAAGCTTTGTCAAACCTTCTTTGACAGTTGGATTGAGCAGTGCCCCAATCTTGATTTCTTTGGTCTCTTTTCCTGAACCTACATTGACCATTTCCAACAGCTTTTTGTGAGGTTCGATGGACCTTTCCTCTTGTCTGAGTAATCGGGAGATCTCCTCTGGAATTTCTTCGTCATCTTCTTCTTCAGCCTCAAATACTGGGAATTCAAAGTTGGGGGAAGGCATTGGACCATATGTTTCAATGGGGTTTAAAACAAGCAATCTGCATGACGTGATGATTTGTGTTTAGAAGAGATAGAGAGAATGCAAGAGTGTGTGCAGTGTTTTTTTGAAAACTGCTTGTTTTTATTATTTGTTGTTTTTTAGGATTACCATTTTTTGAAAAAGCGAAAAGAGAAAACAGCAATAAATACAGAAATTACAGAACGACGTTATTTTATTTATGATTTTGTCGATTCTTAAAACTACAACCCTATAAAACAAAACTCTATCGCTTTGGGCAAAGCGAAGAGGTATATTTACAAAAAGTGAGCCCTATCAAAACATCCGTTTCACCTGGGCAAGGTGAAAGGTTAAGATAAAGATGACAATTATTTAGACTTATGAACAACTTTCGGAACGTTGACTGCAACCCATTGGCGGCGAACTCCTCGGTGAATCACAAAGTCTGGCACCTTCTTTCTTGGCTTGTCCTCAGAAATGACGCTGATTTCTGGCGGAGCAGGATCATTGGAATCTGTCTCCCAGGCAGAGTTGTCGTAGGAGGATTCTTCAGTTGTATCTTGCACAGTATTTGTACTCTCGGGTAGATCTCCCTATCTAGTTGGCTGGATGTCTTCGAGCCTGATACGAGAGCTTTCGGGAGTGGTGTATTTGACGGCGTAGTCGAACTTGCCACTCAGTTGTCCTAAGGTATCCCACACTTCGTTGGAACTGGAGGAGTCATCCCTTTCAATGACATTGACCTCGGGAAAAGCATAGTTAAGGAACTCTTGTCCTGTAATCGTTTCAAATTCATCGTTGTACTGGATGTTTTCAGAATGTCCTGAGTAATGATCCCATGCTTTTGTGGGGACGCATGTATTCTTTTTTATGATGCTCAGCTGATATGCATTGTTCGGCTGACTCTCCGGCCCCGAGTCTCCTGGGTACGACTGCCACATAGGCAGGCCATCCATTGGACCATAATAGTTGTGGTCAAAGTTGTCTTTCATCAGAGTGTCCTACTCTAATGAGTTTGGTGGAGCACGACATTCTTCCAGATCACAATCTCCGTATATCATTTCGATGTCTGACCTTGGTATACATCTCAGACTTTGTGCGGGATAGCAAAATGGCCTATGCACCTCTTCCTGAGACATATAACCGTCCTTGTTAAGATAGGACTACCATTCTTCATCCGTGTCAGAGAGATCACCCTCGTTGATGGTATGGACTTCTTGAGACACTGGGTGAAGGAAACCTCCACTGTGGAAGAAGTTCTGAATGGAATGAAGACTTTCATCGTCGGTAGCAGTCTGGGTAAAAGTTGCAGAAAAACCAAGGCACTTCTTTGTTTTGTTATCAGTTGGAATAACAAGCTATCCCCATCCTTTTGCATTATTATTTTTGATCGCCTCGAGAGCATCTTTGTACGAGGAAATCGATGTTTCTCTTTCTGATTATTTGTCATTGCTCACCAAAAGTGCTTGGAAATGAGTTCCAACAACCTCTTCTGGTTCTACACAAGTGGATGACAATAAATTACTCACAATCAAGGCTTGATCTTTGCAGACTGTGGCGAGTTGGTCATTTTTGACGAACTTCAGCTTCTGGTGAAGTGTCGAAGTGACTGCCCCAGTCTCGTGTATCCAAGGTCTTCCTAACAAACAGCTGTATGCTGCCCGGATGTCCATGACCTGGAAAGTGACTTGGAAAGTGTGAAGACCGATAGTTATGGGAAAGTCGACTTTGCCGATAACTATTTTTCGGGATCTGTCAAATGCTTTGACGATGACCTCACTGCCTCCCATCGGAGATCCCTTAAATGATAATCGCATTAGAGTGGACTTCGGCATAACATTTAGAGCCGATCCGGTATCTACCACTACGCTGGCCAAAGCATCTTCCTGGTAGTTGACTGTGATATTGAGCGCCATATTATGATTTGGGCCCTCTTGCGGTAATTCCTCATCACTGAAACCCAAGTTATTGCAAGAAGTGATGTTGGAGATGATGCTTTCGAATTGTCTGATTATTACATCCTGTTCCACAAAGGCTTGCTCTAAGACTTTCTGTAGAGCTTCCCTGTGGGCTACAGAACTGAGTAAAAGAGACAACACTGAGATTATTGAAGGAGTTTGCAACAGTTGATCAACGATGTTGTATTCATTCTTTTGGATGAGCCTCAGCATCTCATAGTTGTTTTTTGAAAGTCGGGATCACAGGACTGACCGACTGGTTAATTAGGAACTTCTGTTTGAGGTTCCTTTTCTCTGGGCTCTCCAACTCCTCGGTTGAAGATTCGACCGCTCCGTGTTACTCGAATGATGTCTACAATATTCACGACGGAGGGTAATGGAGTTTCCTTTCCATTCTAAATTGTTGTTGCACCGTATTTGTAAGGGATAGCTGTCGCTCCCGGGATTTTCATCCTAGTACAAACGCGAAAATGGCACCGAAACAGAGTCGTCAGCAATGTGTATTTATCCCAAGAGAGGGAAAGGAAACACTGCATAAACCTAAGAGAAGGAAAGAGCATGGTCTTGCGACCAAGAGAACTGGGTTCGGGAGTCTGTTACGCGAGAGGAAGGTATTAGCACCCCCACGCATCCATCGTACCCGATGGGATCCACGCTTGCTTGTCTCGATCAAAGGGTGTAGGAAAAGATACTGGAAAAGGAACTGCTAGCTAGAGAACATGAAAAGGAATGGAAAGAAAAAGAGAAACAAATGTAGGGAAAATAAAAGAAGTGCTCGCATGGGTCCTACCCCACTGCCTACGTATCTCATCGGGAACATGAGAATCAGAGCGACGTAGTTCCCCTCACTAGGGATGGATTGTTTGTATTTTTTAAGGACGGCTGACGTTCTAGCTCAGGTGTTGCAGGCTCGCTGGTCCAAGTGCGTTACCATCTTGCAAGAGAACGAGTAGGAGCACGTTCGTACGTTGAGAATGAATGAGGTGAGAGAAGAATTCCCGAAGGAAAGACGTGATTGTTTGTTTTTGTCTTTTAGAAGTTTTTTCATTTTGTTTGCATATGATAGTGTATCTAAATCTTAATCATTGGAATGTATACATCCTCACATTCCAAGATGGAATGAGCAAGAAAGTACACTAAGTGGGAAGAAGACCCTCACACTTAGTTCCAATTATTAAGGTTCAAACACAATAGCATACTTGTATTTATTAAGTGTTTTTGTTGATTATGAAATGAAGAAGTGTTTTATTATTTGTACCTTCAACAAGTATTGCATTTAAGTCCCTCATACAAGATCAAATGTTTAACACATTGACCCAAGATGGGCTATATGCTACACATTCTAAGATTACAAGAGAAGACCCCTTTGTAATCTTTTCTTTATATGAAAGGCCTAAATGCAATAAGTGCCTACCTTTATTAGATATTTTGAATTTTCTTTGAGATGAGAAGATGGAAGACTCAAGAGAGGAAAAAGGTAAGAATCTATATGAACTAAGACTCAATCCTAATTGATTAGTTAAGGGAGTGATCCTAAAGGTTTGTGAGGTTGCAAAACCTAAAGTCTAAAGAAGAAATGAGCTAAACAATTCACTTCTAAAGTAGAAGATGAATTGTAACTCAAAAGAGAAAGTAATGAGTTAATCAAAGTAAGCACATAAGTGCTTAACAAAACACAAGATTGAATTGTAAAAGATGAAAGGAGAGAAGTTTGAATGTGGATTCCTTATCCACACCCAATTTCAACTTACCAAAGCCCCTACATGGTTAGTAAACATGGAAACATGTATGAGAAGTAAAAAGTACTTAATACACATTAAAATTCAAAAGAATAAGATGAAGAATCAAATACTAATATCACAACCAGAATGAGAATCATATTGACAAAAAGTGATTATCATCATACAAGTTCAAATGAATAAGCAACAATCATCATCCATAGCATTAGAACATGTTACCAAAAGAAAGGAAGATGAAAGATGAAAAGAAAGGGAAGAAACATGCATCAATGGAACATGTAATCTAAGGATCAGAATTGAAACTAAATGGAAAATGGATTATAAACATCTCAAAAGTATCCATGAATTAACAACCAAGACATTCAAGAAGTAATATAAAAAGAAGAATTGAAATGGAAGTTCAAAAGGAAAATGCAAGCAATATGTGTTAAAGATGCACAAAACTCAAATGGAAATGAACATGTAAAAAACGACCTATAATATGTAACAATAGCCTATAATGTGACATGAATAGCTCACAAAATATGCAAATGATCATACAAATGTGCACAAAAGAAATCATGTAAAACCTGCACCAAAATTAGAATGATATGCCAAGTTATTATACTTCAAATGTAATGCATCAAACAAAAATCAAATGGACTTGTGAAAATTATGCAAGCATGGTATTGGATGGCTTAAGTCAGAAGTGAATCATACATCAAAATAGCATGTAAAAATTCAAAGCAAAATGACTTCAAACAATGCAATTAGGTCAATTTGAAATATCATGCAAAGTAGTACAAAGACAAGCATCAAAACATGTCATAAAATGATCTAAAAATTTAAACAAAAATCACCTAACATGCTTCAAGGTATTAGTGAATCAATACAAAAAGAACTAAGTCAAAAAAATTTGTAATGAGCAAGAACAAAATTATACAAATTCACCTACCACATTTGGAAAGCACACACATGGAAATTCAAAGATTAATATGCAAAAGGGGAAAAAATGTCATAAAATCATGAAATAAAAATGTCAACAATTTCCTAAATGTCTTAAAAATGTTGATGAATTTTTATAAAATTTTATGATATATTTTAGTATTTTAAAAAAATAAAAAGTAAACGTGCATAAAATGGCGAAAATAAAAGAAATGGAAATAAGAGAGGGGTGCATGCATAGCAACCCTTCAGTTCAAGTTGTTTGGGCTTTGAAAAAGTGAGGTGCAAAAATCAATTATCTTAGGTCCATTTGCGCGCAGAACACAACAATAATCATGCACTCTCAGTCAACATAAGGTCAAAGCAATACATGCCATTGGATCAAATCTAGTCAACCAAATAATCAAAGTAATCACAATCAGCACACACGCGTGAAGGAACACATTCATTAACATGCACTGCACCACACAATGTCTAAAATGAAATCAGAAATTAACATGTGAGGAGCACGTGTATTTTAATGCGTTGGCGAGGCTGTGGCCACACGATCATGCACATCCAACGGTCCATATTCAAACTGCAAATAAAACCCTAACATAATGACCACCGGCCGGAGAGGGACCTCCGGTCACCTTCTCCGGTCAATCACCACCGTCTGCAACTTTGATTTCCACAGAATTACACAAATATTACACCAAAATGATGCTGAGCTTATGTACATCACGAATACACACTTATTTTTCACATAGCAAGCATGCACATAAAGAACAGAGGAGATCAAATCATGCCCTAAGTTTGAAACTACGCCTCTAAGAGGCCTATCAACTAGCCGGAGTATTAAATGCTTCTATTAAGCTCAAATTAGCAAGAAACAAGTGATGATGAACAGAAATCGTGCAATCAATGTTCAAGAGATCAAACCTGAAACTGCTGAGACTTTGAGCAAACAAGAATACCAGAGGAATGAGCTTCTTCCTTGAGCTTCACTTGGCCAAATAAAGGCTTGAGAATCTTGAAATCGTGCAGAGAATAACACTGAAAATTCCACTCTCTTGAAACTGAACTTGATTACTTGGATATGTATGCTCTTATCCTTGATCCAGAATGAAACAATGAAGATGATGGAAGCGAAATGTGATAGAAGATAGTGGAAATGGAGTGAAATCAGAGAGCAAACAAAGAGAAATTGAGAGAAAAAGTTTGAAGTATTAGAGAGAGAGAGAGAGTGAAAAATGAAGCTGAATCTGAAATGTGAGAGTGAAAATTCTATTTATAGGTGAGCTTGACTATGGTTAAATGGGTGAGTTAACTGAGTCATGGTGGTTTAAGTGAGTCATCCCTAACTAACTGAGTCAAGTTAGTTAGGGAGAGCAATGGTATGGTGATGGCAACTTATGGTAAGCTATGGTGGAGGTGAAAAGAAGTGAATGGCATGGCTGTTGTAACATAAACTTGTTCAGCAAGTTTTCATTCCTTTCCTTTTTCATGAGCATGGGTAGCATGTGGTATGGTGAATGGGATATATGTTTGGCTAAATGAAGTAATGTTTGGAGGGTGAGCAATGCACGGGTAAGCTGAGACAACAACAACAACATTCATTTCTTTTTTCTGATTTTTATGATAGGTTGAAATCAATGGAAACATGGTAGTTTAGTAATGAATTTCTCCATGCATTATGGATGGTTTGATGAGTTTTTGGAATCAAGTGAAAGAGGAGATGTAATGCTACAAGTTTAATGTGAAAATTGAGTTGAAATGAGGCTTGTAACATATTGGAAATGTGCATCAAACATAAGAACTCAAAATTGGTTTGACATGCTGCACAATACGCGTGCGTATGGCATGACCTGATTGTGACTTAGTCCATTCTTCAGTTACATTGACCCTACTTTGAGCCATCACAACTTCTTATCCTTTGATCAAATGAAAAAACCATGAACATCAATTTTGAAGATCTCACATAGATGAACAACTTTCATGTTGAAATATTTTTCATTTGAGGCCTCTAACCATGAGTAATTGATCAACACATTTGGCCCACCATGTGTTTGTGAAAATGACACGCGCGTGACCTGAAAGTCTTTGGTCATGACCTGGTTTTGAACCTACTTTGCTCTAACTTTGATCAATCATATCTCACTCAATTTTTATCCAATGGAGATGTTCTACACATGGATTTGAAGCTTGAAACAAGATATTTTGTTGTGGATGAGTGGAATTTTCATTTGATGCTCCAATTTTGAATGGCCTTGGTTCAAACTCTGATGCAAAATGGCCTAAAATTACTATTTTTGGAAACCTTAATTATTCCAAAAATGGCAACTTTCCAAATCTTGATTTTTCCATGATCCCTTTGGAGTTTCTTGATCAAATTTTGTACATTGGTCACATATAACATGAATTTCATGATTTTGGGCTCAAAAAGTTAAGAGTTGACTTTTTTCTCTGATTATTTGACTTAGCCCCAATTTCCTGATTTTTGATCTTTCTTCCAATTGAACCACTTCTAAAAACCAATTGAGAGGCAATTTTCTACACACATATACTTAAGGACATGTAGAATACCATGACATCCAGTTTTGTTCAAAAAATCAGAGATGACCTGATTTAATTGAAAAATGTGCAGTCTTCAATTTCGAATTCCTCAGAGTATGTTGTGTATCCTCTTAAAGGATGATGAGATATGCCACTTGAGGGTGATTTTGAACCAATGAACCATGTCTTTGGAGGGTTTTCCTTCATTTTTTGGATTTCTTGCATAGTGTAGGATGCAGTGCTTCAATCTCCTATTGGATCTCACTTTCTTGAGGTTTTGGATGATCAATTGAGATAGTATGAGACATGAAAGACCTCTTGGCTTGCCTTGAGTGAACTTGTTTGACCTTTTGTGCCTTGAATGATTCCTTGATTGTCCACCTTTCCCCTGATCACCTGCTTTGATGGTAAGAGGGATGATATGCTTCATTTTTCTATGCAAAGATGCAATGCAATGCTAATGAGAGGGATATGATATGATATGTGCTAATGCTATGCTATGATGACAAAAGCGAGAGCAAATTTTGGGGTATTACAGCTGCCCCTATTCAAACGATGTAGACCTGAATGCCTGAAAGTGATTGCTTTCAGACGTTCAAGGTATATAGCGATTGAATACCGAAAATAACCAAAAATTTGCTCTGGATGATGAAGAACAAAAGGGATATAAACCCAACGAGACCGCTAGATTGAATCTTCAATGAGACGTTGTCGGAGAGATCTGCCTTTTGAGCAACGCCAGACGACTACTGGCTTGCCATACTGTCAATGGTCTTTCAATAATGTCTTTTTGAACGACGCCAGGCGACTACTGGCTTGCCATACTGTCGATGGACTTTCAACAATGTCTTTTTGAACGACGCCAGGCGACTACTGGCTTGCCATATTGTCGATGGACTTTCAACAATGTCTTTTTGAACGACGCCAGGCGACTACTGGCTTGCCATACTGTCGATGGACTTTAGCTGCTCTGCCAATCTGTCGTTGGACTTTCTGCCAAACTGTCGTTGGACTTTCACCAATTTGTGCTGGATTTCTGCCAATCTGTCGTTGGACTTCAGCCAAACCGTCGTTGGAGTTTCACCAATTTGTGCTGGATTTCTGCCAATCTGTCGTTGGACTTCGAGGATTACCAAACCGGCGTTTGGGATCTCAAATTTGCCATCTTCAGATGGACTTTTGCAGCTTTTACCAAACTGTCGTTGGATTTTAGTGCTTTCCAAACCGGCTTTGGAAGCTTTTCCAAACTGTCATTGGACTTCGGTGCTTACCAAACTGTCGTTGGAAGCTTTGCCAAACTGTCGTTGGACTTTGGTGCTTACCAAACTGTCGTTGGAAGCTTTGCCAAACTGTCGTTAGACTTTGGTGCTTACCAAACTGTCGTTGGAAGCTTTGCCAAACTGTCGTTGGACTTTGGTGCTTACCAAACTGTCGTTGGAAGCTTTTCCAAATTGTCGTTGGACTTTGGTGCTTACCAAACTGTCGTTGGAAGCTTAAAATTGCCAAATGATCACTCCACCTACTGGAATAACATGAACAAACTATACGCATGCCAAAAATAAATTGGACTTTGAGTTGCAAAAGAACACTGCTGAAAATTACACCGCCGACTGGGTAATGTCATATGCTGACACCTTGCCGAAGGAGAGATTCTGTCGATCTCTTTAAACCTTGCTGGGGAATGCCGTTTGAGAGGATTTTACAGAAAACCAAATGTCTTCAAACTCTACTGGGGATAATAGATTGGGAATATCTTTTGCTGGGGAAATTCAAAATGCCCCATGCCTGGGATGATCAATAACTCCGCTGGGGATTATTCTTTGACAAATTTCACATGCTGAAACCTGTAGGAAATATGACACTACCAATTGCTGGTAAATGCCATAAGAAAAGTTACTGCGAGAAATTTCGTCTTTTAAGAGGATTTTATAGAAAACCAAACGTTTTCCAACTCTTAGACGAACACTCTGTCTTGAACTACCCTTTACATCGTCTGCAAGGTACCAGAGGATTTGCACCCGTTGTTAACATGGAGTGCTCACTGCATTAATAACCGTTATCAACACAGAAGAATTCAATCTTCGGCCGTCGTTTTCACAACACACAGTGAGAAATCTTGAATGGAAGAATCGACTTAATAAGATACAACAGTATCAAGTCATAACAAATGTCTGTCCGTGGTTACGATCATACCGCTTGGATCGATCGCACTCATTATCTGAAACAGAAAAATATATGCACATGC
Organism: Lathyrus tuberosus; assembly: GCA_022829125.1. Taxonomy (NCBI): domain Eukaryota; kingdom Viridiplantae; phylum Streptophyta; class Magnoliopsida; order Fabales; family Fabaceae; genus Lathyrus; species Lathyrus tuberosus. Next base: position 2,289,269 of record JALAZF010000639.1, read on the forward strand.
CCCAGGATATTACGTGGTCTTTTTAGTCCACCATCCAAGGTTGTCCAACAAGCAAAGTAGTTTTAATTGTCTTTGTGTGCATGTTTTTGCCAGGCCATGACATTTTCAAATCAATGTTTTATTATCAAAAATCAGACGTTTTTGCAAACAAAACAGTAAAAATGAAAATAAAAGCTTGTGACTGAATATCCAATTTTATTGATGAAATGCCAAAATTGGCGAATTTACAATCAGAAGCAAACCCCTGAAAGAGGCGATTGCCATAAAATTGAGAAAATAAATCTATCCTAATGATAATGCGGAAATTGGATTCCACTGATTTCTGATTCTGTTATAGCCAGTATGTATTCCAACTCTCTTGACTATCTTCTCCTTCGGAAGCTCGTGGTCGGAACAATTCCTCCTTTGGAATTTTGCTAGTTTGCTGAAAAGTGGAAAACGTACAGATTAATTCAGACTGCAATCATTCGCTTTAATCCCTCTTTTGCATGGATCGCCTTTTTAGGTTTTCAATCCACCGGGATACCCCTTTTTGCCTAAGTTGCCCTTTCGGGTTTTCAACTTACCAGGTGTACAATTTTTTCAATTATATCCCTAACTTTTGCCCGAACCTTTATTCTGTTTTTGGTTCGCCGGGATGCCCTTTTTGTCCTGGATTCTTTTTTTTCTTTTATCCAGTGGGTCTCTTTATACGAAGTATTTTTTAACTGCATCTGAATTAACAGGGGATGAAAAGTCTTCACCATCCATGGTTGTCAGCAATAAGGCTCCACCTGAGAAAACCTTTTTAACCACGAATGGACCTTCATAATTAGGAGTCCATTTGCCCCTGTGATCTGTACTCGGAGGAAGTATTCTCTTGATTACCACATCTCCGACCTTGTAGACTTGAGGTCGAACCTTTTGATCGAATGCCCTCTTCATTCTGCGCTGGTATAGTTGGCCATGACATACTGCTGCTAGTCGTTTCTCCTCAATAAGGCTCAGCTGATCAAATCTGGCTCGTACCCATTCAGCTTCATCTAATTTAACATCCATCAATACTCGGAGAGAGGGAATCTCTACTTCTACCGGTAGAACTGCCTCCATACCGTATACAAGTGAGTATGGTGTTACCCCAGTGGATGTGCGGACTGATGTTCGATACCCATGCAAAGCCAATGGTAACATCTCATGCCAATCTTTGTACGTGACAACCATCTTCTGCACAATCTTCTTGATATTTTTGTTGGCTGCTTCGACCGCGCCATTCATCTTCGGGCGGTACGGAGAAGAATTGTGATGTTCGATTTTGAAGTCCCGGCATAGCTCAGCCATCATCTTATTATTCAAATTAGAACCATTATCAGTAATGATTCTTTCGGGAACTCTATATCGACAAATGATATCTCGTTTCAAGAAACGAGCTACCACTTGCTTAGTGACATAGGCATAAGATGCTGCTTCAACCCATTTAGTGAAGTAATCAATGGCGACCAAGATGAAACGATGGCCGTTTGAAGCAGTAGGCTCAATTTTCCCGATCATATCAATGCCCCACATTGCAAAGGGCCATGGAGAGGACATGATACTCAACGGATTGGGAGGAACGTGTACTTTGTCGGCATAGATTTGGCATTTGTGACACTTGCGAGCATACTTGCAGCAATCTGACTCCATTGTCAACCAATAATACCCCAATCTCAACAATTTCTTAGCCATCGCATGTCCCCCGGCATGGGTACCGAAAGAGCCTTCGTGCACTTCAATCATCAACAGGTCTGCCTCGTGTCTATCCACGCATCTGAGCAGAACCGTGTCAAAATTTCTTTTATACAACACGCCATCTTTGTTCAAGAAGAAACTACCGGCTAGCCTTCTTAATGTCTTCTTGTCATTGGAATATGCCCCAGGTGGGTATTCTTGATTTTTCATGAAGCATTTAATGTCATGGTACCAAGGCTTGTCGTCAGACATTGCATCAACATCAAACACAAAAGCAGGTCTATCAAGGCGAGATACATCAATCCTGGGCACAAGGTTCCAACCATGCACTTTGATCATCGAAGATACAGTGGCCAAGGCGTCTGCAAACTTATTTTCATCTCTGGGAACATGGTACAACTTGATAATTGTAAAGAATGTTAGCAATCTCCTCATATAATCTCTATACAGAATCAAATTCTGCTGATGTGTGTGCCAAGTTCCCTTTACTTAATTGATTACCAGTGCTGAATCACCAAAGATATCGAGGGTCTTGATTCGTAAATCAATAGCTTCCTCGATCCCTAGTATGCAAGCTTCGTATTCTGCTTCATTGTTGGTACACCCGAAAGTTACTCGGGTAGTGAAGGGCATGTGAACACTTTCTGGCGTAACGAGAACTGCACCAACTCCGCACCCATTCATATTAATTGCCCCGTCAAACATCAAACTCCATTTGGATTCAAGGTCAGGCCCCTCCTCCAGAAGTGGTTCCTCGCAGTCTTTCGCTTTGAGAAACATGATTTCCTCATCAGGGAAATCAAACTTCATGGGCTGGTAATCATCAAGAGGCTGTTGCGCAAGATACTCTGACAGTATACTTCCTTTGATTGCCTTTTGCGAAGTAAATTGAATATCGTACTCTGTCAGAACCATCTGCCACCTTGCAACTCTACCTGTAAGTGTTGGTTTCTCAAAAATATACTTGATCGGATCCAATTTTGAGATCAACAGGGTTGTATGTGTGAGCATATATTGTCTCAATCGCTTGGCGGCCCATGCGAGTGCGCAGCATATCTTCTCAAGCATTGAATAACGTGATTCATAATCTATAAACTTCTTGCTCAGGTAGTAGATAGCATGTTCTTTCCTACCTGTCTCATCGTGTTAACCGAGAACACAACCCATGGATCCTTCGAGCACTGTTAAGTACATAATCAGCGGTCTCCCTTGAACTGGAGGCATCAGAATCGGAGGTTCCTGCAAATATCTTTTTATTTTATCGAATGCATTTTGACAATCATCATTCCACCAGTCCGTTTGATCTTTCTTTAGCATTTTGAATATTGGTTCGCAGGTGGCAGTTAGGTGAGATATGAACCTTGAAATGTAGTTCAATCTTCCTAGAAAGCCGCGAACTTCTTTCTCAGTCCTCGGTACAGGCATATCTTGTATAGCTTTCACTTTAGCAGGATCAACCTCTATTCCTTTTTCACTGACAATGAAACCAAGCAATTTTCTAGACCGCACGCCGAAAGTACATTTGTTAGGATTCAGTCTCAACCTGAATTTCCTCAACCTCTCAAACATCTTCTTCAAGTTGATCAGATGTTCCTCTTTTGTCTTTGATTTAGCAATCATGTCATCCACATAGCACTCGATCTATTTATGAATTAGATTGTGGAATAACGTCACCATTGCTCTTTGATAAGTTGCCTCTGCGTTCTTCAATCCAAAAGGAATTACTTTGTAACAGAAGGTACCCCACGGGGTAATGAATGTCGTCTTCTCCATGTCTTCAGGCGCCATCTTTATCTGATTGTACCCGGAGAATCCATCCATAAATGAGAACACTGAAAACTGAGCAGTATTGTCAACCAGCATATCAATATGAGGGAGTGGAAAGTCATCTTTAGGGCTCACCCTGTTGAGATCTCTGTAATCCACACACATTCTAACTTTGCCATCTTTCTTCGGCACCAGTACTATATTGGCCACCCAGGGAGGATAGTTGGTTACTGCCAGAAAACCTGCATCCAACTATTTCTGTACCTCTTCCTTGATCTTCAAAGCCATTTCTGGTTTCGTTCTGCGCAGCTTTTGCTTGACCGGTGGACAATCCTCTTTCAATGGTAGTCTATGCATAACTATGTCTGTATCTAAACCTGGCATATCTTGATATGACCAAGCAAAGATGTCAACATATTCACGTAGCATGACTATCAGCTCTTGCTTTACATCAGCCCGCAGACTTGCACTGATCTTGATCTCTTTCTTGCTTTCCTCTGAACCAATATTGATAACCTCAAGAGCTTCCTGATGAGGCTGAATGGTCTTCTCTTCCTGTTTCAACAGTCTAGCTAACTCTTCCGGGAGTTCATAGTCTTCATCACTTTCTTCCTCAGCTTGATAGATCGGGTTGTCGAAATCATACGTGGGCATAACAGAATCATTTTCAGAGGAATTCATAGAATCAAGTCTGCATGATTGGATTTATGCTTTATTTTAGATTATTTTTGCTTGAAAACAAAAGAAAAGAAAGTGCATTATCATTTTTAATTTTCTTTGTGCAAAAATAAAAATAAAGGAAGAATAAAGGAACACAAACTTGTAAACAAAAACGTCCTTTTTATTGATATTTGAACATTATATGAGAAAATATGGTGGCCCTACAAATGGATCCTCACACCTTGGGCAGAGTGTGGGATTTTATGCATTATGAAAGACAAGAATTATTACTCTGAATGGTGTACAACATGAACGATTTCTTCACTAGACCAGTTTTGCAATGCTTCGCCCGGAGCTAGGACATACACCCATCTGTCCAGATAATCTGAGCTTTCAGCGTCACATTCTATTGCTGAGTAGGACTGATTAGGGTTGATAATTCCTCCACTGTTGAAATTGATTGGCAAACAGAATCGGGGAACTGGCGTCCGGCCCGGTTGGTATCCAATGCCAAACTTATCTTCCTTTACAAACACATCGATAACTTTACCCCAACCTTGGGTATTTCTGCTTTCAACCACTTCTCTGGCCTGCTTGTAGGATGCAATTGATGCACTCGGCCCAACTGGCACATTCGACACCACTGATGCTGAAGTAGATTCTGGTAAGTTGTTGATATTCAGGGCTTCAAAAGACTGGCACAGTGTCTTATGAATCTCTCCATCCATTTCCACATATTTAAAAGTGGATAGATGACTCACAAATATATCTTCCTCACCGCAAACAGTAACCACTTGACCCTCGAACACGTACTTGAGCTTTTGATGTAGTGTAGAGGTAACCGCGCCTGCTGCGTGAATCCACGGTCGGCCCAACAAACAGCTGTAAACAGGTTGAATGTCCATAACATGAAAGATTGTCTTGAATATCTGTGGACCAACTTGTATTGGTAGTTCTACCTCCCCAAACACTGATCTTTGGGATCCATCGAAAGCTCTCACAATCAGATCGCTGGGTCTAAGAATCAAGCCATCTACTTCAATTTTCATCAGGGCCTTTTGGGTAACACATTCAAGGAAGAACCTGTGTCAACTAGCACATGTGACAGAACAACTCCTCTGCATTCAAGTGTGTAGCACCTCAAAATTTGCCTTGTTGTTTTTACCTAACTGGCTTATGTTTCCTTGCATCTCTTGCATTATCATCTTTGAATATCATTGGCTCTTGGCATGGGATCAAGGTATTTGGTTCAACTCAAGGGCAAAAGCTTCTTATGAGCTCCATAAGCTTCTCACATCCTTATATGGTGGCCCAAGGGCATTTCAATGAGGGATTCTCCAGTTGGTTAAATCAAGGGTTTGTATTCTTACACTGATGACCAAAATTAGGGTTTCTTGGTTAATGGTCCTAAGCTCAAGGAATTAACTCAAACTTGTTACCAAGGTACTTCATATGTCAAAACAAGTTTAAGGATGGATTTTGAGCCAAAAATTCATTGTGGAAGGCCTCAGATGGTTCAGTAGCTTACAGATGAAGTAATCAGTCAAACTGGTCAACTGAAAAGTCAAATTAAGGTTTTGAGAGTTCCTCATCATGGTAATCAAGTCAAGAGACCTTTATTTGGTCTATGGAAGGCTTTCATGATCACAATTTGCAAAAATCAAGCTTTGGTAAAAAGTTGCTAAATTTGGAAAGTGACTTATAATTTCAAGTTACTATTTTTGGCATATTTTTAACCAACTTCAACCAAACTTTTCATGATCAAAAATGCTTCAAACTAATTTTTGCCCAACACCAAATTTGTAGATCTCTTTCTCCTCTTTCCAAAGAGTGGTGGACCATGATCATACCATTTTTAGATCAAGAGTTATGGGCATTTGAAGTTAAAAAGCATTTGGTGTTCCACCATGCATACCACTTTGATACAACTTGCAAGATGCATTCTAACTCATCAATATGGCTTCTAATTATCCATTTCACCTCACCACACTCCAATGCACCTCATTTAACATCATTTTGAGCCAAGAATCGAGTGAACCCGTGGAGTATATGTTCATAATTCATCATTAAGCAATTTTGCAAGTTCATTTGGAAATCACAATTCAGTTAATCCTCAGCCCCAAGATCAATCCAAAGGTTCTCCTTGTATCAAAAGGAAAGCAGACATGCACTTTTCATGAAGAATGCACGAGCAAAATACCTCATGTGCACACATTTGCAAATTTGCAAAACAGCCCAAAACTCATTGCTCTCAAGTCCCTGAAGTTTCAAACCCTAAACAGTAGCATCTACACACTATATAAGCTAACTCACACGAATTTCTGAGCAGCTACCTTTCATTTTCACCACTTTTCAAAGTTTTTGCTCTCAAGTTTCTCTCCTTCGATTCTTCCATTTCTTCAAGTTTCCTCCACTTTTTTTGGTTGATTCGTGATCAGTGAAGTATAAGGAAGAGAAATCCACCACTGTTTTGAGGTTTAAGCAAAGAATACATCAAGTTGAGTTCAGGTCTTCAACTTTCGGATTCAAGGATTCAGGCCAATTTGAAGGTCTAATTGCATTTATTTTGCAATTAGACGGTTGAAGGAGTTGATCTGCAGCTTACCTTGGAGTTTCTTGGTGAATTTCCAGTTCTGCAAATCTCAGGTGAGCTCCAAATTCATGGATCTGGAAATGATTTTTGTTGTGTGTTTAATGTTCATCTTGATGTGCTGAGCTCATATATGTGTTTGGATTTGATTTTGAACGTGAATCATGGCTAGAATTTAGATCTGAAATTTTCAGATCCAAACTTGTTTCGTTCGATTCTTAAAATATACGCATGCTAAATGATTTTGAGTGACATATTTGTGATCTACGTGAGTTGCTGGTCATTTTGATGTATGGTTTAGTGATTTTGGTTACCGTTTGAAGTTTGATGACCGGAGAGTGGCCGGAGAAGACGACCGGCACTTCTCCGGCCGGTGAGGATTTAATTAGGGTTTATGAATCTCCAGATTGATTCTCGTGCGTTGGATCTTGATTATGTGATGTTAATTAAGTTGATTAGGGTTTAATGGATCTGATTAAGTCATGACCGTTTGATTTCATTTAATTAGTGAATTTGAATGTGGACCACTAGATTGATGACTTTGCTTTGTTTGACTGAGAATATGAGCCTGTGGATCTGGAGACTTTTCTTTGGTTGACTCAATCTGAACCGTTCGTTCGTTTCTGAATGTTTGAAAGCGCTTGGGCCTTTTTTGCTGTTTGCACCCCCCGTTTCTGAGCCCATGATCATTTGAACGCGTTTGGATTCCTTTTTGCACCCCTGGCTTCATTTCATTTCCTTTTTATTTTCTATTTTCATACCATTTCATAATTGATTTTTAAAAATACTTGCATATGCTAAAAAATTCCAAAAAAATTCATCATTCCTCCTCATTAATAAAATTAATTTTTCACATTTTATTTTATTATTTTTCCATTAAAATTGCATTAAATGTTAATTTTCCAAATTAATTTTTCTCATTTGCATTTCATATTGCATACTTCATATTGCATCATTTATTTCTCTCATTTGAAAAGTGATTTGATCCTGTTTCTTTTTGGGTTGTGTTCTTAACATGTTGAAGTATGTTTGAGATTTTTGGGATGATTTTTAGGTCCTGTTTGGATGACTTTTGATGTGTTGCTTTGAGCATGAATGTATGAAACTCTAATGATGCTTTGACCTAATTGTTGATGGACATTGGTTCTGATTCATTGCTTGTGGCTTTGATATGTTGATTATACATGTTTGAGATGCTTGAATACTGAATGACATAATTTTTTAGGCATGTTTGTTATTTCTTTGAAGCATGAGCTTTAACTTGTACAATTTGTGGATGTATGCTTCATGTTTGGTTTATTTGATCATGAAGGCACTTGTGCCATAATTTGAGGTTTTGTTTGAGGATTGATAGCATGTTAATTGACTTCTGGTTATGATATTTGAATCTCATTTTTGCATGTTTGATGTTTGCCTTGCACCTTAAGTCACTTGTTTCACAAGTATGAATCATGCTTCACTTCACTTCACTTCTTCTTCTTTGCTCCTTGATTGATTGTGAAAGTATTTGTGTGACTTGAATGATGTTTGAAGATCATGTTTAAGCACATGTTTAGGATTGTGTCACTTCTGGACTTGGTTTACTTTGTGGAATTTTGACTTGATTGCTTCACATGATCACTTCCTTTCATCTCACTCCTTCTTTAATGACTTGGATGATACTTGAGTGACTTCTCCCTTTTCTTTTTGACTAATTGTGCATGACTAATATTAGAGGTCAGTAGGACCATTAGGTTCTAAACTTGATGTTTGATTTACCTTAGAACTTGTCTCTTTATTGTCTTATGCTTGTTTGAGTTTCATTTTGTCATATGTGAATACTTCTAACACTTTCAGGGACAAATGGTAAGTTGTTTGAGTGTGGATATGCTTCCACATTCTACCTTCTTCCTTTATCTTTTAATTTTCATACTTGTGTTTGAAGTGGGCTTAGGCCACTTGTATTTCACTTCTCATCTTCCCTTTCATGGAACAACTTAACTTGAGAAGTAAGTTGATTCCATTCTTCTTTCTCCTCATTTCTCTTTTCTTCTCTTTTGCTCTTTCTCATCCCATGAATCTCAAGACTTGTTCAAGTCTTGGATTCCTTTCTCTTTAGAGCTACCTAGTCCAACTTAATTTTTGATTAAGCTTGGAGTAGGATTAGCATTAGGTTAGGTAGTCTTTTCTCCTAAACCTCACTAACCATAGGACATCCATGCATGATAACGTTAGGACTCTTAGCTTCCCTTTAGAGTTTCCCTTGCATAGTTTCTCTTCTCATCTCAAAAAGAAAAGTAAAAATACTTAATAAAGGTTAACGTGTATTGCGCTCGAGCTTTAAGTGTAGGAAATGAAGAACGAGGGGTCCCCCCTCCTCTTCTAGAGTGTTTAGCATACGTTCCATTTGGGGGCGACCATGCGATTCACTCGTTCCCGCACGATAGACTTTGGTGCAATGCAAGTTACGAGCTAACTAAAAAACACTTCTGTCTAAAAAACTCAAAACAAACAACAACGTCTTTCCTTCGGGAATTCTTTTCTCATCTCACTCACTCTCAGCGTACGAACGTGCTCTTGCTCGTTCTCTTGCAAGACGGTAACGCCTAAGTCTCGATTCAGCGAGCTGCAACACCTGAGCTAGAACGTAAGCCGTTCCCTAAAAGACACAATCCACCCCGAGTGAGGGGAACTACGTCGCTCTGATTCTCATGCTCCCGATGAGATACGTAGGCAGTTGGGTAGGGCCCATGCGAGCACTTCTTTTATTTTCCCTACATTTGTTTCTTCGTTTCTTTTCGTTCTCGCTCTTTCCGCCGGTCCAGTAGCAGTGGAGTTCCAGTCGACGACACCCTTTGATGCAGACAACAAGCGTGGATCCCATCGAGTACGATGGACGTGTTGGGTGCTAACACCTTCCCTTTGCGTAACTGACTCCCGTACCCGTTCTCTTGGTCGCGTGACCATGCTCTTTCCCTTCTTTCAGGTTTATGCAGTGTTCCCTTTCCCTCTCTTGGGATAAATACACTTTGCTGGCGACTCTGTGTCTTTTGCGCCGCTCTCGCGTTTGTACCGATAGATGCAAATCTTTCGGGAGCGACAGCTGGCGACTCTGCTGGGGACCCTGGTTGACCTCTTGCTGGTCCATCCCCTTTAGCGAGTCAATCCTAGCGCTTGTCTATTTTTTTCTGGGTGTTTGTTTTTATGGTGCTTTGCTTTGTTTTATATTACTGTATTGTTGTTTACTGTATTTACTGTCTTATTTACTTTACTGTATTTACATCTCTTTATTGCATTGCATTGCATTTCATTACTGTCATACTAGATATTGCTATGCTGTTCTGCTGCTGGATTTTCTGTTTGCAGGGTGGGTTAGATTCATGAGAGAAAAGCCCAATACCAAGGCTTGAGCATACACCTATGATTAGCGTGGAAAGTAGTGTGACTTGTTTGGCATTTGGCCAAACGAAGTATACATGAAAACTCCACATCCAGACGGGGTTTTCTTGGTAATATTCTTTCCTGTCCATTTGGGGCAGACGATAGAATATAACCTGGAAAGCTGTCGACTCTGGCGACCGTTTCCCGAGAACTCAGTAACGACACTCCTCCTGAGACGTGATAATGGCAGACCACGTTCTGTGGCAAATCCATTACGCTTATCAATCCGAGGACCCAATACTGGGAACTTGCTATAGGGTTTCCTTTTGGAAAGGAATCAGTAGAAGCACTCCTCGATTGGCGATAGTACTGTACCCCGAGGGATGAATGTATTATTGCTTCTCGACCTCAGTGCCGAAGCTGAAGACTTGCCATAAGATGTTTTCTTTTGAGGGGAATTAGTTGAGGCCTCCTCGATTGGTGATGATGCCAAACCAGAAATGGTGAACGTATCATCGTTTCTCGACCTGAGAGCCCGGGATATTGAGGATCCTCGCCTTTCTAGAACCCACATGTGAGAGGGGATGGGTGTTTGCAGGTTTGCAGGTAACCGAGACCTTCAACCTACCTGGTTTCTGGGTTTCTCATCAGTGTACTATTATTATCCTGGCATTCTGGCAGTTTGATTGGGTTGTTATTCTGGATTTCTGGGTTTCTGGTATTTCGGGTCTTATTCAGTCAGCAGAACAACAACAGTTTGAGTATCTTGGATACCTTGATCCCATGCTTGCATTTTGCATCATCTTTTTGCATTCTGACATGTTTGTTCATTTGTAGGGTTGCATCCTAACTTTGATTCCGGTTGTCTGAAGACTGTCCATGATGAGTATTAGCACTGAAGAAAGAAAGAACATCATCCCGTACAAGTTCCCAGAGCTTCATCTAGACGCTGTGCACAAGATCTCGGCTATGGCAAAATCTGAGGTGTTGGCAGATTTCAGGGGAGAATATGGGAGGATTCTGAGTTTTGCCCGGAATATTACCAACTATGAGTTCAGGGCCTTGCACACTCTGGCACAGTTCTATGACCCTCAACTCCGGTGTTTTCTATTTGCTGATTATCTTTTGGCTCCAACGTTGGAAGAATTTGCTCTTATTTTGGATGTTTCGGTCAAAGAGGGAGCTCCCTTCTATCCTTCTAAGGAGTTTCCTGATCTGGAAAGGGTTGCTGCTACTTTACGTTTGGATCAGTCACTGTTGAAGAAAAATATTGCTAGTAAAGGGGGTTATCAAGGTTTTCACACGAAGTTTTTGATCGAACAGGCTGCTACTTGTGCTAAGGCTAAGTGTTGGTCAGTGTTCAATGCAATTCTGGCTATGTGTGTTTATGGAACGGCGTTATTCCCTAATGTGAAGGATTTTGTAGATGCACATGCTGTCTGGATATTCACCACGAAGAATCCGGTACCTACCTTGCTTGGGGATCTGTATTATTCAATGCACTATAAGAACGAGAAAAGGAGAGGAAGACCTCTTTATTGTTGTGCTTCAATTTTCTATAAGTGGTTTGCTGATCGTCTTCCCAAATCTGGGGCATTCGAAGACACTAAAGGAACTTTAGATTGGGCAAAGAGATTAATGGGGTTAAGGGCTGATAACTTGGTTTGGATCAATCGTGATTTGTTGGGCCGAGAGATCCTGGTTAGTTGTGGAGGTTACCCAAACGTACCCTTAATAGGAAGGAAGGGGGGAATTAACTACAACCCCATTCTTGCTATTAGGCAATTTGGGTATGCTTTAAATGAGCCGCCAAAAGGCCAAGATGTGCAAGAGTCTCTATTTTTGGGTGAGGAAGCCAATCTGGAGGTGTTGAAAGAAGCTGCAAACGCTTGGAGAGATCGCCATAAGAAAGGAAAGACTTCTTTTGGAAAGTGTAACAACAAAGCTTTTCCTGCGTATGAAGGTTGGATTCAGAGCAGAGTAGAGAGTGTACTTTTGCCATTCTGCAGGGAGCCTCCATCTTACCCTTTGCTGATTGAACCTCCAACCATGATTGAGATGGAGAAGTATAACAAATTATGGGCTGAAAAGGAGAAAATTTGAGAGGAGAACCGTGAGTTGCAAAAGGAAATCTACCAGTTGAAATATGAGTGAGGTGAGGCTGTTCATATTGCCAAGCTGAAGACAGAACGTCTCGCTGAGAAAGAAAAGGAGCTGGTTTAAGAGATAGCAGCTAGGAAAAGGGTAGGACAAACTCTAAAAGGTGTTTGTAAGACTCTCAAATCCAAGAAGGATGACTTAGCCAAGGCTTGGGCGAAGATTCACAGGTTCAATTCTTACCGAGATACTGCAATCACAACCAACAAGCAGAAGGAGGATAAGTACTTGGAGCAGATTGAGAGTCTGAAGTCGAAGATCAGGAAGAAGGACAAGGAGATCTTGTCAGGGACGTTCCAAAGACACGCAGTCGGGAACAATTCAAAGAAGCCATAGCAACCATGGAAGAGCTGAAAATACAAGCAGGAGTGAAGAGGTCTAAGTGGGAGTGCTCTAGCTCAGGCAGTGGCCCTCATACGGTGCAAGATCCTTGAAGGGAACTCTACTCAATAGTTTGTACTTTGTTCTTTCTTTGTATTTTGGGTCACCACCAGAATTGTTGGTTGGGACCTCTGCTTATTTTTGTTTCAGGCTATTTTTTGGTACCTTGGGTTGTAATTTCTGACAGTGATTCACTCTGATTTATATGAGCAGCAGTTTCATCCTGTCTTATCTTTAAACTGGAATCAAGGGGTGGATCGCCCTGCGAATATACAAACATGTTTGCATTTGCATTTGCATAATCATATTCATTCTTTGCATTGCAGGTTTTCTTGGGTTTCTCTGGTTTTCTTATGCTCTCTCTTTCTTTCAGTCAGGATTGATCAACCAACTCATCGTTATTCTACTCGACTCAATCAAAACAGAGTGATGGACAAAGTTCAAGCAGATATGCCCGCTATGCAAGCTCGCATCGACCAGTTCATGGAAATGATGCAGGGTGTGGTGCAAAGTCAGAACGAGTTTAGAACTCTGGTTCAGCCATTGGTGGCGCAGGTCGACGAAAATGGTATCCTACACGGTGGTCTTATTAACCGTAATATCCCTCCGGGCGGAGTTGGTGCTGGTGGACAGGGCAGAATTCCTTCAGTGGTTGGAGAAGGAAGTACTATCCGAGCTATCCATGGCCATCATTTTGATGATCAACAGGATGATGTGTTCTCAGTCAGAAGTTTAGATGCTGCCCTTCCTGTGGCCAGTGATGAAAGAATCCGTTTAATTGAGGCTCAATTGAAAGGGGTTGTGAAACAGGATGATTTGGGGATAGATTTGGACGACCTAGGGTTGGTCCCTGATATTGTTATTCCACACAAGATTCAGATCCCCACACTGGAGAAATACAATGGTTCTACCTGCCCGAGAACCCATGTGAAGGCCTATACCAGGAAGATGGCTGCTCACGCTAAGGATGAAAAGTTAATGATGCACTTTTTCCAAGACAGCCTGTCTGGCGCATCTCTGGAATGGTACATGGGGCTAGAAAGTAGAGATGTTCGCACCTGGAGAGATTTAGCTGCTGCTTTCATCAAGCATTATCAGTACAACACAGACATGGCTCCCAACAGAACTCAGCTGTTGAGCATGTCCCAGAAGAATGATGAGAGTTTCAAAGAATATGCGCAAAGGTGGCGTGAATTGGCGGCTAGGGTGTAACCACCAATGCTAGAGAAAGAGATGTTGGATATGTTTATGGACACACTGCCTAAGCACTACTACGAGAAGCTTTTGCCTTGTTCTCTGGGCAAGTTTGCAGATGTGATTGCTATTGGACAGAAGATAGAGGTCGGAATTAAGGCTGGAAAGGTTTCTAGTGGTGACGGATCGTCTTCCGGACAGGGAAAGAAGCCATTTGATAATTATAAGAAGAAAGGAGAGACCAACGCTGTATCATCCCACAGGGGAAAAGGGAAACAGTGTCAGGGCAATAATCAACAAGTAGCATCGATAACCATCCCAGCAACGTTACCTCCACCACAACAACAGAGGAACAATGCTAATCAGGGTCAGGCTCCGCGTCAGTATCAGCCAAGGCCTAGGCATAACAGGCATTTTGATACCCCACCTCTACCTTATCCTCAGTTGTTTCAGCATTTGCTACAGTTACAGCTAGTTCAGAAAAGGACTCTCGCTCCTCCCACCGGTAATCCACCTCCGGGTTATAACCCTAACGCCCACTGTGACTTTCACTATGGAGCGCCTGGACACTACATTGAAGACTGTAAAGCTTTTAAGCACACAGTTCAAGATCTTGTGGATTCTAAGGCTATCAACTTTGCCAATGATGGGCCCAATATTGTACAAAACCCGATGCCTAATCATAATGGGCCGAAGGTGAATGCGATAATCGAGGAAGGCGAAGCTTTGAATTTGATCATGGATGTTGAAGAGCTGAAGACTCCGTTGGCTGTGGTCAAGAACAGGTTGTTGAAAGGTGGTGTTTATCCGGGTTGTGATGAGAACTGCATAGATTGTTTGACAAAGGTTAATGGTTGTGACTCGTTGAAGATGGGTATTCAAAGTATGGTTGATGAGGGCTGCATACAGTTTGACAGAGGTAATCAGCAAAAAGGGGTTGTTAGTGAGAAGGTTGCCACTATCACTATTCCATTCAAAACAATTACTATTTCTGGTCCAGCAAGACCACCTCCAGTCATTATCACAAGGGCTGGACCCATTCCGTATGAGAGTTCTAAGGCCATTTCGTGGAATTACGGTGCAGAGGTGTTTGTCAATGGACAAAAGCAAGAGTTAATGAATACTTCACCAGTGGGTTCTAGTTCAGGGGTTAAAGTTGAGACTGATGCTATCACTAGGAGTGGTAGAGTCTTTATTCCGTCTGAGGATCAAGTTGGCAATTCAAAACAAGACAGAGGTAAACAGATAATGGATGAATCTGTACAGAGGTAGGAAGCAAATACTTCTATGACAAAGCCAGGTGGGGATACCTTCTCAGAAGATGCAGAGGAGTTCATGAGATTGATCAGGAAAAGCGATTACAAAATTGTTGATCAACTTCACCAAACTCCATCAAAAATTTCCATACTATATTTACTATTGTGCTCTGAGGCACACCGAAATGCATTGCTGAAGGTTTTGAACATGGCTTATGTACCGCAGGAAATATCTGTCAATCAGTTAGAGGGGGTTGTGGCTCACGTGAATGCGGGTAATGGCCTGGGTTTCACAGATCTTGACTTGACTTCTGCTGGCAGGAATCATAACAACGCCCTGCATATTTCGATTGAATGTCGTGGCTCGCTGATGTCACATGTGTTAGTTGACACCGGGTCATCTTTGAATGTACTGCCGAAGAAAGCTTTGATGAAGTTAGATACTCGTGGTTTGATTTGTACACCAAGTGACTTGGTGGTGCGAGCTTTTGATGGCTCGAAGAGATCTGTTTTTGGCGAGATTGTGCTTTCGATCAAGGTTGGACCGAAAATCTTTAATGCAACATTTTACATTATGGATATTCAGCCAGCGTATAGCTGTTTATTGGGTCGTCCTTGGATCCATGGGGCAGGTGCTGTAACTTCCACTTTGCATCAAAAGCTGAAGTATATGGTTGATGGTCACATAGTGACAGTGTGCGGAGAAGAAGACATAATGATCAGTCAGCTGTCAACCTTCAAATACGTGGAAGTGGATGGTGAAATCCATGAGACGTTGTGCCAGGGGTTTGAGAAGGTGAAAGTTTCTGAAGAAGTTGTTCAGTCTGAAGCTATAATACATCCTGTAGTGGCAAATCAACCTGAGGGTTCCATGTCTTCGTTGAGAGACGCCAAAGCTATGGTTGAAGCTGGTAGTTCACAGAGGTGGGGCCAGGTGGTTGAAGTCCAGAAAAAGAAGGATACTTATGGATTGGGATATAAGCCATCCAAAAGAGATGAGGATCCCCCAAAATTCTATGGCCCAGTCCGTTTCACTAGTGTCGCTCCCGGGATTTTCATCCTAGTACAAACGCGAAAGTGGCACCGAACAGAGTCGCCAGCAATGTGTATTTATCCCAAGAGAGGGAAAGGAAACACTGCGTAAACCTGAGGGAAAGGATAGAGCATGGCCTTGCGACCAAGAGAAAGGGTAAGGGAGTCGGTTACGCAAGAGGAAGGTATTAGCACCCCCTCGCGTCCAACGTACCCGATGGGATCCACGCTTGCTTATCTCGATCAAAGGGTGATAGAAAAGGATACTGGAAAAAGAACTGAAAGAAAGAAAGGAGAAAGAATGGAAAAGGAACGAGAAACAAATGTAGGGAAAATAAAAGAAGTGCTCGCATGGGCCCTACCCCACTGCCTACGTATCTCATCGGGAGCATGAGAATCAGAGCGACGTAGTTCCCCTCACTAGGGATGGATTGTTTGTGTTTTTTAAGGAACGGCTAACGTTCTAGCTCAGGTGTTGCAGGCTCGCTGGTCCGAGTGCGTTACCGTCTTGCACGAGAACGAAAGGAGCACGTTCGTACGTTGAGAGTGAATGAGGTGAGAAAAGAATTCCCGAAGGAAAGACGTTATTGTTTGTTTTTGTCTTTTAGAAGTTTTTTCATTTGTTTGCATATGACAGTGTATCTGAATCTTAGTCATTGGAATGTGTACATTCTCACATTCCAAGATGGAATGAGCAAGAAAACACACTAAGAGTGAAGAAGACCCCCACACTTAGTTCCAATTGTCAAGGTTCAACCACACTAGCATACTTGTGTTTATTAAGTGTTTTGTTGATCATGAAATGAAGAAGTGTTTTTTATTATTTACACCTTCAACAAGTATTGCATTTAAGTCCCTCACACAAGATCAAATGTTTAACACATTGACCCAAGATGGGTTATATGCTATACATTTTAAGATTATAAGAGAAGACCCCTTATAATCTTTTCTTTATATGAAAGGCCTAAATGCAATAAATGCCTACCTTTATTAGGTATTTTGGATTTTCTTTGAGATGAGAAAAGAGACTCAAGAGAGGATAAAGGTAAAATCTATGTGGACTAAGACTCAATCCTAATTGAAGATTAAAGGGAGTGATCCTAATGGTTTGAGAGGTTTCAACCTTAAGTCTAAAGAAAGAATGAATTAAACAATTCACTTCTAAAGTAGAAGATGAATTGTAACTCAAAGAGGGAAATTGATGAATTATTAAAAGAAAGCACATAAGTGCTTAACAAAACACAAAATGGAATTGTAAAAGAGATGAGAGGAAAGAAGTTTGAATGTGGATTCCTTATCCACACTCGATTGAAACTTACCAAAGCCCCTACATGGTTAGTAAACATGTATAAGAAGTATAAGGAATAAAAGAACATTTAATGCACCATAAAACTCAAAAGAATTAGATGAGAAATCAAATCCTAAGGTCACCACCAGAATGTACATCATATGGAAAACAAATGATTATCATCAAGCAAGTTCAAGTGAACAGCCCCCCATCATCATCCATGTCATTAGAACATGCTATCATAAGAAAAAGGGAAGATGAAAGATGAAAGGAAAAAGAAGAAATGTGCATAAATGGAACATGAAATCCATGGATCAGAATTGAGATGAAATGAAAAATGATTCACAAACATCTCACAAGTATTCATGCATGACACATCAAAACATTTAAGAAGTGATAGAAGAAGTAGAATTGAAATGGAAGTTCAAAAGAAAACACAAGTACAAACACCACATGTTAAAGGTGAACAAGGTTCAAATGAAAGTCAATATGCAAGGATGACATATAATATGTACCAATGACCTATAATGTCAAGAGTGTAATTCACAAAATAGGCAAATGATCATGCAAGTATGTACAAAAGAAAACATGTAAACATGCACGAAAGATTACAATGATGTGACATGTTATAATGCTTTAAATGAAATGCATCAAACAAAAATCAAATGGCCTTAGGAAAATTAAGCAAGCATGGTTTAAAGATACACAGGTCAGAAGTGAATCATATACCAAAGTAGCATACAAGAAATCAAGGCAAAAAGATGTCAAACAATGCATTTAGGTCAAATAGACATATCATACAAAGGAGCACAAAAATGAACACCAAACATGCCATAAACTAACCTAAAAAATCAAATAAAAAACACTCAACATACCTCAAGATGATAATGACTCAATGCAAAAAGAAGAGCATCAAAACAATTTTTAATGATCAAGAACAAAATTAAACAAGATCATGTACCACATTAAGAATGCACACCAAAGAAATTCAAAGAAAATTATGGAGCAGGGGTAAAAAGGTCATAAAATTAGAAAATAAAATCATGGAAAATCTCCTAAATGTTTTAATGATACTCATGAATTTTTGTTGAATTTTATAATGCCATTTGGTATTTTTAAAAATAAAAAAGAGAACGTGTATAAAAATGGAAAATAAAATGAAATGGAAATAAAGAAAGGGGGTGCAAGCATAGCAATCCATCAGTTCAAAATCATTGGGCTTGAAAAACATAGGGTGCAAATATCAATTCAGAGCCTGGTCCACACACGCGCTATCCACAACAACTAGCATACACTCTCAGTCAACAAAATTGACTCACTCATGGCCATTGGATCAAGTCAAGGTCAAACAATAGTCAAAGTAATTGAAATCAACGCACATGCATGAATGTCTACCCTAGCTACCATACGCTGCAACACAAAGAGCTTAAGTGAATTCAGAAACAATGCACATGACATGCACATGCGTTTTAATGTGTTGGCACATTTTAGACCACACGATTGGAACACATCAACGGCTATGATTAAAACACACAAAACCCTAGCACTTAAGACCACCGGCCGGAGATGACCTCCGGTCACCTTCTCCGGTCATGCGCGCCACCGTCTGCAACTCCAAAATTTCCAGACTTCCACAAAAACTATACCAAAATGAAGAGCATCTCACGTAGATTAACAATATACTCATAAAAACAACAAAACATACACACATAGCAAGAACAGAGGGGATGAATATGTGCCCTAACTTTTGGATCTAAGCCTTTACAAGGCCTATCAACTAGCCGGAGTGAGAAATGCTCCTAATGAGCTCATATCATCATGAAATCATCATAATAATCAACAAAACGTGAGAGAAAATTTTGTAAGTTTTGGAACCTGATCTTGCAGTTCTTGTGGAGTTTGAGAAAACCAGAGAGAACACTTGCTCTTCAACCTTGGAGCTTCAATATTAAGCAAAATAAATGCTGATGATTCACGAGTAGATGAAGGAGATTGAAGATTGCAGTGATGCTAAGCTTGCAGAAATGGAGTTGTTCTTGTTGTTCTTGATTCAACCACACTCAATGGAAGAACTATGGAGTTGAAATCGTGGAGAAGTAAACTCAGAGAGAATGAGAGAGTAGAAGAGAGAGTTTCTGAAGTGAATGTGTGAAAATGAAGTTGAAAAAAAAAATTTGAGGGAGCGATTTTTATTTATAATGTGAGCTAACCACGGTTAAATGAGTTGAGTTAGGGTGAGTCAAGTTGATTAACTGAGTCATCCCTAACTAACTGAGTCAAGTTAGTTAGGGAGTGTGATGATATGGTGAAGATGGCTCATGACATGCTATGGTGGAAGTGAGGAGGGAAATGAAATGGCACGGCTGGTGGTAGCAGAAACTTGCTTAGCACGTTTATTTCTTTCCATTCTCATGTATGCCAAGGCAAGTGTGCAAGGTATAATTGACTTGTGCTTGGTTGAAAGAGGAAACTAAAGTGAGGAAGTGTTTGTGGTGTGCTTGAACCAAAATCATGCAACATGCTGTCAATGTATCCATGCCAACATAGGGTAGTTTGTGGAGGTTTTTCTCTCTACTCAATGTCTGCATTAGGGAGTTTATGGGTTCATTGGAAAGAGGATGCATTGGAGCACAATATTGATTTGGAAATTGAAGTGAAATGAGGTCTCAAACATGTCTAAAAATGACCTTAAACAGATGGACCAAGAACTGGTACATGGGTGCGCAGACTTGTGGCATGACCTGGTTGTGACCTGGTCAATTTTCAGTTGCAATGACCATTCTTTGAGCCATCATAACTCCTTAACCTTTGATCAGATGAAAAATTGATAAACACCAACTTTGAAGCTTTCACATAGAGGAACAACTTTGATGTTGAAAGATTTTCCATTTGAAGCCTCTAATCATGAGTAATTGATCAATACATTTGGCCCACCAAGTGTTTGTGAAAATGACACGCGCGTGACCTGAAAATTGACCAAGCTGACTTGCATTTTGCCCTAGCTTTCCCCAACTTTGATCATCCATATCTCACTCAATTTTTATCCAATGAAGATGTTCTACACATGGATTTGAAGCTTGAAGCAAGACCTTTTGTTGTGGCCGAGTGGAATTTTCATTTGGTGCTTCAATTTTAAATGGCCTTGGTTCAAACTCTGATGCAAAATGGCCAAAACTTGCTATTTTTAGTAACCCTTCTTCATCCAAAAATGGCAACTTTCCACATCTTGATTTTTTCATGATTCCTTTGGAGTTTCTTGACCAAATTTTGCATATTGGACACATATAACATGAATTTCATGATTTTAGGCTCAAAAAGTCAAGAGTTGACTTTTTCTTCTGATTATTTGACTTGGCCCCAAATTTCCTGATTTTTTATCTTTCTTCCAATTGAACCACTTCTAAAACCAATTGAGAGGCAATTTTCCATACACATACACTTAAGAACATGTGGAATACCATGACATTAAGTTTTGTCCAAAAAATCAAAGATTCCCTGATTTAATGGGAAACCCTAATTTTGGTGCCCACCTCCTAGGAGAAAAATGTGCAGTCTTCAATCTCAGATTCCTCAGAGTATGTTGTGTATCCTCTTAAAGGATGATAATATATGCCATTTGAGGATGATTTTGGATCAATGAGCTATCTCTTTTGAGGGTTTTCCTTCAGTTTTTGAACCTCTTGCATAGTGAAAGATGTAATGCTTCAATCTCCCATTGAATCTCACTTCCTTGAGGTTGTGAATGATCCATTGAGATAGTATGAGACATGAAAGACCTCTTGGCTTGCCTTGAGGAAACTTGATTGACCTTTTTGTGCTTTGAATGATCCCTTAATTGTCCACCTTCCACCTGATCACATGCCCTGATGGTAAGAAGGATGCTATGCTTCATTTTTCTATGTTAAATGCAATGTAGTGTTAATGAGGTGGATATGATATGATAAATGATAATGCCATGCTATGATGACAAAGAGGGAGAGCAAATTTTGGGGTATTACAGCTGCCCCTATTCAAGCGCTGTAGACCTGAATGCCTGAAAGCAATTGCTTTCGGACTTTCAAGGTATATAGCGATTGAATACCAAATATAACCAAAAATCTCCCCCGACACTGCTGGATTGAATCTTCAATGAAACATTGTCGGAGAAATCTGTCCTTTGAATGATACCAGACGACTACTGGCTTGCCGCATTACTGGTAAACTTTAACAATGTCTTTTATGCAATTTCGGACGACTACTGGCCTGCCACGCTACTGGTGGACTTTAGAAATGTCTTTTTGAACGACGCCAGACGACTACTGGCTTGCCACACTACTGGTGGACTTTAGAAATGTCTTTTTGAACGACGCCAGACGACTACTGGCTTGCCACACTGCTGGTGGACTTTAAAAATGTCTTTTTGAACGACGCCAGACGACTACTGGCTTGCCACACTGCTGGTGGACTTTAATAATGTCTTTTATGCAATTCCAGATGACTATTGGCCTGCCACGCTACTGGTGGACTTTAGAAATGTCTTTTTGAACGACGCCAGACGACTACTGGCTTGCCACACTGCTGGTGGACTTTGCAGCCTCGTGCCACCCGAAGATGGACTTTTGCCAATCCACTGTTGGACTCTTGCCACCCGAAGACGGACTTTTGCCAATCCACTGTTGGACTTTGAGAATTTGCCACCCTTAGATGGACCTTTGCCAATCCACTGTTGGACTTTTAGCTGCTTTGCCACCCGAAGATGGACTTTTGCCAATCCACTGTTGGACTTTTGCCACCCGAAGACGGACTTTTGCCAATCCACTGCTGGACTCTTGCCACCCGAAGACGGACTTTTGCCAATCCACTGTTGGACTTTTGCCACCTGAAGACGGACTTTTGCCAATCCACTGTTGGACTCTTGCCACCCGAAGACGGACTTTTTCCAATCCACTGTTGGACTTTTGCCACCCGAAGACGGACTTTTGCCAATCCACTGTTGGACTTTTAGCTGCTTTGCCACCTGAAGATGGACTTTTGCCAATCCACTGTTGGACTTTTGCCACCCGAAGACGGACTTTTGCCAATCCACTGTTGGACTCTTGCCACCCGAAGACGGACTTTTGCCAATCCACTGTTGGACTTTTGCCACCCGAAGACGGACTTTTGCCAATCCACTGTTGGACTCTTGCCACCCGAAGACGGACTTTTGCCAATCCACTGTTGGACTTTTTCCACCCGAAGACGGACTTTTTCCAATCCACTGTTGGACTTTAAGAATTTGCCACCCTTAGATGGACTTTTGCCAATCCACTGTTGGACTTTAAGAATTTGCCACCCTTAGATGGACTTTTGCCAATCCACTGTTGGACTTTGCTAACGTCTTTTAACAATGCCAGACGACTACTGGCTTGCCACACTACGGGTGGACTTTCGCAAAATTCTAATACTGGATTACACTCTGCATCCGTGTCAGACATCTCTGCCGACTTTGCTGAGGAACAATGATCAATGACTTGACTTTAGAGGTTCCTGAGAGGATAGTATCTCTGCTGGAGAATGAATGAACAATCCGTCTGCTTCGAATTGTCAAGTTTGCCAAAAATAAATTGGACTTGAAGAATAATAAATCTGCCAGTAATCACTTCATTTGCTGGGGGAATGAATTCTGGTCACAGCGACTCCGCTGGGGATGAGAATTTCTTTGCATGGCGTCTTGCTAAGGAAAAAAAGTCATAAAAACTCCGCTTGGGGATCTATCCAATCCAAGACCCTTTGTAGGGGTTATCCACCTTCTGACCCGGCTGGGAAAAGACTGTACCATCCTTATGGAGGAATAGATTCTGCCGATCTTATAAACCTCTGTGGGGAGAACAACAACTCAGCTGGGGAGTATTGCTGACAAGATTCGATGCTGACCTCTGTGGGGGATCATTACCAGAGACACAATCTTGCTGGGGATCAGGGCTACTCTGCCAGGGATATACAAATCCTGGTTAGAACATTCCACTGCAACTTGCTAGGAAAGAGTCCTTAGAGATCTGTTGGGGAAACCCAAAGCAAATCTACAGTAGTCTGCTGAAGAATATGACTGTCGAGCTTAGGATAAGTACCACAATGCACCATGTTAGGCGAGCTTCCCTTTAGACAATTCCGTTAGGGATGACGAGTTTATAACAAACTCTGCTGGAGGAAACTGCTTTAAAACGTCTCGTGTTGGGGAATGCCTTTTTGAGAGGATTTTACAGAAGACTAACTGTCCTCAAACTCTACTGGGGATGATCAACACTTCATGCTGGGGAAACAAACATGCCCCATGCTTGGACAAACCAACAATTCATCCCCGAAGAGGATGTCATAAGAGGATTTTACAGAAGATTTAGCCTCTTCAAACTCCTGCGACTTCGCTGGGGATAATGACCATCAGTTTCAGTATCGGCGAGACCACTCTTTTGGGGAACTTGTGACCGTTATCGACACAGAAAAGCTTGTAGCTGTTGGAAGTACTGTATGAGAGAATCGACTTAATAAGATACAACGGTTCACAGTTGAACTTAATTCAATGATACCGAACCGTTATGAACGACCGTCGACCGAGCGATGAACGCCGACCTCCTTACCCGTAATTGCCCCAGTCTTTTGCGTGGGGTAATTGATTACTGGTCTTATGCTTAAAATCATCTGCACCTGCTACCTGCAACAAAAGAATATGCACACATGCCCCGAATATTGCGTGGCTAGAATCCATCATCCGGGAGTATTCAACATTCAAAGTGATTTCAAATGTTTTTTCTGCGCATGTTATTGCAAGGCCGCCATGTTTTCAAATGCAATGTTTTATAAAAAATTAGGACGTTTTTGCAAACAAAGCAATAAAACAAAAATAGAAAGCTTTCTATTGAAATTCAAATTATTGACTGAGAGCCCAGAATAGGCAATTACATCAGGAAGCAATCCCTGGAAAGAGGTGATCGCTGAAAATTGAGAAAAGAAACTATCCTAATGGCAATGTGAAAACGGAATTCCACTGGGTTTCCATTCTGTTATGACCAGTATGTCTTCAAAACTCCCCGACCTTGCCTTCTGAGGAATGATCAGACCGATTCCTATCTTTCAGAATGTCAGTTGTTCAAACGATAATGGGGTACAGATAACTCAGACCGTAGTCATTCGCTTAAATCCCTCTTTTGCGTGGACCGCCCTTTCAGGTTTTCGATCCACCAGGATACCCTTTTTTGCCTAAGTTGCCCTTTCGGGTTTTCAACTTACCGGGTGTACAATTTTTTCAATTATATCCCTAATTTTTGCCCGAACCTTATTCTGTTTTTGGTTCGCCGGGATGCCCTTTTTTGCCTGGATTTTTTTTTTATTATCCAGCGGGTCTATTCATGCGAAGTATTTTTTGACTACGTCCGAGTTGACAGGGGATGAAAAGTCTTTGCCATCCATGGTTGTAAGCAATAAGGCTCCGCCCGAAAAGACCTTTTTAACCACGAATGGACCTTCATAGTTAGGAGTCCATTTGCCCCTGTGATCTGTATTGGGAGGAAGGATCCTTTTGAGCACTACATCTCCGACTTTGTAAACCCGAGGACGCACCTTTTAGTCAAATGCCTGCTTCATTCTGCGCTGGTATAATTGCCCATGACATACAGCCGCCAATCACTTTTCCTTAATAAGGCTCAGCTGATCAAACCTGGCTCGTACCCATTCAGCCTCATCTAGCTTAAAATCCATCATGACTCTGAGGGACGGAATCTCCACTTCAACCGGTAGCACTGCCTCCATACCATATACAAGTGAGAATGGGGTTGCCCCAGTGGACGTGCGTACCGACGTTCGATACCCATGCAAAGCAAATGGTAACATCTCATGCCAATCTTTGTACGTGACAACCATCTTCTGCACAATCTTCTTGATATTTTTATTGGCCGCTTCGACCGCGCCATTCATCTTTGGACGGTACGGAGAAGAATTGTGATGTTCGATTTTGAAGTCCCGGCATAACTCGGTCATCATCTTATTATTCAAATTAGAACCATTATCAGTAATGATTCTTTCGGGAACTCCATATCGGCAAATGATATCCCGTTTTAAGAAACGAACTACCACCTGTTTTGTAACATTGGCATAGGATGCAGCTTCAACCCATTTGGTGAAATAATCAATTGCCACCAAGATGAAACGATGACCGTTAGAAGCCGTAGGCTCAATCTTTCCGATCATATCAATGCCCCACATGGAAAACGGCCAAGGCGACGACATGATACTCAACGGATTTGGAGGCACATGCACTTTATCTGCATAGATCTGGCATTTATGGCATTTGCGGGCATATTTGCAACAATCTGACTCCATAGTCAACCAATAATATCCCGATCTTAACAACTTTTTAGCCATTACACGTCCTCCGGCATGGGTACCAAAAGAGCCTTCGTGCACTTCAATCATTAACAGGTCTGCTTCGTGTCTATCCACACATCTAAGCAGGACCGTGTCAAAATTCCGCTTGTACAGCACGCCATCTTTGTTCAAGAAGAAACTACCAGCTAGCCTTCTCAACGTCTTCCTGTCCTTAGCGGATGCCCCTGGCGGGTATTCTTGACTTTTCAAGAAACACTTAATGTCATGAAACCATGGCTTGTCATCAGACGCTGCGTCGACCACAAACACAAATGCAGGTCTGTCAAGGCGGGATACTTCAATCTTAGGTACATGGTTCCATCCTTGCACTTTGATCATGGAAGACAAAGTGGCCAAGGCATCAGCGAACCTATTCTCATCTCGAGGAATATGGTACAGTTTCACTGTTGTGAAAAATGTCAGCAATCTCCTTGTATAATCTCTATACGGCACTAGATTTGCTTGGTGCGTGTACCAACTCCCTTTCACTTGATTGATTACCAAAGCTGAATCACCAAATATATCAAGGGTCTTAATCCGTAGATTAATCGCCTCCTAGATCCCCATTATACAAGCTTCGTACTCTGCTTCATTGTTGGTGCATCCGAAACTTATTCGGGCAGTGAAAGGCATATGAACACCTTCCGGCGTGATAAGAACTGCTCCAACTCCGCACCCATTCATATTGACAGCCCCATCAAACATCAGACTCCATTTGGATTCAGGGTCTGGCCCCTCCTCCGGGAGTGGTTCCTCGCAGTCTTTAGCTTTGAGAAACATGATGTCTTCATCAGGGAAGTCAAATTTCATGGGTTGGTAATCATCAATCGGCTGTTGCGCAAGATAGTCGGACAAGATACTTCCTTTGATAGCCTTTTGGGAAGTGTACTGAATGTCATACTCTGTCAAGACCATTTGCCACCGTGCAACTCTGCCTGTCAGTGCTGGTTTCTCGAAGATGTACTTGATAGGATCCATTTTTGAAATCAACAAGGTTGTGTGCCTGACCATATATTGCCTCAATCGCTTAGCGGCCCATGCAAGTGCACAGCATGTCTTTTCAAGCATTGAGTACCGGGACTCACAATCGTTGAACTTTTTGCTCAGGTAGTAGATAGCATGCTCCCTCCTACCTGTCTCGTCATGTTGACCGAGAACACAACCCATGGAACCTTCAAGTACTGTCAGATACATTATCAGCGGTCTCCCTTCAACTAGAGGCATTAGAATTGGAGGTTCCTGCAAGTATTCTTTTATCTTATCGAATGCTAATTGGCAATCGTCATTCCACCTGACCGTTTGATCTTTTCTTAGCAGTTTAAATATTGGTTCACACGTGGCTGTTAGGTGAGATATGAACCTTGCAATGTAGTTCAATCTACCCAAGAAACCACGAACCTCTTTTTCTGTTCTTGGTTCAAGCATTTCTTGTATCGCTTTCACCTTGGCAGGATCAACCTCAATTCCTCTTTCGCTCACAATGAAACCCAGCAACTTTCCAGAACGCACCCCAAACGTGTACTTGTTTAGATTTAATCTCAGACGGAACTTTCTCAACCTTTCAAACAGCTTTTTCAGGTTAATCAGATGTTCCTCTTCTGTTCTCGACTTGGCAATCATATCATCTACATAACATTCGATCTCCTTATGAATCAAGTCATGAAACAATGTCACCATCGCCCGCTGGTACGTTGCCCCTGCGTTTTTAACCCAAAAGGCATTACCTTATAGCAATATGTACCCCACGGAGTAATGAACGTGGTCTTCTCCATATCTTCAGGTGCCATCTTGATTTGGTTGTACCCGGAGAACCCGTCCATAAAGGAGAACACTGAAAACTGAGCCGTATTATCGACCAGCACATCAATATGAGGTAGTGGAAAATCATCTTTTGGGCTAGCTTTATTAAGATCTCGATAATCCACACACATTCTCACTTTTCCATCTTTCTTCGGTACTGGCACGATGTTGGCTACCCACGGAGGATATTTTGTCACAGCAAGAAAACCAGCATCCCACTGCTTCTGGACTTCCTCCTTAATCTTTAAAGCCATGTCGGGGTGAGTCCGACGAAGTTTCTGCTTGACTGGCGGACATTCTTCTCTTAATGGCAGCCTGTGCACAACAATATCCGTATCCAACCCCGGCATGTCTTGATACGACCAGGCGAAGATGTCAAAGTACTCGCGCAACATTTCAGTCAAAGTTTTCTTCACATCTGCTTGCAAGCTGGCACCAATCCTGATCTCTTTCTTGGCATCCTTGGTACCAATATTGATGATTTCTACAGTCTCCTGGTGAGGCTGGATGACCCTTTCCTCTTGTTTCAACAATCTGGCCAGTTCTTCAGGGAGTTCACAATCTTTCTCATCCCCTTCTTCGGCTTGATAAATCGGATTGTCAAAGTCATACATAGTCATATCAAAATCGTTATCAGTGGTATCCGGAGGATCAAGTCTGCATGAACAGGTTCATGCCTTATTTTAGAATTTATTTTTAAGTAAAACAAAAGAAAATGAAACATTGCCATTTTATTTATTTTTGTGCAAAAATAAAAACTGAAAGACAGAGAACAAAATTTGATTGCAAAACGTCCTTTATTAATGATTAAAAATTGCAAATGCAACCAGGGTGGCCCTACAAATGAATCTATACGCCTTGGGCAGAGCGTAAGATTTTGACATGCATTATGGTTAGAAAAAAAAACAAAGAAAAATTACTCTGTCTGAAGAGTAACCCGGATGACTTCTTCAACGGACCAGTTCTGCACTTGTTGTCCCGGAGCACGAGGGCGTACCCAGTTGTCCAAGTCACAATCACTGTCAACACTATCCTCTGTGGCTGCACAAGACTGGTCCGTGTAGATAATTCCCCCACTATTGAAAGTAATGGGTCCTCTGCTCCCCGCATCTGAAGTTGTAGAGGGATGATAACCAATACCAAATTTGTCTTCCTTCATTGGGGTCTCTATCAACCTGCCCTAACCTTGGGCGTTGCCTGCCCTGACGACTTCGACAGCTTGTTTGTAAGATGAAATGGAGGTACCGGCCCCAACTGGTACAGAAGAAGACTCAGGTGCATCGTCAATATTGACCGCTTCGAATGATTGGCACAGTATCTCATGAATTCCCCATCCATTTCAATGTACTTGAACGTGGACAAGTGACTCACAAAGATGTCTTCTTCCCCGCACACCGTCACAACCTGCCCTTCAAACTCATACTTCAGCTTTTGATGTAGAGTAGAAGTAACAACCCCGGCTCCGTGAATCCAAGGGCATCCCAATAGGCAGCTATACGCAGGTTGTATGTCCATTACATGGAACGTGGATTTGAATACCTGTGGTCCAATTTGTACGGGCAATTCTACCTCACCAAACACAGATCGTCTAGTCCCATCGAATGCTCTGACCACCAATTCACTAGGCCTTAAGATCAAACCATCAACTTCCAGCTTCATTAACGCCTTCTTGGGCAAGACATTAAGTGATGAACCAGTGTCTACCAGTACATGAGATAACACTGCGCCCTTGCACTCCATCGTGATATGCAAAGCCTTATTGTGGTTTCTTCCTTCAACAGTCAAATCTCTACTTGTAAAGCCCAAGCCATGGCTAACGTTAACATTGGAGATTACGCCCTCGAGCTGATTAACAGTAATTTCCTGTGGCACGTATGCACTCTTCAATACTTTCAACAACGCCTGCCGATGCGCATCAGAGCACATCAATAGTGACAAGATTGAAATCTTTGAAGGGGTCTGATTCAGCTGGTCCACAATCTTATAATCGCTTTTCTTGATTATCTTCATAAATTCTTCCATTTCCTTATCAAAAGTAATCTTTGTCTCTGCTTCAGGTGTAGGCGCATTTTCAACCACCTGTTTACCCTTAGCCCTTGCTGCAGCTTCTGCCTCTTTATCACTTCTCAAGGTTTGGGGAGCGAACAACCTTCCGCTTCTTGTAAATCCCCCTACACCTCCTACGTTATCAACATTTAGGCTGACTGACGACTCAATTTCCTGCTTTTTACCTTCGTAATACACATCTGCCCCATAGTGCCATGGGATAGCCTTCGTAGATGTGAACGGAATTGGTCCTGGCACCGTGATAGTGACAGGACTGGGCCTTTCTTACGCAACGTTCGCCACGGGAACTGCATTGACCGGCATTTGAATCTCAGCGGGAGTATAATAGATGGTCACGGTTGATACCTCATCAGTGTCTTTCACGACTCTGTCGAACTGTAGACATCCTTCATCGATCAGATTCTGTAAACCCATCTTCAACTTATCACAGCCATTCTCCTGATTCATACACTCAGAACAATCTTGATTACAGCCCGGGAACACCTGTCCCTTCAATAAACGATCTTTTACAACCAACAAAGAAGTTTTCACTTGATGGATGTCTGTCGCCAAATTCAACCTCCTCCCATCTTCAATAGCATATACATTTGCTGCACTATGATCAGGCATGGGATGCTGGGTAATATTAGGAGCGGGAGAGAAATTGATGGCTTTAGCATCAATCAAATCTTGTACTTTATGATGGAAAGCCCAGCATTTTTCAATGGAGTGCCCCTGAGCACCTGAGTGGAACTCACAACGAGCATTAGCA
Organism: Lathyrus tuberosus; assembly: GCA_022829125.1. Lineage (NCBI taxonomy): Eukaryota > Viridiplantae > Streptophyta > Magnoliopsida > Fabales > Fabaceae > Lathyrus > Lathyrus tuberosus. The sequence goes on from JALAZF010000639.1 coordinate 2,319,652, forward strand.
TCGAAGTTAGGTGGCAGGTTTCCAGCAACCGGAGCTTTCATAGTACGGAGTTCTACCAACTTTAACTCGAGTAGCCGGGGCAACAGCGCGGCATAAGTCATAGGGAGAGGATCCATCTTACGATCCCTCTGCCTAGACCTTTGCTGGAAAAAAGGTTGTTGCTGTTGAACTTGTTATTGGGGTTGTTGTTTCTGAACAGACGGTGTGGGGATTGTTACAGCATCTACCTGATAATAAGCTTGAGAACGCCCTCTGCCTCGTCCTCTAAACACAACATTCGTATCACCTTCTCTTCTTTTCTGGCTACTAGCAAACAGTTTCTTCGTCCCCGAAGAGCCAGCCCCACTCACATCTTGGATCTTTCCAAGCTTTAACAGACTTTCTATTCTTTCTCCCGCAATCACAATATCAGCAAATCCAGTTGACGGACAAGCAGCTAATCTATCAAGATAGGCCCCTTGCAAGGTGCCCATAAACATATCCGCCATTTCTCTGTCTGACAAGGGAGGTTGAACCTGGGCAGCCATTTCCCTCCACCTCTGTGCATATTCTTTGAAACTCTCCTTGGCATTTTGTGACAACCCCTGCAATTGAGTGCGGCTGGGCGCCATGTCAATATTGTACTGGTATTGCTTCAGGAACGCTTCTGCCAGATCTTTCCAACTCTTCACAGCAGCTCTATTCAACTTCATATACCAGGTCAAGGACGCCCCAGCCAGACTGTCCTGAAAATAGTGCATCCATAGCTTCTCGTCATCCGTATGGGCTGAAATCTTCCCAAAGTAAGCTTGAAGATGCGTTTGGGGACACGCATTGCCGTGATACTTATCAAAAGTAGGAGGTTTGAATTTAGGGGGAATTCTGACTCCTGGGACCAGCCCCAAGCTAGTAACATCAATGCCCATAGAGTTCTTGCATTCTATGGCCCTGATCTTTTCTGCCAACTCATCATACCTTCGATCACCTTGATTACCCACATCAGCATCCAGCAGAGTAAATTGGTCTTCCAAAGGATCTTCAAGAGTAACACCAACATGCCTACCATTTCCATTACCTCGATTGTTACCACCAGGAGGAGGGTTGCCACCGGGAGGAGGAATGCCATGTCCCTGTGAATTGTCATGCTGATCACCTTCGGGCCCATTGTCTGGAGGCTCGACCAGAAGCCTCAATCTCTCCTGATTTTGTGCCATGCCAGTCATGAGGGTCATGAACTGGTCCATACGCGCCCTCATTTCAGCCAAATCACTTTGCACTTGATCCATGATTCTTACTTGATTTCTTCGCGTCGAATATCGGTGAATATGATTCTCAGCTATACTGCCTGAAACCAAATAAAGGTTAGAGACCCTGCAACGAGTACCTGAAAAGCAAGTAACAAAAAATGCAAAATGATATGCAATGCCATGCAATGCCATGTTTGTCATTTCCGAGGTGCTTTATACCCTGATTCCAATCCAACCACAAAAATCTGAAGACCAGAAATCGTGATATAAAGAGACGTGTCGTGGTCATGTGCTCGTGTACAGATATCTGATAAAGAGTAATTCTGAATAAACTGCTCATACTCATTCAACGAAGTATTCAAGTACATTTAAGAAAGGTTCAACCGCAAATGCAATACAAGGAAAAATGGATCCATCAACAAGCCTGATGGTAACCATTAACAACAAAATATAAGGAAAAGAACATCAGTCTGACAATTCCACATCCTTCAGCTTATCACTTGAGTATTTGATCTCCTCAAAAAGTATACGGGTACGCTGGTGATTCGGCTTTTCAATCATTTCTTTGATCAAGACATCCCTTTTCTCAAGAGCTTCATTTAAAGAACCCATATGTAGCATCAGAGCCTCGTCATCACACACTCCTTTGTGTCTCTTTATGCCAGCTTGCGTCTTGAGTATCTCCCTTTCTATCATGACTTCTTCAAGCTCTTTCTTGGTATTCTTCAGCTCGCTTCTAGCTTCTTCTAACTGTTCTTGACTTTTACCGAGACTTTCCCGATACTTTCTCCTTTGCTCATGTGCCTTTTTAAGCTCCTCGTCTTTAATCTTCGACTGATCCTTTAACTCGGCATTTTCAATTCTGACTTTATCCCAAGCTTGATGAAGTTGAGCCAATGAATCCTTGCTTCGGGCTAAAGCCTGTTTTGTAATCTTGTGAGCCTGACTAGTGTCATCTGCTCCCAAAGTAAGTTTCCGAAAGTACCGAGCTCTATCATCAAAATCTTCCTCTTTGTCAGCCAAGGTTTTTTCCGCTTTCAAGGCTCTCTTTTCCAACTCTTTGTTGTCAGCTAGAGCTTTCTGAAGACATCTGCTCATTCCAGAATTCTCTATCTGCAGCTCTCTGACCATTTTCTTCCACTTCTCACATTCTTCAATAGCAACCATGGTGGGTTATTCTGGCTGTACTGAACATAAGAGAGGTCCCCTTGAAAAAGGTAAAAGCAATTCCTTTACTTTCGTCTCAATCCACTTGTCATATTCAGGATAAGATCTACAATCTCCTTTCCCAAAAACTGCTTTTCCAATTTTATGCTTATCTTTCCAAGCATTCACTACTTCTACTGCCTTCGCATCTTTAGTTCCTGTAAAGAATAAAGATTCTTCCACATCTTGCTCGGTAGGAGGATCCCTGGAAGCATACCCAAACTGTCGGATGGCCAAAACTGGATTATAATTGATCCCTCCTTTTCTGCCAATCAAAGGTACATTTGGAAAATTTCCGCATCTTGCGACAAGCTCTATTCTCAACAACCGGTGGTCAAACCATACAATGTTATCAGCAGTTAAACCCATCAATCGTTTAGACCATTTCGCCACATCTTTGGTTTCCACAAAGGCACCTGTCTGAGGCAAATGTTTGAAAAACCAATGACTCAGCAGTGGAGTACAACAACTAACAGATCCTCCCCTTCTTTTCTCATTCTTATAGTGTGCAGAATGATAAAAATCTCCTAACAAAGTAGGGACTGGATTCTTAAGAACGAAAACTCTTGTTGCTTGCATATCCACAAAGTCTTGCTGATTGGGAAAGAGAACTAGGCCATATATGCAGAGAGCCAGAATGGAATTGTAAACCGTCCAATTTTTAGCACTTGCAGCCTCATGGGCTTGTCCAGACAAAAATTCTAAATGAAATCCGCTAACTCCATTTTTACTGCTCACACCACTCTTTACCACTGCCTGATCCATTTGTAACGCAGCCGCAATTTCTTTTACGCTAGGGGAACTACCAGAGAAGAATGGTATTGCCGGCGTGATCGGAATTCCCAAAATAAATGAGAATTCTTCCAGTGTTGGCATCAAAATGTAATCTGGAAAAAGAAAGCATCTCAACGAAGGCTCGTAGAACTGCAGCAAAGTGTGCAAAGCATCATGTTCATACTTGGTGATTGTGCGGACCATCCCAACCAAATTCCCGTAGCTCTTCTGAAACCTATCAAGAATACCCGGACCAACCATATCTATAACTTTGAGCAACGAATCCAAAACAGGGTCTGGAAACTTGTAAGACACATTGTTCTTTCTCTCGGCAACGATCTCTGTTGAACCCATGGATTGGAATCAGAAATGTATTATGCACCTGAAAATGACAAACATAACTGTTATGATATGATAATGCAATGCAAAAGGGCATGTGATCAGGTAATCAAGTGTCTGTGTCTGTATTGAACTGTGTGCACTGTGTCTCTGTATCGAATCTGGCAATGTCTGAGATGAACACTTAAATCACTGTCATAGGATACAATGTCTGAAATCCTCATAGAATCACAAGTAAGGTAGGTAGGAGGCTGGGTTTCCTGCAAACCTGTAAACATCCCGCCCATACTCACATGTGGTTCTTAGAAAATAAGGCTTGTCAGCTTCGGAGGTTTGAGAAGCAATATCACATTCAGCCCGTAGGATACAATACTATGCCAATCAAAGAGGTCGTCCACTGACTCCCCTTAGAAAATAAAGGTCATCCTATGCAAGTTCCAAAGCGGGCCCTCGGGTGCGAATGGGTTTGCCACAGAATGTGGTCTGCCATTGTCACCGCTAAAGAGGGATGTTTCCACTAAGGTCCTCATGATCAGTCACTAGAGTCGACAGCTCTCTAGATCTACATCCTGGAATACGCAAGATGCGCATGCCACGACGTGTCCCAAGATAGCCTCGTCTAGCTGTGAATTTCGTGAACACCCAACGCACTCCAAACGGCACGTAGGTCCCACTACTCTCCACTCTAATTCTAAGTGTATACTCAAGCCTGTGTAATGGGCTTATCTCTCAGAAATCCCATCCCTCCAAACAGACAAAGCAGTGCAACACAATATAATATATGATATGTAATGCTAAAGTGCAGTAAATACAGTAAAATAAATAAACAGCAACATATAGCACAACAGTAAACACCCAATGAAAGAAAAGCAAACAAGCGCTAGGATTGACTCGCTTAGGATGGACGAGCACTAGGTCAACTTGTCCCCAGCAGAGTCGCCAGCTGTCGCTCCCGGGATTTTCATCCTAGTACAAACGCGAAAGTGGCACCGAACAGAGTCGCCAGCAATGTGTATTTATCCCAAGAGAGGGAAAGGAAACACTGCGTAAACCTGAGGGAAAGGATAGAGCATGGTCTTGCGACCAAGAGAAAGGGTAAGGGAGTCGGTTACGCGAGAGGAAGGTATTAGCACCCCCTCGCGTCCATCGTACCCGATGGGATCCACGCTTGCTTATCTCGATCAAAGGGTGATAGAAAAGGATACTGGAAAAAGAACTGAAAGAAAGAAAGGAGAAAGAATGGAAAAGGAACGAGAAACAAATGTAGGGAAAATAAAAGAAGTGCTCACATGGGCCCTACCCCACTGCCTACGTATCTCATCGGGAGCATGAGAATCAGAGCGACGTAGTTCCCCTCACTAGGGATGGATTGTTTGTGTTTTTTAAGGAACGGCTAACGTTCTAGCTCAGGTGTTGCAGGCTCGCTGGTCCGAGTGCGTTACCGTCTTGCACGAGAACGAAAGGAGCACGTTCGTACGTTGAGAGTGAATGAGGTGAGAAAAGAATTCCCGAAGGAAAGACGTTATTGTTTGTTTTTGTCTTTTAGAAGTTTTTTCATTTGTTTGCATATGACAGTGTATCTGAATCTTAGTCATTGGAATGTGTACATTCTCACATTCCAAGATGGAATGAGCAAGAAAACACACTAAGAGTGAAGAAGACCCCCACACTTAGTTCCAATTGTCAAGGTTCAACCACACTAGCATACTTGTGTTTATTAAGTGTTTTGTTGATCATGAAATGAAGAAGTGTTTTTTATTATTTACACCTTCAACAAGTATTGCATTTAAGTCCCTCACACAAGATCAAATGTTTAACACATTGACCCAAGATGGGTTATATGCTATACATTTTAAGATTATAAGAGAAGACCCCTTATAATCTTTTCTTTATATGAAAGGCCTAAATGCAATAAATGCCTACCTTTATTAGGTATTTTGGATTTTCTTTGAGATGAGAAAAGAGACTCAAGAGAGGATAAAGGTAAAATCTATGTGGACTAAGACTCAATCCTAATTGAAGATTAAAGGGAGTGATCCTAATGGTTTGAGAGGTTTCAACCTTAAGTCTAAAGAAAGAATGAATTAAACAATTCACTTCTAAAGTAGAAGATGAATTGTAAGTCAAAGAGGGAAAGTGATGAATTATTAAAAGAAAGCACATAAGTGCTTAACAAAACACAAAATGGAATTGTAAAAGAGATGAGAGGAAAGAAGTTTGAATGTGGATTCCTTATCCACACTCAATTGAAACTTACCAAAGCCCCTACATGGTTAGTAAACATGTATAAGAAGTATAAGGAATAAAAGAACATTTAATGCACCATAAAACTCAAAAGAATTAGATGAGAAATCAAATCCTAAGGTCACCACCAGAATGTACATCATATGGAAAACAAATGATTATCATCAAGCAAGTTCAAGTGAACAACCCCCCATCATCATCCATGGCATTAGAACATGCTATCATAAGAAAAAGGGAAGATGAAAGATGAAAGGAAAAAGAAGAAATGTGCATAAATGGAACATGTAATCCATGGATCAGAATTGAGATGAAATGAAAAATGATTCACAAACATCTCACAAGTATTCATGCATGACACATCAAAACATTTAAGAAGTGATTGAAGAAGTAGAATTGAAATGGAAGTTCAAAAGAAAACACAAGTACAAACACCACATGTTAAAGGTGAACAAGGTTCAAATGAAAGTCAATATGCAAGGATGACATATAATATGTACCAATGACCTATAATGTCAAGAGTGTAATTCACAAAATAGGCAAATGATCATGCAAGTATGTACAAAAGAAAACATGTAAACATGCACGAAAGATTACAATGATGTGACATGTTATAATGCTTTAAATGAAATGCATCAAACAAAAATCAAATGGCCTTAGGAAAATTAATCAAGCATGGTTTAAAGATACACAGGTCAGAAGTGAATCATATACCAAAGTAGCATACAAGAAATCAAGGCAAAAAGATGTCAAACAATGCATTTAGGTCAAATAGACATATCATACAAAGTAGCAAAAAAATGAACACCAAACATGCCATAAACTAACCTAAAAAATCAAATAAAAAACACTCAACATACCTCAAGATGATAATGACTCAATACAAAAAGAAGAGCATCAAAACAATTTTTAATGATCAAGAACAAAATTAAACAAGATCATGTACCACATTAAGAATGCACACCAAAGAAATTCAAAGAAAATTATAGAGTAGGGGTAAAAAGGTCATAAAATCAGAAAATAAAATCATGGAAAGTCTCCTAAATGTTTTAATGATACGCATGAATTTTTGTGGAATTTTATAATGCCATTTGGTATTTTTAAAAATAAAAAAGAAAACGTGTATAAAAATGGAAAATAAAATGAAATGGAAATAAAGAAAGGGGGTGCAAGCATAGCAATCAATCAGTTCAAAATCATTGGGCTTGAAAAACATAGGGTGCAAATATCAATTCAGAGCCTGGTCCACACACGCGCTATCCATAACAACTAGCATACACTCTCAGTCAACAAAATTGACTCACTCATGGCCATTGGATCAAGTCAAGGTCAAACAATAGTCAAAGTAATTGAAATCAACGCACATGCATGAATGTCTACCCTAGCTACCATACGCTGCAACACAAAGAGCTTAAGTGAATTCAGAAACAATGCACATGACATGCACATGCGTTTTAATGTGTTGGCACATTTTAGACCACACGATTGGAACACATCAACGGCTATGATTAAAACACACAAAACCCTAGCACTTAAGACCACCGGCCGGAGATGACCTCCGGTCACCTTCTCCGGTCATGCGCGCCACCGTCTGCAACTCCAAAATTTCCAGACTTCCACAAAAACTATACCAAAATGAAGAGCATCTCACGTAGATTAACAATATACTCATAAAAACAACAAAACATACACACATAGCAAGAACAAAGGGGATGAATATGTGCCCTAACTTTTGGATCTAAGCCTTTACAAGGCCTATCAACTAGCCGGAGTGAGAAATGCTCCTAATGAGCTCATATCATCATGAAATCATCATAATAATCAACAAAACGTGAGATAAAATTTTGTAAGTTTTGGAACCTGATCTTGCAGTTCTTGTGGAGTTTGAGAAAACCAGAGAGAACACTTGCTCTTCAACCTTGGAGCTTCAATATTAAGCAAAATAAATGCTGATGATTCATGAGTAGATGAAGGAGATTGAAGATTGCAGTGATGCTAAGCTTGCAGAAATGGAGTTGTTCTTGTTGTTCTTGATTCAACCACACTCAATGGAAGAACTATGGAGTTGAAATCGTGGAGAAGCAAACTCAGAGAGAATGAGAGAGTAGAAGAGAGAGTTTCTAAAGTGAATGTGTGAAAATGAAATTGAAAAAAAAAAATTTGAGGGAGCGATTTTTATTTATAATGTGAGCTAACCACGGTTAAATGAGTTGAGTTAGGGTGAGTCAAGTTGATTAACTGAGTCATCCCTAACTAACTGAGTCAAGTTAGTTAGGGAGTGTGATGATATGGTGAAGATGGCTCATGACATGCTATGGTGGAAGTGAGGAGGGAAATGAAATGGCACAGCTGGTGGTAGCAGAAACTTGCTTAGCACGTTTATTTCTTTCCATTCTCATGTATGCCAAGGCAAGTGTGCAAGGTATAATTGACTTGTGCTTGGTTGAAAGAGGAAACTAAAGTGAGGAAGTGTTTGTGGTGTGCTTGAACCAAAATCATGCAACATGCTGTCAATGTATCCATGCCAACATAGGGTAGTTTGTGGAGGTTTTTCTCTCTACTCAATGTCTGCATTAGGGAGTTTATGGGTTCATTGGAAAGAGGATGCATTGGAGCACAATATTGATTTGGAAATTGAAGTGAAATGAGGTCTCAAACATGTCTAAAAATGACCTTAAACAGATGGACCAAGAACTGGTACATGGGTGCGCAGACTTGTCGCATGACCTGGTTGTGACCTGGTCAATTTTCAGTTGCAATGACCATTCTTTGAGCCATCATAACTCCTTAACCTTTGATCAGATGAAAAATTGATAAACACCAACTTTGAAGCTCTCACATAGAGGAACAACTTTGATGTTGAAAGATTTTCCATTTGAAGCCTCTAATCATGAGTAATTGATCAATACATTTGGCCCACCAAGTGTTTGTGAAAATGACACGCGCGTGACCTGAAAATTGACCAAGCTGACTTGCATTTTGCCCTAGCTTTCCCCAACTTTGATCATCCATATCTCACTCAATTTTTATCCAATGGAGATGTTCTACACATGGATTTGAAGCTTGAAGCAAGACCTTTTGTTGTGGCCGAGTGGAATTTTCATTTGGTGCTTCAATTTTAAATGGCCTTGGTTCAAACTCTGATGCAAAATGGCCAAAACTTGCTATTTTTAGTAACCCTTCTTCATCCAAAAATGGCAACTTTCCACATCTTGATTTTTTCATGATTCCTTTGGAGTTTCTTGACCAAATTTTGCATATTGGACACATATAACATGAATTTCATGATTTTGGGCTCAAAAAGTCAAGAGTTGACTTTTTCTTCTGATTATTTGACTTGGCCCCAAATTTCCTGATTTTTGATCTTTCTTCCAATTGAACCACTTCTAAAACCAACTGAGAGGCAATTTTCCATACACATACACTTAAGAACATGTGGAATACCATGACATCAAGTTTTGTCCAAAAAATCAAAGATTCCCTGATTTAATGGGAAACCCTAATTTTGGTGCCCACCTCCTAGGAGAAAAATGTGCAGTCTTCAATCTCAGATTCCTCAGAGTATGTTGTGTATCCTCTTAAAGGATGATGATATATGCCATTTGAGGATGATTTTGGATCAATGAGCTATCTCTTTTGAGGGTTTTCCTTCAGTTTTTGAACCTCTTGCATAGTGAAAGATGTAATGCTTCAATCTCCCATTGAATCTCACTTCCTTGAGGTTGTGAATGATCCATTGAGATAGTATGAGACATGAAAGACCTCTTGGCTTGCCTTGAGGAAACTTGATTGACCTTTTTGTGCTTTGAATGATCCCTTAATTGTCCACCTTCCACCTGATCACATGCCCTGATGGTAAGAAGGATTCTATGCTTCATTTTTCTATGTTAAATGCAATGTAGTGTTAATGAGGTGGATATGATATGATAAATGATAATGCCATGCTATGATTACAAAGAGGGAGAGCAAATTTTGGGGTATTACAACTAGCGCTGGAGTTTTCTTCGACAGAGTTAATGCTATTGAGGAAGAAGGAGACAGTGATTGTGACATGGATAGCTGGATCCGTCCTTGCGTCCCAGGGGAAAGTCTGTGCAACTGGTCTTCCGAGAAAGTCATTCAAGTGGAAAGTCATTCAAATTTTGGGGTATTGCAACTGGAAAGTCTATGCCAGAGCTTTAAGATCGAACATCACAATTCTTCTCCCTATCGTCCGAAGATGAATGGGGCTGTTGAAGCGGCTAATAAGAACATAAAGAAGATTGTGAAGAAGATGGTAGTGACATACAAAGACTGGCATGAGATGTTGCCTTACGCTTTGCATGGATATCGTACTTCGGTACGCACGTCAACTGGGGCAACTCCTTTCTCACTGGTGTATGGTATGGAAGCAGTACTGCCATTAGAAGTTGAGATTCCTTCTTTGAGAATTCTGACAGACGTGAAGCTTGATGAGGCTGAGTGGGTGCGTTCCCGGCTGAATGAACTGAACCTCATTGAAGAGAAGAGATTGAAAGCCATTGCGCATGGCCGGTTATATCAGAGCAGGATGAAGAAAGCCTTTGATCAGAAAGTGCGTCCTCGGTGTTTTCAAGCTGGTGAATTAGTTCTGAAAAGGATCATTCCTCCTCAAACAGATCACAGGGGCAAGTGGACTCCGAATTACGAAGGGCCATATGTAGTAAGACAGGTTTTCTCTGGTGGAGCCTTATTACTCTCAACTATGGATGGCAAAGATTTTACGTCCCCTGTGAACGCGGATGTAGTCAAAAAATACTTTGCATAAAAGAGACCCGCTGAACATAAAAAGAAGGTTCAGGCAAAAATGGGGCATCCTGGCGAACCATAAAAAGAAAAGGTTCAGGAAAAAATTAGGGATAAAAGAAAAAAGAAATAAACCCGCAAGGTTGAAAACCTGAAAAGGCAACTTTGGCAAAAATGGGTATCCCGGTGGATTGAAAACCCGAAATGGGCGATCCAGGTAAAAGTTAAGGATTTAAAAGCAAAGACTAAGATTCGAGTTCGATCTGTGATCATTGTTCACACTTGGAAAATTCAGAGGAAAGGAATTAGTCCAGTCAGTCTCTTCGAAGGTCAAAGTATCTGCGGATAAATGAGTCATACGGGTTATAGCTGAGTCGAGTCATGGTGGATGTCTGTTCCCCACATTGCCGACATTTGTATTTTCTTTTGTTTTTGCTCAATTACCTCTTTTCAGGAATTGCTTCCAGATGTAAATGCCTATTTACAGGCCAATTCATTCAATAAAAATTTGCATTTCAGTCAAAGAGCTTTTGTCTTTTGTTTTATCTGTTTTGTTTGTGAAAATGTCCGATATTTTTGATAAAAAACATTACATGCTAAAATGTTGAGCTCTGTGAAACAAGTTGGAAAACATTAGTAATTGCTTAGACAACAGTCACTATGGTGATAATCAAAGTAACTATTTTGCATGTAGACCTTTCCGTTGGTTTTGCAGGATGACAGGTGTGCTTCCCCAGTAAAGCTCCCCCTAACTTTGAAGTCTGATTGTCCTCAGCAGTTTATTACTCTTCCCTATCAGAGTACAGAGGGTCATTTCCCCAGCTAAAGTTCGGTTTGATTACTCTTTTAGCAGGTAGCCAGGATTTGATGTTTTAGCATCCCCAGCAAGGGACTGACGGGATACCTTCTTTGGACAAAGATGTTATTTCCCCACAGAGTCTGAACACCCATTTTCCTCGGCTAGTCAGGAAGTATGTTTTCTCATCAGCGACGAAGCTTGATGGTATCCCCTATCAGAGTTGATGTCGTCAATCATCAAGCAGGCTAGCTAATAGTGGATGATATTCCCCAGCACGGTGAAGCTACAGATGTCTCCCAGTAGCGGGTTGAGTTCAGTAACATCGCCAAGCAGGTTTAGTATTATTGACTTGCTTCCTCAGCTTCGAGGATCATTTTCCTCGGCAGAGTATGAAGAGGTAATTCCCTAAGCGGAGTCGTTGAGGATCGTACCCCTCAGCAAGATATAAAAGGTTTGCACCCAGCCAGAGTGGTGGTTTGGCTCATCTCTCCTCAGCAGGTTATCCCCAAGCAGAGTTTGTTGGCGGTTGGTATCCCAGCAGTTTTTGAATCCAGGTTCTGAAGTATTTAGTGATTCCCAGCGGAGGAATCTCTACTCTCAGTATCTCTCCCCAACAGAGAGGGTTGTCTTTCAGAGATTCGTCTGTCTCCAGCAGAATTGGTGGATGTTATTCCCCAGCCGGGCGAAGTTTTCCTCAACAGGATTTCCTTGGTTTCAGTGGCAATTTAGTTTGCCGTCCCCAGCGGAGCTGCCTTGGTCTTCAGCATTTATTTTGCTGGGACGCCTCTTTTACATTGCATAAGCATCTTCTTTGCATGGCATCCTCCCAAATGCGTAGCATTTCCACTTCGTGTGGAGCATTACGGCAAAATTCAAACATATGCATTCGAAGCATAAGCCAGGTTTGGTGGCCATTACCGGTTTCTTTCCCTAGCAGAAAGTAACATGATTCAGGAGATGTTGTTTAACATTACACCGCAACCAGTGGATTCGTCCTTCTTGTTGATCTTTCTTGTACTCCCCCCGCAGAGTTGTCTGTTTAGATTTCTCTTATCCCCGGCGGAGTCATCTTTGTAGATCTGTCGATTCTATATATCGTTGTTTGAGAGTCTACCTTCGGCTTAGTCTTTCTTTGAAAGTCCACCTTCGGCTGGGTTTTTCTACCTTTTCGAGTTCGCCTTCGGCCGTCCTCGCACTCGCTGTTATCTTGATATCCCCAAGAAAGTCTACCTTCGGCATAGTCTTTCTTTGAAAGTCCACCTTCGGCTTGGTCTTTCTTTTTTGAGTCCACCTTCGGCTTGGTCTCGTATTATCCTTTATTTGAAAGTCTACCTTCGGCAGAGTCTTTCTTTGAAAGTCCACCTTTGGCTTGGTCTTTCTTTTTCGAGTCCACCTTCGGCTTGGCCTCGTATTATCCTTTATTTGAAAGTCTACCTTCGGCATAGTCTTTCTTTGAAAGTCCACCTTCGGCTTGGTCTTTCTTTTTCGAGTCCACCTTCGGCTTGGCCTCGTATTATCCTTTATTTGAAAGTCTACCTGCGGCATAGTCTTTCTTTGAAAGTCCACCTTCGGCTTGGTCTTTCTTTTTCGAGTCCACCTTCGGCTTGGCCTCGTATTATCCTTTATTTGAAAGTCTACCTGCGGCATAGTCTTTCTTTGAAAGTCCACCTTCGGCTTGGTCTTTCTTTTTCGAGTCCACCTTCGGCTTGGCCTCGTATTATCCTTTATTTGAAAGTCTACCTGCGGCATAGTCTTTCTTTTTCGAGTCCACCTTCGGCTTGGTCTCGTATTATCCTTTATTTGAAAGTCTACCTTCGGGATAGTCTTTCTTTGAAAGTCCACCTTCGGCTTGGTCTTTCTTTTTCGAGTCCACCTTCGGCTTGGCCTCGTATTATCCTTTATTTGAAAGTCTACCTGCGGCATAGTCTTTCTTTTTCAAGTCCACCTTCGGCTTGGCCTCGTATTATCCTTTATTTGAAAGTCTACCTGCGGCATAGCCTTTCTTTGAAAGTCCACCTTCGGCTTGGTCTTTCTTTTTTAGAGCCCACCTTCGGCATGGTCTCTTATCCTTTATATCCCCCAGCGTAGTCCACCCGTGGTTGGTCTACCCTTTTCGAGTTCGTCTGCGGCCGTCCTCGTAAACCTTTCTTTTTCATCATCCCCACAGGTTGTAAATTTCCAGGTTCTTTTGATATTCAATCTCCCTGTATCCCAATTGTCCGAAAGCCGTTGCTTCCATACCCTCTGATCCAAGAAGTTTGAATAGGGGTAGCTGTAGCACCTCAAAATTTGCCTTGTTGTTTTTACCTAACTGGCTTATGTTTCCTTGCATCTCTTGCATTATCATCTTTGCATATCATTGGCTCTTGGCATGGGATCAAGATATTTGGTTCAACTCAAGGGCAAAAGCTTCTTATAAGCTCCATAAGCTTCTCACATCCTTATATGGTGGCCCAAGGGCATTTCAATGAGGGATTCTCCAGTTGGTTAAATCAAGGGTTTGTATTCTTACACTGATGACCAAAACTAGGGTTTCTTGGTTAATGGTCCTAAGCTCAAGGAATTAACTCAAACTTGTTACCAAGGTACTTCATATGTCAAAACAAGTTTAAGGATGGATTTTGAGCCAAAAATTCATTGTGGAAGGCCTCAGATGGTTCAGTAGCTTACAGATGAAGTAATCAGTCAAACTGGTCAACTGAAAAGTCAAATTAAGGTTTTGAGAGTTCCTCATCATGGTAATCAAGTCAAGAGACCTTTATTTGGTCTATGGAAGGCTTTCATGATCACAATTTGCAAAAATCAAGCTTTGGTAAAAAGTTGCTAAATTTGGAAAGTGACTTATAATTTCAAGTTACTATTTTTGGCATATTTTTAACCAACTTCAACCAAACTTTTCATGATAAAAAATGCTTCAAACGAATTTTTGCCCAACACCAAAGTTGTACATCTCTTTCTCCTCTTTCCAAAGAGTGGTGGACCATGATCATACCATTTTTAGATCAAGAGTTATGGGCATTTGAAGTTAAAAAGCATTTGGTGTTCCACCATGCATACCACTTTGATACAACTTGCAAGATGCATTCTAACTCATCAATATGGCTTCTAATTATCCATTTCACCTCACCACACTCCAATGCACCTCATTTAACATCATTTTGAGCCAAGAATTGAGTGAACCCGTGGAGTATATGTTCATAATTCATCATTAAGCAATTTTGCAAGTTCATTTGGAAATCACAATTCAGTTAATCCTCAGCCCCAAGATCAATCCAAAGGTTCTCCTTGTATCAAAAGGAAAGCAGTCATGCACTTTTCATGAAGAATGCATGAGCAAAATACCTCATGTGCACACATTTGCAAATTTGCAAAACAGCCCAAAACTCATTGCTCTCAAGTCCCTGAAGTTTCAAACCCTAAACAGTAGCATCTACACACTATATAAGCTAACTCACACGAATTTCTGAGCAGCTACATTTCATTTTCACCACTTTTCAAAATTTTTGCTCTCAAGTTTCTCTCCTTCGATTCTTCCATTTCTTCAAGTTTCCTCCACTTTTTTTCGTTGATTCGTGATCAGTGAAGTATAAGGAAGAGAAATCCACCACTGTTTTGAGGTTTAAGCAAAGAATACATCAAGTTGAGTTCAGGTCTTCAACTTTCGGATTCAAGGATTCAGGCTAATTTGAAGGTCTAATTGCATTTATTTTGCAATTAGACGGTTGAAGGAGTTGATCTGCAGCTTACCTTGGAGTTTCTTGGTGAATTTCCAGTTCTGCAAATCTCAGGTGAGCTCCAAATTCATGGATCTGGAAATGATTTTTGTTGTGTGTTTAATGTTCATCTTGATGTGCTGAGCTCATATATGTGTTTGGATTTGATTTTGAACGTGAATCATGGCTAGAATTTAGATCTGAAATTTTCAGATCCAAACTTGTTTCGTTCGATTCTTGAAATATACGCATGCTAAATGATTTTGAGTGACATATTTGTGATCTACGTGAGTTGCTGGTCATTTTGATGTATGGTTTAGTGATTTTGGTTACCGTTTGAAGTTTGATGACCGGAGAGTGGCCGGAGAAGACGATCGGCGCTTCTCCGGCCGGTGAGGGTTTAATTAGGGTTTATGAATCTCCAGATTAATTCTCGTGCATTGGATCTTGATTATGTGATGTTAATTAAGTTGATTAGGGTTTAATGGATCTGATTAAGTCATGACCGTTTGATTTCATTTAATTAGTGAATTTGAATGTGGACCACTAGATTGATGACTTTGCTTTGTTTGACTGAGAATATGAGCCTGTGGATCTGGAGACTTTTCTTTGGTTGACTCAATATGAACCGTTCGTTCGTTTCTGAATGTTTGAAAGCGCTTGGGCCTTTTTTGCTGTTTGCACCCCCCGTTTCTGAGCCCATGATCATTTGAACGCGTTTGGATTCCTTTTTGCACCCCTGGCTTCATTTCATTTCCTTTTTATTTTCTATTTTCATACCATTTCATAATTGATTTTTAAAAATACTTGCATATGCTAAAAAATTCCAAAAAAAATCATCATTCCTCCTCATTAATAAAATTAATTTTTCACATTTTATTTTATTATTTTTGCATTAAAATTGCATTAAATGTTAATTTTCCAAATTAATTTTTCTCATTTGCATTTCATATTGCATACTTCATATTGCATCATTTATTTCTCTCATTTGAAAAGTGATTTGATCCTGTTTCTTTTTGGGTTGTGTTCTTAACATGTTGAAGTATGTTTGAGATTTTTGGGATGATTTTTAGGTCCTGTTTGGATGACTTTTGATGTGTTGCTTTGAGCATGAATGTATGAAACTCTAATGATGC
Organism: Lathyrus tuberosus; assembly: GCA_022829125.1. Classification (NCBI taxonomy): domain Eukaryota; kingdom Viridiplantae; phylum Streptophyta; class Magnoliopsida; order Fabales; family Fabaceae; genus Lathyrus; species Lathyrus tuberosus. The sequence goes on from JALAZF010000639.1 coordinate 2,335,850, forward strand.
TTTGACATAATTGTTGATGGATATTGGTTCTGATTCATTGCTTGTGGCTTTGATATGTTGATTATACATGTTTGAGATGCTTGAATACTAAATGACATAATTTTTGAGGCATGTTTGTTATTTCTTTGAAGCATGAGCTTTAACTTGTACAATTTGTGGATGTATGCTTCATGTTTGGTTTGTTTGATCATGAAGGCACTTGTGCCATAATTTGAGGTTTTGTTTGAGGATTGATAGCATGTTAATTGACTTTTGGTTGTGATATTTGATTCTCATTTTTGCATGTTTGATGTTTGCCTTGCACCTTAAGTCACTTGTTTCACAAGTATGAATCATGCTTCACTTCACTTTACTTCTTCTTCTTTGCTCCTTGATTGATTGTGAAAGTATTTGTGTGACTTGAATGATGTTTAAAGATCATGTTTAAGCACATGTTTAGGATTATGTCACTTCTGGACTTGGTTTACTTTGTGGAATTTTGACTTGATTGCTTCACATGATCACTTCCTTTCATCTCACTCCTTCTTTAATGACTTGGATGATACTTGAGTGACTTCTCCCTTTTCTTTTTGACTAATTGTGCATGACTAATATTAGAGGTCAGTAGGACCATTAGGTTCTGAACTTGATGTTTGATTTACCTTAGAACTTGTCTCTTTATTGTCTTATGCTTGTTTGAGTTTCATTTTGTCATATGTGAATACTTCTAACACTTTCAGGGACAAATGGTAAGTTGTTTGAGTGTGGATATGCTTCCACATTCTACCTTCTTCCTTTATCTTTTAATTTTCATACTTGTGTTTGAAGTGGGCTTAGGCCACTTGTATTTCACTTCTCATCTTCCCTTTCATGGAACAACTTAACTTGAGAAGTAAGTTGATTCCATTCTTCTTTCTCCTCCTTTCTCTTTTCTTCTTTTTTGCTCTTTCTCATCCCATGAATCTCAAGACTTGTTCAAGTCTTGGATTCCTTTCTCTTTAGAGATACCTAGTCCAACTTAATTTTTGATTAAGCTTGGAGTAGGATTAGCATTAAGTTAGGTAGTCTTTTCTCCTAAACCTCACTAACCATAGGACATCCATGCATGATAACGTTAGGACTCTTAGCTTCCCTTTAGAGTTTCCCTTGCGTCGTTTCTCTTCTCATCTCAAAAAGAAAAGTAAAAATACTTAATAAAGGTTAACGTGTATTGCGCTCGAGCCTTAAGTGTAGGAAATGAAGAACGAGGGGTCCCCCCTCCTCTTCTAGAGTGTTTAGCATACGTTCCATTTGGGGGCGACCATGCGATTCACTCGTTCCCGCACGATAGACTTTGGTGCAATGCAAGTTACGAGCTAACTAAAAAACACTTCTGCCTAAAAAACTCAAAACAAACAACAACGTCTTTCCTTCGGGAATTCTTTTCTCATCTCACTCACTCTCAGCGTACGAACGCGCTCCTGCTCGTTCTCTTGCAAGACGGTAACGCCTAAGTCTCGATTCAGCGAGCTGCAACACCTGAGCTAGAATGTAAGTCGTTCCCTAAAAGACACAATCCACCCCTAGTGAGGGGAACTACGTCGCTCTGATTCTCATGCTCCCGATGAGATACGTAGGCAGTGGGGTAGGGCCCATGCGAGCACTTCTTTTATTTTCCCTACATTTGTTTTTCGTTTCTTTTCGTTCTCGCTCTTTCCGCCGGTCCAGTAGCAGTGGAGTACCAGTCGACGACACCCTTTGATGCAGACAACAAGCGTGGATCCCATCGAGTACGATGGACGTGTTGGGTGCTAACACCTTCCCTTCGCGTAATCGACTCCCGTACCCGTTCTCTTGGTCACGTGACCATGCTATTTCCCTTCTTTCAGGTTTATGCAGTGTTCCCTTTCCCTCTCTTGGGATAAATACACTTTGCTGGCGACTCTGTGTCTTTTGCGCCACTCTCGCGTTTGTACCGATAGATGCGAATCTTTCGGGAGCGACAAAGTGTGATGTGCAACGCCTTGTTGTGATTACGTCCATCCGGAGTCAAATCCCTATTTGTAAATCCCAACCCGTGGCTCACATTCACATTAGAAATTACTCCCTCCAACTGATTCACCGTAATCTCTTGGGGAACGTATGCCATATTCGAAACTTTCAACAAGGCATCCCGGTGTGCATCTGAACTCATTAACAGGGACAATATTGAGATTTTAGAGGGTGTCTAATTAAGCTGATCAATGATCTTGTAATCGTTCTTTTTGATAATCCTCATAAATTACTCAACATCATTATCAAAATTGATTTTAGGGTCTTCTTCCTGAGCAGGAACCTTGTCATCAACAACCTGTTTTCCTTTTGCTCTTGCGGAGGCTTCAGCTTCCTTATCACTCCTTAAAGTATGGGGAGCAAACAGTCGACCACTCCTGGTGAAACGACTTGGTCCATTGACATTCTCAACACTGGTACCAACAACCTCTGCCTTCTGTTGACTTCCTTATTGATGAGTATTAGTTCCATATTGCCATGGAACTGCCCTATTGGACACATAAGCAGCAGATTCAGGAACCATAATCGTAACTGGTCTCGGCCTCACGGGCACGATGATAGCAACAGGCTCTTCAATGGGCACCTGTATTTCAACTGGATTATAATAAATGGTAATCGCAGAAACATCTTTCTCCTTCTCTATCTTATCAAACTGAAGTCTTCCTTCGTCCATAAGATCCTGCAGTCCAACTTTCAACTTACTGTAGCCATTAACCTGTCTTGGACAATCCTCATAATCAGAGCCACATCCAGGAAACACTTTTCCTTTTAACAAACGCTCTTTTACAATCAACAGCAGAGTCTTTACCAAATTCACACCGGTAATCAGATTCAGTTTCTCACCATCAGAAATAGCATTCATGTTTGCACCTCCATGATGAGGTATCAGATTATCACGAACATTTGGCGGCTTAGAGAAATTAATAGCTTTTGCGTCAATCAAGTCCTGAACCTTATGGTGAAAAGCCCAGCACTTCTCTATCGAGTGACCTTGCGCACCAGAATGAAATTCACATCTAGCGTTGGCATCATAACCTTGAGGCAATTTTCCAGTGTCTAGCGGCCTCATAGTCCGAAGTTCAACCAACTTCTCTTTGAGTAGTTGTGGTAACAAAGCATCATATGACATGGGCAAGGGATCAAACTTACGGTCCCTTGGTCTATTATTCTGGAATCGGGGTCTACCTTGCTGATCTGGAGCTTGCTGTCCTGTTGGAACCGGAATGGTTACAACATCCACCTGATGATAGGACTGAGTTCTACCTCTACCCCCTCCTCTATGCACAGCACTGGACTCCCCTTCTCTTTTCCTTGATCCGTTGGCAAAGGGTTTCTTTGAACTCGAAGCACCAGCCCCACTGACGTTTTGAATCTTTCCCAACTTCAGTAGACTCTCTATTCATTCCCCAGCAACAACAATGTCAGCAAACCTTGTGGAAGGACACGCAGCCAATCTATCCAAATACGACCCTTGGAGGGTGCTCATGAACATATCAGCCATCTCGCGATCACCCAAAGGTGGTTGAACTCGTGCAGCCAATTCTCTCCATCTTTGTGCGTACTGCTTAAAGCCCTCCTTAGGATCCTGAGTCATACTCTGCACCTGAGTACGATTAGGTGCCATATCCAAATTATATTGATACTGCTTCAGAAACGCAGCGCACAAATCTTTCCAGCTTTTTATATGAACCCTGTCCAGCTTAACGTACCATTCCAGGGAAGCGCCTGACAGGCTATCCTGGAAAAACTACATCCAGAGCTTCTGGTCATCAGTATAAGCGGCAACCTTGCGATTGTAAGCTTGCAAATGTGTCTTGGGACAGGTACTGCCATTGTACTTATCCAATGTAGGGAGCTTGAACTTGGGAGGGATCCTCACACCCTGCACGAGACCCATGTCCTCTACATCAATTCCCAGAGGATTTTGGCTCTCAATAGCCTTGAGTCTTTCATCTAACCCTTCGTACTTCCGTTCGTCATTATAGAAATCGTCATTGTTGAATGCAGTAAACTGGTCATCCTGACCGTCTTCATTATTATCAAATCCAAGATGTATCCCACCAGCAGGGATTGTGCCACCAGGAGGAGTGCGCACATTGCGATTTGGGATTTCAGTTTCCAGCCTCTGGATAGTGGTTCTCATAGCTTCTTGACCAACCCTCATTTTTTCTTGACCGGTCCTCAGCTCCTGCTGACCTTGAACAATCCCCTGCATAAGGTTCATGAATTGTTCCATCCTTCCCCTCAAATCAGCTAACTCAGTCTGAAATTGCTCCATGACTCTTGCTTGATTGCGTTGGGTAGAATATCGGTGAACTGGGGTATCAGCTATCGTGCCTGAAAACCAAGTATAGGTTAGCAGGCGCCTGCAAAAAGAAAACCTGCAATGCAAAAAATGATATGCAAATGCAAATGCAAATGCACAGTTATGTTTGTCATTTCAAGATACTTTTCATATCCTGATTCCAATCATAACCACGAATTCCTGACGACCAGAAGTCATGATTATTGAGTTTTGCTTTGGAGAGATATTCATATACGCCAATCACAAATATCTGATGACCAGACATAGTGATTTTGTAGTGTGCCAGTGTGCAGATATCTTATCACGTCACACATATCTGAAGACCAGAAATTGTGAACAAAAATAGCTCATTTCATATAAATTCCCAAAAGTTTCCAAGCACATTTGTCATAGTTTCAACAACAGAAAAGGAAACAAACAGTCAGATGGATCCATCAACAATCCTGATGGTAACCATTGCAAATTAAAAAAAATGACAAAAATCATTAATCTGATAGCTCTACGTCCTTCAGCTTCTGGATGGAATACTTAATCTCTTCGAACAGGATGCGGGTACGCTGATGATGTGGCTTCTCAATCAGCTCTTTGATTACGACGTCCCTTTTTTCCAGCGCATTAGATAATGAGCCCATGTGCATCAGCAAGGCTTCATCTTCATTGGCTCCTTTGCGCCTCTTAATCCCAGCTTGAATTTTAACCAGTTTTAGCTCTGCTGTGACATCTTCAAGCTCTTTGTTGGCAATCTTCAGCTTATCTTCAGCATTCCTTGCCTCTTCTCGACTTTTGCCAAGATCCTCTCAATACTTTCTTCTTTCTACATGTGCTTTCTTCAGCTCTTCATCTTTATCTTTTAACTGGGTCAATAATTCAGAGTTTTCAATTCTGACCTCATCCCAAGCTTGACGAAGTTTAGCTAATGAATCCTTGCTTCGGGCTAACGCCTGTTTTGTAGCCTTATGAGCCTGGCTAGTATCATCTGCTCCCAAAGTAAGTTTTCGGAAGTACCGAGCTCTATCATCAAAATCTTCTTCTTTATCTGCCAAGGTTTTCTCCGCTTTCAATGCTCTTTTCTCCAAATCTTTGTTATCAGCCAAAGCTTTCTGAAGACATCTGCTCATTCCAGAGTTCTCTATCTGCAACTCTCTGACCATTTTCTTCCTGTCATACCCCAAATTTTGACCGCTAAGATTTCCCATCATTGTGAGAATCATCATCCCAATATGGAGGAACCATTATACTTCATCAGTCTCCCCAAAGATGGGTGAGCATCCACTACTATCAAACTTAGGGTTTCTAGCCCTCTCAGAGCCTTAGGCAAAGGATCAATCAAGGAATGACATGATCTTCAACTTGTCTAACCTCTCAAACATCCACAATGGATCAAAAGGACTCCCACTTCAAGGATTAAGCACAAGGCTGCTCCCTTCTAGGTGGATTAAGTCTCAAGATCGACAGTGTCACCAAATTAGGGTTTTGGTCGACTAGGGCCTCCAGATGGAAATTTTTCATCTGGGCACAAGCCAAAGTTCCAAAACATAACCTAATATACTCCATGAAACCTCATGGACCCAAACATCAAGTCAATTTGACCTTAGGGGATGCATACATCAAAAATCAGGAATTAGGGTTTCTTGACCTAATTCACCCCTAAGTTGACTTTTGGGACAAATCATGAACCAAGACCTCAAGAGAGAGTTTGAAGGTCTCTAATGAACTATATTGATCCATTTGGAACAATGGATTGATCCAAGAAGCTTGAGCAACAAGTCTCAATTTCATCTGCACCACGATTAGGGTTTTAAGGGAAAAGTCAACTGTAACTTTGACTTTTGACCAGGACATGCTCCCAAACCCTAGGACATGCTTCAATATACCCTATGACACCCATGGAACATGTCCATCAAGTTTGATTTAGGTCAAGGACATGATTTCTTGAAGAATTGCACAGTTTGGAATTCATCTGATAAAAAGTCAACTGTGCACAAAAGTCAACTTTGACTTTTTGAGATTTTTCACCAAAATGGTTTTTTAACCCTAAAATGATGTTAATGTGTGATTTGAATCATCATTCATCAAGAAAAATCAAGAAAAGTTGGATAACTTGTAAAAGGGGTAACCATAAAAACTTAAAAAAATTTCTAAGTTAAAAATAAAGTGACAAAGGTACCAACTTTGGAGGGCCATAACTCCTAAACCACAAGGCCATTTTCTCTCATCCAAAGATGGATTTGTAGCCCTCATTACCCTCTACAAAAACTTCAACTAGACCTAACTCCAATTCATTAAGGATTTTGAGTTATGGAGTGATCAAAATCGTTGAAAAATGAAAATGTCACTTTTTCCAACACTTAGTGAAATTTTCACTAAGTTCAAATCTGTCTTCACTTTTTGCCAAATGTAGGGGGATTTTTCACTTGGATTCAAAAGAGATCAAAACCAAACATGTTCAAACAATTGTTATATGATGTAAGGGCTTTCCAAAATGACCAACAACATTGCCAAATTCCATTTGAGTCATGAGATATGACATTGGAAAGTTGCCTCGCTGAAATCTGTCAAGGCAAGGCAGAATTTGCAACTTTGGTCGATTTGCCAAAATCAGCCAAATCCAATTGCTCCTATCCACTTGGACACTTCAGAGGATTGAATCTAAAGGGGACAATCACTGAGCCAAGCCTCCAAAGTCCATGGAACAAGAAATAGCATGTTGACCTAGAATGGCCAAAATAGGGACAAGACTTCAAATTTGGATTGGAGCATTCAATGGAAGCATCAAGGTGGCATGGACTGAGCCATTCTCATCTGAAATCAGTCAAGACTTATCCAAGACCAAGGGAACCAAAGCTCTGTGCCCTAACCTCTAGTCAATGGTTAGAGGAGACTTGAAATTCCATTGGACAACATTGGCCAAACCTACTTAGCAGTTGCCATTCTCTGTGGATCCCAAAACAAACTTGCTCTACTATAAATAAAGCTCAATTATGATCAGTTTGAGTACACCAAGGCCATCTAACAGATCCTTTCCTCAAAATCTCTTTCTCTTGGCAAAAATGCCTTTCTTAGCAAGGTAGCTATCGGGTTTTGAGTTTGAGAGCTTTTCCAATCAAACCAATCACTCACACACCTCACATACATCATATATGAGCTGATCAAACACTTAGATCACTTCTGAAACACCAATTTCACAAAATCACCAGCTAGTTGCTCAAATTTTCAATCAAGTTGCAGCTGAGGTACCACAAATTGTTCCAGCCATTTTCAATCAGGTCCAAGCATTCAAACACACTCCATAGGGTGTAGGGAAGCTGTTCATATCATCACCACTCATCTGTAACACCTCCAAATCAAAAATCACATTGCACTTGCTGTCACGGCCTAGAGGTAAGCACATACTTGGTCATCTCTCAATCTATGCATATTTCCTCGCACAATAATTTGGCCATATGTTCATAATCATGCATAGAATGTTTCCCCTCAATAAATTGCATTGTTTGAATCGTGTATCAAAAATCCTAGCCTTCATGCAAAAATTAGGGTTCTTGAGGATTTTTCGTGATTTCTTGTTGTATGTTTAATTTAAATGAAATTAATTGACATAAACATGATCGTGAGGTTGAGACGAGCATAATGATATGTGGATTGCATGATATGATTACGTATTCAGAGAGATTGGATGGAAAACGCAAATCAGCCAAACCCAGAAAAACGCGCGTGCTCTTGCTTGTGTTCTTGGCGCCTTTTTCATAAATTCAAATATTTGAATCTTGTGATTTTGTTTAATTGATTCAAAAATTAATTTCTCTCTGAGTTTTAGTGATTTTGAGTTGATTCTTTTTTTAATAATTCACAAAAATGTTAAAATATTTTATTTTCCCAAAAAAATCCCAAAAATATTATTTATTTCATATAATTGATATTTTTGCAAAGAATTAATATTTTAATTGTTTTTGACATTTTAAATATTTTTTCTACATTGATTTTGCAACTTTTAATGCTTTCTAATTATTTTGTAGGTCAATACTTAATTTTTGAAGCATTAATCCAAGATCAGAATTTGTTTTTTCATATGTTAAACAATTTTGATCATTTTAATTGAATTTTTATTCAATTAAATACATTTTTGAAAACAAATTAGGGTTTTTGGATTAATTCAACCCTCATAAATCATTTTCAAAACACTTTGGGCCTCTAATAGAGTGTAAGACCCAATCTTTTTTTTGACCAAATCATTTTGGGCCTCAGTGTATTGTATAAGTCCCGATACCGTAAAAAACCAACGGCGCGATCGTCGCCTTTTCAAAATAACCTTGGGCCTCTCCTTGAGCTATAAGACCCATTCAAAACACTTTGGGCCTCTATTAGAGTGTAAGACCCAACCCCCTTTTAACCAAAATATTTTGGGCCTCACTTATTGTATAAGTCCCTCTGCGTTAAAAGAAAACCTCGGTGCGATCGCCATGTTTAAACGAAAAATCATCTGGGCCTACCCTCGTGTTATAAGCCCCACTCTTTTTCTTTAAACTTTTTGGGCCTCTTGAGAGAGTGTAAGACCCATCCCTTTGTACAGAAAACTTTTTGGGCCTCAGTCACTTGTATAAGTCCCTCTGTACAAATTCAACAGTGCGCTCACTGATAAAACCCTGGGCCTCTCCTTGAGCTGTAAGCCCCAAACCTTTCTTTTTCAAAGCACTTTCTCCTTTGATTTTGAATATACTGTTGTTTTCAATCTTTCTTTGTTGAACAACTAACCAAACAGCATGGAAGCTCTACAACCGAGTAAGTGGTTATTGCTTTCATTTACCGCTTTCATATACATATAACTGTATTGTGGGGTTGTTTCACTGTAAGTCTTCTTTCATAAACTCATATCAACTGTGTAATAATAGTATAGATATTTCGAGTTTCCCCGGCAACTACGTCTAGAACTAGGTGACTCCGTTTCGTTTATTCGTAGAAATAGACAACTAGATCCCCAATAGGATCACCAGATACAGTCTTCTCTTCGGTTGTCCTCATTAGGAAATGTCAAGAGACTCTACTCCCCAAGATGAATGTATTCTCCGTGAATGGCATCTTTGAGTTTCTTCCAAATTCTCGAACTTTCCTGACTTGATCTATTCCTTGTGAATAGCTTGCCTTGAATTTCTCGGGGTTTGGGGACCCACGGGCCTCTTAAAAGCATCGGCCTCCTCTTGGGCATCATACAAGGACCCACAGGCTTCCTAAAAGCAACCCCGCCTCCTCTTGGGCTTCGTACAAGGACCCTACGGCTTCTTAGAAGTATTCACAGCCTCCTCTTAGGCTTCGTATAATGATCTCTTCCCCCGGGAATGATAGCCTTCTCTTGGGCTTCGTACAAGGACCCGTCAGCTTCTTAAAAGATTCCAGCCTCCTTTTGGGCTTCGTACAAATTGTCCCGACGACCTCCTAGAGGTATAGGAACAGAACTTAGTCAGCTTCATAGAGCAGTCTTTTCCAAGAGTCTACTACTGTTTCTCAAAGCACAGTACAAAAGATAACACTCTAGACTTGGACAGTCTAACTTCCTTGAGTCTCAAAGACATTTTCAAGCGACCCCTTCGTTAAATAGGAAGAAAACCCGCAGACTCGGACAGTCTCAATACCCTTCGGATTTCCCGCTTCCTTGAAGAACAGGAATAACCCGGATCCTTGAATTAAATCTATGAGTACAGTGTTGCTCATATAAGAACTGATTTTCTCTTCTAAAATCAGTATATTGGACCTATCACTCAACTGAAACAGCCACCATGGCCTCCTCTTGGACTTTGAACAATGATTCTCCCCAGCGGAGTCAAACAACGTTTAGCCTCTCTCTCGGGCTTTGTACGAGACACATATAGTCAATCACCCCTCCAGCCTCCATCTCGGGCTTTGTACGAGATACCAAAGGGTTCTTATCGAGCCAAGCAAACAATAGCCTCCATCTCGGGCTTTATACGAGATACAAAAAACTCTCTTGTTGAGTCAAACCCTTTTGCCTCTCTCTCGGGCTTTGTACGAGACACATATCAGCCTCCTCTTAGGCTTTATATAAGAAAACCACTGGTTAATCCAAATCAACCTTTTAGCATCAAAGTTGTGCCTCGTTCACAGTACACAAACATCAAAAACTCCTTCCCTTTCATCTAATCCCTGTAAGCGGCAAGCCTCTGGATCATCTACATCCATGCCACTGTCCCTCCTTTAGCATGAGAAATTCCTAAGGAAAGATAGCATTGCTCTACACTGAGTTGAAGTCTTCTCCTTCAAGTAAAAACCTCCTTTAAAGGAAATTATGGCATTGCTAGGATCCGTGTATCCTGGTTAAAGTAATTCTCCTTTATAAACAGTTGTGACAAACAACCCCCTCTTTAGAGATGGCAAATTCTCTCTAAAGTGGAGGTCATTCAGCTTCACATCTTGGGCTTTGAACAAGATACAAATCACCTTTCGCTTCACGTCTTGGGCTTTGAACAAGACACCAAAAACACCCATTTCCTCCCATAGAATAGGAGGAACTACGAACGCTCTGATTTCCCTGTTTCGGTAAACGGGAATACGTAGGCATAAGATTGAAAGAAAAATCTTAGCGAGCACAATCAACAAAAAACCAAAATCCTATACTCTCACATTCAAAAGCGTCAGTCCTAACATCCTAACACTTGTTCCCCGCCAGAAGATCCTAGAAAGAAAGAAGAACCGTATTGGTGAAAATACAAATAACCAGTACAAGGCCCCCCACATTGATAGCATTCGTAACCTAACAGACCGCTGTTTAAACTCAGTATCCAAGCAGGGTTAATTGGAGACATCTATTTCCCTTCCTTATTCAGCTCACAATAGGATAAAAAATGAATCGACCTGTAGTTTAAGCTCAAACCGCAGAGAGCGACCAGTGCTTAAGAACTGCGTCCAAAATCGCTCGCTACAGAAAAATGGCGCCCACCGTGGGGCTTTCTTTTGACAAACTTTTTTCTCCTTTTTGTGAATGCCACAGATTGGGGCTTCCGCCGGGGAACCCATTTTCTGTTAGGAACTTAGGATCCTTAGCTTCAAAGGTCTAGGATGTTTAGGACAAATATATACTGCTTTTCCTAATTGCTATACATGTTTATTTTTCTGCTAATGGGAATGCGGGTGATGCCGTATGCGGAAAGATTGACTATACACTTAAGATAAGTGATGGCGATGGGGTCGACCATCAACCTCAGTGGAGGCTGACCAACGCAACCCATTCTCTCACCCAGACAATGGGCCGGTTGTTAAGTCTGAGAAGCTGAGGAGCCAAACCCTTCGTAGTACGGAAACTATCGGAAATAGTTGTTACACGATACTACCCTCATTTGAGGCTGGTGATCTATTCTCGGTGAATGGCACATACTCTAAGATTGCACTACAACTCGCTGGCGATCCGCTTGTTGTTTTGCTTTCCTGGGAGGAGCTGATGATAATTAGTACAGGTACAAAAATCACCCTAGTATAAACCTTTAGGGATGGGTAGAGCCTTGACTTCATGACAACGACCCTTTGACCCCATGATTTTTCTATGTTTTTGTGTGCTGCATTCATGCATTCATCTAAAAAACATTAAAACATTCAAAAAATCTTCTCTTCTGATCTCTCTGTTTTTCAAATTAAACTAAGACTGTGATTGCAAATATCAGAGAAGAAGATGGCACTAATGGATTTCGGTAGAAGGAGAACCCATAGGTATACCTTCAAGGTTCCAAATCTAGAGGATTTGAGAAGGTTAGCAAGGATGATCACTAACCCTGAGGCTTTTAGAGCCAAGCACAGAGGTCTGCTACCACTGTTAAGAGTCCATGTGATTGAGGGAATCATGGATGCGCTCATTCAGTTTTACAATCCGGTTTATCACTGTTTCACATTCCCGGATTACCAACTCGCACCAACGCTGGAGGAGTATTCTCATCTAGCTGATTTACATATCACTGATCGAGCTCCATTTTCTGGACTGGAAGAAATTCCAAAGAATCAGACCATTGCAAGAGCAATTCATTTGGACGAGTCTGAGTTCAGGACTCACCTGACTACTAAGGGTGGCATCCAAGGTTTGCCAGCCCAGTTCTTGACGAAAAAAGCCCTGTATTTTGCCAGTATAGGAAACATGACTGGTTTTTGAAAGCATCTTTGTCTTGCTCACCTACGGGTTATTTTTGTTCCCCAACATCAATAACTTCGTCGACATTAACTCCATTAAGGTTTTTCTCGTTGGAAACCCTGTGCCGAATTTGGTCGCAGATGCGTATCATTCTGTACACTTGGGAAATTTGTACAGTGGAGGGGAGATCACATGTTGTGTACCTCTGCTTTATAAATGGTTTATCTCACACCTGCCCAAGTCTGCTGCTTTTTGGGATTGTAAGAGTGCCTTACGTTGGTCGCAGAAGATCATGTCTCTTACCAACTCTGATATAGATTGGTGCAATAGGATTTATGAGGGAATCAGAATCATTGACTGTTGTGGAAACTTCCCCAACGTACCCCTCATAGGAACTAAAGGAGGAATCAACTACCATCCGGTAGTGGTTCGCCGTCAATTTGGATACCCGATGAGACACATCCCACGGGGGGTTCATCTGGAAGGTCTTTTCTTCAAAGAAGGAGAAAACGATAGACCACTAAAGATGGAAATAGTGCACGCTTGGAAACATGTTCATAAAAAAGGACGAGAGTCTCTGGGAAAACCGGACTGTGTCTCGGTGGAGCCTTATCTCCATTGGGTACAAACTAGAGCTCTCAAGCTAAAGATGCCTTATCCTCGTTACGGAATTCTTCCGCCAAAGGAATCTGTCATGTACTTCATGACGGAAACTGAAAGGCTTCAGGTTACTCTTAACAAAGTTCAGAAGGAGATAAGGTCTTGGAAGAACAAGTACCGCACCCTCGACATAGAGTGCATCAAAATACAGCAATTACTGAAAGAGAAAGATGCTCTGACTGAGATTTTGGAGCAACATGCTATAGAGAATCAAGATGACCAAAGGAATTTGCTCGCTCCTTTCACTTGGCAAAGGAATGACAACCCGACAACGGCCCAAGAGCCCCGGTCAAAGAAAAGGAAAGTACCAGAGTCAGCACCCGATTTCTCTTCAGAGAGGACTCGGGACCCATTAGCTTAGGTTTCTGTTTCTGCACTTTGTAATCTACCGTATTTCCATTTCTGTAATCCTTTGAATTTCAATAAAAAGGGGTTTCCCCACTGTTTGATATTTGCAATCTAATTGTCGAAGTTTATTTTGATTAAACCAAAAAAACAATTAATATAATCATTGCATTCATCATTCTCACATCGCGTATTCTTCTTCCCTACGAATCTCACGTTTATGTCTCGATTCTAGAGTCAAACTGTCTCATTCGTATAATACTCGGGCCAATCGTCAGAAAAGGATGGATGATCTTGAGGAAGAAAATAGAGAGTTGAAAGAAGAGATCGACGCTCTCAGAGAGGATTGAGAAAGCTTCGTAATGACATGCAAGCCATGGCAGAAGCTCAGCTACAACGGACTGTGATCTCCGAGATCACCTCAACGCCCATCGTGGAGAAGTATGATCCAAGGTATCAAATGCCGAAAGATCGTCCTTGGGGTATGCCTGTTAACTATATCCCGGAAGGATATGTTCCGCTGATCACTAAAGATCAGGGAATCACAACAGAAGCCGCTGGGCCTGAAGGTTACAAACTTCGGGAAAGCGAAGAAGCCAGGGGCATACTGAAGACTCCTGAAGGTTACAAACTTCGGGAAACGCTAAGATTTACTGCCGTAGTCATGGTACCACCCCCCTTGGTGCACACTGTCCCGGAAGGACAGATTCCACCAACACCTTCTGGTAAGAATGAAACTATGTTCGATAGAATGGATGAATTCCAGGAACAGTTCCTGGAAATGCATAAGGAACTGCAAGCCATTCGCGGTCAGGATCTATTTGGAAAGGACGCCACAGATCTTTGTTTGGTCCCCAATGTGAAAGTCCCGCACAAGTTCCAAGTGCCCGACTTTGAAAAGTACAAGGGTAACTCTTGCCCTCAAAGCCATCTGGTGATGTACACTCGGCGGATGTCAGCTCAGACGGAGAATCAGGACCTGCTGATTCACTACTTTCAGGATAGTTTAACCGGTGCGGCACTCAAATGGTACATGGGTTTAAACCGTGCTATGATCAGCACTTTCAGAGATCTTGGTACTGCCTTCGTCCAACAATACAAATACAATTTGGACATGGCACCCGACAGAGACCAACTCAGATCGATGTCGCAAAAGGACAAGGAAACCTTTAAGGAGTATGCTCAAAGGTGGCGTGAAATTGCCGCTTAAATTTGTCCACCTCTTGAGGAAAAAGAGATGACAAAGATCTTCTTAAAGACCTTAAGCTCGTTTTACTATGACCGAATGGTTGCCAGTGCGCCCAGTGATTTCACCGAAATGGTGGGCATGGGTGTACATCTTGAGGAAGCCGTCCAAGAAGGACGTTTGGCAAAAGACACTGGATCATCGAGCGGTACTAAAAAATATGGTAGTGCTCTCCCTAAGAAAAAAGACCAAGATATTGGGAATATCTCTCTTGGAAAGAAAAGGCGACGATATCAACCAGTAGCAGCTATGACTCCTGCTATTAGCCTCGCGCCTATTCCTACGTATCAACCTCAGGTTGCGCAGAGCCAACTTGATCAGCAAAGGACGCAACAACCTCTTCAGCAGGCTCGTCCCCAATACAACAACAACCGCACAACACGGCCACCAGGATTTGATCCTATACCCGTGACGTACGCAGAACTGTTTCCATTACAGCTAGCCAAGGGGCACATTCAGACTGAGTCCCCTCTTACAGTACCGGAAAATCCACCTTTTTGGTTTAAGGTGGATCAGACGTGCCCTTATCATCAAGGAGGTCCAGGGCATAACATAGAAACTTGTCTTAATTTCAAGTCCGACGTGCAAAAGCTTGTTAGGAGCGGGCTCTTATCTTTCAAAGATACGAATCCTAATGTTCTTACGAACCCGCTGCCTCAACATGAGAAAGCTGCAGTCAATTTAATAGAGGAAGAGATTAACAATGTCTATCAAATTCACGATGTACTCTTGTTAAAGACCAATCTGGTCAAGATGCATTGTAGACAGAGTGGATATGGCCATGTGCCACCTCATAACTATCACCAGTGCGATATCTGCTCTAAAGATAACCAAGGATGTTCTGTAGTGCAAGCGGCTCTACAGGAACAAATGGATCTCGGATGGATCCAAGAACACCGAGTTCGTGGAGTTAACATGGTTTACACGAATTCCAATGTCATTCAGAACCACGACATCCGTGCAATGAGTGTCAACTTGGTGGCAATGCACTCAAGGCAAAGCCAGTATCATAATCTGCCGCGACACGATTACAATTCCTGTCTGACTTGCTCGGTAAACAAACAGGGATGCTCTTTCATACAAGAGGCCCTCCAGCGTCAGATGGATCTTGGATGGATCCAAGACTACCATGATAGGAATTCCTATCAGATCAACATGGTTCAGATCTTTGACATTCGCATGTTGAATACCAACCTGGTAGAGTTACATGCTGAGCAGGTCCGACTTGGATTCTTAATATCACATGACTATCATAGCTGTAAAGCGGGTTGCGAAAACAATCGAGGTTGTACCATTGTCCAAAAGGCACTTCAGCACTTGTTAAATCACTGGTGGATGCCAATCAACATGGATGAAGATACTCAGCAAATTAGTATCAATAACAGGAATCCTACCCGGCGTCAAAGTCAGGATGTCCGATCAATGGAAGGTAACCTAATGATGTTACATTGTATTCAAAGTGGGCGTGGTGTAGCGAGCGATTTTGGATGCGATTCTTAAGCGCTGGTCGCTCTCTGCGGTTGAGCTTAAAACTACAGGTCGATTCATTTTTTATCCTATTGTGAGCTGAATAAGGAAGGGAAATAGATGTCTCCAATTAACCCTGCTTGCATACTGAGTTTAAATAGCGGTCTGTTAGGTTACGGATGCTATCAATGTGGGGGGCCTTTGTACAGGTTATTTGTATTTTCGCCAATACTGTTCTCTTTCTTTTTGCCTGGGCAGAAGGTTTCTGGCGGGGAATAAGGATTAGGATGTTAGGACTGTTGTTTTTGAAGTACTGCTTTTAATTGATGGAGATGTGGGATTTGGGTTTTTTGTTGATTGCGCTCGCTAAGATCTTTTCTTTCGATCTTATGCCTACGTATTCCCGTTTACCGAAACAGGGAAATCAGAGCGTTCGTAGTTCCTCCTATTCTATGGGAGGAAAGGGGTGTTTTGGTGTCTTGTTCAAAGCCCAAGACATGAAGCGAAAGGTGATTTGTATCTTGTTCAAAGCCCAAGATGTGAAGCTAGAAGGTCTATTTGTGTCTTGTTCAAAGCCTAAGACGTGAAGCTGAAAGACCTCGACTTTAGAGAGAATTTGTCATCTCTAAAGGGGGGAGAAGGAGAATTACTTTAACTGGGATACGTGGATCCGAGCAATGCCATAATTTCCGAAGAAAGGGTTTTAACCTGAAGGAGAAGACTTTAACTCAGTGTAGAGCAATGCTATCTTTCCTTAGGAATTTCTCATGCTAAAAGAGGGACAGTGGCATGGATGTAGATGATCCAGAGGCTTGCCGCTTACAGCGATTAGATGAAAGGAAAGGAGTTGTTGATGTTTGTGTACTGTGAACAAGGCACAGCTTTGATGCTAAAAGGTCGATTGGATCAACCAGTGGTTTTCTTATACAAAGCCTAAGAGGAGGCTAATTTCTGCTAGGAAAATCATTATACAAAGCCTAAGAGGAGGCTATTTTGTGTCTCGTACAAAGCCCGAGAGAGAGGCTAAAAGTTTTTGACCCAGTGGGGCATATCGTTATACAAAGCCTAAGAGGAGGCTAGCAAAGAGTTGACTCAGTTGGAGAATCTTTTATACTCAGTAAGAGAGTGTTTTTGTATCTCGTACAAAGCCCGAGAGAGAGGCGAAAAGGTTGTTTTGACTCCACTGGGGAGAATTTTGGTATCTCGTACGAAGCCCGAGATGGAGGCTATTGTAACTGTTTCAGTTGAGTGATAGATCCAATATACTGATTTAAAAGAGAAAATCAGTTCTTATATGAGTAACACTGTACACAAGGATTTAATTTGAGGATCAGGGATATTTCCTTCTCTTTGAGGAAACGGGAAATCCAAAGGGTATTGAGACTATCCGAGTCTGCGGGTTTCCTTCCTATTTAACGAAGGGTGCTTGAGAATGTCTTTGAGACTCAAGGAAGTTAGACTGTCCATGTCTAGAGCTTTATCTTTTGTACTATGCTTCGAGAAACAGTAGTAGACTCTATGAAAGGACTGTTCTATGAGGATGACTAGGTTCTGTTCCTATACCTCTAGGAGGTCGTCGAGACAATTTGTACGAAGCCCAAGAGGAGGCTGGAAACTTTTAAGAAGCCGACGGGTCCTTGTACGAAGCCCAAGAGGAGTCTATCGTTCCCGGAGGAAGAGATCATTATACGAAGCCTAAGAGGAGGCTGTGAATACTTCTAAGAAGCCGTAGGGTCCTTGAATAATGCCCAAGAGGAGGCCGATGCTTTTAAGAAGCCCGTGGGTCTATCATCTCCTTTCCATTAGGAGAGATAACTCTTTTAAAGATAAAAACCACTGGTAAACGTGTGAAGTTTACTATCCAGCGACTTTTAACTTTTAAAGAGGGTTCCTTAGTTAAGGTCCAAGATTATGACCGTAGTGGGTACCCAAACCCCGAGACATTCAAGGCAAGCTATCCACAAGGAATAGATCAAGTCAGGAAAGTTCGAGAATTGGGAAGAAACTCAAAGATGCCATTCACAGAGAATACATTCATCTTGGGGAGTAGAGCTTCTTGACGATTCCTAAGGAGGACAGTCGAAGAGAAGACTGTATCTGGTGCTCCTATTGGGGATCTAGGCGTCTATTTCTACGAATAAATGAAACGGCGTCACCTAGTTCTAGACGTAATTGCCAGGGAGACTCGAAATATCTATACTATTATTACACAGTAGATATGAGTTTATGAAAGGAGACTTACAGTGAGCAGCCCCACAATACAGTTTATAATATGAAAGCAGTAAATGAAAGCGATAACCACTTACTCGGTTGTAGTGCTTCTATGCTGTTTGGTTAGTTATTCAACAAAGAAAGATTGAAAACAATAGTATATTCAAAATCAAAGGAGAAAGTGCTTTGAAAAAGAAAGATCTGGGGCTTACAGCTCAAGGAGAGGCCCAAGGTTTTATTAGTGAGCGCACTGTTTGAATTTGTACAGAGGGACTTATACAAGTGACTGGGGCCCAAAATGGTTTTCTGTACAAAGGGATGGGTCTTACACTTTCTCAAGAGGCCCAAAAAGGTTTAAAGAAAAGAGAGGGGCTTATAACACGAGGGTAGGCCCAAATGATTTTTCGTTTAAAAATGGCGATCGCGCCGAGGTTTTCTTTTAACGCAGAGGGACTTATACGATAAGTGAGGCCCAAAATCTTTTGGTTAAAAGGGGGATTGGGTCTTACACTCTAATAGAGGCCCAAAGTGTTTTAAAGAAAAAGAAATGGGTCTTACTACTCGAGGGTAGTCCCAGATGGTTTTTATTTTTTAAAGGGGCGACGATCGCGCCGTTTACTTGTACAGAGGGACTTATACAATGAGTGAGGCCCAAAAGGTTTTTGTACAAGGGGGGATGGGTCTTACACTCTCTCAAGAGGCCCAAAGAGTTTTGAAGAAAAATAAATGGGTCTTACTACTCGAGGGTAGGCCCAGATGATTTTTGAAAAGGCGACGATCACGCCGTTTGTTTTTTTTGACGGTATCGGGACTTATACAATAAGTGAGGCCCAAAATGATTTGGTAAAAAAAAAAGGATTGGGTCTTACACTCTAATAGAGGCCCAAAGTGTTTTGAAAATGATTTATGAGGGTTGAATTAATCCAAAACCCTAATTTGTTTTCAAAATGTATTTAATTGAATAAAAATTCAATTAAAATGATCAAAAATTGTTTAACACATGGAAAACAAATTTTGATCTTGGATTAATGCTTCAAAAATTAAGTATTGACCTACAAAATAATTAGAAAGCATTAAAAGTTGCAAAATCAATGTAGAAAAAATATTTAAAATGCCAAAAACAATTAAAATATTAATTCTTTACAAAAATATCAATTATATGAAATAAATAATATTTTTGGGATTTTTTTGATAAAATAAAATATTTTAACATTTTTGTGAATTATTAAAAAAAGAATCAACTCAAAATCATTAAAACTCAGAGAGAAATTAATTTTTGAATCAATTAAACAAAATCACAAAATTCAAATATTTGAATTTGAAAAAAAGGCGCCAAGAACAAGCTGAAGAACACGCGCGTGTTCTTGGTTTCTCAGATTTGCGTTTTCTATCCAATCTCCATGAATACGTAATCATATCATGCAATCCACATATCATTATGCTCGTCTCAACCTCACGATCATGTCTATGTACTTTAATTTCATTTAAATTAAACATACAACAAGAAATCACGAAGAAACCTCAAGAACCCTAATTTCTGCATGAAGGCTAGGATTTTTGATACACGATTCAAACAATGCAATTAATTGAGGGAAAACATTCCATGCATGATTATGAACATATGGCCAAATTATTGTGCGAGGAAATATGCATAGATTGAGAGATGACCAAGTATGTGCTTACCTCCAAGCCGTGACAGCAAGTTCAGAGTGATTTTTGATTTGGAGGTGTTACAGATGAGTGGTGATGATCTGAACAGCTTCCCTACACCCTATGGATTGTGTTTGGATGGTTGGACTTGATTGAAATTGGCTGGATCATTTTGTGGTACCTCAGCTGCACCTTGTTTGAAAATTTGAGCAACCAGCTGGTGATTTCATGAAATTGATGTTTCAGAAGTTATGTGAGTGTTTGATCAGCTCATATGTGATGTATGTGAGGTGTGTGAGTGATTGGTTTGTGCATAATTGCTCTCAAACTCAAAACCCGATAGCTACCTTGCTAAGAAAGGCATTTTTGCCAAGAGAAAGAGATTTTGAGGAAAGCATCTGTTAGATGGCTTTGGTGTACTTAAACTGACCACAATTGAGCTCTATTTATAGTAGAGCGAGTTTGTTTTGCAAGGAATAGTGCATGGCAGCTGGTAAGTAGGTTTGGCCAATGTTGGCAAATGAAAATCCAAGTCTCCTCTAGCCATTGACTAGAGGTTAGGGCACAGAGCTTTGGTCCCCTTGGTCTTGGATAAGTCTTGACTGATTTCAGATGAGAATGGCTCAGTCCATGCCACCTTGATGGTTCCATTGAATGCCTCATTCCAAATTTGAAGTCTTGTCCCTATTTTAGCAACTCTAGGTTCAACATGCTATTCCTTGTTCCTTGGACCTTGGAGGCTTGGCTCAGTGATTGTCCCCTTTAGATTCAATCCTCTGAGGTGTCCAAGTGGATTGGAGCAACTGAATTTGGATGATTTTGGCAAATCGAGCAAAATTGCAAATTCTGCCTTGCCTTGACAGATTTCAGCAAGGCAACTTGGCAATGTTGTATCTCATGGTGTAGGTTGAATTTGGAATGTTCTTGGCCATTTTGGAAAGCTCTTACATGATACAACAACTGTTTGGAACAAGTTTGGTTTTGATCTCTTTTGATTCCAAGTGAAAAATCCCCCTACATTTGGCAAAAAGTGAAGGCAAATTCTGACTTAGTGAAAATTTCACTAAGTGTTGGAAAAAGTGACATTTTCACTTTTCAGCCACTTTGATCACTCCATAACTCAAAATCCTTAATGAATTGGAATGACTTGTAGTTGAAGTTTTTGTAGGTGATAATGAGGGCTACAAATCCATCTTTGGATGAGAAAAAATGGCCTTGTGGTTTAGGAGTTATGGTCCTCCAAAGTTGGTACCTTTGCCACTTTATTTTTAACTTAGAAAAATTTCTAAGTTTTATGGTTACCCCTTTTACAAGTTATCTCACTTTTCTTGATTTTTCTTGATGAATGATGATTCAAATCATACATTAACATCATTTTAGGGTTAAAAATCCATTTTGGTGAAAAATCTCAAAAAGTCAAAGTTGACTTTTGTGCACAGTTGATTTTTTATCAGATGAATTCCAAACTGTGCAATTCTTCAGGAAATCATGTCCTTGACCTAAATCAAACTTGATGGACATGTTCCATGGGTGTCATAGGGTATATTCAATCATGTATTAGGGTTTGGGAGCATGTCTTGGTCAAAAGTCAAAGTTACAGTTGACTTTTCCCTTAAAACCCTAATTGTGGTGCAGATGAAAATGAGACTTGTTGCTTAAGCTTCTTGGATCAATCCATTGTTCCAAATGGATCAATATGGTGTATTAGAGACCCTTAAATCATCTCTTGAGGTCTTGGCTCATGGTTTGTCCCAAAAGTCAACTTAGGGGTGAATTAGGTCAAGAAACCCTAATTCCTGATTTTTGATGAATGCATCCCCTGAGGCAAAATTGACTTGATGCATGGGTTCATGAGGTTCCATGAAGCATATTAGGTTATGTTTTGGATCATTGCCTTGTGCCCAGATGAAAATTTCCATCTGGAGACCCTGGTCGACCAAAACCCTAATTTGGTGACATTGTCGATCTTGAGACTTGATTCACCTAGAAGGGAGCAGCCTTGTGCTTAATCCTTGAAGTGAGAGTCCTTTTTGATCCATTGTGGATGTTTGAGAGATTAGACAAGTTGAAGATCATGTCATTTCTTGATTGATCCTTTGTCTAAGCACTCAGAGAGGGCTTGAAACCCTAATTTTGATTGTAGTGGATGCTCACCCATCTTTGGGGAGGCTAATGAAGCATGATGGTTCATCCATATTGTGATGATGATTTTCACAATGATGGGAAATCTAAGTGGTCAAAATTTGGGGTATTACAGATGCCCCTATTTAATCTTCTTGGACCCGAAGGTGTGAATGACGAAGGTATTCGGGCATTCGGGGTGCAAGAGGATTAAATATCGGAATACCCGAAATTTTGATGGCTATGAATGGCAGCTTATGCACTCATCTTCTTTAGCTAAGCAATGATGCTTAGAAAAGGTAAACTTCCCCTCGATCCTGGTTTTCAGCCAAGGAACTGGTCTCAGTTGCGGAAACAAACTTCCCCTCGATCCTGGTTTCCTACCAAGGAACTGGTCTCAGTTTCTGTTGTAAACTTCCCCTCGATCCTGGTTTCCTACCAAGGAACTGGTCTTAGTTTATGATTTAAAATTCCCCTCGATCCTGGTTTCCTACCAAGGAACTGGTCTTAGTTTCTTTTGTCAATAAACTTTATTGACAAGGGACGCTATGCGTAGCGGCTTTCCTTCAAACTTCTCGCCGAATTTTCCTGGGGAGATGCCATTTGGGTGGAAAAAGTTTTGATGTCAGACTTGCTGGGGAACCCAGTCGTCTGAGTTGTAGAGGTGTACAAACTTCTCTGTTGGAGACGCCATTTGTTTCTACTGGGGAAAGCGAGTCTCTTGAGAGACTGTTTTCATTTGGGATCTTTCATCATACTTTTCTCGGGATCTTCCCGGAGAAACGCCATATGATGGGGTCCAATTTTGTGGGGCCGATGACCTGTTCATCAGCGGTCCTTTCGGAGTAAAACTGGCATGCTGCCGAATCTCTGATCACGAGGCTTTCTCTGTGGATTTTCCTTAATCCAGGAAAGCAAGGATATCATCTTCAATGGCGAAGAGTGATGTTTATTGAGAGTTTTCTCTGGCTTTTCAGAGGTTCAAGTTATCAAAGTGGCAAAGTGCCGACTCTGATCTAAAGATACACTGGTGGCGAGATTGTGCAGACGCAACACTTCCTGACGAGGAAAGAACTGACAAACTCGATTGAGAAAACTGTTTATCACTAGGGGACAAGACCGACTCAAGTGATAGTGATGCAATACGAAATGCGAACGCAAATAAAATGCATGAAGTATGTATGTATATGCTGACAAAACAGACGCGACATACAGACTAATGGATGAACACAATTGGATACTCGGCCATCGCGGGGCGAAGAAGTACCGTTGATTCAAAATAGCAATTCCACCTTGCTTAGGAGAGATAGTCCCGTTGGGAGCTATGTTGATCGGGCTTAAGAGATGAGAACTCGGCCGAGGATGTCAGACGAAACAAGGTCTCTGACACAGTTGATCCCTTCATTCAGGCATACTGGCTTAGAAGGAGTACTTTGATTCTGCACTTTGAAATTCGCTTATTTCTGGAGAAGCAATCGATGTTCTTCTGATGTTCAACAGTCAAAAGAAATTGCCATATTTATTTTAAAAGCAGAAAAAGTTTTAACAAGTAAATTCATTTTTGTTTTATTTCAAGAATCGCTGATTAAGTTTAAACAACGTCGTTCTGTAAAGCTAAAATAAGCAAGAATTACAAACAAAAGCACAAGGGCTCAAATTTTATTGATAAGATGGAGATCAGCCAAACGTGTGATTCCAAAGAGTATATACAAAGTTAGAAAACGGTAATTTATAGGGAAAAGGGCTACGTTGAAACATAACGACCACTATCCTTCTACCAACTTTGAATTCGGGGCATCCTGAGCTTCTGTCGAAGATGACCTTTGACTGGAGATTTCCTCCGATAGATGATGTAACTACTGCTGAGGGACTTGCCTCTGTTGAACATAGTTACTTGCCATTATCCCTAACTTTTGCCTGGATTGTACTATGAGATTTCCAATCTATCGGGATGATTCTTTTTTTTTCATGTCTCTAACTTTTGCCTGGACCGCCCTTTCGGGTTTTCAATCCACCGAGACGTTTTTTTTTTTTTAGTTTAGGCGAAGTATTTCTTGACTACATCAACATTCGTGGGGTAGGAAAATTCCTCTCCGTCCATGGCTGCAAGTCTCAAGGCACCACCTGAGAAAGCTTTCGTGACCACATAGGGGCCATCATAATTCGGGGTCCATTTGCCCCAAGAATCAGTGAGAAATGATTGTATCTTCTTGAGCACGAGGTCTCCTTTCCTGAAGACACGAGGTCGGACCTTTTTGTCGAACGCCCTCTTCATTCTCTGTTGATACAATTGACCGTGGCATAGTGCTGTGATTCGTTCTCTTCGATCAGGTTCAGTTCGTCGTGTCGATTTTGACACCATTCAGCCTCGGTGAGCTTAGCTTCCATCAATACCCGGATTGATGGGATCTCTACTTCTATGGGAAGCACTGCCTCCATGCCATATACTAGAGAGAAAGGGGTAGCCCCTGTTGAAGTGCGGACAGATGTGCGATAACCATGAAGAGCAAAGGGTAGCATCTCGTGCCAATCTTTATAGGTTACAACCATTTTTTGAACGATCTTCTTGATGTTCTTGTTAGCTGCTTCTACCGCTCCGTTCATCTTGGGTCGGTAGGGAGATGAGTTATGGTGTTCGATCTTGAACTCAGCGCATAACTCTTTCATCATCTTATTGTTCAAGTTAGATCCATTATCAGTAATGATCTCGCTTGGAACACCATAACGGCAAATGATATTGTTTTTGATAAATCGGACCACCACTTGTCGGGTTACATTGGCGAATGACGCTGCTTCGACCCACTTGGTGAAATAATCAATGGCTACCAGGATGAACCGATGTTCGTTTGAAGCCTTGGGCTCAATCAAGCCAATCATGTCGATTCCCCATATGGAAAAAGGCCACGGGGAAGAAAGAACTTTGAGATGTGATGGTGGTACATGAATTTTGTCGGAGTATATCTGACACTTGTGATACCTCCTCATGTACTTGTAGCAGTCGGATTCCATGGTCAACCAATAATACCCGGCCCTGAGAATTTTTCTCGCCATTGTGTGTCCGTTGGCATGAGTGCCAAAGGATCCTTCATGAATTTCTTTCATGAGCACGTCTGCTTCTGGTCTGTCGACGCATCGGAGCAAGACCATGTCAAAATTTCTCTTATAAAGAGTGTCACCGCCCAGGAAGAAGTTTCTAGCCAATCTTCTGAGGGTTTTCCTGTCTTTTCTGAGTGCCCCAGATGGGTACTCTTGTTTCTGAAGGAAGCATTTGATATCGTGATACCAAGGTCTGTCGTCTATGACCGCTTCATTCGCGAAGATGTAAGCGGGCCGTTCAAGGCACATTATGTCGATCTTAGGTATGTCATTCCGTCGACCTACACTAATCATGGAAGAGAGAGTGGCTAACGCATCAGCCATGTGATTCTCATCACGAGGGATGTGATGAAAGTCGACTCTGTTGAAGAAGGGTAATAACCTTCTTGCATAGTCTTTGTAAGGAATCAATCCCGATTGGTATGTGTTCCAATCTCCTTTTATCTGATTGATAACCAGGGCTGAATCGCCGTATACGTCCAAGTTTTTGATCCTTAAATCAATCGCTTCTTCGAGACCCATAATACATGCTTCGTATTCGGCCTCGTTGTTCGTACATTTGAACGTAATTCTGGCAGTGAAAGGAATGTGGGAACCCTGAGGGGTAACAATGATTGCCCCAATTCTGTTTCCATAATGATTAACTGCTCCGTCAAAGATAAGTCCCCACTGGGAACCTGGTTCTGGCCCTTCATTGGGTAGCGGTTCATCGCAATCTTTCATTTTTAGATACATGACATCTTCGTCTGGGAAGTCAACCCCGATTGATTCTTGATCGTCAATCGGTTGATGAGCCAAATGATCGGCTAAAATACTTCCTTTAACGGCTTTCTGAGCATGGTACTCTATGTCATATTCTGATAGTAACATCTGCCAACGGGCAATCCTTCCCGTGAGAGTAGGTTTTTCGAAAACGTACTTGATTGGATCCATTTCGGAGACCAACCAAGTAGTATGACGAATCATGTACTGGCGAAGACGTTTGGCTGCCCAAGCCAAAGCGCAACAAGTTTTCTCAAGCATTGTGTACCGAGTCTCGCAGTCGGTGAATTTCTTGCTTAGATAGTAAATGGCAGACTCTTTCCTTTTAGTTTCGTCTTGTTGGCCAAGTACACATCCCATTGAGTCCTCTAGGACTGTGAGGTAAATGATTAGTGGTCTTCCTTCCACTGGAGGTGATAGAATCGGAGGATTCAACAGGTATTCCTTGATACTGTCGAAGGCGGTTTGGCAATCTTCTGACCAAACGCAATCCTGGTTCTTTTTGAGTAATTTGAAAATCGGCGCATAAGTCGCGGTCATAAGGAATGTGAATCTAGAGATGTAGTTCAAACGTCCCAGGAATCCTCTGACTTGTTTTTCAGTTTTCAGAGAAGGCATTTCTTGAATGGCCTTGACCTTGTCAGGATCAACCTCAATCCCTTTCTGGCTGACGATGAACCCTAGTAGTTTCCCTGAACGGACACCGAAGGTGCACTTGTTGGGATTCAAGCGGAGCTTGAATATTCTTAGACGTTCGAACAATTTTGACAGATGTTCAACGTGCTCATCCTCTGTTCTTGATTTTGCAATCAAATCATCGACATATACCTCGATTTCTTTGTGTATCATGTCATGAAACAGAGTAGTCATGGCCCTTTGATAGGTTGCCCCGGCATTCTTCAAACCGAACGGCATTACCTTGTAACAAAAGGTACCCCATGGGGTAATGAACGAAGTTTTCTCCATGTCTTTCGGCGCCATTTTTATCTGGTTATAGCCCGAGAATCCATCCATGAAGGAGAATACTTTGAACTTTGCTGTGCTGTCAACCAGCATGTCAATGTGTGGTAAAGGAAAGTCGTCCTTTGGACTTGCCTTGTTTAGATCTCTGTAATCAACACACATTCTGACCCTTCCGTCCTTTTTGGGAACGGGTACGATGTTGGCTAACCATTGAGGATATTCAGATGTAGCGAGGAAACCCGCGTCGATCTGTTTCTGTACCTCCTCTTTGATTTTGATGGCCATGTCCGGGTGAGTGCGTCTCAACCTTTGCTTTACTGGCGAACATTCCGATCTCAATGGTAAGTGATGTTCCACGATGCTGGTATCCAACTCTGGCATATCCTGATAGGACCAAGCGAACACATCGGGGAATTCTTTGAGAAGCTTTATCAAACCCTCTCTGGCAGTTGGACTGAGCAATGCTCCGATCCTGATTTCTTTTCTCTCTTTTTCTGAACCCAAGTTTACCGTTTCCAACGGTTCTTTGTGAGGTTCAATGGACCTTTCCTCTTGTCTGAGTAGTCGGGAGATCTCTTCTGGAATTTCATTGTCATTTTCTTCTTCAGCCTCGAATACCAGGAACTCAAAGTTGGAAGAAGGCATCGGATCGTATGTTTCAACGGGGTATAAAACAAGCAATCTACATGACGTGATGATTCGTGTTTAGAAGAGATAGAGAAAATGCAAGTGTGTGCAGTGTTTTGATTTTACTGCTTGTTTTTATGATTGAATTATTTTTTAGGATTACCATTTTCTGAAAAAGCAAAAAGAGAAAACAGCAATTAATGCGGAAATTACAGAACGACGTTATTTTATTAATGAACAAGTCGACTCTTGAAACTACATCCCTATAAAACAAAACTCTGTCGCTTTGGGCAAAGCGAAGAGGGAAGTTTACAGAAAACGAGCCCTATCAAAATATCCGTTTCACCTGGGCAGGGTGAAAGGTTTAAAGATGGCAATTACTTTGACTGATGAACGACCTTCGGAACCTTGACGGCAACCCATTGGCGGCGAACTCCTCGGTGAATCACAAAGTCTGGCACCTTCCTTGATTTGTCTTCAGAAATGACGCTGATTTCTGGTGGAGCAGGATCATTGGAATCTGTCTCCCAAGCAGAATTGTCGTAGGAGGATTCCTCTGTTGCATTTTGCATAGCATTGGTGCTCTCAGCTGTATCTCCCCATCCAGTTGGCTGGATGTCTTCGAGCCTGATACGAGAGCTTTCGGGATCGGTGTACTTGACCATGAAGTCGTACTTTCTACTTGGTTGTCCCAGGGTGTCCCAAACTTCTTTGGAACTAGAGAAGTCATCCCTCTCGATGACGTTGACCTCAGGAAAAGCATAGTTGATGAATTCTAGTCCTGCAAACGTTGCGAATTCATCTTCATGTTGAGTAGTTTCCGAATGACCTGAGTGTTGATCCCATGACATGGTGGGGACACAGGTATTCTGTTCAATGATGCTCAGCTGAGTTTCATTACTCGGCTGATTTTCTTGCCCCAAGTTTCCTGGGTAAGGCTGCCACATTGGCAGACCATCCATCGGGCCATAGTAATTGTGATCAAAGTTTTCTTTCATCAGAGTGTCCTCCTCTGATGAATTTGGCGGAGCACGGCATCCTTCCGGATCACAATCTCCGTAGAATCATTTCGACATCTGATCTTGGTATAAATCTCGGACTTTCTGTAGGAAAGCAAAAAGGCATAGGCACCTCTTCCTGAGACATATAGCCATCCTTGTTAAGGTAGGACTTCCATTCTTCATCTGTGTCAGAGGGATCTTCCTCATTGATAGCATGAACTGTCTGAGACACTGGGTGAAGAAAGCCTCCACTGTGGAAGAAGTTTTGAAAGGGATGAAGACTTTCATCGTTGGCGGCTGTCTAGGTACAGGTTGCAGAAAAACCAACACCCTTCTTTGTTTTATTGTCAATAGGAATGACAAGTCGTCCCCATCCTGTCGTATCGGTACTCTCGACCGCTTTGATAGCATCTTTGTATGAAGAAATTGAAGTTCCTTCTTCGGATTGATCGTTCTTGCTCACCGATAGTGCTTGGAACTGAGTTCCAATAACCTCCTCGGGTTCTACACAAGCAGATGATGACAGGTTACTCACAAGCAAGGCTTGTTCCCCACAAACCGTGACAAGTTGATCGTTCTTGACAAACTTTAGCTTTTGGTGGAGGGTTGAAGTAACCGCTCCAGCCTGATGTATCCAAGGTCTTCCTAATAAATAACTGTATGTTGCCCGGATGTCCATGACCTGGAAAGTGATTTGGAAAGTGTGAGGACAAATAGTTATGGGAAGATCAACTTCGCCGATAACTGTTTTTCTGGATCCGTCGAATGCTTTGATGACGAACTCGCTGACTCTCATCGGAGGGCCCTTAAATGATAATTGCATCAAAGTGTACTTCGGCATAACATTCAGGGCTGACCCTGTGTCTACCAGTACGTTGGCTAAAGCATCGCCCTGGCAGTTAACTGTGATATTGAGCGCCATGTTATGACGACGACCCTCTTCGGGTAATTCCTCATCACCAAATCCCAAATTATTGCAGGAAGTGATGTTAGAGACAATGCTATCGAATTGTCTGATTGTTACATCCTGTTCCACAAAGGCTTGCTCCAAGACTTTCTGTAGAGCCTCTCTGTGTGCTTTTGAACTGAGTAACAGTGATAATACTGAGATCTTTGAAGGAGTCTGTAACAGTTGATCAACGATGTTATATTCACTCCTTTGGATGAGCTTTAGCATCTCATCTTTGTCTTTTGAAAAGTCGGGATTACCAGATTGACTGACTGGCGGATCAGGAATTTCTGCCTGAAGTTCCTTTTCTTTGTTGGATTCTCCAACCCCTCGGTTGAAGATTCGACCTCTCCGTGTTACACGACTGACGTCTGCAATATTCACGACGGAGGGTAATGGAATTTCCTTTCCATTCTCGATTATTGTTGCACCGTATTTGTAAGGGATCGCCTTTGCTGATTCATACGGTAGTGGTCCCGGTAGATAGATGACTATGGGAACCTTCTGATTTTTTTGACCGTCATAAGTAACCTTGATCCGTTCCCGGTTGGGAACTCTAGATTCGTCAAGTAGAGGGACGATGGCAAAAACATCCCTGATCTGGTGATGACCAGAGATCCTGACAACATCCTCAACTTGATCGGCAAGGTAGTTCGGTGACCAAATGATGGGTCCTGAACCTGGATATGGATGAATTTCTCCATGATCGATCTGACCCTGAAGAGCTGCTCTCACAAGGTAACACCCTTGGTTACTTTCCGAACAGACGCTACAACTGTCATAGTTGTGTGGTGGCACCTGGCCACGCCCACTTTGAATACAATGTAACCTCACTAGGTTACCTTCCATTGATCGGACATCCTGACTTTGACGACGAGTAGGATTCTTGTTATTGATACTAATCTGCTGAGTATCTTCGTCCATATAGATTGGCATCCACCAGTGATTTAACAAGTGCTGAAGTGCCTCCTGGACAAGGGTACAACCTCGATCGTTTTCGCAACCTGCTTTATAGTTTTGATAATCATGTGATATTAAGAATCCGAGTCAGACCTGCTCAGCATGTAACTCTACCAGATTGGTATTCATCACGCGAATGTCAAAGATCTGAACCATGTTGATTTGATAGGAGTTCCTATCATGGTAGTCTTGGATCCATCCAAGATCCATCTGACGCTGGAGGGCCTCTTGTATGAAAGAGCATCCCTGTTTGTTTACCGAGCAAATCAGACAGGAATTGTAATCGTGCCGCGGCAGATTATGATACTGGCTTTGCCTTGAGTGCATCGCCACCAAGTTGACATTCATCACACGGATGTCGTGGTTTTGAATGACGTTAGAATTCATAGAGACCATGTTAACTCCACGAACTCGGTGCTCCAGGATCCATCCAAGATCCATCTGTTCCTGTAGAGCTGATTGCACCACAGAACATCCTTGGTTATCTTTAGAGCAGATATCACACTGGTGATAATTATGAGGTGGCACATGGCCATATCCACTCTGTCTACAATGCATCTTGACCAGATTGGTCCCCAATAAGAGTACATCGTGAATTTGATAGACATTGTTAGTCTCTTTCTCAATCAGATTGACTGCAGCCTTCTCATGTTGAGGCAGCGAGTTCGTAAGAACATTAGGGTTCGTATCTTTGAAAGATAAGAGCCCGCTCCTAACAAGCTTTTGCACGTCGGATTTGAAATTGAGACAAGTCTCAATGTTATGCCCTGAACCTCCTTGATGATAAGGGCATGTTTGATCCACCTTAAACCAGAAAGGCGGATTTTCTGCAACTTAAAGGGGAGACTTAGTCTGGATGTGCCCCTTGGATAGCAGTAACGGAAATAGTTCTGCGTATGTTACAGGTATAGGATCAAATCCTGGTGGCCGTGTTGTACGGTTGTTTTTATATGGAGGACGAGCCTGCTGAAGAGGCTGTTGTGTCCTTTGTTGGTCAGGTTGGCTCTGCGCAATCTGAGGTTGATACATAGGAATAGGCGCGGGGCCGATAGCAGGAGTAACAGCTGCTACTGGCTGATAACGACGCCTTTGCTTTCCGAGAGAGAAATTCCCAATATCTTGCTCTTTTTTCTTAGGGAGAGCACTACCGTATTTTTTAGTACCGCTCGTTGATCCAGTGTCTTTTACCAAACGTCCTTCTCGGACGGCTTCCTCAAGACGTACACCCATGCCAACCATTTCGGTGAAATCACTGGGTGCACTGGCAATCATTCGGTCATAGTAAAATGAGCTTAAGGTCTTTAAGAAGATTTTTGTCATCTCTTTTTCCTCAAGAGGTGGACAAATTTGAGCGGCAATTTCACGCCACCTTTGAGCATACTCCTTAAAGGTTTCCTTTTCCTTTTGCGACATTGATCTGAGTTGATCTCTGTCGGGTGCCATGTCCAAATTATATTTGTATTGTTGGACGAAGGCAGTGCCAAGATCTCTGAATGTACTGATCGTAGTACGGTTTAAACCCATGTACCATTTGAGTGCGGCACCGGTTAAACTATCCTGGAAGTAGTGAATCAGCAGGTCCTAATTTTCCGTCTGAGCTGACATCCGCCGAGCGTACATCACTAGATGGCTTTGAGGGCAAGAGTTACCCTTGTATTTTTCAAAGTCGGGCACTTGGAACTTGTGCGGGACTTTCACATTTGGGACCAAGCAGAGGTCTGCGGCGTCCTTTCCAAATAGATCCTGACCGCGAATGGCTTGCAGTTCTTTTTGCATTTCCAAGAACTGCTCCTGGAATTCATCCATTCTGTCGAACATAGTTTCCTTCTTACCAGAAGGTGTCTGTGGAATCTATCCTTCCGGGACAGTGTGCACCACAGGGGGTGGTACCGTGACTACGGCAGTAAGTCTTGGCGCCTCCCGAAGTTTGTAACCTTCAGGAGTCTTCAGTATGCCCCTAGCATCTTCGCTTTCCCGAAGTTTGTAACCTTCAGGCCCAGCGGCTTCTGTTGCAATTCCCTGATCTTCAGTCATCGGCGGAACATATCCTTCCGGGATATAGTTAACAAGCATGCCCCAAGGACGATCTTTCGGCATCTGATACCTAGGATCATACTTTTCTATGATGGGCGTTGAGGTGATCTCTGAGATCACAGTTCTTTGTAGCTGAGCTTCTGCCATGGCTTGCATGTCGTTATGAAGCTTTCTCATATCCTCTCTTAGAGCGTCGATCTCTTCTTTCAACTCTCTGTTTTCTTCCTCAAGATCATCCATCTTTTTCTGACGATTGGCCCGAGTATTATACGAATGTGACAGTTTGACTCTAAAATCGAGACACAAACGTGAGATTCGTAGGGAAGAAGAATACGCGATGTGAGAATGATGAATGCAATGATTATATTAATTGTTTTTAGGTTTAATTAAAATAAACTTCGACAATTAGATTGCAAATATCAAATAGTGGGGAAACCCTTTTTTATTGAATTCCAAAGGATTACAGAAATGGAAATACAGTAGATTACAAAGTGCAGAAACAGAAACCTAAACTAATGGGTCCCGAGTCCTCTTCTTTGACTGGGGCGCTTGGGCCGTTGTCGGGTTGTCATTCCTTTGCCAGGTGAAAGGAGCGAGCAAATTCCTTTGGTCATCTTGATTCTCTACAGCATGCTGCTCCAAAATTTCAATCAGAGCATCTTTCCCTTTCAATAATTGCTGTATTTGGATACACTCTACGTCCAGGGTGCGGTACTTGTTCTTCCAAGATATTCTTTCCTTTTGAACTTTGTTGAGAGTAACCTGAAGCCTTTCAGTTTCCGTCATGAAGTACATGACAATTTCCCTCGGCGGAAGAATTCCGTAACGAGGATAAGGCATCTTTAGCTTGAGAGCTCTAGTTTGTACCCAATGGAGATAAGGCTCCACCGAGACACAGTCCAGTTTTCCCAGAGACTCTCGTCCTTTCTTATGAACATGTTTCCAACCATGCACTATTTCCATCTTTAGTGCTCTGTCATTTTCTCCTTCTTTGAAGAAAAGACCTTCCAGATGAACACCCAGTGGGATGTGTCTCATCGGGTATCCAAATTGACGAAGAACCAATATCGGATGATAGTTGATTCCTCCTTTAGTTCCTATGAGGGGTACGCTGGGGAAGTTTCCACAACGGTCAATGATTCTGATTCCCTCATAAATCCTATTACACCAATCAATATCAGAGTTGGTAAGAGACATGATCTTCTGCGACCAACGTAAGACACTCTTGCAATCCCAAAAAGCAGCAGACTTGGGCAAGTGCGAGATAAACCATTTATAGAGCAAAGGTACACAGCATGTGATCTCCCCTCCGCTGTACAAATTTCCTAAGTGTACAGAATGATACGCATCTGCGAGCAAAGTCGGCACAGGGTTTCTAATGAGAAAAACCTTAATAGCATTGATATCGACGAAGTTATTAATGTTGGGAAACAAAAATAATCCGTAGGTGAGCAAGACAAAGATGCTTTCAAAAGCAGTCATGTTCCCTATACTAGCGAAGTACAGAGCTTTTTTTGTCAAGAACTGGGCTGGCAAACCTTGGGTGCCACCCTTAGTGGTCATGTGAGTCCGGACCTCAGACTCGTCCAAATGAATTGCTATTGCAATAGTCTGGTTCTTTGGAATTTCTTCCAGTCCAGAAAATGGAGCTCGATCAGTGATATGTAAATCGGTCAGATGAGAATACTCCTCCAGCGTTGGTGATAGCTGGTAATCCGGGAATGTGAAACAATGATAAACCGGATCGTAGAATTGAATGAGCGCGTCCATGATCCCCTTAATCACATGGACTCTTAACAGTGGTAGTAAACCGCCGTGCTTGGCTCTGAAAGCCTCTGGGTTAACGATCATCCTCGCTAACTTTCTCAAATCCCCTAGTTTTGGAACCTTGAAGGTATACTGGTGAGTTCTCCTTCTACCGAAATCCATTAGCGTAATCCTTTTCTCTGATATTTGCAATCACAGTCTTAGTTTAATTTGAAAAACAGAGAGACTAGAAGAAATTTTTTTTGAATGTTTTAATGTTTTATTAAATGAATGCATGAATGCAGCACACAAAAACATAGAAAAAATATGGGGTCAAAGGGTCGTTGTCATGAAGTCAAGGCTCTACCCATCCCCAAAGGTTTATACTAGGGTGATTTTTGTACCTGTACTCATTATCATCAGCTCCTCCCAGGAAAGCAAAACAACAAGCGAATCGCCAGCAAGTTGTAGAGCAATCTTAGAGTAAGTGCCATTCACTGAGAATAGATCACCAGCCTCAAATGAGGGTAGTATCGCGTAACAACTATTTCCGATAGTTTCCGCACTACGAAAGGGTTTGGCTCCTCAGCTTCTCAGACTTAACAACCGGCCCATTGGCTATAAGAGTGAATGGGTTACGTTGGTCAGCCTCCACTGAGGTTGATGGTCGACCCCGTCGCCATCACTTATCTTAAGTGTATACTCATTCTCACCACATGCGGCATCACACGCATTCCCAGTAGCAGAAAAATAAACATGTATAGCAATTAGGAAAAGCAGTATATATATTTGTCCTAATCATCCTAGACTTATAAAGCTATGAATCTTAAGTTCCTGACAGAAATGGGTTCCCCAGCGGAAGCCCCAATCTGTGGTTCTCAGCCCAAGAGATGGACCAGCATAGGTCAATCTTTCTCCTCAGCCGAGTTGCCATTTTCCGTGGAAAATGAGGATGATGCCCTAAAGCAAAATGAGATCGGCCCCACGGTGGGCGCCACTTTTCTATAGCGAGCGATTTTGGATGCGGTTCTTAAGCGCTGGTCGCTCTCTGCGGTTGAGCTTAAAACTACAGGTCGATTCATTTTTTATCCTATTGTGAGCTAAATAAGGAAGGGAAATAGATGTCTCCAATTAACCCTGCTTGCATACTGAGTTTAAACAGCGATCTGTTAGGTTACGGATGTTATCAATGTGGGGGGCCTTTGTACTGGTTATTTGTATTTTCGCCAATACTGTTCTCTTTCTTTTTGCCTGGGCAGAAGGTTTCTGGCGGGGAATAAGGATTAGGATGTTAGGACTGATGTTTTTGAAATACTGCTTTTAATTGATGGAGATATGGGATTTGGGTTTTTTGTTGATTGCGCTCACTAAGAGCTTTTCTTTCGATCTTATGCCTACGTATTCCCGTTTACCGAAACAGGGAAATCAGAGCGTTCGTAGTTCCTCCTATTCTATGGGAGGAAAGGGGTGTTTTGGTGTCTTGTTCAAATCCCAAGACATGAAGCGAAAGGTGATTTGTATCTTGTTCAAAGCCCAAGATGTGAAGCTAGAAGGTCTATTTGTGTCTTGTTCAAAGCCCAAGACGTGAAGCTGAAAGACCTCGACTTTAGAGAGAATTTGTCATCTCTAAAGGGGGGAGAAGGAGAATTACTTTAACTGGGATACGTGGATCCGAGCAATGCCATAATTTCCGAAGAAAGGGTTTTAACCTGAAGGAGAAGACTTTAACTCAGTGTAGAGCAATGCTATCTTTCCTTAGGAATTTCTCATGCTAAAAGAGGGACAGTGGCATGGATGTAGATGATCCAGAGGCTTGCCGCTTACAGCGATTAGATGAAAGGAAAGGAGTTGTTGATGTTTGTGTACTGTGAACAAGGCACAGCTTTGATGCTAAAAGGTCGATTGGATCAACCAGTGGTTTTCTTATACAAAGCCTAAGAGGAGGCTATTTTGTGTCTCGTACAAAGCCCGAGAGAGAGGCTAAAAGTTTTTGACCCAGTGGGGCATATCGTTATACAAAGCCTAAGAGGAGGCTAGCAAAGAGTTGACTCAGTTGGAGAATCTTTTATACTCAGTAAGAGAGTGTTTTTGTATCTCGTACAAAGCCCGAGAGAGAGGCGAAAAGGTTGTTTTGACTCCACTGGGGAGAATTTTGGTATCTCGTACGAAGCCCGAGATGGAGGCTATTGTAACTGTTTCAGTTGAGTGATAGATCCAATATACTGATTTAAAAGAGAAAATCAGTTCTTATATGAGTAACACTGTACACAGGGATTTAATTTGAGGATCAGGGATATTTCCTTCTCTTTGAGGAAACGGGAAATCCAAAGGGTATTGAGACTATCCGAGTCTACGGGTTTCCTTCCTATTTAACGAAGGGTGCTTGAGAATGTCTTTGAGACTCAAGGAAGTTAGACTGTCCATGTCTAGAGCTTTATCTTTTGTACTATGCTTCGAGAAACAGTAGTAGACTCTATGAAAGGACAGTTCTATGAGGATGACTAGGTTCTGTTCCTATACCTCTAGGAGGTCGTCGGGACAATTTGTACGAAGCCCAAGAGGAGGTTGGAAACTTTTAAGAAGCCGACGGGTCCTTGTACGAAGCCCAAGAGGAGTCTGTCGTTCCCGGAGGAAGAGATCATTATACGAAGCCTAAGAGGAGGCTGTGAATACTTCTAAGAAGCCGTAGGGTCCTTGAATAATGCCCAAGAGGAGGCCGATGCTTTTAAGAAGCCCGTGGGTCTATCATCTCCTTTCCATTAGGAGAGATAACTCTTTTAAAGGTAAAAACCACTGGTAAACGTGCGAGGTTTACTATCCAGCGACTTTTAACTTTTAAAGAGGGTTCCTTAGTTAAGGTCCAAGATTATGACCGTAGTGGGTACCCAAACCCCGAGACATTCAAGGCAAGCTATCCACAAGGAATAGATCAAGTCAGGAAAGTTCGAGAATTGGGAAGAAACTCAAAGATGCCATTCACGGAGAATACATTCATCTTAGGGAGTAGAGCTTCTTGACGATTCCTAAGGAGGACAGTCGAAGAGAAGACTGTATCTGGTGCTCCTATTGGGGATCTAGGCGTCTATTTCTACGAATAAATGAAACGGCGTCACCTAGTTCTAGACGTAATTGTCGGGGAGACTCGAAATATCTATACTATTATTACACAGTAGATATGAGTTTATGAAAGGAGACTTACAGTGAGCAGCCCCACAATACAGTTTATAATATGAAAGCAGTAAATGAAAGCGATAACCACTTACTCGGTTGTAGTGCTTCCATGCTGTTTGGTTAGTTGTTCAACAAAGAAAGATTGAAAACAACAGTATATTCAAAATCAAAGGAGAAAGTGCTTTGAAAAAGAAAGATCTGGGGCTTACAGCTCAAGGAGAGGCCCAAGGTTTTATCAGTGGGCGCACTATTTGAATTTGTACAGAGGGACTTATACAAGTGACTGGGGCCCAAAATGGTTTTCTGTACAAAGGGATGGGTCTTACACTTTCTCAAGAGGCCCAAAAAGGTTTAAAGAAAAGAGAGGGACTTATAACACGAGGGTAGGCCCAAATGATTTTTCGTTTAAAAATGGCGATCGCGCCGAGGTTTTCTTTTAACGCAGAGGGACTTATACGATAAGTGAGGCCCAAAATGTTTTGGTTAAAAGGGGGATTGGGTCTTACACTCTAATAGAGGCCCAAAGTGTTTTAAAGAAAAAGAAATGGGTCTTACTACTCGAGGGTAGGCCCAGATGGTTTTTATTTTTTAAACGGGCGACGATCGCGCTGTTTACTTGTACAGAGGGACTTATACAATGAGTGAGGCCCAAAAATTTTTTGTACAAGGGGGGATGGGTCTTACACTCTCTCAAGAGGCCCAAAGAGTTTTGAAGAAAAATAAATGGGTCTTACTACTCGAGGGTAGGCCCAGATGATTTTTGAAAAGGCGACGATCGCGCCATTTGTTTTTTTTGACGGTATCGGGACTTATACAATAAGTGAGGCCCAAAATCATTTGGTAAAAAAAAAGGATTGGGTCTTACACTCTAATAGAGGCCCAAAGTGTTTTGAAAATGATTTATGAGGGTTGAATTAATCCAAAACCCTAATTTGTTTTCAAAATGTATTTAATTGAATAAAAATTCAATTAAAATGATCAAAAATTGTTTAACACATGGAAAACAAATTGTGATCTTGGATTAATGCTTCAAAAATTAAGTATTGACCTACAAAATAATTAGAAAGCATTAAAAGTTGCAAAATCAATGTAGAAAAAATATTTAAAATGCCAAAAACAATTAAAATATTAATTCTTTACAAAAATATCAATTATATGAAATAAATAATATTTTTGGGATTTTTTTGATAAAATAAAATATTTTAACATTTTTTTGAATTATTAAAAAAAGAATCAACTCAAAATCATTAAAACTCAGAGAGAAATTAATTTTTGAATCAATTAAACAAAATCACAAAATTCAAATATTTGAATTTGAAAAAAAGGCGCCAAGAACAAGCTGAAGAACACGCGCGTGTTCTTGGTTTCTCAGAT
Organism: Lathyrus tuberosus; assembly: GCA_022829125.1. Taxonomy (NCBI): domain Eukaryota; kingdom Viridiplantae; phylum Streptophyta; class Magnoliopsida; order Fabales; family Fabaceae; genus Lathyrus; species Lathyrus tuberosus. The sequence goes on from JALAZF010000639.1 coordinate 2,374,670, forward strand.
TTGCGTTTTCTATCCAATCTCCATGAATACGTAATCATATCATGCAATCCACATATCATTATGCTCGTCTCAACCTCACGATCATGTCTATGTACTTTAATTTCATTTAAATTAAACATACAACAAGAAATCACGAAGAAACCTCAAGAACCCTAATTTCTGCATGAAGGCTAGGATTTTTGATACACGATTCAAACAATGCAATTAATTGAGGGAAAACATTCCATGCATGATTATGAACATATGGCCAAATTATTGTGCGAGGAAATATGCATAGATTGAGAGATGACCAAGTATGTGCTTACCTCCAAGCCGTGACAGCAAGTTCAGAGTGATTTTTGATTTGGAGGTGTTACAGATGAGTGGTGATGATCTGAACAGCTTCCCTACACCCTATGGATTGTGTTTGGATGGTTGGACTTGATTGAAATTGGCTGGATCATTTTGTGGTACCTCAGCTGCACCTTGTTTGAAAATTTGAGCAACCAGCTGGTGATTTCATGAAATTGATGTTTCAGAAGTTATGTGAGTGTTTGATCAGCTCATATGTGATGTATGTGAGGTGTGTGAGTGATTGGTTTGTGCATAATTGCTCTCAAACTCAAAACCCGATAGCTACCTTGCTAAGAAAGGCATTTTTGCCAAGAGAAAGAGATTTTGAGGAAAGCATCTATTAGATGGCTTTGGTGTACTTAAACTGACCACAATTGAGCTCTATTTATAGTAGAGCGAGTTTGTTTTGCAAGGAAAAGTGCATGGCAGCTGGTAAGTAGGTTTGGCCAATGTTGGCAAATGAAAATCCAAGTCTCCTCTAGCCATTGACTAGAGGTTAGGGCACAGAGCTTTGGTCCCCTTGGTCTTGGATAAGTCTTGACTGATTTCAGATGAGAATGGCTCAGTCCATTCCACCTTGATGGTTCCATTGAATGCCTCATTCCAAATTTGAAGTCTTGTCCCTATTTTGGCAACTCTAGGTTCAACATGCTATTCCTTGTTCCTTGGACCTTGGAGGCTTGGCTCAGTGATTGTCCCCTTTAGATTCAATCCTCTGAGGTGTCCAAGTGGATTGGAGCAACTGAATTTGGATGATTTTGGCAAATCGAGCAAAATTGCAAATTCTGCCTTGCCTTGACAGATTTCAGCAAGGCAACTTGGCAATGTTGTATCTCATGGTGTAGGTTGAATTTGGAAATGTTCTTGGCCATTTTGGAAAGCTCTTACATGATACAACAACTGTTTGGAACAAGTTTGGTTTTGATCTCTTTTGATTCCAAGTGAAAAATCCCCCTACATTTGGCAAAAAGTGAAGGCAAATTCTGACTTAGTGAAAATTTCACTAAGTGTTGGAAAAAGTGACATTCTCACTTTTCAGCCACTTTGATCACTCCATAACTCAAAATCCTTAATGAATTGGAATGACTTGTAGTTGAAGTTTTTGTAGGTGATAATGAGGGCTACAAATCCATCTTTGGATGAGAAAAAATGGCCTTGTGGTTTAGGAGTTATGGTCCTCCAAAGTTGGTACCTTTGCCACTTTATTTTTAACTTAGAAAAATTTCTAAGTTTTATGGTTACCCCTTTTACAAGTTATCTCACTTTTCTTGATTTTTCTTGATGAATGATGATTCAAATCATACATTAACATCATTTTAGGGTTAAAAATCCATTTTGGTGAAAAATCTCAAAAAGTCAAAGTTGACTTTTGTGCACAGTTGACTTTTTATCAGATGAATTCCAAACTGTGCAATTCTTCAGGAAATCATGTCTTTGACCTAAATCAAACTTGATGGACATGTTCCATGGGTGTCATAGGGTATATTCAATCATGTATTAGGGTTTGGGAGCATGTCTTGGTCAAAAGTCAAAGTTACAGTTGACTTTTCCCTTAAAACCCTAATTGTGGTGCAGATGAAAATGAGACTTGTTGCTTAAGCTTCTTGGATCAATCCATTGTTCCAAATGGATCAATATGGTGTATTAGAGACCCTCAAATCATCTCTTGAGGTCTTGGCTCATGGTTTGTCCCAAAAGTCAACTTAGGGGTGAATTAGGTCAAGAAACCCTAATTCCTGATTTTTGATGAATGCATCCCCTGAGGCAAAATTGACTTGATGCATGGGTTCATGAGGTTCCATGAAGCATATTAGGTTATGTTTTGGATCATTGCCTTGTGCCCAGATGAAAATTTCCATCTGGAGACCCTGGTCGACCAAAACCCTAATTTGGTGACATTGTCGATCTTGAGACTTGATCCACCTAGAAGGGAGCAGCCTTGTGCTTAATCCTTGAAGTGGGAGTCCTTTTTGATCCATTGTGGATGTTTGAGAGATTAGACAAGTTGAAGATCATGTCATTTCTTGATTGATCCTTTGTCTAAGCACTCAGAGAGGGCTTGAAACCCTAATTTTGATTGTAGTGGATGCTCACCCATCTTTGGGGAGGCTAATGAAGCATGATGGTTCATCCATATTGTGATGATGATTTTCACAATGATGGGAAATCTAAGTGGTCAAAATTTGGGGTATTACAGATGCCCCTATTTAATCTTCTTGGACCCGAAGGTGTGAATGACGAAGGTATTCGGGCATTCGGGGTGCAAGAGGATTAAATATCGGAATACCCAAAATTTTGATGGCTATGAATGGCAGCTTATGCACTCATCTTCTTTAGCTAAGCAATGATGCTTAGAAAAGGTAAACTTCCCCTCGATCCTGGTTTTCAGCCAAGGAACTGGTCTCAGTTGCGGAAACAAACTTCCCCTCGATCCTGGTTTCCTACCAAGGAACTGGTCTCAGTTTCTGTTGTAAACTTCCCCTCAATCCTGGTTTCCTACCAAGGAACTGGTCTTAGTTTATGATTTAAACTTCCCCTCGATCCTGGTTTCCTACCAAGGAACTGGTCTTAGTTTCTTTTGTCAATAAACTTTATTGACAAGGGACGCTATGCGTAGCGGCTTTCCTTCAAACTTCTCGCCGAATTTTCCTGGGGAGATGCCATTTGGGTGGAAAAAGTTTTGATGTCAGACTTGCTGGGGAACCCAGTCGTCTGAGTTGTAGAGGTGTACAAACTTCTCTGTTGGAGACGCCATTTGTTTCTACTGGGGAAAGCGAGTCTCTTGAGAGACTGTTTTCATTTGGGATCTTTCATCATACTTTTCTCGGGATCTTCCCGGAGAAACGCCATATGATGGGGTCCAATTTTGTGGGGCCGATGACCTGTTCATCAGCAGTCCTTTCGGAGCAAAACTGGCATGCTGCCGAATCTCTGATCACGAGGCTTTCTCTGTGGATTTTCCTTAATCCAGGAAAGCAAGGATATCATCTTCAATGGCGAAGAGTGATGTTTATTGAGAGTTTTCTCTGGCTTTTCAGAGGTTCAAGTTATCAAAGTGGCCAAGTGCCGACTCTGATCTAAAGATACACTGGTGGCGAGATTGTGCAGACGCAACACTTCCTGACGAGGAAAGAACTGACAAACTCGATTGAGAAAACTGTTTATCACTAGGGGACAAGACCGACTCAAGTGATAGTGATGCAATACGAAATGCGAACGCAAATAAAATGCATGAAGTATGTATGTATATGCTGACAAAACAGACGCGACATACAGACTAATGGATGAACACAATTGGATACTCGGCCATCGCGGGGCGAAGAAGTACCGTTGATTCAAAATAGCAATTCCACCTTGCTTAGGAGAGATAGTCCCGTTGGGAGCTATGTTGATCGGGCTTAAGAGATGAGAACTCGGCCGAGGATGTCAGACGAAACAAGGTCTCTGACACAGTTGATCCCTTCATTCAGGCATACTGGCTTAGAAGGAGTACTTTGATTCTGCACTTTGAAATTCGCTTATTTCTGGAGAAGCAATCGATGTTCTTCTGATGTTCAACAGTCAAAAGAAATTGCCATATTTATTTTAAAAGCAGAAAAAGTTTTAACAAGTAAATTCATTTTTGTTTTATTTCAAGAATCGCTGATTAAGTTTAAACAACGTCGTTCTGTAAAGCTAAAATAAGCAAGAATTACAAACAAAAGCACAAGGGCTCAAATTTTATTGATAAGATGGAGATCAGCCAAACGTGTGATTCCAAAGAGTATATACAAAGTTAGAAAACGGTAATTTATAGGGAAAAGGGCTACGTTGAAACATAACGACCACTATCCTTCTACCAACTTTGAATTCGGGGCATCCTGAGCTTCTGTCGAAGATGACCTTTGACTGGAGATTTCCTCCGATAGATGATGTAACTACTGCTGAGGGACTTGCCTCTGTTGAACATAGTTACTTGCCATTATCCCTAACTTTTGCCTGGATTGTACTATGAGATTTCCAATCCATCGGGATGATTCTTTTTTTTTCATGTCTCTAACTTTTGCCTGGACCGCCCTTTCGGGTTTTCAATCCACCGAGACGTTTTTTTTTTTTTTAGTTTAGGCGAAGTATTTCTTGACTACATCAACATTCGTGGGGTAGGCAAATTCCTCTCCGTCCATGGCTGCAAGTCTCAAGGCACCACCTGAGAAAGCTTTCGTGACCACATAGGGGCCATCATAATTCGGGGTCCATTTGCCCCGAGAATCAGTGAGAAATGATTGTATCTTCTTGAGCACGAGGTCTCCTTTCCTGAAGACACGAGGTCGGACCTTTTTGTCGAACGCCCTCTTCATTCTCTGTTGATACAACTGACCGTGGCATAGTGCTGTGATTCGTTCTCTTCGATCAGGTTCAGTTCGTCGTGTCGATTTTGACACCATTCAGCCTCGGTGAGCTTAGCTTCCATCAATACCCGGATTGATGGGATCTCTACTTCTATGGGAAGCACTGCCTCCATGCCATATACTAGAGAGAAAGGGGTAGCCCCTGTTGAAGTGCGGACAGATGTGCGATAACCATGAAGAGCAAAGGGTAGCATCTCGTGCCAATCTTTATAGGTTACAACCATTTTTTGAACGATCTTCTTGATGTTCTTGTTAGCCGCTTCTACCGCTCCGTTCATCTTGGGTCGGTAGGGAGATGAGTTATGGTGTTCGATCTTGAACTCAGCGCATAACTCTTTCATCATCTTATTGTTCAAGTTAGATCCATTATCAGTAATGATCTCGCTTGGAACACCATAACGGCAAATGATATTGTTTTTGATAAATCAGACCACCACTTGTCGGGTTACATTGGCGAATGACGCTGCTTCGACCCACTTGGTGAAATAATCAATGGCTACCAGGATGAACCGATGTCCGTTTGAAGCCTTGGGCTCAATCAAGCCAATCATGTCGATTCCCCATATGGAAAAAGGCCACGGGGAAGAAAGAACTTTGAGATGTGATGGCGGTACATGAATTTTGTCGGAGTATATCTGACACTTGTGACACCTCCTCATGTACTTGTAGCAGTCGGATTCCATGGTCAACCAATAATACCCGGCCCTGAGAACGCCATTGTGTGTCCGTTGGCATGAGTGCCAAAGGATCCTTCATGAATTTCTTTCATGAGCACGTCTGCTTCTGGTCTGTCGACGCATCGGAGCAAGACCATGTCAAAATTTCTCTTATAAAGAGTGTCACCGCCCAGGAAGAAGTTTCTAGCCAATCTTCTGAGGGTTTTCCTGTCTTTTCTGAGTGCCCCAGATGGGTACTCTTGTTTCTGAAGGAAGCATTTGATATCGTGATACCAAGGTCTGTCGTCTATGACCGCTTCATTCGCGAAGATGTAAGCGGGCCGTTCAAGGCGCATTATGTCGATCTTAGGTATGTCATTCAGTCGACCTACACTAATCATGGAAGAGAGAGTGGCTAACGCATCAGCCATGAGATTCTCATCACGAGGGATGTGATGAAAGTCGACTCTGTTGAAGAAGGGTAACAACCTTCTTGCATAGTCTTTGTAAGGAATCAATCCCAATTGGTATGTGTTCCAATCTCCTTTTATCTGATTGATAACCAGGGCTGAATCGCCGTATACGTCCAAGTTTTTGATCCTTAAATCAATCGCTTCTTCGAGACCCATAATACATGCTTCGTATTCGGCCTCGTTGTTCGTACATTTGAACGTAATTCTGGCAGTAAAAGGAATGTGGGAACCCTGAGGGGTAACAATGATTGCCCCAATTCCGTTTCCATAATGATTAACTGCTCCGTCAAAGATAAGTCCCCACTGGGAACCTGGTTCTAGCCCTTCATTGGGTAGCGGTTCATCGCAATCTTTCATTTTTAGATACATGACATCTTCGTCTGGGAAGTCAAACCCGATTGATTCTTGATCGTCAATCGGTTGATGAGCCAATTGATCGGCTAAAATACTTCCTTTAACGGCTTTCTGAGCATGGTACTCTATGTCATATTCTGATAGTAACATCTGCCAACGGGCAATCCTTCCCGTGAGAGTAGGTTTTTCGAAAACGTACTTGATTGGATCCATTTCGGAGACCAACCAAGTAGTATGACGAATCATGTACTGGCGAAGACGTTTGGCTGCCCAAGCCAAAGCGCAACAAGTTTTCTCAAGCATTGTGTACCGAGTCTCGCAGTCGGTGAATTTCTTGCTTAGATAGTAAATGGCAGACTCTTTCCTTTTAGTTTCGTCTTGTTGGCCAAGTACACATCCCATTGAGTCCTCTAGGACTGTGAGGTAAATGATTAGTGGTCTTCCTTCCACTGGAGGTGATAGAATCGGAGGATTCAACAGGTATTCCTTGATACTGTCGAAGGCGGTTTGGCAATCTTCTGACCAAACGCAATCCTGGTTCTTTTTGAGTAATTTGAAAATCGGCGCATAAGTCGCGGTCATAAGGAATGTGAATCTAGAGATGTAGTTCAAACGTCCCAGGAATCCTCTGACTTGTTTTTCAGTTTTCAGAGAAGGCATTTCTTGAATGGCCTTGACCTTGTCAGGATCAACCTCAATCCCTTTCTGGCTGACGATGAACCCTAGTAGTTTCCCTGAACGGACACCGAAGGTGCACTTGTTGGGATTCAAGCGGAGCTTGAATATTCTTAAACGTTCGAACAATTTTGACAGATGTTCAACGTGCTCATCCTCTATTCTTGATTTTGCAATCAAATCATCGACATATACCTCGATTTCTTTGTGTATCATGTCATGAAACAGAGTAGTCATGGCCCTTTGATAGGTTGCCCCGGCATTCTTCAAACCGAACGATATTACCTTGTAACAAAAGGTACCCCATGGGGTAATGAACGAAGTTTTCTCCATGTCTTTCGGCGCCATTTTTATCTGGTTATAGCCCGAGAATCCATCCATGAAGGAGAATACTTTGAACTTTGTTGTGCTGTCAACCAGCATGTCAATGTGTGGTAAAGGAAAGTTGTCCTTTGGACTTGCCTTGTTCAGATCTCTGTAATCAACACACATTCTGACCCTTCCGTCCTTTTTGGGAACGGGTACGATGTTGGCTAACCATTGAGGATATTCAGATGTAGCGAGGAAACCCGCGTCGATCAGTTTCTGTACCTCCTCTTTGATTTTGATGGCCATGTCCGGGTGAGTGCGTCTCAACCTTTGCTTTACTGGCGGACATTCCGATCTCAATGGTAAGTGATGTTCCACGATGCTGGTATCCAACTCTGGCATATCCTGATAGGACCAAGCGAACACATCGGGGAATTCTTTGAGAAGCTTTATCAAACCCTCCCTGGCAGTTGGACTGAGCAATGCTCCGATCCTGATTTCTTTTCTCTCTTTTTCTGAACCCAAGTTTACCGTTTCAAACGGTTCTTTGTCAGGTTCAATGGACCTTTCCTCTTGTCTGAGTAGTCGGGAGATCTCTTCTGGAATTTCGTTGTCATTTTCTTCTTCAGCCTCGAATACCAGGAACTCAAAGTTGGAAGAAGGCATCGGATCGTATGTTTCAACGGGGTATAAAACAAGCAATCTGCATGACGTGATGATTCGTGTTTAGAAGAGATAGAGAAAATGCAAGTGTGTGCAGTGTTTTGATTTTACTGCTTGTTTTTATGATTGAATTGTTTTTTAGGATTACCATTTTCTGAAAAAGCAAAAAGAGAAAACAGCAATTAATGCGGAAATTACAGAACGACGTTATTTTATTAATGAACAAGTCGACTCTTGAAACTACAGTCCTATAAAACAAAACTCTGTCGCTTTGGGCAAAGCGAAGAGGGAAGTTTATAGAAAACGAGCCCTATCAAAATATCCGTTTCACCTGGGCAGGGTGAAAGGTTTAAAGATGGCAATTACTTTGACTGATGAACGACCTTCGGAACCTTGACGGCAACCCATTGGCGGCGAACTCCTCGGTGAATCACAAAGTCTGGCACCTTCCTTGATTTGTCTTCAGAAATGACGCTGATTTCTGGTGGAGCAGGATCATTGGAATCTGTCTCCCAAGCAGAATTGTCGTAGGAGGATTCCTCTGTTGCATTTTGCATAGCATTGGTGCTCTCAGCTGTATCTCCCCATCCAGTTGGCTGGATATCTTCGAGCCTGATACGAGAGCTTTCGGGAGCGGTGTACTTGACCATGAAGTCGTACTTTCCACTTGGTTATCCCAGGGTGTCCCAAACTTCTTTGGAACTGGAGAAGTCATCCCTCTCGATGACGTTGACCTCAGGAAAAGCATAGTTGATGAATTCTAGTCCTGCAAACGTTGCGAATTCATCTTCATGTTGAGTAGTTTCCGAATGACCTGAGTGTTGATCCCATGACATGGTGGGGACACAGGTATTCTGTTCAATGATGCTCAGCTGAGTTTCATTACTCGGCTGATTTTCTTGCCCCAAGTTTCCTGGGTAAGGCTGCCACATTGGCAGACCATCCATCGGGCCATAGTAATTGTGATCAAAGTTTTCTTTCATCAGAGTGTCCTCCTCTGATGAATTTGGCGGAGCACGGCATCCTTCCGGATCACAATCTCCGTAGAATCATTTCTACATCTGATCTTGGTATAAATCTCGGACTTTCTGTAGGAAAGCAAAAAGGAATAGGCACCTCTTCCTGAGACATATAGCCATCCTTGTTAAGGTAGGACTTCCATTCTTCATCTGTGTCAGAGGGATCTTCCTCATTGATAGCATGAACTGTCTGAGACACTGGGTGAAGAAAGCCTCCACTGTGGAAGAAGTTTTGAAAGGGATGAAGACTTTCATCGTTGGCGGCTGTCTAGGTACAGGTTGCAGAAAAACCAAGACCCTTCTTTGTTTTATTGTCAATAGGAATGACAAGCCGTCCCCATCCTGTCATATCGGTACTCTCGACCGCTTTGATAGCATCTTTGTATGAAGAAATTGAAGTTCCTTCTTCGGATTGATCATTCTTGCTCACCGATAGTGCTTGGAACTGAGTTCCAATAACCTCCTCGGGTTCTACACAAGCAGATGATGACAGGTTACTCACAAGCAAGGCTTGTTCCCCACAAACCGTGACAAGTTGATCGTTCTTGACAAACTTTAGCTTTTGGTGGAGGGTTGAAGTAACCGCTCCAGCCTGATGTATCCAAGGTCTTCCTAATAAATAACTGTATGTTGCCCGGATGTCCATGACCTGGAAAGTGATTTGGAAAGTGTGAGGACAAATAGTTATGGGAAGATCAACTTCGCCGATAACTGTTTTTCTGGATCCGTCGAATGCTTTGACGACGACCTCGCTGACTCTCATCGGAGGGCCCTTAAATGATAATTGCATCAAAGTGTACTTCGGCATAACATTCAGGGCTGACCCTGTGTCTACCAGTACGTTGGCTAAAGCATCGCCCTGGCAGTTAACTGTGATATTGAGCGCCATGTTATGACGACGACCCTCTTCGGGTAATTCCTCATCACCAAATCCCAAATTATTGCAGGAAGTGATGTTAGAGACAATGCTATCGAATTGTCTGATTGTTACATCCTGTTCCACAAAGTCTTGCTCCAAGACTTTCTGTAGAGCCTCTCTGTGTGCTTTTGAACTGAGTAACAGTGATAATACTGAGATCTTTGAAGGAGTCTGTAACAGTTGATCAACGATGTTATATTCACTCCTTTGGATGAGCTTTAGCATCTCATCTTTGTCTTTTGAAAAGTCGGGATTACCAGATTGACTGACTGGCGGATCAGGAATTTCTGCCTGAAGTTCCTTTTCTTTGTTGGATTCTCCAACCCCTCGGTTGAAGATTCGACCGCTCCGTGTTACACGACTGACGTCTGCAATATTCACGACGGAGGGTAATGGAATTTCCTTTCCATTCTCGATTATTGTTGCACCGCATTTGTAAGGGATCGCCTTAGCTGATTCATACGGTAGTGGTCCCGGTAGATAGATGACTATGGGAACCTTCTGATTTTTCTGACCATCATAAGTAACCTTGATCTGTTCCCAGTTGGGAACTCTAGATTCGTCAAGTAGAGGGACGATGGCAAAAACATCCCTGATCTGGTGATGACCAGAGATCGTGACAACATCCTCAACTTGATCGGCAAGGTAGTTCGGCGACCAAATGATGGGTCCTGAACCTGGATATGGATGAATTTCTCCATGATCGATCTGACCCTGAAGAGCTGCTCTCACAAGGTAACACCCTTAGTTACTTTCCGAACAGACGCTACAACTGTCATAGTTGTGTGGTGGCACCTGGCCACGCCCACTTTGAATACAATGTAACCTCACTAGGTTACCTTCCATTGATCGGACATCCTGACTTTGACGACGAGTAGGATTCTTGTTATTGATACTAATCTGCTGAGTATCTTCGTCCATATAGATTGGCATCCACCAGTGATTTAACAAGTGCTGAAGTGCCTCCTGGACAAGGGTACAACCTCGATTGTTTTCGCAACCTGCTTTATAGTTTTGATAATCATGTGATATTAAGAATCCGAGTCGGACCTGCTCAGCATGTAACTCTACCAGATTGGTATTCATCACGCGAATGTCAAAGATATGAACCATGTTGATTTGATAGGAGTTCCTATCATGGTAGTCTTGGATCCATCCAAGATCCATCTGACGCTGGAGGGCCTCTTGTATGAAAGAGCATCCCTGTTTGTTTACCGAGCAAATCAGACAGGAACTGTAATCGTGCCGTGGCAGATTATGATACTGGCTTTGCCTTGAGTGCATCGCCACCAAGTTGACATTCATCACACGGATGTCGTGGTTTTGAATGACGTTAGAATTCGTAGAGACCATGTTAACTCCACGAACTCGGTGCTCCTGGATCCATCCGAGATCCATCTGTTCCTGTAGAGCTGATTGCACCACAGAACATCCTTGGTTATCTTTAGAGCAGATATCACACTGGTGATAATTATGAGGTGGCACATGGCCATATCCACTCTGTCTACAATGCATCTTGACCAGATTGGTCCCCAATAAGAGTACATCGTGAATTTGATAGACATTGTTAGTCTCTTTCTCAATCAGATTGACTGCAACCTTCTCATGTTGAGGCAGCGGGTTCGTAAGAACATTAGGGTTCGTATCTTTGAAAGATAAGAGCCCGCTCCTAACAGGCTTTTGCACGTCGGATTTGAAATTGAGACAAGTCTCAATGTTATGCCCTGAACCTCCTTGATGATAAGGGCATGTTTGAATCACCTTAAACCAGAAAGGTGGATTTTCTGGAACTGAAAGGGGAGACTTAGTCTGGATGTGCCCCTTGGCTAGCAGTAACGAAAATAAGTCTGCGTATGTTACAGGTATAGGATCAAATCCTGGTGGCCGTGTTGTACAGTTGTTTTTATATGGAGGATGAGCCTGCTGAAGAGGCTGTTGTGTCCTTTGTTGGTCAGGTTGGCTCTGCGCAATCTGAGGTTGATACATAGGAATAGGCGCGGGGCCGATAGCAGGAGTAACAGCTGCTACTGGCTGATAACGATGCCTTTGCTTTCCGAGAGAGATATTCCCAATATCTTGCTCTTTTTTCTTAGGGAGAGAACTACCGTATTTTTTAGTACCGCTCGTTGATCCAGTGTCTTTTGCCAAACGTCCTTCTCGGACGGCTTCCTCAAGACGTACACCCATGCCAACCATTTCAGTGAAATCACTGGGTGCACTGGCAATCATTCGGTCATAGTAAAATGAGCTTAAGGTCTTTAAGAAGATTTTTGTCATCTCTTTTTCCTCAAGAGGTGGACAAATTTGAGCGGCAATTTCACGCCACCTTTGAGCATACTCCTTAAAGGTTTCCTTTTCCTTTTGCGACATTGATCTGAGTTGATCTCTGTCGGGTGCCATGTCCAAATTATATTTGTATTGTTGGACGAAGGCAGTGCCAAGATCTCTGAATGTACTGATCGTAGTACGGTTTAAACCCATGTACCATTTGAGTGCGGCACCGGTTAAACTATCCTGGAAGTAGTGAATCAGCAGGTCCTGATTTTCCGTCTGAGCTGACATCCGCCGAGCGTACATCACCAGATGGCTTTGAGGGCAAGAGTTACCCTTGTATTTTTCAAAGTCGGGCACTTGGAACTTGTGCGGGACTTTCACATTTGGGACCAAGCAGAGGTCTGCGGCGTCCTTTCCAAATAGATCCTGACCGCGAATGGCTTGCAGTTCTTTTTGCATTTCCAAGAACTGCTCCTGGAATTCATCCATTCTGTCGAACATAGTTTCCTTCTTACCAGAAGGTGTCTGTGGAATCTATCCTTCCGGGACAGTGTGCACCACAGGGGGTGGTACCGTGACTACGGAAGTAAGTCTTGGCGCCTCCCGAAGTTTGTAACCTTCAGGAGTCTTCAGTATGCCCCTAGCATCTTCGCTTTCCCGAAGTTTGTAACCTTCAGGCCCAGCGGCTTCTGTTGCAATTCCCTGATCTTCAGTGATCGGCGGAACATATCCTTCCAGGATATAGTTAACAGGCATGCCCCAAGGACGATCTTTCGGCATCTGATACCTAGGATCATACTTTTCTATGATGGGCGTTGAGGTGATCTCTGAGATCACAGTTCTTTGTAGCTGAGCTTCTGCCATGGCTTGCATGTCGTTATGAAGCTTTCTCATATCCTCTCTTAGAGCGTCGATCTCTTCTTTCAACTCTCTGTTTTCTTCCTCAAGATCATCCATCTTTTTCTGACGATTGGCCCGAGTATTATACGAATGAGACAGTTTGACTCTAAAATCGAGACACAAACGTGAGATTCGTAGGGAAGAAGAATACGCGATGTGAGAATGATGAATGCAATGATTATATTAATTGTTTTTAGGTTTAATTAAAATAAACTTCGACAATTAGATTGCAAATATCAAACAGTGGGGAAACCCTTTTTTATTGAATTCCAAAGGATTACAGAAATGGAAATACAGTAGATTACAAAGTGCAGAAACAGAAACCTAAACTAATGGGTCCCGAGTCCTCTTCTTTGACCGGGGCGCTTGGGCCGTTGTCGGGTTGTCATTCCTTTGCCAGGTGAAAGGAGCGAGCAAATTCCTTTGGTCATCTTGATTCTCTACAGCATGCTGCTCCAAAATTTCAATCAGAGCATCTTTCTCTTTCAGTAATTGCTGTATTTGGATACACTCTACGTCGAGGGTGCGGTACTTGTTCTTCCAAGATCTTCTTTCCTTTTGAACTTTGTTGAGAGTAACCTGAAGCCTTTCAGTTTCCGTCATGAAGTACATGACAATTTCCCTCGGCGGAAGAATTCCGTAACAAGGATAAGGCATCTTTAGCTTGAGAGCTCTAGTTTGTACCCAATGGAGATAAGGCTCCACCGAGACACAGTCCGGTTTTCCCAGAGACTCTCGTCCTTTCTTATGAACATGTTTCCAAGCATGCACTATTTCCATCTTTAGTGCTCTGTCATTTTCTCCTTCTTTGAAGAAAAGACCTTCCAGATGAACACCCAGTGGGATGTGTCTCATCGGGTATCCAAATTGACGAAGAACCAATATCGGATGATAATTGATTCCTCCTTTAGTTCCTATGAGGGGTATGCTGGGGAAGTTTCCACAACGGTCAATGATTCTGATTCCCTCATAAATCCTATTACACCAATCAATATCAGAGTTGGTAAGAGACATGATCTTCTGCGACCAACGTAAGACACTCTTGCAATCCCAAAAAGCAGCAGACTTGGGCAAGTGCGAGATAAACCATTTATAGAGCAAAGGTACACAGCATGTGATCTCCCCTCCGCTGTACAAATTTCCTAAGTGTACAGAATGATACGCATCTGCGAGCAAAGTCGGCACAGGGTTTCTAATGAGAAAAACCTTAATAGCGTTGATATCGACGAAGTTATTAATGTTGGGAAACAAAAATAATCCGTAGGTGAGCAAGACAAAGATGCTTTCAAAAGCAGTCATGTTCCCTATACTAGCGAAGTACAGAGCTTTTTTTGTCAAGAACTGGGCTGGCAAACCTTGGGTGCCACCCTTAGTGGTCATGTGAGTCCGGACCTCAGACTCGTCCAAATGAATTGCTATTGCAATAGTCTGGTTCTTTGGAATTTCTTCCAGTCCAGAAAATGGAGCTCGATCAGTGATATGTAAATCAGTCAGATGAGAATACTCCTCCAGCGTTGGTGATAACTGGTAATCCGGGAATGTGAAACAATGATAAACCGGATCGTAGAATTGAATGAGCGCGTCCATGATCCCCTTAATCACATGGACTCTTAACAGTGGTAGTAAACCGCCGTGCTTGGCTCTGAAAGCCTCTGGGTTAACGATCATCCTCGCTAACTTTCTCAAATCCCCTAGTTTTGGAACCTTGAAGGTATACTGGTGAGTTCTCCTTCTACCGAAATCCATTAGCGTAATCCTTTTCTCTGATATTTGCAATCACAGTCTTAGTTTAATTTGAAAAACAGAGAGACTAGAAGAAATTTTTTTTGAATGTTTTAATGTTTTATTAAATGAATGCATGAATGCAGCACACAAAAACATAGAAAAAATATGGGGTCAAAGGGTCGTTGTCATGAAGTCAAGGCTCTACCCATCCCCAAAGGTTTATACTAGGGTGATTTTTGTACCTGTACTCATTATCATCAGCTCCTCCCAGGAAAGCAAAACAACAAGCGAATCGCCAGCGAGTTGTAGAGCAATCTTAGAGTAAGTGCCATTCACCGAGAATAGATCACCAGCCTCAAATGAGGGTAGTATCGCGTAACAACTATTTCCGATAGTTTCCGCACTATGAAAGGGTTTGGCTCCTCAGCTTCTCAGACTTAACAACCGGCCCATTGGCTATAAGAGTGAATGGGTTGCGTTGGTCAGCCTCCACTGAGGTTGATGGTCGACCCCGTCGCCATCACTTATCTTAAGTGTATACTCATTCTCACCACATGCGGCATCACACGTATTCCCAGTAGCAGAAAAATAAACATGTATAGCAATTAGGAAAAGTAGTATATATATTTGTCCTAATCATCCTAGACTTATAAAGCTATGAATCTTAAGTTCCTGACAGAAATGGGTTCCCCGGCGGAAGCCCCAATCTGTGGTTCTCAGCCCAAGAGATGGACCAGCATAGGTCAATCATTCTCCTCAACCGAGTTGCCATTTTCCGTGGAAAATGAGGATGATGCCCTAAAGCAAAATGAGATCGGCCCCACGGTGGGCGCCACTTTTCTATAGCGAGCAATTTTGGACGCGGTTCTTAAGCGCTGGTCGCTCTCTGCGGTTGAGCTTAAAACTACAGGTCGATTCATTTTTTATCCTATTGTGAGCTGAATAAGGAAGGGAAATAGATGTCTCCAATTAACCCTGCTTGCATACTGAGTTTAAACAGCGATCTGTTAGGTTACAGATGTTATCAATGTGGGGGGCCTTTGTACTGGTTATTTGTATTTTCGCCAATACTGTTCTCTTTCTTTTTGCCTGGGCAGAAGGTTTCTGGCGGGGAATAAGGATTAGGATGTTAGGACTGATATTTTTGAAATACTTCTTTTAATTGATGGAGATATGGGATTTGGGTTTTTTGTTGATTGCGCTCACTAAGAGCTTTTCTTTCGATCTTATGCCTACGTATTCCCATTTACCGAAACAGGGAAATCAGAGCGTTCGTAGTTCCTCCTATTCTATGGGAGGAAAGGGGTGTTTTGGTGTCTTGTTCAAAGCCCAAGACATGAAGCGAAAGGTGATTTGTATCTTGTTCAAAGCCCAAGATGTGAAGCTAGAAGGTCTATTTGTGTCTTGTTCAAAGCCCAAGACGTGAAGCTGAAAGACCTCGACTTTAGAGAGAATTTGTCATCTCTAAAGGGGGGAGAAGGAGAATTACTTTAACTGGGATACGTGGATCCGAGCAATGCCATAATTTCCGAAGAAAGGGTTTTAACCTGAAGGAGAAGACTTTAACTCAGTGTAGAGCAATGCTATCTTTCCTTAGGAATTTCTCATGCTAAAAGAGGGACAATGGCATGGATGTAGATGATCCAGAGGCTTGCCGCTTACAACGATTAGATGAAAGGAAAGGAGTTGTTGATGTTTGTGTACTGTGAACAAGGCACAACTTTGATGCTAAAAGTTTTTGACCCAGTGGGGCATATTTTTATACAAAGCCTAAGAGGAGGCTAGCAAAGAGTTGACTCAGTTGGAGAATCTTTTATACTCAGTAAGAGAGTGTTTTTGTATCTCGTACAAAGCCCGAGAGAGAGGCGAAAAGGTTGTTTTGACTCCACTGGGGAGAATTTTGGTATCTCGTACGAAGCCCGAGATGGAGGCTATTGTAACTGTTTCAGTTGAGTGATAGATCCAATATACTGATTTAAAAGAGAAAATCAGTTCTTATATGAGTAACACTGTACACAGGGATTTAATTTGAGGATCAGGGATATTTCCTTCTCTTTGAGGAAACGGGAAATCCAAAGGGTATTGAGACTATCCGAGTCTGCGGGTTTCCTTCCTATTTAACGAAGGGTGCTTGAGAATGTCTTTGAGACTCAAGGAAGTTAGACTGTCCATGTCTAGAGCTTTATCTTTTGTACTATGCTTCGAGAAACAGTAGTAGACTCTATGAAAGGACTGTTCTATGAGGATGACTAGGTTCTGTTCCTATACCTCTAGGAGGTCGTCGGGACAATTTGTACGAAGCCCAAGAGGAGGCTGGAAACTTTTAAGAAGCCGACGGGTCCTTGTACGAAGCCCAAGAGGAGTCTGTCGTTCCCGGAGGAAGAGATCATTATACGAAGCCTAAGAGGAGGCTGTGAATACTTCTAAGAACCCGTAGGGTCCTTGAATAATGCCCAAGAGGAGGCCGATGCTTTTAAGAAGCCCGTGGGTCTATCATCTCCTTTCCATTAGGAGAGATAACTCTTTTAAAGATAAAAACCACTGGTAAACGTGCGAGGTTTACTATCCAGCGACTTTTAACTTTTAAAGAGGGTTCCTTAGTTAAGGTCCAAGATTATGACCGTAGTGGGTATCCAAACCCCGAGACATTGAAGGCAAGCTATCCACAAGGAATAGATCAAGTCAGGAAAGTTCGAGAATTGGGAAGAAACTCAAAGATGCCATTCACGGAGAATACATTCATCTTGGGGAGTAGAGCTTCTTGACGATTCCTAAGGAGGACAGTCGAAGAGAAGACTGTATCTGGTGCTCCTATTGGGGATCTAGGCGTCTATTTCTACGAATAAATGAAACGGCGTCACCTAGTTCTAGACGTAATTGTCGGGGAGACTCGAAATATCTATACTATTATTACACAGTAGATATGAGTTTATGAAAGGAGACTTACTGTGAGCAGCCCCACAATACAGTTTATAATATGAAAGCAGTAAATGAAAGCGATAACCACTTACTCGGTTGTAGTGCTTCCATGCTGTTTGGTTAGTTATTCAACAAAGAAAGATTGAAAACAACAGTATATTCAAAATCAAAGGAGAAAGTGCTTTGAAAAAGAAAGATCTGGGGCTTACAGCTCAAGGAGAGGCCCAAGGTTTTATCAGTGAGCGCACTGTTTGAATTTGTACAGAGGGACTTATACAAGTGACTGGGGCCCAAAATGGTTTTCTGTACAAAGGGATGGGTCTTAAACTTTCTCAAGAGGCCCAAAAAGGTTTAAAGAAAAGAGAGGGGCTTATAACACGAGGGTAGGCCCAAATGATTTTTCGTTTAAAAATGGCGATCGCGCCGAGGTTTTCTTTTAACGCAGAGGGACTTATACGATAAGTGAGGCCCAAAATGTTTTGGTTAAAAGGGGGATTGGGTCTTACACTCTAATAGAGGCCCAAAGTGTTTTAAAGAAAAAGAAATGGGTCTTACTACTCGAGGGTAGGCCCAGATGGTTTTTATTTTTTAAACGGGCGACGATCGCGCCGTTTACTTGTACAGAGGGACTTATACAATGAGTGAGGCCCAAAAAGTTTTTGTACAAGGGGGGATGGGTCTTACACTCTCTCAAGAGGCCCAAAGAGTTTTGAAGAAAAATAAATGGGTCTTACTACTCGAGGGTAGGCCCAGATGATTTTTGAAAAGGTGACGATCGCGCCATTTGTTTTTTTTTACGGTATCGGGACTTATACAATAAGTGAGGCCCAAAATCATTTGGTAAAAAAAAAGGATTGGGTCTTACACTCTAATAGAGGCCCAAAGTGTTTTGAAAATGATTTATGAGGGTTGAATTAATCCAAAACCCTAATTTGTTTTCAAAATGTATTTAATTGAATAAAAATTCAATTAAAATGATCAAAAATTGTTTAACACATGGAAAACAAATTGTGATCTTGGATTAATGCTTCAAAAATTAAGTATTGACCTACAAAATAATTAGAAAGCATTAAAAGTTGCAAAATCAATGTAGAAAAAATATTTAAAATGCCAAAAACAATTAAAATATTAATTCTTTACAAAAATATCAATTATATGAAATAAATAATATTTTTGGGATTTTTTTGATAAAATAAAATATTTTAACATTTTTGTGAATTATTAAAAAAAGAATCAACTCAAAATCATTAAAACTCAGAGAGAAATTAATTTTTGAATCAATTAAACAAAATCACAAAATTCAAATATTTGAATTTGAAAAAAAGGCGCCAAGAACAAGCTGAAGAACACGCGCGTGTTCTTGGTTTCTCAGATTTGCGTTTTCTATCCAATCTCCATGAATACGTAATCATATCATGCAATCCACATATCATTATGCTCGTCTCAACCTCACGATCATGTCTATGTACTTTAATTTCATTTAAATTAAACATACAACAAGAAATCACGAAGAAACCTCAAGAACCCTAATTTCTGCATGAAGGCTAGGATTTTTGATACACGATTCAAACAATGCAATTAATTGAGGGAAAACATTCCATGCATGATTATGAACATATGGCCAAATTATTGTGCGAGGAAATATGCATAGATTGAGAGATGACCAAGTATGTGCTTACCTCCAAGCCGTGACAGCAAGTTCAGAGTGATTTTTGATTTGGAGGTGTTACAGATGAGTGGTGATGATCTGAACAGCTTCCCTACACCCTATGGATTGTGTTTGGATGGTTGGACTTGATTGAAATTGGCTGGATCATTTTGTGGTACCTCAGCTGCACCTTGTTTGAAAATTTGAGCAACCAGCTGGTGATTTCATGAAATTGATGTTTTAGAAGTTATGTGAGTGTTTGATCAGCTCATATGTGATGTATGTGAGGTGTGTGAGTGATTGGTTTGTGCATAATTGCTCTCAAACTCAAAACCCGATAGCTACCTTGCTAAGAAAGGCATTTTTGCCAAGAGAAAGAGATTTTGAGGAAAGCATCTGTTAGATGGCTTTGGTGTACTTAAACTGACCACAATTGAGCTCTATTTATAGTAGAGCGAGTTTGTTTTGCAAGGAATAGTGCATGGCAGCTGGTAAGTAGGTTTGGCCAATGTTGGCAAATGAAAATCCAAGTCTCCTCTAGCCATTGACTAGAGGTTAGGGCACAGAGCTTTGGTCCCCTTGGTCTTGGATAAGTCTTGACTGATTTCAGATGAGAATGGCTCAGTCCATTCCACCTTGATGGTTCCATTGAATGCCTCATTCCAAATTTGAAGTCTTGTCCCTATTTTGGCAACTCTAGGTTCAACATGCTATTCCTTGTTCCTTGGACCTTGGAGGCTTGGCTCAGTGATTGTCCCCTTTAGATTCAATCCTCTGAGGTGTCCAAGTGGATTGGAGCAATTGAATTTGGCTGATTTTGGAAAATCGAGAAAAATTGCAAATTCTGCCTTGCCTTGACAGATTTCAGCAAGGCAACTTGGCAATGTTGTATCTCATGGTGTAGGTTGAATTTGGCAATGTTCTTGGCCATTTTGGAAAGCTCTTACATGATACAACAACTGTTTGAACAAGTTTGGTTTTGATCTCTTTTGATTCCAAGTGAAAAATCCTTCTACATTTGGCAAAAAGTGAAGGCAAATGCTGACTTAGTGAAAATTTCACTTAGTGTTGGAAAAAGTGACATTTTCACTTTTCAGCCACTTTGATCACTCCATAACTCAAAATCCTTAATGAATTGGATTGACTTGTAGTTGAAGTTTTTGTAGGTGATAATGAGGGCTACAAATCCACCTTTGGATGAGAAAAAATGGACTTGTGGTTTAGGAGTTATGGTCCTCCAAAGTTGGTACCTTTGCCACTTTATTTTTAACTTAGAAAAATTTATAAGTTTTATGGTTACCCCTTTTACAAGTTATCTCACTTTTCTTGATTTTTCTTGATGAATGATGATTCAAATCATACATTAACATCATTTTAGGGTTAAAAATCCATTTTGATGAAAAATCTCAAAAAGTCAAAGTTGACTTTTGTGCACAGTTGACTTTTTATCAAATGAATTCCAAACTGTGCAATTCTTCAAGAAATCATGTCCTTGACCTAAATCAAACTTGATGGACATGTTCCATGGGTGTCATAGGGTATATTCAATCATGTATTAGGGTTTCAGAGCATGTCTTGGTCAAAAGTCAAAGTTACAGTTGACTTTTCCCTTAAAACCCTAATTGTGGTGCAGATGAAAATGAGACTTGTTGCTCAAGCTTCTTGGATCAATCCATTGTTCCAAATGGATCAATATGGTGTATTAGAGACCCTCAAATCATCTCTTGAGGTCTTGGCTCATGGTTTGTCCCAAAAGTCAACTTAGGGGTGAATTAGGTCAAGAAACCCTAATTCCTGATTTTTGATGAATGCATCCCCTGAGGCAAAATTGACTTGATGCATGGGTTCATGAGGTTCCATGAAGCATATTAGGTTATGTTTTGGATCTTTGTCTTATGCCCAGATGAAAATTTCCATCTGGAGACCCTGGTCGACCAAAACCCTAATTTGGTGACACTGTCGATCTTGAGACTTGATCGACCTAGAAGGGAGCAGCCTTGTGCTTAATCCTTGAAGTGGGAGTCCTTTTTGATCCATTGTGGATGTTTGAGAGATTAGACAAGTTGAAGATCATGTCATTTCTTGATTGATCCTTTGTCTAAGCACTCAGAGAGGGCTTGAAACCCTAATTTTGATTGTAGTGGATGCTCACCCATCTTTGGGGAGGCTAATGAAGCATGATGGTTCATCCATATTGTGATGATGATTTTCACAATGATGGGAAATCTAAGTGGTCAAAATTTGGGGTATTACACGTGGCCAGGTGCCACTACACAATTACGACCGTTGTAGCGTCTGTTCGGAAAGTAACCAAGGGTGTTACCTTGTGAGAGCGGCTCTTCAGGGTCAGGTGGATCGTGGAGAAATTCGTCCATATCCGGGTTCTGGACCTATCGACTGGACGCCAAACTACCTCGCCGATCAAATTGAGGACGTTGTCACAATTTTTGGTCATCATAGGACCAGGGATGTTTTTGCCATCATTCCTCTACTTGAAGAATCTAAAGTTCCCAACCAGGAACGGATCGAGATTACTTACGATGGTCAGAAAAATCAGAAGGTTCCCATAGTCATCTATCTGCCTGGACCACTACCATATGAATCAACTAAGGCTATCCCTTACAAATACGGTGCAACGATAATTAAGAATGGAAAGGAAATTCCATTACCCTCCGTTGTGAACATTGCAGACATCAGTCGAGTAACACGAAGTGGTAGAATCTTCAACCGAGGGGTTGGGGAAGTTAACAAGGAAAAGGAACTTCAGACAGAAGCTCCCGATCCACCAGTCGGTCAATCTAGTAATCCCGACATTTTGAAAAACGATGAGATGCTGAAGCTCATCCAAAGGAGTGGATACAACATTGTTGATCAACTGTTACAAACTCCTTCAAAGATCTCTGTGTTATCACTGTTACTCAGTTCAGAAACGCACAGGGAGGCTCTATAGAAAGTCTTGGAGCAGGCCTTTGTGGAACAGGATGTAACAATCAGACAGTTCAATAGTATTGTCTCTAACATCACTTCTTGCAATAATTTGGGATTTAGTGATGAGGAATTACCTAAAGAGGGTCGCCGTCATAACATGTCGCTCAATATCACAGTTAACTGCCAGGACGATGCTTTAGCCAGCGTGGTAGACACAGGGTCAGCCCTGAATGTTATGCCGAAGTCTACTTTGATGCAGTTATCATTCAAAGGCTCTCCGATGAGAACAAGCGAGGTCGTCTTCAAAGCATTCGACGGATCCAGAAAAACGGTTATCGGCGAAGTTGATCTTCCCATAACTATTGGTCCTCACACTTTCCAAGTCACTTTCCAGGTCATGGACATTCGGGCAACATACAGTTGTTTACTAGGAAGACCTTGGATACATCAGGCTGGAGCGGTTACGTCAACCCTCCACCAAAAACTAAAGTTCGTCAAGAACGATCAATTTGTCACAGTCTGTGGAGAACAGGCCTTGCTCGTAAGTAATTTGTCATCATCTACTGGTATAGAACCCGAGGAGGTTATTGGAACGCAGTTCCAAGAATTGTCGGTGAGCAAGGAAAATCATTTCAAAGGAGGAACCTCGATTTCCTCATACAAAGATGCTATCAAAGCGGTCGAGAGTACCGATATTACCGGATGGCGACCGCTCGTCATTCCCACTGACAATAAGACAAAGAAGGGTCTTGGTTTTTCTGCAACCTGTACCCAGACAGCTGCCAACGATGAAAGTCTTCATCCACTTCAAAACTTCTTCCACAGTGGAGGTTTCCTTCACCCAGTGTCTCAGGCGGTACATGCTATCAATGAGGAAGATCCCTCTAACACGGATGAAGAATGGAAGTCCTATCTCGACAAGGACGGTTATATGTCTCAAGAAGAGGCGCCTATGCCTTTTTGCTTTCCTACAGAAAGTCCGAGATTTATACCAAGATCCGATGTCGAAATGATATATGGAGATTGTGATCTAGAAGGATGCCATGCTCCACCAAATTCATTAGAGGAAGACACTCTGATAAAAGATAACTTTGATCACAACTACTATGGCCCAATGGATGGTTTGCCAATGTGGCAACCTTATCCAGGAGACTTGGGGCAAGATAGTCAGCCGAACAATGAAACTCAGTTGACCGTCGTTGAACAGAATACCTGTGTCCCCACCATGTCATGGGATCAACACTCAGGTCATTTAGAAACTACTCAACATGAAGATGAATTCGCAACGTTCGCAGGACTTGAATTCATCAACTATGCTTTTCCTGAGGTCAACGTCATCGAGAGGGATGACTTCTCTAGTTCCAAAGAAGTGTGGGACACCCTGGGACAACCAAGTGGAAAATACGACTTTATGGTCAAGTACACTGCTCCCGAAAGCTCTCGTATCAGATTCGATGATATCCATCCAACTGGATGGGGAGATACAGCTGAGAGCACCAATGCTATGCAAAATACAACTGAGGAATTCTCCTACGACAATTCTGCCTGGGAAACAGATTCCAACGATCCTGCTCCACCAGAAATCAGCGTTATTTCTAAAGACAAATCGAGGAAGGTGCCAGACTTTGTGATTAACCGAGGAGTTCGCCGCCGATGGGTTGCCGTCGAGGTTCCGAAGGTCGTTCATCAGTCAAAGTAATTGCCATCTTTTAAACCTTTCACCCTGCCCAGGTGAAACGGATGTTTTGATAGGGCTCACTTTCTGTAAATTTCCCTCTTCGCTTCGCCCAAAGCGACAGAGTTTTGTTTTATAGGGCTGTAGTTTCAAGGATCGACTTGTTCATTAATAAAATAACGTCGTTATGTAATTTCCGCATTAATTGTTGTTTTCTCTTTTCGTTTTTTCAGAAAATGGTAATCCTAAAGAAAACAATTCAATAATAAAAACAAGCAGTAAAACAAAACACTGCACACACTTGCATTTTCTCTATCTCTTCTAAACACGAATCATCACGTCATGCAGATTGCTTGTTTTAAACCCAGTTGAAACATACGATCCGATGCCTTCGCCCAACTTTGAGTTCCCGGTATTCGAGGCTGAAGAAGAAAATGACAACGAAATTCCAGAAGAAATCTCCCGACTACTCAGACAAGAGGAAAGGTCCATTGAACCTCACAAAGAACCGTTGGAAACGGTAAACTTGGGTTCAGAGCGAGAGAGAAAAGAAATCAGGATTGGGGCACTGCTCAGTCCAACTGCCAGAGAGGATTTGATAAAGCTTCTCAGAGAATTCCCCGATGTATTCGCTTGGTCCTATCAGGATATGCCAGGGTTGGAAACCAGCATCGTGGAACATCACTTACCATTGAGATCAGAATGTCCGCCAGTAAAGCAAAGGTTGAGACGCACTCACCCGGACATGGCCATCAAAATCAAGGAGGAGGTACAGAAACAGATTGACGCAGGTTTCCTCGCCACATCTGAATATCCTCAATGGTTAGCCAACATCGTACCCGTTCCCAAAAAGGACAGAAAAGTCAGAATGTGTGTTGATTACAGAGATTTGAACAAGGCAAGTCTAAAGGACGACTTTCCTTTACCACACATTTACATGCTGGTAGACAGCACAACAAAGTTCAAAGTTTTCTCCTTCATGGATGGATTTTCGGGCTACAACCAGATCAAAATGGCGCCGAAAGACATGGAGAAAACTTCGTTCATTACCCCTTGGGGTACCTTTTGTTACAAGGTTATGCCATTCGGTTTGAAGAATGCCGGGGCGACCTATCAAAGGGCCATGACTACTCTGTTTCATGACATGATACACAAAGAAATCGAGGTATATGTCGATGATATGATTGAAAAATCAAAAACAGAGGGTGAACACGTTTAACATCTGTCAAAATTGTTCGAACGTCTAAGAAAATTCAAGCTCTGCTTGAATCCCAACAAGTGCACCTTCGGTGTCTGTTCAGGGAAACTACTAGGGTTCATCGTCAGCCAGAAAGGAATTGAAGTTGATCCTGACAAGGTCAAGGCCATTCAAGAAATGCCTTCTCCGAAAACTGAAAAACAAGTCAGAGGATTCCTGGGACGTTTGAATTACATCTCCAGATTCATATTCCTTATGACCGCCACTTGTGCGCCAATCTTCAAATTACTGAAAAAGAACTAGGATTGCGTTTGGTCAGAAGATTGCCAAACCGCCTTCGACAGTATCAAGGAATATCTGTTGAATCCTCCAATTCTATCACCTCCAGTGGAAGGGATACCACTGATCATTTACCTCACAGTCCTAGAGGACTCAATGGGATGTGTACTTGGGCAACAAGACGAAACCAAAAGGAAAGAGTCTGCCATTTACTATCTAAGCAAGAAATTCACCGACTGTGAAACTCGGTACGCGATGCTCGAGAAAACTTGCTGTGCTTTGGCTTGGGTAGCCAAACGTCTTCGCCAGTACATGATTCGTTATACTACTTGGTTGGTCTCCGAAATGGATCCAATCAAGTACGTTTTCGAAAAACCTGCTCTCACGGGAAGAATTGCCCGTTGGAAGATGTTGTTATCAGAGTACGACATCGAGTACCACGCTCAGAAAGTCGTTAAGGGAAGTATTTTAGCCGATCATTTGGCTCATCAACCGATTGACGATCAAGAATCAATCGGGTTTGACTTCCAAAACGAAGATGTCATGTATCTAAAGATGAAAGATTGCGATGAACCATTACCCAGTGAAGGGCCAGAACCAGGTTCCCAATGGGGGCTTATCTTTGACGGAGCAGTTAATCATTATGGAAACGGAATTGGGGCAATCATTGTTACCCCTCAGGGTACCCACATTCCTTTCACTGCCAGACTTACGTTCAAATGTACGAACAACGAGGCCGAATACGAAGCTTGTATCATGGGTCTCGAGGAAGCAATTGATTTAAGGATAAAAAATTTGGACGTATACGGCGACTCAACCCTGGTTATCAATCAAATAAAAGGAGATTAGAACACATACCAATCAAGATTGATTCCATACAAAGATTACGCAAGAAGATTGTTACCCTTCTTCAACAGAGTTGAGTTTCATCACATCCCTCGTGAGGAGAATCACATGGCTGATGCATTAGCGACTATCTCTTCCATGATTAGTGTAGGTCATTGGAATGACATACCTAAGATCGACATAATGCGCCTTGAACGGCCCGCTTACATCTTCACGATTGAAGCAGTCATAGATGACAGACCTTGGTATCACGATATCAAATGCTTCCTTCAGAAACAAGAATACCCATCTGGGGCACTCAGAAAAGACAGAAAAACCCTCAGAAGATTGGCTGGAAATTTCTTCCTGAGCGGTGACACTCTTTATAAGAGGAATTTTGACATGGTTTTGCTCCGATGCGTCGACAGACCAGAAGCAGACATGCTTATGAAAGAAATTCATGGAGGATCCTTTGGCACTCATGCCAATGGACACGCAATGGCGAGAAAAATTCTAAGAGCAGGGTACTATTGGTTGACCATGGAATCCGACTGCTACAAGTACATGAGGAGGTGTCACAAGTGTCAGATATACTCCGAAAAAATTCATGTACCGCCATCACATCTCAAAGTTCTTTCTTCCCCATGGCCATTCTCGATATGGGGAATCGACATGATTGGCATGATTGAGCCTAAGGCTTCAAACAGACATCGGTTCATCCTGGTGGCCATTGACTATTTCACCAAGTGGGTCAAAGCAGCGTCATTCACCAACGTAACCCGACAAGTGGTGGTCCGATTTATCAAAAACAATATCATCTTCCGTTATGGTGTTCCGAGCCAGATCATTACTGATAATGGATCTAACTTGAACAATATGATGATGAAACAGTTGTGCGCAGAGTTCAAGATCGAACACCATAACTCATCTCCCTACCGACCTAAGATGAACGGAGCGGTAGAAGCGGCTAATAAGAACATCAAGAAGATCTTTCAAAAGATGGTTGTAACCTACAAAGATTGGCATGAAATGCTACCCTTTGCTCTTCACGGTTATCGCACATCTATTCGCACTTCAACAGGGGCAACCCCTTTCTCTCTAGTGTATGGCATGGAAGCAGTGTTCCCCATAGAAGTAGAGATCCCATCAATCCGGGTATTGATGGAAGCTAAGCTCATCGAAGCTGAATGGTGTCAAAGCCGACACGACGAACTGAATCTGATAGAAGAAAAGAGAATAACGGCACTATGCCATGGTCAGTTGTATCAACAGAGAATAAAGAAGGCGTTCGACAAAAAGGTCCGACCTCGTGTCTTCAGAAAAGGAGACCTCGTGCTCAAGAAGATACAGTCATTTCTCACTGATTCGCGAGGTAAATGGACTCCGAATTATGATGGCCCCTATGTGGTCACGAAAGCTTTCTCAGGAGGTGCCTTGAGACTCGCAACCATGGACGGAGAGGAATTTGCCTACCCCATAAATGTTGATGTAGTCAAGAAATACTTCGCCTAAACTAAAAAAAAAAAAAACGTCTCTGTGGATTGAAAACCCGAAAGGGTGGTCCAGGCAAAAGTTAGAGACATAAAAAAAAATCATCCCGATGGATTGGAAACATCATAGTACAATCCAGGCAAAAATTAGGGATAATGGCAAGTAACTATGTTCAACAGAGGCAAGTCCCTCAGCAGCAGCAGTTACATCATCTGTCAGAAAACTCCAGTCAAGGTCATCTTCGACAGAAGCTCAGGATGCCCCGAATTCAAAGTTGGTAGAAGGATGGTGGTCGTTATGTTTCAACGTAGCCCTTTTCCCTGTAAATTACCATTTTCAAACTTTGTATATACTCTTTGGGATCACGCGTTTGGCTGATCTTCATCTTATCAATAAAATTTGAGCTTTTGTGCTTTTGTTTGTAATTATCATTTGTTTTAGCTTTACAGAACGACATTGTTAACATGATTAACGATTCTTGAAATAAAACAAAAATGAATTTACTTGTTAAAACTTTTTCTGCTTTTAAAATAAAGTCGGCAATTTCTTTTGACTGTTGAACATCAGAAGAGCATCAACCGCTTCTCCAGAAGTAAGCAAACCTCAAAGTGCAGAATCAAAGTACTCATTCTAACCCAGTACGCCTGAATGAAGGGATCAACTGTGCCAGAGACCTTGTTTCGTCTGACACACCTCGGCCGAGTTCTTATATCCTAAGCCCGACCAACATAGCTCCCAACCGAGACTATCTCTCCTAAGCAAGGTGGAATTGCTATTTTGAACCAGCGATATTTCTATACGCCCCGTGATGGCCGAGTATCCAGTCGTGTTCACCCGTCAGTTTGTATGCCGCGTCAGTTTTGTCCGCACAAACATACATACATCATGCATTTTTGATTTGCATTCACATTTCATATTGTATCACTATCACTCTAGTCGGTCTTTTCCCCTAGTGGTAGAAGTTCTCTCAATCGAGTTGTCAGTTCTTGCCTCATCAGGAAATACTGTGTCTGAACAACCTCGCTTCCAGTTTATTTCTGGAAAGAAGTTGGTCCTTGACCACTTTGATAACTTGAACCTCTGAAAAGCCAGAGAAAACTTTCAACAAATATCACTCTTCGCCATTGAAGATGATATCCTTGCTTTCCCGGATTAAGGAAAATCCACAGAGAAAGCCTCGTAATCAAAGATTCGCAGCACGCTAGTTTCTCTCCGAAAAGATCGCTGATGAAAAAGTCATCGGCACCTCAAAATTGGATCCCATCATATGGCATTTCTCCAGGAAGATCCCGAGAAAAGTATGATGTAAGCTCCCAAGCGAAAGCAGTCTCCC
This sequence comes from Lathyrus tuberosus, assembly GCA_022829125.1. NCBI lineage: Eukaryota > Viridiplantae > Streptophyta > Magnoliopsida > Fabales > Fabaceae > Lathyrus > Lathyrus tuberosus. The sequence goes on from JALAZF010000639.1 coordinate 2,403,654, forward strand.
AAGAGACCTGCTTTCCTCCAGTAGAATCGACAAATGGCGTCTCCAACAGAGAAGTTTGTGCAACTCTACGACTCGGACGACTGGGTTCCCCAGCAAGTTTGACATCAAAACTTTTTCCGGAAAATGGCGTCTCCCCAGGAAAATTCGGCGAGAAGTTTGAGGAAAACTGCTACAAATAGCGTCCCTTGTCGATAAAGTTTATTGACAAAAGAAACTAAGACCAGTTCCTTGGTAGAAAACCAGGATCGAGGGGAAGTTTACAACAGAAACTGAGACCAGTCCCTTGGTAGGAAACCAAGAACGAGGGGAAGTTTATTTCAGAAACTAAGACCAGTTCCTTGGTAGGAAACCTAGAACGAGGGGAAGTTTATTTCAACAAACTAAGACCAGTTCCTTGGTAGGAAACCAGGATTGAGGGGAAGTTTATTTCAGAAACTAAGACCAGTTCCTTGGTAGGAAACCAGGATCGAGGGGAAGTTTATTTCAGAAACTGAGACCAGTTCCTTGGCCGAAGACCATGATCGAGGGGAAGTTTTACCTTTTCTAAGCATCATTGCTTAGCTAAAGAAGATGAATGCGTAAGCTACCATTCATAACCACCATTAAAATTTTGGGTATTCCGATATTTAATCCTCTTGCACCCCAAATGCCCGAATACCTTCACCATTCACACCTTCGGGTCCAAGAAGATTAAATAGGGGCATCTGTCATACCTCAAATTTTGACCGCTAAGATTTCCCATCATTGTGAGAATCATCATCCCAATATGGAGGAACCATCATACTTCATCAGTCTCCCCAAAGATGGGTGAGCATCCACTACTATCAAACTTAGGGTTTCTAGCCCTCTCAGAGCCTTAGGCAAAGGATCAATCAAGGAATGACATGATCTTCAACTTGTCTAACCTCTCAAACATCCATAATGGATCAAAAGGACTCCCACTTCAAGGATTAAGCACAAGGCTGCTCCCTTCTAGGTGGATTAAGTCTCAAGATCGACAGTGTCACCAAATTAGGGTTTTGGTCGACTAGGGCCTCCAGATGGAAATTTTTCATCTGGGCACAAGCCAAAGTTCCAAAACATAACCTAATATACTCCATGGAACCTCATGGACCCAAACATCAAGTCAATTTGACCTCAGGGGATGCATACATCAAAAATCAAGAATTAGGGTTTCTTGACCTAATTCACCCCTAAGTTGACTTTTGGGACAAATCATGAACCAAGACCTCAAGAGAGTTTAAAGATCTCTAATGAACTATATTGATCCATTTGGAACAATGGATTGATCCAAGAAGCTTGAGCAACAAGTCTCAATTTCATCTGCACCACGATTAGGGTTTTAAGGGAAAAGTCAACTGTAACTTTGACTTTTGACCAGGACATGCTCCCAAACCCTAGGACATGCCTCAATATACCCTATGACACCCATGGAACATGTCCATCAAGTTTGATTTAGGTCAAGGACATGATTTCCTGAAGAATTGCACAGTTTGGAATTCATCTGATAAAAAGTCAACTGTGCACAAAAGTCAACTTTGACTTTTTGAGATTTTTCACCAAAATGGTTTTTTAACCCTAAAATGATGTTAATGTGTGATTTGAATCATCATTCATCAAGAAAAATCAAGAAAAGTTGGATAACTTGTAAAAGGGGTAACCATAAAAACTTTGAAAATTTTCTAAGTTAAAAATATAGTGACAAAGGTACCAACTTTGGAGGACCATAACTCCTAAACCACAAGACCATTTTCTCTCATCCAAAGATGGATTTGTAGCCCTCATTACCCTCTACAAAAACTTCAACTAGACCTAACTCCAATTCATTAAGGATTTTGAGTTATGGAGTGATCAAAATGGTTGAAAAATGAAAATGTCACTTTTTCCAACACTTAGTGAAATTTTCACTAAGTTCAAATCTGTCTTCACTTTTTGCCAAATGTAGGGGGATTTTTCACTTGGATTCAAAAGAGATCAAAACCAAACATGTTTAAACAGTTGTTATATGATGTAAGGGCTTTCCAAAATGACCAAGAACATTGCCAAATTCCATTTGAGTCATGAGATATGACATTGGAAAGTTGCCTTGCTGAAATCTTCAAGGCAAAGCAGAATTTGCAACTTTGGTCGATTTTCCAAAATCAGCCAAATCCAATTGCTCTTATCCACTTGGACACCTCAGAGGATTGAATCTAAAGGGGACAATCACTGAGCCAAGGCTCCAAAGTCCATGGAACAAGAAATAGCATGTTGAACCTAGAATGGCCAAAATAGGGACAAGACTTCAAATTTGGATTGGAGCATTCAATGGAACCATCAAGGTGGCATGGACTGAGCCATTCTCATCTGAAATCAGTCAAGACTTATCCAAGACCAAGGGAACCAAAGCTCTGTGCCCTAACCTCTAGTCAATGGCTAGAGGAGACTTGAAATTCCATTGGACAACATTGGCCAAACCTACTTAGCAGTTGCCATTCACTGTGGATCCCAAAACAAACTTGCTCTACTATAAATAGAGCTCAATTATGATCAGTTTGAGTACACCAAAGCCATCTAACAGATGCTTTCCTCAAAATCTCTTTCTCTTGGCAAAAATGCCTTTCTTAGCAAGGTAGCTATCGGGTTTTGAGTTTGAGAGCTTTTCCAATCAAACCAATCACTCACACACCTCACATACATCACATATGAGCTGATCAAACACTTAGATCACTTCTGAAACACCAATTTCACAAAATCACCAGCTGGTTGCTCAAATTTTCAATCAAGTTGCAGCTGAGGTACCACAAATTGTTCCAGCCATTTTCAATCAGGTCCAACATTCAAACACACTCCATAGGGTGTAGGGAAGCTGTTCAGATCATCACCACTCATCTGTAACACCTCCAAATCAAAAATCACATTGTACTTGCTGTCATGGCCTAGAGGTAAGCACATACTTGGTCATCTCTCAATCTATGCATATTTCCTCGCACTATAATTTGGCCATATGTTCATAATCATGCATAGAATGTTTCCCCTCAATAAATTGCATTGTTTGAATCGTGTATAAAAAATCCTAGCCTTCATGCAAAAATTAGGGTTCTTGAGGATTTTTCATGATTTCTTGTTGTATGTTTAATTTAAATGAAATTAATTGACATAAAGATGATCGTGAGGTTGAGACGAGCATAATGATATGTGGATTGCATGATATGATTACGTATTCAGTGAGATTGGATGGAAAACGCAAATCAGCCAAACCCAGAAAAACGCGCGTGTTCTTGCTTGTGTTCTTGGCGCCTTTTTCATAAATTCAAATATTTGAATTTTGTGATTTTGTTTAATTGATTCAAAAATTAATTTCTCTCTGAGTTTTAGTGATTTTGAGTTGATTCTTTTTTTAATAATTCACAAAAATGTTAAAATATTTTATTTTCCCAAAAAAATCCCAAAAATATTATTTATTTCATATAATTGATATTTTTGCAAAGAATTAATATTTTAATTGTTTTTGACATTTTAAATATTTTTTCTACATTGATTTTGCAACTTTTAATGCTTTCTAATTATTTTGTAGGTCAATACTTAATTTTTGAAGCATTAATCCAAGATCACAATTTGTTTTTTCATATGTTAAACAATTTTGATCATTTTAATTGAATTTTTATTCAATTAAATACATTTTTGAAAACAAATTAGGGTTTTTGGATTAATTCAACCCTCATAAATCATTTTCAAAACACTTTGGGCCTATAATAGAGTGTAAGACCCAATCTTTTTTTTGACCAAATCATTTTGGGCCTCAGTGTATTGTAGAAGTCCCGATACCGTCAAAAACCAATGGCGCGATCGTCGCCTTTTCAAAATAACCTTGGGCCTCTCCTTGAGCTATAAGACCCATTCAAAACACTTTGGGCCTCTATTAGAGTGTAAGACCCAACCCCCTTTTAACCAAAACATTTTGGGCCTCACTTATTGTATAAGTCCCTCTGCGTTAAAAGAAAACCTCGGCGCGATCGCCATGTTTAAACGAAAAATCATCTGGGCCTACCCTCGTGTTATAAGCCCCACTCTTTTTCTTTAAACTTTTTGGGCCTCTTGAGAGAGTCTAAGACCCATCCCTTTGTACAGAAAACTTTTTGGGCCTCAGTCACTTGTATAAGTCCCTCTGTACAAATTCAACAATGCGCTCACTGATAAAACCCTGGGCCTCTCCTTGAGCTATAAGCCCCAAACCTTTCTTTTTCAAAGCACTTTCTCCTTTGATTTTGAATATACTGTTGTTTTCAAACTTTCTTTGTTGAACAACTAACCAAACAGCATGGAAGCTCTACAACCGAGTAAGTGGTTATTGCTTTCATTTACCGCTTTCATATACATATAACTGTATTGTGGGGCTATTTCACTGTAAGTCTTCTTTCATAAACTCATATCAACTGTGTAATAATAGTATAGATATTTCGAGTTTCCCTGGCAACTACGTCTAGAACTAGATGACGCCGTTTTGTTTATTCGTAGAAATAGACAACTAGATCCCCAATAGGATCACCAGATACAGTCTTCTCTTCGGCTGTCCTCATTAGGAAATGTCAAGAGACTCTACTCCCCAAGATGAATGTATTCTCCGTGAATGGCATCTTTGAGTTTCTTCCAAATTCTCGAACTTTCCTGACTTGATTTATTCCTTGTGAATAGCTTGCCTTGAATTTCTCGGGGTTTGGAGACCCACGGGCTTCTTAAAAGCATCGGCCTCCTCTTGGGCATCATACAAGGACCCACAGGCTTCCTAAAAGCAACCCCGCCTCCTCTTGGGCTTCGTACAAGGACCCTACGGCTTCTTAGAAGTATTCACAGCCTCCTCTTAGGCTTCGTATAATGATCTCTTCCCCGGGAATGATAGCCTTCTCTTGGGCTTCGTACAAGGACCCGTCGGCTTCTTAAAAGTTTCTAGCCTCCTCTTGGGATTCGTACAAATTGTCCCAACGACCTCCTAGAGGTATAGGAACAGAACTTAGTCAGCTTCATAGAGCAGTCTTTTCCAAGAGTCTACTACTGTTTCTCAAAGCACAGTACAAAAGATAACACTCTAGACTTGGACAGTCTAACTTCCTTGAGTCTCAAAGACATTCTCAAGCGACCCCTTCGTTAAATAGGAAGAAAACCCGCAGACTCGGACAGTCTCAATACCCTTCGAATTTCCCGCTTCCTTGAAGAACAGGAATAACCCAGATCCTTGAATCAAATCCATGAGTACAGTGTTGCTCATATAAGAACTGATTTTCTCTTCTAAAATCAGTATATTGGACCTGTCACTCAACTGAAACAGCCACCATGGCCTCCTCTTGGACTTTGAACAATGATTCTCCCCAGCGGAGTCAAACAACATTTAGCCTCTCTCTCGGGCTTTGTACGAGATAAATATAGTCAATCACCCCTCCAGCCTCCATCTCGGGCTTTGTACGAGATACAAAAGGGTTCTTATCGAGCCAAGCAAACAATAGCCTCCATCTCGAGCTTTATATGAGATACAAAAAACTCTCTTGTTGAGTCAAACCCTTTTGCCTCTCTCTCTCGGGCTTTGTACAAGACACATATCAGCCTCCTCTTAGGCTTTATATAAGAAAACCACTGGTTAATCCAAATCAACCTTTTAGCATCAAAGCTGTGACTCGTTCACAATACACAAACATCAACAACTCCTTCCCTTTCATCTAATCGCTGTAAGCGGCAAGCCTCTGGATCATCTACATCCATGCCACTGTCCCTCCTTTAGCATGAGAAATTCCTAAGGAAAGATAGCATTGCTCTACACTGAGTTGAAGTCTTCTCCTTCACGTAAAAACCTCCTTTAAAGGAAATTATGGCATTGCTAGGATCCGCGTATCCCGGTTAAAGTAATTCTCCTTTATAAACAGTTGTGACAAACAACCCCCTCTTTAGAGATGACAAATTCTCTCTAAAGTGGAGGTCCTTCAGCTTCACATCTTGGGCTTTGAACAAGATACAAATCACCTTTCGCTTCACGTCTTGGGCTTTGAACAAAACACCAAAAACACCCATTTCCTCCCATAGAATAGGAGGAACTACGAACGCTCTGATTTCCCTATTTCGGTAAACAGGAATACGTAGGCATAAGATTGAAAGAAAAATCTTAGCGAGCACAATCAACAAAAAAACTAAATCCCATACTCTCACATTCAAAAGCGTCAGTCCTAACATCCTAACACTTGTTCCCCGCCAGAAGATCCTAGAAAGAAAGAAGAACCGTATTGGTGAAAATACAAATAACCAGTACAAGGCCCCCCACATTGATAGCATTCGTAACCTAACAGACCGCTGTTTAAACTCAGTATGCAAGCAGGGTTAATTGGAGACATCTATTTCCCTTCCTTATTCAGCTCACAATAGGATAAAAAATGAATCGACCTATAGTTTAAGCTCAAACCGCAGAGAGCGACCAGCGCTTAAGAACCGCGTCCAAAATCGCTCGCTACACTTCCATTTCTCGCACTCTTCAGCCGGTACCATGGAGTGTGATTTGGACATAAGAGAATCTCTCTTGAAAAGGGTAACAACAGCTCTTTGACCTTCATCTCAATCCAAGCATCGTAGGCAGGGTATGATCTACAGTCTCCTTTGCCGAAAATTAGCTTTCCCTCTCTTTGCCTAAATTTCCAGGCATTTATTACTTCTGGCACTCTATCATTCTTGGTTCCCACGAAAAATAGAGAAGCACTAATCTTTTCATCAGCAGGAGGATTTCTCGAAGCATAACCAAATTGTCTAACAGCCAACACCGGGTTGTAATTAATCCCACCTCTTCTTCCAAGTAGAGGCACATTCGGAAAACTTCCACATTTAACAGTAAGCTCTACTGTCAATAATTTGGGATCAAACCAAATGATGTTATTAGTAGTTAAACCTATCAATCTTTTGGACCATTTCATTGTCTCAGCAGTTTCTACGAAAGCACCAGTTCGAGGTAAATGTTTGAAGAGCCAATGACATAACAATTGGGTATAACAACTAAACATATTTCTTCTTCCCTTCTCATTTTTGTAGTGTACTGAGTAATAAAAATCCCCTAGCAGGGTAGGAATCGGATTCTTCGAAACGAACACTTTCATCGCCTGCATATCAACAAAATCAGGCTGACCAGGGAAAAGTACCAAACCATAGATACAAAGGGCTAACACAGCATTATAAGTGGTCCAATTTTTAGCCATGGCAGCTTCCTGAGCTTGTTGGAAAAGAAACTCCAAATGAAATCTTTCGTCTTCTTTAAGTTTACTCAGGCCACTTTTCACAACAGACAGGTCCAGATGTAGAACCGCAGCAATTACTTCGGGGGTAAGAGCACCTTCAGAAAAATACGGTATAGAAGACGTGACTGGAATTCCCAAAATAAATGAGAATTCCTCCAAAGTGGGCATCAAAATGTAATCAGGGAACATGAAACATCTCATTGATGGTTCATAGAACTGTAAGAAAGTGTGCAACCCATCCTTCTCATACTTTGTGAATGCACATACCATCTTAATCAGCTCTCCATACTCCTTCTGAAAAGTGCTGAGAACACCAGAACCAGCCATGCCTATCATCTTATTCAAGGAATCCAGCTTAGGATCAGGAAATTTGTATGACACATTGTTCTTCCTCTTAACCTCAACTTCTTGGGAACTCATGATTGGAATCAGACAATATGGTAGGTACCTGAAAATGACAAACATAACCTGTTATGATATGAGTATGTAAATGAAAAAGGCATGTGATCAGGTATCCAGGTGTCTGTGTCTGTGTTGAACTGTGTGCACTGTGTCTCTATACTGAATCTGGCAATATATCCGAGATGAATACTCAAACCACTGTCATAGGATACACTGTCTGTAACAACCATAGAATCACAAGTAAGGTATGTAGGAGGCTGGGTTACCTGCAAACCTGTAAACATCCCACCCATACTCACATGTGGTTCCTAGAAAACAAGGCTTGTCAGCTTCGGAGGTTTGAGAAACGATAGCACATTCAGCCCGTAGGATACAATGCTATGCCAATCAAAGAGGTCGTCCACTGACTCACCTTAGAAAATAAAGGTCATCCTATGCAAGTTCCAAAGTGGGCCCTCGGGTGCGAATGGGTTTGCCAAAGAATGTGGTCTGCCACTGTCACCACTAAAGAGAGATGTTTCCACTAAGGTCCTCATGATCGGTCACTAGATTCGACAGCTCTCTAGATCGACATCCTGGAATACGCAAGATGCGCACGCCATGATGGGTCCCAAGATAACCTCGTTTAGCTGTGAATTTCGTGATTACCCAACGTACACAGATGGCACGTAGGTCTCACTACTCTCCACTCTAAATCTAAGTGTATACTCAAGCCTGTGTACTGAGCTCATCCCTCAGAAATCCCATCCCGCCAAACAGACAGAACAATGCAACATAGTATAATATATGAAATGTAAATGCTACAATGTTGTAAATATAGTACAAGTAATAAATATAGTAAACAGCAAATACAAGATAACAGTAAACACCCAATGAAAGAAAATCAAACAAGCGCTAGGATTGACTCGCTTAGGATGGACCAGCAATAGGTCAACCTATCCCCAGCAGAGTCGCCAGCTGTCGCTCCCGGGATTTTCATCCTAGTACAAACACGAAAGTGGCACCGAAACAGAGTCGCCAGCAATGTGTATTTATCCCAAGAGAGGGAAAGGAAACACCGCATAAACCTGAGAGAAGGAAAGAGCATGGTCTTGTGACCAAGAGAACTGGGTTCGGGAGTCGGTTACGCGAGAGGAAGGTATTAGCACCCCCACGCATCCATCGTACCTGATGGGATCCACGCTTGCTTGTCTCGATCAAAGGGTGTAGAAAAAGATACTGGAAAGGAACTGCTAGCTAGAGAACAGGAAAAGGAATGGAAAGAAAAAGAGAAACAAATGTAGGGAAAATAAAAGAAGTGCTCGCATGGGCCCTACCCCACTGCCTACGTATCTCATCGGGAACATGAGAATCAGAGCGACGTAGTTCCCCTCACTAGGGATGGATTGTTTGTATTTTTTAAGGACGGCTGACGTTCTAGCTCAGGTGTTGCAGGCTCGCTGGTCTGAGTGCGTTACCATCTTGTAAGAGAACGAGTAGGAGCACGTTCGTACGTTGAGAATGAATGAGGTGAGAGAAGAATTCCCGAAGGAAAGACGTGATTGTTTGTTTTTGTCTTTTAGAAGTTTTTTCATTTTGTTTGCATATGATAGTGTATCTAAATCTTAATCATTGGAATGTATACATCCTCACATTCCAAGATGGAATGAGCAAGAAAGTACACTAAGTGGGAAGAAGACCCTCACACTTAGTTCCAATTATTAAGGTTCAAACACAATAGCATACTTGTATTTATGAAGTGTTTTTGTTGATTATGAAATGAAGAAGTGTTTTATTATTTGTACCTTCAACAAGTATTGCATTTAAGTCCCTTATACAAGATCAAATGTTTAACACATTGACCCAAGATGGGCTATATGCTACACATTCTAAGATTACAAGAGAAGACCCCTTTGTAATATTTTATTTATATGAAAGGCCTAAATGCAATTAGTGCCTACCTTTATTAGATATTTTGAATTTTCTTTGAGATGAGAAGATGGAAGACTCAAGAGAGGAAAAAGGTAAGAATCTATATGAACTAAGACTTAATCCTAATTGATTAGTTAAGGGAGTGATCCTAAAGGTTCGTGAGGTTGCAAAACCTAAAGTCTAAAGAAGAAATGAGCTAAACAATTCACTTCTAAAGTAGAAGATGAATTGTAACTCAAAAGGGAAAGTAATGAGTTAATCAAAGTAAGCACATAAGTGCTTAACAAAACACAAGATTGAATTGTAAAAGATGAAAGGAGAGAAGTTTGAATGTGGATTCCTTATCCACACCCAATTTCAACTTACCAAAGCCCCTACATGGTTAGTAAACATGGAAACATGTATGAGAAGTAAAAAGTACTTAATACACATTAAATTTCAAAAGAATAAGATGAAGAATCAAATACTAATATCACAACTAGAATGTGAATCATATTGACAACAAGTGATTATCATCATACAAGTTCAAATGAATAAGCAACAATCATCATCCATAGCATTAGAACATGTTACCAAAAGAAAGGAAGATGAAAGATGAAAAGAAAGGGAAGAAACATGCATCAATGGAACATGTAATCTAAGGATCAGAATTGAAACTAAATGGAAAATGGCTTATAAACATCTCAAAAGTATCCATGAATTAACAACCAAGACATTCAAGAAGTAATATAAAAAGAAGAATTGAAATGGAAGTTCAAAAGGAAAATGCAAGCAATATGTGTTAAAGATGCACAAAACTCAAATGGAAATGAACATGTAAAAAATGACCTATAATATGTAACAATGGCCTATAATGTGACATGAATAGCTCACAAAATATGCAAATGATCATACAAATGTGCACAAAAGAAATCATGTAAAACCTGCACCAAAATTAGAATGATATGCCAAGTTATTATACTTCAAATGTAATGCATCAAACAAAAATCAAATGGACTTGTGAAAATTATGCAAGCATGGTATTGGATGGCTTAATTCAGAAGTGAATCATACATCAAAATAGCATGTAAAAATTCAAAGCAAAATGACTTCAAACAATGCAATTAGTTCAATTTGAAATATCATGCAAAGTAGTACAAAGACAAGCATCAAAACATGTCATAAAATAATCTAAAAATTTTAAAAAAAATCACCTAACATGATGCAAGGTATTAGTGAATCAATACAAAAATAACCAAGTCAAAATAATTTGTAATGAGCAAGAACAAAATTATACAAATTCACCTACCACATTTGGAAAGCACACACATGGAAATTCAAAGAATATTGTGCAACAGGGGCAAAAATGTCATAAAATAATGAAATAAAAATGTCAACAATTTCCTAAATGTATTAAGAATGTTCATGAATTTGTATAAAATTTTATGATGTATTTTAGTATTTTAAAAAAATAAAAAGCAAACGTGCATAAAATGGAGAAAATAAAATAAATGGAAATAAGAGAGGGGTGCATGCATAGCAATCCTTCAGTTCAAGTTGTTTGGGCTTTGAAAAAGTGAGGTGCGAAAATCAATTATCTTAGGTCCATTTACGCGCAGAACACAATAATAATCATGCACTCTCAGTCAACATAAGGTCAAAACAATACATGCCATTGGATCAAATCTAGTCAACCAAATAATCAAAGTAATCACAATCAACACACACGCGTGAAGGAACACATTCATTAACATGCACTACACCACACAATGTCTAAAATGAAATCAGAAATTAACATGTGAGGAGCACATGTATTTTAATTCGTTGGCGAGGCTGTGGCCACACGATCATGCACATCCAACGATCCATATTCAAACTGCAAATAAAACCCTAACATAATGACCACCGGCTGGAGAGGGACCTCCGGTCACCTTCTCCGGTCAATCACCACCGTCTGCAACTTTGATTTCCACAGAATTACACAAATATTACACCAAAATGATGCTGAGCTTATGTAGATCACGAATACACACTTATTTTTCACATAGCAAGCATGCACATAAAGAACAGAGGAGATCAAATCATGCCCTAAGTTTGGAACTACGCCTCTAAGAGGCCTATCAACTAGCCGGAGTATTAAATGCTTCTATTAAGCTCAAATCAGCAAGACACAAGTGATGATGAACAGAAATCGTGCAATCAATGTTCAAGAGATCAAACCTGAAACTGCTGAGACTTTGAGCAAACAAGAATACCAGAGGAATGAGCTTCTTCCTTGAGCTTCACTTGGCCAAATAAAGGCTTGAGAATCTTGAAATCGTGCAGAGAATCACACTGAAAATTCCACTCTCTTGAAACTGAACTTGATTACTTGGATATGTATGCTCTTATCCTTGATCCAGAATGAAACAATGAAGATGATGGAAGCGAAATGTGATAGAAGATAGTGGAAATGGAGTGAAATCAGAGAGCAAACAAAGAGAAATTGAGAGAAAAAGTTTGAAGTATTAGAGAGAGAGAGTGAAAAATGAAGCTGAATCTGAAATGTGAGAGTGAAAATTCTATTTATAGGTGAGCTTGACTATGGTTAAATGGGTGAGTTAACTGAGTCATGGTGGTTTAAGTGAGTCATCCCTAACTAACTGAGTCATGTTAGTTAGGGAGAGCAATGGTATGGTGATGGCAACTTATAGTAAGCTATGGTGGAGGTGAAAAGAAGTGAATGGCATGGATGTTGTAACATAAACTTGTTCAGCAAGTTTTCATTCCTTTCCTTTTTCATGAGCATAGGTAGCACGTGGTATGGTGAATGGGATATATGTTTGGCTAAATGAAGTAATGTTTGGAGGGTGAGCAATGCACGGGCAAGCTGAGACAACAACAACAACATTCATTTCTTTTTTCTGATTTTTATGACAGGTTGAAATCAATGGAAACATGGTAGTTTAGTAATGAATTTCTCCATGCATTATGGATGGTTTGATGAGCTTTTGGAATCAAGTGAAAGAGGAGATGTAATGCTACAAGTTTAATGTGAAAATTGAGTTGAAATGAGGCTTGTAACATATTGGAAATGTGCATCAAACATAAGAACTCAAAATTGGTTTGACATGCTGCACAATACGCGCGCGTATGGCATGACCTGATTATGACTTAGTCCATTCTTCAGTTACATTGACCTTACTTTGAGCCATCACAACTTCTTATCCTTTGATCAAATGAAAAAACCATGAACATCAATTTTGAAGATCTCACATAGATGAACAACTTTCATGTTGAAATATTTTTCATTTGAGGCCTCTAACCATGAGTAATTGATCAACACATTTGGCCCACCATGTGTTTGTGAAAATGACACGCGCGTGACCTGAAAGTCTTTGGTCATGACCTGGTTTTGAACCTACTTTGCTCTAACTTTGATCAATCATATCTCACTCAATTTTTATCCAATGGAGATGTTCTACACATGGATTTGAAGCTTGAAACAAGATCTTTTGTTGTGGCTGGGTGGAATTTTCATTTGATGCTCCAATTTTGAATGACCTTGGTTCAAACTCTGATGCAAAATGGCCTAAAATTACTATTTTTGGAAACCCTAATTATTCCAAAAATGGCAACTTTCCAAATCTTGATTTTTCCATGATCCCTTTGGAGTTTCTTGATCAAATTTTGTACATTGGTCACATATAACATGAATTTCATGATTTTGGGCTCAAAAAGTCAAGAGTTGACTTTTTTCTCTGATTATTTGACTTAGCCCCAATTTCCTGATTTTTTATCTTTCTTCCAATTGAACCACTTCTAAAACCAATTGAGAGGAAATTTTCTACACACATATACTTAAGGACATGTAGAATACCATGACATCCAGTTTTGTTCAAAAAATCAGAGATGACCTGATTTAATTGAAGTCCCTAATTTTGGTACCCACCTTCTAGGTGAAAAATGTGCAGTCTTCAATTTTGAATTCCTCAGAGTATGTTGTGTATCCTCTTAAAGGATGATGAGATATGCCACTTGAGGGTGATTTTGAACCAATGAACCATGTCTTTGGAGGGTTTTCCTTCATTTTTTGGATTTCTTGCATAGTGTAGGATGCAGTGCTTCAATCTCCTATTGGATCTCACTTTCTTGAGGTTTTGGATGATCAATTGAGATAGTATGAGACATGAAAGACCTCTTGGCTTGCCTTGAGTGAACTTGTTTGACCTTTTGTGCCTTGAATGATTCCTTGATTGTCCACCTTTCCCCTGATCACATGCCTTGATGGTAAGAGGGATGTTATGCTTCATTTTTCTATGCAAAGATGCAATGCAATGCTAATGAGAGGGATATGATATGATATATGCTAATGCTATGCTATGATGACAAAAGCGAGAGCAAATTTTGGGGTATTACAATAGCCTTAGTTGATTCATACGGTAGTGGTCCCGGCAGATAGATAACTACAGGAGCCTTCTGATTTTTCTGACCATTGTAAGTAATTTCAATCAGTTCCTGGTTGGGAACTTTTCTACTGTCCAAGGGAATTCTTGATTCGTTAAGTAGAGGGATGATGACACAAACATCTTTGGTCCTCTTATGATCAAAGATTACGACGACGTCCTTAATTTGATCAGCGAAATAGTCTGGCATCAAGTTGATTGATCCAGAACTTGGACACGGTCAAATATCTTTGTGGTCCAACTGACTTTGAAGGGCTGCTCGCACAAGGTAACAACCTTAATTATCTTCTGAGCGAACTTTACAGCGTTCATAGTTGTGTGGTGGCACCGGGCCACGTCCGCTTTGTATGCAGTGTAACCTTACTATGTCTGTTTCCATGGATCGCACATCCTGACTTTGATGCCGAGTAGGGTTCCCGTCAGTCATGCTGACCTGTTGTGTGTCTTCATCCATATAAATTGGAAGCCACCAATGGTTTAACAAGTGTTGCAAAGTTCTTTGAACGAGGGCACATCCTTGGTTATTCCCCCGACATACTTTGCAGTTCTGATAATCATGCGAAGTCAGAAAACCAAGCTAGACTTGTGTAGCGTGTAACTCCACCAAGCTGGTATTCATCAAGCGAATATCAAAAATTTAAATCATATTCACTTGATACTGACTTCTATCGCGGTAATCCTGAATCCATCCAACATCCATCTGACGCTGGAGGACCTCTTGTACAAAAGAGCATCCCTGTTTATTTACCAAGCAGACCAGACAGGAATCGTAATCGTGTCGTGGCAGATTGTGATGTTGGCTTTACCTTGAGTGCATTGCCACCAAGTTGACATTCATCGCCAGAATTTTGTGGTTCTGAATGATGTTGGAATTTGAATAAGTCATGTTGACCTCACGGATTCGGTGATCCTGGATCCATCTGAGATCCAATTGTTCCTGTAGTGCTGATTGCACCACAGAACATCCTTGATCATTTTTAGAGTAGATATCACACTGGTGGTAATTATGCAATGGTACATGCCTATATCCGCTCGCTCTGCGATTCATTTTGACCAGATTGGCCCTCAATAAGAATACATCATGAATTTGATAGTTATGGTTAGATTCTCCCTCTATCAAATTGACTGTAACCTTCTCGTGTTGAGGCAGCGGGTTTGTCTGAACATTAGGATTCGTATCTTTGAAGGATAATACCCCGCTCCTAACAAGCTTCTGTACATCGGATTTAAAGCTGAAATAATTTTCTATGTTATGCCCTGGTCCTCCTTGATGGTAAGGGCAAGTCTGATCCGCTTTAAACCAAAAAGGCAGATTTTCTGGTACTATAAGAGGAGTCCTGGTTTGGACATGTCCTTTGACGAGTAGTAGTGGGAACAGTTCGGCGTATAATATGGGTATAGGGTCAAACCCTTGTGGTCGTATTGTACAGTTGTTTTTGTACTGAGGACGAGCCTGCTGAAGAGGCTGTTGTGTCCTTTGCTGATATTGTTGTTGATTCGGTTGGCTTTGAGCAACCTGAGATTGATACGTAGGAACAGGCGTAGGGTTGATAGCAGGAGTTACAGCTGCTACTGGTTGGTACCGCCGTCTTTGCTTTTCGAGAGAGATATTACCAATATCTTGCTCTTTTTTCTTAGGGAGAGCACTACCGTATATTTAAGTACTGCTTGATGGTCCAACATCTTTTACTAAACGTCCTTCTCGAACTGCTTCTTCCAAACGTACTCCCATTCTTACCATCTTAGTGAAGTCATTGGGCGAACTGGCGACCATTCTGTCATAGTAAAATGAGCTCAAGGTCTTTAAGAAGATCTTTGTCATCTCTTTTTCCTCAAGAGGTGAACAAATCTGAGCGGCAATTTCACGCCATCTTTGAGCATACTCCTTAAAGGTTTCCTTGTCCTTCTGCGACATGACTCTGAGTTGATCTCTATCCGGTGCCATGTCCAAGTTATACTTATATTGTTGAACGAAGGCAGTGCCAAGATCTCTGAAAGTGACGATCTTAGTGCGATTTAAACCCATGTACCATTTGAGTGCGACACCAGTTAAACTATCTTGGAAGTAGTGAATCAGTAGTTGTTGGTTTTTAGTCTGAGTTGACATCCTCCGAGCGTACATCACCAAATGACTTTGAGGGCAAGAGTTACCCTTGTACTTTTCAAATTCTGGCACTGTGAATTTATGCGGAACTTTCACATTGGGGACCAAACAAAGGTCTGCGGCGTCCTTTCCAAATAGATCATGACCGCGAATAGTCTGCAGTTCTTTCTACATCTCTAGGAATTGTTCCTAGAACTCGTTCATTCAGTCGAACATACTTTCGTTTCCACCAGAGGGTATCTGCGAAATCTTTCCTTCCGGGACAGTGTGTACCACGGGTGATGGTATAATCATTACGACCGTGACTCTTTGTGCTTCCCAAAGTTTGTAACCTTCAGGAGTTGTGGTCATGCCCCTGGCATCTTCGCTTTCCCGAAGTTTGTAACCTTCAGGCCCAACGGTTCCTGCTGTAGTTTCCGGGTCTTCCGTGATCGGCAGAATATATCCTTCCGGGATATAGTTAATAGGCATGTCCCAGGGACGATCTTTCGGCATGTTATACCTAGGATCATACTTCTCCACTATGGGCGTTGATGTGATCTCTGAGATCATAGTTTCATGAAGCTGAGCTTCTGCTGGAGCTTGCATGTCATTATGAAGCTTTTTCAGATCTTCTTTCAGAGCGTCAAGTTCTTCTCTAAATTCTCTGTTCTCTTCCTCGAGATTCTCCATTTTCTTTTGGCGATTGGCCCGAGTATTGTACGAATAAGACAACTTGACTCTAGAATCGAGACACAAATGTGAGATTCGTAGATAAGAAGAATGCGTTACGTGAGAAAGATGAATGATATGCAATGATTAGATTTATTATTTTTTATTTAATCAAAAGAAACTTCAACAATTAGGATTGCAAATATCAAACAGTGGGGAAGCCCCGTTTTATTGACTTCAAGGATTGCGGAAATGGAAATACAGTAAATTAAAAAGTGATGTAAAAGGAAAAATATAAACTTATGGATCCCGAGTCCTTTCTGAGAAGAGCCCAGGTGCTGATTCTGGTACTTTCCTTTTGTTTGACCGGGGCTCTTTAGCCGTTGTCGAGTTGTCATTCCTTTGCCAAGTGAAAGGAGCGAGCAAATTCCTTTGGTCATCTTGGTTTTCTACAGCATGTTGCTCTAAAATCTCGATCATAGCATCCTTTTCTTTTAACAGTTGTTATATTTTGCTACACTCCACACTGAGAATACGATACTTGTTCTTCCAAGACTTCTTTTCCTGTTGAACCTTGTTGAGAGTAACTTGAAATTTTTCCGTATCAGACATAAAATAAAGGACAAGGTCCCTTAATGGAAGAACTTCCTGACGAGGGTAAGGTATCCTCAGTTTGAGAGCTCTAGTTTGTACCCAATGGAGATAAGGTTCCATAGAGACACAGTCTGGTTTCCCCAGAGACTCTCTTCCTTTCCTATGAACATGTTTCCAGGAATGCACTATTTTTGTCTGTAGTGCCCTGTCATTTTCTCCTTCCTTGAAGAAAAGACCTTCCAGATGAACATTACGCAGGACATGTCTCATCGAGTATCCAAATTGACGACGAACTAAAACTGGATGATAATTAATTCCTCCTTTAGTTCCTATGAGGGGTGCATTAGGGAAGTTTCCACAACGGTCAATGATTCTTATCCCTTCATAGATTCGATTGTACCAATCGATGTCAGAGTTGGTAAGAGACATGATTCTCTATGACCAACGTAAAGTATTCTTATGATCCCAAAATGCAGCAGACTTGGGCAAATGGGAAATGAACCATTTGTACAGCAGGGGTACACAGCATGTGATCATTCCTCCGCTGTACAAATTCCTTAGGTGTACCGAATGATAAGCATCATTGACCAAAGTCGGTACATGGTTTCCAATCAGAAAAACCTTAATGGCATTGATATCAAGGAAGTTATCAATGTTGGGAAACAGAAATAACCCGTAGGTGAGCAAAACAAAGACACTCTCGAAAGCAGTCACGTTCCCTATACTAGCAAAGTACTGAGCCTTCTTTTTCAAGAACTTGGCTGGCAAACCTTGGATTCCACCCTCAGTGGTCATGTAAGTCCTGACTTCTGACTCGTCTAAATAGATTGCTTTTGCAATGGTTTGATCCTTTGGAATTTATTCCAGTCCAGAAAAGGGAGCTTGATCAGTGATAGGTAAATCAGTTAGGTGAGAATACTCCTCTAGCGTTGGTGTAAGCTGATAATCCGGGAATGTGAAATAGTGATAAACCGGATCGTAGAACTGAATGAGTGTAGCCAGGATTCGTTCAATTACATGGACCCTTAACAAAGATAGCAGTCCCCCGTACTTAACTCTGAAAGCATCAGGGTTGGTGATCATCCTTGCCAACCCTCTCAAATCCTCTAATTTTGGACCCTTGAAGGTGTACTTGTGAGTCTTCCTCCTACCGAAATCCATAACGCAATCCTTTTCTCTGACATTTGCAATTATTGTCTTAGTTTAATTTGAAAAAGAGAGACTAGAAGAGAAGATTTTTTGTTTAATGTTTTTTAATGAATGCATGAATGCAGCACACAAGAACATAGAAAAAACATGGGGTCAAAGGTTCGGTTCCATGAAGTCAAGGCTCTACCCATCCCCAAAGGTTATACTGGTGGTTTTTTTGTACCTGTCCTCAAAATCATTGACCCCTCTTGGGATAACAACAGCAGGCTGGTTCACCCGAGCGAGCTGCAGTATGTTAGAGTAATCTCAGATGAGGGTAGTATCGCGTGACAACTATTTCCGATAGGTTCCGCACTATAAAATAGTAACATGGTTTCAGTCTACTAAAATCTTCAGCTTCTCAGATAACCCAATCGAACAATCTGCTTTCAACAACCGAAGTCGTATAGGCATTAAATCCGCAAAGGGCATCTCCACTGATTCGATGGTCGACCGGGACCTCTTATTTGGGAGTCACTCCCTGTAAAATTACCCGTCTAATGCCATCACCTATCTTAGGTGTATACTCAATCTTTCCACATGCGGCATCACACGCATTCCCATTGGCAGAAAAATAAACACGGATATCAATTAGGAAAAGCAGTATATATATATATATATATGTCATAACATCCTAAACCTTTAGTCCTATGATCCTAATAGTCAATGACTCCCCAGAAGAGTCGCCATTTACTGTGGTACCTTCTAAACTTAAGGGATTCTGCCTAAGAGATGGGAGAAGAAGCTCCCACTGTGGTCGCCATTCTTCTGTAGTGCGATTTTTGTGGTTTCGAATCACTATCGCTTTGGGGTGCTACAGTTCGATTCATTTTTTATCCTGTGAAGCTGATTAAGGAAGGGAAATAGATGTCTCCAATTAACCCTGCTTGCATACTGAGTTTAAACAGATGACTGTTGGTTTACAGATGCTATCAAAATAATGGGTCTCTCTTAGGTTATTTGCTTAAGAATATAGTGTCTTGACGGTTCATGAGGCTTTTGGGAAGATACTATATCTTATTTTTGTTTGATTGATGTATGAAGGTACTGGACCTAGAGTTTTTTATTAGTATGCTCGCTAAGATTTCACAATCTTATGCCTACGTATTCCCATTTAAACGAAACAGGGAAATCAGAGCAATCGTAGTTCCTCCTATTCTAAGGGAGGAAAAAGATGTTTTGGTGTCTTGTTCAAAGCCCAAGATTGAAGCTAAAAAGGGATTTGTATCTTGTTCAAAGCCCAAGATATGAAGCTAACGGGTTTTGGGTGAGAGAAAACTTGTCATCTCTAAAGAGGTAATGTTGATGTTTGTGTGCTTTGATCAAAGCATAAGTTTGATG
The DNA here is from genome assembly GCA_022829125.1 of Lathyrus tuberosus. Classification (NCBI taxonomy): domain Eukaryota; kingdom Viridiplantae; phylum Streptophyta; class Magnoliopsida; order Fabales; family Fabaceae; genus Lathyrus; species Lathyrus tuberosus. The sequence continues at coordinate 2,423,513 of JALAZF010000639.1, forward strand.
CTAAAAGGTTGATTGACTCGGTTAGGGATGTCTTTATACGAAGACTAAGAGGAGGCTAGATAAGACCGACTCAACAAGAGAGTGTATATGTCTTGTACAAGGCACAAGATTGAGGCCAAAAAAGAGACTGACTCTTTAGGGATATCACTATATAAAGCCTAAGAGGAGGCTAACAGTTTGACTTTTCTGGGGAAAATGTTCTTTCTGACTTGTACAAAGCCCAAGATTGAGGCTAAAAGGGATTTTTGACTCCGTTAGGGAGGTTTATATGTGTCTTGTACAAAGCCCAAGATGGAGGCTGAAATGCGTTTGACTAAACAAGAGAGTGCTTTTATATGTCTTGTACAAAGCCCAAGGTGGAGGCTAAAAGAGTTTACTCAACAAGAGAGTCTGGAAAAGGTGATTGACTCAACAAGAGAGTCTGAAAGTTGATTGACTCAACAAGAGAGTCTTTTATACTCAACAAGAGAGTGATTTGTTGTCTCGTACAAAGCCCGAGATTGAGGCTAAAAGGAGTTTGACTAAATAAGAGAGTCTTGAAAAGTGATGGACTCAACAAGAGAGTCTGAAAAGGTTATCTCCGCTAGGGGGAGAATTATTGTACAAAGCCCAAGAGGAGGCTGACTATGCTGAGAAAAGATCATTATACAAAGCCTAAGAGGAGGCTATCTTACTGCCGAGGATTAGATCCATAGGCAGGCCCAAGGGTGGGGAACTCTCATGAGAGAGACCGGGTTTCTGCTGGAGATTGATCCAGAGTGATCGGTGTTTTTTTCTATGTTTGAAAGGAACTTGAGAATTCCTTTGAGACTCAAGGGGTTTAGACTGTCCAAGTCTACTGGTGTGAAAGAGTTTTATCTTTTGTATGATGCCCAAGAGGAGGCACGGGCATTAAGGGATGAGAATCAACCCTAAAATGGCCGGAGTTTCGACACATGGAAAGACTGCTCTAGCAATGGATGACTAAGTTCTGTCTTATACCTCTAAGAGGTCTTCAGGGTCCTTGAATTAAGCCCAAGAGAAGGCATAAGAACTTCTAAGAAGCCGAAGGGTCCTTGTACAACGCCCAAGAGGAGGCGGGGATGCTTTTAGGAAGCCTGTGGGTCTCAAACCAAGAGAAGTTCAAGAAATGTAATTCATTGAGAAGTGATCATTTCAGGAAAGTTTGAGGTTTGAAGAAACTCAAGAGATGCTATTCATAGAGAATAGATCAACTCCGGGGAGTAGAATTTCTTTGACAATTTCTAGGGGTGACAGTCTGAGAAAAGGTTCACCGAGAATACTGCCTTTCTCATTGTTCCATATTATTTAACCCCAAGAGGAGGGAAGACTGTATCTGGAATCCTATGGGGGATCTAGTTTTGTTTGTATTTAAGAGTGACCAACAGGGCTTTACCAAGTTCTAGACATAGTTGCCAGGGAAAACTCTAAATATCTATACTAGTATATATACAGTTGATATATGACAAGTATTTAAAAAGGTATGAAAGAAGACTAACCATGCGCAACTTCCCACAATACAGTTGTGTATATGAAAACATATAAAAGAAATCGGATAAACACTTACCCGTTGTAGAGCTTCCATGCTATTTTGTTAGTTGTTCAACAAAGAAATTAAAGAAAGTTTTGATAGCAACTATACATTTGGATTCAAAATCAAAAGAGAAAGTATTTTGAACAGAGATCGGGGCTTACAGCTCAGGGAGAGGCCCAAATATTAACAGTGATTGCACTGTTGTTTTGAATTTGTACAGGGACTTATACAAGTGACTGAGGCCCAAAGAAAGGTTTTCTGTACAAAGGGATGGGTCTTACACTCTCTCAAGAGGCCCAAAAAATTTTTTAAAGAAAAGAAATGGGACTTACAACACGAGGGTAGGCCCAAATGATTTTCGTTTGAAAACGGCGATCGCGCCGAAATTTCTGACTATATCGGGACTTATACAATACACTGAGGCCCAAATTATTTTATTTACAAAGAGGTGGGGCTTACACTCTATCAAGAGGCCCACAAAAGTTTGAAAAAGATTTGTTTAGGATGATTAAGATCAAAACCCTAAATTAATTTCAAAATGTATTTTAATTAAATAAAAATTTAATTAAAATGATCAAAATTATCAAACATGTGTGAAAAACAAGTTGTGATCTTGGATTAATGTTTTAAAAATCATGTTTTTACCCACAAAATGATTGGAAACCATTTAATTTTGGAAAATCAAGAAAGAAAAAATACTTTAAATGTCAAAAAAACAAATAAAAATTAATTCTTTGCAAAAATATCAAGTATATGAAATAAATAATATTTTTGGGAAATTATTGTAAAATAAAATATTTTAACATTTTTGTGAATTATTAAGAAAAGAATCAACTCAAAATCATTAAAAACCAGAGAGAAATTAATTTTTGAATCAATTAAATAAAATCACAAAAATTCAAATATTTAAAATTCAAAAAATGGCGCCAAGAACACCAAGTTCTTGCCCGCGCCCTCTGTTTCTTCAAATTTACGTTTTCCCCTCAATCTCACTAAATACTTGATGAAATCACACAATCCACATATCAATCTACTCGTTTTCTCCTCACGATCATGTCTATGGTCTTTAATTTCATTTATTTTAAGCATGGAATAATAAATCAAGACAAAACCTCAAGAACCCTAAATTTTGCATTAAGGCTGGGAATTTTAATACACGATTCATACAAAGCAATTAATTGAGGGGAAACCTTCCATACATGATTATGAACATATGGCAAAATTATTGTGCGAGGAAATATGCATGAATCATGAAATGACCAAGTTTAGGCTTACTTAAAGGTCGTGGCAGCAAGAGCAATTTGATTTTTGAGTTGGAGGTGTTACAGATGGTTGTGATGATCTGAACAGCTTCCCTACACGATATGGAATGTGTTTGAATTCTTAGAGTGATTGGAAATGGACTGGAACAGGTTATGGCACCTCAACTGCAACTTGGTTGAAAAACTTGAGCAATTGGCTAGTGATTTTGTGAAATTTGTATTCCAGATGTTGTTTAAGTGTTTGGATCACTTCTATATGATGTTTATAAGGGGTGTGTGTGTGTGTGTGTGATTGGTTTGGTTGGAATTGTTCTCATACTCAAAACCCGATAATGACTTGCTTTAGCAGGCAATTTTGGAAGTGAGAAGGTGATTTTGAGGGAAGCATCAGTTTGGGTGCTTTGGTGTACTCAAACTGAGCAGAAATGAGCTCTATTTATAGTAGGGCAAGTTTGTTTTGTAAGGAATAGTGTGTGGCAACTGCAGTAGGCCTTTGGCCAATTGGATCATTTTGGAATCTCAAGTCTCCTCTAGCCATTGACTAGAGGTTAGAGCACAGGCCTATGGTCTCTTGGTTCAGGGATAAGGCTTGACTGAATTCAGTTAGAATAGGCTCAGTTCATGCCACCTTAGTGCATCCATTGAATGCTTGGAAACAAAATTGGAGTCTTGGCACCTTTTTAGCTCTTTTAGGTTTGGCATGCTATTTGTAGATTCATGGACTTGTGAGGCTTGGAGATCAGATCATCCCCCTTGGATTGGAAACTCAGATGTGTCCAAAATGATGACAAGGCTTGGATTGATCAGATTTGGACAAATCGAGCAAAATGCACAAAATCTGCCAAATTTGCCTTGAGAAAATTAGTTCATGATGCTATGTTCCAAGGGTTGTATCTCCTTGCTCAAATGGAATTTAAATATGTTCTTGGACATTTTGGAAATCTGATATATCCTATTTCAATATAATGTCCAACTTTGGTTTTGATCCAACTTGAATTACAATGAAAAATGCCTCTACTTTTGGGAAAAAATAAGGCAGATTCAGACTTAGTGAAAATTTCACTAAGTGTTGGAAAAATGTCACTTTTGTGTTTTCAGCCATTTTGATCACTCCATAACTTAAAATTCATGAGGAATTGGAATGAGCTATAGTTGAAGTTTTTAAATTATGCCATGAGAGCTACAAATCCATCTTTGGATCATTCAAAATGGTTGCTTGGATCTCAAGTTATGGTCCTTGGAAGTTGGTACCCTAGCCATTTTGTTCCATAACTTAGAAAAGTTCTAAGTTTTTATGGTCACCCCTTTTACAAGTTATCCCACTTTGTTTGATTTTTCTTGATGAATGATGATTCAAATTACATATTATCATTGTTTTAGGGTCAAAGAACCAAAATTATGAAAAATCCCAAAAAGTCGAATTTGATTTTATGCACAGTTGACTTTTTATCAGATGAATTTCACACTGTGCAATCCTTGGTGAAATCAAGTCCTTTACCTAAATCAAATCTAATGGCTATGTTCCATAGGTGTTGTAGGGTGTATTGAATCATGTCCCAAGGTTTGGGAGCATGTCTTGGTCAAAAGTCAAAGAGGCAGTTGACTTTTTCCTCAAAACCCTAATTGTGGCCCTGATGAAATTGAAACTTGTGGATCAAGATTCTTGGATCAATCCATTGTTGCAAATGGATCAATGTAGTGTATTAGAGACCCTCAAATCTTGTCTTGAGGTCTTGGCTCATGTTTTGTCCCAAAAATCAAATTAGGGGTGAATTAGGTCAAGAAACCCTAATTCCTGATTTTTTGTAAAAGAATCCCCTGAGGACAAATTTAGTTGATGGTTGGGTTCATGAGGTCCCTTGGAGTATCTTGGGTTGTGATTTGAAGCATTGGCTCATGCCCAGAGAAAAATTCCCATCTGGAGGTCCTGGTCGACCAAAACCCTAATTTGGTGACACTGACGATCCTGAGGCTTAATCCACTTGGAATGTTGCAACCTTGTGCTAGATTCTTGATGTGGGAGTCCTCTTGATCCTTTGTGGGTGTTTGAGAGGTTAAACAAGTTAAAGATCATGTCATTTCTTGATTGATCCTTTGTCTAAAGGCTCTAAGAGGGCTTGAAACCCTAATCCTTGATAGTGGTGAATGCTCAAACATCTCTGAGGAGATTGATGAGGCATGAAGGTACATCCATATTGTGATGATGATTTGCACAATGATGGGAAATATTAGTGGTCAAAATTTGGGGTATGACAAACAGCTCCGTCAAAGATTAGTCCCCATTGGGAACCTGGTTCTGGCCCTTCACTCGGTAGCGGTTCATCGCAGTCTTTCATTTTCAAATACATGACATCTTCGTCTGGAAAATCAAATTAAACTGATTCTTGATAGTCAATTGGTTGATGAGCCAAATGATCAGCTAAAATACTTCCTTTTACGACTTTCTGAGCATGGTACTCGATGTTGTATTCCGATAACAACATCTGCCAACGGGCAATCCTTCCCATGAGAGCAGGCTTTTCAAAGACGTACTTGATTGGATCCATTTTGAAGATTAACCAAGTAGTGTTACAAATCATGTACTGGCGAAGACGTTTGCCTGCCCAAGCTAGAACACAACAAGTTTTCTCAAGCATAGTGTATCGAGTTTCACAGTCGGTAAATTTCTTGCTCAAATAGTAGATGGCAGACTCTTTTCTTTTTGTTTCCTCTTGTTGGCCAAGTATACAGCCCATTGAGTCTTCCAAGACCGTTAAATAGGTGATCAGTGGTCTTCCCTCCACTGGAGGAGATATAATCGGTGGGTTCAATAGGTATTCCTTGATACTGTCAAATGTTATTTCGCAGTCTTCTGTCCATATGCATTCCTGATTCTTTTTGAGTAATTTAAAGATTGGCGTGCTTGTCGCAGTCATGAGGAATATAAATCTGGAAATGTAATTCAAACGTCCCAAAAATCCTATGACTTGTTTTTTAGTCTTTGGAGAAGGCATTTCTTGAATGTCCTTGACCTTGTCAGGATCAACCTCAATTCCCTTCTGGCTGAAGATGAACCCTAAAAGTTTTCCTGAGCGGACACCGAACGTGCACTTGTTGGGATTCAAGCGGAGCTTGTACTTTTTCAAACGCTCGAATAACTTTGACAAGTGGGTCACATGTTCCTCTTCTGTTTTAGATTTGGTAATCATATCATCAACATACACTTCGATTTCTTTGTGCATCATGTCGTGAAACAAAGTTGTCATGGCCCTTTTATAGGTTGCCCTGGCGTTCTTGAAACTGAACGACATTACCTTGTAACAAAAGGTGCCCCATGGGGTTATGAATGAAGTTTTCTCCATGTCTTCCGGCGCCATTTTGATTTGATTATAGCCCAACAATCCATCCATGAAGGAAAAGACTTTGAACTTTGTTGTATTGTCTACCAGCATGTCTATGTGTGGTAAGGGAAAGTCATCCTTTAGACTGGCTTTGTTCAGATCCCTGTAGTCTACACACATTCTGACTTTTCTATCCTTTTTTGGAACTGGTACTATGTTGGCTAGCCATTGAGGATATTCTGAGGTGGCGAGGAAACCCGCGTCAATCTGTTTCTGCACTTCCTCTTTGATTTTGATGGCCATGTCTAGATGAGTCCGTCTCAGTCTTTGTTTTACCGGCGGACATTGTGATCTTAACGGTAGATGATGTTCCACGATGCTGGTATCCAACCCTGGAATGTCCTGTTAGGACCAAGCAAATACATCGGGAAAATCTTTGAGAAGTTTTATCAAATCTTCTTTGACAGCGAACTTGTAACGCCCCAGTTTTTGTCAGTTTTATTTAATCGAGTCTATTTGAATATTTTATTATTATATTATTTTATTCTTGACTTTTATTTGGCAATATAGTATTTTTCATCGATGTTTATGTTTTATCGCGTTTTGAGAGCGTTTGCGAGATATTCGAGCTGAGGGGTATTTTGGTCTTTTGCTTGGGTAAGTTTTATGTTTTATATAAATAGAGAGTGGAAAGAAAAAGAGAGAAAAGAAAAGGAAAAGAAAAGGAAAAGAGAAGAGGAGAGAAAGAAGGGAGAAGAAGAGGAAAAGTGGAGAAATCAAAGATTCGTCCGTTTCGAGCGCAAATAATCGGGTAAGGGTGAGAAGTTTCAATTATATCATGCTTGTGTATGTATATGTGTATGTTTTCTTGATTGTTTTGGATAGTTTCATATAGTTTTCATTTTAGGTCGAAATGGTAAAAATGGTTAGAAATCGATGTTTTCACGAATGAATTTCAAAATAAATTGCGTAGATTAGTCGTATGAGGTTAGGCCGAGATTATAGAGACTCGTTTCGTTGAAATCGGTTGATATTGTGAGTTTTGACATTTTTGGGTTTTGAAAATGTGAGATTTTGGTGAAAAATAAAAGTCGTGGAATCGGGTTTTTCTTGATCCTAATATGTTGGTATGTATTTATGTGATATTACCATGTATTTATTCGGAAGAAAGTAATTGAATCGGTCGGGTTTCCGGAGGGTTTTGTGTAGGGACAACAGCTTGTTTTTCTGATTTTTAACAGGTACAATCGATTGCAGCAGGATGCAAATCGATTGCACATGTATAAAAGGGCGAAAAATGTGATTTCTGGGGCCGTGCAATCGATTGCACACAGGTGTAAATCGATTGCACTCTGCTGTTCTTTTTCAAAAATTTGGTTTTTTAAAAGTTGCATAACTTTTTCGACGTTTATCCGTTTTAGCTGTTCTTTATATCGATCTGAAGCTAAAAATATGTTCTATCATTTGGTGAAAAGAAATTTTATTTTTAGCTGACTTTTGGCCAAATTTACCGATTAATCGTGAATAGTTGTTTTTGATAAAATGAATGTGTGGTTATGAATGTGTTGTGGATATGCTTGTGAAGTGAACCCTTGATTGGGGAATTCTTTGTGATTTGTGGCTTTATGGCAATAATTGTGTTGATGTGAATATATATGATAAGTATTGGTGATGATGGTCTGTAGTGTTATGGAGGAATAAATGTGTGTTTTGGGTTTTGATTTCAATGTGCGATAATGATTTGTTGTGAGTAGCATTTGATATGTGAATCCCTTGTGTGAGGAATTAATGATTTTGTGGTGTAGTAATACACATTGTTTGATTGAATATCAATGTATGTGGGTATGATGTTGTGTTGGTTCGTGGTTTGTTGTTGTGGTTTGTGATAATATGCATTGCTTATGTGAAATTCAATGTATGTTGTGCGGTGGCCTTTATGGTTTGAAATGCATTGTTTGAATTTATTTGCAATGCATGAATGTGATGATGTTGAATCATGTGACAAGTTGTTGTAATTGTTGTGGTTGTTGATTTGTGGCCTAAGGGCAAGAAAATGCGATATGTGGTAATTGTTGATTTATGCATGATTATGGATGTGTATGTGGGTGCAATGTGAATGTCATGAGTCATTGTATGCCAAACATCATAATATGCATTGTTGGAACGTCCTGAGTGGCGGTTTGATTCCAGAGGGAATCTGTTATATCATCGTGTGCCTCGAAAATATGAGGCGATGCCTGAGGACTGAAAGCGATGAATCTGCTATAACATCGTGTGCCTCGAAAATATGAGGCGATGCCTGAGGACCGAAAGCGATGGTTATAGACGATTGTGTGCTCCTTTGGAGACTTAAAGCAATCCTTAACGTCGTGTTCCTCGAAAATATGAGGCGATGCCTGAGGACCTAAAGCGACGGGTGAACATCGTAGGCCCGACGGGGTGTTACTTGAGATTCTCAGTAACGAGCGATGGTTCCAATAGTTCCTGAGTGAACTGGTTTTGAGAAATGTTGGAAGTCGGTACCGCATGACATGTGCATAGAGTCGTTGTGTCGGTCTCTGTGCATTTGCATAAATCTTGACTTAATTGTGCATGGAAATGTGATTGTGATTGATGAGATGAAATATGTGCAATTGTATTGAATGGGATATGTTTGCTTGACATATGTGATTGCAAATGTGTAATTATGTTGGTATAATTGTTATATGCTATGTGGTTGGATTGTTAGAAATATGTTATACATCTGTGGCTTGCTATATTTATTGGCATGTGATGTGTGAGGTGAGAATAACAGTGTATGTGATTTTATGTGTTTTTGCATATTATTATGCAATCTTGGTTTAGTTGTTATTTCTCACCCTTCTGCTGGAATATGATTTTTATGGCATAGTGCAGATTGTCAGCTTTAGAGGCGTGGAGGCAAGTGGACGAGTTAGATCTTCGTTTGCTTAGGTCTTGGTGTCTGCTCTGATAAGTAGCACGGGAGTCGGGAAACGTTTTGTTATATGTATATTTTGTTGAATATATTAAATATTATTTTGTATGAATATGTTGATGTTCAAAACCATTTATTTGCAAAACAAGTCGGTCATGGATCTTTCCGCTTTATTCCATAATTGACATTTCCTTTATATGGAAAAAGTTTCCCCTTTGAGGGTACTCTATTTTATGCTATGTATCAAATTTATGAGCAGGGATTGTATTTTGTTCATTTAAGTGTGACATCCCTGTTTCCTGTCGGAAAAATAAATTTTTAGTTACTCTGATTTTATTTATGTATTATGTATTCGAGATGGGATTTGGGGTGTTACATCAGTGGTATCAGAGCAGGTCGGTCCGTCCGGCCAAGTTGTTGAGTCAGTTTGTGTGACAGTTGAATACTGTCGTTGTTGTTTGCCCATTAGTACATGATATGTGTGTGAAACACTGTCAGTGCTTTCTGGTTTTCTGCTCTTTTGTCTTCAGGATTGAGAATGAGATAAGTGGGGGAGAAGCTTGTACTTCTCCAAGTTGCTTCAGGTGTGGAACATTAGCTCAGTGTGCCGTTGGTTGCAAGAGTGTAAGTGTTGCTTGGACAGTGTTGTTCCCGGTTCTGAAGGGAATGCGGAGGTAAGGTTTATGTCAACTAAGGATTTGTGCCTTAGGTAGTTTTGTGCACAGGATGTAAGGAATGCTATTATAGTTTGGTAAAGACGGTTTATGCCTCATCATGATTGTCGGCTGTCTATTGGCAAATTGAGGAACTGATCACCCTTAATCTCTTGTTGATAGCAGACGGAAATTATGTTGGATGGAATAGGCGGGTCTTTCCGGCTTTGATAGTGTGTGAAATGAGTTGTTTGGAATTTAAGGAGATGATTACAGATTGTTTTGATGAGTCGATGAAGATGCTAATATCGGAAGATGGAATGGAATAACAAGTATAATGGTATTGAGACTATGGACAACAAACTTAGAGTTCTGGTGGGTTTGGAGTCTTTGGAGTTTTAAGGCATTAATGGAAATTGCGAGGAAACCCTTGTGGGTAGATGTAACATTGTGTTTGAGAATTCTTTTTGGTTGGTTGTTGATACATGTTGGAATTGCGGAATTGGACGGTCAGGAGAAGAAATTGGGTATGGATTACTAACAGTTGAATAAGGTAATGATTGAGAATAAGTGTCCACTTTCATGAACAAATGACTAGAATGGTTTGGTTGAGTTTGAGTGGGTTACAATTGTTTAGAATGTTTGATAAGAGTGGTGAATTGTGTGAGTTGAGGCTTTGATCGATTTAATGTGACTGGTTAGGTTTGTTATCCTCGGAATAGGTTGTTATTTACTCGGTTAAGCTTGTATGTGAGTAATCAGTTACCCAGTGAAAAGTTTTGCAAAAGCTTTAAGGATTTATGTCTTTTGGATTTTATTTTGGAATTGCAACGTACAGTGATGGTATTTGGTGTTAGTAACACGTCTCTAATGTTTATGGAGTAGAGAAATCGTATCTTCCATATTTAATTGGATAAGTTCGTAGTGGTTTCGATTGAGGATATTTGGATTTGTTATAAACTCAGAGGAAGAATGAGTAAAGTGTTTGGGATTTGAATTACAAGTGTTGAAAAGAGACGAAGTTTTATGCTAAGTTATTCGAGTGGGAATTTTGGTTGAAAAGGGTTAGTTTCTTGGAAATGTTATTTCAGATAAGAGTATGGTTAATGGATCCATCGGAAGTAGATGTAGTTCTACATGAGAGGCTCCGAAGTTAGTTAAGGAGATTAGAAACTTTTGGACTCAGTTGATTGTTATTACAGGTTATGGAAGACTTTGTTAAGTTCGTACTTCTGGTATCTCAGTTGATTTACAAAGGGTGAGTCGTTTGTTTGGATGTTCGTTGTGAGTAAGTTTTGGTGAGCTGGAGTAGAAGTTGTCTACGGTTTCAGCTTTGATTTTGTGTGATCCTAATAAACGGGTTGTGGGGTATTGTGATGTGTCTTAGATGAGTTTAGTCAACGTGGTAATGCAAAAGGGTAAAGTCGTGGCTTATGCTTTACGACAATTGAGGATTTATAAAAGGATCTGTATTATTATGGATTTGGAATTGGTTGCGGTGGTATTGTGTTGGAATATTTGGAGGTATTATCTTTATGGTTCTAAGTTAAGTTGGAAGTTTCTATGCATGTCTGTTTTGATGGTCAGGGAGTTAGAATTATTTGAGCAATTCCGAGACTTGTGTATGGTGTATGAGATAACACAGGAGAGTGTGAGGTTGGTAATATTAAAGTGAACAGTGATTTTTGGCGAATATGAGAAAGAGTTAGACTTTGGACGTGAAATTGATAGTTTTGATGGTTGCGAGTAATCAGAGTGCGCAGCAGAAGCGTGAGGTGGCACATTTTGTATTTACGTGTGGGACTTGTAAGAGTTCATAGGTTGAACATTGAGAACATGTAGGAATGATGAGACCATTGGACGTTTCAGAATGGAAGTGTTAGGTGAAAGGTTTAAATATTATTCATGGGCTACTATGTAGATGGATGTTTTGGTTATATGTTCGATTGGGAATCGTAGCATTGTTGTAATAAGGTTGTGTGACAAGGATGTTGGTATTCTGGTTATGTAGAGGTTGTGGAATCGATGTTGTGTCGTGGAACTTGTGTTCTTGTTTGTGTTGATTGCCTCGTTTCCATGGTGATTGTTCGAGTGTGTGTAGCTAATTCCTATGATGGGGAATTAGGGGAGTGTTATCTACGGTGATGGTAACGATCTTGTTGTGTTTCGGTTCTAGAGTGAACCTGTGTGTTGGTATCGTGGTTTTCCTTGAGTTGTGAGTTGGTCGTCAAGTGCATTGTATGGGCTTTGCATCTTGTCATTGTTGTTGTCGTCGTTGTCGTGCCGTTGTTGTATCTGCTGTTAGCAAGGTGGTTTGCCAGTTGTGTTATTTGTGATGTGCCTTTTGTTGGCATGTTGGTTTGTTGGTCGGATGCGAGGGTCGTATTCGGAGTTGTTCGTCTCAGTAATATTTTCGAGGACGAAAATGTCTAAGTGGGGGAGAGTTGTAACGCCCCAGTTTTTGTCAGTTTTATTTAATCGAGTCTATTTGAATATTTTATTATTATATTATTTTATTCTTGACTTTTATTTGGCAATATAGTATTTTTCATCGATGTTTATGTTTTATCGCGTTTTGAGAGCGTTTGCGAGATATTCGAGCTGAGGGGTATTTTGGTCTTTTGCTTGGGTAAGTTTTATGTTTTATATAAATAGAGAGTGGAAAGAAAAAGAGAGAAAAGAAAAGGAAAAGAAAAGGAAAAGAGAAGAGGAGAGAAAGAAGGGAGAAGAAGAGGAAAAGTGGAGAAATCAAAGATTCGTCCGTTTCGAGCGCAAATAATCGGGTAAGGGTGAGAAGTTTCAATTATATCATGCTTGTGTATGTATATGTGTATGTTTTCTTGATTGTTTTGGATAGTTTCATATAGTTTTCATTTTAGGTCGAAATGGTAAAAATGGTTAGAAATCGATGTTTTCACGGATGAATTTCGAAATAAATTGCGTAGATTAGTCGTATGAGGTTAGGCCGAGATTATAGAGACTCGTTTCGTTGAAATCGGTTGATATTGTGAGTTTTGACATTTTTGGGTTTTGAAAATGTGAGATTTTGGTGAAAAATAAAAGTCGTGGAATCGGGTTTTTCTTGATCCTAATATGTTGGTATGTATTTATGTGATATTACCATGTATTTATTCGGAAGAAAGTAATTGAATCGGTCGGGTTTCCGGAGGGTTTTGTGTAGGGACAGCAGCTTGTTTTTCTGATTTTTAACAGGTACAATCGATTGCAGCAGGATGCAAATTGATTGCACATGTGTAAAAGGGCGAAAAATGTGATTTCTGGGGCCGTGCAATCGATTGCACACAGGTGTAAATCGATTGCACTCTGCTGTTCTTTTTCAAAAATTTGGTTTTTTAAAAGTTGCATAACTTTTTCGTCGTTTATCCGTTTTAGCTGTTCTTTATATCGATCTGAAGCTAAAAATATGTTCTATCATTTGGTGAAAAGAAATATTATTTTTAGCCGACTTTTGGCCGACTTTACCGATTAATCGTGAATAGTTGTTTTTGATGAAATGAATGTGTGGTTATGAATGTGTTGTGGATATGCTTGTGAAGTGAACCCTTGATTGGGGAATTCTTTGTGATTTGTGGCTTTATGGCAATAATTGTGTTGATGTGAATATATATGATAAGTATTGGTGATGATGGTTTGTGGTGTTATGGAGGAATAAATGTGTGTTTTGGGTTTTGATTTCAATGTGCGATAATGATTTGTTGTGAGTAGCATTTGATATGTGAATCCCTTGTGTGAGGAATTAATGATTTTGTGGTGTAGTAATATACATTGTTTGATTGAATATCAATGTATGTGGGTATGATGTTGTGTTGGTTCGTGGTTTGTTGTTGTGGTTTGTGATAATATGCATTGCTTATGTGAAATTCAATGTATGCTGTGCGGTGGCCTTTATGGTTTGAAATGCATTGTTTGAATTGTTTTGCAATGCATGAATGTGATGATGTTGAATCATGTGACAAGTTGTTGTAATTGTTGTGGTTGTTGATTTGTGGCCTAAGGGCAAGAAAATGCGATATGTGGTAATTGTTGATTTATGCATGATTATGGATGTGTATGTGGGTGCAATGTGAATGTCATGAGTCATTGTATGCCAAACATCATAATATGCATTGTTGGAACGTCCTGAGTGGCGGTTTGATTCCAGAGGGAATCTGTTATATCATCGTGTGCCTCGAAAATATGAGGCGATGCCTGAGGACTGAAAGCGATGAATCTGCTATAACATCGTGTGCCTCGAAAATATGAGACGATGCCTGAGGACCGAAAGCGATGGTTATAGACGATTGTGTGCTCCTTTGGAGACTTAAAGCAATCCTTAATGTCGTGTGCCTCGAAAATATGAGGCGATGCCTGAGGACCTAAAGCGACGGGTGAACATCGTAGGCCCGACGGGGTGTTACTTGAGATTCTCAGTAACGAGCGATGGTTCCAATAGTTCCTGAGTGAACTGGTTTTGAGAAATGTTGGAAGTCGGTACCGCATGACATGTGCATAGAGTCGTTGTGTCGGTCTCTGTGCATTTGCATAAATCGTGACTTAATTGTGCATGGAAATGTGATTGTGATTGATGAGATGAAATATGTGCAATTGTATTGAATGGGATATGTTTGCTTGACATATGTGATTGCAAATGTGTAATTATGTTGGTATAATTGTTATATGCTATGTGGTTGGATTGTTAGAAATATGTTATACATCTGTGGCTTGCTATATTTATTGGCATGTGATGTGTGAGGTGAGAATAACTGTGTATGTGATTTTATGTGTTTTTGCATATTATTATGCAATCTTGGTTTAGTTGTTATTTCTCACCCTTCTGCTGGAATATGCTTTTTATGGCATAGTGCAGATTGTCAGCTTTAGAGGCGTGGAGGCAAGTGGACGAGTTAGATCTTCGTTTGCTTAGGTCTTGGTGTCTGCTCTGATACGTAGCACGGGAGTCGGGAAACGTTTTGTTATATGTATATTTTGTTGAATATATTAAATATTATTTTGTATGAATATGTTGATGTTCAAAACCATTTATTTGTAAAACAAGTCGGTTATGGATCTTTCCGCTTTATTCCATAATTGACATTTCCTTTATATGGAAAAAGTTTCCCCTTTGAGGGTACTCTATTTTATGCTATGTATCAAATTTATGAGCAGGGATTGTATTTTGTTCATTTAAGTGTGACATCCCTGTTTCCTGTCGGAAAAATAAACTTTTAGTTACTCTGATTTTATTTATGTATTATGTATTCGAGATGGGATTTGGGGTGTTACAGAACTGAGCAGTGCCCCGATCTTGACCTCTTTTCCCTCTTCTTCTGAACCCAAGTTGACTATTTCCAATGGCTCGTTGTGAGGCTCAATGGACCTTTCCTCTTGTTTGAGTAATCGGGAGATCTCTTCTGGAATTTCTTCGTCTTCTTCTTCTTCAGCTTCAAATACCAGAAATTCAAAGTTGGGAGAAGGCATTGGATCGTATGTTTTAATGGGGTTTAAAACAAGCAATCTGCATGACGTGATGATTGTTTTTTAGAAGAGATAGAGAGAAATGCAAGAGTGTGTGCAGTGTATTTTCCAAAAAATGCTTGTTTTTATTTTGAGTTATTTTAGGATTACCATTTTCTGAAAAACAAAAAGTGAAAACAGCAATAAATGAGGAAATTACAGAATGACGTTTATTTATTTATGATTTAGTCGATTCATGAAACTACGACCCTATAAAACAAAACTCATTCTCTTTGGGCGAAGCGAAGAGGGACATTTACAGAAAGTGAGCCCTATCAAAACATCCGTTTCACCTAGGCGGGGTGAAAGTTTAAAACAAAGATGGCAATTACTTAGACTTATGGACGACTTTCGGGACATCGACGGCAACCCATTGGCGGCGAACTCCTCGGTGAATCACAAAGTCTGGTACCTTCTTTCTTGGTTTGTCCTCATAAATGACGCTGATTTCCAGTGGAGTAGGATCATTGGAGTCTTCCCCCCATGCATAGTTATCATAGACGAACTCTTCTGTTGTATCTTGAACAATGTTTTCATTCTAAGGCGGATCTCCCCATCCAGTTGGCTGGATGTCTTCGAGCCTGATACGAGAGCTTTCAGGAGCGGTGTACTTGACAAAGAAATCGTACTTGCCACTCGGCTGCCCTAAGGTGTCCCATACTTCTGTGGGACTGGAGGAGTCATCCTTCTTGATGACGTTGACCTCAGGCAAAGAATAGTTGATGAACTCTTGTCCTGCAATCTTTGCAGATTCATCGTTGTGCTGGATATTTTTGGAATGTCCTAAATAATGATCCTATGACTCTGTGGGGACACATGTATTCTTTTCAATGATGCTCAGCTGATACGCATCATTTGGCTGACCTTTTGCCCCAAGTCTTCTGGGTACAGGTGCCAGATAGGAAAGTCATCCATTGGGTCATAATAGTCATAGTCGAAGTTGTCTTTCATCAGAGTGTCCTTCTTTAATGAGTTTGGTGGAGCACAACATCCTTCCGGATCGCAATCTCTGTACATCATCTTGACGTCTGATCTTGGTATATATCTCAGACTTTGTGTGGGATAGAAAAATGGCATATGCGTTTCTTCCTGAGACATATAACCGTCCTCGTTGAGATAGGACTTCCATTCTTCATCTGTATCGGAGGAGTCACCCTCATTGATGGTGTGTACTTCTTGAGACACTGGGTGGAGGAAGCCTCCATTGTGGAAGAAGTCATGAATAGGATGAAAACATTCATCGTTATTAGCAGTCTGGGTACAGGTTGAAGAGAAACCAAGACCTTTCTTTGTCTTGTTATCCGTAGGAATTACAAGCTGTCCCCATCCTTTTACGTCGTTACTTTTGATTACTTCGAGAGTGTCTTTGTATGAGGAAATTGATGTCCCTCCTTCTGATTGATTCTTATTGCTCACCAAGAGTGCTTGGAATTGAGTCCCAACAACCTCCTCGGGTTCTACAAAGGAGAATAATGATAAGTTGCTTCCAATCAAGGCCTGCTCTCCATAGACTGTGACTAGCTTATCATTCTTGACGAACTTCAGCTTCTGGTGAAGTGTCGAAGTGATTTCCCCAGCCTCGTGTATCTAAGGTCTTCCTAATAAACAACTGTATGCTGCCCAAATGTCCAGGACCTGGAAAGTGACTTGGAAAGTGTGAGGACCAATGGTTATGGGAAGATCAACTTCGCTGGTAACTGTTTTTCTGGATCCGTCAAAGGCTTTGACGACGACCTTGCTCCCTCTCATTGGAGATCCCTGAAATGATAGTCGCATCAGAGTAGATTTTAGCATAACATTAAGAGTTGATCTGATATCTACCAGTACGCTGGCTAAAGCATCGTCCTGGCAGTTGACTGTAATGTTAAGCGCCATGTTGTGATTTTTGCCTTCTTCCGGAAGTTCCTCATCACTGAATCCTAAATTGTTGCAGGAAGCGATGTTGGAAATGATGCTGTCAAATTGTATTATTGTCACATCTTGTTCCACAAAGGCTTGTCTAAGACTTTCTGTAGAGCTTCCCTGTGAGCTTCGGAACTGAGCAAGAGAGACAACATAGAGATTCTTGAAGAAGTTTACAATAGTTGGTCTACAATGTTGTACTCGCTTTTCTGGATAAGCTTCAGCATCTTATCGTTGTTCTTTAAAAGGTCGGGATTACTGTATTGCCCGACTGGTTGATTGGGAACTTTTGTTTGAGGTTCCTTTTCTTTGGTGGGTTCTCCAACTCCTCTATTGAAGATCCGACTGCTCTGTGTTACTCAACTGATGTCTGCAATGTTCACGACGGAGGGTAATGGAGTTTCCTTTCCATTTTCAATTATTGTTGCACCGTACTTGTAAGGGATAGCCTTATCGGATTTGTACGGTATTGGTCCTGGAAGATAGATAACCACAGGAGCCTTTTGATTTTTCTAACCATCATAGCCGGCCTCAATTGTTTCGAGGTTGAGAATATTTCTACTATTAAGAGGAAATCTCGATTCATGGAGTAGAGGGATTATAGTGCAAACGTCTTTGGCCCTTTCATGATTAGAGATTAAGACAACGTCTTTGCTTTGATCAGAAAGATAGTCTTGCATTATGTTGATCAAACCAGAACTTGAATATGGTAGAATCTCTTTTTGGTCCAACTGATTTTGAAGGGTTGACCATACAAGGTAGCATCCTTGGTTGTTCTTTGAGCAAACTCTGCAGCGCTCATAGTTGTGTGGTGGCACCCGACCACGTCCGCTTTGTATGCAGTGCAACCTTACTAGATCAGTTTCCATCGAGCGAACATCCTGACTTTGGTGCCTAGTAGGATTCCCGTCAGTCATACTGATCTATTGTGTGGCTTAATCCAAGTAGATTGGAAGCCACCAGTGGTCCAACAAGTGTTGAAGTGTTCTTTGGACAAGTGCAGATCCTTGGTCATCTTCACAACACACTTTACAATCCTGATAATCATGTGAAGCCAGAAAACCGAGCCTGACTTCATAAAGCGAATATCAAAGGTTTGAATCATATTACTTGATGGCTACTTTTATCACGGTAATCCTAGATCCATCCGAGATCCATCTGACGCTGGAGGGCCTCTTGTACAAAAGAGCATCCCTAATTGTTTATTGAGCAGATCGGACAAGAATTGTAATCGTGTCGTGGCATATCATGATGTTGGCTTTGCCTTGAGTGCATTGCCACCAAGTTGACATTCATTGCCAGAATGTTGTGTGTCATACCCCAAATTTTGACCACTAAGATTTCCCATCATTGTGCAAATCATCATCACAATGTGGATGTACTTACATGCCTCATCAATCTCCTCAAGGATTGTTAGGCATTTTCTACAAACAAGAATTAGGGTTTCAAGCCCTCTCAGAGCCTTTAGACAAAGGATCAATCAAGAAATAACATGATCTTCAACTTGTCTAACCTCTTAAACATCCATAAAGGATCAAGAGGACTCCCACATCAAGAATCAAGCACAAGGTTGTAGCATTCCAAGTGGATTAAGCCTCAAGATCGCTAGTGTCACCAAATTAGGGTTTTGGTCGACTGAGGCCTCCAGATGGAATGTTTCCTCTGGGCATGAGCCAATGCTTCAAAGAACAATCTAAGATACTCCAAGGGACCTCATGGACCCAATCATCAAGTCAATTTAACCTTAGGGGATGCATTTACCAAAAATCAGGAATTAGGGTTTCTTGACCTAATTCACCCCTAAGCTGACTTTTGGGACAAAATATGAGTCAAGACCTCAAGACATGATTTAAGGGTCTACCATACACCACATTGATCCATTTGTAACAATGGATTGGTCAAGAAGCTTGATCCACTAGTTTCAGTTTCATCTGGACCACAATTAGGGTTTCGAGGGAAAATCAACTGTACCTTTGAATTTTGACCAAGACATGCTCCCAAACCTTGGGACATGATTCAATACACCCTATAACACCTATGGAACATGTCCATCAAGTTTGATTTAGGTCAAGGACTTGATTTCATAGAGGATCGCACAATTTGGAATTCGTCTGATAAAAAGTCAACTGTGCACAAAAGTCAAAGTTTGACTTTTTGAGATTTTTCACAATTATGGTTCCTTGACCCTAAAATGATGTTAATGTGTGATTAGAATCATCATTCATCAAGAAAAATCAAAGAAAATGGGATAAATTGTAAAAGGGGTAACCATAAAAAACTTAGAATTTTTCTAAGTTATGAAATAAAGTGGCTAGGGTACCAACTTCCAAGGATCATAACTTGATATCCAAGCAAGCATTTTGGCTGATCCAAAGATGGATTTGTAGATCTCATGGCATACTTTAAAAGTGTCAACTACACCTCATTCCAATTCCTCATGGATTTTTAGTTATGGAGTGACCAAAATGACAAAAACATGAAAATGCCACTTTTTCCAACACTTGGTGAAATTTTCACTAAGTCAGAATCTGTTTCACTTTTTTCAAAATGTAGAGGCATTTTTCACTTGGATCTAAAAAGTGTCAAAACAAACTATGATCACACATGTGTTGTATCATATGAGAGCTTTCCAAAATGACCAAGAATTCCATCAAACTCAACCTGAGCTAGAAGTTATGACAGTGGCAATATGCCTTGCTGCAAACTGTCTTGGCAAGGCAGATTGTGCATTAGGGCTGGATTTGCTCAATTTTTACAAATGACAAACAAGTTTATCCATCTGAACACCTCAGGGGGGGACCAAGGAGGAACTAACATTGATCCATAAGCCTCCCAAGTCTTTGGAACTACAAGTAGCATGTCAAACCTAAAAAACCTAAAAGGGGGACAAGACTCCAATTTTGTTTTGGAGCATTCAATGGATGCACCAAGGTGGCATAAAAGGAGCCATTTCCAACTGAATGAGTCAAGGATAAGCTCTGAACCAAAGACACATATGCCTGTGCTCTAACCTCTAGTCAATGGCTAGAGGAGACTTAAGATTCTAAAGTGATGCAATTGGACAATGAGCTGCTGCAGTTGCCATGCACTATTGATGCCAAAACAAACTTGCTCTACTATAAATAGAGCTCATTTGTGCTCAATTTAAGTACACCAAACTACTACAACACTTGCTTTCCTCAAAATCTCTTTGTCTAGGCAAAAATGCCTTCTTTTGCATGGTAACTCTGAGTTTTTGAGTTAGAGAGCATTTTTATCACAGCTCATGATCCAAACACATCCAATATGTCATATCTAAGCTCTCCAAACTCTCATAAGTGACCTGTAACACCAAAATCACAAAGTCCCCTCTCAAAACCTCAAAATTTGACTTTTTTGCATTTTCAAGCCATGTCTTGATTCAGTCACTTTCAAAACCAGATAAGACCTCAAACACACTCCAAATATCATCCTTGAACTGTCTAAAATGGTTCCCCACATCTGGAACACCATTTGAGAGAGTTGTCATATTGGTCACTTTTGCCCTTTTTGCAAGAAAGAGCTCAAATTTGTTCTTGAGGACTCCAGCTAGTTCCAACCATAATAAAATATTCTAAGGGATCATTTGAGAGTGTTCAAAGCATCAAATTATTTCTGGAACAAAGCACTTGACATATTGCCCAAAAAGCTCCTAAAGAGGTAAGCATCACAACTTGAACTCTTTAAAATATGCATTGCTTTGAGGTCTACTGATTATGCACGTCTTATACATGTTATATATGTTGTGTTTGAACCAATTCATCATGTAATTCATGTCTGTAACAAGAGATAGCACAGAAAATGCAATTATAGGCCTATTTCAAGAACATTATTGGGTTTTGAAATAGGAGCCTCATCTGAAAAAACCACCATCACCGTTGGATTCCTTGTGAAATTCTAGGCAGGATAGACCTAAATTTTGTCCTAATCCATGGAGAAATGAGAAAGTGACAAACTTCACGTTTTTGGCCAAAATCTTGCCTTGCCTTGCCTTGGCCAGGCCTAAAAACCAAGTCACCCTCATATATCCATGGGGTGGTTTTGATACACGGATGTATCACCACCCTAGTGGTAGAGGGCGCGCGCTACACACAAGAGGTCTGGGGTTCGAATCCCCCTCGCCCCAGATCCTCTTTTTACCACTTTTTCATATTTTATCATTTTTCATATTATTTTTTAATGATTTAAAAAATTAATAACTCCCTCAATTTTAATTATTTTTTATTGGTTCTTTTTGCAAAAAATCACAAAAATAGTAAAATATTTTATTCTACAAAAAAATCAAACTTATATCATTTATTTAATATAATTGGTATTTTTGTAAATAAATTCATTTTAATTATTTATAAACATTTTAAAAATGAATATACGTCTTGAAAATCAAAACCAAATGAGTTTTAAGTCATCTTGTGATTAAAACCTCATTTTTCAAACCTTAGGGTTTTACAAAAAGTGAAAATTAGGGTTTCTTTGATTTTTAATCATACTAAAATATTTCAAAACTCTTTGGGCCTCTTGGTAGAGTGTAAGTCCCATCCTTTTGTAAATAAAATCATTTTGGGCCTCAGTGTATTGTATAAGTCCCGACACCGTTAAAAAGTTCGGCGCGATCGTCTCCTTTTTAACAAAAACCCCTGGGCTTCTCCTTGAGCTATAAGACCCATCTTTCTTCATCTTCACACTCTTTGGGCCTTTTGGTAGAGTGTATGTACCATCTTTTTGTAAATAAAACAATTTTGGGCCTCAGTGTATTGTATAAGTCCCGACACCGTTAAAAAGTTCGGCGCGATCTTCGCCTTTATAACAAAAACCAATGGGCTTCTCGTTGAGCTATAAGACCCATCTTTATTCATTTTCAAAACTTTTTTTTGCCTCTAATAGAGTGTAAGACCCAACCCTTTTGAAAACCAAAACAATTTTGGGCCTCAGTGATTGCATAAGACCCACTGTATTTTCGAAAACCTCGGCGTGATCGCCGTTTTCAAGCAAATCATATGGGTATCTCCTTAAGTTGTAAGCCCCATCACTTGTACAAAAATAATCCTTGGGCCTCTCTCTGAGTTGTCAGCCACAATCTCTGTTCAAAATACTTTCTCCTTTGATTTTGAATTCAAATATATAGTTGTTATCAAAACTTTCTTTAATTTCTTTATTGAACAACTAACAAAACAACATGGAAGCTCTACAATGGGTAAGTGTTTATCCACTTTCATTTACTGCTTTCATATATATAATTGTATTGTGGGAAGCGGCACATGGTTAGTCTTCTTTTATTCTTTTAAATACACGTCATATATATATATTGTGGGAAGCTGCGCATGGTTAGTCTTCTTTCATACCCTCTTTAAATACTGGTCATATATCAACTTGTAGTGAGTGATTTTTGGATGTGGTTACGAAGCACGATCGCTCTAGTACTAAAGCTCGATTCATTTTTTATCCTATTGAAGCTGATGAAGGAAGGGAAATAGATATCTCCAATTAACCCTACTTGCATACCGAGTTTAAACAGTCAAAACTGTTGGTTTACAGATGCGATCCAAAGTGTGGGTTTCTCTTAGGTTATTTCTCCGGAGTAATGCCTGGGCATGATGTTAAGACTGATGTTTTATGAAATGATGGGATTTTAGGTTTTTATTTAGTATGCTCGCTAAGATTTTTCTTTCAATCTTATGCCTACGTATTCCCGTTTTCCGAAACAGGGAAATCAGAGCGATCATAGTTCCTCCTATTCTATGGGAGGAAATGGTGTTTTGGTGTCTTGTTCAAAGCCCAAGACGTGAAGCTAAAGGATCTATTTGTATCTTGTTCGAAGCCCAAGATGTGAAGCTGAAGGGTCTATTTGTATCTTGTTTAAAGCCCAAGATGTGAAGTTGAAAGGCTCGACTTTAGAGAGAATTTGTCATCTCTAAAGAGGGGTTTGTTTGTCACGACTATTGGGTGACTGGTTATAAAGGAGAATTACTTTAACTGGGATATGTGAATCCAACAATGCCATAATTTCCTTTATAGGAGGTTTTCAACCTGAAGGAGAAGACTTTAACTCAGTGTAGATCAATGCCATCTTTCCTTAGGAATTTCTCATGCTAAAAGAGGGACAGTGGCATGGATGTAAATAATCCAGAGGCTTGCCGCTTACAGCAGTTAGATGAAGGAGTTGTTGATGTTTGTGTACTGTGAACGAGGCACAACTTTGATGCTAAAAGGTTGATTGGCTCAACCGGGGTTTTCCTTATAAAAAGCCTAAGAGGAGGCTGATGGCCCAACAAGAGGGAGTTTTTGTGTGTCTCGTACGAAGCCCGAGAGAGAGGCTAAAAGGGTTTGACTCAACGAGGGAGTCTTTTTGTATCTCGTATAAAGCCCGAGATGGAGGCTACAAAAGTTTGACTCAACAAGGGAGTGCTTTATACTCAGCAAGAGAGTGGTTTTGTATCTCGTACGAAGCCCGAGATGAAGGCTAAAAGATGTTTGACTCCACAAAGGGAGTCTTTGTATCTCGTAT
Source organism: Lathyrus tuberosus (assembly GCA_022829125.1). Classification (NCBI taxonomy): domain Eukaryota; kingdom Viridiplantae; phylum Streptophyta; class Magnoliopsida; order Fabales; family Fabaceae; genus Lathyrus; species Lathyrus tuberosus. Next base: position 2,447,153 of record JALAZF010000639.1, read on the forward strand.
AAAGCCCGAGATGGAGGCTAAAAGTGTTCGACTCAACAAGAGAGTCTTTTTGTATCTCGTATGAAGCCCGAGATGGAGGCTAAAAAAGTTAGCGCCTCTGGGGAGAATCATTGTACAAAGCCCAAGAGGAGGCTATTGTAATTGTTTCAGTTGAGTGACGGATCCAATATGCTGATTTAAAGAGAAAATCAGTTCTTATATGAGTACGGTTTGCACTCGGGGATTTGATTCGAGGATCTGGGTTATTTCCTGTTCTTTAAGGAAATGGGGAATTCAAAGGGGATTGAGACCATCCGAGTCTACGGGTTTTCTTCCTATTTTTGAAAGGGACTTGAGAATGCCTTTGAGACTTAAGGAAAATATACTGTCCAAGTCTAGAGTTTCATCTTTTGTATTATGCTTTGAGAAACAGTAGTATGGTCTAGACTCTTTGAAAGACTGTTCTATGAAGATGACTCATATCTGTTCCTATACCTCTAGGAGGTCGTCAGGACAATTTGTACAAAGCCCAAGAGGAGGCTGGAAACTTTTAAGAAGCCGAGAGGTCCTTGTACGAAGCCCAAGAGGTGGCTATCATTCCCGGAGGAAGAATCATTATATGAAGCCTAAGAGGAGGATGTGAATACTTCTAAGAAGCCGACGGGTCCTTGTACAACGCCCAAGAGGAGGCGGGGTTGATTTTAGGAAGCTTGTGGGTCCTTGTACAATGCCCAAGAGGAGGCCGATGCTTTTAAGAAGCCTGCGGATCCCCAAACCCCGAGAAATTCAAGACAGGCTATTCACAAGGAATAGATCAAGCCAGGAAAGTTTGAGAATTTGGAAGAAACTCAAGAGATGCTATTCACGGAGAATACATTCATCTATGGGGAGTTAGAGTTTCATGACAATTCCTAAAGAGGATAGCCGAAGAGAAGACTGTATCTGGTGCTCCTATTAGGGATCTAGCTTGTCTATTTCTAGGAGTAATCGAACGGCTTTACTTAGTTCTAGACGTAGTTGCCAGGTGTTAGATGTCAAACATACTAAATATTTGTATTCAATACTTGGCATTTTTCATTACTTTCTATGTTGGATTTGTTGACTTTAGTGGAGATATGTGTTGTTCTTCAAACATTGGAATATACTTGTGGTGCTTGTAATTTGTGTGCTAATGTGCAGAAATAGGCATGAAATGATCAAGAGTGTAATACACAAAGAATGGATGCAAGTTGCCATTGAAGCAAGAAAGCAACAGCAGGATTCGCTAGGCGAGTGCTGGCGAAGTCACCAGCGAAGGTTCGCCTAGTGAACGTTGGCGAGTGTTCTAGCGAAGGGTGGCAGAAAGTTCCAGTAGGAAAAGAGGGTAAATTCGCTGTGGCGAGGACGCCAGCGAAGGTTCACTGCTTTGCTCGCTAGGCGAAGGTGCCAGTGAAGGGTGGCAGAAATTTTCTTGGTAGAAAACACCCAAACTTCGCTGGTTGTAGCGAAGGCTCGCGTCGCGAATGATTTGGTTCACCTAGCGAACCCACGATAACTTTTGTGGGCGGTTTAAGTCTGAGGCACTTAAAGTGCCATGTTTTAGTACATTCGCTAGGTGAATGATTCCTTCGTTAGGCGAAGGCTGCTGAGATTTTGTGTTGTATAAATTGATTTTTCACTTTTCTTGAAAGGATTTTTTTGGCTCTTTTTCACCCAAAAACATAGTTTTCAGTCTTTTGATCATCTAAGAGTGGATTTTCACTTTGAGAAGCTGAAGTCACATCCATTCTCGATTATCCGACATGGATGTTCATTCATCTCCTCTTGAAACTTGTCATCCAAGCTACCATGAGAATGAGTAGCTAAACACTCTTGTGTTGAGGTTAGATGTAGTTGATCCTGATAATATGTATTCCTTTTGATCTGTTGTATATGAACAAGGTTTTTGATCAATATAGATGAAGTTATTTTCTCTTAATGCTTTATGTGTGGTTTGTATTGCTCTAGACAAAGATTCTACAAATCATGACATAATAATTTCATATCTTAAAAACCAAACTCTAGACATAGATTTGGGATTTGTTATTCGCTTTGTGTTGATCTTAAAGATTGTTGTTTAGATTGTTAGCGTGAGACATCATCTAACGGTCTAAACAACGATACTCACAACTTTGCTTTAGAGATAAACTTAGTCGGGAGGATACGCGGTTGTATTGGTCAGAAACTGAGTTCATATGCTTGATTAATTGGATATATGTGAAAAGGATTAGCAAAACCTAACCTTGACATGCTTTCCTAAAAACTTTACAAAATCTTTGTCACAAATTACTCTTTGCTACCAATTAATGTTAATCAAAATTGAGAACCATTTGAAACTCTTGAACTCAAAACATCGCGACTATTGAACGACAAGCATCTAATATCGGCAATCCTTGTGGAGATGATAAAAACACCCCCTAATACTCTTTCAACAAAATGGCTCCGTTGTCAGGGATTGTTCACTGATATTGCAAGCATTGCAATAGTTGTGCTGTTTTAAGCTTGTTAACTTTTTCTCGAACTTGTTAATTTGTTTTGTTTAGTGTACAAACTTTGTTTTATGCGAGGGAAACTACCGGCGGACCAACTTCTTTTCGATCCTGAGATTGAAAGAACCGCTCGTAGAGTCAATAGCAAAACAAGACGAAGGAGGCAACTAGCGAGACAAAAGCGAGAACAAGAGGAAAGTTCAACTTCTACACCACCAGTTCCACAGTTACTTCCAGTTATGGAGGCAGATCCACCACCACCACCACCACCTACTTCTAGACCTTGCACTAACAGTCCGAGAAATAATGCACAGTTTGCTCGCCATGCGCAGAACGGTCGTCATTCTGAAATGAAGACTGGTATTCTCCAACTGCTATATCAAAGTCCGTTTACTAGTATGGATCATGAGGATCCTTTTACCCATCTGACGAAGTTCTATGAGATTGCGGGAGCAACTGGTGCGCCCGAAGCTGAAGAGGAATCTCTGTTTAAGAGACTATTCCCACATTCCCTTATTGGGAAGGCCAAGGAATGGTATCTTGATCAGTCAACGGCAATAATGACGGACTGGAATGCACTTGAAGAGAAATTTTTGAAGCAATTTTTCCCTCATACGCGGTTTATGGAGGTAAAGACCGCAATCGCAGTGTTCACACAAGGTACTAACGAATCTCTCAATGAAGCTTGGGAGAGATTCAAATCGATATTGAGAAAGTGCAAGGGCCATGGTTTTGATGAATTGTCGCAAATTCATATATTTCGAAATGGACTTTAACTTGTGCATAAAACCTTGTTGGATGCCACCGCCGGTGGATCCTTGTTGAGCAAAACCGCAGCAGAAGCCACAACTATTATTGATAAGATGGCTTTGAATGACCATCAAGGAAGTCATAACCGTGGACCTTCTCAGAGGACTCCCGGAGTTTTGGAATTGGGAACCAACGATGCTATACTTGCGCAGAACAAGTTATTATCTAAGCAAGTTGAGTTGTTGATGAAACAAATGTCTAAACTTCCTCAACAATTTAAAGAAATTCATGACTCCTCGAGTAAAAATGTACAAGTCTTGGTTTGTGAACTTTGTAGAGGCGACCATCTGACCGGATATTGTCCTCCAGTTGTGGAGGAGGTAAACTATGCTGGAAATCAAGGATACCAACCCCGACCTCCTTATCAACAAGGCAACCAATGTTACCAACAACGGGCTAACCAAGGTTATCAATAACCGTGGAGACCGCAAGAAGCCGGAATGTCAAACCGTCAACAATAACAAAATTACACTCAACCTCCGTAAGCTCCCGTTAAAAATACGAAGATGGAAGACACTCTCACACAATTTATGCAAATGTCAATCTCCAATCAGAAGAATACCGATGCGGCCATAAGGAATCTTGAAACACAAGTCAGTCAATTATCAAAACAATTGGCCGAACAACAAAAAGGAAACTTTACGGCAAATACTCTACCAAATCCTAAAGAGCATTGTAAGGCAATTCTAACAGGAAGTGGAAGAGAGATTGACATGGGTGTAGGTGAAAGTGTAGTGGAGGAGGAGGTTGTAGGTGAAAAAGAAAAAGATAGTGATGAGATTGAAGTAGAAAAAAATGTTAGGGTGTTTTAGTTGAAAATGAGAAGGAAAAAAGTGAGGATGAGAAAAAAAGAGAGAGAGAAGAAAAAGTGAAAATAACTAGGAAGGGGAAGGAACCGATGAATAATATTCCGATCCAACATTTATTATATCCTCATGCTCCTACAAAGAAAGATAGTGCGAGGCACTACTCTCGATTTATGGATATTTTCAAACAATTACAAATAAACATCCCATTTTCTGAGGCTTTGGAGCAAATGCCAAAATATGCAAAATTTACGAAGGATATTCTCACGAAAAAGAAGAGGTATACGGATCAAGAGACCATTATGGTAGATGCTAGCTGTAGCGCTATCATTCAACGTACTCTCCCGAGGAAAGAATGTGATCCGGGACGAGTCACCTTGCCGGTTACTATAGGAAATATCTATGTGGGCAACGGATTGATTGATTTGGACTCTAGTATCAATTTGATACCTCTGTCGATTGTGAAATGGTTAGGCCACATGGAATTGAGGTCCACTCAAATGACATTGCAACTCGCAGACAAATCCACTACCCGTCCTCACGGTGTAGCGGAAGATGTATCGATCAAAGTGGACAAATTATTATTTCTGATAGACTTCGTGGTCATTGAAATGGAGGAGGATGAGGACGCTCCATTGATTCTTGGAAGACCGTTCATGAAAACTGCTCGAATGGCAATTGACACGGATGATGGTCTCATGAAAGTGAGAGTTCAAGATGAGGAGGTGTGTTTCAATCTCTATAATGCTATGAAGCACAAGAAAGATAAAGGTGATTATTTCAAAATCGATGCAATGGAGGAAGTGATTATTGATGTCACAAAGAAAATTCATGCCATTACCCCTTTACAAAGAGATTTGGATGATTCCTTGGAAGTATTCTCAGTTGAAGAAGAGCGAGCTCTTGAGGAGTGTTTGATGGAGCTTGAAGCTTTAGAAGAATTGCAACCTTGGGAGTATGAAGAGGAAGTTCTAAAAAAAGTGGTGAATGATGAAAAATCCCAGCTTGAACTGAAGGTGTTTCCTTCAACCTTGAAGTATACTTTTCTCGATGATGGTGGTAATAAACCGGTTATCATAAGCAGTATTTTATCTGAAAACGAGGAGAGCCGCTTAATTCAAGTGTTGAGAAAAAATCAAGATGCAATGGGATGGACTTTGTCCGATCTCAAAGGCATAAGCCCTTCAAATTGCATGCATCGAATATTTATGGAGGAAGATTTCAAACCGGTTGCTCAACCGCAAAGCCGCTTAAATCCTATCATGAAAGAGGTGGTTAGGAAGGAAGTTGTAAAAATGTTAGATGCCAGAATGATTTACCCCATCTCTGACAGCCCTTGGGTTAGTCCGGTGCATGTGGTACCGAAAAAATGCGGATTAACGGTGGTCCGAAACGAGAAAAATGAGCTCATTCCAACAAAAACCGTGACCGGGTGGAGAATGTGCATAGATTACTGTAGGCTAAACAAAGCTACGCGGAAAGATCATTTCCCTCTCCCGTTTATGGATCAAATGCTCGAAAGGCTTTCCGGTCAACAATTCTACTGTTTTTTGGATGGTTATTTGGGTTACAACCAAATTATTGTGAACCCGGAGGATCATGAAAAAACTGCTTTTACATGTCCTTTTAGAATCTTCGCTTATAGGAGGATGCCATTTGGGTTATGTAATGCACCAGCGACTTTTCAACAGTGTATGCAAGCGATATTCTCGGATTTGATCGAAAAGACCATTGAAGTCTTTATGGACGATTTCTCGGTTTTTGGACGATAGTTCGATATTTGTTTGAAAAATTTGGATACAGTGTTAGAACGGTGTGTGGAAACCAATTTGGTACTCAATTGGGAAAAATGCAACTTCATGGTGAACGAAGGAATTGTGCTCGGTCACAAAGTTTCTTCAAAGGGCCTTCAAGTGGATAAAGCCAACGTGGACGTTATTGAGAAATTGCCACCACTGATGAATGTAAAAGGCATAACGAGCTTTCTCGAACACGCAGGCAGGTCACGATTCCGTCGGCAATAGATGATAGATATGTGGATAAGTTTTGTAAGGCCAGGGCATGTGGAGAATCTTCAGGTGCTGATGCTGAAGCTGCCGCGGGGGATGGTGGAATTTCTGGATCGGCATCACCTACCTTTTATCCTTTTCAGCAGGAGATTTGTCAATACAACTGGGATTGGATAGCTGCTTCACAGTGTGCCATGACTCACCTTCATGATTCTATGCAGGTACTCCAGTTACAGATCCGCAACCCTGCCTCTGAGCACTCGATGATGTCTAGGGAGCAGTTCCTAGCACATGCTGGTTGGCCTGAGGGCATGCCAATTTTCGGAGGGGGTGAAGATGATGCTGAGGATGAGGAGGTTGGTGAGGAGACTCTTGGTGATGATGATGAGGAGGCTACTGGTTCTGCTGGCGGTTCTGAGGAGATTGAGGTGTCCGATGAGGACTAATGTTGCTGATTTCAGACTTTTGTACTTCCTTTGGTCACCAAAGTGAAGTTTGCTTGTATTCAGTTTATTTCACTTTTTATTAGTGTATTTTATCCACTTGGTGGAATATTTTGGTTATTGATGTATTTGTACCCTTGAGGTACTTTTGACTCTGTAGGTGTTTCTACACCATGCACATTTTTATTATTATGAGTAATGTTAGTTGTTTTTAGTAAAAAAAAATTTCTGTTTCACTTTTGCTAAGTTGGTACGCTTGTGAATATTTAATGTTCTTTCTGTTATTGATGGAACTTTGGAAGTTTAGGTTGGTGAGTCTTGATCGTAAAAGAAGATTCTCCCAAGTTGGATGGCGATGATAGTAATTTAAGCATGATATTGTCGGCAAGGTACATAGTTACCTAGTTCTAGAAGTTAGTGTGTTGTAGAATTTGTGTCTTTGAACGATTGGAAAGTGTGTTTCTTGTGACAAATGTATTGATTGCTTATGCCATTTAGGTCCAAAATCACTAAAGTGAGAAGCCTCCAAGTTTTACTATATGCTAAGGATTGATGATAAATGTTATTTTATACTTTTAATTCATGCCTTATCTTGTGATGTATGTGATTTTGTGGAAGTATTATAAGTGATCAAGGCACTTGTTGAAATTGAGCACAACCATTTCCATACAGTAATTTACCCGTGAGGAGCGAGAATTTGTTAGCCCCTTTGTGCCCAAATTTGTCAGATCTCTTTTAGTGATGAACTATGTATGTACATATTTGAAAAGTCAAGTTCATCATTGAATTTTAGAGAGCTTCTAAAATGTTTTCTTCTTGCACCTTTGAACTGTTGTTTAAATTGACTACCTTGCCTTAAAAAAACAAGGAACATTCACTTTAGGTTGAGTCGAAAATAAGTTGGGGAGAATGTAAAGAAGATGGGTGAATTACTCAAAATTTTGAAAAAAAATTCAAGCAAGCAAGAAAAGAGAAGAGTGTGAATATGTGTGTACATATGAGAAAATGCTTGCTTGAATGAAAAAAATAGATTCAATAATTGTGCATGGTAGTTTGTGAAGGTGTGATGACAAAATTGGTGAAGGAAGTTGAGATGTGTGAATATTGTGTTTAGTGAATGTTTGATAACACAAAAATGTATCGTATTTTGGCCTTGATTTACATTCAATTATTATATCGTTTTCATCTAATATCCGATTTTCTCGATAATATTTAAGTGTTTTTGCAGATAATTCCATCTCCAAGTTAAAAGTATGCAAAGTGTAGAAAAGAAGCAAAACGTGCAAGAAAAGAGCAGAAAAGAGAAGGAAAATAGCAGAATCCAAATTCTGCTGGTGTGACGATCGTCACAGGTCCCTCACGACCGTGACAGACTCAAAATGCATCACGAGCGTCACACCCCTTGTCACGACCGGCACGCACAACCTTCCCAGATATTAAATTTAAGTTACGTGGTCTCTCTCAACGGATGTAACTTAACAAAGCCACGATCAACCACCGTCCACTAACATCATTACTTGGAAGTTACATCAGAAAGTCAACCGCCCACTACTTCTCCAACTTCCCACTTCTCCCATTTTTCTCCACCACTCATTTATGCTCCAAAGAGGTTACAAAACGAAATCCCCCTCTATATATAGGATTTCCCTTGTCATTTTGGAGCATCCAAGTTTTTATGCGCGAAAGCGCTGTAGAATTTATTTTCATAGTTTTAGGCAGATATTACCTTTGTAAAAGTGGTAGTTTCTCACATCGAGGAACTACTACACCATTATTATTTAGGCCTACAATTTATGTAATTCTTGGATCATCAATTTTGTCGCCATTAATAAAAGTCATTTCAGTTCTGCATTTATTCCAAGTCCCGCAATTTACTTCAAGTCTTTACAGGTTCTTTATCGCATTTCTTATTATTATTGTTTATCGCTTTCCTAAATTAATTATCATGATGTTTTCAAATTCAATTATAATGTTTATGTTGTCTTTATTTAATTCCATGTCCGACTAAATGGTTAGAGTCCGGTATGTGAGGACCGTCGTTCCGACGGGACTCGGTAATTAAATTAGCGTTAACTTATAATAAATTCTGTTTTGGTCTTTGTTTCCAAGTTTAATTTAAATAACTTCGTCACGAGAGTGAGAGGTTATTTAACACTGTTTCGTCACGAGATTGAGAAGCAAGTAAAGGTTAGAGTCGGCACTGCGAGAGCGTGGGGGTCGAACCAGATAGTGGGAACGGGGCATTGATCCTAAAAACAGCGAGAGCGCTTTAGGTATCGATTAGGATCTAATTGATTTTCAAAATACGTTTTCTAATTAAAGAGGGCGAGCGAGAGAAAAATCATGTGGTTAGGAGATGTGGCTTTAGTCAATAACGCGAGAGTGTGAGGTGGAGTCTTTAAACCAATATTTTCTACAGAACATACGTAAATTAACGCCAACCAATTACAGAGTGCCTGAGGTACGCGAAATCCACATTCCGGTCTCTCTTCTTTCTTTCATATTTTCTAAAGTTCATTTCTAGTTCTAGTCATAGTTTCCCTTTTATCAATTATCATTAGCCTTAGCTTTACAAAGTAACGATAGATTACGGTACGTTGACATTGGTCTCTGTGGGTTCTACAATCTTTTATATTACTTCGATAAATCTGTGCGCTTGCGGACGCATCAAGTTTTTGGCGCCGTTGCCGGGGACCAACAGTCAATATTGTTATTCCGTTGTTGCACCGTATAGACTAAGGCACTCCTATAAAAAAAATATAATAATAAAAAAAATTAAAAAAAATTAAAAACTATGTATCACCCAAATTTTCTCTATGATAACCACTCACAATATCTTGAGGAGCCGCACCCAAATTTTCTCTACAATTATCAACCGCAATACTCCCAATATTTTGAGGAACCGCAACCAAATTTTTCCTATGATTACCATTCCCAAAATTTTGAGGAACCGCAAGAATCACATAATTCCAATATAGAAATACTAATGGAGGATTTCAACGCGACACTAACTCATTTCCACCCAAATTACCACTCCCAATATTTTGAGGAACCACAAGAATCCGTCAATTCCAACCTTGAAGCATTAATGGAGGATTTCATTGAAACAACAACTAATTCGAGGTTAGAATCTATGATGGAGCACTTTGTGGAGACACAAACTCTCCAGAATGAAGAACTTAGAAAACAACATCTCGATACTTATGAAACCCTTAGGCGGATGAACACTATGGTCGAGTCCCTCGTGACTCACACTGAGGCATTGGAGACCCAAATCTTACTACTTGCACTAACACCTATAGGACCCTCCCCTGAGGCGCATGTGGATGTTGTAACAATCATTAATGAAGAACAAATCGAGAATCTCGAGGAGAGTGATAATGAGGTCGAGGAGAGTGATATTGAGGTTGAGAAGAGTTATGGTGAGGAAGAAGTAGAGATTGAGAAAAATTCACTAGGACCATCTGAAAGGGAGGTCGTCAAAGAGGTAGAGAAAGTATCCCCTAAGACTGTTCCTCATCCCTATACCCCGCCAATTCTTTTCCTGCAAAGGTTTGTAGAGACTAAGGTAGACTCCCAATCCAAAACGTATGTGGAGATATTGGAAAATATCAACACTAACACACCTTTGTCCGAGGTCCTGTATAAAAAAGGAAACTTAGAGGACCGTGAAAATAGGGAAATCATTAGTGTTAAGAGGGTAAGGTTAAACTTTGAGGTGGTGGATGACATAACTAAGCCAAAACTTGAAAAGCTGATACTTAGCATAGATCCAGAACCACCACCACAAGTTCAAAAGAATGAACCACCCCACAGAAGAAAGAAAAAGAAAGGCGAGGGATATGTGAGATGGCTTGATAAATGGCCATGGAAACCGAAGATTAACACTCCTAATCGTCGAGCTATCGACATCGAGAAAAGCCCTGCGTGGGAGGAAACCCACGAGTTTTTAATTTAATGTTTTCCTTTTATTGTTTGTGTTTGCAGAAAATAAATAATTGTATCGCTTGTCATGTCTCAGCTACATTTAGGCAAAAGACCTTTATATGACAATCCCTTGAGATGACCTGGTGCCCACGGACATTCCTACGAATGTCTCTGCTGGTGGTGACACCAATGATGAGTATGATAGGAGAGAGCATGTCTCTCCCGTTCGTAACTTACATCCTCCTTGTTCTTTGCATGGTCAGGTTCCACCTGCACACACCGCACAGTATTTTTCTAACAAATTTTTTGCAGGTACTTCCTTCAGAAATAGGCAATATGATGAGCGGCTTCAAGAAAATAAAGTTTCAGCAAATTCAGATATCTCGTAGTACAAGACGCCGGAGTAGAAGTGGTCAACAAAGACAAGGACAGTAAGGGAAGAATCAGAGTGAATTTGGCTATGGTAGCACGCATTGGCGGTCATACAGGTTCTATCTTTCCTTTACCACCTTTTATCAAAACATTGAGGACAATGTTTGGTTTAAGTGTGGGGGAGGAACTCTACCACTTTCATTTTAACGCATTTTAGTTAGAGTTATTGCTTTCTAGCATGAATTTAAAAAAAAATTTCTATTTTCGTTGCGTCTTTGCATGTGCTGTCAAGTCTTTATATGCGATTTTGTGTTTATCGATTTCCCACTCCCTTGAGCCACACCAAATATTTTGAAAATTTTTGCGTTAAAAACAGGGTTTCTTTTGAAAATATTAGGTTACAGACGAAATTAAGGTTAGATTGTGAGTCGTGGGAAAAATTCTGCAAAATCGATATCGTCTTAACACTGTGAGCCTCCCTATTATGGAAATCAATTTGAGTACTTGTTATGCCGTAGCCTTAAGTTCTCACCCCTTTAGTAGTCCCTAATTAGTTTATTTAGCAGTCAGCACCATCCTAAGAACGCACTAAGTAGGAAGCCGATGCAAATAAGTGTATGATCTCATGTTTAAATGGTAAATTGAAAAGAAAAAAAAATGAATGAAAAGAAATGCTCCTTCTAAGTTAGGTGATCCTCACCCGATCATTTAGGCCAACGGTGCAAACTTATTTATTTTATTGATATTTAAGCCAATGTGCAAAAGAGAAAAAAAATTTGATAATAATAATGAGATCATAGTCACTAACAGGTTATCCTACCATGAGTGTGAAAAGATAACGGGCTTAATGTGATTGAGCCAGAATGAAAAGGAATGAAAGAAGGATGAGTTAGTTAGGTTTAGGTATAATGACATGATTCAGATTGGTTTATATAGGAGGGAGGTTGATGACCGCAAAAGCGGAATTGTGTTGTTACGATATCCTTAGTGTGTAAGCTAGTACCTATGACACAAACTCAACCGAAGTAGAGTTGGTAGCCTAGGATGAGTATCCGTATGCACTATTTTTCTTACGAGTCATAGTTTGCTTGAGGACAAGCAAAGGTTTAAGTGTGGGGGTGTTTGATAACACGAAAATGTATCGTATTTTGGCCTTGATTTACATTCAATTATTATATCGTTTTCGTCTAATATCCGATTTTCTCGATAATATTTAAGGGTTTTTGCAGATAATTCCATCTCCAAGTTAAAAGTATGCAAAGTGTAGAAAAGAAGCAAAACGTGCAAGAAAAGAGCAGAAAAGAGAAGGAAAATAGCAGAATCCAAATTCTGCTGGTGTGACGATCCTCACAGGTCCCTCACGACCGTGACAGACTCAAATTGCATCACGAGCGTCACACCCCTTGTCACGACCGGCACGCACAACCTTCCCAGATATTAAATTTAAGTTACGTGGTCTCTCTCAACGGATGTAACTTAACAAAGCCACGAACAACCACCGTCCACTAACATCATTACTTGGAAGTTACTTCAGAAAGTCAACTGCCCACTACTTCTCCAACTTCCGACTTCTCCAATTTTTCTCCACCACTCATTTATGCTCCAGAGAGGTTATAAAACGAAATCCCCCTCTATATATAGGATTTCCCTTGTCATTTTGGAGCACCCAAGTTTTTATGCGCGAAAGCGCTGTAGAATTTATTTTCATAGTTTTAGGCAGATATTACCTTTGTAAAAGTGGTAGTTTCTCACATCGAGGAACTACTACACCATTATTATTTAGGCCTACAATTTATGTAATTCTTGGATCATCAATCTTGTCGCCATTAATAAAAGTCGTTTCAGTTCTGCATTTATTCCAAGTCCCGCAATTTACTTCAAGTCTTTACATGTTCTTTATCGCATTGCTTATTATTATTGTTTATCGCTTTCCTAAAGTAATTATCATGATGTTTTCAAATTCAATTATAATGTTTATGTTGTCTTCATTTAATTCCATGTCCGACTAAATGGTTAGAGTCCGGTATGTGAGGACCGTCGTTCCGACGGGACTCGGTAATTAAATTAGCGTTAACTTATAATAAATTCTGTTTTGGTCTTTGTTTCCAAGTTTAATTTACATAACTTCGTCACGAGAGTGAGAGGTTATTTAACACTGTTTCGTCACGAGAGTGAGAAGCAAGTAAAGGTTAGAGCCAGCACTGCGAGAGCGTGGGGGTCGAACCAGATAGTGGGAACGGGGCATTGATCCTAAAAACAGCGAGAGCGCTTTAGGTATCGATTAGGATCTAATTGATTTTCAAAATACGTTTTCTAATTAAAGCGGGCGAGCGAGAGCAAAATCCTATGGTTAGGAGATGTGGCCTTAGTCAATAACGCGAGAGTGTGAGGCGGAGTCTTTAAACCAATATTTTCTACGGAACATAGGTAAATTAACGCCAACCAATTACAGAGTGCCTGAGGTACGCGGAATCCACATTCCGGTCTCTCTCCTTTCTTTCATATTTTCTAAAGTTCATTTTTAGTTATAGTCTTAGTTTCCCTTTTATCAATTATCATTAGCCTTAGCTTTACAAAGTAACGATAGATTACGGTAGGTTGACATTGGTCTCTGTGGGTTTGACAATCTTTTATATTACTTCGATAAATCCGTGCGCTTGTGGACGCATCAATGTTCTTTGGCATCGGCAATTTCGTTTCAATGGCCGTTAGAGATATCCCTTTTTTGTTTACCTGACCAAGCTACAACCTTGAAGTCCTTAGTGATCTTGTGCTTCCATAATTTCTGGTGTGATCATTTAGATATTATATGAATTGCTTAGTATGTACATCATTTGTCATTTGAGTGAAATTGTCCCGTGCTTGTATGCGCCTAGCCCTTCAATCCTTTTTCGAAGTGGAGTGCAGAGTGACATGTGCATGATTATTTAGTGGTCTCTTGAAACATTGTTTGAAAATTGTTTAAAAGTCAAGTTCTTTTACATGGTAAGTTCTTGGATTGTGTAATTGTTGCTTTGTTGTGATTGTTGTTTATTTGAGCCAGTTATCTTGGCTTGGTTGAGTTTTATACTTGAGCAAATCCTCTTGAGAGGCATACTTTGCTTGAGGACAAACAAAGAGTTAGTTGGGGAGAGTTTGTTAGATGTCAAACATACTAAATATTTGTATTCAATACTTGGCATTTTTCATTACTTTCTATGTTGGATTTGTTGATTTTAGTGGAGATATGTGTTGTTCTTCAAACATTGGAATATACTTGTGGTGCTTGTAATTTGTGTGCTAATGTGCAGAAATAGGCATGAAATGATCAAGAGTGTAATACACAAATAATGGATGCAAGTTACCATTGAAGCAAGAAAGCAACAACAGGATTCCCTAGGCGAGTGCTGGCGAAGTCACCAGCGAAGGTTCTCCTAGCGAACGTTGGCGAGTGTTCTAGCGAAGGGTGGCAGAAAGTTCCAGTAGGAAAAGAGGGTAAATTCGCTGTGGTGAGGAAGCCAGTGAAGGTTCGCTGCTTTGCTCTCTAGGCGAAGGTGCCAGCGAAGGGTGGCAGAAAGTTGCTTGGTAGAAAAAACTCAAACTTCGCTGGGGCGAAGGTTGTAGTGAAGGCTCGCGTCGCGAATGATTTGGTTCGCCTAGCGAACCCACGATAACTTTTGTGGGCGGTTTAAGTCTGAGGCACTTAAAGTGCCATGTTTTAGTACATTCGCTAGGCGAATGATTCCTTCTCTAGGCGAAGGCTGCTGAGATTTTGTGTTGTATAAATTGATTTTTCACTTTTCTTGAAAGGATCTTTTTGGCTCTTTTTCACCCAAAAACATAGTTTTCAATCTTTTGATCATTTAAGAGTGGATTTTCACTTTGAGAAGCTGAAGTCACATCCATTCTCGATTATCCGACATGGATGTTCATTCATCTCCTCTTGAAACTTGTCATCCAAGCTACCATGAGAATGAGTAGCTAAACACTCTTGTGTTGAGGTTAGATGTAGTTGATCCTGATAATATGTATTCCTTTTGATCTGTTGTATATGAACAAGGTTTTTGATCAATATAGATGAAGTTATTTTCTCTTAATGCTTTATGTGTGGTTTGTATTGCTCTAGACAAAGATTCTACAAATCATGACATAATAATTTCATATCTTAAAAACCAAACTCTAGACATAGATTTGGGATTTGTTATTCGCTTTGTGTTGATCTTAAAGATTGTTGTTTAGATTGTTAGCGTGAGACATCATCTAACGGTCTAAACAACGATACTCACAACTTTGCTTTAGAGATAAACTTAGTCGGGAGGATACGCGGTTGTATTGGTCAGAAACTGAGTTCATATGCTTGATTAATTGGATATATGTGAAAAGGATTAGCAAAACCTAACCTTGACATGCTTTCCTAAAAACTTTACAAAATCTTTGTCACAAATTACTCTTTGCTACCAATTAATGTTAATCAAAATTGAGAACCATTTGAAACTCTTGAACTCAAAACATCGCGACTATTGAACGACAAGCATCTAATATCGGCAATCCTTGTGGAGATGATAAAAACACCCCCTAATACTCTTTCAACAAAATGGCTCCGTTGTCAGGGATTGTTCACTGATATTGCAAGCATTGCAATAGTTGTGCTGTTTTAAGCTTGTTAACTTTTTCTCGAACTTGTTAATTTGTTTTGTTTAGTGTACAAACTTTGTTTTATGCGAGGGAAACTACCGGCGGACCAACTTCTTTTCGATCCTGAGATTGAAAGAACCGCTCGTAGAGTCAATAGCAAAACAAGACGAAGGAGGCAACTAGCGAGACAAAAGCGAGAACAAGAGGAAAGTTCAACTTCTACACCACCAGTTCCACAGTTACTTCCAGTTATGGAGGCAGATCCACCACCACCACCACCACCTACTTCTAGACCTTGCACTAACAGTCCGAGAAATAATGCACAGTTTGCTCGCCATGCGCAGAACGGTCGTCATTCTGAAATGAAGACTGGTATTCTCCAACTGCTATATCAAAGTCCGTTTACTAGTATGGATCATGAGGATCCTTTTACCCATCTGACGAAGTTCTATGAGATTGCGGGAGCAACTGGTGCGCCCGAAGCTGAAGAGGAATCTCTGTTTAAGAGACTATTCCCACATTCCCTTATTGGGAAGGCCAAGGAATGGTATCTTGATCAGTCAACGGCAATAATGACGGACTGGAATGCACTTGAAGAGAAATTTTTGAAGCAATTTTTCCCTCATACGCGGTTTATGGAGGTAAAGACCACAATCGCAGTGTTCACACAAGGTACTAACGAATCTCTCAATGAAGCTTGGGAGAGATTCAAATCGATATTGAGAAAGTGCAAGGGCCATGGTTTTGATGAATTGTCGCAAATTCATATATTTCGAAATGGACTTTAACTTGTGCATAAAACCTTGTTGGATGCCACCGCCGGTGGATCCTTGTTGAGCAAAACCGCAGCAGAAGCCACAACTATTATTGATAAGATGGCTTTGAATGACCATCAAGGAAGTCATAACCGTGGACCTTCTCAGAGGACTCCCGGAGTTTTGGAATTGGGAACCAACGATGCTATACTTGCGCAGAACAAGTTATTATCTAAGCAAGTTGAGTTGTTGATGAAACAAATGTCTAAACTTCCTCAACAATTTAAAGAAATTCATGACTCCTCGAGTAAAAATGTACAAGTCTTGGTTTGTGAACTTTGTAGAGGCGACCATCTGACCGGATATTGTCCTCCAGTTGTGGAGGAGGTAAACTATGCTGGAAATCAAGGATACCAACCCCGACCTCCTTATCAACAAGGCAACCAATGTTACCAACAACGGGCTAACCAAGGTTATCAATAACCGTGGAGACCGCAAGAAGCCGGAATGTCAAACCGTCAACAATAACAAAATTACACTCAACCTCCGTAAGCTCCCGTTAAAAATACGAAGATGGAAGACACTCTCACACAATTTATGCAAATGTCAATCTCCAATCAGAAGAATACCGATGCGGCCATAAGGAATCTTGAAACACAAGTCAGTCAATTATCAAAACAATTGGCCGAACAACAAAAAGGAAACTTTACGGCAAATACTCTACCAAATCCTAAAGAGCATTGTAAGGCAATTCTAACAGGAAGTGGAAGAGAGATTGACATGGGTGTAGGTGAAAGTGTAGTGGAGGAGGAGGTTGTAGGTGAAAAAGAAAAAGATAGTGATGAGATTGAAGTAGAAAAAAATGTTAGGGTGTTTTAGTTGAAAATGAGAAGGAAAAAAGTGAGGATGAGAAAAAAAGAGAGAGAGAAGAAAAAGTGAAAATAACTAGGAAGGGGAAGGAACCGATGAATAATATTCCGATCCAACATTTATTATATCCTCATGCTCCTACAAAGAAAGATAGTGCGAGGCACTACTCTCGATTTATGGATATTTTCAAACAATTACAAATAAACATCCCATTTTCTGAGGCTTTGGAGCAAATGCCAAAATATGCAAAATTTACGAAGGATATTCTCACGAAAAAGAAGAGGTATACGGATCAAGAGACCATTATGGTAGATGCTAGCTGTAGCGCTATCATTCAACGTACTCTCCCGAGGAAAGAATGTGATCCGGGACGAGTCACCTTGCCGGTTACTATAGGAAATATCTATGTGGGCAACGGATTGATTGATTTGGACTCTAGTATCAATTTGATACCTCTGTCGATTGTGAAATGGTTAGGCCACATGGAATTGAGGTCCACTCAAATGACATTGCAACTCGCAGACAAATCCACTACCCGTCCTCACGGTGTAGCGGAAGATGTATCGATCAAAGTGGACAAATTATTATTTCTGATAGACTTCGTGGTCATTGAAATGGAGGAGGATGAGGACGCTCCATTGATTCTTGGAAGACCGTTCATGAAAACTGCTCGAATGGCAATTGACACGGATGATGGTCTCATGAAAGTGAGAGTTCAAGATGAGGAGGTGTGTTTCAATCTCTATAATGCTATGAAGCACAAGAAAGATAAAGGTGATTATTTCAAAATCGATGCAATGGAGGAAGTGATTATTGATGTCACAAAGAAAATTCATGCCATTACCCCTTTACAAAGAGATTTGGATGATTCCTTGGAAGTATTCTCAGTTGAAGAAGAGCGAGCTCTTGAGGAGTGTTTGATGGAGCTTGAAGCTTTAGAAGAATTGCAACCTTGGGAGTATGAAGAGGAAGTTCTAAAAAAAGTGGTGAATGATGAAAAATCCCAGCTTGAACTGAAGGTGTTTCCTTCAACCTTGAAGTATACTTTTCTCGATGATGGTGGTAATAAACCGGTTATCATAAGCAGTATTTTATCTGAAAACGAGGAGAGCCGCTTAATTCAAGTGTTGAGAAAAAATCAAGATGCAATGGGATGGACTTTGTCCGATCTCAAAGGCATAAGCCCTTCAAATTGCATGCATCGAATATTTATGGAGGAAGATTTCAAACCGGTTGCTCAACCGCAAAGCCGCTTAAATCCTATCATGAAAGAGGTGGTTAGGAAGGAAGTTGTAAAAATGTTAGATGCCAGAATGATTTACCCCATCTCTGACAGCCCTTGGGTTAGTCCGGTGCATGTGGTACCGAAAAAATGCGGATTAACGGTGGTCCGAAACGAGAAAAATGAGCTCATTCCAACAAAAACCGTGACCGGGTGGAGAATGTGCATAGATTACTGTAGGCTAAACAAAGCTACGCGGAAAGATCATTTCCCTCTCCCGTTTATGGATCAAATGCTCGAAAGGCTTTCCGGTCAACAATTCTACTGTTTTTTGGATGGTTATTTGGGTTACAACCAAATTATTGTGAACCCGGAGGATCATGAAAAAACTGCTTTTACATGTCCTTTTAGAATCTTCGCTTATAGGAGGATGCCATTTGGGTTATGTAATGCACCAGCGACTTTTCAACAGTGTATGCAAGCGATATTCTCGGATTTGATCGAAAAGACCATTGAAGTCTTTATGGACGATTTCTCGGTTTTTGGACGATAGTTCGATATTTGTTTGAAAAATTTGGATACAGTGTTAGAACGGTGTGTGGAAACCAATTTGGTACTCAATTGGGAAAAATGCAACTTCATGGTGAACGAAGGAATTGTGCTCGGTCACAAAGTTTCTTCAAAGGGCCTTCAAGTGGATAAAGCCAACGTGGACGTTATTGAGAAATTGCCACCACTGATGAATGTAAAAGGCATAACGAGCTTTCTCGAACACGCAGGCAGGTCACGATTCCGTCGGCAATAGATGATAGATATGTGGATAAGTTTTGTAAGGCCAGGGCATGTGGAGAATCTTCAGGTGCTGATGCTGAAGCTGCCGCGGGGGATGGTGGAATTTCTGGATCGGCATCACCTACCTTTTATCCTTTTCAGCAGGAGATTTGTCAATACAACTGGGATTGGATAGCTGCTTCACAGTGTGCCATGACTCACCTTCATGATTCTATGCAGGTACTCCAGTTACAGATCCGCAACCCTGCCTCTGAGCACTCGATGATGTCTAGGGAGCAGTTCCTAGCACATGCTGGTTGGCCTGAGGGCATGCCAATTTTCGGAGGGGGTGAAGATGATGCTGAGGATGAGGAGGTTGGTGAGGAGACTCTTGGTGATGATGATGAGGAGGCTACTGGTTCTGCTGGCGGTTCTGAGGAGATTGAGGTGTCCGATGAGGACTAATGTTGCTGATTTCAGACTTTTGTACTTCCTTTGGTCACCAAAGTGAAGTTTGCTTGTATTCAGTTTATTTCACTTTTTATTAGTGTATTTTATCCACTTGGTGGAATATTTTGGTTATTGATGTATTTGTACCCTTGAGGTACTTTTGACTCTGTAGGTGTTTCTACACCATGCACATTTTTATTATTATGAGTAATGTTAGTTGTTTTTAGTAAAAAAAAATTTCTGTTTCACTTTTGCTAAGTTGGTACGCTTGTGAATATTTAATGTTCTTTCTGTTATTGATGGAACTTTGGAAGTTTAGGTTGGTGAGTCTTGATCGTAAAAGAAGATTCTCCCAAGTTGGATGGCGATGATAGTAATTTAAGCATGATATTGTCGGCAAGGTACATAGTTACCTAGTTCTAGAAGTTAGTGTGTTGTAGAATTTGTGTCTTTGAACGATTGGAAAGTGTGTTTCTTGTGACAAATGTATTGATTGCTTATGCCATTTAGGTCCAAAATCACTAAAGTGAGAAGCCTCCAAGTTTTACTATATGCTAAGGATTGATGATAAATGTTATTTTATACTTTTAATTCATGCCTTATCTTGTGATGTATGTGATTTTGTGGAAGTATTATAAGTGATCAAGGCACTTGTTGAAATTGAGCACAACCATTTCCATACAGTAATTTACCCGTGAGGAGCGAGAATTTGTTAGCCCCTTTGTGCCCAAATTTGTCAGATCTCTTTTAGTGATGAACTATGTATGTACATATTTGAAAAGTCAAGTTCATCATTGAATTTTAGAGAGCTTCTAAAATGTTTTCTTCTTGCACCTTTGAACTGTTGTTTAAATTGACTACCTTGCCTTAAAAAAACAAGGAACATTCACTTTAGGTTGAGTCGAAAATAAGTTGGGGAGAATGTAAAGAAGATGGGTGAATTACTCAAAATTTTGAAAAAAAATTCAAGCAAGCAAGAAAAGAGAAGAGTGTGAATATGTGTGTACATATGAGAAAATGCTTGCTTGAATGAAAAAAATAGATTCAATAATTGTGCATGGTAGTTTGTGAAGGTGTGATGACAAAATTGGTGAAGGAAGTTGAGATGTGTGAATATTGTGTTTAGTGAATGTTTGATAACACAAAAATGTATCGTATTTTGGCCTTGATTTACATTCAATTATTATATCGTTTTCATCTAATATCCGATTTTCTCGATAATATTTAAGTGTTTTTACAGATAATTCCATCTCCAAGTTAAAAGTATGCAAAGTGTAGAAAAGAAGCAAAACGTGCAAGAAAAGAGCAGAAAAGAGAAGGAAAATAGCAGAATCCAAATTCTGCTGGTGTGACGATCGTCACAGGTCCCTCACGACCGTGACAGACTCAAAATGCATCACGAGCGTCACACCCCTTGTCACGACCGGCACGCACAACCTTCCCAGATATTAAATTTAAGTTACGTGGTCTCTCTCAACGGATGTAACTTAACAAAGCCACGATCAACCACCGTCCACTAACATCATTACTTGGAAGTTACATCAGAAAGTCAACCGCCCACTACTTCTCCAACTTCCCACTTCTCCCATTTTTCTCCACCACTCATTTATGCTCCAAAGAGGTTACAAAACGAAATCCCCCTCTATATATAGGATTTCCCTTGTCATTTTGGAGCATCCAAGTTTTTATGCGCGAAAGCGCTGTAGAATTTATTTTCATAGTTTTAGGCAGATATTACCTTTGTAAAAGTGGTAGTTTCTCACATCGAGGAACTACTACACCATTATTATTTAGGCCTAAAATTTATGTAATTCTTGGATCATCAATTTTGTCGCCATTAATAAAAGTCATTTCAGTTCTGCATTTATTCCAAGTCCCGCAATTTACTTCAAGTCTTTACAGGTTCTTTATCGCATTTCTTATTATTATTGTTTATCGCTTTCCTAAATTAATTATCATGATGTTTTCAAATTCAATTATAATGTTTATGTTGTCTTTATTTAATTCCATGTCCGACTAAATGGTTAGAGTCCGGTATGTGAGGACCGTCGTTCCGACGGGACTCGGTAATTAAATTAGCGTTAACTTATAATAAATTCTGTTTTGGTCTTTGTTTCCAAGTTTAATTTAAATAACTTCGTCACGAGAGTGAGAGGTTATTTAACACTGTTTCGTCACGAGATTGAGAAGCAAGTAAAGGTTAGAGTCGGCACTGCGAGAGCGTGGGGGTCGAACCAGATAGTGGGAACGGGGCATTGATCCTAAAAACAGCGAGAGCGCTTTAGGTATCGATTAGGATCTAATTGATTTTCAAAATACGTTTTCTAATTAAAGAGGGCGAGCGAGAGAAAAATCATGTGGTTAGGAGATGTGGCTTTAGTCAATAACGCGAGAGTGTGAGGTGGAGTCTTTAAACCAATATTTTCTACAGAACATACGTAAATTAACGCCAACCAATTACAGAGTGCCTGAGGTACGCGAAATCCACATTCCGGTCTCTCTTCTTTCTTTCATATTTTCTAAAGTTCATTTCTAGTTCTAGTCATAGTTTCCCTTTTATCAATTATCATTAGCCTTAGCTTTACAAAGTAACGATAGATTACGGTACGTTGACATTGGTCTCTGTGGGTTCGACAATCTTTTATATTACTTCGATAAATCTGTGCGCTTGCGGACGCATCAAGTTTTTGGCGCCGTTGCCGGGGACCAACAGTCAATATTGTTATTCCGTTGTTGCACCGTATAGACTAAGGCACTCCTATAAAAAAAATATAATAATAAAAAAAATTAAAAAAAATTAAAAACTATGTATCACCCAAATTTTCTCTATGATAACCACTCACAATATCTTGAGGAGCCGCACCCAAATTTTCTCTACAATTATCAACCGCAATACTCCCAATATTTTGAGGAACCGCAACCAAATTTTTCCTATGATTACCATTCCCAAAATTTTGAGGAACCGCAAGAATCACATAATTCCAATATAGAAATACTAATGGAGGATTTCAACGCGACACTAACTCATTTCCACCCAAATTACCACTCCCAATATTTTGAGGAACCACAAGAATCCGTCAATTCCAACCTTGAAGCATTAATGGAGGATTTCATTGAAACAACAACTAATTCGAGGTTAGAATCTATGATGGAGCACTTTGTGGAGACACAAACTCTCCAGAATGAAGAACTTAGAAAACAACATCTCGATACTTATGAAACCCTTAGGCGGATGAACACTATGGTCGAGTCCCTCGTGACTCACACTGAGGCATTGGAGACCCAAATCTTACTACTTGCACTAACACCTATAGGACCCTCCCCTGAGGCGCATGTGGATGTTGTAACAATCATTAATGAAGAACAAATCGAGAATCTCGAGGAGAGTGATAATGAGGTCGAGGAGAGTGATATTGAGGTTGAGAAGAGTTATGGTGAGGAAGAAGTAGAGATTGAGAAAAATTCACTAGGACCATCTGAAAGGGAGGTCGTCAAAGAGGTAGAGAAAGTATCCCCTAAGACTGTTCCTCATCCCTATACCCCGCCAATTCTTTTCCTGCAAAGGTTTGTAGAGACTAAGGTAGACTCCCAATCCAAAACGTATGTGGAGATATTGGAAAATATCAACACTAACACACCTTTGTCCGAGGTCCTGTATAAAAAAGGAAACTTAGAGGACCGTGAAAATAGGGAAATCATTAGTGTTAAGAGGGTAAGGTTAAACTTTGAGGTGGTGGATGACATAACTAAGCCAAAACTTGAAAAGCTGATACTTAGCATAGATCCAGAACCACCACCACAAGTTCAAAAGAATGAACCACCCCACAGAAGAAAGAAAAAGAAAGGCGAGGGATATGTGAGATGGCTTGATAAATGGCCATGGAAACCGAAGATTAACACTCCTAATCGTCGAGCTATCGACATCGAGAAAAGCCCTGCGTGGGAGGAAACCCACGAGTTTTTAATTTAATGTTTTCCTTTTATTGTTTGTGTTTGCAGAAAATAAATAATTGTATCGCTTGTCATGTCTCAGCTACATTTAGGCAAAAGACCTTTATATGACAATCCCTTGAGATGACCTGGTGCCCACGGACATTCCTACGAATGTCTCTGCTGGTGGTGACACCAATGATGAGTATGATAGGAGAGAGCATGTCTCTCCCGTTCGTAACTTACATCCTCCTTGTTCTTTGCATGGTCATGTTCCACCTGCACACACCGCACAGTATTTTTCTAACAAATTTTTTGCAGGTACTTCCTTCAGAAATAGGCAATATGATGAGCGGCTTCAAGAAAATAAAGTTTCAGCAAATTCAGATATCTCGTAGTACAAGACGCCGGAGTAGAAGTGGTCAACAAAGACAAGGACAGTAAGGGAAGAATCAGAGTGAATTTGGCTATGGTAGCACGCATTGGCGGTCATACAGGTTCTATCTTTCCTTTACCACCTTTTATCAAAACATTGAGGACAATGTTTGGTTTAAGTGTGGGGGAGGAACTCTACCACTTTCATTTTAACGCATTTTAGTTAGAGTTATTGCTTTCTAGCATGAATTTAAAAAAAAATTTCTATTTTCGTTGCGTCTTTGCATGTGCTGTCAAGTCTTTATATGCGATTTTGTGTTTATCGATTTCCCACTCCCTTGAGCCACACCAAATATTTTGAAAATTTTTGCGTTAAAAACAGGGTTTCTTTTGAAAATATTAGGTTACAGACGAAATTAAGGTTAGATTGTGAGTCGTGGGAAAAATTCTGCAAAATCGATATCGTCTTAACACTGTGAGCCTCCCTATTATGGAAATCAATTTGAGTACTTGTTATGCCGTAGCCTTAAGTTCTCACCCCTTTAGTAGTCCCTAATTAGTTTATTTAGCAGTCAGCACCATCCTAAGAACGCACTAAGTAGGAAGCCGATGCAAATAAGTGTATGATCTCATGTTTAAATGGTAAATTGAAAAGAAAAAAAAATGAATGAAAAGAAATGCTCCTTCTAAGTTAGGTGATCCTCACCCGATCATTTAGGCCAACGGTGCAAACTTATTTATTTTATTGATATTTAAGCCAATGTGCAAAAGAGAAAAAAAATTTGATAATAATAATGAGATCATAGTCACTAACAGGTTATCCTACCATGAGTGTGAAAAGATAACGGGCTTAATGTGATTGAGCCAGAATGAAAAGGAATGAAAGAAGGATGAGTTAGTTAGGTTTAGGTATAATGACATGATTCAGATTGGTTTATATAGGAGGGAGGTTGATGACCGCAAAAGCGGAATTGTGTTGTTACGATATCCTTAGTGTGTAAGCTAGTACCTATGACACAAACTCAACCGAAGTAGAGTTGGTAGCCTAGGATGAGTATCCGTATGCACTATTTTTCTTACGAGTCATAGTTTGCTTGAGGACAAGCAAAGGTTTAAGTGTGGGGGTGTTTGATAACACGAAAATGTATCGTATTTTGGCCTTGATTTACATTCAATTATTATATCGTTTTCGTCTAATATCCGATTTTCTCGATAATATTTAAGGGTTTTTGCAGATAATTCCATCTCCAAGTTAAAAGTATGCAAAGTGTAGAAAAGAAGCAAAACGTGCAAGAAAAGAGCAGAAAAGAGAAGGAAAATAGCAGAATCCAAATTCTGCTGGTGTGACGATCCTCACAGGTCCCTCACGACCGTGACAGACTCAAATTGCATCACGAGCGTCACACCCCTTGTCACGACCGGCACGCACAACCTTCCCAGATATTAAATTTAAGTTACGTGGTCTCTCTCAACGGATGTAACTTAACAAAGCCACGAACAACCACCGTCCACTAACATCATTACTTGGAAGTTACTTCAGAAAGTCAACTGCCCACTACTTCTCCAACTTCCGACTTCTCCAATTTTTCTCCACCACTCATTTATGCTCCAGAGAGGTTATAAAACGAAATCCCCCTCTATATATAGGATTTCCCTTGTCATTTTGGAGCACCCAAGTTTTTATGCGCGAAAGCGCTGTAGAATTTATTTTCATAGTTTTAGGCAGATATTACCTTTGTAAAAGTGGTAGTTTCTCACATCGAGGAACTACTACACCATTATTATTTAGGCCTACAATTTATGTAATTCTTGGATCATCAATCTTGTCGCCATTAATAAAAGTCGTTTCAGTTCTGCATTTATTCCAAGTCCCGCAATTTACTTCAAGTCTTTACATGTTCTTTATCGCATTGCTTATTATTATTGTTTATCGCTTTCCTAAAGTAATTATCATGATGTTTTCAAATTCAATTATAATGTTTATGTTGTCTTCATTTAATTCCATGTCCGACTAAATGGTTAGAGTCCGGTATGTGAGGACCGTCGTTCCGACGGGACTCGGTAATTAAATTAGCGTTAACTTATAATAAATTCTGTTTTGGTCTTTGTTTCCAAGTTTAATTTACATAACTTCGTCACGAGAGTGAGAGGTTATTTAACACTGTTTCGTCACGAGAGTGAGAAGCAAGTAAAGGTTAGAGCCAGCACTGCGAGAGCGTGGGGGTCGAACCAGATAGTGGGAACGGGGCATTGATCCTAAAAACAGCGAGAGCGCTTTAGGTATCGATTAGGATCTAATTGATTTTCAAAATACGTTTTCTAATTAAAGCGGGCGAGCGAGAGCAAAATCCTATGGTTAGGAGATGTGGCCTTAGTCAATAACGCGAGAGTGTGAGGCGGAGTCTTTAAACCAATATTTTCTACGGAACATAGGTAAATTAACGCCAACCAATTATAGAGTGCCTGAGGTACGCGGAATCCACATTCCGGTCTCTCTCCTTTCTTTCATATTTTCTAAAGTTCATTTTTAGTTATAGTCTTAGTTTCCCTTTTATCAATTATCATTAGCCTTAGCTTTACAAAGTAACGATAGATTACGGTAGGTTGACATTGGTCTCTGTGGGTTTGACAATCTTTTATATTACTTCGATAAATCCGTGCGCTTGTGGACGCATCAATGTTCTTTGGCATCGGCAATTTCGTTTCAATGGCCGTTAGAGATATCCCTTTTTTGTTTACCTGACCAAGCTACAACCTTGAAGTCCTTAGTGATCTTGTGCTTCCATAATTTCTGGTGTGATCATTTAGATATTATATGAATTGCTTAGTATGTACATCATTTGTCATTTGAGTGAAATTGTCCCGTGCTTGTATGCGCCTAGCCCTTCAATCCTTTTTCGAAGTGGAGTGCAGAGTGACATGTGCATGATTATTTAGTGGTCTCTTGAAACATTGTTTGAAAATTGTTTAAAAGTCAAGTTCTTTTACATGGTAAGTTCTTGGATTGTGTAATTGTTGCTTTGTTGTGATTGTTGTTTATTTGAGCCAGTTATCTTGGCTTGGTTGAGTTTTATACTTGAGCAAATCCTCTTGAGAGGCATACTTTGCTTGAGGACAAACAAAGAGTTAGTTGGGGAGAGTTTGTTAGATGTCAAACATACTAAATATTTGTATTCAATACTTGGCATTTTTCATTACTTTCTATGTTGGATTTGTTGATTTTAGTGGAGATATGTGTTGTTCTTCAAACATTGGAATATACTTGTGGTGCTTGTAATTTGTGTGCTAATGTGCAGAAATAGGCATGAAATGATCAAGAGTGTAATACACAAATAATGGATGCAAGTTACCATTGAAGCAAGAAAGCAACAACAGGATTCCCTAGGCGAGTGCTGGCGAAGTCACCAGCGAAGGTTCTCCTAGCGAACGTTGGCGAGTGTTCTAGCGAAGGGTGGCAGAAAGTTCCAGTAGGAAAAGAGGGTAAATTCGCTGTGGTGAGGAAGCCAGTGAAGGTTCGCTGCTTTGCTCTCTAGGCGAAGGTGCCAGCGAAGGGTGGCAGAAAGTTGCTTGGTAGAAAAAACTCAAACTTCGCTGGGGCGAAGGTTGTAGTGAAGGCTCGCGTCGCGAATGATTTGGTTCGCCTAGCGAACCCACGATAACTTTTGTGGGCGGTTTAAGTCTGAGGCACTTAAAGTGCCATGTTTTAGTACATTCGCTAGGCGAATGATTCCTTCTCTAGGCGAAGGCTGCTGAGATTTTGTGTTGTATAAATTGATTTTTCACTTTTCTTGAAAGGATCTTTTTGGCTCTTTTTCACCCAAAAACATAGTTTTCAATCTTTTGATCATTTAAGAGTGGATTTTCACTTTGAGAAGCTGAAGTCACATCCATTCTCGATTATTCGACGTGGATGTTCATTCATCTCCTCTTGAAACTTGTCATCCAAGCTACCATGAGAATAAGTAGCTAAACACTCTTGTGTTGAGGTTCGATGTAGTTGATCCTGATAATATGTATTCCTTTTGATATGTTGTATATGAACAAGGTTTTTGATCAATATAGATGAAGTTATTTTCTCTTAATGCTTTATGTGTGGTTTGTATTGCTCTAGACATAGATTCTACAAATCATGACCTAATAATTTCATCTCTTAAAAACCAAACTCTAGACATAGATTTGGGATTTGTTATTCGCTTTGTGTTGATCTTAAAGATTGTTGTTTAGATTGTTAGCGTGAGACATCATCTAACGGTCTAAACAACGATACTCACGACTTTGCTTTAGAGATAAACTTAGTCGGGAGGATACGCGGTTGTATTGGTCGAAAACTGAGTTCATATGCTTGATTAATCGGATATATGTGAAAAGGATTAGCGAAACCTAACCTTGACATGCTTTCCTAAAAACTTTACAAACTCTTTGTCACAAATTACTCTTTGCTACCAATTAATGTTAACCAAAATTGAGAACCATTTGAAACTCTTAAACTTAAAACATCGCGAATATTGAACGACAAGCATCTAATATCGGCAATCCCTGTGGAGACGATAAAAACACCCCCTAATACTCTTTCAACACCGGGGAAACTCTAAATATCTATACTATTATTACACAGTTGATATGAGTTTATCAAAGGAGACTTACAGCGAAACAGCCCCACAATACAGTTATATGTTATGAAAGCGGTAAATGAAAGCGTATAAACACTTACTCGGTTGTAGAGCTTCCATGTTGTTTGGTTAGTTGTTCAACAAAGAAAGATTGAAAACAATAGTATATTCAAAATCAAAGGAGAAAGTGCTTTGAAAAAGAAATATTTGGGGCTTACAGCTCAAGGAGAGGCCCAGGGTTTTATCAGTGATCGCACTGTTGAATTTGTACAGGGGGACTTATACAAGTGATTGAGGCCCGAGAAAGGTTTTCTGTACAAAGGGATGGGTCTTACACTCTATTAGAGGCCCAAGAGTTTTTTAAAAAAAAGAATGGGGCTTATAACAAGAGGGTAGGCCCAGATGACTTTTCGTTTGAAATGGCGATCGCGTCGAGGTTTTCTTTTAACACAGAGGGACTTATACAATATCTGAGGCCCAAAATTGTTTTGGTTAAAAGGGGATTGGGTCTTACACTCTAATAGAGGCCCAAAAATTTTGAATGGGTCTTATAGCTCGAGGAGAGGCCCAAATGTTTTAAACGGACGGCAGTCGCGCCGTTTACTTGTACAGAGGGACTTATACAATAAGTGAGGGCCACAAAGTTTATGTACAAGGGGGTTTGGGTCTTACACCCTCTCAAGAGGCCCAAGAGTTTTGAAAATGGTTTATGAGGGTTGAATTAATCAAAAACCCTAATTTGTTTTCAAAATGTATTTTAATTGAATATAATTCAATTAAAATGATCAAAAATTATTTTACATGTGGAAAAAATATTGTGATCTTGGATTAATGCTTCATAAATCAAGTTTTGCCCTACAAAATGATTAGAAAGCATTAAAATTTGTAAAATCAAGATGGAAAAAATATTCAAAATGTCAAAAATAATTAAAATATTAATTCTTTGCAAAAATATCAATTATATAAAATAAATAATATTTTTTGGGATTTTTTGGGAAAATAAAATATTTTAACATTTTTGTGAATTATTAAAAAAAGAATCAACTCAAAATCATTAAAACTCAGAGAGAAATTAATTTTTGAATCAATTAAATAAAATCACAAAATTCAAATATTTGAATTTTCAAAAAAGGCGCCAAGAACACGCGCGTGTTCTGGGTTTTGCCCAGATTTGCATTTTCTCTCAATCTCACTGAATACTTGGTTATATCATGCAATCCACATATCAATCTGCTCGTCTCAACCTCACGATCATGTCTATGGTATTTAATTTCATTTATATTAAACATGGAATAAAAAATCAAGACAAAACCTCAAGAACCCTAATTTCTGCATGAAGGCTGAGAATTTTGATACACGATTCAAACAAAGCAATTAATTGAGGGGAAACATTCCATGCATGATTATGAACATTTGAAAAAAGTATTGTGCGACGAAATATGCATAGATTGAGAGATGACCAAGTTTAGGCTTACCTCTAGGTCGTGACAGCAAGTGCAATGCGATTTCTGAGTTGAAGGTGTTCCAGATGAGTTGTGATGTTCTGATAAGCTTCCCTATGTCGCTCCCGGGATTTTCATCCTGGTACAAACGCGAAAGTGGCACCGAAACAGAGTCGCCAGCAATGTGTATTTATCCCAAGAGAGGGAAAGGAAACACCGCGTAAACCTAAGAGAAAGGAAAAGCATGGTCTTACGACCAAGAGAACTGGGTTCGGGAGTCGGTTACGCGAGAGGAAGGTATTAGCACCCCCACGCGTCCATCGTACCCGATGGGATCCACGCTTGCTGTTTCGATCAAAGGGTGTGAAGAAAGGATACCGGAAAAGGAACTGAAAGAAAGAAAGGAGAAAGAAAAGAAAAGGAACGGGAAACAAATGTAGGGAAAATAAAAGAAGTGCTCGCATGGGCCCTACCCCACTGCCTACGTATCTCATCGGGAGCATGAGAATCAGAGCGACGTAGTTCCCCTCCCTAGGGATGGATTGTTTTTTAGAGAACGGCTTACGTTCTAGCTCAGGTGTTGCAGGCTCGCTGGTCCGAGTGCGTTACCATCTTGCAAGAGAACGAGTAGAAGCACGTTCGTACGCTGAGACTGAGTGAGGTGAGAAAAGAATTCCCGAAGGAAAGACGTTATTGTTGGTTTTTGTCTTTTAAGAGTCTTTTCATTTGTTTGCATATGACAGTGTATCTGGATCTTAGCCATTGGAATGTGTACATTCTCACATTCCAAGATGGAATGGGTAAGAATGCACACTAAGAGTGAAGAAGACCCTCACACTTAGTTCCAATTGTCAAGGTTCAAACACACTAGCATACTTGTGTTGATTAAGTGTTTTTATTAATTAAGAAATGAAGAAGTGTTTTTTATTTGTACCTTCAACAAGTATTGCATTTAAGTCCCTCATACAAGATCAAATATGTAACACATTGACCTAAGATGGGCCATATGCTACACATTTTAAGATTATAAGAGAAGACCCCTTATAATCTTTTCTTTATATGAAAGGCCTAAATGCAATAAGTGCCTACCTTTATTAGATATTTTGAATTTTCTTTAAGAGATGAGAAGAGAGACTCAAGAGAGGAGAAATGGTAAAACCTATATGGACTAAGACTCAATCCTAATTGATTAGTTAAGGGAGTGATCCTAAAGTTTGTGAGGTTTCAACCTAAAGTCTAAAGAAAGAATGAATTAAACAATTCACTTCTAAAGTAGAAGATGAATTGTAATTCACAAAGGGAAAGTGATGAGTTATTAAAAGAAAGCACATAAGTGCTTAACAAAACATAAAATGGAATTGTAAAAGAGAAAGGATAGAAGTTGAATGTGGATTCCTTATCCACACTCAATTGAAACTTACCAAAGCCCCTACATGGTTAGTAAACATGTATAAGAAGTATAAGAAGTAAAAGAACATGTAATGCATCATAAAACTCAAAAGAATTGAATGAGAAACCAAATCCTAGAGCCACAACCAGAATGGGCATCATATGGACAACAAGTGAATATCATCATACAATTGCAAGTGAATAAGCAATAATCATCACCCATTAGCATTTAAACATGTTACAAGAAGAAGGGGTAGATGAAAGATGGAAAGAAATGAAGAGGACATGCATAAATGGAACATGTAAATCAACAACCAGAATTGAAACTAAATGGAAAATGGTTTATAAGCATCTCAAAAGTATTTATGAATCAACTTCAAGACATTCAAGAAGTAATATAAGAAGAATTGAAATGAAAGTTCAAAAAGAAAGTGCAAACAATACATGTTAATGATGCACAAAGTTCAAATTGAAATGAACATGTAAAGATGACCTATAATGTGTATCAAAGACCTATAATATCATATGAATGGCTCATAACATATGCAAATGCTCATACAAATGTGCACAAAAGAATTCATGTAAACATGCACTAAAGTTGTAATGACATGCCATGGATTATACTTCCAATGTAATGCATCAAACAAAGACCAAATGGATTCATGAAAATTATGCCAGCATATTATTGGAATGCCTAAGTCATATGCAAGTCATATATCAAAATAGCCTGTAAAAATTCAGAGCAAAATGACTTCAAACAAAGCAATTAGGTCAAATTGAAACATCATGCAAAGTGGTGCAAATATAGGCATCAAAACATGTAATAAAGTGACCTAAAAAATCAAACAAAAATCATCTAACATGCTTCAATGTATTGGTGAATCAATGCAAAAAGAATCATGTCAAAACAGTTTGTAATGAGCAAGAACAAAATTAAACAAATTCATGTATCATGCTTAGAATGCATCTAAATGGAAATTCAAAGAAAATTATGGACCAGGGGTAAAAAGGTCATAAAATCAGAAAATAAAATCAACAAAAATTTCCTAAATGTTTTAAGAATACACATGAATTTTTGTAGAATTTTATGATGATATTTGGTATTTTTAAAAATTAATTATGAAACGTGTAGCAAAAATGAAAAATAAAATGAAATGGAACTAAAGAAGGGGGTGCATGCATAGCAAATCCATAGTTCAATTCGCTTGGGCCTTAGAAGCGTGGGGTGTAAATAACAATCTGTCATAGGTCCAATTACGCGCAAAACACCATGGTAACCATGCACTCCAGTCAACAAAATTGACTCATCAATAGCCATTAGATCAAGTCAAGGTCAAGCCAAAGTCAAAGTACGCAGATCCAACACATGCGGATGAGGACACACACTCGCTACCATGTACCATGCCACACAATGTTTAAGTAAATTCAGAAATAGTGCACATGATTTGCACGTGAATTTTAATGTGCTGTCAACTTTTGGACCACACGATCATGGAAAATGAATGGACAAGATTAAAACGTGCATAAACCCTAGTCATAACAGTCACCGGCCGGAGGGGACCTCCGGTCACCTTCTCCGGCCAACAGCCACCACCTGCAACTTTCGAACCTCACCAAAATGCACAAAACGTATATCAAAATGATGCTGAGCTCACGTACATCATGAATATGCTCATGAAATCCACAAAAAACACACACATAGCAAGAACAGAGGAGATCAATTTATGCCCTAGGTTTTGCAACTAAGCCTTTAGAAGGCCTATCAACTAGCCGGTTGGAGTAAAGCTTCTATCAAGCTTAAAACAGCAAAAATAAATCAAAACTAAAGAGAATCGAATGAAGAAAAGTGCATGATGAAACCTGAAAATGTGGAGAACCTTGAGATGTTGAGAAGACCAGGGAAGAGCTTGATACTTTCAGCTTCTAGATTTCCACCTTTAGCAAAATAAATGCCTCTGACTCACGTATTAATGAAAGCATACCAAGATTGCAGTGAGGCTAAGCTTGCATAAATGGAGTTATTCTTGCTGTTCTTGATTCAATCACACTAAGCCATGAGGAATGAAATCACAATGAAGATGAAATCGTGGAGAGGAAGATGAGAAAAATCAGAGAGAGTGAGAGGAGAATTCTGAAGTGTTTTTGAGAGAATGTGGTTGAAAACTGAAGTTGTGAGGTGAGATTTGGCTTTATAGTGTGAGTTAACCAAGGTTAAACTGAGTGAGGTTAACTGAGTCACAATGGTTTGAGTGAGTCATCCCTAACTAACTGAGTCAAGTTAGTTAGGGAGAGCAATGATATGGTGCAGCTGGTTTATGAAGAACTATGGTGGAGGTGAAAAGAAAATGAAGGCACGGCTGGGTAATACAAAACTTGTTCAGCAAGCTTGTCATTTCTACTTTCATGCATAATGAGGCACGTGCTATGGTGTGTATGAAGAGTGTTTGGTTTAAAAAGGCAATGGATAGCTGGTATGAATAATGCACGTGCAAGCTTGTAACAACAACATCAACAACATTGGTTTTGTTTCTGATTTTTCATGGCAGCTGAGAACAATGGAGATAGGGTGAATTGGTGATGTTTTTCTCTCTACTCAATGGATGGTTTAGTGAGTTCTTGGATTCATTGGAAAGAAGAGATATTGGAGAACATGTTTGGTGTGAAAAATGAGTTGAAATAATGTTTGGAAGAGGTTGCAAAAATGACTTAAAATACACAAGTTTGGGAACTGGTTATGGGGCGTGGCAAGCAAGTCATGGCATGGCAACTTGGCACACAAAATTTCAGCACAATCAACATGACTTTGAACCAATATATCTCCACTATAACTTGATCAAATGGAATTTTGTCCAACATGAGTATTGAAGATGACACTACAAGGAACAACTTTGATGTTGAAAAGTTTTGAAAATGAAGCCTCTAACCATGAGAAAAATAGGTGTACATTTGGCCCACCAACTGTTTGTTAAAATGACTGCGCGCGTGCCCTGAAAATCTTGGTCATGACCTAGTTTTGAACCTACTTTGCTCAAACTTTGATCAATCATATCTCACTCAATTTTTATCCAATGGAGATGTTCCACATATGGATGTGAAGCTTAAAACAAGATCTTTTGTTGTGGCC
This sequence comes from Lathyrus tuberosus, assembly GCA_022829125.1. NCBI lineage: Eukaryota > Viridiplantae > Streptophyta > Magnoliopsida > Fabales > Fabaceae > Lathyrus > Lathyrus tuberosus. The sequence continues at coordinate 2,481,558 of JALAZF010000639.1, forward strand.
GAGTGGAATTTTCATTTGGTGCTTCAATTTTAAATGGCCTTGGTTCAAACTCTGATGCAAAATGGCCAAAACTTGCTATTTTTAGTAACCCTACTTCACCCAAAAATGGCAACTTTCCACATCTTGATTTTTTCATGATTCCTTTGGAGTTTCTTGACCAAATTTTGTACATTGGACATATGTAACATGAATTTCATGATTTTGGGCTCAAAAAGTCAAGAGTTGACTTTTTCCTCTGATTATTTGACTTTGCCCCAATTTCTCTGATTCTTGATCTTTCTTCCAATTGAACCACTTCTAAAACCAATTGAGATGCAATTTTACACATACATACACTTAAGGACATATGGGATACCATGACATCAAGTTTTGTTCAAAAAATCAAAGATTCCCTGATTTAATGGGAAACCCTAGTTTTGGTGCCCACCTCCTAGGAGGAAAAAGTGCAGTCTTCAATTTCAAATTCCTCAGAGTATGTTGTGTATCCTCTTAAAGGATGATGAGAAATGCCACTTGAGGATGATTTTGAATCAATGAGCTATCTCTTTTGAGGGTTTTCCTTCAATTTTTTGACCTCTTGCATAGAGTAGGATGTAATGCTTCAATCTCCTATTGAATCTCACCTTTTTGAGGTTGTGGAGGATCAATTGGGATGGTATGAGACATGAAAGACCTCTTGGCTTGCCTTGAGGGCACTTGATTGACCTTTTGTGCTTTGAATGATTCCTAGATTGTCCACCTTCCACCTGATCACATGCCCTGATGGTAAGAAGGATGCTATGCTTCATTTTTCTATGTTAAATGCAATGTTAATGAGGTGGATATGATATGATAAATGATAATGCCATGCTATGATGACAAAAGGGGAGAGCAAATTTTGGGGTATTACAGCTGCCCCTATTCAAGCGCTGTAGACCTGAATGACTGAAAGCAATTGCTTTCGGACTTTCAAGGTATATAGTGATTGAATACCAAATATAACCAAAAATTTGCTCTGGATGATGAAGAATAAAAGGGATATAAACCCAACGAGACTGCTGGATTGAATCTTCGATGAAACGTCGGAGAGATCTGTCTTTTGAACGACGCCAGACGACTACTGGCTTGCCACGCTGCTGGTGGACTTTAATAATGTCTTTTATGCAATTCCAGACGACTACTGGCCTGCCACGCTACTGGTGGACTTTAATAATGTCTTTTATGCAACTCCAGACGACTACTGGCCTGCCACACTGCTGGTGGACTTTAGAAATGTCTTTTTGAACGACGCCAGACGACTACTGGCTTGCCACACTACTGGTGGACTTTAATAATGTCTTTTATGCAATTCCAGACGACTACTGGCCTGCCACGCTACTGGTGGACTTTAATAATGTCTTTTATGCAACTCCAGACGACTACTGGCCTGCCACACTGCTGGTGGACTTTAGAAATGTCTTTTTGAACGACGCCAGACGACTACTGGCTTGCCACACTACTGGTGGACTTTAATAATGTCTTTTATGAAATTCCAGACGACTACTGGCCTGCCACGCTACTGGTGGACTTTGCAGCTTCGTGCCACCCGAAGATGGACTTTTGCCAATCCACTGTTGGACTTTTGCCACCCGAAGACGGACTTTTGCCAATCCACTGTTGGACTTTTGGAATATGCCACCCTTAGATGGACCTTTTGCCAATCCACTGTTGGACTTTTGGAATATGCCACCCTTAGATGGACCTTTCGCCAATCCACTGTTGGACTTTTGCCACCCGAAGACGGACTTTTGCCAATCCACTGTTGGACTTTTAGCTGCTTTGCCACCCGAAGATGGACTTTTGCCAATCCACTGTTGGACTTTTGCCACCCGAAGACGGACTTTTGCCAATCCACTGTTGGACTTTTGCCACCCGAAGACGGACTTTTGCCAATCCACTGTTGGACTTTTGCCACCCGAAGACGGACTTTTGCCAATCCACTATTGGACTTTTGCCACCCGAAGACGGACTTTTGCCAATCCACTGTTGGACTTTGCTAACGTCTTTTAACAATGCCAGACGACTACTGGCTTGCCACACTACGGGTGGACTTTCGCAAAATTCCAATACTGGATTACACTCTGCATCTGTGTCAGACATCTCTGCCGACTTTGCTGAGGAACAAAGACCAATGATTTGACTTTGGAGACTCCTGAAAGGATAACCTCTCTACTGGAGAATGAATGAATAACCCGTCTGCTTCGAATTGTCAAGCTTGCCAAAAATAAATTGGACTTTAAGATATGAGGGAATGATGACTCTGCCAGGAATTATTCCATCTGTTTGGGGCTGGATTCTGGTCACAGCAACTCCGCTGGGGATGAGAATTTTTAAATGACGTCCTGCTGGGGAAATGAGCCATTAAAACTCTGCTTGGGGATTTATTCAACCCAAGATCCTTTATAGGGATTATCAACCTTATAACTCGGCTGGGGAGTATTGCTGACAAGATTCGATGCTGACCTCTGTGGGGGATCATTACCAGAGACACAATCTTGTTGGGGATCATGGCTACTCTGCCAGGGATATGCAAATCCTGGTTAGAACATTCCACTGCAACTTGCTAGAAAGAGTCCTTAGAGATCTGTTGGGGAAACCCAAAGCAAATCCACAGTAGTCTGCTGAAGAATATGACTGTCGAGCTTAGGATAAGTACCACAATGCACCATGTTAGGCGAGCTTCCCTTTAGACAATTCCGTTGGGGATGACGAGTTTATAACAAACTCTGCTGAAGGAAACTGCTTTAAAATGTCTCGTGCTGGGGAATGCCTTTTGAGAGGATTTTACAGAAGACCAACTGTCTTTAAACTCTACTAGGGATGATCAACACTTCATGCTGGGGAAACAAACATGCCCCGAGCTTGGACAAACCAACAATTTGTCCCCGAAGAAGATGTCATAAGAGGATTTTACAGAAGATTTAGCCTCTTCAAACTCCTGCGACTTCGCTGGGGATAATGACCATCAGTTTCGGTGTCGACGAGACCACTCTTTTGGGGAACCTGTGACCGTTATCGACACAGAAAAGCTTGTAGCTGTTGGAAGGATTGAATAAGAGAATCGACTTAATAAGATACCACGATACCCAGTTGAGCTCAATTCGTTGATATCGAATCGTCGTGACCGACCGTCGACCGAATGATGGACTTAATCAGTGAACATTGTGACAAAGGGGTGACCACCTTTCTCGAACATGATTGCCCCAGTCTTCTGCATGGAAGTAAGTGATTACTCGTCTAGAAGACATGATCCCGTGATCTCGCAAAGGCTTCAATTTTGCCTTTGAGCCTAGTATGAGGCTGCTACCTGCAAGCAAAGGATATGCACGTACACCGCGTGCGAGATATGACTTCTGCAACTGAGAAAATATAACTCTGAACCACCACTTGTTGGGGAGAAAGGCTTGCATGCAATCTCTTGCTGGAGAACATTATTAATGAAGCCTACTGAAGACGGGGACCAAAAATGCCTTGGGTTGGAATGCCCCTTAGTTTCACTCCTTTTGGCTGATTGACTGCATATGCGTGACCAACTGTTTTTCTTCACTTGTCCCAAACCAACATGGTCCACCGGAAGAAATTGTCCCAAGAGGATTTTACAGAAGACTTGACATCCAAAACGCTTCAATGTCTTCAAACTCTCGTAGAGATTCGTTGGATCTCGCCGTAACTGCCCCAGACCGCATGGATTACTTAGAAGAAGTCATCGCATGAGGATTTTACAGAAGACTTGGCAAGCTCAATGCTTCAGTGTCTTCAAACTCTTGTAGAGATTCGTTGGATCTCGACGTAACTTCCCCAGACCGTATGGACTACAGAGGAATTCACCTTGAAAAGATCCATGAAGAATCTCATACCACCGTGGGATATTCTGCCTCGGTATTCTGAAACCTGGATGGGCTGATTAGTTGTCTGGATGGACTAACTTCTCGTGCTTTTGGGATGGCCTGCCTCAGTATGACCCTTGAAGTGGTTTTGCCCCAGTTTGGCTGAACTCTGAAAAGATTTCTCGACGTAATTGGCTCAGACCGGCTACACCTTAAAGAGATGATTCGACGTGACTGCCCCAGATCGACTACGTCTTAGCACAACTTGTTGGGAAAGCCCCTGCCCAACAAAGTTTCCTGAGGAAGTACCATTGGATATGGCTGCCCTTCGGGAGTTTCAGGATTCTCAACTCGGCAAGATTAAACTTCTGGACTGGATTTCCATATGTAAACTTCTTTTGATGTCAAACAAATGTATGCAAGCAGAAAATGTTTTATTCCGAGAATGAAAATTCTAATGCAACACAACATGTTAATCTCGAAGTTTTACTAAAAAGATGTAGCAAACCCTTTTGTGAGCGAATCACGGGTTAGGATACGACATTAATTTTTGAAAGAAATAATGCAATGCACATGCAACACCAACAAAGATCTTTTAGCACAACTGATAGGAGTCAGGAACGCTATCTCTTGGTAGTATGCCTTTGAAATAACCCTGTTTCAATTAGGACTTTTGAGGGTTGTAACGGGGCCTGGTTCACGGTTTTGAGAAAAAAGGATTTATGGCTCAAAGTTTATTGGTGCCCACCCACTCTTCGTGATGTTCTCCAGTCCTACGTTCAGCTAATTTGCACAAGCGTTCGCCTCTCAAAAGATTTCGTGATCTTTAAGGAACCCATGCATCTGATGGTTTGACACCTAATAAGGCTATGGAGTAACAGTCACCCCTTTTGTCTTTTGTGCGTAGTCACACGACTTTGTTCTTGCTCGAGGATTTTCTTTTGTAATCCTTTTGGTTTCACATTCTTTTGCTTTTTGATCCCTAATTTTTGCCTGGACTGATTCTTTTGAATCTTGGATTTCGGAGTCCAGCGGGATGCCCTAACTTTTGCCTAAGTTGCTTGTTTTCAAGTTTCAACTTAGCGGGCTTTTTCATTTTTCCTTCTTTTTCTTTTTCTTGAACACGTCGTGTGACACTGGCTTGTCTTGACTTTGTTGAAAGGGTTGTGACTGCCCCACTCTTTGATTGTTGATGGATAACCATTGTGGTTTCACATCTCTTGACCTCTCAGCGGTGAATTAAAAGGTAATGGATCCTCAGATGCACACTCCTTTTGAGGTTTGAACGCTTGGTCAAACTAACTGACGCCTACCCTGCCCCTGGGTTAAATGTGAGGGTTTTTTCATACGAAAGAAACTCCTACTTCAAGGCTCAAAGGGGTTAACGAGGGTCTATCTCCCTTATATCTCCAGTGTTTGAGGAGTTGAAACAATGCCTGTACATCCTCAACAGGGTTCTTATTCCAAAGCACACCGTTAGAGATTTTTGCGTTTTCAGATCATCATTCTCCCTCATAGAGTTTGAGCAAGAAAAATGGTATTGCAGTACACATTAGCATTAAATGAGTAAACACAAATGAAATTCTTCAAGAAAACATATTCATTGCATTAAAATCCTCATACCAAATACAAACAAATTTTAACATGCGAACAATGTCTGAACGAACAAATAAAGACTACATATGAAAATGCAGCAAGGAAAATAAAGATTGTCGTTGTTGAGGAGGCTTGGCTCCGTCTAGACTGACCACTTCTCGTGATGTTCTTGTAACTTTGAGCACTCACCATGGTACAGAAGCTTCACCTTGTGGGGTACCGTCTGGGGTGATAACCTTTGAGTCAATCAAATCCTGCACCTTGTGCTGGAACACATTACAGTTATCAAGTGTGTGCCCAAATGTTCCTGAATGGAACTCACAGCTAACACTCATGTCATAGTCCGGAGGAATGGGGTATGGCACGGGCATGGCCCTTCTCAGCTGGATTTGCGAACTTTTGAGCAAACGAGCCAACAACTGACTGTACGGAATAGGAATAGGATCAAATGTCCTCTTGGGCTTCCTTGGTCTGAGTAGCCTCCGCTGCTGATAATCTTCCTGCTGCTGGTTCGGGCACCCAACCTGGCCCTGCACTTTCCTTTCTGCATTCGGCTGAGGCACAAATAAGGGTTGCTGACATAGGTCTTCTGCAACACAGGGTTGTGGAAGAGATCCCTGACGCGAGGTAGACCCTTTGGAAAAGGAGAGAGTCCTCAGTTCCCTTGCAACAATGGGAGTGACATCACTTGGTTTACCAGCACCAACTGATGCAAACTTGATTGCCCCTGAATCAATTAGCTCCTGGACTTTATGCTTGAACCTGGTACAATTCTCAACATTGTGACCAGGTGCCCCAGAATGGAACTCACATCTAGCCTTAACATTAGGTCCCAGAGGAATCTTCGTGGGCAACGGTCCCAAACTTACACACTCAACCAGCTTGAGCTCGAGCAAGTAAGAAAGCAATTGCGCGTACGAAATCGGAATGGGATCGAACTTCCTCTTAGGCCCCTCTGACTTAGGATCCTCTTGGAAATCAGGAAGTGACTGCTGATGCGAGAGCTCTGAACCTTTAGCTTTCAGAGGAGATTCACGAAGCAATCCATGATCTAAAGCATATCCCAAAGAGATGGGAGGAGTAGAGACCTCTGTTGTGGAAGCTGGCACATGATCATTTTCCTTTTTTAACACCTTATTCAAGATTTCCATGACCAGGCCCATTTGAATCTTCATCTGGTTGACTTCCTCCCTCAGTAGTTCCTGACCTCGGGACAGTGCCTGAATGTCCCCCATAAAATGCCCCAATTGGGCCCTCACCTCAGCCAAATCCTTCTGCATTTGATCCATGATTCTTACTTGATTCCTTCGCGTCGAATATCGGTGAATATGATTCTCCGCTATACTGCCTGAAACCAAATAAAGGTTAGAGTCCCTGCAACGAGTACCTGAAAAGCAAGTAACAAAAAATGCAAAATGATATGCAATGCCATGCAATGCCATGTTTGTCATTTCCGAGGTGCTTTATACCCTGATTCCAATCCAACCACAGAAATCTGAAGACCAGAAATCGTGATATAAAGAGACGTATCGTGGTCATGTGCTTGTGTGCAGCTATCTGATAAGGAATAATTCTGAATAAAACTGCTCATACTCATTCAACAAAGTATTCAAGTACATTTAAGAAAGGCTCATCCGCAAATGCAATACAAGGAAAAATGGATCCATCAACAAGCCTGATGGTAACCATTAACAACAAAATATAAGGAAAAGAACATCAGTCTGACAATTCCACATCCTTCAGCTTATCACTTGAGTATTTGATCTCCTCAAAAAGTATACGGGTACGCTGGTGATTCGGCTTTTCAATCATCTCTTTGATCAAGAATCCCTTTTCTCAAGAGCTTCATTTAAAGAACCCATATGCAGCATCAGAGCCTCGTCATCACACACTCCTTTGTGTCTCTTTATGCCGGCTTGCGTCTTGAGTACCTCCCTTTCTATCATGACTTCTTCAAGCTCTTTCTTGGTATTCCTCAGCTCACCTCTAGCTTCTTCTAGCTGTTCTTGACTCTTACCGAGGCTTTCCCGATACTTTCTCCTCTGCTCATGCGCCTTTTCAAGCTCTTCGTCCTTAATCTGCAACTGTTCCTGTAATTCAGCATTCTCTATCCTAACTTCGTCCCAAGCGTGCTGAAACTTTGTTAACTTTTCTTTGGTATGTGCTAACGCCTGTTTGGTTTGCTTGTGGGCTTGAGTAGCATCATCAGCACCTTTACTAATCTTCCGGAAATGTTGGGCTCTTCCAGCAAAGTCTTTTTCTTTTGCAGTTAGGATTTGTTCAGCATCTTGGGCTTTCCGCTCCAGCTCTTTGTTGACATGTAGAGCATTCTGAAGACGGCTACTAAACTCGGAATTCTCTCCTTGAAGTTTTTTCACCAAGGCTTGCAACTTGTCAACTTCTTCCACCGTAGCAGTGCTTCTTGCTTTCTCATTCTCCGGATACAAAAGGGGTGCCTTACCAAAAGGCAAGAGAAAATCTTCAACTCTTTTCTTCACCCACTCTTCATATGCTGGATAAACCCGGTTGTTGGGCTTTCCTAGAGTAACTTTGCCCTTTTTCAGTATGCTACCCCAGCTTTCAGAAGCTTTCTGTGCTGCTTCCCACCCATCTGATGTATGAAAATAGAGGGACTCCTCCACATCTCTCTTAATAGGCGGACCTGTCAGGGCATACCCAAATTGTCGAATGGCCAAAGAAGGATTGTAGTTAATCCCACCCATTCTTCCTATCAGTGGAACATTAGGGAACTTACCACAGCTGTGGATAATATTCTTGCCAATCAGCCCATGATCTACCCATACGATGTCCTTGGCCACCAATCCCATTAAACGCTGTTTCCACTCTAGAGAATCTTTGGAATCCACAAAAGCCCCTGATTGTGGTAAACGGCCTGCGAACCACTTATAGAACAAAGGTGCACAACAACGAATTATCCCTCCTCTTTTCTTTTCGTTTCGGTTGTACAACGAGTAGTGAAGATCTCCCAGTAGCGTTGGCACCGGGTTCTTCATCAGGAATATTCGTATAGCGTCCGTATCAATGAAATCCGGCTCGTTGGGAAACAACACTATGCCGTATATACAAAGGGCTAGCAAAGCATTAAAAACAAGCCAATTCTCGCCTTTAGCTGCTTCCTGGGCCTTCTTAATCAGATATTCCAGCTTGTAACCACGAATCTTTCCTTTGTTGGAGACATTGTCACTTAACTCTGATTTGCTCAAATAAAGAGCACCAGCCAACTTCCCAAAGTCAAGATCCCCCACCGATCCAAAGAAAGGGGGCTCCTCCTTGATAGCAATCCCCAACATGTTGGAATACTCCTCCAAGGTAGGAACCAACACATAGTCTGGAAATACAAAACACCTCAGAGGCGGATCATAGAACTGCATCAACGTATGGAGACCTCTGGCTTCATAATCACTGACATTACGGACCATAGATAAAATCCACCCATATTTCTCTTCAAAAGCTTCTCGTACTGCAGGGCTCGCCATTCCCTTCAGCATAACAATAGGGCCTAAAGTAGGCGTAAGGAACTTATAGCTGATGATATTCTTCCTTTCTTTAGTGTTCATCTTTGCAGGGACCTGATGACTGGAATCAAGGGTAATATATGCACCTGGAAATGAATAAACATGTATGTTAAAATATGATAATGCAATGCAAAGGGCAATGTGATCAGGGAATCAGGTGTCTGTGCTGAACTGTGAACGGTGTCAGTGTAGCTCTGAGACTAACATAGAACCATAGATAAGAACCATCTGAATACAATAGGATGAAACTTCCTTTTTGTGCACTGATGATAGAAAAAACGGGTATGTAGGAGGTCATGGTTACCTGCAAACCTGTAAACAACCCGCCCTTCTCACATGTGGGTACTAGGATGTTCAGTATCCCGGGCTCTCAGGTCGAGAAATGATGATACGTTCACCATTTCTGGTTTGGCATCATCATCAATCGAGGAGGCCTCAACTGATTCTCCAAAACAAAAAGGTCCTCAGCTTCTGGCACTGAGGTCGAGAAGCAATAGTACATTCATCCCTCAGGGTACAGTACTATCGCCAATCGAGGAGTGCCTCCGCTGATTCTCTTTCAAAAAGGGATGTCCTATAGCAAGTTCCCAGCATTGGGTCCTCGGATCGAAAATGTGCAATGGGTTTGCCACGAAATGTGGTCTGCCACTGTCACATCTCGGGAGGAGTGCCGCAACTGAGTCCTCGGGAATGGTCACCAGAGTCGACAGTTCCTTAAGAGAATAACCACTGGCCTGCATAACATGCAGTAGCAGAAAGCTCCTGATAGAACCTCGTCTGGTTGTGGGTCTCTTGAACAACAATACGTGGTCACCACCACGCAAGCGTCACGACTATCCACTCTAGTACCTATGTATGTACTCAAGCCTTGGTAGCGAGCTTATCTCTCAGAACACCCATCCCGCCAAACAGACAAAACAGTGCAACACAATATAATATATGATATGCAATGCTAAAATGCGGTAAATACAGTAAAATAAATAAACAGCAACATATAGCACAACAGTAAACACCCAATGAAAGAAAAGCAGACAAGCGCTAGGATTGACTCGCTAAGGAAACCAGAGATTCTGGGTTCGATCCCCAGCAGAGTCGCCAGCTGTCGCTCCCGGGATTTTCATCCTGGTACAAACGCGAAAGTGGCACCGAAACAGAGTCGCCAGCAATGTGTATTTATCCCAAGAGAGGGAAAGGAAACACCGCGTAAACCTAAGAGAAAGGAAAAGCATGGTCTTACGACCAAGAGAACTGGGTTCAGGAGTCGGTTACGCGAGAGGAAGGTATTAGCACCCCCACGCGTCCATCGTACCCGATGGGATCCACGCTTGCTGTTTCGATCAAAGGGTGTGAAGAAAGGATACCGGAAAAGGAACTGAAAGAAAGAAAGGAGAAAGAAAAGAAAAGGAACGGGAAACAAATGTAGGGAAAATAAAAGAAGTGCTCGCATGGGCCCTACCCCACTGCCTACGTATCTCATCGGGAGCATGAGAATCAGAGCGACGTAGTTCCCCTCCCTAGGGATGGATTGTTTTTTAGAGAACGGCTTACGTTCTAGCTCAGGTGTTGCAGGCTCGCTGGTCCGAGTGCGTTACCATCTTGCAAGAGAACGAGTAGAAGCACGTTCGTACGCTGAGACTGAGTGAGGTGAGAAAAGAATTCCCGAAGGAAAGACGTTATTGTTGGTTTTTGTCTTTTAAGAGTCTTTTCATTTGTTTGTATATGACAGTGTATCTGGATCTTAGCCATTGGAATGTGTACATTCTCACATTCCAAGATGGAATGGGTAAGAATGCACACTAAGAGTGAAGAAGACCCTCACACTTAGTTCCAATTGTCAAGGTTCAAACACACTAGCATACTTGTGTTGATTAAGTGTTTTTATTAATTAAGAAATGAAGAAGTGTTTTTTATTTGTACCTTCAACAAGTATTGCATTTAAGTCCCTCATACAAGATCAAATATGTAACACATTGACCTAAGATGGGCCATATGCTACACATTTTAAGATTATAAGAGAAGACCCCTTATAATCTTTTCTTTATATGAAAGGCCTAAATGCAATAAGTGCCTACCTTTATTAGATATTTTGAATTTTCTTTAAGAGATGAGAAGAGAGACTCAAGAGAGGAGAAATGGTAAAACCTATATGGACTAAGACTCAATCCTAATTGATTAGTTAAGGGAGTGATCCTAAAGTTTGTGAGGTTTCAACCTAAAGTCTAAAGAAAGAATGAATTAAACAATTCACTTCTAAAGTAGAAGATGAATTGTAATTCACAAAGGGAAAGTGATGAGTTATTAAAAGAAAGCACATAAGTGCTTAACAAAACATAAAATGGAATTGTAAAAGAGAAAGGATAGAAGTTGAATGTGGATTCCTTATCCACACTCAATTGAAACTTACCAAAGCCCCTACATGGTTAGTAAACATGTATAAGAAGTATAAGAAGTAAAAGAACATGTAATGCATCATAAAACTCAAAAGAATTGAATGAGAAACCAAATCCTAGAGCCACAACCAGAATGGGCATCATATGGACAACAAGTGAATATCATCATACAATTGCAAGTGAATAAGCAATAATCATCACCCATTAGCATTTAAACATGTTACAAGAAGAAGGGGTAGATGAAAGATGGAAAGAAATGAAGAGGACATGCATAAATGGAACATGTAAATCAACAACCAGAATTGAAACTAAATGGAAAATGGTTTATAAGCATCTCAAAAGTATTTATGAATCAACTTCAAGACATTCAAGAAGTAATATAAGAAGAATTGAAATGAAAGTTCAAAAAGAAAGTGCAAACAATACATGTTAATGATGCACAAAGTTCAAATTGAAATGAACATGTAAAGATGACCTATAATGTGTATCAAAGACCTATAATATCATATGAATGGCTCATAACATATGCAAATGCTCATACAAATGTGCACAAAAGAATTCATGTAAACATGCACTAAAGTTGTAATGACATGCCATGGATTATACTTCCAATGTAATGCATCAAACAAAGACCAAATGGATTCATGAAAATTATGCCAGCATATTATTGGAATGCCTAAGTCATATGCAACTCATATATCAAAATAGCCTGTAAAAAGTCAGAGCAAAATGACTTCAAACAAAGCAATTAGGTCAAATTGAAACATCATGCAAAGTGGTGCAAATATAGGCATCAAAACATGTAATAAAGTGACCTAAAAAATCAAACAAAAATCATCTAACATGCTTCAATGTATTGGTGAATCAATGCAAAAAGAATCATGTCAAAACAGTTTGTAATGAGCAAGAAAAAAATTAAACAAATTCATGTATCATGCTTAGAATGCATCTAAATGGAAATTCAAAGAAAATTATGGACCAGGGGTAAAAAGGTCATAAAATCAGAAAATAAAATCATCAAAAATTTCCTAAATGTTTTAAGAATACACATGAATTTTTGTAGAATTTTATGATGATATTTGGTATTTTTTAAAATTAATTATGAAACGTGTAGCAAAAATGAAAAATAAAATGAAATGGAACTAAAGAAGGGGGTGCATGCATAGCAAATCCATAGTTCAATTCGCTTGGGCCTTAGAAGCGTGGGGTGTAAATAACAATCTGTCACAGGTCCAATTACGCGCAAAACACCATAGTAACCATGCACTCCAGTCAACAAAATTGACTCATCAATAGCCATTAGATCAAGTCAAGGTCAAGCCAAAGTCAAAGTACGCAGATCCAACACATGCGGATGAGGACACACACTCGCTACCATGTACCATGCCACACAATGTTTAAGTAAATTCAGAAATAGTGCACATGATTTGCACGTGAATTTTAATGTGCTGTCAACTTTTGGACCACACGATCATGGAAAATGAATGGACAAGATTAAAACGTGCATAAACCCTAGTCATAACAGTCACCGGCCGGAGGGGACCTCCGGTCACCTTCTCCGGCCAACAGCCACCACCTGCAACTTTCGAACCTCACCAAAATGCACAAAACGTATATCAAAATGATGCTGAGCTCACGTACATCATGGATATGCTCATGAAATCCACAAAAAACACACACATAGCAAGAACAGAGGAGATCAATTTATGCCCTAGGTTTTGCAACTAAGCCTTTAGAAGGCCTATCAACTAGCCGGTTGGAGTAAAGCTTCTATCAAGCTTAAAACAGCACAAATAAATCAAAACTAAAGAGAATCGAATGAAGAAAAGTGCATGATGAAACCTGAAAATGTGGAGAACCTTGAGATGTTGAGAAGACCAGGGAAGAGCTTGATACTTTCAGCTTCTAGATTTCCACCTTTAGCAAAATAAATGCCTCTGACTCACGTATTGATGAAAGCATACCAAGATTGCAGTGAGGCTAAGCTTGCATAAATGGAGTTATTCTTGCTGTTCTTGATTCAATCACACTAAGCCATGAGGAATGAAATCACAATGAAGATGAAATCGTGGAGAGGAAGATGAGAAAAATTAGAGAGAGTGAGAGGAGAATTCTGAAGTGTTTTTGAGAGAATGTGGTTGAAAACTGAAGTTGTGAGGTGAGATTTGGCTTTATAGTGTGAGTTAACCAAGGTTAAACTGAGTGAGGTTAACTGAGTCACAATGGTTTGAGTGAGTCATCCCTAACTAACTGAGTCAAGTTAGTTAGGGAGAGCAATGATATGGTGCAGCTGGTTTATGAAGAACTATGGTGGAGGTGAAAAGAAAATGAAGGCACGGCTGGGTAATACAAAACTTGTTCAGCAAGCTTGTCATTTCTACTTTCATGCATAATGAGGCACGTGCTATGGTGTGTATGAAGAGTGTTTGGTTTAAAAAGGCAATGGATAGCTGGTATGAATAATGCACGTGCAAGCTTGTAACAACAACATCAACAACATTGGTTTTGTTTCTGATTTTTCATGGCAGCTGAGAACAATGGAGATAGGGTGAATTGGTGATGTTTTTCTCTCTACTCAATGGATGGTTTAGTGAGTTCTTGGATTCATTGGAAAGAAGAGATATTGGAGAACATGTTTGGTGTGAAAAATGAGTTGAAATAATGTTTGGAAGAGGTTGCAAAAATGACTTAAAATACACAAGTTTGGGAACTGGTTATGGGGCGTGGCAAGCAAGTCATGGCATGGCAACTTGGCACACAAAATTTCAGCACAATCAACATGACTTTGAACCAATATATCTCCACTATAACTTGATCAAATGGAATTTTGTCCAACATGAGTATTGAAGATGACACTACAAGGAACAACTTTGATGTTGAAAAGTTTTGAAAATGAAGCCTCTAACCATGAGAAAAATAGGTGTACATTTGGCCCACCAACTGTTTGTTAAAATGACTGCGCGCGTGCCCTGAAAATCTTGGTCATGACCTAGTTTTGAACCTACTTTGCTCAAACTTTGATCAATCATATCTCACTCAATTTTTATCCAATGGAGATGTTCCACATATGGATGTGAAGCTTAAAACAAGATCTTTTGTTGTGGCCGAGTGGAATTTTCATTTGGTGCTTCAATTTTAAATGGCCTTGGTTCAAACTTTGATGCAAAATGGCCAAAACTTGCTATTTTTAGTAACCCTACTTCACCCAAAAATGGCAACTTTCCACATCTTGATTTTTTCATGATTCCTTTGGAGTTTCTTGACCAAATTTTGTACATTGGACATATGTAACATGAATTTCATGATTTTGGGCTCAAAAAGTCAAGAGTTGACTTTTTCCTCTGATTATTTGACTTTGCCCCAATTTCTCTGATTCTTGATCTTTCTTCCAATTGAACCACTTCTAAAACCAATTGAGATGCAATTTTCCACATACATACACTTAAGGACATATGGGATACCATGACATCAAGTTTTGTTCAAAAAATCAAAGATTCCCTGATTTAATGGGAAACCCTAGTTTTGGTGCCCACCTCCTAGGAGGAAAAAGTGCAGTCTTCAATTTCAAATTCCTCAGAGTATGTTGTGTATCCTCTTAAAGGATGATGAGAAATGCCACTTGAGGATGATTTTGAATCAATGAGCTATCTCTTTTGAGGGTTTTCCTTCAATTTTTTGACCTCTTGCATAGAGTAGGATGTAATGCTTCAATCTCCTATTGAATCTCACCTTTTTGAGGTTGTGGAGGATCAATTGGGATGGTATGAGACATGAAAGACCTCTTGGCTTGCCTTGAGGGCACTTGATTGACCTTTTGTGCTTTGAATGATTCCTAGATTGTCCACCTTCCACCTGATCACATGCCCTGATGGTAAGAAGGATGCTATGCTTCATTTTTCTATGTTAAATGCAATGTTAATGAGGTGGATATGATATGATAAATGATAATGCCATGCTATGATGACAAAAGGGGAGAGCAAATTTTGGGGTATTACACCCTACACCCTATGGAGTGTGTTTGAATGCTTGGACTTGATTGAAATTGGTTGGATCACTTCATGGCATATCAACTGCAACTTGGTTAAAACCTTGAACAATTGACTGGTGATTCTTAGAAATCAGTGTTCCAGATGTTGTTTAAGAGTTTGATCAGCTCACATATGATGTATGTGAGGTGTGTGTGTGTGATTGGTTTGAGTGGAATTGCTCTCTAGCTCAAAAACTCAAAGTTACCTTGCTAAAGAAGGCATTTTTGCCAAGAGAAAGAGATTTTGAGGAAAGCATCTGTTTGATGGCTTTGGTGTACTCAAACTGATCACAATTGAGCTCTATTTATAGTAGAGCAAGTTTGTTTTGCAAGGAATAGTGAATGGCAACTGCTGAGTAGGTTTTGCCAATGTTGGCAAATGAAAATCCAAGTCTCCTCTAGCCATTGACTAGAGGTTAGAGCACAGGCTGCTGGTTTCCTTGGTCTTGGATAAGTCTTGACTGAATTCAGTTGCTAATAGCTCAGTCCATGCCACCTTGGTGCTCCCATTAAATGCGCCAATCCAAAATTGGGGTTTTGTCCCTATTTTAGGCAATTCTAGGTTTGGCATGCTATTTCTTGTTCCAAGGACTTTGGAGGCTTGGCTCAGTGATTGTCCCCTTTAGATTTGATTCTCAGATGTGTCCAAAGTGACGACAAGGCTTGGAATTGGCTGATTTTTTCAAATCGACCAAAAGTACAAAAATCTGCCATGCCTTGGCAGATTTCAGCAAGGCATCTTTCCACTACCATATCTCATAGCTCAAATTGAATTTGGGGATGTTCTTGAACATTTTGGAAAGCCCTTATATCATACAACAATTGTTTGATCATATTTGGTTTTGATGCTTTTTTTATTCAAGTGAAAAATCCCCCTACATTTGGAAAAAAGTAAAAGCAAATTCTGACTTAGTGAAATTTTCACTAAGTATTGGAACAAAGTGACTTTTCTTGATTTTGATCACTCCATAACTCAAAATCCATGAGGAATTTGGACATAGATCAGTAGGAAGCTTTTGTAGAGGGCAATTAGATCTACAAATCAAGATTTGGATGGGGAAAATGGCTTTGTGGTTTAGGAGTTATGATCCTCCAAAGTTGGTACCCTTGCCACTTTATTTCATAACTTAGAAAAATTTCTAAGTTTTTATGGTTACCCCTTTTACAAGTTATCCCACTTTCTTTGATTTTTCTTGATTAATGATGATTAAAATCATACATTAACATCATTTTAGGATTAAAAATCCATTTTTATGAAAAATCTCAAAAAGTCAAAGTTGACTTTTGTGCACAGTTGACTTTTTGTCAGATGAATTCCAAACTGTGCAATTCTTTAGGAAACCATGTCCTTGACCTAAATCAAACTTGATAGACATGTTACATGGGTGTTATAGGGTGTATTGAATCATGTCTTAGGGCTTGGGAGCATGTCCTGGTTAAAAGTCAAAGCTACAATTGACTTTTCCCGCAAAACCCTAACTGTGGTCCAGATGAAATTGAGACTTGTTGCTCAAGCTTCTTGGATCAATCTATTGGTGCAAATGGATCAATGTGGTTTATTAGAGACCCTCAAATCCTCTCTTGAGGTCTTGGTTCATGTTTCATCCCAAAAGTCAACTTAGGGGTGAATTAGGTCAAGAAACCCTAATTCCTGATTTTTTATTAATGCATCCCCTGAGGCAAAATTGACTTGATGGTTGGGTCCATGAGGTTCCATGGAGCATATTAGTTTATGTTTTGAATCATTGGCCCATACCCAGATGAAATTTTCGATCTGGAGGCTCTGATCGACCAAAACCCTAATTTGGTGACACTGGCGATCTTAAGGCTTGATCCACCTAGAAGGGAGCATCCTTGTGCTTAATCCTTGAAGCGGGAGTCCTTTTGATCCATTGTGGATGTTTGAGAGGTTAGACAAGTTGAAGATCATGTCATTCCTTGATTGATCCTTTGTCTAAGGCTCAGAGAAGGCTTGAAACCCTAATTCTAATTGTAGTGGATGCTCAACAATTCCTTGGGGAGATTGATGAGGCATAAAGGTACATCCCTATTGTGATGATGATTGACACAATGATGGGAATCTTAGTGGTAAAGATTTGGGGTATGACAGATGCCCCTATTTAATTTTCTTGTACCCGAAGGTGTGAATAACGAAGGTATTCGGGCATTCGGGGTGCAAGAGGATTAAATATCGGAATAGCCGAAATTTTGATGGTGGTTATGAATGGTAGCTTACGCATTCATCTTCTTTTGCTAAGCAATGATTCTTAGAAAAGGTAAAACTTCTCCTAGATCCTGGTTTCCTACCAAGGAACTGGTCTAAGTTTCTGATATAAACTTCCCCTCGATCCTGGTTTCCTACCAAGGAACTGGTCTTAGTTTCTGATATAAACTTCCCATCGATCTTGGTTTCCTTCCAAGGAATTGTTCTAAGTTTCTTTTGTGAATAAAATTTATTGACAAGGGACGCTATTCGTAGCGATTTTTCCTCAAACTTCTCGCCGAATTTTCCTGGGGAGATGCCATTTGACGGGAAAAATTGATGTCAGACTTGCTGGGGAACCCAATCGTCTGAGTTGTAGAGTTGCAGAAACTTCTCTATTGGAGACGCCATTTGTTTCTACTAAGGGAAGCGAGTCTCTTGAGAGACTGCTTCCGCTTGGGGTCTTACACCATACTTTTCTCAAGATCTTCCCGGAGAAATGCCATATGATGGGATCCAATTTTGAGGTGCCGATGACCTTTTCATCAGTGGTTTTTCGGAGAAAAAACTGCCGCACTGCCGAATCTCTCGATTAAGAGGCTTTCTCTGGGGATTTTCTTTAATCCGGGAAAGCAAGGATATCACCTTCAATGGCGAAGAATGATATCTGTTGAAAGTTTCTCTGGTCCTTCAGAGGTTCAAGCTATCAAAGTGGTCGAGGACCCATCTTCAATCCAGAGATACACTGGAGGAGAGGCTGTTCAGGCGCAACATTTCCTGACGAGGAAAGAATCGACAACTCGATTGACAAGAGGACTTTTATCACTAGGGGACAAGACCGACTAGAGTGATAGTGATGCAATATGAATACAAATATAAATCAGTAATGCATGATGTATGTATGTATATGTTGACAAAACTGACACGACATACAGACTAAAAGATGAACACGGCTGGAGATGAAAGGTATCGCTTGGTTTGAGATAGCAATTCTACCTTGCTTAGGAGAGATAGTCCCTGCTGGGAGCTATGTTGGTCAGGCTTATGAGATAAGAACTCGGCCGAGGGTATTTGATGGTAAAGCCGCATATGATACACATGATCCTTCGTTCAGGCGTACTGGTGTAGAAGGAATACTTTGATTCTGCACTTTGAAGCTCGATCCCCTTTGGAGAAGCGAGTGACGTTCTTTCGATGTTCAACAGTCAAAAGAAACTGCCATCTTTATTTTAAAAAGCAGAAAAAAAGTTTAACAAGTAAATTCATTTTTGTTTTATTTCAAGAATCGTTAATCAAATTCATTTCCTGCCATATTAAAATGTCATTCTGTAAAGCTAAAACAAATAAGGATTGCAAACAAAAGCACAAGGGCTCAAATTTTATTGATAGGATGGAAATCAGCCAAGCGCGTGATTCCAAAGAGTATATACAAAGTTAGAAAATGGTAATTTACGGGAAAAGGGCTACGTTGAAACATAACGACCACTATCCTTCTACCAACTTTGAATTCGGGACATCCTGAGCTTCTGTCGAAGATGACCTTGACGGAGATTTCCTGATGGATGATGTAACGGCTGCTGAGGAATTTGCCTCTTTGCCAAACGTAGTTACTTGCCATTATCCCTAATTTTTGCCTGGATTGTACTTTGAGATTTCCAATCCACCCGGATGATTTTTTTTAAATTTATTTTGTTTTGTCTCTAATTTTTACCTGGACCGACCTTTCGGGTTTTCAATCCATCGAGACGTTTTTTTTTTCTTTTTAGGCGAAGTATTTCTTGACTACATCAACATTTATGGGGTAGGAAAATTCCTCTCCGTCCATGGTTGCAAGTCTCAAGGCGCCCCCCGAGAAAGCTTTCTTGACCACATAGGGGCTGTCATAATTCGGAGTCCATTTGCCTCGCGAATCAGTGAGAAATGATTGTATTTTCTTGAGCACGAGGTCTCCTTTTCTGAAGACGCGAGGTCAGACCTTTTTGTCGAAGGCCTTCTTCATTCTCTGTTGATACAACTGACCATGGCATAGTGCCGTAATTTGCTTCTCTTTGATCAGGTTCAGATCGTCGTGTCGACTTTGACACCATTCAACTTCTGTTAGCTTAGCTTTCATCAATACCCTGATTGACGGGATCTCTACTTCTATAGGGAGTACTGCCTACATGCCATATACTAGAGAGAAAGGGGTTACCCCTGTTGAAGTGCAGACAGATGTGCGATAACCGTGAAGAGCAAAGGGTAGCATCTCGTGCCAGTCTTTGTAAGTTACCACCATCTTCTGAACAATCTTCTTGATGTTCTTGTTAGCCGCTTCTACCGCTCCGTTCATCTTGGGTCGGTAGAGAGATGAGTTATGGTGTTCAATCTTGAACTGTGCGCACAACTCTTTCATCATCTTATTGTTCATGTTAGATCCATTATGAGTAATGATCTGGCTCGAAACACCATAACGGCAGATGAGATTGTTTTTGATAAATTGGACCACCACTTGTCGGGTTACATTAGCGTACGACGTTGCTTCGACCCACTTGGTGAAATAGTCAATGGCTACCAGGATGAACCGATGTCCGTTTGAAGTCTTGGGTTCAATCACACCAATCATTTCGATTCCCCGTATGGAAAAAAGCCACAGGGAAGAAAGAACTTTGAGATGTGTAGGCGGTACATGAATTTTGTCGGAGTATATCTGACACTTGTGACACCTCCTCATGTACTTGTAGCAGTCGGATTCCATGGTTAACTAGTAGTACCTTGCTCTCAGAATTTTTCTCGCCATTGTGTGTCCATTGGCATGAGTGCCAAAGGATCCTTCATGAATTTCTTTCATCAGCATGTCTGCTTCTGGTCTGTCTACGCATCAGAGTAAGACCATGTCAAAGTCCCTCTTATAGAGTATATCACCGCTCAGGAAGAAGTTTCCAGCTGGTCTTCTGAGGGTTTTTCTGTCTTTCCTTAGTGCCCCAGGTGGGTACTCTTGTTTCTGAAGGAAGCATTTGATATCGTGATACCAAGGTTTGTCGTCTATGACTGCTTCAATCATGAAGATGTAGGCGGGCCTTTCAAGGCGCATTATGTCGATCTTAGGTATGTCATTCCATTGACCTACACTAATCATGGAAGAGAGAGAGAGTGGCTAATGCATCAGCCATATGATTCTCCTCACGAGGGATGTGATGAAACTCGACTCTGTTGGAGAAAGGTAGCAACCTTTCTGCATAGTCTTTGTAAGGAATCAATCCCGATTGTTATGTGTTCCAATCTCCTTTTATCTGATTGACGACAAGAGCTGAATCGCCATATACGCCCAAGTTCTTGATCCTTAAGTCAATCGCTTCTTCGAGACCCATGATACAAGCTTCGTATTCGGCCTCGTTGTTTGTACATTTGAACGTAAGTCTGGCAGTGAAAGGAATGTGGGTACCCTGAGGGGTAACAATGATTGCCCCAATTCCGTTTCCGTAATGATTGACAGCTCCGTCAAATATTAGTCCCCATTTGGAACCTGGTTCTGGCCCTTCACTGGGTAGCGGTTCATCGCAGTCTTTCATTTTTAGGTACATGGCATCTTTGTCTGGGAAGTCAAACCCGATTGATTCCTGATCGTCAATCGGTTGATGAACTAAATGATCAGCTAAAATACTCCCCTTAATGGCTTTTTGAGCGTGGTACTCTATGTCATATTCTGATAGCAACATCTTCCAACGGGAAATCCTTCCCGTAAGAGCAGGCTTTTCAAAGACGTATTTGATTAGATCCATCTCAGAGACCAACCAAGTAATGTGATGAATCATGTACTGGCGAAGATGTTTGGCAGCCCAAGCCAAAGCACAACAAGTTTTCTCGAGCATTATGTACCGAGTCTCGTAGTCGGTGAATTTCTTACTCAGATAGTGAATGGCATACTCTTTCCTTTTGGTTTCGTCTTGTTGGCCAAGTACACATCCCATTGAGTCTTCCAAGACAGTTAAGTAAATGATCACTGGTCTCCCTTCCAGTGGAGGTGATAGAATCAGCGGATTCAACAGGTATTCCTTAATACTGTTGAAGGCAGTTTGACAGTCTTCTGTCCAAATGCAGTCCTGGTTCTTTTTTAGTAATTTGAAGATCGGCGCACACGTCGCGGTCATGAGGAATATGAATCTGGAGATATAGTTCAAACGTCCCAGGAATCCTCTGACTTGCTTTTCAATTTTCTGAGAAGGCATTTCTTGAATGGCCTTGACCTTGTCAGGATCAACTTTAATTCCTTTCTGGCTGACGATGAACCCTAAGAGTTTCCCTGAACGGACACCGAAGGTGGACTTGTTGGGATTCAAGCGGAGTTTGTACTTTTTCAACCGCTCGAACAGCTTTGACAGATGGGTCACATGCTCCCCCTCTGTTTTAGATTTGGCAATCATGTCATCGACATATACCTCGATTTCTTTATGTATCCTGTCATGAAACAGAGTAGTCATGGCCCTTTAATAGGTTGACCCAGCATTCTTCAAACCGAACGGCATTACCTTGTAACAAAAGGTACCCCATGAGGTAATGAACGAAGTTTTCTCCATGTCTTTCAGCGCCATTTTGATCTGATTATAGCTCGAGAATCCATCCATGAAGGAGAAAACTTTGAACTTTGCTATACTGTCTACCAGCATGACAATGTGTGGTAAAGGAAAGTCGTCCTTTGGACTAGCCTTATTCAGATCTCTGTAGTCCACACACATTCTGACCTTTCCGTCCTTTTTGGGAACAGGTACGATGTTGGCTAACCATTGAGGATATTCTGATGTAGCGAGGAAACCCGCATCGATCTGTTTATGTACCTCCTCTTTGATTTTGATGGCCATGTCCGGGTGAGTCCTTCTCAACCTTTGTTTTACTGGCGGACATTCCAATCTTAAAGGTAAATGATGTTCCACGATGCTAGTATCCAACCCTGGCATATCCTGATAGGACCAAGCGAGTACATCGGGAAACTCTTTGAGAAGCTTTGTCAAACTCTCTTTAGCAGTTGGACTGAGCAGTACCCCAATCCTGATTTCTTTTCTCTCTTTTTCTGAACCCACGTTGATTGTTTCCAACGGCTCTTTGTGAGGTTCAATGGACCTTTCCTATTGTTTGAGTAGTCAGGAGATCTCTTCTGGAATTTCATCGTCAACTTCTTCTTCAGCCTCGAATACTGGGAACTCAAAGTTGGGAGAAGGCATCGAATCGTATGTTTCAACGGGGTTTAAAACAAGCAATCTGCATGACGATATGATTTGAGTTTTAGAAGAGATAGAGAGAATGCAAGTGTGTGCAGTGTATTTTTTATTACTGCTTGTTTTTATTATTTGAATTGTTTTTTAGGATTACCAATTTTTGAAAAAGCGAAAAGGGAAAACAACAATTAATGCGGAAATTACAGAACGACGTTATTTTATTCATGAACAAGTCGATTCTTGAAACTACAGCCCTATAAAACAACACTCTGTCGCTTTGGGTGAAGCGAAGAGGGAAAATTTACAGAAAGCGAGCCCTATCAAAACATTCGTTCCACCTGGGCAGGGTGAAAGGTTAAAGACGGAAATTACTTTGACTTATGAACGATCTTCGGAACATTGACTGAAACCCATTGACGGCGAACTCCTCAGTGAATCACAAAGTTTGGCACCTTCCTTGATTTGTCTTCAGAAATGACGCTAATTTTTGGCAAAACAGAATCATTGGAATCTGTCTCCAAGCAGAGTTGTCGTAGGAGGATTCCTCTGTTGCATTTTGCAGAGTATTTGTACTCTCAGCTATATATCCCCATCCAGTTGGCTGGATGTCTTCGAGCCTGATACGAGAGCTTTCGGGAGCGGTGTACTTCACCCTGTAGTCGTACTTTCCACTTGGTTGTCCCAAGGTGTCCCACACTTCTTTGGAACTGGAGAAGTCATCTCTCTCGATGACGTTGACTTCAGGAAAAGCGTAGTTGATGAATTCTAGTCCTGCAAACGTTGCAAACTCATCGTCATGCTGAGTAATTTCCGAATGACCTAAGTGTTGATCCCATGACATGGTGGGGACACAGGTATTCTGTTCAATGATGCTCAACTGATTGTTCAGATAACTTTCCTGCCCCGAGTCTCCTGGGTAAGGTTGCCATATCGGCAGACCATCCATCGGGCCATAGTAAGTGTAGTCAAAATTGTCCTTCATCTGAGTGTCTTTCTCTAATGAATTTGGCAGAGCACGGCATCCTTTCGGATCACAATCTCCGTAGATCATTTCGACATCCGACCTGGGTATAAATCTCAGACTCTGTGTGGGATAGCAAAATGGTGTTTGCATTTCGTCCTGAGACGTATAACCGTCCTTGTTGAGGTAGTACTTCCATTCTTCCTCCGTATCAGAGGAATCTTCCTCATTGATAGCATGGACTGCCTGAGGCACTGGGTGAAGGAAACCTCCACTGTGGAAGAATTCTGAATGAGATGAAGACTTTCATCATTGATAGCTGTCTAGGTGCAGTTCGCAGAAAAACCAAGACCCTTCTTTGTTTTATTATCAGTAGGAATGATGAGCTATCCCCATCCTGTTTTATCGGTACTCTCGACCGCTTTAATAGCATCTTTGTATGAGGAAATTGAAGTTCCTACTTCTGATTGATCGCCATTGTGTAACGAAAGTGTTTGGAACTGGGTTTCGATTATCCCTTCCGGTTCCACATAGGTGGATGACGATAAATTGCTTACGAACAAAGCCTGTTCCATACAGACTGTGACAAGCTGACCGTTCTTGACAAACTTTAGCTTTTGGTGGAGGGTCGAGGTGACCGCCCAACCTAATGTATCTAAGGTCTTCCTAATAAACAACTGTACGTTGCCCGGATGTCCATGACCTGGAAAGTGACCTAGAAAGTGTGAGGACTGATAGTTATGGGAAGGTCGACTTCACCGATAACCGTTTTTCTGGATCTGTCAAATGCTTTGACGACGACCTCGCTGATTCTCATTGGAGGGCCTTTGAATGATAATTGCGTCAAAGTGGACTTCGGTATAACATTCAGGGCTGACCCTGTGTCTACCAGTACGCTGGCTAAAGCATCGTCCTGGCAGTTAAATGTGATATTGAGCGCCATGTTATGACGGCGACCCTCTTCAGGTAATTCCTCATCACTAAATCCCAAATTATTGCAAGAAGTGATGTTAGAGACAATACTATCGAACGGCATGATTGTTACATCCTGTTCTACGAAGGCTTGCTCCAAGACTTTCTGCAGAGCCTCTCTGTGCGCTTCTGAACTTAGTAACCATGATAATACCGAGATTTTTGAAGGAGTCTGTAACAGCTGATCAACAATGTTGTATTCACTCCTTTGGATGAGTTTCAACATCTCATCATCATTTTTCGAAAGGTCGGGATTATTGGATTGACCGTCTGGTGGATCGGGAAGTTCCGTTTGAAGTTCCTTTTCTTTGTTGGACTCTCCAACTCCTTTGTTGAAGATTCTACCACTCTTCGTTACACGATTGATGTCTGCAATATTTACAACAGAGGGTAATGGAATTTCCTTTCCATTTTCAATTATTGTTGAACCGTATTTGTAAGGGATAGCCTTAGTTGATTCATACGGTAGTGGTCACGATAGATAGATGACTATGGGAGCCTTCTGATTTTTCTGACCATCGTACGTAATCTCGATCCGTTCCCGGTTGGGAACTCTGGATTCGTCAAGTAGAGGAATGATGGCAAAAATATTCCTAGTTCTCTGATGATCAGAGATTACGACAACATCCTCAATTTGATCGGCAAGGTAATTCGGCACCTAGCTGATGGGTCCGGAACCTGGATATGGGCGAATCTCTCCACAATCCACCTGACCCTGAAGAGCTTCTCTCACAAGGTAGCATCCTTGGTTATTTTCCGAACAGACTCCACAACGTTCATAGTTGTGTGGTGGCACCTGGCCACGCCCACTTTGAATACAATGTAACCTCACTAGGTTAGCTTCCACAAATCGGACATCCTGACTTTGACGCCGAGCAGGGTTTCTTTTATTGATACTAATTTGCTGAGTATCTTCATCCATATAGATTGGCATCCACCAGTGATTTAACAAGTGCTGAAGTGCCTCCTGGACAAGGGTACAACCTTGATCATTTTTGCAACCCGCTTTACAGCTTTGATAGTCATGTGATATCAAGAACCCGAGTCGGACCTGTTCGGCATGTAACTCTACCAGGTTGGTATTCATTAAGGGAATATCGAAGATTTGAACCATGTTAATCTGATAGGGATTCCTATCATGGTAGTCTTGGATCCATTCAAGATCCATCTGACGCTGGATGGCCTCCTGTATGAAAGAGCATCCCTGTTTGTTTATCGAGCAAGTCAGACAGGAACTGTAATCGTGCCGCGGCAGATTATGATACTGGCTTTGTCTTGAGTGAATCGCCACCAAGTTGACATTCATCGCACGGATGTCATGGTTTTGAACGACGTTGGAATTCGTACAGACTATGTTAACTCCACGAACTCTGTGCTCTTGGATCCATCCAAGATCCCTTTGTTCCTGTAGAGCTGATTGCACCACAGAACATCCTCGATTGTTTTTAGAACAGACATCACATTGATGATAATTATGAGGTGGCACATGGCCATATCCACTCTGTCTACAATGCATCTTGACCAAATTGTTCCTTAACAAGAGTACATCGTGAATTTGATAGACATTGCAAGACTCTCCTTCTATCAGATTGACTGCGGATTTCTCGTGTTGAGGCAGCGGGTTCGTGAGAACATTAAGATTCGTATCTTTGAAAGATAAGAGCCCGCTCCTAACAAGCTTTTACACATCAGATTTGAAATTAAGGCAATTCTCTATGTTATGTCCTGATCCTCCTTGATGATAAGGGCATGTCTGATGCATCTTAAACTAAACAGGCAGATTTTCCGGTACTGTAAGAGGGGACTTAGTCTGGATATGCCCCTTGGCTAGTAATAACAGAAATAGTTCTGCTTACGATACGGGTATAGGATCAAATCCTTGTGGCCGCATTGTACGGTTGTTGTTGTATTGAGGACAAGCATGCTGAAGAGGCTGTTGTGTCCTTTGCTGATTAGGTTGGCTCTGCGCAACCCGAGGCTGATACATAGGAACAAGCGCATGGTTGATAGCAGGTGTTATAGCTGCTACTGGTTGATAACATCGCCTTTGCTTTCCGAGAGAGATATTCCCAATATCTTGCTCTTTTTTCTTAGGGAGAGCACTACCGTATCGTTTTGTACTACTTGATGGTCCAGCGTTTTTTACTAAACGTCCTTCTCAGACGGCTTCCTCAAGACGAACCCCCATACCGACCATTTTGGTGAAATCACTGGGTGCACTGGAAACCATTCTATCGTAGTAAAATGAGCTTAAAGTCTTTAAGAAAATCTTTGTCATCTCTTTTTCCTCAAGAGGTGGACAAATTTGGGTGGCAATTTCACGCCATCTCTGAGCGTACTCCTTAAAGGTTTCCTTGTCCTTTTGTGACATTGATCTGAGTTTATCTCTGTCTGGCGCCATGTCTAAATTGTATTTTAAGTGTTGGACGAAGGCAGTGCCAAGATCTCTGAATGTGCTGATTGTGGCGCGATTTAACCCCATGTACCATTTTAAGGCGGCACCGGTCAAACTATCCTGAAAGTAGTGAATCAGTAGGTCCTAATTCTCTGTCTGAGCTGACATTTTCTGAGCATACATCACCAAGTGACTCTGAGGGCAAGAGTTACCCTTGTATTTTTCAAAGTCGGGCACTTGGAATTTGTGCGGAACTTTCACATTAGGGACCAGAAAAAGGTCTGCGGCGTCCTTTCCAAATAAATCCTGACCGCAAATGGCCTGCAACTCCTTCTGCATTTCCAAGAACTGTTTCTGGAATTCATCCATTCTACCAAACATAGTTTCCTTTCTACCAGAAGGTGTCTTTGGAATCTGTCCTTCCGGGATAGTGTGCACCACAGGAGGTGGGACCGTGACTACAGTGGTGAATCTTGGCGCTTCCCGAAGTTTGTAACCTTCAGGGGTCCTTAATATGCCTCTGGCATCTTCGCTTTCCCGAAGTTTGTAACCTTCAGGCCCAGCGGCTTCTGCTGTGGTTCCCTGATCCTCAGTGATCGGCGGAACATATCCTTCCGGGATATAGTTAACAGGCATGCCCCATGGACGATCTTTCGGCATTTGATACCTAGGATCAAACTTCTCCACTATGGACGCTGAGGTGATCTCTGAGATCACAGTTCTTTGTAGCTGAGCTTCTACCATGGCTTGCATGTCGTTACAAAGCTTTCTCATATCCTCTCTCAGAGCGTCGATCTCTTCTTTCAACTCTCTGTTCTCTTCCTCAAGATCATCCATCTTTTTCTGATGATTGGCCTGAGTATTGTACGAATGAGACAGTTTGACTCTAGAATCGAGACACAAACGTGAGATTCATAGGTAAGAAGAAAACTTTACGCAGGAATGATGAATACAATGATTATATTAATTATTTTTGTTTATTCAAAATAAACTTCGACAATTAGATTGTAAAAATCAAACAGTGGGGAAACCCTATTTTATTGAATTCAAAAGATTGCGGAAATGGAAATACAGTAGATTACAAGGTACGAAAACAGAAACCTAAACTAATGGGTCCCGAGTCCTCTCTGAGGAGAAATCAGGTGCTGATTCTAGCACTTTCCTTTTCTTGGATTGGGGCTCTTGAGCCTTTGTCAGGTTGCCATTCCTTTGCTAAGTGAAAGGAGTGAGCAAATTCCTTTGGTCATCTTGGTTCTCTACAGCATGCTGCTCCAAAATTTCAATAAGAGCATCCTTATCTTTCAGTAATTACTGTATTTTGATACACTCTACATTGAGAATGCGGTACTTGTTCTTCCAAGACCTCCTCTCCCGTTGAACTTTGTTGAGAGTAACCTGAAGTTTTTCCGTCTCAGTCATGAAGTACATGACAGATTCCCTCGGCGGAAGAACTCCGTGACGAGGATAAGCCATCTTTAGCTTGAGAGCTCTAGTTTGTACCTAGTGGAGATAAGGCTCCACCGAGACACAGTCCGGTTTTCCTAGAGACTCTCGTCCTTTCTTATGAACATGTTTCCAAGCATGCACTATTTCTGTCTTTATTGCCCTGTCATTCTCTTCCTCCTTGAAGAAAAGACCTTCCAGATGAGCATTCTGGGGGACGTGCCTCACCGGGTATCCAAATTGACGACGAACGAGAACTGGATGGTAGTTGATTCCTCCCTTAGTTCCTATAAGGGGTACGTTGGGGAAGTTTCCACAACGGTCAATGATCCTGATCCCGTCATAAATCCTATTACACCAATCAATGTCAGAGTTGGTAAGAGCCATGATTTTCTGCGACCAACGTAAAGCACTCTTGTGATCCCAAAAAGCAGCAGACTTAGGCAAATAGGAGATAAACCATTTGTATAGCAGAGGTACATAACATGTGATCTCCCCTTCGCTGTACAAATTCCCTAAGTGTACAGAATGATATGCATCAGCGAGTAAAGTGGACACAGGGTTTCCAATGAGAAAAACCTTAATTGCGTTGATATCGACGAAGTTATTAATGTTGGGCAACAGAAATAATCCGTAGGTGAGTAGAACAAAGATACTTTCAAAAGCAGTCTCGTTCCCTATACTAGAGAAGTACAGAGCCTTCTTGGTCAAGAACTGGGCTGGCAAACCTTGTATACCACCCTTGGTAGTCATGTGAGTCCTGACCTCTGACTCATCCAAATAAATTGCTCTTGCAATGGTCTGATCCTTTGGAATTTCTTCCAGTCCAGAAAATGGAGCTCGATCAGTGATATATAAATCGATCAGATGAGAATATTCCCCCAGCGTTGGTGCGAGCTGGTAATCCGGAAATGTGAAACAGTGATAAACCGGATCGTAAAACTGAATGAGCATCTCCATGATTCCCTCAATCACATGGACCCTTAATAGAGGTAGCAGACCTCCGTATTTGGCTCTGAAAGCCTCCTGGTTTGTGATCAGTCTCGCCAAACCTCTAAAATCTTCTAGATTTGGAATCCTTAAGGTATACTTATGAGTTCTCCTTCTACCGAAATCCATTAGCGCAATCTTTTTCTCTGATATTTGCAATCATTATCTTAGTTTAATTTGAAAAAGAGAGACTAGAAGAGAAATTTTTCTTTAATATTTTTTAAATGAATGCATGAATGCAACACACAAAAACATAGAAAAAACATGGGGTCAAAGGGTCGTTGTCATGAAGTCAAGGCTCTACCCATCCCCAAGGTTTACTAATGATTTTTGTACCTGTCTCTCATCATCATCAACTCTTGTCAAGAAAACACCAGCAGGCTGGGAACCGTGCTAGGTGGTGTTTTTTGAAGAGACCTCACAAGAGGGTGGCATCGCATGACAACTATTTCTGATAGCCTCTGCGCCACTAAAGGGGTTTTCCTAGGTGTATACTCAATCTTTCCACATGCGGCATCACACGCATTCCCATTAGTAGAAAAATAAACACAAATATCAATTAGGAAAAGTAATATATATATTTGTCTTAATCATCCTAGACCTCTAGCCTTAAGATCTTAAACAGACGATGACTCCCCAGCCGAGCTGTCATTTCTGTGAAATCAGGATTTTCTTCCTAAGAGATGGGACATCAAACAGGGGCAGAAAGTCCCCAATAGAGTCGCCATTTTTCTGTAGCGAGTGATTTTTGGATGTGGTTGCGAAGCACGCTCTAGTACTACAGCTCGATTCATTTTTTATCCTATTGAAGCTGATGAAGGAAGGGAAATAAATGTCTCCAATTAACCCTGCTTGCATACTGAGTTTAAACAGTCAAAACTGTTGGTTTACAGATGCGATCCAAAGTGTGGGTTTCTCTTAGGTTATTTCTCCGGAGTAATGCCTGGGCATGATGTTAAGACTGATGTTTTATGAAATGATGGGATTTTAGGTTTTTATTTAGTATGCTCGCTAATATTTTTCTTTCAATCTTATGCCTACGTATTCCTGTTTTCCGAAATAGGGAAATCAGAGCGATCGTAGTTCCTCCTATTCTATGGGAGGAAATGGTGTTTTGGTGTCTTGTTCAAAGCCCAAGACGTGAAGCTAAAAGATCTATTTGTATCTTGTTCGAAGCCCAAGATGTGAAGCTGAAGGGTCTATTTGTATCTTGTTTAAAGCCCAAGATGTGAAGCTGAAAGTCTCGACTTTAGAGAGAATTTGTCATCTCTAAAGATGGGTTTGTTTGATGCTAAAAGGTTGATTGGCTCAAACGGGGTTTTCATTATACAAAGCCTAAGAGGAGGCTAATGGCCCAACAAGAGGGAGTTTTTGTGTGTCTCGTACGAAGCTCAAGAGAGAGGCTAAAAGGGTTTGACTCAACGAGGGAGTCTTTTTGTATCTCGTATAAAGCCCGAGATGGAGGCTACAAAAGTTTGACTCAATAAGGGAATGCTTTATACTCAGCAAGAAAGTGGTTTTGTATCTCGCACGAAGCCCGAGATGAAGGCTAAAAGATGTTTGACTCCACAAAGGGAGTCTTTGTATCTTGTATAAAGCCCAAGATGGAGGCTAAATGTGTTCGACTCAACAAGAGAGTCTTTTTGTATCTTGTATGAAGCCCGAGATAGAGGCTAAAAAAGTTAGCTTCGGTGGGGAGAATCATTGTACACAGCCCAAGAGGAGGCTATTGTAACTGTTTCAATTGAGTGACGGATCCAATATGCTGATTTAAAGAGAAAATCAGTTCTTATATGAGTACGGTTTGCACTCGGGGATTTGATTCGAGGATCTGGGTTATTTCCTGTTCTTTAAGGAAATGGGGAATCCAAAGGGGATTGAGACCATCCGAGTCTACGGGTTTTCTTCCTATTTTTGAAAGGGACTTTGGAATGCCTTTGAGACTTAAGGAAAATAGACTGTCCAAGTCTAAAGTTTCATCTTTTGTATTATGCTTTGAGAAACAGTAGTATGGTCTAGACTCTTCGAAAGACTGTTCTATGAAGATGACTAGTATCTGTTCCTATACCTCTAGGAGGTCGTCGGGATAATTTGTACGAAGCCCAAGAGGATGCTGGAAACTTTTAAGAAGCCGAGAGGTCCTTGTACGAAGCCCAAGAGAAGGTTATCATTCCCGGAGGAAGAATCATTATATGAAGCCTAAGAGGAGGCTGTGAATACTTCTAAGAAGCCGACGGGTCCTTGTACAATGCCCAAGAGGAGGCCGATGCTTTTAAGAAGCCTGCGGGTCCCCAAACCCCGAGAAATTCAAGACAGGCTATTCACAAGGAATAGATCAAGCCAGGAAAGTTTGAGAATTTGGAAGAAACTCAAGAGATGCTATTCACGGAGAATACATTCATCTCTGGGGAGGTAGAGTTTCTTGACAATTCCTAAAGAGGACAGCCAAAGAGAAGACTGTATCTGGTGCTCCTATTGGGGATCTAGCTTGTCTATTTCTAGGAGTAATCGAAACGACTTTGCTTAGTTCTAGACGTAGTTGCCGGGGAAACTCTAAATATTTATACTATTATTACACAATTGATATGAGTTTATGAAAGGAGACTTATAGCGAAACAGCCCTATAATACAGTTATATGTTATGAAAACGGTAAATGAAAACGTATAAACACTTACTCGGTTGTAGAGCTTCCATGTTGTTTGGTTAGTTGTTCAACAAAGAAAGATTGAAAACAACAGTATATTCAAAATCAAAGGAGAAAGTGCTTTGAAAAAGAAAGATTTGGGGCTTACAGCTCAAGGAGATGCCCAAGGTTTTATCAGTGATCACACTGTTGAATTTGTACAGTGGGACTTATACAAGTGACTGAGGCCCGAGAAAGGTTTTCTGTACAAAGGGATGGGTCTTACACGCTATTAGAGGCCCAAGAGTTTTGTTTTTAAAAAGAATTGGGCTTATAACACGAGGGTAGGCCCAGATGACTTTTCGTTTGAAATGGCGATCTCGCCGAGGTTTTCTTTTAACATAGAGGGACTTAAACAATATCTGAGGCCCAAAATTATTTTGGTTAAAAGGGGATTGGGTCTTACACTCTAATAGAGGCCCAAAGATTTTGAATGGGTCTTATAGCTCGAGGAGACGCCCAAATGTTTTAAACGGACGACGGTCGCGCCGTTTACTTGTACAGAGGGACTTATACAATAAGTGAGGCCCACAAAGTTTATGTACAAGGGGGTTTGGGTCTTACACTCTCTCAAGAGGTCCAAGAGTTTTGAAAATGATTTATGAGGGTGGAATTAATCAAAAACCCTAATTTGTTTTCAAAATGTATTTTAATTGAATAAAATTCAATTAAAATGATCAAAAATTATTTTACATGTGGAAAACAAATTGTGATCTTGGATTAATGCTTCATAAATCAAGTTTTGCCCTACAAAATGATTAGAAAGGATTAAAATTTGCAAAATCAAGATGGAAAAAATATTCAAAATGTCAAAAACAATTAAAATATTAATTCTTTGCAAAAATATCATTTATATAAAATAAATAATATTTTTGGGATTTTTTGGGAAAATAAAATATTTTAACATTTTTGTAAATTATTAAAAAAATAATCAACTCAAAATCATTAAAACTCAGAGAGAAATTAATTTTTGAATCAATTAAATAAAATCACAAAATTCAAATATTTGAATTTTCAAAAAGGGCGCCAAGAACACCCAAGAACATGCGCGTGTTCTGGGTTTTGCCCAGATTTGCATTTTCTCTCCAATCTCACTGAATACTTGGTTATATCATGCAATCCACATATCAATCTGCTCGTCTCAACCTCACGATCATGTCTATGGTATTTAATTTCATTTATATTAAACATGGAATAAAAAATCAAGACAAAACCTCAAGAACCCTAATTTCTGCATGAAGGCTGAGAATTTTGATACACGATTCAAACAAAGCAATTAATTGAGGGGAAACATTCCATGCATGATTATGAACATTTGGCAAAAGTATTGTGCGAGGAAATATGCATAGATTGAGAGATGACCAAGTTTAGGCTTACCTCTAGGTCGTGACAGCAAGTGCAATGCGATTTCTGAGTTGGAGGTGTTACAGATGAGTTGTGATGTTCTGAACAGCTTCCCTACACCCTATAGAGTGTGTTTGAATGCTTGGACTTGATTGAAATTGGCTGGATCACTTCATGGCATCTTAATTGCAACTTGGTTAAAACCTTGAGTGATTGACTGGTGATTATGAGAAATCAGTGTTCCAGATGTTGTTTAAGTGTTTGATCAGCTCACATATGATGTATGTGAGGTGTGTGTGTGATTGGTTTGAGTGGAATTGCTCTCTAGCTCAAAAACTCAAAGTTACCTTGCTAAAGAAGGCATTTTTGCCAAGAGAAAGAGATTTTGAGGAAAGCATCTATTTGATGGCTTTGGTGTACTCAAACTGATCACAATTGAGCTCTATTTATAGTAGAGCAAGTTTGTTTTGCAAGGAATAGTGAATGGCAACTGCTGAGTAGGTTTGGCCAATGTTGGCAAATAAAAATCCAAGTCTCCTCTAGCCATTGACTAGAGGTTAGAGCACAGACTGCTGGTTCCCTTGGTCTTGGATAAGTCTTGACTGAATTCAGTTGCTAATAGCTCAGACCATGCCACCTTGGTGCTCCCATTAAATGCTCAAATCCAAAATTTGAGTCTTGTCCCTATTTTAGGCAATTCTAGGTTTGGCAAGCTATTTCTTGTTCTAAGGACTTTGGAGGCTTGGCTCGGTGATTGTCCCCTTTAGATTTGATCCTCAGACGTGTCCAAAGTGATGACAAGGCTTGGAATTGGCTGATTTTGGCAAATCGACCAAAAGTGCAAAAATCTGCCTTGCCTTGGCAGATTTTAGCAAGGCATCTTGCCACTACCTTATCTCATAGCTCAAATTGAATTTGGGGATGATCTTGGCCATTTTGGAAAGCCCTTATATGATACAACAACTGTTTGATCATATTTGGTTTTGATGCTTTTTGGATTCATGTGAAAAATCCCCCTACATTTGGAAAAAAGTAAAGGCAGATTCTGACTTAGTGGAATTTTCACTAAGTGTTGGAACAAAGTGACTTTTCTTGATTTTGATCACTCCATAACTCAAAATCCATGAGGAATTTGGACATAAATTAGTAGGAAGCTTTTGTAGAGGGCAATGAGATCTACAAATCAAGCTTTGGATGGGGAAAAATGGCTTTGTGGTTTAGGAGTTATGATCCTCCAAAGTTGGTACCCTTGCCACTTTATTTCATAACTTAGAAAAATTTCTAAGTTTTTATGGTTACCCCTTTTACAAGTTATCGCACTTTCTTTGATTTTTCTTGATGAATGAAGATTCAAATCATATATTAACATCATTTTAGGGTTAAAAATCCATTTTTATGAAAAATCTCAAAAAGCCAAAGTTGACTTTTGTGCACAATTGACTTTTTGTCAGATGAATTCCAAACTGTAAATTTCTTTAGGAAACCATGTCCTTGACCTTAATCAAACTTGATGGACATGTTCCATGGGTTTTATAGGGTGTATTGAATCATGTCTTAGGGCTTGGGAGCATGTCCTGGTCAAAAGTCAAAGCTACAGTTGACTTTTCCCGCAAAACCCTAATTGTGGTCTAGATGAAATTGACACTTGTTGCTCAAGCTTCTTGGATCAATACATTGGTGTAAGTGGATCAATATGGTTTACTAGAGACCCTCAAATCCTCTCTTGAGGTCTTGGTTCATGTTTCATCCCATAAGTCAACTTAGGCGTGAATTAGGTCAAGAAACCCTAATTCCTGATTTTTGATGAATGCATCCCCTGAGGCAAAATTGACTTGATGGTTAGGTCCATGAGGTTACATGGAGCATATTAGGTTATGTTTTGAATCATTGGCCCATGCCCAGATTAAATTTTCCATCTGGAGGCCCTGATCGTCCAAAACCCTAATTTGGTGACACTGGCGATCTTAAGGCTTGATCCACCTAAAAGGGAGCATCCTTGTGCTTAATCCTTGTAGCGGGAGTCCTTTTGATCCATTGTGGATGTTTGAGAGGTTAGACAAGTTTAAGATCATGTCATTCCTTGATTAATCCTTTGTCTAAGGCTCAGAGAGGGCTCGAAACCCTAATTCTAATTGTAGTGGATGCTCAACAATTCCTTGAGGAGATTGATGAGGAATAAAGGTACATCCCTATTGTGATGATGATTGACACAATGATTGGAATCTTAGTGGTCAAAATTTGGGGTATGACACAACGGTATATATATTAGTATAGTTATTTAGA
Organism: Lathyrus tuberosus; assembly: GCA_022829125.1. Classification (NCBI taxonomy): domain Eukaryota; kingdom Viridiplantae; phylum Streptophyta; class Magnoliopsida; order Fabales; family Fabaceae; genus Lathyrus; species Lathyrus tuberosus. The sequence goes on from JALAZF010000639.1 coordinate 2,517,416, forward strand.
GTATTCCCCGGCAACTAGGTCTAGAACTAGGTAAAGCCCTGTTGGTCACTCTTAAATACAAACAAAACTAGATCCCCCATAGGATTACCGGATACAGTCTTCCCTCCCCTTGGGGTTAAACAAAATGGAACAAAGAGAAAGGCAGTATTATCGGTGAACCTTTTCTCAGACTGTCACCCTTAGAAATTGTCAAAGAAAGTCTACTCCCCAGAGATGATCTTTTATCCGTGAATGGCATCTCTTGAGTTTCTTCCAAGTTCTTGAACTTTCCTGGAATGATCTCTTCATAGTGAATTGCATTTCTTGAACTTCTCTTGGTTTGGGGACCCACAAGCTTCCTAAAAGCATCCCCGCCTCCTCTTGGGCGTTGTACAAGGACCCTTCGGCTTCTTAGAAGTTCTCATGACTTCTCTTAGACTTAATACAAGGACCCTAACGACCTCTTAAAGGTATAAGACAGAACTTAGTCATCCTTTGCTAGAGCAGTCTTTCCAGTGTCAAAGCTCTGGCCATTTTAGGGTTGATTCTCATCCCTTAATGCCCGTGCCTCCTCTTAGGCATAGTACAAAAGATAAAACTCTAGACTTGGACAGTCTAAAACCCCTTGAGTTTCAAAGACATTCTCAAGTTCCTTCTAAACATAGGAAGAAACCCCGGTCACTCTGGATCAATCTCCAACAGAAACCCAGTCTCTCTCATAAGAGTTCTCTACTCGGACCTGCCTAGGGATCTCAATAATCCTTAGCAGTAAGATAACCTCCTCTTAGGCTTTGTACAATGATCCTCCCCAACGGAGATAACCTTTTCAGACTCTCTTGTTGAGTCAATCTCCCTTTTAGCCTCAATCTCGGGCTTCGTACGAGACATAAAATCACTTTCTTGTTGAGTATAAAAGACTCTCTTGTTGAATCAATCACCCTTTTAGCCTCAGTCTTGGGCTTTGTACATGACATATAAAAACACTCTCTTGTTGACTATAAAACACCCTCTTGTTTAGTATAAACGACTCTCTTGTTGAGTCAGTCTCCTTTTAGCCTCAATCTCGGGCTTCATACGAGACAGAAAATTGCTCTCTTGTTGAGTATAAAAGACTCTCTTGTTGAGTCAACCAATTTTCAGACTCTCTTGTTGAGTCAACCATTTCAGCCACAATCGCGGGCTTTGTACAGGACAGATAAAACACTCTCTTGTTGAATTAACTTTTTAGCCTCAATCTTGGGCTTTGTACAAGACAGAAAGAACATTTTCCCCAGAAAAGTCAGCCTTTTAGCCTCCTCTTAGGCTTCGTATAAAGAAATCCCCGGTTGAGTCAATCAACCTTTTAGCATCGAATTTTTGCTTTGCTCATAGCATATAAACATCAACAATTCCTCTTTAGAGATGACAAATTTCCTCTCAGTCAGGACCCCTTTAGCCTAATATCTTGGGCTTTGAACAAGATACAAATCACCTTTAGCTTCAATCTTGGGCTTTGAACAAGACACCAAAACATCTCTTTCCTCCCATAGAATAGGAGGAACTACGATCGCTCTGATTTCCCTGTTTTGTTAAACGGGAATACGTAGGCATAAGATTACAAAATCTTAGGGATCACACTAAATCAAACACTCTAAGTCCAGTACCTTCATACATCCATCAAAGAAAATCAGGTCTAGTATCCTAACCGAAAGCCTTATGTACAGTCAAGACACTCCATTCTTAAGCAAATAACCTAAAGAGAGACCCCCCTATTGATAGCATCTGTAAACCAACAGTCAGCTGTTTAAACTCAGTATGCAAGCAGGGTTAATTGGAGACATCTATTTCCCTTCCTTAATCAGCTTCACAGGATAAAAAATGAAAATTGAACTGTAGTACCAAAGCGATAGTGATTCAAAACCACAAAACTCGTGCTACACTGTGGTTCAGAACAATGTTGGGATTTGTGTGGGACATATTGACCTCACGGATTCGATGATCTTGGATCCATCCAAGATCCATCTGTTCTTGTAGCGCTGATTACACTACAAAATATCCTTGATTACTCTTTGGCAGATATCACACTAGTGATAATTATGAGATGATACATGACTGTACCCGCTCTGTCTGCAATACGTCATAACCAGATTGGCTCCTAATAGGAGTACATCGTGAATTTGATAACTGCGGTTAAATTCTTCCTCTATTAAATTTACTGCAGTCTTCTCATGTGAGGCAACGAGTTCGTCTAAACATTTGGATTTGTATCTTTGAAAGATAGGACCCCGTTCCTGACAAGCTTCTGCACATCAGACTTGAAGCTGAGATAGTTCTCAATGTTGTGCTCCGGTCCTACTTGATGGTAAGGGAAAGTTTGATCCGTTTTGAACCAAAAAGGCGAATTTTTGGGTATTGTAAGAGGAGACCTAGTTTGGACGTGCCCCTTGGCCAGTAGAAGTGGAAATAGTTCTGCGTACAACATCGGTATAAGGTCAAACCCTGATGGCCGTGTTGTATGATTGTTATTGTTGTACTGAGGATGAGCCTGCTGAAGAGGTTATTGTATCCTTTGCTGATACTATTATTGATTCGGTTGGCTCTGAGCAACCTGAGGTTGATACGTTGGAGCCGGCGCAGGGTTGATAGCGGGAGTTACTGCTGCTATTGGTTGATACCTTTGCCTTTGCTTTCCAAGAGAGATATTGGCGATATCTTGCTCTTTTTTCTTAGGGAAAGAACTACTGTATCTCTTGGTATTGTTAGATGGTTCTGCACCTTTGACCAAACGTCCTTCTCGGACTACCTCTTCAAGGCGTACTCCCATGTTCACCATATCAGTGAAGTCACTGGGCGCACTGGCAACCATTCGGTCATAATAGAATGAGCTTAAGGTTTTCAAAAAGATCTTGGTCATCTCTTTTTCCTCAAGAGAGGGACAGATTTGGGCGGCAATTTCACGCCATCTCTGAGCATATTCCTTAAAATTTTCTTTGTCCTTCTGCGACATTGCTGTGAGTTAATCTCTGTCTGGTGCCATGTCCATGTTATACTTATACTGCTGAATGAAGGCAGCGCCAAGATCTCTGAAAGTGATGATCTTGGTGCGGTTTAAACCCATGTACCATTTGAGTGCGGCACCGATTCAACTGTCCTAGAAATAATGGATCAGTAGCTGTTAATTCTCTGTCTGAGTTGACATCTTTTGAGCGTACATAACCAAATGACTTTAAGGGCAAGATTTGCCCTTGTATTTTTGAAAGTTAGGAACCTTGAATTTGTGCGGGATTTTCACATTAGGGACCAGACAAAGGTCTGCGGCGTCCTTTCCGAATAAATCCTGACCGCGAATGGCATGCAGTTCCTTCTGCATCTCCAGGAATTGTTCCTAAAACTCATTCATCCTGTTGTACATGTTTTTGTTCCACCCCAAATTATTTGTGGAATCTGTCATTCTGGGACAGTGTGTACCACTGGTTGTGATATAGTCATTACGGCGGTGACTCTTGGTGCTTCCCTATCCCGAAGTTTGTAACCTTCAAGAGTTGCTGTGTTAACTCTTGCATCTTCGATTTCCCAAAGTTTGTAACCTTTAGGTCCAGCGGTTCCTGCTGCAGTTTCTGGGTCTTCCGTGACCGGTGGGATATATTCTTCAGGGATAAAGTTGATAGGCATGCCCCAGGGACGATTTTTAGGCATGTTGTACCGAGGATCTTATGTCTCCACTATGGGCGTAGAAGTGATCTCCGAGATCACAGTCCTTTGTTGTTGCCTCTGAGCTGCTGCCAGAGATTGCATGTCACTGTGAAGTTTTTTCAGATCTTATTTCAGAGCGTCGATTTCTTCTCTCAGCTCTCTGTTTTCTTCCTCGAGATCGTCCATTTTCTTTTGTCGATTGGCCTGAGTATTGTACGAATGAGACAGTTTGACTCTAGAATCGTGACACAGACGTGAGATTCGAAGGTAAGAAGAATGCGTTATGTGAGAATGATGAATGATATGCAATGATACACATTAATTTTTTGGTTTTTGCTTTAATAAAAAAGAAACTTCAACAAATAGATTGCAAATATCATACAGTGGGGAGACCCCGTTTTATTGAATTTAAAAGATTGCAGAAAGGGAAATATAGTATTTTACAAAGTGCTATAAAAGAGATGTCTGAACTTATGGATCCTGAGTCCTCTCTGAGGGGAACTCAAATGCTGGTTAGGGTATCTTCCTTTTCTTTGATCGGGGCTCTTCAGCCGTTGTTGGGTTGTCAGTCCTTTGCCAAATGAAAGAAGCGAGCAAATTTCTTCGGTCTTCTTGATTTTCTAGAACATGTTGTTCTAGTATCTTAATCAGAGCATCCTTCTCTCTTAATAGTTCCTGAATTTTGGTACACTCTACATTGAGAATGCGGTATTTTTCTTCCAAGAGTTCTTTTCCCGTTGAACTTTGTTGAGAACGACCTGGAGTTTTTCTGTATCAGACATAAAATAAAGGACAGGTTCCTTTAACAGAAGAACTTCTTGATGAGGGTAAGGTATCCTTAACTTGAGAGCTCTAGTTTGCACCTAGTGGAGATAAGGTTCCACAGAGATACAGTCCGGTCTTCCTAGAGACTCTCTGCCTTTCCTGTGAATATGTTGCCAGGCATGCACTATTTCTTTCTTTAGTGCCCTGTCATTTTCTCCTTCCTTGAAGAAAAGACCTTCCAGATGAACATTTTGCGGGATATGCCTCATCGGGTATCCAAGTTGACGGCGAACTAAAATTGGATGATAGTTGATTCCTCCTTTAGTTCCTATGAGAGGTACATTAGGGAAATTTCCACATTTGTTAATGATCCTTATCCTGTCATAGATCAGATTGTACCAATCTATGTCAGAGTTGGTAAGAGACATGATTCTCTGTGACCAATGTAGAGTACTCTTATGATCCCAAAAAGTAGCAGACTTAGGTAAATGGGAAGTGAACCAGTTGTAAAGCAGGGGTACATAACATGTGATCATTCCTCTGCTGTAAAAATTCCTTAAGTGTATAGAATGATAAGCATCTGCGAGCAAGGTCGGTATGGGGTTTCAATCAGAAATATCTTAATGGCATTGGTGTAGCGCTATTTTTGTGGTTTCGAATCACTATCGCTTAGGTGCTACAGTTCGATTCATTTTTTATCCTATTAAGCTGATTAAGGAAGGGAAATAGATGTCTCCAATTAACCCTGCTTGCACACTGAGGTTAAACAGTCAAAACTATTGGTTTGCAGATGCTATCAAACTAGGGGGTTCTCCTTTGGGATTATTCTTAAGAATTCGAGTGTCTGGATCATTGGTAAGATATTAGGTCTGATGCTTTTCGACTGAGGTATGAAGGTACGGGATTTTGGGTTTTTTTGATTAGTGTGCTCGCTAAGATTTTGCAATCTTATGCCTACGTATTCCCGTTCAACGAAACAAGGAAATTAGAGCGATCGTAGTTCCTCCTATTCTATGGGAGGAAAAAGGTTGGTTTGGTGTCTTGTTCAAAGCCCAAGACGTGAAGCTGAAGGGTCTATTTGTATCTTGTTCAAAGCCCAAGATGTGAAGCTGAATGGTTTTGGCGGAGAGAGAATTTGTCATCTCTAAAGAGGAGTGGTTGATGTTTGTATGCTGTGAGCCATGCAAAACTTTGATACTAAAAGGTTGATTGACTCAACCGGGGTTTTCTTTATACAAAGGCTAAGAGGAGGCGATAAGTTTGACTTTTCCGGGGAAAATGTTCTTTCTGTCTTGTACAAAGCCCAAGATTGAGGCTAAAAGGGATTTTGACTCCGTTGGGGAGAATGTATCTTGTATAAAGCCCAAGATGGAGGCTCAAACAATTGACTCAACAAGAGAGTCTTGAACGGATGATTGACTGAACAAGAGAGTCTGAAGGTTGTTTGACTCAATTAGAGTGTCCTTTATACTAAACAAGAGAGTGATTTTGCTATCCCGTACGAAGACCGAGATTGAGGCTAAAAGGAAATTGCCTCAACAAGAGAGTGATTTATATGTCTTGTACAAAGCCCAAGACGAAAGCTAAAAGGGGATTTGACTCAACAAGAGAGTCTTTTATACTCAACAAGAGAGTGGTTTATATGTCTCTTGTATGAAGCCCAAGACGGAGGTGAAAAGGAGATTGACTCAACAAGAGATTCTTTTATACTCAACAAGAGAGTGGTTTGTATGTGTCTTGTACGAAGCCCAAGACGGAGGTAAAAAGGGTGTTGACTCAACAAGAGAGTCTGAAAAGGTTAGCTCCACTAGGGAGAGCCATTTGTACAAAGCCCAAGAGGAGGCTATACTTACTACTGAGGATTATTGAGATCCCTAGGCAGGTCCAAGTGTGGGGAACTCTCATGAGAGAGCCCGGAGTTTCTGCTGGAGATTGATCCAGAGTGATCGGTGTTTTTTCCTATGTTTGAAAGGAACTTGAGAATGTCTCTGAGACTCAAGAGTCTTAGACTATGCAAGTCTAGAGTTTTATCTTTTGTACAATTCCCAAGAGAAGGCATGGGCATTAAGGGATGAGTATCAACCCTACAACGGCCGGAGTTTTGACGCTGGAAAGACTGCTCTAGCAAAGGATGACTAAGTTCTATCTTATACCTTTATGAGGTCGTCAGGGTCCTTGTATGAAGCCCAACAGAAGGCATGAGAACTTCTAAGAAGCCGATGGGTCCTTGTACAATGCCCAAGTGGAGGCGGGGATGCTTTTAGGAAGCCTGTGGGTCCCCAAGCCAAGAGAAGTTCAAGACATGCTATTCACAAAGAATAGATCAAGCCAGGAAAGTTTGAGAATTTGGAAGAAACTCAAGAGATGCCATTCACGGATAAAAGATGATCTCTGGGGAGTTAGAGTTTCTTTGACAATTTCTAAGGGTGACAGTCTGAGAAAGGGTTCACCGAGAATGCTGTCTTTCACGTCTCCATATTGTTTAACCCCAAGAGGAGGGAAGACTGTATCTGGTAATCCTATGGGGATCTAGTTTTGTTTGTATTTAAGAGTGACCAACTGGCTTTACCTAGTGCTAGACGTAGTTGCCGGGGAAAACTCTTAATAACTATACTAGTATTACACAGTTGATATGTGAAAAGTATATAAAAGTTTGTGGAAGAAGACTTACAGTGAAACAACCCCACAATACAGTTATATACATATGAAAGCGGTAAATGAAAGCGGATAAACAATTACCTATTGTAGAGTTTCCATGTTGTGTGGTTAGCTATTCAATAAAGAAAATTTGATAACAATATATTCAAAATCAAAGGAGAAAGTGCTTTGAAAATATTATTGGGGCTTACAGCTCAAGGAGAGGCCCAATTGTTTTAGTAGAGAAGGCGACGATCGCGCCATTGTTTTTGAAAATACAGTGGGGCTTATACAATGACTGAGGCCCAAAAGTGGTGTATTTACAAAGGGGATGGGTCTTACACTCTAATAGAGGCCCAAAGATGTTTTAAAGAAAATAAATGGGACTTACAACATGAGGGTAGGCCCGGATGATTCTTGTTTTGAAATGGCGATCGCGCCGAGATTTTTGAAATCGCAGTGGGTCTTATACAATAACTGAGGCCCAAATTATTTTGGTTTCAAAAAGGATTGGGTCTTGCACTCTATTAGAGGCCCAAAAAGTTTTAAAAATATTTATGAGGGTGAAAATCAAAGAAACCCTAATTTTGTTTTTCTTTAAAAGTAAATATTTAAAGAAAATCAATAAAAATGATAAAAATACCAAATAGATTTGAATAAACCACTTGTGATTTTTGTTTAAGGTTTGAAAAATGAGGTTTTGATCATAAGATGAATTAAAACTCATTTGGTTTTGATTTCCAAGATGAATATTCACTTTTAAAATGTTCAAAAACAATAAAAAATGAATTTATTCATAAACATACCAACTATATTCATAAAAATGGCCAAGGCAAGGCAAGGCAAGGCTTTTGGTCAGAAATGTGAAGGTCATAACTCCCTCATTCCTCCATGGATGGAGATAACATTTATATGCATCTGGCATAGAATTTCCTAAGGAATCCAATGGTGGTGGTGGTTTTTCCAGATAATCAATCCTCCACAAAACCCGATAGTGGTTTTGAAATAGGCCATAATGGGCATTTTCTGTGCTACCTCTTGGTACAGCCATGAATTACATGATGAATTGGTTCAAGCACAACACATATAACACGTATAATTTGTGCATGATCAATGGACCTCAAAGTAATGCATATTTCAAAGAGTTCAAGTTAAGATGCTTACCTCTTTAGGAGCTTTTTGGACAATCTGTCAAGTGTCTTGTTCCAAAAATGTTTTGATGCTTTGAACACTCTCAAATGATCCCTTGGAAGCTTTTAGGATGGTTAGAATCAACTGGAAACCTCAGGAATGGAAACTGGCTTTTTCTTGCAAAAGGGCAAAAGTGACCAAAATAGCAACTCTCTCAAATGGTGTTCCAGATGTGGGGAACCATTTGGGACAGTTCAAGGATGATATTTGGAGTGTGTTTGAGGTTTTATCTAGTTTGGAAAGTGACTGAATCAAGACATGGCTTGAAAAATGCAAAAAAAGTCCTATTTTGAGGTTTTGAGAGGGGACTTTGTGATTTTGGTGTTACAGGTCACTTGTGAGAGTTTGGACAACTTAGATATGACATATTGGATGTGTTTGGATCATGAGTTGTGATGAAATTGCTCTCTAACTCAAAAACTCAGAGTTACCTTGCTAAAGAAGACATGTTTGCCTAGAGAAAGAGATTTTGAGGAAAGCAAGTGTTGTAGTGCTTTGGTGTACTCAAACTGAACACAAATGAGCTCTATTTAAAGTAGAGCAAGTTTGTTTTGGCTGCAATAGTGAATGGCAACTGCTGCAGAGGTTTGGTAAATGTTGATCAATAGGAATCCAAGTCTTCTCTAGCCATTGACTAGAGGTTAGAGCATAAGCTGCTGGTCCCCTAGTTCAGAGATCAGTCTTGACTGAATTCAGTTGGCAATGGCTTAGTCCATTCCACCTTGGTGCATCCATTAAATGCTCCAAACCAAAATTGGAGTCTTGTCCCTCTTTTAGGCATTTCTAGGTTTTGCATGCTACTTTTGACTCCAAAGACTTGGGAGGCTGATGGATCAGTGTTTGTCCCTCCTTGGTCTCCTCCTGAGGTGTTCAGATGGATAAACATGTTTGTCATTTGCAAAATTTGTTCAAATCAAGCCAAATGCCCAAATCTACCTTGCCATGACAGTTTGCAGCAAGGCATATTGTCATTGTCATATCTCATGGCTTAAATGGAATTTCATGGAGTTCTTGTCCATTTTGGAAAGCTCACATGTGATACAACACATGTGTGATCATAGTTTGTTTTGATACTTTTTGGATCCAAGTGAAAAATGCCCCTACATTTTGAAAAAAGTGAAACAGATTCTGACTTAGTGAAAATTTCACTAAGTGTTGGAAAAAAGTGACATTTCATGTTTTTGTGATTTTGATCAATCCATAACTCAAAATCCATGATGAATTGGAATGAGGTGTAGTTGACACTTTTAAAGTATGCCATGAGAGCTAAAAAACCATCTTTGGATCAGCCCAAATCGTTGCTTGGATCTCAAGTTATGATCCTTGGAAGTTGGTACCCTAGCCACTTTATTTCCTAACTTAGAAAATTTCTAAGTTTTTATGGTTATCCATTTTACAAGTTATCCCATTTTCTTTGATTTTTCTTGATGAATGTTGATTCAAATCATACCTTAACATCATTTTGGGGTCAAGGAACCATAATTGTGAAAAATCTCAAAAAGTCAAAGTTTGACTTTTGTGCACAGTTGACTTTTTACCAGATGAATTCCAAACTGTGCAATCCTCCGTGAAATCAAGTTCTTCACCTAAATCAAACTTGATGGACATGTTCCATGGGTGTTGTAGCACCCCAAAATTTGTTCTCTTACTTTTAGCACTAACTGGCTTATGTTTCATTTCATTTTTGCATAATCATCTTTGCATATCATTGGTGCTTGGCATGGGATCAAGGTATATGAGAAATCTCAAGTGAATCACATTCTCCTAACCAGTGCAAGTTTAGGGTGTTGGTGAAAAGTCAGTGCGAGTGAATATTTGGGCCAAAGTTTGATTTCAAGATTTTCCATAGGGTTTCAATTGTCCAAGGATGATGTATTGCCCATTGGTTCATTTCAGAAGATCTTCAATTGAACAATTGGTTGAGAATCAACCAGATTGGGGAAAAGTCAACTGTGCAGAGGAAAAAGTCAATTCCTGACTTTTTTAGGTCAAAATCTTGTTCCTCATGTCAAATATATCCATTGAGGAAGAGTTGTTCAAGAAATAGCAAGAGATTCACAAAAAATCAAAGGAGGTAAAAAGTTTCCAAAAATAGATATTATGGTTTCCATTTATGGCAAGTTTTGGCAAGGTGGGCACCCAACTTTAGGGTGTTCTTTCTCTATGATCCAAGCTCTAAACTGAAAAGTTATGGAGGCCTATCAAAAGTTCACAATTCAAGCTTCAAAACCATGCCAAGAACATCTCCATTGGATTAAAATTGAGAGAGTATGGTGGATTAAAGTTAAGACAAATCAAGGAATTTTTGACCAGCTAGGCAGGTCATGGGCGAGCCAGCACGCAGTCATTTCCACAAACACTTGGGGTGCATGCAGTGTCAATGTTCATGGTCAATTATCTTCATGAAGAAGACTTCAAATGGAAAAGTGGTCAACATCAATCTTGTTCCTCTTGATCTCCTCTACAACTTTGGTGTTGGAGGAATTTTCATTTGATCAAGGTATGAGGAGATATGATGGATCAAAGTAGTGCTCTCAACTGATTCATCCCATGCACACATGAGCCAGGCACGACCAAGCCAAGTTGGTCAGCCAACCCAGTCATGACCAAGAGATTTCAGGGACATTTTTAAGCATCTTAAAGGATTCAATTGTGTTTTTTTTGAACATTAATGTTGTTCTCCTTCATTACCTCTTTCCAAAGACCCCAAGATCAGTGATTTTCATCCCATGATCAATGAGATATTTCCTATTAAAGTCAACAACATACCATCTGATTTTCTTCCATGCCAAGAAACCAAATGCAATACAAAATCAGGTGTATTGTTGTGATTATGTCTTCATGCGTATGCTTCATACCATGTCATCAAACATTTCCTTAATAAACCAAACAAACCTCTTTCATACCATGCTTCTCATGTACCATCATTGCCCAAAGTGTTCAAACAAGGGGAAGAAGGGGAAACTTGTATGACAAGTTGCATTGTACCTTGCCAATTCAGTACATCATCATCACCACTCATCATAAGCACCACCATAACATTTCATGTTGTTCTCCTCGCCATAGCAAACAACCATAACTTGAGCCATAACTAACTTGACTCACTCTTAACTCAGTTAACCACACATCCAACGGTTAACCACCCTGAGTTAGCTCCTTAACTCAACATATATAAACCTTTCTCTAAGGGATTTTCAAGGGATGCTTCATTTTCACTCTTCTTAAATTTTTGACACATACACTCTCTCTCTCTCTCTCTCTCTTTGTTCTCCCTCTCGAAACCTCTGAAGCTTCCATTTCTCTATGCAAAACTCCATATTTATCTTCATCAAGAATCAAGTGGATTAAAGGTAGTGAAGTATAGCATTGAACTTCAATCTTCTTCATTTCTATCAACTGCATTTCAATTGATTCAAAGCTCTCTTAAGCCTTTATTTGGCCAATATTCACTTCAAAGATCAAGTGCTCCACCTCTGGTTTTCTTGTTTTGAAAGGATTCATCAAAGAGTACAGGTTTCATTCTCAATTTTTCTTGCAATTTTAAGCTGATTTAAAGCTTGTTTTTGGTGTTTCGAAGCTCAATAGGAGCCATGTAAACCTCCGGCTAGTTGTTAGGCACCTTAAGTGCTTAGTTAAAATTTATAGGGCAAAATGTGTTTCTTCGATTTGCTTTGTTCGTGTGTTGTTTGTGGAAACCAAGCCTGGATTGGAGATCTACTAAGTGAGAGGAACATTTTGGTAAAATTTTTGTTAGTTTCTGGTAGCCTACAATTTTTGGCACGGCGGAGAGTGGCCGGAGAAGATGACCGGAGTCTTCTCCGGCCGGTGGTGTTCATTCACCTTTAAACCCTAGCCTGATTCTCAGATTAAAACACAGCCGTTGATGCGTTTTGATCCAATGGACAAGAATGCGCCAACGCATTAATGAGAGGTGTGGTATGTCACGTGATTCATTTTCTGATCCTTGTGATTCCATGCCTCTGTTGCATTTTAGTTTATCATGTGCTTACATTCGTATCCACGTGATTGGGTTACCTTTCCTGATCATCATGCTTGACTTGATCTAATGGTTCTCCTTGAGTCAACATTTTGACTGAGAACATCTTATGCACTGCAGGCTAGTTAGCGCCTTGGGTCAAAAAATTTTGATATCCACACCGCCTCTCCTTAAGCCCAATGCATGTTATAACTGGACTTTTGCTCTTGTTGCACCCCTGGCTATTTCTATTTGTTTTTTTTATTATTATTTTTGCATATTTGTTTACATTTTTAATTTTTAAAAATACTTGTGCATACATAAAAATTCTAAATAAATTCATGTAGTATATTAACACATTTAAATAACTTTTAAAAATTTAATTTTCCATTTTTGGATTATTTTTACATTTTTGTGAATTTTCCATTGTGTTGCATTTTGGTTGAGCTTTGTTCATGACACATGATACATTGATGAATTGTTTGACATAATTGTGAGTTGAATTTTGACTTGAAAATTGATACAGGCTTTTAGGACATCTTGAGACACTTAATTTAATTTTTGTGGATTTTTATTGGCATTTTTTATTAATGTTTGAATGCTATATTTGTGCATAATTCTTGTGTTACTTGTGTGAACTTGTGAAGCATGTTTGAGCATGATCCTTAATGATTTTTGATCCATACTTTTGAGACATGTTTGCATACTGTTTTCACTTTAATTCACTTTCCTTCTTCCAATTTTCATGGCCTCTTAATATGTTCTTTGAGAATTCATAAATGCAACCTTGTTTGTGTGAATGTTAGGGATCATATGCTAGGGTTTTGATGTGCATGGTATGCAACCCTCTTTGATACTTGTTGAGACCTATTGATACAGTTTGTGTGAACCTTATAGGCCCTCTTTCTAATATTATAGGTCATTTCTTATTCATTTTGTATTGACTTGTGTGCCTTTGTTTGAACTTGAATTGTCTTGTGGACTTGGGCTTTTCTTCTTACACACTTTGATGGTTTGTTTTCATTAATGCTTGTGCGATCTTGAATGTCCATTTAAACTTGATTCATGTTTTGTTTTTGATCATTCTCAATCATATAACATGATTTCTAAGTGCATCTTGCATGTTTCATAAGTTCATGAACATTCGAGACTTGTTTGACTTTACTTGAACATGTTTTCTTCTACTTTTGAACTTGCATTACCATGTGATGTGTGTGAAGTTTTGTATGCTCATTCTTGCATTATAAATGTCATCTCACATGCCATATTCTACTGACTTGCATTCATTTCCAAGTATGTTCATCTTGCATCTTTATTCTTTACTTGTGTTACAAGTTTGCATGAATGTGTGAACTTAAGTGGTGTTTGTTTTCATTCCTTCTTGCTCAATCATTCTTAATGCTTGCATTGATGATTCACATGCTATCTTAATGAAATCTCCATGCATTTATAAATGTCATTCACTTCTGACATTAATGTTTACATATGCATCTATTCATGTTCATGAATCATATACATTCATCTTGCATAGTTAGTGCATATCTTGCATTTGTATGATCTTTTGATGCATAGTTTGACATTGTTTGCTTTCCCTTGGCATGTTAAATATAGTAGGATACATTGACATGTACCTACTGACCTTGGATGATCCTTAACCCTTAGGACCCTTTCCTCTTAGGTCAAACTCTTGTTTGCTTCTCAAGTTATCTTCTTAAGGCAATTAGTTTTGTTTGGTTTACTTTTTGGCACTTGTATTCATTACTTGTGATCATGTGGTACTAACCTTTTGTGTAGGGGCAGAGGTAAGACATTTGAACATGTGGATGCTCATCCCTTCTTTCTTCTCTCATCTCTCTTCTACTTTTATTTCTCTTTTATGTGTGGATTACATGATATAATGCTTGATTGTGTAGAACTTTCTCACATCCCTTTGGGATCCTAGCTCATCCTTAATTTTGGATTAAGGTGAGGTAGGATAAGCATTAGGTAGTGCTATCTCTCTCTTCTCTTTAGACTTAGGTTGTTCTTAAACCTCCCCTTAGGGCCATCTTTTGCATGACAACTTTAGGATAAAATTCCCCTTAGTGTTTTCTTTTCCTTGAGTCTTCTCTTCTCATCTCATAACTACTCTAATACACTAAATAAGTATAACGTGTATTGCACATGAGCCTTGTACATGGGAAATGGAGAGTGATGGGCTTCCTTTCACTTTCCTAGAGTGTTTAGCGTGCATCCCATCTTGGGTCGATGTGCGACGCATTCGATCCTTTGTCATAGACTTTAGTGCAATGCAAGTTACGAACTAACTTCAATCCACTTCTGTCTAAAAAATACAAAACAAACTCAAACCCTTTTCATCCTTCGGGATCGCTCAGTTGCAAACCATTTTCAGAAAAGAGCACCTTACTTCCGTCTCGTCGCAAATAGGCATCGACCCTTACTGTCGGACGCGAATTTAACGTCGCTCATAAAAGACACTTACCGGCCTCGTTAGGTCGAACTACGACTGCTCTGATTTCCTCTCTCTAGTCTAATTGAGGATACGTAGGCACGAGACGGCTATGTCTTGGCGAGCAACCTCCCCCCTTATTTCGTGTCCAAACTAAGTTGACTCTGACTTTCCCATTGCACAAGGGAATACCTAGGCATAGGACGACGATGTCCTATCGAGTCACTTCCTTTTCTTTTCTTCTTCGTTTCTTAGCTCTTCTTTGTTCTGGTTCCTTCTCCTTTCCAGTCACAGCGGAGCTCCAGATGACGACACCATTTGATCGAGACAACAAGCGTGGATCCCATCGAGTACGATGGACGCGTGGGGGTGCTAATACCTTCCCCTCGCGTAACCGACTCCCGTACCCGTTTCTCTTGGTCGCGAGACCATGCTTTTTCCTTCCCTCAGGTTTACGCAATGTTTCCTTTCCCTCTCTTGGGATAAATACACATTGCTGGCGACTCTGTTTCCGCGCCACTTTCGCGTTTGTACCTGGATGAAAATCCTGGGAGCGACAGCTGGCGACTCTGCTGGGGATTAATGGCACCCCTAAGAGAGTCAATCCTAGCGCTTGCTTGTTTTCGTTTGTAGGGTGTTTTATGTGACTCCCTTTTATTTATGGCATTATAGCATGTTCACTGTTTCATTGCATTTATTTTCTTTACGTTTACTGTTGCCATATATTCTACTATGTGCTGGACTGTGCTGGATTTTTTCTGTTTGGTGGGCAGGGTGTTCTGAGAGATAAGCCCATTACACAGGCTTGAGTGCACATATAGGACTAGAGTGGAAAGTAGTGTGGCCTACGTAGCGTCTTGGTACGTATAGTTTACATGAAATCCACACCCAGATGAGGTTTTCTTGGGAGATGTTCTGATTTGCGCGTCTTGTGCATTTCAGAATATCAACCTAGAAAGCTGTCGACTCTGGCAACCATTTCCCCGAGGACTCAGTAGTGGCACTCCTCCCGAGATGTGATAATGGAAGACTAGAAATGGCAAACCCATTACACATTCTTGATCCGAGGACCCAATGCTGGGAACTTGCTATAGGATATCCTTTTTTAGGGGAATCAGTTGAGGCCTCCTCAATTGGTGATGATGCCAAACCAGAAATGGTGAAGGTATCATCATTTCTCGACCTGAGAGTCCGTGATATTGAGGATCCTCGCCTTTATAGTACCCACATGTGAGAATGGGCGGGATGTTTACAGGTTTGCAGGTAACCTTGACCTTCCACTTACCTGGTTTTTTGGTTTTCCTATCGGTATGGACATATCAGCCTGGTTATTCGAATATTCTGGTATTCAGGTATTCTCTTCAGAGCAGACCCTTAAACTTATCCATTCAGCAGTACAGAGCTTTGTGGCCACCTTGATCTCGTGTCAGTTGCATCTGCATCATCATTTTGGCATACATGTTCTTGTATTTCCAAGGATATTAACTTTGAGACTTGCTGTTGAGCATTTCCATCTATTTCTTGTGGTTTGTATGTGAAAAAAAAAACTTGAATCAAAGCAGAATGATTCCTTGGAAATATTCGAACATGGCATTTGCATTGCATTTCCATACTCATTTGCATAACAGGTGTTCGAGGCTGGTTATTCTTTTCTTGATCTGGTTCTCTCTGAATTACAGTACTTAACTGCTCAAGCCATTCAGAAGGTGATCATGGAGCAAATTCAAGCGGAATTAAGGGAAGTACGAAGCCAAATGGGGCAGTTTATGGGGAAAATGCAAGCGTTGATTCAAGACCAGAGAATGCTGAAGGAAGAGGTCAATCAATTGAAGACACAGATAAGCCTGGTTATGGAGGTCGTGAAAGGTGTGCTAAACAAAGATAATACTCCCATGCCTGAAGATGCGGCTGGAATTCTCTCTCCTCCATTGTTTAAGGGGTCCCTCCCAAAGAGTGAGCAGATTGCCACTGTGACCATCCCGACTGTATCTCCACAACAGGGAAGTGCTCCTCGCCGGTGTCAAGATAGACCAAAGATGAACCGGCACTTTGAGACTCCACCAGTGCCATATTCTCAGCTATTACAGCATCTCCTTCAGTTGCAACTGGTGCAGAAAAGGACTTTGGCTCCTCTTACTGGTATTTCCCCACCGGGTTATGATGCAAGAGCCTGCTGTGATTTTCACTCAAATGCTCCGGGCATAATGTGGAAGATTGTAGGGCATTTTAGCATGCTGTCCAGGATCTGAATGATTCGAAGGAAATTGAATTCACGTCGGGCGGAATAAGCATACAAGGTGGTCCTACTCTAGCTGTTGAAAAAGAAATGGATATCCCTGTTGCCTCTCCCAAAGCTACATCAAGTCAGGGGAATTTCTTGCAGTCCTTGGTCTTAGAATCCCCATGTCCGCAACTGCTGCCTACTCCTCAATTAAGTCTGAGGGGAAAAGCGCTTGAGCCAAAGGAATACGCAAGTCAGCATCAACAGCAGAATAGTTCCCAAGGGGGTTGATGGAAGCCAAGAAACAGACAAATTTTTTGTGCTACCAAAGTTGTACGGTCAGATATTTCCAGAGTTGGTTAAAAGAGGGTTAATCGTGCCAAAGAAACCAGACCCGATCATTCCTCCATATCCACCAGGGTTTAATGCCAATTCTTGATGTGGATATTGTCGTAACCCAAAATTTGACCTCCCTCTTTTGCCTTTTGCATAAGCATAAGCATTCGCATCGCTAACATACGCATTCACACTTTTCTCTGTGTGTTACTTGTTGCAGAATCTTCAGGTTTTCCAAGCCCGATTAATCACATCCTATCAAGATTATTTCATCACCAAAACAAGCTCAAAATAAAGGTTTCCATGCCTATTCATCAGTACAAGAAGTGGAAAATCGAAGTCGGGACCACAACATCATTTTTCAAGCAAAATGGGCAAAATTTGGTCTGAGTAACCGGTTAACACAATTTATTTGTAATTATGTTAACCGGTTAACACAGGAAGATTTGCAATTATTGCTGCATTTTTGAGACAGCAACCATACACTCTCTTTGGTCATTGATGCTACAGTGTTCCAGCAGTGTGTGGAACATTCTAGACATCTCTAGATATTTCAACACTATTCATTTCAGTCCAAGTATATTTATTCCAATGCATCACTCTAATTTAAGTGCACCATGTTACTTAATTCACAAGCATGTCAGCCTTTGGATGTGGAAGCTTGCATGGGGATTATTACCGAGTTGATCATAACTAACCGAGTTAACTACCTTGACTCAGTGAGTCAAGTGTAACTAACTCCAACCCTAACTCCAAACCTCCCAAAGCTAAGTCCAAACCAAAGTCCAAAGCTCTCACACTCCAAACCTAAACTCTATTTAAACACACCTTCACTCACTTTTCAATCTCTCCATCATTTCCCACACTTCTCAACATTCTCTCCACAATCACTCACACAAATTCACACTTTCTTCACTCTCTATTCTCTCATTCTCCTCTACATTTTTCTTCAACTTCTACACATTCCTCTTCATCTTCATCCCTAAACCTCACCAAAAGCTCTTATTCTTGAAGAATAATCACTTTTCACATTGAAAATGATTATTTCTTGAGCTTAACCTCCATCATTTGGCATTCTTTGGTTGGATTTCTGGAATTACATCTCATTCTACTTCAATCCAAGAGTTTCACACCATTTATTTTGGTGCAGGTTAGCTTTCGGTGCATTTTCGCATTTTTTATCGGTTTCGACGCGTTTCGTCTACAAATCAAGGATCCTCTGGTTTTCTGTGATTTTCTGCATCAAGATCTCTTTGCAACATTTACCAAGCCAAATCTCCAGCTTGTAGGTTGGTGGATCTAACTAATTTTACCGTTTCGCCCATTTTCGTATCGTTCGCAATGTAGTCGATAATTGTTGTGTGTGATTTGGTTTTGCATTTTGTTAGATCCATGATCCTATTGTGTTAAGTTGATTCTATCATTGTTTATCTGTTGTTTTCAAGTACAATTTTCGTGCACAATTTCAGTTCCTAGCATGTGGTGGTTGGTATAAGTGATTAAATGCTGAAAACTACTTTTGAAAAGCTGTTTTTTTCTGTTTTTATTCACAATTGTTCAGTGTTAACCGGTAAACACCAGGTGAGTAACCGGTTACTCAGTGCAATTTTCACCAAAAACGCTGATTTTCAAGCAAGTAACTGGTTAACACATGGTGAGTAACCGGTTAACACTGAACCAGATTGCCATTTTCTTTCATTTTCAAGTGTGTTTGCCATGCTTTCCTCTCTTAATTTCCATGGATTGATATGCTTGATATTTTTGGATGTTTTTAATGCCGTTAACCTCTGTTCGAAGCATATTTGCATTAATTCAATGTTGAATTTATCAATTTTTGCAATTGGGTGTGTTCTTGATATTTGTTTGAACATGCTAGTTTTTGCATCATTCTTGATCAATTGACACTTGATGTATGACACATGCTAACGTTTGTTTGGCACTGTTTTGCATCTTTCTTTTCAGTTTGCATTAAGTTTATTCTTCAGGGATGAACTTAATCTTGTATAATCAATAATTCACTCCTTTTTTGCTTTAATGACTTTTCATCCTCTTTGGAAAGTTGTTAGCGTGTTTCTCCCTTAATTAATTGATCGAAACTTTGTTTTGATTAGTTGATCTTCCCCTTTCCTCTCCTTAGGCCTCCTTTAGAGCTTTTTCTCTTGATCCCCTTGTGGAGGTGAAGTTTCGCGCTACGCCTTGCATCGAAGCATTGTACAAATTGACGTTGTTGCGCAGTCTATTTCTCTACGCGGGAGCACGGTACAACTTGGAGTTGTTGTGCTGTCCGGTTCAACTTCCGCATTACGCCCTGTGTGTTAGAGAAGGAATGAGAAGGGAGAATTCCTACCCTCATTCTGACTACTTCAGGTAGGGGACGAATGACCCTGTGCTTGGCTTAGTCATCTCTAACTCCAAGCGGTAGTGTATTCTCTTTTCCCCAGTCTATTCGATCCTTGATCACTCTTTGCTCATTGCGATCTCTTTCGATCCTTGATCACTTTTTTCTCATTGAGATCTCTTTCGATCCTTGATCACTCTTTGCTCATTGCAATCTCTTTCAATCCTTGATCACTCTTCTCAATCCCTCCTTTGATCAATCACCATCCTTCTTGGTTAAGATCATTATTCTTGCGCTAGCAATTTCCCTTTGTTTCACTATTCCTTTCTTCTTGTAATCAATCATTGCTTTTTGATTCCCTTGAAGAGTTCCAATTCTTTTTCTTTTTGTCCAACACAGTTTTCATGTCACGATCATTGTTCACCAGGAGTTCGCAACCTTATCTTGGTTCTTCTCCCTTTGTTTGGTTAATCACTGCTTGTCAGTCAAAACACCAATTTTGCTCTCTTACTCAGTTAATCACAGTCCGTGTGTTAATCACTGAGTTTCTCTTGAGTTAATCACCCTCTCTTGGTTAATCACCTGTTTCTTCAGTTAATCACAGTCCGTCTGTTAAAATACTGAACCCTTTTCGAGTTAATCACCTTCTTTTGGTTAATCACTCGCATTTCTCTTCGATTAATTGCAGTCCGTCTGTAAACACTGAATCCCCACAGTTGGCAACCTCCTATTGGTTATAATACTTGCACCCTTGGGTTAGTAACCTTTCTTCGGTTCAAGTACCCTTTTCTTTGGTTGAGTACTGTTTGTTCAGTCAGTTTACTGAACCCCTTTTGGGTCACGACCTTCACTCGGTCCTACACCCGTCCTTTGGGTCACGATCTTTATTCGGTCCTACACCCGTTTTCTTGGTTGATCATAGTTTTCTCTGTTAAAACCAATGCTTCTCTACCCCCCACAGAGTTGCAGTCTTTTCTTCCCCGGTTAACCACTGTTTACCAGTTAATATACCGAGGCCCCCTTCAGAGTCAAACACCTTCTCGCGGTTCAGCACTCTCTCTCTTGGTTTATCACAGTCTGTCTGTTGACGCCAACTTCTTTTCCCCGCCAGGGTCCCACTCTCTTTCTTCGGTTAACCACTGCCAGCCAGTTAATATACCCAGTCTCCTTTATTCTCTTGGTTATGACACCATTCCTTTATTTGGATCCCCAGCGGATTCCTTCCTATTCCCGTTGCTCTTACTTTCTTGGTTTTGACACCGATCCTCTTCATTATCCCCAGTATAGTTTCTCATCTCTTTCTCTTGGTTTGGACACCATTTCTCTTTTATTCCTTTATTCCCTTGGTTTCGACACCATTCTTGCATTTTATTCTCAGTGCAGTTACTATTTCCTTTCTTTTGTACTCCTTTCTTGGTTTGGACATCATCTCTTTGGAATCCTCAGTGGAGTTTCCCTCTTTCTTTTGTTCTTGGTTTTGACACCACTTTCCTTTCTTTTTCCTTTTCCGTTCAGTTCCACGAACTACGAAGGCTCTGATTCTGCATTCTTTTGAATGTATGATACGTAGGCACGAGACGCAATGTCTTGTCGAGCACACTTCCACCCTTCCTTCATTCTCCTTTTCTTCTTTTCTTTTCTGTCCCCTGGTTCCTCTGAACTACGGCGCTTTGACTTCCTCATTGCACTATGAGAATACGTAGGCACGAGGACTTCGTTCCTCCGCGAGCACTCTCTTTCTTTCTTTTCTTTTTCCCCTTTTTTTCTCTCTCCTCTTCTTTTAGCTAGAAGACTTTAGATAGATAACCCATCCAAGCCTAGAAGCAAGCGAAATGGGTCCCATCGAGTACGACGAATGCGTTAGGTGCTAATACCTTCTTTTCGCATAACCGACCCCCCATTCCCGTTTCTCTTCCCCTTGGGTTTTATCGATATTTTCCCTGTCCTTTGGGACTAAATAAAGTTCGATGGCGACTCTGTTGTATCTGTGAGTGTCTGATTCACTCAGGTAGATTTCCATCCATCTTCAGCTAGCGACTCTGCTGGGGAAAAAGTTGACCTATTGCTGGTTCTTCCCTTAAGGGGTCTCGCCTAGTTTTGCTTGCTTTTCTTGCTTGTTTGGGTGTTTATCTTTCGCGCTTTACTTGCTTTATTTTATGCTTTAGCTTTATGTTTATTTATTGCATTTCTTTACTGCTTTGAATATTCATATGCTGCATATTCTGGATATCTGCTGTTTTTTGCTATTGTTGGGATGGGTAGATATTATTGGAGAGAAAGGTCCTAACACCAGGCCTAGTATACACATAGGCTAGAACGTGGATAGTCGTGAGGCTTGCGTTTTGCTCGTTGGGATATAACGAGACCCACATCCCAGATCGTGATTCGTTTGAGAATACTTCCGTCCTGTGAGAATTCACTACGGCGGGGGATTTTCATCCTGAGTCCTATGGTTTGGGCGACCTTTCTAGGGACCACCTTGTTGTGTCTAGATCACACCTGTGAGGGGATGGGTTTTTTTTGTAGGAAAACAAGCCACTTCATACCCTTGTTCTCACACACGCCAGATTGTTTCACCGACACACCAGATTATGTTGCTTTGACACAGATTATACGCAGATATCCGGATTGTTCAGACTTGTTTATTCTGCCTGTGCTGGTTTCCTGTTGTTGTGTTGCATATCATTTCATCATGTAAATTAATTTTTACATGTGCATTTCCAGGTATTCGAAGGCTTATCTTTTGTTGACATTATCATAGAGATGAGTACTGGTTGTCGTGGCATCGTCAGTTACAAGTTTGTGGAGCTTAAGCTGGGTATTCTGAGAGGTTTGGCATCTTTGTTGGTTGGAGATCGCATAGGGGTTTTCATAGGTACTTATGGTAATATGTTGACCATCCTCAACACTGAAGTCAACATCACTGCTATTCATACCCTGGTTCAGTTCTATGACCCGCCAGATAGGTGTTTCACATTTCAGGATTATCAGCTAGCACCTACACTTGAGGAGTATGCTTATATTCTGGGGGTTGAGATCAAGAAGCAGGTTCCTTATGTTTACACTAGTGGTTGTCTGAAGCTTTATCTTATTGCTGATGCACTTTGCATTAGTAAGAAAAATGTGGAGGATAATCTCAAGACCAAAGGGAAAGGTGTTCGAGGGTTTGCTTCGAAATTCTTGGTTGACAAGGCCACTACTTTTGCTAAGGATGGAAACTGGAAGGCTTTCAACGCCATTCTCGCTTTGCTGGTATATGGGATTGTCTTGTTTCCAAACATGGAGGATTTCGTAGATCAAGCTGCCATCAGTATTTTCGTATCCAAGAACCCGGTTCCAACACTTCTTGCTGATACCTATCATTCTATTCATTATAGGAATGAAAAGAAGAAGGGAACCATTGTCTGTTGTGCTCCTTTGTTATACCGATGGTTCATGTCTCACCTTCCACAGAAGGGTCCCGTTGTTGAGAATAAGGATAATCTCAAGTGGTCTCAACGAATCATGTCTCTTACCGTTGATGATATTTCTTGGTACTCTCGAGTATACGACGACATTCCGATCATCCTTCGTTGTGGGAAATTCTCCAATGTGCCTCTCTTGGGCACAAAGGGCAGAATTAATTACAATCCAAGAATGGCTTTCAGACAGTTGGGATATCCTATGGTTGCCAAGCCTGATCCTGAGGTAGTGGAAAAGTTCATCTTTCATGAAGGGGTTGACGACATGAATTTGTTAAAGAGGTTTAGTGCCGCTTGGAATCAGATTCATCTTGAAGGAAGAGCCGATTTGGTTAAGAAGAATTGCGTAGCCAAGGAAGCTTACACACTTTGGGTCAAAGAGCGCGTCAAAGAGATCTTATTTCCATTCTCTCCTGAGCCTTCCATGAATGCCAAGCTTCCTGAACTTGCTATGGTTCCTCCATCTGAGGCCGATCAACTCAAGCTGATTGTTGAGAAGTTGAAGAAGGAGAATGTTGATCTTCGTCTCAACCTTGATAAAGTCACTTCCGAGAAGGATAGCTTACAGATTGAGCTCCATCAGAAGCGCGAGCGCATGCTCAAAGAGATGGAGGTTGAACAGAACAAGCGTAGGAAGGTGGGTGATGCTTTAAAGAGCACCTATGAGGGACTTGCTTCCAAGAAGAGACAACTCACCGATGCTCATTATAAAGCCTACAAAGAGGAGCTGAGCTACAACAAGTAACTGGAAGAGCTTCGAGGGAAATTATCCAAATTCAAGCAAAATGGCAAAGTGAGCAAGACCGTGCTAATCAGTTAGCAAAGGACTTTTCCCAATGCCAAACTAAGCTCGACAAAGCCTTAAGTGAGATTCAGAAGCTGCAAGATCAAGTGCATCAGAGCAAAGAGCGGATTCGTTAGCTCAATACAGAGAGCACTCATTAGGAGCATCAAATCCGTCATCTACAGAACCTCCTGGATCAGAAAGAAGCCTTTCTTCAGGACATGCTTCAGGGACCTAATCATTCGTTGATGCGCAACCTCATAAAGGATTCAAAGTACTGGAGTGAGAGGCACGACCGTCTAACCCGATTTGCTGAGCATGCATTGGAGGACCTACCTGGGTTGTTGAGGGATGCATATGCTGACGCATTACCACACCAGCTTCCTTGGGCTGTTTTTCATTTCTTGTCTGTGTGTAGGGTGGTATTTGATAGAGTCCATGCGGATCTTGTTGTAGCTCAAAAGGAAGATATTTGACTTGTATTCGACTTGTACTTCTTTCCTTTATTGCTGAATGAATGAAGATGCTTGCTCGCTCTATCTTTCATACCTTTACTTGTATGCTTTATGATTATTGTCAACAAAGACAAGTTCAAGAATTCCTGGAATTTAAAACTTTATGTTTGCATGCATATCATACATTCATCTGCACGCATATGCACGTCCCTTCATCCAAAACCGTTGCTCATCCTTGTCCGCATTCCTTGTAGCAAGACGACGACTCGACATTGGTATTTTACCCGCTCAAGCAAATCCCGAATCATGGCTGACTCGAAGCTCAGAACGCTGCTTATAAGGAAACTCTGGCACAATTTCAAGGTCGGATGGATCAATTCCAAATGAACATGGATGCCATTATGGAGCTCCTTCGTGCTCAGAGGGATGCTACTGCTGCTGCCACTATTATTGCAATCACTACTGATGCAACTGTTGTCACTCCTGTTGTGGCTGTTCCTCCTGTTGTTAAAGCTACTCCTGCTGTTGTTGTTCCTTCTCCTGCTAGAGTTGACGTGCCAGTTGAGCCTGTGAATCAACCTATTATTCAGCCTAGTTTGAATCAGATGCCCATTGGTTTCCCTTGGGGCATGCCTCCGAATTACACTCCTCATATCGCAAATAATGGTAGTGCTTTCATACCATATCAGCCTTTTGTACCGTCCATGCCTAATGGGAATGCTGCCGCTTATCCATGGGGCATGCCTACTCCAGTCCCGCCTCTAGTGGTGAATGATGATCCTGAGAATATTCAGGCTCAAACTCATCCAACTGCCGGATTGCTTGATATTGAAACTCCTGATGATGAAGAACATGTGTATAGGGGTCCTCCTATTCATGTTCCGGTTTCCCCTCAAGTTGCTCAAACTGCTGTTCCGAATGCTCATCCTGGGATGTTTTACCCTGGGGCATCTTCCTCAGCTGCTGGGGTACCTCCTCCGAATTATCTGTATGGTGTTCCGATGGGTCAGAATGTTGGTCAGGTGGTTAATCCAAGTTTGGTGTAACCGTCCCAGTTTGCTACTCCGCAAGTGAATGCTCCTGCCGCTTCTCAGCTGCCAAATCCTCAGGTTCTTGTCAGGCCCACTAATCAGAATAGATCTGTTGACTACAAGTTGTTGGAAGATCTTATCAGAGCTATTGAAGGGTTCTCTGCTTTTGGCATGGAAGCCAAAGACTTGTGTTTGGTCCCAAATGTTGTGCTGCCGCAGAAATTCAAGATACCTGATTTGCCAAAGTATAAAGATTTGAGTTGCCCGCGTAGTCACATCACTATGTATTGTAGGAAGATGGCATCCCACATTGATAATGATGAATTGCTTGTACATTGTTTTCAAGATAGTTTGTCTAGTGCTTCATTGGATTGGTACATGGGCCTGGAGCGCAGCAAAATCCGTACTTGGAGGGATTTATCTGAAGCGTTTGTGAGACAATACAAGTATAACCTTGATCTGGCACCCACTAGATTGCAATTGCAGAATCAGTCCCAGCGCTCAACTGAAACATTCAAGGAGTATGCACAAAGATGGCGCGAGATGGCATCTCGTGTGCGACCTGCTCTTTTTGACAATGAGTTGGTTGGCATCTTTATGGGTACATTGCAGGGATCTTACTATGAGAAAATGGTGGGTAGTTCTTCATCGAACTTCGCTGATGTTGTAACGATTGGTGAACGGATTGAAAATGGTTTGAAGACTGGAAAGATTCCTAGTGCTACTTCCCAGCAGTCAGCCGCTCAGAAATCTCAGATCTGTCAGTCCAAGAAAAAGGAAGGTGAGGCCAATGCTGTGACCACTCAAGTTTCTCCTCAATATCAAGCTCCCATGGCTCCTATCCCGTACTATCCGTATCGATACATTGCTGCTGCACAATATCAACAACCTCCATATCAGTATCATCTGCAGCAACTAGTTCAGAGTGCTCAGAATCAGCAACAGAATCAACAGAACAACAAAAATCTGCAGAATCAAAACCGTCAGAACAACAACAATCAAGGAAACCGCAAGCGTCTAAATTTTGACAAGATTCCGGTGTCGTACACCGAGTTATTTCCTTATTTGGTTCACCATGGGGCAATTATTCCCAAGAAGATTGCGCCCGCAATTCCTCCATTTGGGCCGAAGCATAACCCAAATGCATCTTGTGCTTATCATGCTGGATACATAGGACGTGCAACAGAGGATTGCTTTGTTTTCAAAACCAAAGTTCAGGAACTCATTGATAAGAAGGTTCTGACTTTTGCTGAGGCAGGACCTAACATTCAGAGTAATCCGTTGTCGAACCACGGTGGACCTGCAGTTAATATGATTGAGGACAATTACAGGGCTGAATTGATTATGGATATCGATGAGGTAAAGACTCCAATGGCTGTGGTTTTCAAGAGATTGAATGAACACGGGCTGTTGAAGGGGTTGCATGGTAAATGTCAGATTTGTGACGATAATCCCAACCAGTGTCGAAGGCTGAAAGGGTGTGTTCAGATTCTGATGAACCGTGGCGAAGTGCAATTTTCCAGATCTAAATCTATTGAGGAAGACGCTATTATTGAGCCGTTTACCATCATCTACAGGAAAGTTCCTGTGGAATCTCCTAAGCAGAAGAGGGTGCAACCCATCGTGGTTTGTCCGCCAAAGCCGTTTCCGTATCAGAATTCTAAAGAGGTGCCTTGGAAGTATGGGTCTACTGTGTTTTCTGGGGGTCAAGGGATAAGGTTTGCCAAATCTGAGATCGTAAATGTCACAGCCGGTGGAGGTATGACATGTAGTGGACGTGTGTTTGCTCCGAAGGTCACTACAAAGCCTGTTCAAGTTCCAATTATTGTTTCTCCTAAGGAAACGCCTGCATCTACAACCCCTGTTGGTCGACAAGGGGCATCTTCTACCACAGTTCCAGTACCAACTATCCTGTCTGAGGATGTTTTAAAGAGCAAGGAGACCCTTGATGATCAAGAATTCCTTAAGGTGATCAAGAAAAGTGATTTTAAGATTGTGGATCAGCTGGGTCAGACTCCCTCGAGGATCTCAATTTTGTCCTTACTCATGAGCTCGCCTGTGCACAAAGTAGCTTTGTTGAAAGTGTTGAACAGTGCCCATGTTATGCAAGATATATCCGTCGTCGAGTTCAATGATGTAGTGGCCAACATAACTGTAAGTCGGTATTTGGGTTTTAATGAATCAGAATTACCTCCTGAAGGAAATGCCCACAATAAAGCACTGCACATATCTGTAACCTGTACAGACAGCCAGTTATCTCGTGTTCTAGTGGATACCGGTTCTTCTCTCAATGTGATGCCTAAGGGCACATTGAGCCAATTACCAGTGGAAGGAATCGAGATGAGACCAAGTGCCTCAGTTGTCAGAGCCTTTGACGGTTCTAGAAGGTAAGTTATTGGAGAAGTGGATTTACCCATCAATATTGGGCCGCATTTGTTTACCATTACCTTCCAAGTGATGGATATCAATCTGGCGTACAGTTGCCTCTTGGGTCGTCCATGGATCTACGCCGCAGGTGCAGTTACCTCCACGTTGCATCAGAAGTTAAAATTCATGTTTGACGATCAGCTTGTCATTGTCTGTGGTGAAGAGGATTTGATTGTGAGCGAGTTATCTTCCTTTCGATATGTCGAGACCAAAGAAGGCATATCTGAGGTGCCATTGCAGTGTCTCGAATTCAAGGATGTCAGCTCTGCTTCAACTAGTCAAAGTAGATCACCACAATTAACTCTAGCATCTGCTAAGAGCGCTAAGGAGATTATCCAGACGGGTGCTTTGCCAGGCTGGGGGCAGGTGATTGATGTGGTTGAAAAGCATAATCGTTTCGGATTGGGTTATCATCCTGGTCGTCAATCTGGGTGCTCTGGTCAAGAGCGATGCAATTTGATCAAGTTCCACAGTGCGGGTTTCCAGCAAGGTGACATTGTGGCAGCTGCTGATGATGCTGGTCCCAGTAATCAGATTTCAAGCTTTGTGCGCAAGTGTCCGCCGGGTTACAAGCTCAACAATTGGACATCTACCTTGATTCCTCTGGTTTTCCCATATAACATGTAATGCATTTTGCTTTCTCATTCCCACGTCCTCGCCCGAGACGAGTGAATAGCTTGTAAAGGGCCTCACGCTTTTGCAATATTATGTGATCAATAAATGAAAGTTTTTGCATTCAAAATCATGCTCTATTTTCTTTCTTTATTTTACTTTTCACAAATAAATGGCAAAAGTTTCTTTTTTTTTTCACTTTAGCTCATTCTAAACATATCCATAAACATGCAAAACTAATAAAAGCATTGATAACAACATGGCAAACATCCATTGTAATTCTGGAATTCCAATTAACTAAGCCGAAGGAGATGGTAAGGAAGATTGTGAGTCATCGGCTGAACTGGAAAGGCTCCTTGAGCACGAGCATAAAGAGATTCAGCCACACAAAGAGCCAGTGGAAGTTGTCAATCTTGGTACTGAAGAGGTCAGAAGAGAAGTCAAGGTTGGCGCATCCCTCGCAGAGCATGTACACTCCGAGTTGGTCAAGTTATTGAAAGAGTATGTGATATCTTCGCCTGGTCCTATCAAGATATGCCTGGGTTAGATACCAACATCGTTGAACATCACTTGCCACTCAAGCCCGGATGTCCTCCTGTCAAGCAGAAACTCAGAAGGACCAGACCCGACATAGCACTTAAAATCAGAGAAGAGGTAAAGAAGCAGCTTGATGCTGGGTTCCTAGCCGCTTCCGAATATCCTGAATGGATTGCCAACATTGTCCCAGTTCCCAAGAAGGACGGCAAAGTCAGAATGTGTGTGGATTATCGAGATCTCAACAAGGCAAGCCCGAAGGATGATTTTCCTTTGCCTCATATTGATGTCCTGGTAGACAACACTGCGCAGTTCTCTGTCTTTTCATTCATGGACGGTTTTTCAGGATATAATCAGATCAAAATGTCCCCAACTGATATGGAGAAGACTACTTTCATCACGCCATGGGGTACATATTGCTACAAAGTCATGCCATTCAGTCTAAAGAATGCAGGGGCAACATATCAGCGTGCCATGACAACCCTCTTTTACGATATGATTCATAAAAAGATTGAGGTTTACGTGGACGATATGATTGCCAAGTCCAAAATTGAGGATGATCACTTGGTTCATCTGAAGAAGCTGTTTGACAGACTCCGGAAGTTTAGATTGCGATTGAATCCTGCAAAGTGCACCTTCGGAGTTCGATCCGGTAAACTGTTGGGATTTATTGTAAGTCAGAAGGGCATTGAAGTTGATCCTGATAAGGTTCGGGCAATTTAGAACATGCCACCTCCCAAAACAGAAAAAAAAGTCTGTGGCTTTCTGGGCAGACTTAATTACATCTCGAGATTCATTTCCCATTTGACGGCTACCTGTGAACCAATGTTCAAATTACTAAGGAAAAATCTATCTGTTGAATGAAAGAATGATTGTCAGGAAGCATTTGAAAAAATAAAACAATACTTGCAAGAACCACCGATCTTAGTACCGCCGGTTCCTGGTAGGCCTTTAATCATGTATCTCACTGTTCTCGATGAATCAATGGGATGTGTATTGGGTCAACATGACGACACTGGCAGAAAAGAACATGCAATATACTATCTGAGCAAGAAGTTCACTGATTGTGAGACCAGATACTCACTCTTAGAGAAAACTTGTTGCGCTCTAGTTTGGGCGGCTCGACGCCTACGACAATACATGATTTGCCATACTACTTTGCTGATATCCAAAATGGATCCAATAAAGTACATATTTGAAAATCCTGCTGTCTCTGGAAGGATTGATCGGTGGCAGATGCTGTTAACTGAGTATGATATCCAACATGTTACACAGAAAGCAATAAAAGGGAGTGTCTTGTCTGACTACCTTGCTCATCAACCTGTAGAGGATTATCAACAAATGAAGTTTGACTTTCCCAACGAGGATGTTCTGTTTGTCAGAGATTATGAGACTCCAGACCCTGATATAGGACCCGAACCAGGGGCGTGATGGACGCTCGTGTTCGACGGCACCTCCAATGCTAAAGGTTGTGGAATCGATGCTATCCTCATCTCTCCAACAGGTTTTCACCTTCCCTTCACTTCTAGATTATGCTTTGCATGAACCAACAATATGGCTGAATACAAAGCATGTATCTACGGTATTGAAGCGACAATTGACATGAGAATCAAGATTCTGGAGGTCTATGGAGATTCTGCCTTGGTCATCAGTCAAGTCAGAGGGAATTTTGTGACTTGGGATTCCAAGCTGATTCCATACCAATAACACATTCCGAAGTTGATTCCTTACTTTGATGAGATCACTTTTCATTATATTCCTAGAGAGGAAAATCAACTAGTTGATGCTCTTGCCACTCTAGCATCCATGTTCAAGGTCAAGTGGAAGAATGAAGCTCCTCATATCCGCATTGATCACTTGAACGAACCAGCACACTGTTTAGTAATCAAGGATGAGTCTGATGACAAGCCTTGGTTCTACGACATTAAGAGATATCTGGAAAAATAGGAATATCCCGAGGGTATCACTATCACTGACAAGAAAGCTCTTAGGCAGCTTTGCACCAAATTCTTCTTAAGTGGTGGTGTACTGTACAAGAGGAATTATGATTCTGTGTTGCTCAGATGGGTGGATAGACACGAAGTAAACACGATCATAAGGTCCATACATGAGGGCTGCAAGGGTGTACATGATAAATGTCCTGCTATGGCCCAGAAGATCCTTCGGGCTGGGTATTACTAGACAACAATGGAGGTAGATTGTTACAACTTTGTCAAAAGATGTCACAAGTGCCAAATCTACGGAGACAAAATCCATGTGCCTCCAACTCCATTGAATGTCTTGACTTCACCTTGGCCATTCTCCATGTGGGGTATAGATATGATTGGAATGATCGAGCCGAAGGCTTCCAACGGTCATCGATTCATTCTAGTTGCCATCGATTACTTCACCAAGTGGGTTGAAGTTGCTTCCTATGCAAACGTTACACGACAAGTGGTTGCCAGATTCATCAAGAAAGAGATAATATGTCGTTATGGCATTCCTAGTAGCATTATCACGGACAATGCAAGCAATCTGAATAACAATATGATGAAGGAGTTATGTCAAGAATTTAAGATCAAGCACCACAACTCTTCACCATATCGGCCCAAGATGAATGGTGTCGTCGAAGCAGCAAACAAGAATATCAAGAGGATTGTCCATAAAATGGTCAAGACTTACAAGGATTGGAATGAAATGCTTCCCTTTGCACTGCATGGCTATAAAACTTCGGTTCGCACTTCTACTGGGGCAACTGCGTATTCGCTTGTGTATGGTATGGAGGTTGTTCTGCCCATTGAAGTTGAGATTCCTTCGCTCAGAGTCATCATAGAAGCAGGTCTTGATAAAGCTGAATGGGTTCAATCCAGATACGACTAGCTGAACCTCATCGAAGAGAAGCGCCTTGCAGCCGTTTGTCATGGTCAATTATATCAGAGACGCCTCAAGCGAGCTTTTGACAAGAAAGTTCTTCCTCGAACATTCTGTGAAGGGGAACTCGTGCTCAAGAGATATTCACCTGTTCACTCGGATCCACGAGGCAAGTGGACTCCCAATTACGAAGGACCCTTTGTTGTCAAGAATTCCTTCTCAGACGGAGCCCTGATCCTCACCACAATGGATGGGGAGGAGTTGCCATCGCCCGTGAACTCCGATACAGTCAAAAAATATTATGCCTGAAAAAAATGGATAAAAGTCCACTAGATTGACATCCGCAAGGACAATCTAGGCAAAAATGGATGTCCCGATGGACCGAAAAAAAGAAAAGTCTATGCAAAAGTTAGGGACAACGAAAAAACAATAATAGCCCGCTAAGTTGAAAACCCGGCAGGGCGACTTAGGCAAAAATAGGCATCCCGGTGGACGGAAAAAAAATGTAAAAACATGTCCAGGCAAAAATTAGGGATAAAGGCATTGACTGTGAACACTTGAGCCTCTCTTCCTCATGGCTAAACCTCAGAAGGTAACAGAGCAGTCAAATTATCATCGATTGGGGAAGGCGTTGGAATCTAGACTTACAGTGGATGGTGGCCAGTGTTGTAATCAATGCAAAACATGATTTCCCTTTGCCATTTACATTTGTTTTTCAATTTTATTGCAAATTTCCTCATCAAGGATTTTGCATCCTTGTACACACTTTATGTACAAAAATTTCACATTCAATCAAATGCATTCTTTGTTATCGCAATTTGTCTTCATTCCAGTATTTTGTTTGCAAAATAAACAATTATTTATGATCCCATAATACTAAAAAAACGTTGAGAATAATAAAAAGCTAAATCAATCAAGAAAGCAATATGCATTGCATGTGTTACTGGTAATTCCTGCAGGATAATCAGTAATATCCATTAGTAAACCTAACGCCTGGCCGACAATAGGACGATTCTATGAAGAAGTTTTTGTTTCCTCAGCAGTTCCTCCACAGGGTCAGATTCTCCCTAACAGGTTGCCAAGGTGTTCCCCAGCAAAGGCGCTTAGCTCTTTTTTCCCCAGCAAGGGTTGTGCAGCTTCTCCAGATGATTAGGAGCTATCTGTCACCAAAAATAGTGGTTTCTCCTCAACTGAGTCAATAGGATTTGGGAACTTCCTTTCCCCACACAGATCCAGTCTTGGTAGAAAGGATTGACTTGATTCTTTCATCCCCAACAAGGACAGCCATGGTGATTTAGAAACCTGAGGGGACCTCAGTTTCTTTCCCCGGCATGATCATCATCCTTCATGAGCTCTCTTATCCACCAGAGTTTATAATTGTTTGCGCATCCTCTGCCCGGCCGAGGGTGTCGAAGTCGTTTTGCTACGGACCTCTGCCTAACCGCCTCGCCGTGCCTTATCTTGCACCTTTGCATTGCATGATATAAAGCATCATGTAGAAACGCATACATAGCATGTGCATCAATCATACTCCCTCTTTGTTTGCTTGACTTATCTCCTAGCAGATTTTTTAACCCTTTTCACACTTGGTTGTTCAAACACTTTCAACCCTTCTTTTGTCGCCGTCGGCCAAATTTTTAAGCTACTCTTTTATTTAATCCCCTTTTACCCCGAATCATCGAAAAGTTGGCGCAATTCATACATTCAGGTCCAAGAGGATTAAATAGGGGCAGCTGTCGTAACCCAAAACTTGACCTCCCTCTTTTGCCTTTTGCATAAGCATAAGCATTCGCATCGCTAACATACGCATTCGCACCTTTCTCTGTGTGTTACTTATTGCAGGATCTTCAGGTTTTCTAAGCCTGATTAATCACATCCTCTCAAGATTATTTCATCACCAAAACAAGATCAAAATAAAGGTTTCCATGCCTATTCATCAGTACAAGAAGTGGAAAATCGAAGCCGGGACCACAGCATCATTTTTCAAGCAAAATGGGCAAAATTTGGTCTGAGTAACCGGTTAACACAATTTCTTTGTAATTATGTTAACCGGTTAACACAGGCAGATTTGCAATTTCTGCTGCACTTTTGAGACAGCAGCCATACACTCTCTTTGGTCATTGATGCTACAGTGTTCCAGCAGTGTGTGGAACATTCTAGACATCTCTAGATATTTCAACACTATTCATTTCAATCCAAGTATATTTATTCCAATGCATCACTCTAATTTAAGTGCACCATGTTACTTAATTCACTAGCATGTCAACCTTTGGATGTGGAAGCTTGCATGGGGATTGTTACCGAGTTGATCCTAACTAACCGAGTTAACTACCTTGACTCAGTGAATCAAGTGTAACTAACTCCAACCCTAACTCCAAACCTCCCAAAGCTAAGTCCAAAGCTCTCACACTCCAAACCTAAACTCTATTTAAACACACCTTCACTCACTTTTCAATCTCTCCATCATTTCCCACACTTCTCAACCATTCTCTCCACAATCACTCACACAAATTCAAACTTTCTTCACTCTCTATTCTCTCATTCTCCTCTACATTTTTCTGCAACTTCTACACATTCCTCAACATCTTCATCCCTAAACCTCACCAAAAGCTCTTATTCTTGAAGAATAATCACTTTTCACAATGAAAGTGATTATTTGTTGAGCTTAACCTCCATCATTTGGCATTCTTTGGTTGGATTTCTGGAATTACATCTCATTCTACTTCAATCCAAGAGTTTCACACCATTTATTTTGGTGCAAGTTCGCTTTCGGTGCATTATCGCATTTTTGATCGGTTTCGACGCGTTTCGTCTACAAATCAAGGATCCTCTGGTTTTCTGTGATTTTCTGCATCAAGATCTCTTTGCAACATTTACCAAGCCAAATCTCCGGCTTGTAGGTTGGTGGATCTACCTAATTTTACCGTTTCGCACATTTTCGTATCGTTCGCAATGTAGTCGATAATTGTTGTGTGTGATTTGGTTTTGCATTTTGTTAGATCCATGATCCTATTGTGTTAAGTTGATTCTATCATTGTTTATCTGTTGTTTTCAAGTTCAATTTTCGTGCACAATTTCAGTTCCTAACATGTCGTGGTTGTTTAAGTGATTAAATGCTGAAAACTACTTTTGAAAAGCTGTTTTTTCTGTTTTTTTTCACAACTGTTCAGTGTTAACCGGTTAACACCAGGTGAGTAACCGATTACTCAGTGCAATTTTCACCAAAAACACTGATTTTCAAGCAAGTAACCGGTTAACACATGGTGAGTAACCGGTTAACACTGAACTAGATTGCCATTTTCTTGCATTTTCAAGTGTGTTTGCCATGCTTTCCTCTCTTAATTTCCATGGATTGATATGCTTGATATTTATGGATGTTTTTAATGTTGTTAACCTCTGTTCGAAGCATATTTACATTAATTCAATGTTGAATTTATCAATTTTTGCAATTGGGTGTGTTCTTGATATTTGTTTGAACATGCTAGTTTTTGCATCATTCTTGATCAATTGACACTTGATGTATGACACATGCTAACGTTTGTTTGGCACTGTTTTGCATCTTTCTTTTCAGTTTGTGTTAAGTTTATTCTTCATGGATGAACTTAATCTTGTATAATCAATAATTCACTCCTTTTTTGCTTTAATGACTTTTCATCCTCTTTGGAAAGTTGTTAGCGTGTTTCTCCCTTGATTAACTGATCGAAACTTTGTTTTGATTAGTTGATCTTCCCCTTTCCTCTCCTTAGGCCTCCTTTAGAGCTTTTTCTCTTGATCCCCTTGTGGAGGTGAAGTTTCGCGCTACGCCTTGCATCGAAGCACTGTACAAATTGACGTTGTTGCGTTGTCTGTTTCTCTACGCGGGAGCACTGTACAACTTGGAACTATTGTGCCGTCCGGTTTAACTTCCGCATTACGCCCTGTGTGTTAGAGAAGGAATGAGAAGGGAGAATTTCTACCCTCATTCCGACTACTTCAGGTAGGGGACGAATGACCCTGTACTTGGCTTAGTCATCTCTAACTCTAGGCGGTAGTGTATTCTCTTTTCCCCAGTCTATTCGATCCGTGATCACTCTTTGCTCATTGCGATCTCTTTCGATCCTTGATCACTCTTTTCTCATTGCGATCTCTTTCGATCCTTGATCATTCTTTGCTCATTGCGATCTCTTTCGATCCTTGATCACTCTTCTCAATCCCTCTTTTGATCAATCACCTTCCTTCTTGGTTAAGATCATTATTCTTGCGCTAGCAATCTCCCTTTGTTTCACTATTCCTTTCTTCTTGTAATCAATCATTGCTTTTTGATTCACTTGAAGAGTTCCAATTATTTTTCTTTGGTCCAGCACAGTTTTCCTGTCACGATCATTGTTCCCCAGGAGTTCGCAACCTTATCTTGGTTCTTCTCCCTTTGTTTGGTTAATCACTGCTTGTCAGTCAAAACACCAATTTTGCTCTCTTACTCAGTTACTCACAGTCCGTCTGTTAATCACTGAGTTTCTCTTGAGTTAATCACCCTCTCTTGGTTAATCACCCTTTTCTTCAGTTAATCACAGTCCGTCTGTTAAAATACTTAACCCTTTTCGAGTTAATCACCTTCTTTTGGTTAATCACTCGCATTTCTCTTCGGTTAATCGCAGTCCGTCTGTAAACACTGAATCCCCGCAGTTGGCAACCTCCTATTGGTTCGAATACTTACACCTTTGGGTTAATAACCTTTCTTCGGTTCAAGCACCCTTTTCTTCGGTTGAGTACTGTTTGTTCAGTCAGTTTACCGAACCCGTTTTGGGTCTCGACCTTCGCTCGGTCCTACACCCGTCCTTTGGGTCACGATCCTTATTCGGTCCTACACCCGTTTTCTTGGTTGATCACAGTTTTCTCTGTTAAAACCAATGCTTCTCTACCCCCCACAGAGTTACAGTCTTTTCTTCCCCGGTTAACCACTGTTTACCAGTTAATATACTGAGGCCCCCTTCAGAGTCAAATACCTTCTCGCGGTTCAGCACTCTCTCTCATGGTTTATCACAGTCTGTCTGTTGACGCCAACTTCTTTTCCCCTCCAGGATCCCACTCTCTTTCTTCGGTTAACCACTGCCAGCCAGTTAATATACCGAGTCTCCTTTATTCTCTTGGTTATGACACCATTCCTTTATTTGGATCCCCAGCGGATTCCTTCCTATTCCCTTTGCTCTTACTTTCTTGGTTTCGACACCGATCCTCTTCATTATCCCCAGTAGAGTTTCTCATCTCTTTCTCTTGGTTTGGACACCATTTCTCTTTTATTCCTTTATTCCCTTGGTTTCGACACCATTCTTGCATTTTATTCTCAGTGTAGTTACTATTTCCTTTCTTTTGTACTCCTTTCTTGGTTTGGACACCATCTCTTTGGAATCCTCAATGGAGTTTCCCTCTTTCTTTTGTTCTTGGTTTTGACACCACTTTGCTTTCTTTTTCCTTTTCCGTTCAGTTCCACGAACTACGGAGGCTCTGATTCTGCATTCTTTTGAATGTATGATACGTAGGCACGAGACGCAATGTCTTGTCAAGCACACTTCCACCCTTCCTTCATTCTCCTTTTCTTCTTTTCTTTTCTGTCTCCTGGTTCCTCAGAAGTACGACGCTCTAACTTCCTCATTGCACTATGAGGGTACGTAGGCACGAGGACTTCGTTCCTCCGCGAGCACTCTCTTTATTTATTTTCTTTTTCCCCTTTTTCTCTCTCTCCTCTTCTTTTAGCTAGAAGCCTTTAGATAGATAATCCATCCAAGCCTAGAAGCAAGCGAAATGGTTCCCGTCGAGTACGACGGATGCGTTAGGTGCTAATACCTTCCTTTCGCATAACCGACCCCCAGTTCCCGTTTCTCTTCCCCTTGGGTTTTATCGATATTTTCCCTATCCTTTGGGACTAAATAAAGTTCGATGGCGACTCTGTTGTATCTGTGAGTGTGAGATCCACTCAAGTAGATTTCAAGCCATCTTCAGATACCATGCTGGAGCACGAGGGCATTCAACTGTGGATTTTAAGGCGCTCCCACATAAAGTGCAAGATCTAATTGATGCAAAGGTCATTACTTTCACTACAGATGGTATGCATTTAAACTGAAGCTTCCCAAGTGGGCACTTGGGACTGCAAGGATGTTATCAAAAATAATAAGTCCAGACGGAGTCAAGTCTCTTCAACAATGGCAATTATCAGTTTCTTTACTGCATTTTCATATGTAGCTTTCTTTTGTTTGTTTAAACACTAACTGCGTGTAAAAACTTGTTTGTGTTTTGAATGATTTTAATGCAATGAATGTGTTGTTCTTGAAGTACTTTACTTTTTATGCACTCATATCATGTTTATATGCATTGCAATACCAACTTTCTTGTCTTGAACTCTTGAGGGCGGATGATGAAGTGAAAAACGCAAAATATTTGGTTTTGTGCTTTTGGATAAAACCCTGTTGAGGATGTATAGGCATTGTTTCAAATCCCTAAACACTGGAGATATAAGGGAGATAGACCCTCGTTAACCCCTTTGAGCCTTGAAGTAGGAGTTTCTTTCGTACGAAAAAACCCTCACACTTAACCCAGAGGCAGGGTAGGCGTCAGTTAGTTTGACCAAGCATTCAAATTTCAAAAGGAGTGTGCATCTGAGGATCCATTACCTTCTATTCCACCATCAAGAGGTCGAGAGATGTGAAACCACAATGGTTATCCATCAATAATCAAGGAGTGAGGAAGTCACAACCCTTTCAAGAAATTCAGACAAAACGGTGTCACACGATTTGTTTTTAAAAAAAGAAGAATAGAAAAAAAATAAAGAAAAGAAAGAAAGCCCGCTGAGTCGAAAACTTGAAAACAAGCGACTTAGGCAAAAGTTAGGGCATCCCGCTGGACTTCAAAATTGAAAAATTCAAAAAAAGAATCAGTCCAGGAAAAAATTAGGGAACAAAAAATGAAAGAACGAAAAAGCGAAAAGCAAAAGGATTCAAAAAGAAAATCCTCGAGCAAGAACAAAGTCGTGTGGCTACAGACACAAAAGACAAAAGGGGTGATTGTTGCTCCAAAACCTCATCGGGTCTCAAACCATCTATTGCATGGGTTCCTTAAAGATCATAAAACCTTTTGAGAGATAAGTGCTTGTGTAAAATTAGCTGAACGTAAGACTGGAGAACATCACGAAGAGTGGGTGGTGTAGCACCCCAAAATTTGCCCTCCTTACTTTATTACTAACTGGTTTATGTTTCATTTCATTTTTACATTATCATGTGTACATATCATTGGTTCTTAGCATGGGGTCAAGGTGCCTGAGGCATGTTCAAGAGGAGAAGATGTTCTTCAAAGGGTCAAGCAAGAGAGTTCAAGTGGATCACTCTATCCTAACCAGTGCAGAAATTAGGGTTTTGAGATTCTTGGGTTTATTGCTCCAATGGGCAAGCTCCTTGGGTTTTTATCATCACTAAATGGCATATCTTATCTTTGTTGGAGAGGATACACATCATATTCAGAGGAATTTGGATTTGGAGACTGTGATATTTCCTCATAGACTGAGGGTACCAAAACTAGGGTTTGCTATAAAGTCAGTTTATTTCTGATTTTTTGGGTAAGACTTGATTCTATGGTATTCCTTGGGTCCTTAAGTACCTAGGAGTGGAAGATTGTCCATCAATTTGATTCAGGAGAGATTCAATTGGCCAATGGATTGGAAATCAGGTGAATTGGGTAAAGGTCAACAGTGAGAGGGGAAGTCAACTATGGAATTTTGAGGTTCTCTCCAAGGTTTTCAAGGTCCCACATCCTCATATGGTCTTCAAGAGTCAAGTTTCACACCATTTATCAAGAATCAAGGGTTGGTACAAAAGTTACTAAATATGGAAATGACCTATAATTTGAAAGTTTCTTTTTTGGGCAAGTTTATGTAGTGCATTCAACTTCAATTTTCATCATCAAAGAAGCTTCAAATGAATTTTTCTCCAGCATGAAAGTTGAATATCTTTTTCTCCTCTTTCCAACAAGTACTAGTGGGTCTCCATATCATTTGTTAAACTCAACTTATGATCAAAAGAAGCCAAAGTGGTTTTTAGGGTTTCATTTTCACAACTTTTGGATTTTGGGACATATGGACCTATAATTGATTCCATTGCTTCAAGGTACTTTTTAACATCAAAGGGCACTCCTCAAGGATCATTTTAGGCCTTTAAATCAAGTGGTTTCATGGTGTATTTATCACTTATTCTCCATTATCCAAAATTGCCAAGGCATTGAAAACTCATGAATCAAATTGTTTCAAGGCCCAATCAAATGTGGGTGTGATTAGCAATTAGAAGTTAAGTGACCCATCATGAAATGTTTGAATATCTTTGCATGGAAGAGGGTGTACTTAACATAATGCAAAATTCCAAATTTATTCAAAAACTCATTAAACAAAGAATTACCCAAGCCCAAACCATTATCAGTGAGAAACCCTAGAGTATTTAAACTCATCCATGCACTGGTTAGGTCAGAGAACACGTGATATTTGTGGAGAACAAGAACTTGAACCCTAAAGCATCTCACATCCATATCTCTCAATCTACAAGGAGTTTTCAAGAAATTCTTTCACCAACAGAACCCTTGGGATCTCTAGAGCACGAACCAATCACCCTTTGAAGCCAACAGCAAGAATTCAGGTTGCACCATCTCAGGTTGATGGGTTTTTTGATGATCCTAAAACTCTCCTTTTTTATATGCACATTAATGTGTGATGATTGGTGATTATCCTGATCTATTTATTTTTAAATTTGGACGTGTGGATTGATCATACTTTGAGTTTAAAGTTTTGGACCCAAAGCTTTTTCTATGCGTTTTTTATTATGCACTAATGGTTTGTGATTTTGGATGACATATTCGTGACCCTCGTGAAATTCTGAACAAAATGGTATAGGCCTTTGCGTTTTCTGGGTGGTTTTTAGTTGCAGGTGGCGGCTGGAACTAGGGTTCCGGCGACGGGTGGTGGTCCGGCCGGCCAAGGGTTCCAACGAGGAAGATGAAATCCTCACCCTCCATTCTCTTGATCCAACGGCCATCATGAGGCCACGCGTCTTTCCTTTTATTTTTTTTTCTGATTTTTATTTTATGATCCTGTGTACATTACCCCACCATTGTTGTTGTGTACGTCCAATCAGGTTATTTCCTTTTGTTTACTTTTTATTTTATATTGACTAATGTGGACCGTGTGATGGATCGTGTGGGTGAAAGCGTGACAACGCATTAAAATGGGAGGGTGTATGTCACGTGGGAATGTATGGTGCTGGTCAATTACGTGTGTGTGTGTGTGTGTGCGTATCACAATTACCATGTGCATTTCATCTTGACCGTGGATCATTATTACTAATTGATTTGGTTGACTTATTGTGTGGCATCAGATTAATCCAAGGGCCCATGTGGAGTTTGAACTTTGACCAAGTCCACGCGTACTCCCCTTTTTTATTTATTTTTGTTTATGCCTTTATTGGGTTGGGCCTTGTTATTGGCACCCCCCTGTAAGCCCATGTTTTGCATCCCAACGTGCTTTGTGACTTATTGCACCCCCTTCCATTTTCTTTCTATTTATTTTATTTAATTCATTTCATTTCATTTTCATTATTTAAAAATAATTATATGCATTTAAAAATTACCATAAAATTCATGCATACTTTTTATCATTTTATCAAATTTTCCAAATTTTATTTTTTATTTTTATTTTATTTTTTATCATCTAAATTAATTATTCAGTTTATTTTCTTTTTGCATTACTCATATCATGCATACCTAAATTTGTTTATTTTATTTCTCTGCATCCATAAAATATTTTCAATCCGTTCTTTTTGCATTTGTTAGATAACATTCTGAAGTGCATTAAAATATTTTTCTATCATTTTTAAATTATTTCACATTTGCATTTTAGTCTTTTACTTTTGCATGTTGAACCATGATCCTCATCTGAACTTTGAAGGATTGTTTGAATGACTAACACCTTGAATTTTTGCAGGAGTTTTTGGTATTTGGTTTGTTTCTGGTTAAGTAACTTTGATATTTAATTTGGTGATTTTAGAAGTTGTTTTACTATTTGTTTAATGGCTCTCTCTGTGAAATCTTCTTGTATGCCTATTTCTGATCACGTCTGGTTACCTTGTTTGAAAAGGCACTTGTGCCATTGTCTTGGGGTTGTTTATTTGACTTCTTAATTTATGTTTGGATTGTTATCACTATTGTATGCCATTGTTGGTTTTCATTTGCCTTGATATTACTTATGTCTGTTTCGTACTAACCTTTTATGCAGGGACTAAGGTAAGTTCTTTGAGGGTGTGGATAATCATCCCTATTCACCCTTACTCTTTCCCTCTCTCATCTTTTCTTTTCTTTAGGCTTAGGTTGTCGTCAAACCTCACTAACCGTAGGTCACCCATGCATGATAACATTAGGATTCTTAGTCCCCCCTAGAGTTTCCTTCGTGTCTTCTCTCTTCTCGTCTCAAACTTCTTGAAAACACGTAATAAGTATAAAGTGTATTGCGCACGAGCCTTAAGCGTGGGGAATGAGAAATGAGGGGCTTCCTCTCATCTTTATAGAGTGCTTAGCGAGCGTCCTGTCTTGGGACGATGCGTTAAGTATTCGCCCCTGTGCCCTAGACTTTGGTGCAATGCAACTTATGAACTAACTTAAGTCACTTCTGTCCTAAAAAACACAAACAAACTTCAAACCTTTTTGTCCTTCGGGATTGTCAAACTAAAGGCTATTTTCAAAAAGGGCACGTTACCTTCTGTCTGAGTCGCAAACATGCGTCGACCCTAACTGCCGGACGCGAACTTAACGTCGCTCATAAGAAACACAAAAAGAACTTGGTCCGAACTACGTTGACTCTGAATTCCCCATTGCACAAAGGGGGTACGTAGGCCTAGGACGTCGACGTCCTACTGAGTCTGTCTTTGTCTTTCCATCCCGTCTTAGTACAGCCATAGATGATAGGATAACTCACCCTTAGAATAGACAACAAGCGTGGATCCCATCGAGTATGATGGACGCGTGGGGTGCTAGCACCTTCCCCTCGCGTAACCGACTCCCGAACCCAGGCTATGGTTGCGATGACCATTCCTTTCCCTCTTCCTCAGGTTTATGCGGTGTTCCCTTTCCCTCTCTTGGGATAAATTTACACGGCTGGCGACTCTGTTTTTCCGCGCCACTCTCGCGTTGGTACCTGGATGAAAATCTTGGGAGTGACAGGTGGGAACAAACAAAATTTTGAGCCTTAAATCCTTTTTTCTCAAAACCATGAACCAGGCCACGTTACAACCCTTAAAATTCCTAATTGAAGCAGGGTTTATTCCGAAAGCGTACTTCAGCGAGATAGCATTCCTGACTCCTATGGGTTATGCTAATAAGATTTTTGTTGGTATTGCATGTG
Source organism: Lathyrus tuberosus (assembly GCA_022829125.1). Lineage (NCBI taxonomy): Eukaryota > Viridiplantae > Streptophyta > Magnoliopsida > Fabales > Fabaceae > Lathyrus > Lathyrus tuberosus. The sequence continues at coordinate 2,560,535 of JALAZF010000639.1, forward strand.
CGTATTGTTTTCCTTTCAAAAATCAATGTCGTATTCCAGCTAGTGATTCATTCACAAGGCTTGGCAACACATTTTCAATAAAACTTCAGGTTAACATGGGTGTTGCATTAGAATTGTCATTCTCATAATAAACATTTTCTGGTTGCATGTGTTTGACATCAAAGAAGCTTACAGGATGAACATCAGTTGAGAAGCTCGATCACGCCAAGTTAAGATGGTCAAAACTCTGAAGGACAGGCATGTCAAGGAGTGAAAACTTCGAAGGACAGGCATGTCAAGGGGTATGGGGCAATCAGGTCGATTTGAAAAATCTCTGTAAGATCAGTCAGGGGCAAAGTTTCTTCAAGACTTGGGGCATGCCACCTCTAGACGATGAGAAGTTGTCCACTCCTAAAGACGGTTAATTGAAAACACCACTTCAAGGTTCAAAATATTGGGGCAGAGTGTTTTCAAGTCATTACAAATCCTTTTAAGGTAATTTACTTCATGGATTATGAAGTCTGGGGAAGTTGCGTCGAGATCTGATAAAAATTTTCCAAGAGTTTGAAGACCCTGGGGCAGTGTGAATGCCCGGTCTTCTATAAAATCCTCTTGAGATGATTTCTTCCTTTATACTTGGTGGTCTGGGGCAAGTGGAGAGTTCAAAAGGCCATTTATGACCATAGAGACAGGTCAGGCTGGTTAGCAAGTTTGTTTTTCCCCCGTAGCGTTACTCTCCCCAGCACTGAAAGTTCATCATCCTCAGCAGAACTTATTCTCCCCAGCAAGAGTATAGAGGATTGAGTTCCCCAGCCGAAGTCATGGTTGGTTTATTATTCCCCAGCAAGCAGTCAGAAGTGGATTGCTCCAAGGTGAATCTGGTTGTATCTCCAGCAGGGGATGTGTTGGATGTCTTTGAAAAGACTTTATTTTCCCCACAAAGTCTGGTACTCACTTTCCTCAGCAGGTCAGGAAGTGTAATTCCGTCAGCAACGGCACGCTCTAATCTCCAGCAGGGTAAATTCTTTCCTCCAATGGCAGGTTAAGCTCAATGATATCCCTCGGCAGGTTTCGTCGACTTCCCTCCCCAGCAGAATTATTCTCCCTAGCATTGAGGTTTCATCAACCTCATCAAACTGTCACTCTCCCCAGTCAGAGTACAAAAGATTGTTCCCTAGCCAGCAGTTAAAGTGGATTGCTTTAGGGTGGATGTTGTTTTATTACCACAGGAGATTTGTGGAATGTATTCCCGTGACAAAGATTTTGTCTTCCCCACAGAATCTTGGTGTCTACTCCCCTCGACCAGTCAGGAAACGTGTTTTCATCAGCCACAGCAGGATAAGGGCGAAGTCATGTCCCCAACAGTGGGTTCGGCTCAATGGTGTCCCCGATAGGACTAGTATTTGTAATTTGTCTCCCTAAGCCAAGTTTGGTGGTAATCCTCGCTGCGGTTTGTTCAACGATGGTTGACATCCCCAGCGGGTTTTAAGTCCAAGTGATATTTGGAAATCTCCCGATTAAGGTCTTGGTTTCCTTTTTCAAAGAGTTATATATAATCCCCAGCAGAGTGGATTTTCTTTTGGATTTCATCTCCAACTGAAGTTGTTGATCAAAGGAGTTATTCAGTGTGATCCTTCTCAGCAGAGTTCTTGGACTCAGAGGACAATTTATTTTGTCATCCCCGGTGGAGCTGCCTTCGTTTTCAACATTTATTTTGCTGGAGCGTTTCTTTTTGCATTGCATAAGCATCGTTTGCATGGCATCCTCCCAAACGCATAGCATTTCCATTTAGTATAGAGCATTACGCCATAGAAAAATTCAAACATATGCATTCGAAGCATAAGCCAGGTTTGATACTTTCTTTGCCATTTCTCTTCCTCAGCAGAGATGGCATAACTCAGGAGATTTTGTTTTATCCTCGGTGAGGTCGCCGAGGGTTGTGTTTATCCCACCTGTGCTCCCCAGCAGAGTTTCTATGTAGACTTCTCCTTTCCCCAACGGAGCCATCTTATCTTTGGGTTGTAAGTCCGTTGATTTTACCTCTCACCCTTTTGGTTCCCGACCGTATCTTTGCTGGGAGTTTGCCTTTGATTGGCCAATCTCTTTTGTAAACCCAGTCCTCACCTGGTAGTTAATTCTCGTCTGACTTATTTCGTGAAACCCAGTTCTCGCCTGGTAGTCAGTTCTTGTCTGACCTATTCTCATGAAATCCAGTTCTCGCCTGGTAGTCAGTTCTCGTCTGACTTATTTCTAGAAATCCAGTTCTCGCCTGGTAGTCAGTTCTCGTCTGACTTATTTCGTGAAACCCAGTTCTCGTCGGGTAGTCAGTTCTCGTCTGACTTATTTCGTGAAACCCAGTTCTCGCCTAGTAGTCAGTTCTAGTCATACTTATTTCGTGAAACCCAGTTCTCGCCTGGTAGTTAGTTCTCGCCTGACTTCTCTCGTGAAATCCAGTTCTCGCCTGGTAGTCAGTTCTCGTCTGACTTATTTTGTGAAACCCAGTTCTCGCCTGGTAGTCAATTCTCGTCTAACTTATTTTGTGAAACCCAGTTCTCGCCTGGTAGTCAGTTCTCGCCTGACATCTTTTGTGAAACCCAGTTCTCGCCTGGTAGTCAGTTCTCGTCTTACTTATTTCGTGAAACCCAGTTTTCGCCTGGTAGCCAGTTCTCGTCTGACTTATTTTGTGAAATCCAGTTCTCGCCTGGTAGTCAGTTCTCGTCTGACTTATTTCGTGAAACCCAGCTCTCTTCCTCATCAGAGATGGCATAACTCAGAAGAGTTTGTTTCACTTTTTCCCCAGCGAAGTCCACATTCGGCTTGGTCTTTCGTTTCAAGTTCGTCTTCGGCCGTCCTTCTATAATTTTGTTGGGTAGAGCGCCTTCGGTCAGTCTTTCTTTTCGAGTTCGTCTTCGGTCGTCTTCGTATTTTTTGTTGGGTAGAGCGCCTTCGGCCAGTCTTTCTTTTCGAGTTCATCTTCGGCCGTCCTCGTATTATTTTGTTGGGTAGAGCGCCTTCGGCCGGTCTTCCTTTTCGAGTTCGTCTTCGGCCATCCTTGTATTATTTTGTTGAGTAGAGTGCCTTCGGCTGGCAAACACTTCATTTCATTATCCCCACATATTGCAAATTTCAGGGTTCTTTTGGTATTCAATCTCCGTGTATCCTTGAATGTCTGAAAGCCATTGCTATCATACCTTCAGGACCAAGTTGATTGAATAGGGGCAGTTGTAGCACCCCAAAATTTGCCCTCTTACTTTTAGCACTAACTGGCTTATGTTTCATTTCATTTTTTCATAATCATCTTTGCATGTCATTGGTGCTTGGCATGGGATCAAGGTATATGAGAAATCTCAAGTGAATCACATTCTCCTAACCAGTGCAAGTTTAGGGTGTTGGTGAAAAGTCAGTGCGAGTGAATATTTGGGCCAAAGTTTGATTTTAAGGTTTTCCATAGGGTTTCAATTGTCTAAGGATGAAATATTTCCCATTGGTTCATTTCAGAAGATCTTCAATTGAACAATTGGTTGAGAATCAATCAGATTGGGGAAAAGTCAACTGTGCAGAGAAAAAAGTCAACTCCTGACTTTTTTAGGTCAAAATCTTGTTCCTCATGTCAAATATATCCATTGAGGAAGAGTTGATCAAGAAATAGCAAGAGATTCACAAAAAATCAAAGGAGGTAAAAAGTTTCCAAAAATAGATATTAAGGTTTCCATTTATGGCAAGTTTTGGCAAGGTGAGCACCCAACTTTAGGGCATTCTTTCTCTATGATCCAAGCTCCAAACTGAAACGTTATGGAGGCCTATCAAAAGTTCACATTTCAAGCTTCAAAACCATGCCAAGAACATCTCCAATGGATTAAAATTGAGAGAGATATGGTGGATTAAAGTTGAGACAAATCAAGGCATTTTTTACCAGCCAGGCAGGTCATAGGCGAGCCAGCGTGCAGTCATTTCCATAAACACTTGGGGTGCATACAGTGTCAATGTTCATGGTCAATTATCTTCATGAAGAAGACTTCAAATGGAAAAGTGGTCAACATAAATCTTGTTCCTCTTGATCTCCTCTACAACTTTGGTGTTTGAGGAATTTTCATTTGATCAAGGTATGAGGAGATATGATGGATAAAGTAGTGGTCTCAACTGATTCATCCCATGCATACTTAAGCCAGGCACAACCAAGGCAAGTTGGTCAGCCAACCCAGTCATGACCAAGAGATTTCAGGGACATTTTTAAGCATCTTAAGGGATTCAATTGTGTTTGTTTTGTACATCAATGTTGTTCTCGTCCATTCCCTCTTTCCAAAGACCCCAAGATCAGTCATTTTCATTCCATGATCAATGAGATATTTCTTGTTAAAGTCAACAACATACCATCTAATTTTCTTCCATGCCAAGCAACCAAATGCAATATAAAATCAGGTTTATTGTTGTGATTATGTCTTCATGCCATGCTTTATCCCATGTCATCAAACATTGCCTTAATAAACAAAACAAACCTCTTGCATTCCATGATGCTCATGTACCATCATTGCCCAAAGTGTTCAAACAAGGGGAAGAAGGGGAAACTTGTATGACAAGTTGCATTGTACCTTGCCAATTCAGTACATCATCACCACCACTTATCATAAGCACCACCATAACATTTGAGGTTGTTCTCCTCACCATAGCAAACAACCATAACTCGAGTCATAACTAACTTGACTCACTCTCATCTCAGTTAACCACACATCCAATGGTTAACCACCCTGAGTTAGCTCCTTAACTCAACATATATAAAGCTTTCTCTAAGGGATTTTTAGGGGATGCTTCATTTTTCACTCTTCTGAAATTTTTGACACACACACTCTCTCTCTCTCTTTGTTCTCCCTCTCTAAACCTCTGAAGCTTCCATTTCTCTATGCAAAACTCCACATTCATCTTCATCAAGAATCAAGTGGATTAAAGGTAGTGAAGTATTGCATTGAACTTCAATCTTCTTCATCTCTATCAACTGCATTTCACTTGATTCAAAGCTCTCTTAAGCCTTTATTTGGCCAATATTCACTTCAAAGATCTGTCATACCTCAAATTTTGACCACTAAGATTCCCATCATTGTGGAAATCATCATCACAATATGGATGAACCATCATACGTCATCAATCTCCTCAGGGATTGTTGAGCACTTACTACAGTCAAAATTAGGGTTTCAAGCCCTCTATGAGTGCTTAGACAAAGGGTTAATCAAGGAATGACATGATCTTCAACTTGTCTAACCTCTCAAACATCCACAATGGTTCAAGAGGACTCCCACTTCAAGGATTAAGCACAAGGTTACTCCCTTCTAGGTGGATCAAGTCTCAAGATCGATAGTGTCACCAAATTAGGGTTTTGGTCGACCAGGGCCTCTAGACGGAAATTTTTCATCTGGGCACAAGCCAATGATCCAAAACATAACCTAATATACTCCATGGAACCTCATGGACCCAATCATCAAGTCAATTTGACCTCAGGGGATGCATTCATCAAAAATCAGGAATTAGGGTTTCTTGACCTAATTCACCCCTAAGTTGACTTTTGGGACAAATCATGAGCCAAGACCTCAAGGCATGATTTGAGGGTCTCTAATACACTACATTGATCCATTTGCAACAATGGATTGATCCAAGAAGCTTGAGTAACAAGTTTCAATTTCATCTGCACCACAGTTAGGGTTTTCAGAAAAAAGTCAACTGTAACTTTGACTTTTGACCAGGACATGCCCCCAAGCCCTATGACATGCAGCAATATACTCGATACCAGCCATGGAACATGTCCATAAAGTTTGATTTAGGTTAAGGACATGATTTCCTGAAGAATTGCACGGTTTGGAATTCATCTGATAAAAAGTCAACTGTGCACAAAAGTCAACTTTGACTTTTTGAGATTTTTCACAAAAATGGATTTTCTACCCTAAAATGATGTTAATGTATGATTTGAATCATCATTCATCAAGAAAAATCAAGAAAAGTTGGATAACTTGTAAAAGGAGTAACCATAAAAACTTAGAAAATTTTCTAAGTTAAAGTGGCTAGGGCACCAACTTTGGAGGGTCATAACTCCTAAACCACAAAGCCATTTTCTCCCATCCAAGGCTTGATTTGTAGATCTCATTGCCCTCTACAAAAACTTCAACTAGACCTAATTCCAATTCATTGGGGATTTTGAGTTATGGAGTGATCAAAGTCAGATTTTGTGTTGGAACACCAAAACTTGTGAGATCTTTTCAAATAGTTGCAAGCTGAATCAAGTCCAAAGATAAACATCAATGTTGTTGCAAATGTTGCCAAGAATTCAAAGAGCTTAACAGCATGAATTGATTCAACTTGAGCCAAGAGAAATCCATGCCCAAAGCCATGCTGCTGCAAGCTGTTTTGGAAAAATCAGTTTGCATGTTTGCTTGCCACACACGATTTTGAGCCAAAAACTGAGGATCAACATGTCACATATACTCAAACCAATCACAATGCATCTGATCCAACTAATAAGGCTGAGTCAAAAAGCCAAGGAATCTTCCAATTTGAAATTCATCCACTTTGGCACATTTTGCCTTGAATTCAAAGGGGCATTAATGTGGAATAGTGCATTTTCAACAAAGCCACTCTACTCAGTCAGGTTCTCTGATTAAACAACAATAAAAACATCTGAAGAATGTGATTTTGGTCAAGGCATAGCCCTGCTCTTGGGAATGGCTAGTTTGCCTTGCTTGAGAAGAAATCCTCTAAGCCAATCCATGCAAATGTGATCTGATCCAGCAGCCATTCACTATTCCTCCAAGACAAAAGTTGATCACCTATAAATAGAGGTTCCAATGGATCATTCAACTCACATCAAAGCCAGTTAAAGCACTGCTTTCTCTCATTCTTCCTTAAACCTCAAGTTTTTTGGTTTTTGAGTAACCACTATCGAGTTTTGAGTTGCAGCCTTAAGCAATCAATTCCAATTGCTCAAACACATCACATATGATGTATTTGAGGTGTCCAAACACTTAAACACTGACTGTAACACCTCAGGCTCAAAATCACCCTTGAACCAAGCCATTATGCCTCAATTATGCAGGTGGAGGTCTCCAGCTTGATCCAAAGGGTTTCAAAGTGTTCCAAAGCTTGCAACACACTCCATAACATCCATTGAAGCCGTAGGGATCATTAATTCACAACTGGAACAAGGTTTGTGTAGAGTTCCATTTCAGCTTGCATCAAGGTAAGCCTCAAAACTCCAACTCCATGATCTATGCATATTTCCTCGCATGATATTTTTGCCAATTGCTTGCCATCATATGTTGATTGTTTTCTCTCAAAAAATTTGATCATAGCACTCATAATCATGGCTACTCGATTGATTCTGCAAAATTACGGTTCATACGACCACAATGATATAATTTGCTATACACTGAAAATGAATGAAATTGGGTATTGCCATCTTCTTCCTTGTGGAAAAACGCGTGAGTTTGGTGTTTGAATCATGTCAAATGGTTGAGAAACGAGAGAGATGGAGGGCTTCATGCACGAGCTAGAGGAAGAAGATGGCCATGGCGCCATTTTCAGAAAATCCAACTAGTTTGATATATATTTTTCACTTGCCATGTTATTAAAGAATTGGCATTGCGCCCCAGTGGTTGATCAGCTGGTTTGTATGTATTGGCAAGCGAAAGGTCTGGGGTTCGAATCCCCCTCGCCCCAGACCTTTTTTTTTATCACTTTTTACCATTTTCCTATATTTTATATTATTTTGTTAATGATTTGAAAAATTAATAACTCACTCAATTTTAATTATTTTTGACTGATTCTTTTTGCAAAAAATCATAAAAATGTTGACATATTTTATTCCACAAAAAAATTAGATTTATATTATATATTTAATATAATTAGTATTTTTGTGAATAAATTCATTTTTATTTGTTTTTAAACATTTTAAAATGAACATCCATCTTGAAAAATCAAGACCAAATGAGTTTTAATATCTCTTGTGATTTATACCTCATTTTTCAAACCTTAAACGAAAATCACAAGTGGTTTATTCAAATCTATTTGGTATTTTTCATTGATTTTCTTTAAATATTTATTAGTTAAAGATTAAAATTAGGGTTTCTTTGATTTTCACCCTCATCAAACAATTACACTTGGGCCTCTATTAGAGTGTAAGACCCAACCCTTTTTTTTTTGTAAAATACAAAACATTTTGGGCCTCACTTATTGTATAAGTCCACTGTATTTTCAAAAACCTCTCCGCGCTCGCCAATTCAAAAATCAAACCTTGGGCCTCTCCTTGAGCTATAAGACCCATTCAAAACTTTTGGGCCTCTAATAGAGTGTAAGACCCAACCCCTTTTTAACCAAAAACATTTTGGGCCTCACTTATTGTATAACTCCCTCTGCGTTAAAAGAAAACCTCAGCGCGATCGCCATTTTAAACGGAAAAAATCAATTGGGCCTACCCTCGTGTTATAAGCCCCACTCTCTTTTTTTTAAACCTTTTGGGCCTCTTGAGAGAGTGTAAGACCCAACCCCCTTATACAGAAAACATTTTGGGCCTCAGTCACTTGTATAAGTCCCTCTGTACAAATTTAAACAGTGCGCTCACTGATAAAACCTGGGCCTCTCCTTGAGCTGTAAGCCCCAAATCTTTCTTTTTCAAAGCACTTTCTCCTTTGATTTTGAATATACTGTTGTTTTCAATCTTTCTTTGTTGAACAACTAACCAAACAGCATGGAAGCTCTACAACCGAGTAAGTGGTTATTGCTTTCATTTACCGCTTTCATATACATATAACTGTATTGTGGGGCTGTTTCACTGTAAGTCTTCTTTCATAAACTCATATCAACTGTGTAATAATAGTATAGATATTTCGAGTTTCCCCGGCAACTACGTCTAGAACTAGGTGACGCCGTTTATTCGTAGAAATAGACAACTAGATCCCCAATAGGATCACCAGATACAGTCTTCTCTTCGGTCGTCCTCATTAGGAATTGTCAAGAAACTCTACTCCCAAAGATGATCTTTTCTTCGTGAATGGCATCTCTTGAGTTTCTTCCAAATTCTCGGACTTTCCTGGCTTGATCTATTCCTCGTGAATGGCCTGTCTTGAATTTCTCGGGGTTTGAGGACCCACGGGCTTCTTAAAAGCATCGGCATCCTCTTGGGCATTGTACAAGGACCCACAGGCTTCCTAAAAGCAACCCCGCCGCCTCTTGGGCTTAGTACAAGGACCCTACGGCTTCTTAGAAGTATTCACAGCCTCCTCTTAGGCTTAGTATAATGATCTCTTCCTCCGGGAATGATAGCCTCCTCTTGGGCTTCGTACAAGAACCCGTCGGTTTCTTAAAAGTTTCCAGCCTCCTCTTGGGCTTCGTACAAATTATCCCGACGACCTCCTAGAGGTATAGGAACAAAACTTAGTCATCTGCATAGAACAGTCCTTTCATAGAGTCTACTACTGTTTCTCAAAGCATGGTACAAAAGATGAAACTCTAGACTTGGAAAGTCTAATATCCTTGAGTCTCAAAGACATTCTTAAGCACCCTTCAAGAATAGGAAGAAAACCCCGTAGACTCGGACAGTCTCAATACCCTTCAGATTTCCCACTTCCTTAAAGAACAGGAATAACCCGGATCCTCGAATCAAATCCTTGAGTACAGTGTTGCTCATATAAGAACAGATTTTCTCTTTAAAAATCAGTATACTGGACCTGTCACTTAACTGAAACAGTAACCATAGCCTCCTTTTAGGCTTTGTATAATGATCCTTCTCTAGTGAAGTTAGCCTCCTCTTGGGCTTTATACAATGATCCTCCCCAGCGGAGTCAAACAACGTTCAACCTCTCTCTCGGGCTTTGTACGAGACATATAAGAGACTCCCTCGTTGAGTCACTCACCCCTTTTACCTCCATCTCGGGCTTTGTATGATATACAAAAACTCTCTTGTTGAGTCAATTAACCTTCATCTCGAGCTTTATACGAGACACCAAAAGACTCCATCGTCGAGTCAAAACCTTTTAGCCTCTCTCTCGGGCCTTGTACGAGACACATAATAGTCTCCTCTTAGGCTTTGTATAAGAAAACCACTGGTTGATCCAATTAACCTTTTAGCATCAAAGTTGTGCCTTGTTCACAGTACACAAACATCAACAACTCCTTCCCCTCCATCTAATTGCTGTAAGCGGCAAGCCTCTGGATCATCTACATCCATGCCACTGTCCCTCTTTTAGTATGAGAAATTCCTAAGGAAAAATAGCATTGCTCTACACTGAGTTAAAGTTTTCTCCTTCAGGTTGGAAATCCCCTATAAAGGAATTTATGGCATTGTCGAATTCACATATCCCGGTTAAAGTAATTCTCCTTTATAAAACAGTTGTGACATACAACCCCCTCTTTAGAGATGACAAATTCTCTCTAAAGTCAACACCTTTTAGCTTCATATCTTGGGCTTTGAACAAGATACAAATAGACTCTTCAGCTTCACATCTTGGGCTTTGAACAAGATACAAACCACCTTTCGCTTCACGTCTTGGGCTTTGAACAAGACACCAAAACAACCATTTCCTCCCATAGAATAGGAGGAACTACGAACGCTCTGATTTCCCTATTTCGGTAAACGGGAATACGTAGGCATAAGATCGAAAGAAAAGATCTTAGCGAGCACACTAAACAAAAACCCAAAATCCCATACTCCCATATATCATAATCCGAAGCAGTATCCTAATAAAATCCCAGAGAGAAATCAGTATTGCCGAAAATACAAATAACCAATACAAAGGCCCCACCACATTGATCGCATCCGTAACCTAACATACCGCTGTTTAAACTCAGTATGCAAGCAGGGTTAATTGGAGACATCTATTTCCCTTCCTTCATTAGCTTTAATAGGATAAAAAATGAATCGACCTGTAGTAAACTCAACCGCAGTGAGAGCGACCAGCGCTTAAGAACCGCGTCCAAAATCGCTCGCTACAGAAAAATGGCGCCCACCGTGGGGCCGTTTTCTAAACCTTTTTTCTCTTCACTTATGTGAAAACCACAGATTGGGGCTTCCGCCGGGGAACCCATTTTCTGTCAGGAACATAGGATTCATAGCTTTAAAGGTCTAGGATGTTTAGGACAAATATATATACTGCTTTTCCTAATTGCTATACGTGTTTATTTTTCTGCTAATGGGAATGCGTGTGATGCCGCATGTGGAAAGATTGAGTATACACTTAAGATAAGTGATGGCGACGAGGTCGACCATCAACCTCAGTGGAGGCTGACCAATGTAACCCATTCTCTCACCTAGACAATGGGCCGATTGTGATGTTTGAGAAGCTGAGGATCCAAACCCTTTTGTAGTGCGGAAACTATCGGGAATAGTTGTTACGCAATACTACCCTCATTTGAGGATGGTGATCTGTTCTCGGTGAATGGAACTTACTCTAAGATCGCTCTACAACTCGCTGGCGATCCGCTTGTTGTTTTGCTTTCTTGGGAGGAGCTGATGATAATGAGTACAGGTACAAAAATCACCCTAGTATAAACCTTTGGGGGATGGGTAGAGCCTTGACTTCATGACAACGACCCTTTGACCCCATGTTTTTTCTATGTTTTTGTGTGCTGCATTCATGCATTCATTTAAAAAACATTAAAACATTCAAAAAAAAAATTCTCTTCTAGTCTCTCTGTTTTTCAAATTACTGTGATTGCAAATATCAGAGAAAAGGATTGCGCTAATGGATTTCGGTAGAAGGAGAACTCATAGTTATACCTTCAAGGTTCCAAAGCTAGAGGATTTGAGAAGGTTAGCAGGAATGATCACTAACCCAGAGGCTTTCAGAGCCAAGCACGGAGGTCTGCTACCACTATTAAGAGTCGATGTGATTGAGGGAATCATGGATGCGCTCATCCAGTTCTACGATCCGGTCTATCATTGTTTCACATTCCTGGATTACCAGCCCGCACCAACGCTGAAGGAGTATTCTCATCTGATCGATTTACATATCACAGATCGAGCTCCATTTTCTGGACTGGAAGAAATTCCAAAGAATCAGACCATTGCAAGAGCAATTCATTTGGATGAGTCTGAGGTTAGGACTCACCTAACTACCAAGGGTAGCATCCAAGGTTTGCCAGCCCAGTTCTTGACAAAGAAAGCCCTGTATTTTTCCAATATAGGAAATGTGACTGCTTTTGAAAGCGTCTTTGTCTTGCTCACCTACGGGTTATTTTTGTTTCCCAACATTAATAACTTCGTCGACATTAACTCCATTAAGGTTTTTCTCATTGGAAACCCTGTGCCGACTTTGCTCGCAGATGCGTATCATTCTGTACACTTGGGAAATTTGTACAACGGAGGGGAGATCACGTGCTGTGTACCTTTGCTTTACAAATGGTTTATCTCCCACTTGCCCAAGTCTGCTGCTTTTTGGGATTGTAAGAGTGCCTTACGTTGGTCGCAGAAGATCATGTCTCTTACCAACTCTGATATAGATTGGTGTAATAGGATTTATGACAGAATCAGGATCATTGACCATTGTGGAAACTTCCCCAACGTACCCCTTATAGGAACTAAGGGAGGAATCAATTACCATCCAGTTCTCGTTCAGCGTCAATTTGGATACCCGATGAGACACGTCCCACGGGGTGTTCATATGGAAGGTCTTTTCTTCAAGGAAGGAGAAAACGACAGAGCACTAAAGATGGAGATAGTGCACGCTTGGAAACACGTTCATAAGAAAGGACGAGAGTCTCTGGGAAAACAGGAATGTGTCTCGGTGGAGCCTTATCTCCATTGGGTACAAACCAGAGCTCTCAAGTTAAAAATGCCTTATCCTCGTTACGGAATTCTTCTGCCAAAGGAATCTGTCATGTACTTCATGACGGAAACTGAAAAGCTTCAGGTTACTCTCAACAAAGTTCAAAATGAGAGAAGGTCTTGGAAGAACAAGTACAGCACCCTCAACGTAGAGTGCATCAAAATACAGCAACTACTGAAAGAGAAAGATGCTCTGATTGAAATTTTGGAGCAACATGCTGTAGAGAATCAAGATGACCAAAGGAATTTGCTCGCTCCTTTCACCCGGCAAAGGAATGACAACCCGACAACGGCCCAAGAGCCCTGGTCAAAGGAAAGGAAAGTACCCGAATCAGCACCCGATTTCTCTTCAGAGAGGACTCGGGACCCATTAGTTTAGGTTTCTGTTTCTGCACTTTGTAATCTACTGTATTTCCATTTCTGCAATGCTTTGAATTTCAATAAAAAGAGGTTTCCCCACCGTTTGATATTTGCAATCTAATTATCGAAGTTTATTTTGGTTAAACCAAAAAAACAATTAATATAATGATTGCATTCATCATTCTCACATCGCGTATTCTTCTTACCTACGAATCTCACGTTTGTGTCTCGATTCTAGAGTCAAACTGTCTCATTCGTATAATACTCGGGCCAATCGTCAGAAAAAGATGGATGATCTTGAGGAAGAAAACAAAGAGTTGAAAGAAGAGATCGACGCTCTGAGAGAGGATATGAGAAAGCTTCGTAATGACATGCAAGCCATGGCAGAAGCTTAGCTACAAAGGACTGTGATCTCAGAGGTCACTTGAACGCCCATTGTGGAGAAGTATGATCCTAGGTATCAAATGCCGAAAGATCGTCCTTGGGGCATGCCTGTTAACTATATCCCGAAAGGATATGTTCCGTCGATCACTGAAGATCAGGGAATCTCAACAGAAGCCGCTGGGCCTGAAGGTTATAAACTTCGGGAAAGCGAAGATGCTAGGGGCATACTGAAGACTCCTGAAGGTTACAAACTTCGGGAAACGTCAAGACTCACTACCGTAGTCACGGTACCACCCCCTGTGGTGCACACTGTCCCGGAAGGACAGATTCCACAGATACCTTCTGGTAAGAAGGAAACTATGTTTGAAAGAATGGAGGAATTCCAGGAGCAATTCTTGGAAATGCAAAAGGAGCTGCAAGCCATTCGCGGTCAGGATTTATTTGGAAAGGACGCCACAGATCTCTGCTTGGTCCCAAATGTGAAAGTTCCGCACAAATTTCAAGTGCCCGACTTTGAAAAGTACAAGGGTAACTTTTTCCCTCAAAGCCATATGGTGATGCACGCTCGGCGGATGTCAGCTCAGACAGAGAATCAGGACCTACTGATTCACTACTTTCAGGATAGTTTAACTGGTGCCGCACTCAAATGGTACATGGGTTTAAACCGTGCCACGATCAGCACATTCAGAGATCTTGGCACTGCCTTCGTCCAATAATACAAATACAATTTGGACATGGCACCCGACAGAGATCAACTCAGATCGATGTCGCAAAAGGACAAGGAAACCTTTAAGGAGTATGCTCAAAGGTGGCGTGAAATTGCCGCTCAAATTTGTCCACCTCTTGAGGAAAAAGAGATGACAAAGATCTTCTTAAAGACCTTAAGCTCATTTTACTATGACCGAATGGTTGCCAGTACGCCCAGTGATTTCATCGAAATGGTTGGCATGGGTGTACGTCTTGAGGAAGCTGTCCGAGAAGGACGTTTGGTAAAAGACACTAGATCGACGAGCGGTACTAAAAAATTCGGCAGTGCTCTCCCTAAGAAAAAAGAGCAAGATATTGGGAATATCTCTCTCGGAAAGCAAAGGCGACGTTATCAACCAGTAGCAGCTGTAACTCCTGCTCTCGGCCCTGCGCCTATTCCTAAGTATCAACCTCAGGTTGTACAGAGCCAACCTGATCAGCAAAGGACACAACAGCCTCTTCAGCAGGCTCGTCTTCCATATAACAACAACCGTACAACAAGACCACCAGGATTTGATCCTATACCCGTGTCGTACGCAGAGCTGTTTCCATTACTGCTAGCCAAGGGGCACATTCAGACTAAGTCCCCTCTTACAGTACCGGAAAATCTGCCTTTTTAGTTTAAGGTGGATCAAACTTGCCCTTACCAACAAGGAGGATCAGGGCATAACATAGAGACTTATCTCAATTTTAACTCCGACGTGCAAAAACTTGTTAGGAGCGGGGTCTTATCCTTCAAGGATACAAATCCCAATGTTCCCACGAACCCGCTGCCTCAACATGAGAAGGCTACAGTCAATTTGATAGAAGGAGAGACTAACAATGTCTATCAAATTCATGATGTACTCTTGTTGAAAACCAATTTGGTCAAGATGCATTGTAGACAGAGTGGATATGGCCATGTGCCACCTCATAACTATCATCAGTGTGATATCTGCTCTAAAGACAATCAAGGATTCTCTGTGGTGTAAGCAGCCCTACAGGAACAAATGGATCTCGGATGGATCCAAGAGCACCGAGTTCATGGAGTTAACATGGTCTACACAAATTCCAACGTCATTCAAAACCACGACATCCGTGCGATGAATGCCATCTTGGTGGCGATGCACTCAAGGAAAAGCCAGTATCATAATCTGCCACGACACGATTACAGTTCCTGTCTGACTTGCTCGGTAAACAAACAGGGATGCTCTTTCATACAAGAGGCCCTCCAGCGTCAGATGGATCTTGGATGGATCCAAGACTACCATGATAGGAACCCTTATCAGATCAACATGGTTCAGATCTTCGATATTCGAGTGATGAATACTAACCTGGTAGAGTTACATGCTGAACAGGTCCGACTCGGATTCTTAATATCACACGACTATCAAATCTGTAAAGCAGGTTGCGAAAACGATCGAGGTTGTACTCTTATCCAGGAGGCACTTCAGCACTTGTTAAATCACTGGTGGATGCCAATTTATATGGATGAAGATACTCAGCAAATTAGTATCAGTAACAGGAATCCTACTCGACGTCAGAGGCAGGATGTCCGATCAATGGAAGCTAACCTAGTGAGGTTACATTGTGTTCAAAGTGGGCGTGGCCAGGTGCCACCACACAATTATGAACGTTGTAGTGTCTGTTTAGAAAGTAATCAAGGGTGTTACCTTGTGAGAGCAGCTCTTCAGGGTCAGGTAGATCGTGGAGAGATTCGCCCATATCCGGGTTCTGGACCCATCAACTGGACGCCGAACTACCTTGCCGATCAAGTTGAGGATGTTGTCACAATCTCTGGTCATCACAGGACCAGGGATGTTTTTGCCATCATCCCTCTACTTGACAAATCTAAAGTTCCCAACTGGGAATGGATCGAGATTGCTTATGATGGTCAGAAAAATCAAAAGGTTCCCATAGTCATCTATCTATGGGGACCGCTACCGTATGAATTAACTAAGGTTATCCCTTACAAATACGGTGCAACAATAGTCGAGAATGGAAAGGAAATTCCATTACCCTCCGTCGTGAATATTGCAGACATCAGTCGTGTAACACGAAGTGGCAGAATCTTCAACAGAGAAGTTGGAGAATCCAACAAGGAAAAGGAACTTCAGACAGAAGCTCTCGATCCATCAGTCGGTCAGTCCAGTAATACCGAGCTTTTAAAAAACAATGATGAGATGCTGAAGCTCATCCAAAGGAGTGAATACAACATTGTGGATCAACTGTTACAAACTCCTTCAAAGATCTCGGTATTATCACTATTACTCAGTTCAGAAGTGCACAGGGAGGCTCAACAGAAAGTCTTGGAGCAAGCCTTTGTGGAACAGGATGTAGCAATCAGACAGTTCGATAGCATTGTCTCTAACATCACTTCCTGCAACAATTTGGGATTTAGTGATGAGGAATTACCCGAAGAGGGTCGCCGTCATAACATGGCGCTCAATATCACAGTTAACTACCAGGACGATGCTTTAGCCAGCGTACTGGTAGACACAGGGTCAGCCCTGAATGTTATGTTGAAGTCCACTTTGATGCAATTATCATTCAAAGGCCCTCCGATGAGAATCAGCGAGGTCGTCGTCAAAGCTTTCGACGGATCCATAAAAACAGTTATCGGGGAAGTTGATCTTCCCATAACTATTGGTCCTCACACTTTCCAAGTCACTTTTCAGGTCATGGACATCCGGGCAACATACATTTGTTTATTAGGAAGACCTTGGATACATCAGGCTGGAGCGGTTACTTCCACCCTCCACCAAAAGCTAAAGTTCGTCAAGAACGATCAACTTGTCACGATTTGTGGGGAACAAGCCTTGCTTGTGAGTAACTTATCACCATCTACTGGTATAGAACCCAGGGAGGTTATTGGAACTCAGTTCCAAGCACTATCGGTAAGCAAGAACAATCAGTTCAGAGGAGGAACCTCGATTTCCACATACAATGATGCTATTAAAGCGGTCGAGAGTACCAATACAACAGGATGGGGACAGCTTGTCATTCCTACTAGCAATGCAACAAAGAAGGGTCTTGGTTTTTCTGCAACCTGTACCCAGACAGCTGCCAACAATGAAAGTCTTCATCCCCTTCAAAACTTCTTCCACAGTGGAGGTTTCCTTCACCCAGTGTCTCAAGCAGTACATGCTATCAACGAGGAAGATCCCTCTGACACGGATGAAGAATGGAAGTCATATCTTAATGAGGATGATTATATGTCTCAGGAAGAGGTGCCTATACCATTTTGCTATCCCGCACAGAGTCCGAGATTTATACCACGGTCAAATGTCGAAATGATCTATGGAGATTGTGATCCGGAAGGATGCCGTGCTCCGCCAAATTCATTAGAGGAAGACACTCTGATGAAAGACAACTTTGACCACAATTACTATGGCCCGATGGATGGTCTGCTAATGTGGCAGCCTTACCCAGGAAACTTGGGGCAAGAGAGTCAGCCGAACAATGAAAATCGGCTGACCATCATTGAACAGAATACCTGTGTCCCCATCATGTCATGGGATCAACACTCAGGTCATTCAGAAACTACTCAACATGAGGATGAATTTGCAATGTTTGCAGGACTTAAATTCATCAACTATGCATTTCCTGAGGTCAACGTCATCGAGAGGGATGACTCCTCCAGTTCCAAAGAAGTTTGGGACACCTTGGGACAACCGAGTGGAAAATACGACTATATGGTCAACTACACTACGCCCGAAAGCTCTCGTATCAGGCTTACATATATCCAGTCATCTAGATGGGGAGATACAGCTGAGGGCACAAATACTCTACATAATACAACCGAGGAATTCTCCTACGACAACTCTGCCTGGGAGACAGATTCCAATGATCCTGCTCCACCAGAAATCAGCGTTATTTCTGAAGACAAATCAAGGAAGGTGCCAAACTTTGTGATTCACCGAGGAGTTCCCCGCCAATGGGTTGCCGTCGATGCTCCGAAGGTCGTTCGTCAGTCAAAGTAATTGCCATCTTTTAACCTTTCACCCTGCCCAGGTGAAACGGATGTTTTGATAGGGCTCACTTTCTGTAAATTATCCCTCTTCGCTTCGCCCAAAGCGACAGAGTTTTGTTTTATAGGGTTGTAGTTTCAAGATACGACTTGTTCATTAATAAAATAACGTTGTTCTGTAATTTCCGCATTAATTGCTGTTTGCTCTTTTTGCTTTTTCAGAAAATGGTAATCCTAAAAAACAATTAAAAAAAACAAGCAGTAAAAATAAAACACTGCACACACTTGCATTTTCTCTATCTCTTCTAAACACGAATCATCACGTCATGCAGATTGCTTGTTTTAAACCCCGTTGAAACATACAATCCAATGCCTTCTCCCAACTTTGAGGTCCCGATATTCGAGGCTGAAGAAGAAGTTGACAACGAAATTCTAGAAGAGATCTCTCGACTACTCAGACAGGAGGAAAGGTCCATTGAGCCTCACAAAGAACCGTTGGAACGGTAAACTTGGGTTCAGAACAAGAGAGAAAAGAAATTAGGATTGAGGCACTTCTCAGTCCAACTGCCAAAGAGATTTTGATAAAGCTTCTCAAAGAATTCCCCGATGTTTTCGCTTGGTCCTATCAGGATATGCCAGGGTTGGATACCAGCATTGTGGAACACCATCTACCATTGAGATCGGAATATCCGCCAGTAAAGCAAAGGTTGAGACGGACTCACCCGGACATGGGCATCAAAATCAAAGAGGAGGTACAGAAACAGATTGATGCGGGTTTCCTCGCCACGTCAGAATATCCTCAATGGTTAGCCAATATTGTACCCGTTCCCAAAAAGGACGGAAAAGTCAGAATGTGTATCGATTACAGGGATCTGAACAAGGCTAGTCCAAAGGACGACTTTCCTTTACCACACATTGACATGCTGGTAGACAGTACAGCAAAGTTCAAAGTCTTCTCCTTCATAGATGGATTCTCGGGCTATAACCAGATCAAAATGGCGCCGAAAGACATGGAGAAAACTTCGTTCATTACCCCATGGGGTACCTTTTGTTACAAGGTGATGTCGTTCGGTTTAAAGAATGCCGGGGCTACCTATCAAAGGGCCATGACTACTCTGTTTCATGACATGATACACAAAGAGATCGAGGTATATGTCGATGATATGATTGCAAAATCTAAAACAGAGAGTGAGCACGTTGAACATCTGTCAAAATTGTTCGAACGTCTAAGAAAATTCAAGCTCCGCTTGAATCCCAACAAGTGCACCTTCGGTGTCCGTTCATGGAAACTACTAGGGTTCATCGTCAGCCAGAAAGGAATTGAGGTTGATCCTGACAAGGTCAAGGACATTCAAGAAATGCCTTCTCCGAAAACTGAAAAACAAGTCAGGGGATTCCTGGGACGTTTGAACTACATCTCCAGATTTATATTCCTCATAACTGCGACATGCGCGCCGATCTTCAAACTGCTCAAGAAGATACAATCATTTCTCACTGATTCGCGAGGCAAGTGGACTCCAAATTATGATGGCCCCTATGTGGTCACGAAAGCTTTCTCAGGCGGCGCCTTGAGACTTGCAACCATGGACGGAGAGGAATTCGCCTACCCCACAAATGTTGATGTAGTCAAGAAATACTTCGCCTAAACTAAAAAAAAAACTTCTCGGTGGATTGAAAACCCGAAAGGGCGGTCCAGGAAAAAGTTAGAGACATAAAAAAAAATAATCCCGGTGGATTGGAAACATCACAGTACAATCCAGGCAAAAATTAGGGATAATGGCAAGTAACTATGTTCAACAGAGGCAAGTCCCTCAGCAGCAGTTACATCATCCGCCAGAAAACTCCAGTCAAGGTCATCTTCGACAGAAGCTCAGGATGTCCCGAATTCAAAGTTGGTAGAAGGATAGTGGTCGTTATGTTTCAACGTAGCCCTTTTCCCTGTAAATTACCATTTTCTAACTTTGTATATACGCTTTGGAATCACGCATTTGGCTGATCTCCATCTTATCAATAAAATTTGAGCCCTTGTGCTTTTGTTTGTAATTCTTACTTATTTTAGCTTTACATAACGACATTTTAACATGATTAGCAATTCTTGAAATGAAACAAAAATGAATTTACTTGTCAAAATTTTTTCTGCTTTTAAATTAAAGATGGCAATTTCTTTTGACTGTTAAACATCAGAAGAAGCTCGACCGCTTCTCCAGAAGTAAGCGAACTTCAAAGTGCAGAATCAAAGTACTCCTTCTAACCCAGTACGCCTGAATGAAGGAATCAACTATGTTAAGAGACCTTGTTTCGTCTGACACGCCACGGTCGAGTTCTTATCTCCTAAGCCCAACCAACATAGTTCCCCGTGAGGACTACTTTTCCTAAGCAAGGTGGAATTGCTATCTTGAACCCGCGATATTTCTACACGCCCCGCAATGGCCGAGTATCCAGTCATGTTCATTTTTTTTAGTTGGTATGTCGCGTCAGTTTTGTCAGCATAAACATACATACATCATGCATTCTATTTACATTTACATTTCATATTGCATCACTATCACTCTAGTCGGTCTTGTCCCCTAGTGATAGAAGTTCTCTCAATCGAGTTGTCAGTTCTTGCCTCGTCAAAAAACGCTGCGTCTGAACAGCCTAGCCTCCAGCCTATTTCTGGAAGGAAGCTGGCCCTTGACCACTTTGATAACTTGAACCTCTGAAAAACCAGAGGAACTTTCAGTCAGCATCACTCTTCGCCATTGAAGATGATATCCTTGCTTTCCCAGATTAAGGAAAATCCACAGAGAAAGCCTCATAACCAGAGATTCGGCAACATGCCAGTTTCGCTCTAAAAAGACCGCTGATGAAAAGGTCATCGGCACCTCAAAATTGGACCCCATCATATGGCATTTCTCCGGGAAGATCCCGAGAAAAGTATGATGTAAGATCCCACGCAGAAGCAGCCTCTCAAGAGACTCGCTTTCCCCAGATAGAGTCGGCAAATGGCGTCTCCAACAGAGAAGTTTGTGCAACTCTACAACTCAGACGAATGGGTTCCCCAGCAAGTCTGGCATCAAAACTTTTTCCGTCAAATGGCATCTCCCCAGGAAAATTCGGCGAGAAGTTTGAGTAAAACCGCTACGAATAGCATCCCTTGTCAATAAAGTTTATTGACAAAAGAAACTTAGACAAGTTCCTCGGTAGGAAACCAGGATCGAGGGGAAGTTTAAATCAGCAACTAAGACCAGTTCCTTGGTAGGAAACCAGGATCGAGGGGAAGTTTACCTTTTCTAAGCATCATCGCTTAGCTAAAGAAGATGAATGCGTAAGCTACCATTCATAACCACCATCAAAATTTTGGGTATTCCGATATTTAATCCTCTTGCACCCCGAATGCCCGAATACCTTCGTCATTCACACCTTTGGGTCCAAGAAGATTAAATAGGGGCATCTGTCATACCCCAAATTTTGACCACTAAGATTCCCATAATTGTGGAAATCATCATCATAATATGGATGAACCATCATACCTCATCAATCTCCTCAGGGATTGTTGAGCACTTACTACAGTCAAAATTAGGGTTTCAAGCCCTCTCTGAGTGCTTAGACAAAGGGTCAATCAAGGAATGACATGATCTTCAACTTGTCTAACCTCTCAAACATTCACAATGGATCAAGAGGACTCCCATTTCAAGGATTAAGCACAAGGTTGCTCCCTTCTAGGTGGATTAAGTCTCAAGATCGACAGTGTCACCAAATTAGGGTTTTGGTCGACCAGGGCCTCCAGATGGAAATTTTTCATCTGGGCACAAGCCAATGATCCAAAACATAACCTAATATACTCCATGGAACCTCATGGACCCAATCACCAAGTCAATTTGACCTCAGGGGATGCATTCATCAAAAATCAGGAATTAGGGTTTCTTGACCTAATTCACCCCTAAGTTGACTTTTGGGAAAAATCATGAGCCAAGACCTCAAGACATGATTTGAGGGTCTCTAATACACTACATTGATCCATTTGCAACAATGGATTGATCCAAGAAGCTTGAGTAACAAGTTTCAATTTCATCTGCACCACAGTTAGGGTTTTAAGAAAAAAGTCAACTGTAACTTTGACTTTTGACCAGGACATGCTCCTAAGCCCTATGACATGCAGCAATATACTCTATACCACCCATGGAACATGTCCATCAAGTTTGATTTAGGTTAAGGACATGATTTCCTGAAGAATTGCACGGTTTGGAATTCATCTGATAAAAAGTCAACTGTGCACAAAAGTCAACTTTGACTTTTTGAGATTTTTCCAAAAAATGGATTTTTAACCCTAAAATGATGTTAATGTATGATTTGAATCATCATTCATCAAGAAAAATCAAGAAAAGTTGGATAACTTGTAAAAGGGGTAACCATAAAAACTTAGAAAATTTTCTAAGTTAAAAATAAAGTGGCTAGGGTACCAACTTTGGAGGGTCATAACTCCTAAACCAGAAAGCCATTTTCTCCCATTCAAGGCTTGATTTGTAGATCTCATTGCCCTCTACAAAAACTTCAACTAGACCTAATTCCAATTCATTGGGAATTTTGAGTTATGGAGTGATCAAAGTCACTAAAAACATGAAAGTACAACTTTTTCAACACTTAGAAAAATTCTGGGCAAGGCAGATTTTGTGTTGGAACACCAAAACTTGTGAGATCTTTTCACATAGTTGCAAGCTGAATCAAGTCCAAAGATAAACATCAATGTTGTTGCAAATGTTGCCAAGAATTCAAAGAGCTTGACAGCATGAATTGATTCAACTTGAGCCAAGAGAAATCCATGCCCAAAGCCATGCTGCTGCAAGCTGTTTTGGAAAAATCAGTTTGCATGTTTGCTTGCCACACACAATTTTGAACCAAAAATTGAGGATCAACATGTCACATATACTCAAACCAATCACAATGCATCTGATCCAACTGATAAGGCTGAGTCAAAAAGCCAAGGAATCTTCCAATTTGAAATTCATCCACTTTGGCACATTTTGCCTTGAATTCAAAAGGGCATTAATGTGGAATAGTACATTTTCAACAAAGCCACTCTACTTAGTCAAGTTCTCTGATTAAACAACAATAAAAACATCTGAAGAATGTGATTTTGGTCAAGGCATAGCCCTGCTCTTGGGAATGGCTAGTTTGCCTTGCTTGAGAAGAAATCCTCTAAGCCAATCCATGCAAATGTGATCTGATCCAGCAGCCATTCACTATTCCTCCAAGACAAAAGTTAATCACCTATAAATAGAGGTTCCAATGGATCATTCAACTCAAACCAAAGCCAGTTACAGCACTGCTTTCTCTCATTCTTCCTTAAACCTCAAGTTTTTTTGTTTTTGAGTAACCACTATCGGGTTTTGAGTTGCAGCCTTAAGCAATCAATTCCAATTGCTCAAACACATCACATATGATGTATTTGAGGTGTCCAAACACTTAAACACTGACTGTAACACCTCAGGCTCAAAATCACCCTTCAACCAAGCCATTATGCCTCAATTATGCAAGTGGAGGTCTCCAGCTTGATCCAAAGGGTTTCAAAGTGTTCCAAAGCTTGCAACACACTCCATAACATCCATTGAAGCTGTAGGGATCATTAATTCACAACTGGAACAAGGTTTGTGCAGAGTTCCATTTCAGCTTGCATCAAGGTAAGCCTCAAAACTCCAACTCCATGATCCATGCATATTTCCTCGCATGATATTTTTGCCAATTGCTTGCCATCATATGTTGATTGTTTTCCCTCAAAAAATTTGATCATAGCACTCATAATCATGGCTACTCAATTGCTTCTGTAAAATTAGGGTTCATACGGCCACAATGATATAAAATTAGGGTTTATACACTGAAAATGAATGAAATTGGGTATTGCCATCTTCTTCCTTATGGAAAAACGCGTGAGTTTGGTGTTTGAATCATGTCAAATGGTTGAGAAACGAGAGAGATGGAGGGCTTCATGCATGAGCTAGAGGAAGAAGATGGCCATGGCGCCATTTTCAGAAAATCCAACTAGTTTGATATATATTTTTCACTTGCCATGTTATTAATGAATTGGCATTGCGCCCCAGTGGTTGATCAGCTGGTTTGTATGTATTGGCAAGCGAAAGGTCTGGGGTTCGAATCCCCCTCGCCCCAGGCCTTTTTTTTATCACTTTTTACCATTTTCCTATTTTTCATATTATTTTGTTAATGATTTGAAAAATTAATAACTCACTCAATTTTAATTATTTTTGACTGATTCTTTTTGCAAAAAATCATAAAAATGTTGAAATATTTTATTCCATAAAAAAATTAGATTTATATTATGTATTTAATATAATTAGTATTTTTGTGAATAAATTCATTTTTATTTGTTTTTAAACATTTTAAAATGAACATCCATCTTGAAAAATCAAGACCAAATGAGTTTTAATATCTCTTGTGATTTATATCTCATTTTTCAAACCTTAAACAAAAATCACAAGTGGTTTATTCAAATCTATTTGATATTTTTCATTGATTTTCTTTAAATATTTATTATTTAAAGATTAAAATTAGGGTTTCTTTATTTTCACCCTCATCAAACAATTACACTTGAGCCTCTATTAGAGTGTAAGACCCAACCCTTTTTTTTTGTAAAATACAAAACATTTTGGGCCTCACTTATTGTATAAGTCCCACTGTATTTTCAAAAACCTCGGCGCGCTCGCCAATTCAAAAATCAAACCTTGGGCCTCTCCTTGAGCTATAAGACCCATTCAAAACTTTTGGGCCTCTAATAGAGTGTAAGACCCAACCCCTTTTAACCAAAAACATTTTGGGCGTCAATTATTGTATAAGTCCCTCTGCGTTAAAAGAAAACCTCGGCGCGATCGCCATTTTAAACAGAAAAAATCAGTTGGGCCTACCCTCGTGTTATAAGCCCCACTATCTTTTTTTTAAACCTTTTGGGCCTCTTGAGAGAGTGTAAGACCCAACCCCGTTGTACAGAAAACATTTTGGGCCTCAGTCACTTGTATAAGTCCCTCTGTACAAATTCAAACAGTGCGCTCACTGATAAAACCTAGGCCTCTCCTTGAGCTGTAAGCCCCAAATCTTTCTTTTTCAAAGCACTTTCTCCTTTGATTTTGAATATACTGTTGTTTTCAATCTTTCTTTGTTGAACAACTAAATAAACAGCATGGAAGCTCTACAACCGAGTAAGTGGTTAATGCTTTCATTTACCGCTTTCATATACATATAACTGTATTGTGGGGTTGTTTCACTGTAAGTCTTCTTTCATAAACTCATTTCAACTGTGTAATAATAGTATAGATATTTCGAGTTTCCCCAGCAACTACGTCTAGAACTAGGTGACGCCGTTTATTCGTAGAAATAGACAACTAGAACCCCAATAGGATCACCGGATATAGTCTTCTCTTCGGCTGTCCTCACCAGAATGATAGCCTCCTCTTGGGCTTCGTACAAGGACCCGTCGGTTTCTTAAAAGTTTATACCCTCCTCTTGGGCTTCGTACAAATTGTCCCGACGACCTCCTAGAGGTATAGGAACAGAACTTAGTCATCTGCATAGAACAATCCTTTCATAGAGTCTACTACTGTTTCTCAAAGCATGGTATAAAAGATGAAACTCTAGAGATGGACAGTCTAATATCCTTGAGTCTCAAAGACGTTCTCAAGCACCCTTCAAGAATAGGAAGAAAACCCCGTAGACTCAGACAGTCTCAATACCCTTCGGATTTTCCACTTCCTTAAAGAACAGGAATAACCCGGATCCTCGAATCAAATCCTCGAGTACAGTGTTGCTCATATAAGAACTGATTTTCTCTTTAAAAATCAGTATACTGGACTTGTCACTTAACTGAAATAGTACCCATAGCCTCCTCTTAGGCTTTGTATAATGATCCTTCTCCAGTGAAGTTAGCCTCATTTGGGCTTTATACAATGATCCTCCCCAGCAGAGTCAAACAACGTTCAGCCTCTCTCTCGGGCTTTGTACGAGACACATAAGAGACTCCCTCGTTGAGTCACTCACCCCTTTTACCTCTATCTTGGCCTTTGTACGAGATACAAAAACTCTCTTGTTGAGTCAATTAGCCTTCATCTCGGGCTTTATAAGAGACACCAAAAGACTCCATCGTCGAGTCAAAACCTTTTAGCCTCTCTCTCGGGCTTTGTACGAGACACATAATAGCCTCCTCTTAGGCTTTGTATAAGAACACCACTGGTTGATCCAATTAACCTTTTAGCATCAAAGTTGTGCCTCGTTCACAGTACACAAACATCAACAATTCCTTCCCTTCTATCTAATTGCTATAAGCGGCAAGCCTCTGGATCATCTACATCCATGCCGCTGTCCCTCTTTTGGCATGAGAAATTCCTAAGGAAAAATAGCATTGCTCTACACTGAGTTAAAGTCTTCTCCTTCAGGTTGGAAATCCCCTATAAAGGAATTTATGTCATTGCCGGATTCACATATCCCAGTTAAAGTAATTCTCCTTTATAAAATAGTTGTGACATACAACCCCCTCTTTAGAGATGACAAATTCTCTCTAAAGTCAACACCTTTTAGCTTCATATCTTGGGCTTTGAACAAGATACAAATAGACTCTTCAGCTTCACATATTGGGCTTTGAACAAGATACAAACCACCTTTCGCTTCACGTCTTGGGCTTTAAACAAGACACCAAAACAACCATTTCCTCCCATAGAATAGGAGGAACTACGAACGCTCTGATTTCCCTGTTTTGGTAAATGGGAATACGTAGGCATAAGATCGAAAGAAAAGATCTTAGCGAGCACACTAAACAAAAATCCAAAATCCCATACTCCCATATATCATAATCCGAAGCAGTATCCTAATAAAATCCCAGAGAGAAATCAGTATTGGCGAAAATACAAATAACCAATACAAAGGGCCCACCACATTGATCGCATCCGTAACCTAACAGACCGCTGTTTAAACTCAGTATGCAAGCAGGGTTAATTGGAGACATCTATTTCCCTTCCTTCATCAGCTTTAATAGGATAAAAAATGAATCGACCTGTAGTAAACTCAACCGCAGTGAGAGCAACCAGTGCTTAAGAACCGCGTCCAAAATCGCTCGCTACAAGATCAAGTGCTCCACCTCTGGTTTTCTTGTTTTGAAAGGATTCATCAAAGAGTACAGGTTTCATTCTCAATTTTTCTTGCAATTTTAAGTTGATTTAAAGCTTTTTTTTGGTGTTTTGAAGGTCAATATAAGCCATGTAAACCTCCGGCTAGTTGATAGGCACCTTAAGTGCTTAGTTGAAATTTCTAGGGCAAAATGTGTGGCTTCGATTTGCTTTGTTTGTGTGTTGTTTGTGGAAACCAAGCCTAGATTGGAGATCTACTAAGTGAGAGGAACATTTTGGTATAATTTTTATTAGTTTCTGGTAGCCTGCAACTTTTGGCACGGCGGAGAGTGGCCGGAGAAGATGACCGGAGTCTTCTCCGGCCGATGGTGTTCATTCACCTTTAAACCCTAGCCTGATTCTCAAATTAAAACACAGCTGTTGATGCGTTTTGATCTAATGCAAAAGAATGCGCCAACGCATTAATGAGAGGTGAGGTGTGTCACGTGATTCATATTCTGATCCTTGTGATTCCATGTGTCTGTTGCATTTTAGTTTATCATGTGCTTGCATTCTTATCCACGTGATTGGCTTACCTTTCTTGATCATCATGCTTGACCTGATCTAATGGGTCTCCTTGAGTCAATATTTTGACTGAGAACATCTTATGCACTGCAGGCTAGTTAGCGCCTTGGGCCGGACATTTTTGATATCCAGACCCCCTCTCCTTAAGCCCAATGCATGTTATAACTGGACTTTTGCTCTTGTTGCACCCCCTGGCTATTTCTATTTGTTTTTTTATTATTTTTGCATACTTGTTTGCATTTTTAATTTTTTAAAATACTTGTGCATACATTAAAATTCTAAATAAATTCATGGAGCATATTAACACATTTAACTAATTTTTGACAATTTAATTTTCCATTTTTGGATTATTTTTCCATTTTTGTGAATTTTCCATTGTGTTGCATTTTGGTTGAGCTTTGGTCATGACACATGATGCACTGATGAATTGTTTGACATAATTGTGAGTTGTATTTTGACTTGAAAATTGATACAGGATTTTATGACATCTTGAGGCACTTCATGTAATTTTTTTGGATTTTTAATGGCATTTTTTATTAATGTTTGAATGCTATATTTGTGCACAATTCTTGTGTTACTTGTGTGAATTTGTGAAGCATGTTTGAGCATGATCCTTAATGAGTTTTGATCCATACTTTTGAGACATGTTTGCATACTGTTTGCACTTTAATTCACTTTCCTTCTTTCAATTTTCATTGCCTCTTAACATGTTCTTTGTGAATTCATAAATGCATCCTTGTTTGTGTGAATGTTAGGGATCATATGCTAGGGTTTTGATGTGCATGGTATGCAACCCTCTTTGATACTTATTGAGACCTATTGATACATGTTGTGTGAACCTTATAGGTCCTATTTCTCATATTATAGGTCATTTCTTATTCATTTTGGATTGACTTGTGTGCCTTTGTTTGAACTTGAATTGTCTTGTGGACTTGTGCTTTTCTTCTTACACACTTTGATGGTTTGTTTTCATTAATGCTTGTATGATCTTGAATGTCCATTTATACTTAATTCATGTTCTGTTTGTGATCATTCTCAATCATATAACATGATTTCTAAGTGCATATTTCATGTTTCATAAGTTCATGAACATTCGAGACTTGTTTTACTTTACTTGAACATGTTTGCTTCTACTTTTGAACTTTCATTACCATATGATGTGTTTGAAGTTTTGTATGCTCATTCTTGCATTCTAAATGTCATCTTACATGCCATATGCTACTGACTTGCATTCATTTCCAAGTATGTTCATCTTGCATCTTCATTCTTTACTTGTGTTACAAGTTTGCATGAATGTATGAACTTAAGTGGTGTTTGTTTTCATTCCTTCCTGCTCAATCATTCTTAATGCTTGCATTCATGATTAACATGCTATCTTAATGACATCTCCATGCATTTATAAATTTCAATCACTTCTGACTTTAATGTTTACATATGCATTTATTCATGTTCATGAATCATATGCATTCATCTTGCATAGTTAGTGCATATCTTGCATTTGTATGATCTTTTGATGCATAGTTTGACATTGTTTGCTTTCCCTTGGCATGTTAACTTTAGTAGGATACATTGACATGTAAATACTGACCTTGGATGATCCTTAACCCATAGGACCCTTTCGTCTTAGGTCAACTCTTGTTTGCTTCTCAAGTTGTCTTCTTAAGGCAACTAGTTTTGTTTGGCTTACTTTTTGGCACTTGTATTCATTACTTGTGATCATGTGGTACTAACCTTTTGTGTAGGGGCAGAGGTAAGGCTTTTGAACATGTGGATGGTTATCCATGTTCATCCCTTCTTTCATCTCTCATCTCTCTTTTACTTCTATTTCTCTTTTATGTGTGGATTACATGATATAATGCTTGATTGTGTAGAACTTTCTCACATCCCTTTGGGATCCTAGCTCATCCTTAATTTTGGATTAAGGTGAGGTAGGATAGGCATTAGGTAGTGTAGGAAAAGCATTAGGTAGTGATATCCCTCTCTTTTCTTTAGACTTGGGTTGTTCTTAAGCCTCCCCTAAGGGCCATCTTTTGCATGACAACTTTAGGATAGAATTCCCCTTAGTGTTTTCTTTTCCTTGAGTCTTCTCTTCTCATCTCATAACTACTCTAATACACTTAATAATTATAACTTGTATTGCACATGAGCCTTGTACATGGGAAATGGAGAGTGGGGGGATTCCTTTCACTTTCCTAGAGTGCTTAGCGCGCGTCCTGTCTTGGGTCAATGTGCAACACATTCGATCCTATGTCATAGACTTTAGTGCAATGCAAGTTACGAACTAACTTCAATCCACTTTTGTCTAAAAAATACAAAACAAACTAAAACCCTTTTCATCCTTCGGGATCATTCAGTTTTAAACCATTTTCAGAAAAGAGCACGTTACTTCCGTCTCGTCGGAAACAGGCATCGACCCTAACTGTCGGACGCGAATTTAACGTCGCTCATAAAAGACACTTACCGGCCTTGTTAGGTCGAACTACGACAACTCTGATTTCCTCTCTCTAATCCAATTGAGGATACATAGGCACGAGAGGGTGATGTCTTGGCGAGCAACCTCCCCCCTTAGTTCGTGTCCGAACTATGTTGACTCTGACTTTCCCATTGCACGAGGGAATATGTAGGCATAGGACGATGATGTCCTATCGAGTCCCTTTCTTTTCTTTTCTTCTTCGTTTCTTCGCTCTTCTCTGTTCCCATTCCTTCTCCTTTCTAGTCACAGCGAAGCTCCATATGACGACACCCTTTGATCGAGACAACAAGCGTGGATCCCATCGAGTACGATGGATGCGTGGGGGTGTTAATACCTTCCCCTCGCGTAACTGACTCTCGTGCCCGTTTCTCTTGGTCGCGAGACCATGCTTTTTCCTTCCCTCAGGTTTACGCAGTGTTTCCTTTCCCTCTCTTGGGATAAATACACATTGCTGGCGACTCTGTTTTCGCGCCACTTTCACGTTTGTACCTAGATGAAAATCCCGGGAGCGACAGGTATTATAGGATGTATTGAATCATGTCCCAAGATTTGGGAGCATGCTTGAGTCAAACGTCAAAGGCGCGGTTGACTTTTCCCGCGAAACCCTAATTGTGATCCTGATGAAATTGAAACTTGTGGATCAAGCTTCTTGGATTAATCCATTGTTGCAAATGGATCAATGTGGTGTGTTAGAGACCCTCAAATCATGTTTGACGTATTGGCTCATTTTTTGTCCCAAAAGTCATAGGGTGAATTAGGTTAAGAAACCCTAACTCCTGATTTTTTTTATGAATGCATCCCCTGAGGCAAAATTGACATGATGATTGGGTTCATAATGTCCGTTGGAGCATCTTAGGTAGTGCTTTAAAGCAATGGCTCATGCGCAGAGGAAAATTTCCATTTGGAGGCCCTTGTCGACCAAAACCCTAATTTGGTGACACTGCCGATCTTCAGGCTTGATCAACATAGAATGTTGCAACCTTGTGCTTGATTATTGATGTGGGAGTCCTCTTGATCCATTGTGGATGTTTGAGAGGTTTAGACAAGTTGAAGATCATGTCATTCCTTGATTGATCCTTTTTCTAAGAGCTCTGAGAGGGTTTGAAACCCTAAGTTTGTTTGTAGTGGATGCTCACCCATCTTTGGGGAGACTAATGAGGTATGATGGTTCATCCATATTGTGATGATGATTTGCACAATGATGGGAATTCTTAGTGGTCAAAATTTGGGGTATGACATATGCCCTTATTTAATCTTCTTGGACCCGAAGGTGTGAATGGCGAAGGTATTCGGGCATTCGGGGTACAAGATGATTAAATATCGGAATACCCGAAATTTTGATGGTGCTTATGAATGGTAGTTTGTGCATCCATCTTCTTTTGCTAAGCGAGGATGCTTAGAAAAGGTGAAACTTCCCCTCGATCCTGGTTTCCTGCCAAGGAACTGGTCTTAGTTTCTGAAATAAACTTCCCCTCGATCCTGGTTTCCTACCAAGGATCTGGTCTCAGTTTCTGGCGTAAACTTCCCCTCGATCCTGGTTTCCTACCAAGGATCTGGTCTCAGTTTCTAGTGTAAACTTCCCCTCGATCCTGGTTTCCTACCAAGGATCTGGTCTCAGTTTCTTTTGTCAATAAACTTGCTTTACAAGGGACGCTATTTGTAGTGGTTTTCCTCAAACTTCTCGCCAAATTTTCCTGGGGAGATGCCATTTGATGGAAAAAGTTTTGATGTCAGACTTGCTGGAGAACCCATTCGTATGAGTTGTAGAGGCGTACAAACTTCTCTGTTGGAGATGCCATTTGTTGACTCTTTTGGGGAAAACAAGTCTCTTGAAAGACTGCTTTCGTTTGGGGATATTACACCATACTTTTCTCAAGGTCTTCTCAGAGAAATGCCATACGATGTACCCCAATTTTGAGGTGCCGATGACTTCATTAACATTGACTTTCTAGAGGGAAGAACAAATGTGTTACTGAGAGTATTTAGTTGAGCTTTCTCTGGGGATTTTTCTTAATCCGGGAAAGCGAAGACATCATCTTCAATGGCGAAGAGTGATGTTGTTGAAGGTACTCTGGCTTTTCAGAGGTTCAAGTTATAAAAGTGGTCAAGGACCGATTTCAATCCACCAGCAAAGTGGAGGAGCGATTATTCAGACGCCACCTTTCCCGATGAGGAAAGAACTGATAACTCGATTGAGAGGATTTTTATCACTAGGGGATAAGACCGACTAGAGTGATAGTGATGGAGTATGAATATGAATGTCAATCAATAATGCATGATGTATGTATGTTTATGCTAACAAAACTGACGCAACATACAGATTAGTAAATGAACAGGACTGGATACTCGGCCACAGCGGGAGATGAAACGTATCGCATGGTTCAAAATAGCAATTTTGCCTTGCTTAGGAGAGATAGTCCCTGTTGGGAGCTATGCTGGTCGGGCTTAGGAGATAAGAACTCTGTCGGTGATGTCGGATGGAACATTCGCATCAGACACAGTTGATCCTTCATTCAGGCGTACTGGTTTAGAAGGAGGACTTTGATTATGCACTTTAAATTCTTTCGATGTTCAACAGTCAAACGAAATTGCCATCTTTATTTTAAAAGCAGAAAAAGTTTTAACAAGTAAATTCATTTTGTTTCATTTTAAGAATTGTCAATCATGTTAAAATGTCATTCTGTAAAGCTAAAACAAATAAGAATTGCAAACAAAAGTACTAGGGCTCAAATTTTATTGATAGGATGGAAATCAGCCAACGCGTGATTCCATGGAGTATTTAAAAAATTAGAAAATGGTAATTTACGGGAAAAGGGCTACATTGAAACATAACGACCGCTATCCTTCTACCAATTTTGAATTTGGGGCATCCTGAGCTTCCGTCGAAGATGACCTTGACTAGAGTTTTTTTATGGATGGTGTAACTGCTGCTGAGGGACTTGCCCCTGTTGAACATAGTTACTTGCCATTATCCCTAATTTTTTCCTGGATTGTACTTTGCGATTTCCAATCCATCGGGATGATTTTTTATCATGTCTCTAATTTTTGCCTAGACCGCCCTTTTGGGTTTTCAATCCAGCAAAACGTTTTTTTTCTTCTTTTTATTTTATTTTATTTTAGGCAAAGTATTTCTTGACTACGTCAACATTGGTGGGAGGCAAATTCCTTTCCATCCATGGTTGCAAGTCTCAAGGCACCGCCTTAGAAAGCTTTCTTGACCACATAGGGGCCATCGTAATTCGGAGTCCATTTGCCCCGGGAATCAGTGAGATATGATTGTATCTTCTTGAGCACGAGGTCTCATTTCCTGAAGACGCGCGGTCGGACCTTTTTGTCAAACGCCTCCTTCATCCTTTGTTGATACAACTGACCATGGCATAGTGTCGTTATTAGCTTTTCTTCAATCAGATTCAGTTCATCGTGTCGACTTTGACACCATTTAGCTTCTGTTAGCTTAGCTTCCATCAATACCCGGATTGATGGGATTTCTGCTTCTATGGGGAGTACTGCCTCCATGCTATATACTAGAGAGAAAGGGGTTGCCCCTGTTGAAGTGCAGACAGATGTGCGATAACCGTGAAACGCAAAGGGTAGCATCTCGTGCCAGTCTTTGTAGGTTACAACCATCTTCTAAACAATCTTCTTGATGTTCTTGTTAGCTGCTTCTACCGCTCCGTTCATCTTGGGTCGGTAGAGAGATGAGTTTTGGTGTTAGATCTTGAACCCAACGCACAACTCTTCCATCATCTTATTATTCAAGTTAGATCCATAATTCATAATGATCTGGCTCGGCACACCATAACAGCATATGATATTGTTTTTGATAAATCAGACCACCACTTGTCAGGTCACATTAGCGTACGAAGCTGCTTCGACCCATTTGGTGAAGTAGTCAATGGCTACCAGGATGAACCGATGTCCGTTTGAAGCTTTGGCTTCAATCCTGCCAATTATGTCGATTCCCCATATGGAAAAAGGCCATGGGGAAGAAAGAACTTTGAGATGTGTTGGCGGTACATGGATTTTGTCGGAGTATATCTGACACTTGTGACACCTCCTAATGTACTTGTAGCAATCGGATTCCATTGTCAACCAATAGTACCCTGCTCTTAGAATTTTTCTCACCATTGCGTGTCCGTTGGCATGAGTGCCAAAGGATCCTTTGTGAATTTCCTTTATCAGCATCTTTACTTCTGGTCTGTCTACATATCGGAGCAAGACCATGACGAAATTTCTCTTATAGAGTGCATCACCGCTCAAGAAGAAGCTGCCTGCTAGTCTTCTGAGGGTCTTTCTATCCTTTCTAGATGTCCCAGGCGGGTACTTTTGTTTCTGAAGGAAGCGTTTAATATCGTGATACCAAGGTTTGTCGCCTATGATTGCTTTAATTTTGAAGATGTAAGCGGGCCGTTCTAAGCACATTATGTCGATCTTAGGTATGTCAATCCATTGACCTACACTAATCATGGAAGAGAGAGTGGCTAATGCATCAGCCATGTGACTCTCTTCATGAGGGATATGATGAAACTCGATTCTATTGAAGAAGGGTAACAACCTTCTCGTATAATCTTTGTAAGGGATAAGCCCAGACTGGTATGGGTTCCCATATCCTTTGATCTGATTGATAATCAAGGCTAAGTCGCCATACACATCTAAGTTCTTAATTCTCAAGTCAATTGCTTCTTCGAGATCCATGATATAAGCTTCGTATTCGGCCTCGTTGTTTGTACACTTGAATGTCAGTCTGGCAATGAAAGGAATGTGGGTACCCTGAGGTGTTATGATGATTTCCCCAATTCCGTTTCTGTAATGATTGACAGCTCTGTCAAAGATAAGTCCCCATTGGGAACCTGGTTCTGGTCCTTCACTGGGTAGAGGTTCATCGCAGTCTTTCATTTTGAAATACATGACATCTTCGTCTGGGAAGTCAAATCTGACTGATTCCTGATCGTCAATCGGTTGATGAGCCAAATGATCGGCTAAAACACTTACCTTAACGGCTTTCTGAGCATGATACTCGATGTCATATTCTGATAACAACATCTGCCAGCGGGCAATCCTTCCCGTGAGAGCGGATTTTTCAAAGACGTACTTGATTGGATCCATTTCGGAGATTAACCAAGTAGTGTGACGAATCATATACTGGCGAAGAGGTTTGGCTGCCCAAGCCAAAGCACAACAAGTTTTCTCAAGCATAGTGTACCGACTCTCACAGTCGGTGAATTTCTTGCTTAAATAGTAGATGGCATACTCTTTCCTTTTGGTTTAGTCTTGTTGGCCAAGTACACATCCCATCGAGTCTTCCAAGACTGTCAGGTAGATGATCAGTGGTCTTCCTTCCACTAGAGGTGATAGAATCGGTGGATTCAACAGGTATTCTTTGATACTGTCGAAGGCAGTTTGACAATCTTCTGTCCAAACACAGTTCTGATTCTTTTTTAGTAATCTGAAAATCGGCGCACACGTCGCGGTCATGAGGAATATAAATATGGAAATGTAGTTCTAACATCCCAGGAATCCCCTGACTTGTTTTTCAGTCTTTGGAGAAGGCATTTCTTGAATGGCCTTGACCTTGTCAGGATCAACCTCAATTCCTTTCTGGCTGACGATGAACCCTAAATGTTTCCCTGAACGGACACCGAATGTGCACTTATTGGGATTCAAGCGGAGTTTGTATTTTCTCAGCCGCTCGAATAGTTTTGACAAGTGGGTCACATGCTCCTCTTCTGTCTTAGATTTTGCAATCATATCATCGACATATACCTCTATTTCTTTGTGTATCATGTCATGAAACAGAGTAGTCATGGCCCGTTGATAGGTTGCTCCGGCGTTCTTCAAACCGAACGACATTACTTTGTAACAAAAGGTCCCCATGGGGTGATGATGGAAGTTTTCTCCATGTCTTTCGGCGCCATTTTTATCTGATTATAGCCCGAGAATCCATCCATGAAGGAGAAAACTTTAAACTTTGCAGTATTGTCTACCAACATGTCAATGTGTCGGGAAAGTCATCCTTTGGACTTGCTTTGTTCGGATCCCTGTAGTCTACACACATTCGTACCTTTCCGTCCTTTTTTGGAACCGGTACTATGTTGGCTAGCCATTGAGGATATTTTGATGTGGCGAGGAAACCTGCGTCAATTTACTTCTGCACTTCCTCTTTGATTTTGATGGCCATGTCCGGATGAGTCCGTCTCAACCTTTGTTTTACTGGCGGACATTCTGATCTCAACGCTAGATGATGTTCCACGATGCTGGTATCCAACCCTGGCATATCCTGATAGGACCAGGCGAATACATCGGGAAACTCTTTGAGAAGCTTTATCAAACTTTCTTTGACAGTTGAACTGAGTAGTGCCCCAATCTTGACTTCTTTTCTCTTTTCTTCTGAGCCCAAGTTGACTGTTTCCAACGGCTCTTTGTGAGGTTTAATGGACCTTCCCTCTTTTCTGAGTAATCAGGAGATCTCCTCTAGAATTTATGCATCATCTTCTTCTTCAGCCTCAAATACCGGGAATTCAAAGTTGGGAGAAGGCATCAGATCATATGTTTCAACGGGGTTTAAAACAAGCAATCTGCGTGACGTGATGATTTGTGTTCAGAAGAGATAGAGAAAATGCAAGAGTGTGTGCAGTGTTTTTTTTTGAAAACTGCTTATTTTTATTATTTGTTGTTTTTTTAGGATTATCATTTTCTGAAAAAAGCGAAAAGAGAAAACAGCAATAAATGCGGAATTTACAGAACGGCGTTATTTAATTTATGACTTAGTCGATTCTTGAAACTACAACCCTATATAACAAAACTGTGTCGCTTCGGGCAAAGCGAAGAGGGACATTTACGGAAAGTGAGCCCTATCAAAACATTAGTTTCAATTGGGCAAGGTGAAAGGTTAAAGTAAAGACGGCCATTACTTAGACTTATGAACGATCTTTGGAACATCGACTGCAACCCATTGGCGGTGAACCCCTCGGTGAATCACAAAGTCTGGCACCTTTTTTCCCGGTTTGTCTTTAGAAATAACACTGATTTCTGGTGGAGTAGGATCATTGGAATCTGTCTCCCAGGTACAGTTATCGTAGGAGGATTCCTCAATTGTATTTTGCGTAGTACTTGACCAAGAAGTCGTATTTTCCACTCGGTTGTCCCAAGGTGTCCCACATCTCTTTGGAAGTGGAGGAGTCATCTCTTTCGATGACGTTGACCTCAGGAAAGGAATAGTTAATAAATTCTAGTCCTGCAAACTTTGCGAATTCATCGTTGTGATGGATGTTTTCCAAATGCCCTGAGTGTTGATCCCACGACATGGTGGGGACGCATGTATTAGTTTCAATGATGCTCAGCTGATTTTCATTGTTGGGCTGATTTTCTTGCCCCAAGTCCCCTGGGTACGCCTGCCAGATAGCAGGCCATCCATCAGGCCATAGTAGTCGTGGTCAAAGTTGTACTTCATCGGAGTGTCCTCCTCCAATGAGTTTGGTGGAGCACGACATCCTTCCGGATCACAATCTCCATATATCATTTCGACATCTGACCTTGGTATAAATCTCGGACTCTGTGCGGGATAGCAAAATGGTGTAGGCACCTCTTCCTGAGACATATAACCGTCCTTATTAAGATAGCATTCCCATTCTTCCTCCGTGTCGGAGGAATCTCCCTCGTTGATGGTATGTACTTCTTGGGACACTGGGTTAAGGAAACCTCCACTGTGGAAGAAGTCCTGAATGGGATGAAAACTTTCATTATTAGCAGCGGTCTGGGTACAAGTTGAAGAAAAACCGAGACCCTTCTTCATCTTGTTATCAGTAGGAATGACAAGTCGTCCCCATCCTTTTGCGTCGTTACTCTCGATTA
The DNA here is from genome assembly GCA_022829125.1 of Lathyrus tuberosus. Classification (NCBI taxonomy): domain Eukaryota; kingdom Viridiplantae; phylum Streptophyta; class Magnoliopsida; order Fabales; family Fabaceae; genus Lathyrus; species Lathyrus tuberosus. The sequence goes on from JALAZF010000639.1 coordinate 2,598,745, forward strand.
CTTTGAGAGCATCTTTGTACGAGGAAATCGATGTTACTTTTTCTGATTGATTGTTATTGCTCACCGAAAGTGCTTGGAACTGAGTTCCAACAACCTCCTCGGGTTCTCCACAAGTGGACAATGAAAGGTTACTCACGATCAAGGCTTGTTCTACACAGACCGTGATAAGTCGGTCATTCTTGACAAACTTCAGCTTCTGGTGAAGTGTCGAAGTGGTTGTCCCAGCCTGGTGTATCCAAGGTCTTCCTAATAAGCAACTGTATGTTGTCCGGATGTCCATGACCTGGAAAGTGAATAGGAAAGCGTGAGGACTGATAGTTATGGGAAGGTCGACTTCGCCAAAAACTATTTTTTTGGACCCGTCAAATGCTTTGGCGACGACCTCACTTCCTCTTATCGGAGATCCTTTGAATGATAGTCGCATTAGAGTGGACTTCGGCATGACGTTGAGAGCTGATCCGGTGTCTACCAGTATGCTGGCTAAAGCATCGTCCTGGCAGTTGACTATGATATTGAGCGCCATGTTGTGGCTTTTGCCTTCCTCTGGCAATTCCTCATCACTAAATCCCAAGTTGTTGCAGGAAGTGATGTTAGAGACGATACTATCGAAGTGTCATATTGACACATCCCATTCCACAAAGGCTTGCTCTAGGACTTTCTTTAGAGCCTCTCTGTGGGCTTCAAAACTGAGTAAAAGAGATAACACAGATATCTTTGAAGGAGTTTGCAACAGCTGATCAACAATGTTGTATTCACTCCTTTGAATGAGCTTCAGCATCTCATCGTCGTTCTTTGAAAAGCCGGGATTACTGGATTGACCGACTGGTGGATTGGGAACTTCCGTCTGAAGTTCCGTCTCTTTGGTAGGTTCTCCAACTCCTCGGTTGAAGATTCGACCGCTCCGTTTTACTCGACTGATGTCTGCAATATTCACGACGGAGGGTAATGGAATTTGCTTTCCATTCTCAATCGTTGTTGCACGTATTTGTAAGGGATAGCCTTAGTTGATTCATATGGTAGTGGTCCTGGAAGATAGATAACTACAGGAGCCTTCTGATTTTTCTAACTGTCGTAAGTAACTTCAATCAATTCCTGGTTAGGAACTTTCGATTCGTCAAGTAGAGGGATGATGGTACAAACATCTTTGGTCCTTTCGTGATCAGAGATTACGACGACATCCTTAATCTGATCAGTGAAATAGTCTGGCGTCCGGTTGATAGACTCCGAAACTAAACATTGTTGAATTTCTTTGCAGTCCAACTGACTTTGAAGGGCTGCTCACACGAGGTAACATCCCTGATTATTTTTCGAGCAGACTCTACATCGCTCGTAGTTATACGGTGGCACCTGGCCACGTCTGCTTTGAATGCAGTGTAACCTCACTAGGTATGTTTCCGTGTATCGAACATCTTGACTTTAATGCCGAGTAGGGTTCCTGTTAATCACACTGATTTGTTGCGTGTCTTAATCCATATAGATCAGAAGCCACTAGTGGTTCAACAAGTGTTGCAAAGTCCTCTGTACGAGAGCGCACCCTTGGTTACTCTCACAACATACTGTACAGTTCTGATAATTATGTGAAGTGAGAAAATTGAGTTGGACTTGCTTGGCGTGTAACTCCACCAAGCTAGTATTCATCAAACGAATATCGAAGATTTGAACCATGTTAACTTGATAAGGATTTCTATCATGGTAGTCCTGGATCCACCTAAGATCCATCTGACGCTGGAGGGCCTCTTGTACAAAAGAGCTTCCCTGTTTGTTTACCGAGCAAGTCAGACAGGAATTTTAATCGTTCCGTGGCAAATTATGATACTGGCTTTACCTTGAGTACATTGCCACCAAGTTAACATTCATCGCCCGGATGTCGTGGTTCTGAATGATATTTGAATTTGTATAAGTCATGTTGACACCACGAATTCGGTGTTCCTAGATCCATCCGAGATCCAATTGTTCCTATAGAGCTGATTGCACTACAGAACATCCCTGATTGTTTTTAGAGCAGATATCACACTGGTGATAATTATGAGGTGGAACATGGCTGTATCCACTCTTTCTGCGATGCATCTTGACCAAGTTGGCCCTCAGTAAGAGTACATCATGAATTTGATAACTGTTGTTAGACTTTCCCTCTATCAAATTAACTGCAGCCTTCTCGTGTTGAGGCAGCAGATTCGTGAGAACATTAGGATTCGTATCCTTGAAGGATAAGACCCCGCTTCTAACCAGCTTTTGCACATCGGATTTAAAACTGAGACAGTTTTTTATGTTATGCCCCGATCCTCCTTGATGATAATGACACGTCTGATCCGCTTTGAACCAGAAAGGTGAATTCTTCGGTATGGTAAAAGGAGCTGTAACACCCCTAATCTATACCCCCAAGCTATTAAAGCGATAAATAAAATTCAAAATTTCATCAGTAGGTAATGCCTCCAAATCTTCAATACAAACACCACAGCCGCTAATTCCAAATCATGAGTAGGGTAATTTTTCTCATGCACCCTCAACTGCCTTGAAGCATAAGCTACGACCTTACCTTCTTGCATTAGCACACCACCTATGCAAATCAAAGACGCATCACAATACACCACAAATGGTTCAGTAGGATTCGGAAAAATCAAAATCGGAGCTGTCGTCAATCTTCTCTTCAGCTCATTAAAACTTTCCTCGCACCGAATATCCCAAATGAACGCTTGCCCTTTACAAGTCAACTGGGTCAAAGGAAGTGCTAGCTTAGAAAAACCTTCAATGAACCTTCGATAATATCCGGCCAAACCCAAAAAGCCTTGAATTTCAGTAATGGATCTCGGAGCCTCCCATTGTAGAACTGCTTCTACTTTAGATGGATCCACAGAAATACCATTACCTGAAATCACGTGTCCAAGAAAACTCACTTCCGACAACCAGAACTCACACTTGGACAATTTGGCAAAAAGCTTTCTTTCTTTCAAAACCTGCAAAACAATACGTAAATGCTCCGCGTGCTCCTCCCGAGACTTAGAATAAATTAAGATGTCATCAATAAACACAACAACAAAACGATCCAAATGCTCGTGGAAAATATGATTCATGTACTCCATAAACACACTTGGCACATTAGAAACCTCGAACGACATCACAGAATATTCATAATGACTGTAACGTGTCCTAAAAGCCGTCTTCTGAATATCTTCCTCTTTCACCCTTATCAGATGATACCCTGACCTCAAGTCAATCTTACTAAACACACAAGCACCAACCAACTATTCCATCAAATCATTAATTCTCGGAAGAGGATACTTATTCTTAATCGTTACCTTATTCAGTTGGCGATAATCAACACTCAACCGCATACTTCCATCTTTCTTTTTCACCAATAAAACTGGAGCACCCCAAGGAGAAACGCTTGGTCTCACAAACCTCTTTTCTAGCAATTCATTCAACTGCTTCTTTAACTCAACCAACTCAGATGCCGACATACGATAAGGTGCCATAGAAACAGGTCTAGTACCAGGAACTAGATCTATAGAAAACTTCACCTCTCTCTCTGGCGGCAAGTCTGAAATATCCTCAGGAAACACTTCCGGAAATTCACACACAATAGGAAACACATCAAGTGAAACTTGACTATCCACAGTCAACGATGCAAACAACCCAAACAACTGAGCTTCATCCGCCAAAAGTTTCTTCAACTCCTTAGTAGATAAGAAACTCGAGTCTTCGTCTTCCTCAAGAGAAGGAAATCTTACTAACTTATGATAACAATCAATATGAACCCTATTGAACTGCAACCAATTCATTCCCACAACCACATCTAAACCCTCCAATGGTAAACACACCAAATCCATCTCAAAGTCTTTACCATAAATGGTCAATGGACAACTCAAACAAACCAAAGAAGTAGTTACTGACCCCATTGTTGGAGTATCAATAACCATTTCACCTTCCATCAAAGATAACACAAGATTCAAACGCTTCGCGCACTCAGACAAAATAAACGAATGAGTCGCTCCAGTATCAATAATAGCAACTAAAGGAGTACTATTAATAAAACAAGTACCTCTGATCAGACGATCTGCACTTGAAGTCTGTGTTCTTGCCAATGCAAAAACCTTTCCACCCGCTGGAGCTTGCTTTGGTTTCGGACACTTTGTACTAATATGACCAGGTTCACCACAGTTGAAACACTTCACTACAGTCTGCCTCTTACAATCAGCCGCAATGTGTGTAGCGAGCGATTTTGGACACGGTTCTTAAGCGCTGGTCGCTCTCTGCGGTTTGAGCTTTGACTACAGGTCGATTCATTTTTTATCCTATTGTGAGCTGAATAAGGAAGGGAAATAGATGTCTCCAATTAACCCTGCTTGCATACTGAGTTTAAACAGCGGTCTGTTAGGTTACGGATGCTATCAATGTGGGGGGCCTTTGTACTGGTTATTTGTATTTTCACCAATACTGTTTTCTTTCTTTTTTACCTGGGCAGAAGGTTTCTGGCGGGGAACAAGGGTTAGGATGTTAGGACTGATGCTTTTGAAATACTGCTTTTGATTGATGGAGATATGGGATTTGGGTTTTTTGTTGATTGCGCTCGCTAAGATCTTTTCTTTCGATCTTATGCCTACGTATTCCCGTTTACCGAAACAGGGAAATCAGAGCGTTCGTAGTTCCTCCTATTTTATGGGAGGAAATTGGTTTTTGGTGTCTTGTTCAAAGCCCAAGACGTGAAGCGAAAGGTGGTTTGTATCTTGTTCAAAGCCCAAGATGTGAAACTGAAAGGTCTATTTGTGTCTTGTTTAAAGCCCAAGACGTGAAGCTGAAAGACCTCGGCTTTAGAGAGAATTTGTCATCTCTAAAGAGGGGAGAAGGAGAATTACTTTAACTGGGATACGCGGATCCGAGCAATGCCATAATTTCCGAAGAAAGGGTTTTAACCTGAAGGAGAAGACTTTAACTCAGTGTAGAGCAATGCCATCTTTCCTTAGGAATTTCTCATGCTAAAAGAGGGACAGTGGCGTGGATATAGATGATCTAGAGGCTTGCCGTTTACAGCGATTAGATGAAGGGGAAGGAGTTATTGATGTTTGTATACTGTGAACGAGGCACAGCTTTGATGCTAAAAGGTTAATTGGATCAACCAGTGGTTTTCTTATACAAAGCCTAAGAGGAGGCTAATTTCCGCTAGGAAAATCATTATACAAAGCCTAAGAGGAGGCAATTTTGTGTCCCGTACAAAGCCCAAGAGAGAGGCTAAAAGATTTTGACCCGACGATGGAGTCTTTTGGTATCTCGTATAAAGCCCGAGATGGAGGCTATTTGACTCGACAAGGGAGTTTTTTTGTATCTCGTATGAAGCCCGAGATGGAGGCGAAAGGGGGATTGACTCAACGAGGGAGTCTCTTATGTGTCTCGTACAAAGTCCGAGAGAGAGGCTAAACGTTGTTTGACTCCGCTGGGGAGAATCATTTGTACAAAGCCCAAGAGAAGGCTAAGGTTATTGTGTCAGTTAAGTGACAGGTCCAGTATACTGATTTTGAAAGAGAAAATCAGTTCTTATATGAGCATCACTGTACTCATGGGTTAGATCTGAGGATCGGGGTTGTTTCCTTTTCTTTGGGGAAACTGGAAATCCAAAGGGTATTGAGACTGTCCGAGTCTGCGGGTTTCCTTCCTATTTAACGAAGGTGTCACTTGAGAATGTCTTTTGAGACTCAAGGAAGTTAGACTGTCCGTGTCTAGAGTTTTATCTTTCGTACTATGCTTTGAGAAACAGTAGTAGACTCTATGAAAGGACTGTTCTATGAGGATGACTAGGTTCTGTTCCTATACCTCTAGGAGGTCGTCGGGACAATTTGTACGAAGCCCAAGAGGCGGCTAGAAACTTTTAAGAAGCCGACGGGTCCTTGTACGAAGCCCAAGAGGAGGCTATCATTCCCGGAGGAAGAGATCGTTATACGAAGCCTAAGAGGAGGCTGTGAATACTTCTAAGAAGCCGTAGTGTCCTTGAATAATGCGCAAGAGGAGGCCGATGCTTTTAAGAAGCCCGTGGGTCTATCATCTCCTTTCCATTAGGAGAGATAACTCATTTAAAGATAAAAACCACTGGTAAACATGCGAGGTTTACTATCCAGCGACTTTTAGCTTTTAAAGAGGGTTCCTTAGTTAAGGTCCAAGATTATGACCGTAGTGGGTACCCAAACCCCGAGACATTCAAGGCAAGCTATCCACAAGGAATAGATCAAGTCAGGAAAGTTCGAGAATTTGGAAGAAACTCAAAGATGCCATTCACGGAGAATACATTCATCTTGGGGAGTAGAGCTTCTTGACGATTCCTAAGGAGGACAGCCGAAGAGAAGACTATATCTGGTGCTCCTATTGGGGATCTAGGCGTCTATTTCTATGAATAAATGAAACAGCGTCACCTAGTTCTAGACGTAGTAGCCGGGGAAACTCGAAATATCTATACTATTATTACACAGTAGATATGAGTTTATGAAAGGAGACTTACAGTGAGCAGCCCCACAATACAGTTTATAATATGAAAGCAGTAAACGAAAGCGATAACCACTTACTCGGTTAGAGTGCTTCCATGCTGTTTGGTTAGTTGTTCAACAAAGAATGATTGAAACAACAGTATATTCAAAATCAAAGGAGAAAGTGCTTTGAAAAAGAAAGATTTGGGGCTTACAGCTCAAGGAAAGGCCCAGGGTTTTATCAGTGAGCGCACTGTTTGACTTTGTACAGTGGGAATTATACAAGTGACTAGGGCCCAAAAAGGTTTTCTGTACAAAGGGATGGGTCTTAGTTTTAGGCGAAGTATTTCTTGACTACATCAACATTCGTGGGGTAGGCAAATTCCTCTCCGTCCATGGTTGCAAGTCTCAAGGCGCCGCCTGAGAAAGCTTTCTTGACCACATAGGGGTTATCATAATTTGGGGTCCATTTGCCTCGAGAATCAGTGAGAAATGATTGTATCTTCTTGAGCACAAGGTCTCCTTTCCTGAAGACACGAGGTCGGACCTTTTTGTCAAACGCCCTCTTCATTCTTTGCTGATACAACTGACCGTGGCATAGTGCCGTGACTCGTTTTTCCTCGATCAGATTTAATTCGTCGTGTCGACTTTGACACCATTCAGCTTCGGTGAGCTTAGCTTCCATCAATACCCGGATTGATGGGATCTCTACTTCTATGGGGAGAACTACCTCCATGCCATATACTAGAGAGAAAGGGGTTGCCCCTGTTGAAGTGCGGACAGATGTTCGATAACCGTGAAGAGCAAAGGGTAGCATTTCGTGCCATTCTTTATAGATTACAACCATCTTTTGAACGATCTTCTTGATGTTCTTGTTAGCCGCTTCTACCGCCCCGTTCATCTTGGGTCGGTAGGGAGATTAGTTATGGTGTTCGATCCTGAACTCTGCACACAACTCTTTCATCATCTTATTGTTCAAGTTAGATCCATTATCAGTAATGATCTCGCTTGGAACACCATAACGGCAGATGATATTGTTTTTGATAAATCGGACCACCACTTGTCGGGTTACATTGGCGAATGACGCTGCTTCGACCCACTTGGTGAAATAGTCAATGGCTACCAGGATGAACCGATGTTCGTTTGAAGCCTTGGGTTCAATCATACCAATCATATCGATTCCCCATATGGAAAATGGCCACGGGGAAGAAAGAACTTTGAGATGTGATGGCGGTACATGAATTTTGTCGGAGTATATCTGACACTTGTGACACCTCCTCATGTACTTGTAGCAGTCGGATTCCATGGTCAACCAATAATACCCGGCCCTGAGAATTTTTCTCGCCATTGTGTGTCCGTTGGCATGAGTGCCAAAGGATCCTTCATGAATTTCTTTCATGAGCATGTCTGCTTCTGGTCTGTCGACGCATCGGAGCAAGACCACGTCAAAATTTCTCTTATAAAGAGTGTCACTGCTCAGGAAGAAGTTTCCAGCCAATCTTCTGAGGGTTTTCCTGTCTTTTCTGAGTGCCCCAGATGGGTACTCTTGTTTCTGAAGGAAGCATTTGATATCGTGATACCAAGGTCTGTTGTCTATGACTGCTTCAATCGCGAAGATGTAAGCGGGCCGTTCAAGGCGCATGATGTCGATCTTAGGTATGTCATTCCGTCAACCTACACTAATCATGGAAGAGAGAGTGGCTAATGCATCTGCCATGTGATTCTCATCACGAGGGATGTGATGAAAGTCGAGTCTGTTGAAGAAGGGTAACAACCTGCTTGTATAGTCTTTGTAAGGAATCAATTCTGATTGGTATGTGTTCCAATCTCCTTTTATCTGGTTAATAACCAGGGCTGAATCGCCGTATACGTCCAAGTTTTTTATCCTTAAATCAACCGTTTCTTCGAGACCCATGATACATGCTTCGTATTCGGCCTCGTTGTTCGTGCACTTGAATATTAGTCTGGCAGTGAAAGGAATGTGGGTACCCTGAGGTGTTACGATGATTGGCCCAATTCCGTTTCCGTAAATATTCACAGCTCCGTAAAAAATTAGTCCCCATTGGGAACCTGGTTCTGTCCTTTCACTGGGTAGCGGTTCATCACAATCTTTCATTTTTAAATACATAACATCTTCATCTGGGAAGTCAAATCCGACTGACTTTTGATCGTCAATCGGTTGATGAGCCAAATGATCAGCTAAAATACTTCCTTTGATGGCTTTCTGAGCATGGTACTCGATGTCGTATTCTGATAACAACATCTGCCGACGACCAATCCTTCCCGTGAGAGCAGGCTTTTCAAAGACATACTTGATCGGGTCTATTCCGGAGATTAACCAAGTAGTGTGACAAATCATGTACTGGCGAAGACGTTTGGCTGTCCAAGCCAGAGCACAACAAGTTTTCTCAAGCATTATGTACCGAGTCTCGCAGTCGGTGAATTTCTTGCTTAGATAGTAAATGGCAGACTCTTTCCTTTTAGTTTCGTCTTGTTGGCCAAGTACACATCCCATTGAGTCCTCTAGGACTGTGAGGTAAATGATCAGTGGTCTTCCTTCCACTGGAGGTGATAGAATCGGAGAATTCAACAGATATTCCTTAATACTATCGAAGGCGGTTTGGCAATCTTCTGACCAAACGCAATCCTGGTTCTTTTTGAGTAATTTGAAAATCGGCGCACACGTCGCGGTCATAAGGAATATGAATCTGGAGATGTAGTTCAAACGTCCCAGGAATCCTCTAACTTGTTTTTCAGTTTTTGGAGAAGGCATTTCTTGAATGGCCTTGACCTTGTCAGGATCAACTTCAATTCCTTTCTGGCTGACGATGAACCCTAGTAATTTCCCCGAACGGACACCGAAGGTGCACTTGTAGGGATTCAAGCGGAGCTTGAATTTTCTTAGACGTTCGAACAATTTTGACAGATGTTCAACGTGCTCATCCTCTGTTCTTGATTTTGCAATCAAATCATCGACATATACCTCGATTTCTTTGTGTATCATGTCATGAAACAGAGTAGTCATGGCCCTTTGATAGGTTGCCCCGGGATTCTTCAAACCGAACGGCATTACCTTGTAACAAAAGGTACCCCATGGGGTAATGAACGAAGTTTTCTCCATGTCTTTCGGCGCCATTTTGATCTGGTTATAGCCCGAGAATCCATCCATGAAGGAAAATACTTTGAACTTTGTTGTGCTGTCAACCAACATGTCAATGTGTGGTAAAGGAAAGTCATCCTTTGGACTTGCCTTGTTCAGATCTCTGTAATCGACACACATTCTAACCTTTCCGTCCTTTTTGGGAACGGGTACGATGTTGGCTAACCATTGAGGATATTCAGATGTAGCGAGGAAACCCGCGTCGATCTGTTTCTGTACCTCCTCCTTGATTTTGATGGCCATGTCCGGGTGAGTGCGTCTCAACCTTTGCTTTACTGGCGGACATTCTGATCTCAACGGTAAGTCATGTTCCACGATGCTGGTATCCAACCCTGGCATATCCTGATAGGACCAAGCGAATACATCGGGAAATTCTTTGAGAAGCTTTATCAAACCCTCTCTGGCAGTTGGACTGAGCCGTGCTCCGATCCTGATTTCTTTTCTCTCTTTTTCTGAACCCAAGTTTACCGTTTCGAACGGCTCTTTGTGAGGTTCAATGGACCTTTCCTCTTGTCTGAGTAGTCGGGAGATCTCTTCTGGAATTTGGTCGTCATTTTCTTCTTCAGCCTCGAATGACGGGAACTCAAAGTTGGGAGAAGGCATCGGATCGTATGTTTCAACGGGGTATAAAACAAGCAATCTGCATGACGTGATGATTTGTGTTTAGAAGAGATAGAGAAAATGTAAGTGTGTGCAGTGTTTTGATTTTACTGCTTGTTTTTATTATTGAATGTTTTTTAGGATTACCATTTTCTGAAAAAAAAAAAAGAGAAAACAGCAATTAATGCGGAAATTACAGAACGACGTTATTTTATTAATGAACAAGTCGAATCTTGAAACTACAGCCCTATAAAACAAAAATCTGTCGCTTTGGGCAAAGCGAAGAGTGAAATTTACAGAAAACGAGCCCTATCAAAATATCCGTTTTACCTGGGCAGGGTGAAAGGTTAAAGATGGCAATTACTTTGACTGACGAACGACCTTCGGAACCTCGACAGTAACCCATTGGCGGCGAACTCCTCGGTGAATCACAAAGTCTGGCACCTTCCTTGATTTGTCTTCAGAAATGACGCTGATTTTTGGTGGAGCAGGATCATTGGAATTTGTCTCCCAAGCAGAATTGTCGTAGGAGGATTCCTCTGTTGTATTTTGCATAGCATTTGTGCTCTCAGCTGTATCTCCCCCATCCAGTTGGCTGGATATCTTCGAGCCTGATACGAGAGCTTTCGGGAGCGGTGTACTTGACCATATAGTCGTATTTTCCACTCGGTTGTCCCAAGGTGTCCCACATTTTTTTGGAACTGGAGGAATTATCCCTCTCGATGACGTTGACCTGGGGAAAAGCATAGTTGATGAATTCAAGTCCTGCGAACGTTGCGAATTCATCTTCATGTTGAGTAGTTTCTGAATGACCTGAGTGTTGATCCCATGACATGGTGGGGACACAGGTATTCTGTTCAATGAAGCTCAGCTGAGTTTCATTGTTCGGCTGACTTTCTTGCCCCAAGATTCCTGGGTAAAGCTGCCACATTGGCAGGCCATCCATCAGGCCATAGTAATTGTGATCAAAGTTGTCTTTCATCGGAGTGTCTTCCTCTAATGAATTTGGCGGAGCACGGCATCCTTCCGGATCACAATCTCCGTAGATCATTTCGACATCTGATCTTGGTATAAATCTCGGACTTTCTGTAGGAAAGCAAAAAGGCATAGGCACCTCTTCCTGAGACATATAGCCATCCTTGTTAAGGTAGGACTTCCATTCTTCATCTGTGTCAGAGGGATCTTCCTCATTGATAGCATGAACTGTCCGAGACACTGGGTGAAGGAAACCTCCAATGTGGAAGAAGTTTTGAAGGGGATGAAGACTTTCATCGTTGGCGGCTGTCTGGGTACAGGTCGCAGAAAAACCAAGACCCTTCTTTGTTTTATTGTCAATAGGAATGACAAGCCGTCCCCATCCTGTTGTATCGGTACTCTCGACCGCTTTGATAGCATCTTTGTATGAAGAAATTGAAGTTCCTTCTTTGAACTAATTGTCCTTGCTCACCGATAGTGCTTGGAACTGAGTTCCAATAACCTCCTCGGGTTCCACACAAGTAGATGATGATAGGTTACTCACAAGCAAGGCTTGTTCCCCACAAACCGTGACAAGTTGATCGTTCTTGACGAACTTTAGCTTTTGGTGGAGGGTTGAAGTAACCGCTCCAGCCTGATGTATCCAAGGTCTTCCTAATAAACAACTGTATGTTGCCCGGATGTCCATGACCTGGAAAGTGATTTGGAAAGTGTGAGGACCAATAGTTATGGGAAGATCAACTTCGCCGATAACTGTTTTTCTGGATCCGTCAAATGCTTTGACGACGACCTCGCTGACTCTCATCGGAGGGCCCTTGAATGATAATTGCATCAAAGTGTACTTCGGCATAACATTCAGGGCTGACCCTGTGTCTACCAGTACGCTGGCTAAAGCATCGCCCTGGCAGTTAACTGTGATATTGAGCGCCATGTTATGACGGCGACCCTCTTCAGGTAATTCCTCATCACTAAATCCCGAATTATTGCAGGAAGTGATGTTAGAGACAATGCTATCGAATTGTCTGATTGTTACATCCTGTTCCACAAAGGCTTGCTCCAAGACTTTCTGTAGAGCCTCTCTGTGTGCTTCTGAACTGAGTAACAGTGATAATACTGAGATCTTTGAAGGAGTCTGTAACAGTTGATCAAAAATGTTATATTCACTCCTTTGGATGAGCTTTAGCATCTCATCTTTGTCTTTTGAAAAGTCGGGATTACTAGATTGACTGACTGGTGGATCAGGAATTTCTGCCTGAAGTTCCTTTTCTTTGTTGGATTCTCCAACCCCTCGGTTGAAGATTCGACCGCTCCGTGTTACACGACTGATGTCTGCAATATTCACGACGGAGGGTAATGGAATTTCCTTTCCATTCTCGATTATTGTTGCACCATATTTGTAAGGGATTGCCTTAGCTGATTCATACGGTAGTGGCCCCGGTAGATAGATGACTATGGGAACCTTCTGATTTTTCTGACCATCATAAGTAACCTTGATCCTTTCCCGGCTGGGAACTCTAGATTCGTCAAGTAGAGGGATGATGGCAAAAACATCCCTGGTCCTGTGATGACCAGAGATCGTGACAACATCCTCAACTTGCTCGACAAGGTAGTTCGGCGACCAAATGATGGGTCCTGAACCTGGATATGGACGAATTTCTCCATGATCGACCTGACCCTGAAGAGCTGCTCTCACAAGGTAACACCCTTGGTTACTTTCCGAACAGACGCTACAACTGTCATAGTTGTGTGGTGGCACCTGGCCACGCCCACTTTGAATACAATGTAACCTCACTAGGTTATCTTCCATTAATCGGACATCCTGACTTTGACGACTAGTAGGATTCCTGTGATTGATACTAATCTGCTGAGTATCTTGGTCCATATAGATTGGCATCCACCAGTGATTTAACAAGTACTGAAGTGCCTCCTGGACAAGGGTACAACCTCGATCGTTTTCGCAACCTGCTTTACAGTTTTGATAATCATGTGATATTAAGAATCCGAGCGGACCTGCTCGGCATGTAACTCTACCAGGTTGGTATTCATCACGCGAATGTCAAAGATCTGAACCATGTTGATTTGATAGGAGTTCCTATCATGGTAGTCTTGGATCCATCCAAGATCCATCTGACGCTGGAGGGCCTCTTGTATGAAAGAGCATCCCTGTTTGTTTACCGAGCAAATCAGACAGGAACTGTAATCGTGCCACGGCAGATTATGATACTGGCTTTGCCTTGAGTGCATCGCCAACAAGTTGACATTCATCGCACGGATGTCGTGGTTTTGAATGACGTTAGAATTCGTGTAAACCATGTTAACTCCACGAACTCGGTGCTCTTGGATCCATCCAAGATCCATTTGCTCCTGTAGAGCTGCTTGCACCACAGAACATCCCTGGTTGTCTTTAGAGCAGATATCACACTGATGATAATTATGAGGTGGCACATGGCCATATCCACTCTGTCTACAATGCATCTTGACCAGATTGGTTTTCAACAAGAGTACATCATGAATTTGATAGACATTGTTAGTCTCTTTCTCAATCAGATTGACTGCAGCTTTCTCATGTTGAGGCAGTGGGTTCGTAAGAACATTAGGATTCGTATCTTTGAAAGATAAGAGCCCGCTCCTAACAAGCTTTTGCACGTCGGATTTGAAATTGAGACAAGTCTCAATGTTATGCCCTGAACCTCCTTGATGATAAGGGCATGTTTGATCCGCTTTAAACCAAAAAGGCGGATTTTCCGGAACTGAAAGGGGAGACTTAGTCTGAATGTGCCCCTTAGCCAGCAATAACGGAAATAGCTCTGCGTACGTTACGGGTATAGGATCAAATCCTGGTGGCCGTGTTGTACGATTGTTGTTATATGGAGTACGAGCCTGCTGAAGAGGCTGTTGTGTCCTTTGTTGGTCAGGTTGGCTCTGCGCAACCTGAGGTTGATACATAGGAACAAGCGCTGGGCCGATAACAGGAGTTACAGCTGCTACTGGCTGATAACGTCGTCTTTGCTTTCCGAGAGAGATATTCCCAATATCTTGCTCTTTTTTCTTAGGGAGAGCACTACCGTATTTTTTAGTTCCGCTCGTTGATCCAGTGTCTTTTACCAAACGTCCTTCTCGGACGGCTTCCTCAAGACGTACACCCATGCCGACCATTTCGGTGAAATCACTGGGCGCACTGGCAACCATTCGGTCGTAGTAAAATGAGCTCAAGGTCTTTAAGAAGATCTTTGTCATCTCTTTTTCCTCAAGAGGTGGACAAATTTGAGCGGCAATTTCACGCCACCTTTGAGCATACTCCTTAAAGGTTTCCTTGTCCTTTTGGGACATTGATCTGAGTTGATCTCTGTCGGGTGCCATGTCCAAATTGTACTTGTATTGTCGGACGAAAGCAATACCAAGATCTCTGAATGTACTGATCGTAGTACAGTTTAAACCCATGTACCATTTGAGTGCGGAACCGGTTAAACTCTCCTGGAATTAGTGAATCAGCAGGTCCTGATTCTCCGTCTGAGCTGACATCCGCCGAGCGTACATCACCAGATGGCTCTGAGGGCAAGAGTTACCCTTGTATTTTTCAAAGTCGGGCACTTGGAACTTGTGCGGGACTTTCACATTTGGGACCAAGCAGAGGTCTGCGGTGTCCTTCTCAAATAGATCCTGACCGCGAATGGCTTGCAGCTCTTTCTGCATTTCCAAGAACTACTCCTGGAATTCATCCATTCTGTCAAACATAGTTTCCTTCTTACCAGAAGGTGTTGGTGGAATCTGTCCTTCCGGGACAGTGTGCACCACAGGGGTTGGTACCGTGACTATGGCAGTAAGTCTTGGTGCCTCCCGAAGTTTGTAACCTTCAGGAGTCTTGAGTATGCCCCTGGCATCTTCGTTTTCCCGAAGTTTGTAACCTTCAGGCCCAACGACTTCTGTTGCGATTCCCTGATCTTCAGTGATCGGCGGAACATATCCTTCCGGGATATAGTTAACAGGCATGCCCCAAGGACGATCTTTCGGCATCTGATACCTAGGATCATACTTTTCTATGATGGGCGTTGAGGTGATCTCTGAGATCACAGTTCTTTGTAGCTGAGCTTCTGCCATGGCTTGCATGTCGTTACGAAGCTTTCTCATATCCTCTCTCAGAGCGTCGATCTCTTCTTAAAACTCTCTGTTTTCTTCCTCAAGATCATCCATCTTTTTCTGACGATTGGCCCGAGTATTGTACGAATGAGACAGTTTGACTCTAGAATCGAGACACAAACGTGAGATTCGTAGGTAAGGAGAATACGCGATGTGAGAATGATGAATGCAATGATTATATTAATTGTTGTTTTTTTTTGTTTAATCAAAATAAACTTCGACAATTAGATTGCAAATATCAAACAGTGGGGAAACCCCTTTTTATTGAATTCCAAAGGATTACAGAAATGGCAATACAGTAGATTACAAAGTGCAGAAACAGAAACCTAAGCTAAAGGGTCCCGAGTCCTCTTCTTTGACCGGGGCGCTTGGGCCGTTGTCGGGTTGTCATTCCTTTGCCAGGTGAAAAGAGCGAGCAAATTCCTTTGGTCATCTTGATTCTCTACAGCATGCTGCTCCAAAATTTCAATCAGAGCATCTTTCTCTTTTAGTAGTTGCTGTATTTGGATACACTCTTCGTCGAGGGTGCGGTACTTGTTCTTCCAAGATCTTCTTTCCTTTTGAACTTTGTTGAGAGTAACCTGAAGCTTTTCAGTTTCCGTCATGAAGTACATGACAGTTTCCCTCGGTGGAAGAATTCCGTAACGAGGATAAGGCATCTTTAGCTTGAGAGCTCTAGTTTGTACCCAATGGAGATAAGGCTCCACCGAGACACAGTCCGATTTTCCCAGAGACTCTCGTCCTTTCTTATGAACATGTTTCCAAGCTTGCACTATTTCCATCTTTAGTGCTCTGTCACTTTCTCCTTCTTTGAAGAAAAGACCTTCCAGATGAACACCCAGTGGGATGTGTCTCATCGGGTATCCAAATTGACGAAGAACCAATATCGGATGATAGTTGATTCCTCCTTTAGTTCCTATGAGGGGTACGTTGGGGAAGTTTCCACAACGGTCAATGATTCTAATTCCCTCATAAATCCTATTGCACCAATCTATATCAGAGTTGGTAAGAGACATGATCTTCTGCGACCAACGTAAGGCACTCTTGCAATCCCAAAAAGCAGCAGACTTGGGCAAGTGAGAGATAAACCATTTGTAAAGCAAAGGTACACAGCATGTGATCTCCCCTCCGCTGTACAAATTTCCCAAGTGTACAGAATGATACGCATCTGCAAGCAAAGTCGGCACAGGGTTTCCAATGAGAAAAACCTTAATAGCGTTGATATCGACGAAGTTATTGATGTTGGGAAACAAAAATAACCCGTAGGCGAGCAAGACAAAGATGCTTTCAAAAGCAGTCCCGTTCCCTATACTAGCAAAGTATAGAGCCTTTTTTGTCAAGAGCTGGGCTGGAAAACCTTGGATGCCACCCTTAGTGGTCATGTGAGTCCTGACCTCAGACTCGTCCAAATGAATTGCTATTGCAATAGTCTGATTCTTTGGAATTCCAGAAAATGGAGCTCGATCAGTGATATGTAAATCAGTCAGATGAGAATACTCCTCCGGCGTTGGTGATAGCTGGTAATCCGGGAATGTGAAACAGTGATAAACCGGATCGTAGAATTGAATGAGCGCGTCCATGATCCCCTTAATCACATGGACTCTTAACAGTGGTAGCAAACCACCGTGCTTGGCTCTGAAAGCCTCTGGGTTAACGATCATCCTTGCTAACCTTCTCAAATCCCCTAGTTTTGGAACCTTGAAGGTATACTGGTGAGTTCTCATTCTACCGAAATCCATTAGCGTAATCCTCTTCTCTGATATTTGCAATCACAGTCTTAGTTTAATTTTAAAAACAGAGAGACTAGAAGAGAAAGTTTTTTTAGTGTTTTAATGTTTTATTAAATGAATGCATGAATGCAGCACACAAAAACATAGAAAAAACATGGGGTCAAAGGGTCGTTGTCATGAAGTCAAGGCTCTACCCATCCCCAAAGGTTTATACTAGGGTGATTTTTGTACCTGTACTCATTATCATCAGCTCCTCCCAGGAAAGCAAAACAACAAGCGGATCGCCAGCGAGTTGTAGAGCAATCTTAGAGTAAGTGCCATTCACCGAGAATAGATCACCAGCCTCAAATGAGGGTAGTATCGCGTAACAACTATTTCTGATAGTTTCCGCACTACGAAAGGGTTTGGCTCCTCAGCTTCTCAGACTTAACAACCGGGCCATTGGCTAGAAGAGTGAATGGGTTGCGTTGGTCAGCCTCCACTGAGGTTGATGGTCGACCCCGTCGCCATCACTTATCTTAAGTGTATACTCATTCTCACCACATACGGCATCACCCGCATTCCCATTAGCAGAAAAATAAACATGTATAGCAATTAGGAAAAGCAGTATATATATTTGTCCTAATCATCCTAGACTTATAAAGCTATGATCCCTAAGTTCCTGACAGAAATGGGTTCCCCGGCGGAAGCCCCAATCTGTGGTATCAACCAAAGAGGTGAAAAGGAGGAAAAAGGAAAGAAGCTGAAGAGATAGGCCCCACGGTGGGCGCCACTTTTCTGTAGCGAGCGATTTTGGACGCGGTTCTTAAGCGCTGGTCGCTCTCTGCTGTTTGAGCTTTGACTACAGGTCGATTCATTTTTTATCCTATTGTGAGCTGAATAAGGAAGGGAAATAGATGTCTCCAATTAACCCTGCTTGCATACTGAGTTTAAACAGTGGTCTGTTAGGTTACGGATGCTATCAATGTGGGGGGCCTTTGTACTGGTTATTTGTATTTTCGCCAATACTGTTTTCTTTCTTTTTTACCTGGGCAGAAGGTTTCTGGCGGGGAACAAGGGTTAGGATGTTAGGACTGATGCTTTTGAAATACTGCTTTTAATTGATGGAGATATGGGATTTGGGTTTTTTGTTGATTGCGCTCGCTAAGATCTTTTCTTTCGATCTTATGCCTACGTATTCCCGTTTACCGAAACAGGGAAATCAGAGCGTTCGTAGTTCCTCCTATTCTATGGGAGGAAATTGGTTTTTGGTGTCTTGTTCAAAGCCCAAGACGTGAAGCGAAAGGTGGTTTGTATCTTGTTCAAAGCCCAAGATGTGAAGCTGAAAGGTCTATTTGTGTCTTGTTCAAAGCCCAAGACGTGAAGCTGAAAGACCTCGGCTTTAGAGAGAATTTGTCATCTCTAAAGAGGGGAGAAGGAGAATTACTTTAACTGGGATACGCGGATCCGAGCAATGCCATAATTTCCGAAGAAAGGGTTTTAACCTGAAGGAGAAGACTTTAACTCAGTGTAGAGCAATGCCATCTTTCCTTAGGAATTTCTCATGCTAAAAGAGGGACAGTGGCGTGGATATAGATGATCCAGAGGCTTGCCACTTACAGCGATTAGATGAAGGGGAAGGAGTTGTTGATGTTTATATACTGTGAACGAGGCACAACCTTGATGCTAAAAGGTTAATTGGATCAACCAGTGGTTTTCTTATACAAAGCCTAAGAGGAGGCTAATTTCCGCTAGGAAAATCATTATACAAAGCCTAAGAGGAGGCAATTTTGTGTCCCGTACAAAGCCCGAGAGAGAGGCTAAAAGATTTTGACCCGGCGATGGAGTCTTTTGGTATCTCGTATAAAGCCCGAGATGGAGGTTATTTGACTCAACAAGGGAGTTTTTTTGTATATCGTATGAAGCCCGAGATGGAGGCGAAAGGGGGATTGACTCAACGAGGGAGTCTCTTATGTGTCTCGTACAAAGCCCGAGAGAGAGGCTAAACGTTGTTTGACTCCGCTGGGGAGAATCATTTGTACAAAGCCCAAGAGAAGGCTAAGGTTATTGTGTCAGTTAAGTGACAGGTCCAATATACTGATTTTGAAAGAGAAAATCAGTTCTTATATGAGCATCACTGTAATCATGGGTTAGATCTGAGGATCGAGGTTGTTTCCTTTTCTTTGGGGAAACTGGAAATCCAAAGGGTATTGAGACTGTCCGAGTCTGCGGGTTTCCTTCCTATTTAACGAAGGGGTCACTTGAGAATGTCTTTTGAGACTCAAGGAAGTTAGACTGTCCGTGTCTAGAGTTTTATCTTTCGTACTATGCTTTGAGAAACAGTAGTAGACTCTATGAAAGGACTGTTCTATGAGGATGACTAGGTTCTGTTCCTATACCTCTAGGAGGTCGTCGGGACAATTTGTACGAAGCCCAAGAGGAGGCTGGAAACTTTTAAGAAGCCGACGGGTCCTTGTACGAAGCCCAAGAGGAGGCTATCATTCCCGGAGGAAGAGATCGTTATATGAAGCCTAAGAGGAGGCTTTGAATACTTCTAAGAAGCCGTAGTGTCCTTGAATAATGCCCAAGAGGAGGCCGATGCTTTTAAGAAGCCCGTGGGTCTATCATCTCCTTTCCATTAGGAGAGATAACTCTTTTAAAGATAAAACCCACTGGTAAACGTGCGAGGTTTACTATCCAGCGACTTTTAGCTTTTAAAGAGGGTTCCTTAGTTAAGGTCCAAGATTATGACCGTAGTGGGTACCCAAACCCCGAGACATTCAAGGCAAGCTATCCACAAGGAATAGATCAAGTCAGGAAAGTTCGAGAATTTGGAAGAAACTCAAAGATGCCATTCACGGAGAATACATTCATCTTGGGGAGTAGAGCTTCTTGACCATTCCTAAGGAGGACAGCCGAAGAGAAGACTGTATCTGGTGCTCCTATTGGGGATCTAGGCGTCTATTTCTACGAATAAATGAAACGGCGTCACCTAGTTCTAGACGTAGTAGCCGGGGAAACTCGAAATATCTATACTATTATTACACAGTAGATATGAGTTTATGAAAGGAGACTTACAGTGAGCAGCCCCACAATACAGTTTATAATATGAAAGCAGTAAACGAAAGCGATAACCACTTACTCGGTTGGAGTGCTTCCATGCTGTTTGGTTAGTTGTTCAACAAAGAAAGACTGAAAACAACAGTATATTCAAAATCAAAGGAGAAAGTGCTTTGAAAAAGAAAGATTTGGGGCTTACAGCTCAAGGAGAGGCCCAGGGTTTTATCAGTGAGCGCACTGTTTGACTTTGTACAGCGGGACTTATACAAGTGACTGGGGCCCAAAAAGGTTTTCTGTACAAAGGGATGGGTCTTACACTCTCTCAAGAGGCCCAAAAAGGTTTAAAGAAAAAAGAGTGGGGCTTATAACACGAGGGTAGGCCCAAATGATTTTTCGTTTAAAAATGGCGATCGCGCCGAGATTTTCTTTTAACGCAGAGGGACTTATACAATAAGTGAGGCCCAAAATGTTTTGGTTAAAAGGGGGATTGGGTCTTACACTCTAATAGAGGCCTAAAGTGTTTTGAATGGGTCTTATAGCTCAAGGAGAGGCCCAGATGATTTTTATTTTTAAACGGGCGACGATCGTGCCGTTTACTTGTACAGAGGGACTTATACAATGAGTGAGGCCCAAAAAGTTTTTGTACAAGGGGGGATGGGTCTTACACTCTCTCAAGAGGCCCAAAGAGTTTTGAAAATGATTTATGAGGGTTGAATTAATCGAAAACCCTAATTTGTTTTCAAAATGTATTTAATTGAATAAAAATTCAATTAAAATGATCAAAAATTGTTTAACACATGGAAAACAAATTGTGATCTTGGATTAATGCTTCAAAAATTAAGTATTGACCTACAAAATAATTAGAAAGCATTAAAAGTTGCAAAATCAATGTAGAAAAAATATTTAAAATGCCAAAAACAATCAAAATATTAATTCTTTACAAAAATATCAATTATATGAAATAAATAATATTTTTGGGATTTTTTGTGAAAATAAAATATTTTAACATTTTTGTGAATTATTAAAAAAAGAATCAACTCAAAATCATTAAAACTCAGAGAGAAATTAATTTTTGAATCAGTTAAACAAAATCACAAAATTCAAATATTTGAATATATGAAAAATGGCGCCAAGAACAGCTGAAGAACACGCGCGTGTTCTTGGTTTCTCAGATTTGCATTTTCTATCCAATCTCCATGAATACGTAATCATATCATGCAATCCATATATCATTATGCTCGTCTTAACCTCACGATCATGTCTATGTACTTTAATTTCATTTAGATTAAACATACAACAAGAAATCATGAAGAAACCTCAAGAACCCTAATTTCTGCATGAAGGCTAGGATTTTTGATACATGATTCAAACAATGCAATTAATTGAGGGAAAACATTCCATGCATGATTATGAACATATGGCCAAATTATTGTGCGAGGAAATATGCATAGATTGAGAGATGACCAAGTATGTGCTTACCTCTAGGCCGTGACAGCAAGTTCAAAGTGATTTTTGATTTGGAGGTGTTACAGATGAGTTGTGATGATCTGAACAGCTTCCCTACACCCTATGGATTGTGTTTGGATGGTTGGACTTGATTGAAATTGGCTGGATCATTTTGTGGTACCTCAGCTGCACTTTGGTTAAAACCTTGAGCAACCAGCTGGTGATTTTGTGAAATTGATGTTTCAGAAGTAATCTAAGTGTTTGATCAGCTCATATGTGATGTATGTGAGGTGTGTGAGTGATTGGTTTGATTGGAATTGCTCTCAAACTCAAAACCCGATAGTGACTTGCCTTAGAAGGCAAAATTGGAGTGAAAGAAGAGATTTTGAGGAAAGCATCTGTTAGATGGCTTTGGTGTACTCAAACTGACCACAATTGAGCTCTATTTATAGTAGAGCAAGTTTGTTTTGCAAGGAATAATGCATGGCAGCTGGTAAGTAGGTTTGGCCAATGTTGGCAAATGAAAATCCAAGTCTCCTCTAGCCATTGACTAGAGGTTAGGGCACAGAGCTTTGGTTCCCTTGGTCTTGGATAAGTCTTGACTGATTTCAGATGAGAATGGCTCAGTCCATGCCACCTTGATGGTTCCATTGAATGCCTCATTCCAAATTTGAAGTCTTGTCCCTATTTTGGCCATTCTAGGTTCAACATGCTATTTCTTGTTCCATGGACTTTGGAGGCTTGGCTCAGTGATTGTCCCCTTTAGATTCAATCCTCTGAGGTGTCCAAGTGGATAGGAGCAATTGAATTTGGCTGATTTTGGCAAATCGACCAAAGTTGCAAATTCTGCCTTGCCTTGACAGATTTCAGCAAGGCAACTTGGCAATGTTGTATCTCATGGTGTAGGTTGAATTTGGCAATGTTCTTGGCCATTTTGGAAAGCTCTTACATGATACAACAACTGTTTGAACAAGTTTGGTTTTGATCCCTTTTGATTCCAAGTGAAAAATCCCCCTACATTTGGCAAAAAGTGAGGCAGAATCTGACTTAGTGAAAATTTCACTAAGTGTTGGAAAAAGTGACATTTTCACTTTTCAGCCACTTTGATCACTCCATAACTCAAAATCCTTAATGAATTGGAATGACTTGTAGTTGAAGTTTTTGTAGGTGATAATGAGGGCTACAAATCCATCTTTGGATGAGAAAAAATGGCCTTGTGGTTTAGGAGTTATGGTCCTCCAGAGTTGGTACCTTTGCCACTTTATTTTTAACTTAGAAAAATTTCTAAGTTTTATGGTTACCCCTTTTACAAGTTATCTCACTTTTCTTGATTTTTCTTGATGAATGATGATTCAAATCATACATTAACATCATTTTAGGGTTAAAAATCCATTTTGGTGAAAAATCTCAAAAAGTCAAAGTTGACTTTTGTGCACAGTTGACTTTTTATCAGATGAATTCCAAACTGTGCAATTCTTCAGGAAATCATGTCCTTGACCTAAATCAAACTTGATGGACATGTTCCATGGGTGTCATAGGGTATATTCAATCATGTATTAGGGTTTGGGAGCATGTCCAGGTCAAAAGTCAAAGTTACAGTTGACTTTTCCCTTAAAACCCTAATTGTGGTGCAGATGAAATTGAGACTTGTTGCTCAAACTTCTTGGATTAATCCATTGTCCCAAATGGATCACTATGGTATATTAGAGACCCTCAAATCATCTCTTGAGGTCTTGGCTCATGGTTTGTCCCAAAAGTCAACTTAGGGGTGAATTAGGTCAAGAAACCCTAATTCCTGATTTTTGATGAATGCATCCCCTGAGGCAAAATTGACCTGATGCATGGGTTCATGAGGTTCCATGAAGTATATTAGGTTATGTTTTGGATCATTGCCTTGTGCCCAGATGAAAATTTCCATCTGGAGGCCCTGGTCGACCAAAACCCTAATTTGGTGACACTGTCGATCTTGAGACTTGATCCACCTAGAAGGGAGCAGCCTTGTGCTTAATCCTTGAAGTGGGAGTCCTTTTTGATCCATTGTGGATATTTAAGAGATTAGACAAGTTGAAGATCATGTCATTTCTTGATTGATCCTTTGTCTAAGCACTCAAAGAGGGCTTGAAACCCTAATTTTGATTGTAGTGGATGCTCACCCATCTTTGGGGAGACTAATGAAGCATAAAGGTACATCCATATTGTGATGATGATTTTCACAATGATAGGAAATCTAAGTGGTCAAAATTTGGGGTATTACAATGTGTCCTAAACCTCCACAATTGGAACACTTCCTCATATCTTTCCGGCATTCAAACTGACGATGTCCTAGGTCACACACCTATAACATCTCGGAGGATTAGACATTCCTCCCCCACTTAGCCTTTTCTCAAAATTTCCCCTTTGTTTACCCTTATCAGCTGGTGTTACTTAAGGACCACTGCGAAATGGTTGTTTCCCTTTCCTCTCGTTCTTACTATTATAGTGAGTAGAACGAGCTTTGCTATCTTCTTCAAAAATCCTACAACAATCTACCAAATCAGAAAACCTTCTAATACATTGGTAACGGATTGCCTGCTTTATCTCAGGACGCAATCCGTTCTCAAACTTCACGCACTTAGAAAATTCCGCAGTCGCTTCAGCATAATGTGGATAAAACTGTACAAGCTCCACAAACTTAGTAGTATAATCAAAAACAGACATATTACCTTGTTTTAATTCCAAGAACTCAATTTCCTTCTTTCCTCTTACATCTTCGGGAAAATACTTCCTCAGAAACTCAATGCTAAACACCGCCCAAGTGATCTCTTCCTCCGCAGCTTCCAACACATGACGTGTACTAACCCACCAATCATCAGCTTCTTCCAGTAACATATGAGTACCCAGTCTCACCTTCTGAACCTCTGCACAATCCATCACTCGGAAGATTCTTTCAATCTCTTTCAACCAAATCTGAGCACCATCAGGATCATATCTTCTTTTGAAGACAGGCGGTTTGTTATCATTACCAGCAGCATTAGGCGCACCCTGCACAGCCCGAGCCATAGCTTACATAGCAGCAGCCAAAGCAGCGTCATTCCTACCAGCCATATTCTGTTCATTTCCAATAACAGCAACTATGGTTAAACAAGCAGCCCACCCAAACACCAAGACCGACAAGGACTGACACAAACTAACACGGACTGGCTCTGATACCACTTAATGTAACACCCCAAGCTATTAAAGCGATAAATAAAATTCAAAATTTCATCAGAGTATATTTAAAACATTCACGGCATAGACCGAGGGGTCACATCAATTTGAAACAATATACACATAAACCTGCTCATAAAGATATGCAACAATCAGGTAGCAATTATCAGAGGAACTTGGTTCCTACTACCCACAATTCAAATACAGAATAAAAGCAGAAAATTTGTACTGACATCTCATATATATATATATATATATATATATATATATGTATATATCACGAAAAGTTTGTCTGCCAAATACAATCATACATATACGATCTTAAAAGAAACATATACATATACACACAAATCACCAACGGTCTCCCTAACTACCCGGTGCCACATATCAGAGCCGACCGACAAAAGAATGAAGACCTAAGCTTCACAAAAAGACCTCTAGCAATCTAATTTGCAATGCCTCATAGAGCATTATAAAACAGCAGAAGGGTGAGAAACACAATCATAATATAATTGCATATAATTATATAAAAACACAACATTACACACATAAAATATTCTCACCACAACGTACAACAGAAACCAAATACAACACAACACAATACATATCTCAACTCATCAATTCCAATCATAATCCCACACGACATCAATCCATTCATGAATTATGCAAATGCACAGAGACCGACACAACGACTCTATGCAATGCATATGCAGTACCATCCATCCTTCAATCTCATCACTAGTTCACTCACGAACTCTGCTGGAATCATCGCTCGTTACATAGTGTAACTCCCCGTCGGGCATACGATGTTCCTCGTCGCTCACACCCCACACAGGCACACGACGTTTATGGATCGCTCACACCCCACACGGGCACACGACCCGATCGCTCACACCCCACACGGGCACACGATCGTCTATAATCATCGCTCACACCCCACACGGGCACACGACGTTATAGCGGATTCCCTCTGGAACCAAACTGTCGCTCACACCCCACATGGGCACACGACATTACAAGAATGCATATCATGATGCTTGGCATACAATGACTCATGACATTCAAATGCACACATATATGCAATCATCTCAATCAACAAAAATCATGCTTTGCAATTCAAGCCCAAAACAATGCATTTATTTGCCATACTGCCACACACCATCATCACACCATCTAAACACATGCATTCACCTCATATAATCAGCACACAAGTCATCCAACATATATCACAAGCACATTACTTGATAACCCATCAATTACGCACAATTAAACGACAAAAGTCGACAAAACGACACATTCCAAATTTTCGACATAATTAAATCGAGCAACAATCTCAAAACCATTTTAATAAGCAAGAACAACTCAAAAGCTTCCTAACGCACCCAACTGCACCCCAATCCGACTTACGGATCAAAAGTTATGAAGAAAACAAAATTGCACAAACAACCATGTTCGTTAGGCGAACCCTCTAGCGAGCATTCGCTACCACCTTCGCTAGGCGAATGTCCAGCGAAGCCACAATCAGATAAAAACAGACACAAAGTTCGCTAGGCGAACCCCTTGGCATACCAAAGCAGCAACAACCAGAACCAAAAAGATACAAAGTTCGCTAGGCGAACACATTAGCGAACATTCGCTGACCTTCGCTAACTGGTTCGCTAGGCGAACCCGCGAAAACTCATTCGCTACTGCTTCGCCCCAGGTTCGCTATGCGAACCAAGGAAAACCCAGAATTCTGCAGTGTTGTTTCACAACCCAAAAATCATATTTTTCACCCAAAAACTCTTCCAACACAAAATAATGAAATCAGAACATAACCCAAACATGGTAGCAAGTATTCTACAGCATTTACACAGACTTCTAACCGCAAAAACATCGATTTCTATCGTTTATCACATTTCGACCTATATCTAAAAACCAATAAAACTTCCACACAAACATAATAATCATACACAAGCATAGTATAATCGAGTTTCACACCCTTACCCGATTAAATCGAGTGTAGAAAAGTCGGTTGATTAATTCCTAGATTTCCAAGTTTTCTCTCTATCTCCTTTTCTTTCTCTTTTCTTTCTTCCCCTTTTTCTTCTCTTCTTTTGCTTTCCTTTCTATTTTCTCTCTTTCTATTTCTATTTTTCTAACTTAAGGAAAATAAAGTGAAATGCCCAAAATACCCCTACACTCAAATATCTCGCAAACGTTCCCAAAACGCGATAAAATATCACAACATTGAAAAATAACATATTTCCAAATAAAAGTCGAAAATAAAATAATATAATAATAAAATAATCAAAACGACTCGATTAAATAAAACGGACAAAACTGGGGCGTTACAACTCTCCCCCACTTAGAAATTTTCGTCCTCAAAAATATACCTGAGACAAACAACTCTGGATACGACTCCCGCATCCGACTCTCCAACTCCCAAGTCAAATTGCCCTCAGCAGCGCCTCCCCACGCCACTTTCACAAGTGCAATATCCTTGCCTCTTGTAACGCCCAAAATATTTAATTATTTATTTAATTGGATATTTATTTAATTGTTGTGAATTATTCGGTTGATTTTGGTGTTGCGGTGAATTAAGTCGTTAAGTCGGAATTTTTAAGTTGGTAAGTCGAAAAGTCGTGGAATAGTATTAGAGGTAATATTATAGTCGTAGGAGAGTGTTTGATTAAGTGGGCTTGGTTTCGTGTCGGAATTAGTAAATTAGGGGGTGTATGTTTAGGCCCATTAGATATTATGTTAGAATAATACTATTTTAATAAAATAAAACAAATAATAGGAAAAGAAACAGTTAGGTTGTATCAGTAGAGGAGAAAAGTTGAGAACGTGAGAGAAGAAGAAGTTGCGAGAGAGAAACTGCTACCGGTGCCAAATTCCCAGAATCTGATCGATTGTCGAGCTGCCTTTCAATCTAAGGTAAGGATGGGTTCGACTATTATAACCGGGTTATGATGAATGATATGAGGGTTGGGAATTGTATGATTGTTTCCATTGATTTTCGATAAGTGTTGTTGTCTGTGAGGAAATTGAAACTGATATTGTCAAATTATGATTCTGTTGTTGTGATGTGTTGTTTCTGTGTTGAAGTTGTTGAAATTATCGTTGGATGGATTTTGTAAGCATTCCCCTGAAATTAAGTTGGCTATGTTAAAATGTTAAATTGATTGAATTTTTGTGAAATTTATTGCTGGTTAATTTAAGAATGTCGCAGTGAATTGTGTTGTTTCTGGAAAAAAATGAACTGGGTGCACTTTAGGGGTGGCCTGCCACACACATAGGGGTGGCGCAGGCCACCCAAGGAAAAAGGAGAAATATGTGATGATGTCATGTGATAGTAATATTAAGTTGAGAGTTTTACTCCGATGGTACCACATGCATAACATTGTCGAGTCGCATAAAAGTTGCATTTTCTTAAGTTGTTGTTAAGTTTTGTTTGTTGGTTGTTGATGCGAAGTGGTGATTATTTGTATGATTCTTGCCTATGTATTATTTATCATACTCCATTTATAATATTCGGTAACTCACCCGTTCTGTTTGAATGTTGTCCCTATGTTGGCAACGTGCAGGTAATTAAGAGGAGTAACCAGTTACCTTAGTTCGATTCGGTGGTTGTCGCTCTGATACGTAGCACTCGGGGGGATGACGCATGTCTTTTATTTATTAGTCTACATGCTGAATTTTTAATGAAATTGCTGAGAAATACTTTGTTGTTTATTTTGAAGTTGTTTTATGTTGAATAAAGATGCTACTAAGTTGTTAATGAATCCGCTGCGTTGCATTTGTTTAAAGTTGAATAAGGTTGAAGTTTATTGTTGGTTTATGTTCCCTTGAATCGTTATGTATCTTTCGTGATTAACTATTATGTGGTTGATTTTAAAGTTGAAAATGTGATATCCCATTTTATGTCGAAATTTTACAACTCTGATTTTAATATAATTACTGGGTAGAAATGGGGTGTTACATTAGCTTTGCCCGGATGATAATTCAAACCGAAATCATAATCTTTCAGCAATTCTAACCTCGCGATCCAAAATCCTAACGGGTAATGCCTCAACCGTAAGGTTCTCCCTTACCTCAACCTCGTCCATCAGAATCACATGTGACGGATCCGGAACATACTTTCGAAGCTGTGAAACATGGAACACATCATGCAAATTCGACAAATTCGACGGTAACGCCACCCTATAAGCCACAACACCCACTCTCGCGGATATCTGGTAAGGACCAATAAACCGAGAAGTAAGTTTCTTCGACTTCAATGCACGACCCACACCCGTTACCAGTGTAACTCTCAAAAATACATGATCGCCCTCTTGAAACTCGAGATCTTTCCTTCTACGATCATGATAACTCTTTTGCCTACTCTGAAAAGCCTTCATTTTCTCCCGAATAAGCTTCACCTTGTCTGTAGTCTGTTGAATCAATTCGGGTCCAACCACCGAACTCTCACCAGATTCGTACCAACACAATGGTGTTCGACATCTTCGTCCATACAGTGCTTTAAAAGGTGCCATTCCAATACTAGAATGGAAACTGTTATTATACGTGAGTTCCACCAACGTAAGATAACTATCCCACGCACCACCTTGTTCAAAGACACAAGCCCTCAACAAATCTTCCAACAATTGAATCGTTCTCTCGGTCTGACCATCCGTTTGAGGATGATAAGCAGAACTCAACCTCAATTTAGATCCTAAAGCCTTTTGCAAACTTTCCCAAAATCTGGAGGTAAACCTAGGATCCCGATCAGAAACAATGCTCAACGGAACACCATGCAATTTCACAATCACACTGATATAAATCTCAGATATCCTCTCCAAAGAAAAACTGATGTCAATCGGAATGAAATGCGCCGATTTAGTCAGCCTATCAACAACCACCCAAATAGCATTATGCCCTCGCTGAGTATTCGGCAACCCTGTCAAAAAATCCATAGAAATGTTGTCCCATTTCCACTCAAGAATATCCAACGGTTACAACAAACCACTAGGCCTCAGATGTTCTACCTTCGATTTCTGACAAGTCAAACGTGCATAGACAAATTGAGCCACATCTCTTTTCAATCCAAACCACCAGAAAATCTTCTTCAAATCTTGGTACATTTTATTAGCTCCCGGATGTATACTCAAATTACTCCGGTGTCCTTCCTCCAAAATCATCTTCTTCAACTCCGCATCATTGGGAATAAAAATTCTACCTCGGAATCTCAAAACACCATTAATATCCACTTTAAAATCACTATTCACATCTTTTTCTCCAACCAACATCAAATCCACAAATTTCACATCCAGCTTCTGTTTCTCACTAACAGTCATCAGAAAATCATTAGTAACCTTTAGCATTCCAAGCCTCACGCTATCGGACGTCACCTCACACACCAGACTCAAGTCCCTAAAAGCTTCCAAAAGTTCACACTCCTTAACCATTAAAGCGGACATATGTAACGATTTCCGACTCAACGCATCGGCTACCACATTAGCTTTACCAGGATGGTAATTCAAGCCAAAGTTGTAGTCCTTCAAAAATTTCCAACCATCTCCGTTGCCTCATATTCAATTCTTTCTGATCAAACAAATATTTCAAACTTTTGTGATCACTAAAGACTTCAAATCTTGCACCGTAGAGATAATGCCTCCAAATCTTCAATACAAACACCACAGCCACTAATTCCAAATCATGAGTAGGGTAATTTTTCTCATGCACCCTCAACTGCCTTGAAGCATAAGCTACGACCTTACCTTCTTGCATTAGCACACCACCTGGGCCAATCAAAGACGCATCACAATACACCACAAATGGTTCAGTAGGATTCGGTAAAATCAAAATCGGAGCTGTCGTCAATCTTCTCTTCAGCTCATTAAAACTTTCCTCGCACCGAATATCCCAAATGAACGCTTGCCCTTTACAAGTCAACTGGGTCAAAGGAAGTGCTAGCTTTGAAAAACCTTCAATGAACCTTCGATAATATCCGGCCAAACCCAAAAAGCTTCAAATTTCAGTAACAGATCTCAGAGCCTCCCATTGTAGAACTGCTTCTACTTTAGATGGATCCATAGAAATACCATTACCTGAAATCACGTGTTCAAGAAAACTCACTTCCGACAACCAGAACTCACACTTGGACAATTTGGCAAAAAGCTTTCTTTCTTTCAAAACCTGCAAAACAATACGCAAATATTTCTCGTGCTCCTCCATACACTTAGAATAAATTAAGATGTCATCAATAAACACAACAATAAAACGATCCAAATGCTCGTGGAAAATACGATTCATGTACTCCATAAACACACTTGGCGCATTAGAAACCTCGAACGGCATCACAGAATATTCATAATGACCGTAACGTGTCCTAAAAGCCGTCTTCTGAATATCTTCCTCTTTCACCCTTATCAGATGATACCCTGACCTCAAGTCAATCTTACTAAACACACAAGCACCAACCAACTATTCCATCAAATCATCAATTCTCGAAAGAGGATACTTATTCTTAATCGTCACCTTATTCAGCTGGCGATAATCAACACTCAACCGCATACTTCCATCTTTCTTTTTCACCAATAAAACTAGAGCACCCCAAGGAGAAACGC
Organism: Lathyrus tuberosus; assembly: GCA_022829125.1. Taxonomy (NCBI): domain Eukaryota; kingdom Viridiplantae; phylum Streptophyta; class Magnoliopsida; order Fabales; family Fabaceae; genus Lathyrus; species Lathyrus tuberosus. Next base: position 2,630,057 of record JALAZF010000639.1, read on the forward strand.
TTGGTCTCACAAACCTCTTTTCTAGCAATTCATTCAACTGCTTCTTTAACTCAACCAACTCAGATGCCGACATACGATAAGGTGCCATAGAAACAGGTCTAGTACCAGGAACTAGATCTATAGAAAACTCCACCTCTCTCTCTAGCGGCAAGTCTGAAATATCCTCAGGAAACACTTCTGGAAATTCACACACAACAGGAAACACATCAAGTGAAACTTGACTATCCACAGTCAATGATGCAAATAACCCAAACAACTGAGCTTCATCCGCCAAAAGTTTCTTCAACTCCTTGGTAGATAAGAAACTCGAGTCTTCGTCTTCCTCAAGAGAAGGAAATCTTACTAACTTATGATAACAATCAATATGAACCCTATTGAACTACAATCAATTCATTCCCACAACCACATCTAAACCCTCCAACGGTAAACACACCAAATCCATCTCAAAGTCCTTACCATAAATGGTCAAAGGACAACTCAAACAAACCAAAGAAGTAGTTACTGACCCCATTGCTGGAGTATCAATAACCATTTCACCTTCCATCAAAGACAACACAAGATTCAAACGCTTCGCGCACTCAGACGAAATAAACGAATGAGTCACTCCAGTATCAATAATAGCAACTAAAGGAGTACTATTAATAAAACAAGTACCTCTGATCAGACGATCTGCACTTGAAGTCTGAGTTCCTGCCAATGCAAAAACCTTCCCACCCGCTGGAGCTTGCTTTGGTTTCGGACACTTTGTACTAATATGACCAGGTTCACCACAGTTGAAACACTTCACTACAGTCTACCTCTTACAATCAGCAGCAATGTGTCCTAAACCTCCACAATTGGAACACTTTCTCATATCTTTCCTGCATTCAAACTGACGATGTCCTAGGTTACCACACCTATAACATCTCAGAGGATTAGACATTCCTCCCCCACTTAGCCTTTTCTCAAAATTTCCCCTTGTTTACCCTTATCAGCTGGTGTTACATAAGGGCCACTGCAAAACGGTTGTTTCCCTTTCCTCTCGTTCACACTCTTATAATGAATAGAACGAGCTTTGCTATCTTCTTTAAAAATCCTACAGCAATCTACCAAATCAGAAAACCTTCTAATCCTTTGGTAACCGATTGCCTGCTTTATCTCAGGACGCAGTCCGTTCTCAAACTTCACACACTTAGAAAATTCCGCAGTCGCTTCGGCATAATGTGGATAAAACTGCACAAGCTCCACAAACTTAGCAGTATAATCAACAACAGGCATATTACCTTGTTTTAATGCCAAGAACTCAATTTCCTTCTTTCCTCTTACATCTTCGGGAAAATACTTCCTCAAAAACTCAATGCTAAACACCGCCTAAGTGATCTCTTCCTCTGCAGCTTCCAACACATGACGTGTACTAACCTACCAATCATCAGCTTCTTCCAGTAACATGTGAGTACCCAGTCTCACCTTCTGATCCTCTGCACAATCCATCACTCGGAAGATTCTTTCAATCTCTTTCAACCAAATATGAGCACCATCAGGATCATATCTTCTTTTGAAGACATGCGGTTTGTTCTTCCTGAACTCATCATTACCAGCAGCATTAGGTGCACCCTGCACAGCCCGAGCCATAGCTTGCATAGCAGCAGCCAAAGCAGCGTCATTCCTACCAGCCATATTCTGTTCATTTCCAATAATAGCAACTATGGTTAAACAAGCAGCCCACCCAAACACCAAGACCGACAAAGACTGACACAAACTGACACGGACTGGCTCTGATACCACTTAATGTAACACCCCCAATCTATACCCCCAAGCTATTAAAGCGATAAATAAAATTCAAAATTTCATCAGAGTATATTTAAAACATTCACGGCATAGACTGAGGGGTCACATCAATTTGAAACAATATACACATAAACCTGCTCATAAAGATATGCAACAATCAGGTAGCAATTATCAGAGAAATTTGGTTCCTACTACCCACAATTCAAATACAGAATAAAAGCGGAAAATCTGTACTGAAATCTCATATATATATATATATATATATATATATATATATATATATATATATATATATATATATATATATATATCACGAAAATTTTATCTGCCAAATACAATCATACATATACGAGCTTAAAAGAAACATATACATATACACACAAATCACCAACGGTCTCCCTAACTACCCGGTGCCACATATCAGAGCCGACCGACAAAAGAATGAAGACCTAAGCTTCACAAAAAGACCTCCAGCAATCTAATCTGCAATGCCTCATAGAGCATTATAAAACAGCAGAAGGGTGAGAAACACAATCATAATATAATTGCATATAATTATATAAAAACACAACATTACACACATAAAATATTCTCACCACAACGTACAACAGAAACCAAATGCAACACAACACAATACATATCTCAACTCATCAATTCCAATCACAATCCCACACGACATCAATCCATTCATGAATTATGCAAATGCAAAGAGACCGACACAACGACTCTATGCAATGCATATGCGGTACCATCCATCCATCAATCTCATCACTAGTTCACTCAGGAACTCTGCTGAAATCATCGCTCGTTACTTAGTGTAACTCCCCGTCGGGCATACGATGTTCCTCGGCGCTCACACCCCTCACGGGCACACGACGTTTATGGATCGCTCACACCCCACACGGGCACATGACCCGATCGCTCACGCCCCACACGGGCACACGATCGTCTATAATCATCGCTCACACCCCACACGGGCCCACAACGTTATAGCAGATTCCCTCTGGAACCAAACTGTCACTCACATCCCACATGGGCACACGACATTACAAGAATGCATATCATGATGCTTGGCATACAATGACTCATGACATTCAAATGCACACATATATGCAATCATCTCAATCAACAAAAATCATGCTTTGCAATTCAAGCCCAAAACAATGCATTTATTTTCCATACGGCCACACACCATCATCACACCATCTAAACACATGCATTCACCTCATATAATCAGCACACAAGTCATCCAACATATATCACAAGCACATTACATGATAACCCATCAATTACGCACAATTAAACGGCAAAAGTCGACAAAACGACACATTCCAAATTTTCGACATAATTAAATCGAGCAACAATCTCAAAACCATTTTAATAAGCAAGAACAACTCAAAAGCTTCCTAACGCACCCAACCGCGCCCCAATCCGACTTACGGATCAAAAGTTATGAAGAAAACAAAATTGCACAAACAGCCATGTTGCTAGGCGAACTCTCTAGCGAGCATTTGCTACCACCTTCGCTAGGCGAATGTCCAGGGAACCCACTATCAGATAAAAACAGACACAAAGTTCGCTAGGCGAACCCCTTGGCGAACCAAGGCAGCAACAACCAGAACCAAAAAGATACAAAGTTCGTTAGGCGAACACATTAGCGAACATTCGCTGACCTTTGCTAACTGGTTCGCTAGGCGAGCCCGCGAAAACTCATTCGCTACTACTTCGCCCCAGGTTCACTAAGCGAACCAAGGAAAACCCAAAATTCTGCAGCGCTGTTTCACAACCCAAAAATCATATTTTTCACCCAAAAACTCTTCCAACACAAAATAATGAAATCAGAACATAACCCAAACATGGTAACAAGTATTCTACAGCATTTACACAGATTTCCAACCGCGAAAACATCGATTTCTATCGTTTATCACATTTCGACCTATATCTAAAAACCAATAAAACTTCCACACAAACATACATAATCATACACAAGCATAGTATAATCGAGTTTCACACCCTTACCCGATTAAATTGCGTGTAGAAAAGTCGGTTGATCGATTCCTAGATTTCCAAGTTTTCTCTCTATCTCCTTTTCTTTCTCTTTTCTTTCTTCCCCTTTTTCTTCTCTTCTTTTTCTTTCCTTTCTATTTTCTCTCTTTCTATTTCTATTTTTTTAACTTAAGGAAAATAAAGTGAAATGCCCAAAATACCCCTACACTCAAATTTCTCGCAAACGTTCCCAAAACGCAATAAAATATCACAACATTGAAAAATAACATATTTCCAAATAAAATTCGAAAATAAAATAATATAATAATAAAATAATCAAAACGACTAGATTAAATAAAACGGACAAAACTGGGGCGTTACAGGAGCCCTGGGTTGGACATGCCCCTTGACCAGTAGTAATGGAAACAATTCTGCATACAACACAGGTATAGGATCAAACCCTGGAGGTTGTGCTGTACGGTTGCTGTTATATAGAGGACGAGTCTGCTGAGGAGGCTGTTGTGTCCTTTGTTGAATCTGCTGTTGAATCGGTTGGCTCTGAGCAACCTGAGGTTGACACGTAAGAAAAGGCGCAGGGATGATAGCTGGAGTTACAACTGCTACTGGTTTGTACCATCACCTTTACTTTCCGAGAGAGATATTCCCAATATCCTGCTCTTTTTTCTTAGGGAGAGAACTACCATATCGTTTCGTATTACTTGATGATCCATCGTCTTTAACTAAACGTCCTTCTTGGACGGCTTCCTCAAGACGAACTCCCATGCCCACCATCTCGGTGAAGTCACCGGGCGCACTGGCAACCATTCGGTCGTAGTAAAATGAGCTCAAGGTTTTTAAGAAGATCTTTGTTATCTCTTTTTCTTCAAGAGGTGGACAAATTTGAGCGGCAATTTCGCGCCATCTCTGAGCATATTCCTTAAAGGTTTCCTTGTCCTTTTGTGACATCGATATGAGTTGATCTCTGTCTAGTGCCATGTCCAGATTATACTTGTAATGTTGAACGATGGCAGGGCCAAGATCTCTGAAAGTGGCAGTTTAAAACCATGTACCACTTTAACGCGGCACCGGTTAAACTATCCTTAAAATAGTGAATTAGCAGCTCTTGGTTCTTTGTCTGAGCTGACATTCGTCGAGCGTACATCACCAGTTGGCTTTGAGGGCAAGAGTTACCCTTGTACTTTTCGAAATCGGGTACCTAGAACTTGCGTGGAACTTTCACATTAGGGACCAAACAAAGGCCTGCGGCGTCCTTTCCAAATAAATCCTGACCGCGAAGGGCTTGCAGTTCTTTCTGCATCTCTAGGAATTGCTCCTGGAACTCATTCATTCTGTCAAACATACTTTCGTTTCCACCAGAAGGGATCTGTCCTTCCCGGACAGTGTGTACCACGGGTGGTGGTATAGTCTTTATGGCCGAGACTCTTGGTGCCTCCCAAAGTTTGTAACCTTCAGGGGTTGCTGTCATGCCCCTAGCATCTTCGCTTTCCCAAAGTTTGTAACCTTCAGGCCCAGCGGCTCTTGATGAAGTTTCCGGATCTTCAGTGATTGGCGGAATATATCCTTCTGGGATATAGTTGAGTGGCATGCCCCAGGGACGATCTTTCGGCATTTTATACCTAGGATCATACTTCTCCACTATGGGCGTTGATGTGATCTCTGAGATCACAGTCCTCTGTTGTTGCATCTGAGCTTCTACTAGGGCTTGCATGTCGTTATGAAGCTTTCTCAGATCCTCTTTCAGAGTGTCGATCTCTTCCCTCAACCCTCTGTTCTCTTCCTCGAGATCATCCATCTTTTTCTGACGATTGGCCCGAGTATTGTATGAATGAGACAGTTTGACTCTAGAATCGAGACACAAACGTAAGATTCGTAGGGAAGAAGAATGTGTTATGTGAGAATGATGAATGCAATGATTACATTAATTATATATTTTCCATTTACTCAAGATAAACTTCGACAATTGGATTGCAAATATCAAACAGTGGGGAAACCCTGTTTTATTGAATTCAAAGATTGCGGAAATGGAAATACTGTATTTTACAAAGTGCTTTAAAAGGAAATCTAAACTTATGGATCCTGAGTCCTCTCTGGGGGGAGCTCAGGTGCTGGTTCTAGTACTTTCCTCTTCTTTGATCGGGGCTCTTTGGTCGTTGTCGGGTTGTCATTCCTTTGCCAAGTGAAAGGAGCGAGCAAATTCCTTTGGTCATCCTGATTTTCTACAGCATGTTGCTCTAAAATGTCAATCTGAGCATCATTTTCTTTCAATAATTGTTGTATTTTCTTACACTCCACATTGAGAATACGATACTTGTTCCTCCAAGACCTCCTCTCCTGCTGAACCTTGTTGAGAGTAACCTGGAGTTTTTCCGTCTCATACATAAAATAAAGGACCGAGTCCCTAAATGGAAGAACTTCCTGACGAGGGTAAGGCATCCTCAGCTTGAGAGCTCTAGTTTGTACCCATTGGAGATAAGGCTCCACCGAGACACAGTCTGCTTTTCCTAGAGACTCTCTTCCTTTCTCGTGAACGTGTTTCCTGGCATGCACTATTTCCGTCTTTAGTGCCCTGTCATTTTCCCCTTCCTTGAAGAAAATACCTTCCAGATGAGCATTTCGCGGGACATGCCTCATCGGGTTTCTGAATTGACGACGAACTAAAACTGGATGATAATTGATTCCTCCTTTAGTTCCTATGAGGGGTACATTTGTGAAATTTCCACAACGGTCAATGATTCTGATCCCGTCATAAATTCGATTGTACCAATCGATGTCAGAGTTGGTAAGAGACATGATTCTCTGCGACCAATGTAAAGTATTCTTTTGATCCCAAAATGCAGCAGACTTTGGCAAATGGGAAGTGAACCATTTGTATAGCAGGGGTACACAACATGTGATTATTCCGCCGCTATACAAATTACTTAGGTGTACCGAATGATAAGCATCAGTGAGCAAGGTCGGTATAGGGTTTCCAATAAGAAGAACCCCAATGGCATTGATATATACGAAGTTATCAATGTTGGGAAACAAAAATAACCCGTAGGTGAGCAAAACAAAGATGCTCTCGAAAGCAGTCACGTTCCCTATACTAGTGAAGTGTAGAGCCTTCTTTATCAAGAACTGGGCTGGCAAACCCTGGATTCCACCCTTAGTGGTCATATGAGTCCTGACTTCTGACTCGTCCAAATAAATTGCTCTTGCAATGGTTTGATCCTTTGGAATTTCTTCCAGTCCAGAAAAGGGAGCTTGGTCAGTAATGGGTAAATCAGTCAGATGAGAGTACTCCTCAAGCGTTGGTGCTAGTTAATTATCTGGGAATGTGAAACAATGATAGACCGGATCGTAAAACTGAATTAGCGTAGCCAGGATTCCCTCAATTACATGGACCCTTAACAGAGACAACAATCCTCCGTACTTGGCTCCGAATGCCTCAGTGTTGGTGATCATCCTTGCCAACCCCCTCAAATCCTCTAATTTTGGAACCTTGAAGGTATACTTATGAGTTTTCCTTCTACCAAAATCCATTAGCGCAATCTTTTTATCTGATATTTGCAATCATTGTCTTAGTTTTATTTGAAAAAGAGAGACTAGAAGAGTGTCGCTCCCGGGATTTTCATCCAAGTACAAACGTGAAAGTGGCACCGAAACAGAGTCGCCAGCAATGTGTATTTATCCCAAGAGAGAGAAAGGAAACACTGCGTAAACCTGAGGGAAGGAAAGAGCATGATCTTGCGACCAAGAGAACTGGGTTTGGGAGTCGGTTACGCGCGAGGAAGGTATTAGCACCCCCACGCGTCCATCGTACCCGATGGGATCCACGCTTGCTTGTCTCGATCAAAGGGTGTCGCCAACTGGAACTCCGCTGCTACTGGAAAGGGAAAGGAACAGGAAAAGGAAAAGGAAAGGAGAAAGAAAGAAAAACAAATGTAGGGAAAATAAAAGAAGTGCTCGAATGGGCCCTACTGTAATACCCCAAAATTTGCTCTCCCATTTGGCATCATAGCATAGCATTATCATATGTCATATAATATCCACCACATTAGCATTTGCATTGCATCTTTAACATAGAAAAATGAAGCATAGCATCCCTCTTACCATCAAGGCATGTGATCAGGGGAAAGGTGGACAATCAAGGAATCATTCAAGGCACAAAAGGTCAAACAAGTTCATTCAAGGCAAGCCAAGAGGTCTTTCATGTCTCATACTACCTCAATTGATTATCCAAAACCTCAAGGAGGTGAGATTCAATAGGAGATTGAAGCACTACATCTTTCACTATGCAAGAGATCCAAAAATGAAGGAAAATCCTCAAAAGAGATGGTTCATTGGTTCAAAATCACCCTCAAGTGGCATATCTCATCATCCTTTAAGAGGATACACAACATACTCTGAGGAATTTGAAATTGAAGACTGCACATTTTTCTCCTAAGAGGTGGGTACCAAAATTAGGGTTTCCAATTAAATCAGGGTATCTTTGATTTTTTGGACAAAGCTTGATGTCATGGTATTCTACATATCCTTAAGTGTATGTGTGTGGAAAATTGCCTCTCAATTGATTTTAGAAGTGGTTCAATTGGAAGAAAGATCAAAAACCAGGAAAATTGGGGCTAAGTCAGATAATCAGGGGAAAAAGTCAACTCTTGACTTTTTGAGCCCAAAATCATGAAATTCATGTTATATGTGACCAATGTACAAAATTTGATCAAGAAATTCCAAAAGAATCATGAAAAATCAAGAATTTGAAGAGTTGCCATTTTTGGAAGAATTAGGGTTTCCAAAAATAGTAATTTTAGGCCATTTTGCATCAGAATTGGAACCAAGGCCATTCAAAATTGAAGCATCAAATGAAAATTCCACTCGGCCACAACAATAGATCTTGTTTCAAGCTTCAAATCCATGTGTAGAACATCTCCATTGGGTAAAAATTGAGTGAGATACGATTGATCAAAGTTAGAGTAAAGTAGGTTCAAAACCAGGTCATGACCAAGGACTTTCAGGTCACGCGCGTGTCATTTTCACAAGCACATGGTGGGCCAAATGTATTGATCAATTACTCATGGTTAGAAGCCTTAAATGAAAAATATTTCAACATGCAAGTTGTTCCTCTATGTGAGATCTTCAAAATTGGTGTTCATGATTTTTTCATTTGATCAAAGGTCAAGAAGTTATGTTGAGTCCAATGTGCTTTGATCATGCTGAAATTCCATGCCATGCTTGCCTTACCAACCAACCTTATGGCGACGCCTTTATGTCAGTTCCAAACTTGTGTGTTATAAGTCATTTTTCAACCTCTTCCAAGCATCATTCCCATTCAATTTTCATACCAAACATGCTCTATTACATCTCCTCTTTCAAATGAATCCAAAAACACACCAAACCAATCATGGAGTAGAGAGAAAAACTTCATCAAACCACCCTATATTCCACTGTGGCATTGTTGGCTTTAATGCATGACTTGGTTCAGACATCCATCAAACATTCTTTCCCTTATTTGAACACAACATGAACATCACACACACTGCTACAGCATGTGCCTTGCATGGAAATAGAAAGAGCAAACTTGCTGAGCAAGTTTCTGATGCACAGCCTTGCCATTTCACTTTCTCTTCACTTCCACCAAAGCTTACCATAAGTTGTCATCACTATATCCTTGCTCTCCCTAACTAACTTGACTCAGTTAGTTAGGGATGACTCACTTAACTCAACTGTGACTCAGTTAACTCACTCATGTTAACTATGGTTAGAGCACACTATAAATAGAAATCACTCTCTCAAATTTCATAACTAACTTCATTTTTGCACATTCACTTCAGAAACTCTCTCTTCTTCTCTCTCAATCTCACCATTGCAACTGATTCTCGAGCTTCACTTTGTTCCTTTTCACTTCAACACTCTCTCTGATTCTCTCTCAATTTCATCACATTGCAACTGGTTTTGAAGTTTGGTTCCATTTTCTTTCCACTGAATCATCATCAACCACTGCATCTAAGCCTTTATTTGGCCAAAAGTAGCTCAAAGAGGAAGCAGGATCTCTGGTTTTCTGAAGAATATCTCAAGGTCTCAAATCTTCAAGTACGAATTTCCACCATTATAGACCTGATGTGAAGATGTTTTCAGGTTCTTGAAGCTTCTTATAAGCTCAAGAACTTGTCTGGCTAGTTGATAGGCCTTTAGAGGCATAGTTGAAAAGTTAGGGCAAATCTTCCTCTGTTCGATTCTCTCATTTCATGAACTTTTTGTGTGTTTTATCACTGGATCCGTGTTCTCCTTTACTTCCTCTTCATTTTCGTATATCATTTGTGGAATTCTGAGAAATTTGAGGTTGCAGACGGTGGTGGTTTGCCGGAGAAGATGACCGGAAGTCATCTCCGGCCGGTGATCTTGAATGCTAGGGTTTTGGTGTGTTTTAATCGTGTCCGTTGATTTTTCATCATCGTGTGGTCATAGTGGTGCCAGCGCATTAAAATAAGCATGCCTTGCACGTGTTTTTTATTTTAACCAGAGTGACATGCGTGTGGTGTAGTGCATGGTATGGAGTGTAGTCCTTCACGTGTGTGCCTTGGATTTAATTACTTTGACTTTTGTGTTGACCTGACTTGAATCAATGGTGATGATTGATTGACTTTTGTTTGACTGAGTGTGCATGGCTGATAGTGTGGATTGCGCTCTGAATCTGGACTGGATCATTTCTATTCGCACCCTATGTTTTTAAAGCCCAAACAATTTGAACTGAATAATTGCTATGTATGCACCCCCTGCTTGTTTTCCATTTCTTTTATTTTCTTTATTTTTGTACATGTTTCATTCTTAATTTTTAAAAATAAAATACTAAACTACATCATAAAATTCTAGAAAAATTCATGGACATCATTAAGACATTTAGGAAATTTTTGATATTTTTATTTCATGATTTTATGACATTTTTGCCCTTGTTGCACAATTTTCTTTGAATTTCCATTTGTGTGCTTTCTAAATGTGATACATGAATTTGTGGAATTTTGTTCTTGATCATTGTAAATTGTTTTGACATGATTATTTTTGCATTGATTCACTAATACATTGAATCATGCTAGATGATTTTTTTTTTTTAATTTTTAGATCATTTTATGACATGTTTTGATGCTCATTTTTGTATTACTTGGCATGATGTTTCAATTTGACCTAATTGCATTGTTTGAAGTCATTTTGCTTTGAATTTTGGCATGCTATCTTGATGTATGATTTACTTCTGATTTAGGCATTCCAATACCATGTTTGCATAATTTTCATAATTCCATTTGATTTTTGTTTGATGCATTACATTTGAAGTATAATAACATGTCACATCATTCTAATTTTAGTGCATGTTTACATGAATTCTTTTGTGCATATTGGTATGATCATTTGCATATTTTATGAGCTATTCATGTGATATTATAGGTCTTTGGTACACATTATAGGTCATCTTTACTTGTTCATTTCAACTTGAATTTTGTGCATCTTTAACATGTATTGTTTTGCATTTTCTTTTTGAACTTTCCCTTCAATTCTTCTTCTACCACTTCTTGAATGTCTTGGTTGTTAATTCATGAACACTTTGAGATGTGTATAAACCTTTTTCCATTTAGTTTCAATTCTGATCCTTAGATTACATGTTCCATTTATGCATGTTTCTTCCTTTTCTTTTCATCTTTCATCTATCCTTTCTTTTGGTAACATGTTCTAATGCTATGGATGATGATTGTTGCTTATTTCATTTGAACTTGTATGATGATAATCACTTGTTGTCCATATGATGCACATTCTGGTTGTGATATTAGGATTTTATTTTTCATCTCTTTCTTTTGAGCTTTTTGGTACATTAAGTGTTCTTTTACTTCTTATACTTCTTTTACATGTTCACTAACCATGTAGGGGCTTTGGTAAGTTGAAATTGAGTGTGGATAAGGAATCCACATTCAAACTTCTTTTCTTTTATCTTTTACAATTCAATATTTTGTTTTGTTAAGCACTTATGTGCTTTCTTTGATTAACTCATTATTTTCCCTTTTGAGTTACAATTCATCTTCTACTTTAGAAGTGAATTGTTTATCTCATTCCTTCTTTAGACACTAGGCTTTGAAACCTCATAAACCTTTAGGACCACTTCCTTAACTAATCAATTAGGATTGAGTTTTAGTTCACATAGATTTTTACCTTTCTCTCCTCTCTTGAGTCTTCTATCTTCTCATCTCAAAGAAAATTCAAAATATCTAATAAAGGTAGGCATTTATTGCATTTAGGCCTTTCATATAAAGAAAAGATTACAAAGGGGTCTTCTCTTATAATCTTAGAATGTATAGCATATAGCCCATCTTGGGTCAATGTGTTAAACATTTGATCTTGTATGAGGGACTTAAATGCAATACTTGTTGAAGGTACAAATAAAGAAAAACAATTTTTCATTTCATAATCAACAAAAACACTTAATAAACACAAGTATGCTAGTGTGTTTGAACCTTGACAATTGGAACTAAGTGTGGGGGTCTTTTCACCCTTAGTGTGCTTTCTTACTCATTCCATCTTGGAATGTGAGAATGTACACATTCCAATGACTAAGATTCAGATACACTATCATATGCAAACAAATGAAAAAACTCTTAAAAGACAAAAATAAACAATAACGTCTTTCCTTCGGGAATTCTTTTCTCATCTCGTTCAATCATTCCTTAAGGATGCGTCATTTCCGTTCTACCGCAAACAGGTAACGCCTAAGTCTCCCTACAGCGAGCTGCAACACCTAAACTGCTGGAACGCGAACGTTGACGTATTCCACTAAAAAACACAAACAATCCATCCCTATTGAGGGGAACTACGTCGCTCTGATTCTCATGTTCCCGATGAGATACGTAGGCAGTGCGGTAGGGCCTATTCAAGCACTTCTTTTATTTTCCCTACATTTGTTTCTCTCTCCTTTCCTTTTCCATTCCTTTTCCAGTTCCTTTTCCAGTATCTTTTCTACACTCTTTGATTGAAGCAGCAAGCGTGGATCCCATCGGGTACAATGGACGTGAGGGGGTGCTAATGCCCTCCTCTCGCGTAACCGACTCCCGAATCCAGTTTTCTTGGTCGCAAGACCATGCTTTTCCTTCCTTCAGGTTTATGTGGTGTTTCCTTTCCCTCTCATGGGATAAATACACATTGCTGGAGACTCTGTTTCGGTGCCACTTTCGCGTTTGTACCAGGATGAAAATCCCGGGAGAGACAGTTGGCGACTCTGCTGGGGATAAGTTGACCTATTGCTGGTCCATCCTAAGTGAGTCAATCCTAGCGCTTGTTTGCTTTTCTTTCATTGGGTGTTTACTGTTATCTTGTATTTGCTGTTTACTGTATTTTATTACTTGTACCATATTTACAGTATATTAGCATTACATTTCATATATTATACTGTGTTGCACTGTTTTGTCTGTTTGGCGGGATGGGATTTCTGAGAGATGAGCTCAGTACACAGGCTCGAGTATACACTTAGACTTAGAGTGGAGAGTAGTTGGACCTACGTGCCATCTGTGTACGTTGGGTAATCACGAAATTCACATCTATACGAGGCTATCTTGGGACCCATCATGGCGTACGCATCTTGCATATTCCAGGATGTCGATCTAGAGAGCTGTCGACTCTAGTGACCGATCATGAGGACCTTAGTGGAAACAGCTCTCTTTAGTGGTGACAGTGGCAGACCACATTCAGTGGCAAACCCATTCGCACCCGAGGGCCCACTTTGGAACTTGCATAGGATGACCTTTATTTTCTAAGGTAAGTCAGTGGACGACCTCTTTGATTGGCATAGCATTGTATCCTACGGGCTGAATGTGCTATCGCTTCTCAAACCTCCGAAGCTGACAAGCCTTGTTTTCTAGGAACCACATGTGAGTATGGGTGGGATGTTTACAGGTTTGCAGGTAACCCAGCCTCCTACATACCTTATTTGTGATTTTATGGTTGTTACAGACAGTGTATCCTATGACAGTGGTTTGAGTATTCATCTCAGATATATTGCCAGATTCAATACACAGACACAGTGCACACAGTTCAACACAGACACAGACACATGGATACCTGATCACATGCCTTTTGCATTTGCATACTCATATCATAACAGGTTATGTTTGTCATTTTCAGGTACCTACCTGTAGCGAGCGATTTTGGACGCGGTTCTTAAGCGCTGGTCGCTCTCTACGGTTTGAGCTTTAAACTACAGGTCGATTCATTTTTTATCCTATTGTGAGCTGAATAAGGAAGGGAAATAGATGTCTCCAATTAACCCTGCTTGCATACTGAGTTTAAACAGCGGTCTGTTAGGTTACGGATGCTATCAATGTGGGGGGCCTTTGTACTGGTTATTTGTATTTTCGCCAATACTGTTCTCTTTCTTTTTTACCTGGGCAGAAGGTTTCTGGCGGGGAATAAGGATTAGGATGTTAGGACTGGTGCTTTTGAATTACTGCTTTTGATTGACGAAGATATGGGATTTGGGTTTTTTGTTGATTGCGCTCGCTAAGATCTTTTCTTTCGATCTTATGCCTACGTATTCCCGTTTATCGAAACAGGGAAATCAGAGCGTTCGTAGTTCCTCCTATTCTATGGGAGGAAATTGGTGTTTTGGGGTCTTGTTCAAAGCCCAAGACGTGAAGCGAAAGGTGATTTGTATCTTGTTCAAAGCCCAAGATGTGAAGCTAAAAGTCTATTTGTGTCTTGTTCAAAGCCCAAGACGTGAAGCTGGAAGACCTCGACTTTAGAGAGAATTTGTCATCTCTAAAGAGGGGGAGGAGAATTACTTTAACTGGGATACGCAGATCCGAGCAATGCCATAATTTCCGAAGAAAGGGTTTTAACCTGAAGGAGAAGACTTTAACTCAGTGTAGAGCAATACCATCTTTCCTTAGGAATTTCTCATGCTAAAAGAGGGACAGTGGCATAGATGTAGATGATCCAGAGGCTTGCCGCTTACAGCGATTAGATGAAAAGAAAGCAGTTGTTGATGTTTGTGTACTGTGAACGAGGCACAGCTTTGATGCTAAAAGGTCGATTGGATCAACCAGTGGTTTTCTTATACAAAGCCTAAGAGGAGGCTAATTTCCGCTAGGAAAATCATTATACAAAGCCTAAGAGGAGGCTAATTTCCGCTAGGAAAATCATTATACAAAGCCTAAGAGGAGGCTATTTTGTGTCTCGTACAAAGCCCGAGAGAGAGGCTAAAGGTTTTTGACCCAGTGGGGCATATCGTTATACAAAGCCTAAGAGGAGGCTAGCAAAGAGCTGACTCAGTTGGAGAATCTTTTATACTCAGTAAGAGAGTGTTTTTGTATCTCGTACAAAGCCCGAGAGAGAGGCGAAAAAGTTGTTTTGACTCCACTGGGGAGAATTTTGGTATCTCGTACAAAGCCCGAGATGGAGGCTATTGTAACTGTTTCAGTTGAGTGACAGATCCAATATACTGATTTAAAAGAGAAAATCAGTTCTTATATGAGTAACACTGTACACAGGGATTTAATTTGAGGATCAGGGATATTTCCTTCTCTTTGAGGAAATGGGAAATCCAAAGGGTATTGAGACTATCCGAGTCTGCGGGTTTCCTTCCTATTTAACGAAGGGTGCTTGAGAATGTCTTTGAGACTCAAGGAAGTTAGACTGTCCGTGTCTAGAGTTTTATCTTTTGTACTATGCTTCGAGAAACAGTAGTAGACTCTATGAAAGGATTGTTCTATGAGGATGACTAGGTTCTGTTCCTATACCTGTAGGAGGTCGTCGAGACAATTTGTACGAAGCCCAAGAGGAGGCTGGAAACTTTTAAGAAGCCGATGGGTCCTTGTACGAAGCCCAAGAGGAGGCTATCATTCCCGAAGGAAGAGATCATTATACGAATCCTAAGAGGAGGCTGTGAATACTTCTAAGAAGCTGTAGGGTCCTTGAATAATGCCCAAGAGGAGGCCGATGCTTTTAAGAAGCCCGTGGGTCTATCATCTCCTTTCCATTAGGAGAGATAACTCTTTTAAAGATGAAAACCACTGGTAAACGTGCGAGGTTTACTATCCAGCGACTTTTAACTTTTAAAGAGGGTTCCTTAGTTAAGGTCCAAGATTATGACCGTAGTGGGTACCCAAACCCCGAGACGTTCAAGGCAAGCTATCCACAAGGAATAGATTAAGTCAGGAAAGTTCGAGAATTTGGAAGAAACTCAAGAGATGCCATTCACGGAGAATACATTCATCTTGGGGAGTAGAGCTTCTTGACGATTCCTAAGGAGGACAGCCAAAGAGAAGACTGTATCTGGTGCTCCTATTGGGGATCTAGTCGTCTATTTCTACGAATAAGTGAAACGGCGCACCTAGTTCTAGACGTAGTTGCCGGGGAAACTCGAAATATCTATACTATTATTACATAGTAGATATGAGTTTATGAAAGGAGACTTACAGTGAGCAGCCCCACAATACAGTTTATAATATGAAAGCAGTAAATGAAAGCGATAACCACTTACTCGGTTGTAGTGCTTCCATGCTGTTTGGTTAGTTGTTCAACAAAGAAAGATTAAAAACAACAGTATATTCAAAATCAAAGGAGAAAGTGCTTTGAAAAAGAAAGATCTGGGGCTTACAGCTCAAGGAGAGGCCCAGGGTTTTATCAGTGAGCACACTGTTTGACTTTGTACAGTGGGACTTATACAAATGACTGGGGCCCAAAATGGTTTTCTGTACAAAGGGATGGGTCTTACACTCTCTCAAGAGGCCCAAAAAAGGTTTAAAGAAAAAGAGTGGGGCTTATAACACGAGGGTAGGCCCAAATGATTTTTCCGTTTAAAATGGCGATCGCGCCGAGGTTTTCTTTTAACGCAGAGGGACTTATACAATAAGTGAGGCCCAAAATGTTTTGGTTAAAAGGGGGATTGGGTCTTACACTCTATTAGAGGCCCAAAGTGTTTTGAATAAAAAGAAATGGGTCTTACTACTAGAGGGTAGGCCCAGATGGTTTTTATTTTTTAAACGGGCGACGATCGCGCCGTTTACTTGTACAGAGGGACTTATACAATGAGTGAGGCCCAAAAAGTTTTTGTACAAGGGGGGATGGGTCTTACACTCTCTCAAGAGGCCCAAACATTTTTGAAGAAAAATAAATGGGTCTTACTACTCGAGGGTAGGCCCAGATGATTTTTGAAAAGGCGACGATCGCGCCGTTTGTTTTTTGACGGTATCGGGACTTATACAATAAGTGAGACCCAAAGATGATTTGGTCAAAAAAAGGATTGGGTCTTACACTCTAATAGAGGCCCAAAGTGTTTTGAAAATGATTTATGAGGGTTGAATTAATCCAAAACCCTAATTTGTTTTCAAAATGTATTTAATTGAATAAAAAATTCAATTAAAATGATCAAAAATTGTTTAACACATGGAAAACAAATTGTGATCTTGGATTAATGCCTCAAAAATTAAGTATTGACCTACAAAATAATTAGAAAGCATTAAAAGTTGCAAAATCAATGTAGAAAAAATATTTAAAATGCCAAAAACAATTAAAATATTAATTCTTTACAAAAATATCAATTATATGAAATAAATAATATTTTTGGGATTTTTTCATAAAATAAAATATTTTAACATTTTTGTGAATTATTAAAAAAAGAATCAACTCAAAATCATTAAAACTCAGAGAGAAATTAATTTTTGAATCAATTAAACAAAATCACAAAATTCAAATATTTAAATTTGAAAAAAAAGGCGCCAAGAACAAGCTGAAGAACACGCGCGTGTTCTTGGTTTCTCAGATTTGCGTTTTCTATCCAATCTCCATGAATACGTAATCATATCATGCAATCCACATATCATTATGCTCGTCTCAACCTCACGATCATGTCTATGTACTTTAATTTCATTTAAATTAAACATACAACAAGAAATCACGAAGAAACCTCAAGAACCCTAATTTCTGCATGAAGGCTAGGATTTTTGATACACGATTCAAACAATGCAATTAATTGAGGGAAAACATTCCATGCATGATTATGAACATATGGCCAAATTATTGTGCGAGGAAATATGCATAGATTGAGAGATGACCAAGTATGTGCTTACCTCCAAGTCGTGACAGCAAGTTCAGAGTGATTTTTGATTTGGAAGTGTTACAGATGAGTGGTGATGATCTGAACAGCTTCCCTACACCCTATGGATTGTGTTTGGATGGTTGGACTTGATTGAAATTGGCTGGATCATTTTGTGGTACCTCAGCTGCACCTTGTTTGAAAATTTGAGCAACCAGCTGGTGATTTCATGAAATTGATGTTTCAGAAGTTATGTGAGTGTTTGATCAGCTCATATGTGATGTATGTGAGGTGTGTGAGTGATTGGTTTGTGCAGAATTGCTCTCAAACTCAAAACCCGATAGCTACCTTGCTAAGAAAGGAATTTTTGCCAAAAGAAAAAGATTTTGAGGAAAGCATCTGTTAGATGGCTTTGGTGTACTTAAACTGACCACAATTGAGCTCTATTTATAGTAGAGCGAGTTTGTTTTGCAAGGAATAGTGCATGGCAGCTGGTAAGTAGGTTTGGCCAATGTTGTCCAATGAGAATCCAAGTCTCCTCTAGCCATTTACTAGAGGTTAGGGCACAGAGCTTTGGTCCCCTTGGTCTTGGATAAGTCTTGACTGATTTCAGATGAGAATGGCTCAGTCCATGCCACCTTGATGGTTCCATTGAATGCCTCATTCCAAATTTGAAGTCTTGTCCCTATTTTGGCCATTCTAGGTTCAACATGCTATTCTTTGTTCCTTGGACCTTTGAGGCTTGGCTCAGTGATTGTCCCCTTTGGATTCAATCCTCTGAGGTGTCCAAGTGGATTGGAACAATTGAAATTGGCTGATTTTGGCAAATCGACCAAAGTTGCAAATTCTGCCTTGCCTTGACAGATTTCAGCAAGGCAACTTGGCAATGTTGTATCTCATGGTGTAGGTTGAATTTGGCAATGTTCTTGGCCATTTTAGAAAGCTCTTACATGATATAACAACTGTTTGAACAATTTTGGTTTTGATCTCTTTTGATTCCAAGTGAAAAATCCCCCTACATTTGGCAAAAAGTGAAGCAGAATCTGACTTAGTGAAAATTTCACTAAGTGTTGGAAAAAGTGACATTTTCACTTTTCAACCACTTTGATCACTCCATAACTCAAAATCCTTAATGAATTGGAATGACTTGTAGTTGAAGTTTTTGTAGGTGATAATGAGGGCTACAAATCCATCTTTGGATGAGAAAAAAATGGCCTTGTGGTTTAGGAGTTATGGTCCTCCAAAGTTGGTACCTTTGCCACTTTATTTTTAACTTAGAAAAATTTTTAAGTTTTATGGTTACCCCTTTTACAAGTTATCTCACTTTTCTTGATTTTTCTTGATGAATGATGATTCAAATCATACATTAACATCATTTTAGGGTTAAAAATCCATTTTGGTGAAAAATCTCAAAAAGTCAAAGTTGACTTTTGTGCACAGTTGACTTTTTATCAAATGAATTCCAAACTGTGCAATTCTTCAGGAAATCATGTCCTTGACCTAAATCAAACTTGATGGACATGTTCCATGGGTGTCATAGGGTATATTCAATCATGTATTAGGGTTTGGGAGCATGTCTTGGTCAAAAGTCAAAGTTACAGTTGACTTTTCCCTTAAAACCCTAATTGTGGTGCAGATGAAAATGAGACTTGTTGCTCAAGCTTCTTGGATCAATCCATTGTTCCAAATGGATCAATATGGTGTATTAGAGACCCTCAAATCATCTTTTGAGGTCTTGGCTCATGGTTTGTCCCAAAAGTCAACTTAGGGGTGAATTAGGTCAAGAAACCCTAATTCCTGATTTTTGATGAATGCTTCCCCTGAGGCAAAATTGACTTGATGCATGGGTTCATGAGGTTCCATGAAGCATATTAGGTCATGTTTTGGATCATTGCCTTGTGCCCAGATGAAAATTTCCATCTGGAGACCCTGGTCGACCAAAACCCTAATTTGGTGACACTGTCGATCTTGAGACTTGATCCACCTAGAAGGGAGCAGCCTTGTGCTTAATCCTTGAAGTGGGAGTCCTTTTTGATCCATTGTGGATGTTTAAGAGATTATACAAGTTGAAGATCATGTCATTTCTTGATTGATCCTTTGTCTAAGCACTCAGAGAGGGCTTGAAACCCTAATTTTGATTGTATTGGATGCTCACCCATCTTTGGGGAGGCTAATGAAGCATGATGGTTCATCCATATTGTGATGATGATTTTCACAATGATGGGAAATCTAAGTGGTCAAAATTTGGGGTATTACAGATGCCCCTATTTAATCTTCTTGGACCCGAAGGTGTGAATGACGAAGGGATTCGGGCATTCGGGGTGCAAGAGGATTAAATATCGGAATATCCGAAATTTTGATGGTGGTTATGAATGGTAGCTTACGCATTCATCTTCTTTAGCTAAGCGATGATGCTTAGAAAAGGTAAACTTCCCCTCGATCCTGGTTTCCTACCAAGAACTGGTCTCAGTCTCTTTTGAAATAAACTTCCCCTCGATCCTGGTTTCCTACCAAGGAACTGGTCTTAGTTTCTGATATAAACTTCCCCTCGATCCTGGTTTCCTACCAAGAACTGGTCTTAGTTTCTGATTTAAACTTCCCCTCGATCCTGGTTTCCTACCAAGAACTGGTCTTAGTTTCTGATTTAAACTTCCCCTCGATCCTGGTTTTCTACCAAGAATTGGTCTTAGTTTCTGATTTAAACTTCCCCTCGATCCTGGTTTCCTACCAAGAACTGGTCTTAGTTTCTTTTGTCAATAAACTTTCTTGACAAGGGACGCTATTCATAGCGGCTTTCCTCAAACTTCTCGCCGAATTTTCCTGGGGAGATGCCATTTGAGTGGAAAAAGTTTTGATGTCAGACTTGCTGGGGAACCCATTCGTCTGAGTTGTAGAGGTGTACAAACTTCTCTGTTGGAGACGCCATTTGTTGACTCTACTGGGGAAAACGATTCTCTTGAGAGACTATTTTCATTTGGGATCTTTCATCATACTTTTCTCGGGATCTTCCCAGAGAAACGCCATATGATGGGGTCCAATTTTGAGGTGTCGATGACCTTTTCATCAACGACTTTTTGGAGAAAAACTGGCGTGCTGCTGAATCTCTGATCACGAGGCTTTCTCTGTGGATTTTCCTTAATCCGGGAAAGCAAGGATATCATCTTCAATGGCGAAGAGTGACATCTGTTGAAGGTTCTCTGATCTTTCAGAGGTTCAAGTTATCAAAGTGGCCAAGTGCCGACTCTGATCTAAAGATTCACTGGTGGCGAGATTGTGCAGACGCAACACTTCCTGACGAGGAAAGAACTGACAAACTCGATTGAGAAAACTGTTTATCACTAGGGGACAAGAGCGACTCAAGTGATAGTGATGCAATATGAAATGCGAACGCAAATAAAATGCATGAAGTATGTATGTATATGCTGACAAAACAGACGCAACATGCAGACTAATGGATGAACACAATTGGATACTCGGCCATCGCGGGGCGAAGAAGTACCGTTGATTCAAAAATAGCAATTCCACCTTGCTTAGGAGAGATAGTCCCGTTGGGAGCTATGTTGATCGGGCTTAGGAGATGAGAACTCGGCCGAGGGTATCAAACGGGAAAACCGCATCTGATACAGTTGATCCTTCATTCAGGCGCACTGGCTTAGAAGGAATACTTTGATTCTGCACTTTGAAGTTCGCTTACTTCGGGAGAAGCGATCGATGTTCTTCTGATGTTCAACAGTCAAAAGAAATTGCCATCTTTATTTTAAAAGCAGAAAAAGTTTTAACAAGTAAATTCATTTTTGTTTTATTTCAAGAATCGCTGATTAAGTTTAAACAACGTCGTTCTGTAAAGCTAAAACAAGTAAAGAATTACAAACAAAAGCACAAGGGCTCAAATTTTATTGATAAGATGGAGATCAGCCAAACGCGTGATTCCAAAGAGTATATACAAAGTTAGAAAATGGTAATTTACAGGGAAAAGGGCTACGTTGAAACATAACGACCACTATCCTTCTACCAACTTTGAATTTGGGACATCCTGAGCTTCTGTCGAAGATGACCTTTGACTGGAGATTTCCTCTGATAGATGATGTAACTACTGCTGAGGGACTTGCCTCTGTTGAACATAGTTACTTGCCATTATCCCTAACTTTTGCCTGGATTGTACTATGAGATTTCCAATCCATCGGGATGATTTTTTTTTTCATGTCTCTAACTTTTGCCTGGACCGCCCTTTCGGGTTTACAATCCACCGAGACGTTTTTTTTTTGTTTTAGGCGAAGTATTTCTTGACTACATCAACATTCGTGGGGTAGGCAAATTCCTCTCCGTCCATGGTTACAAGTCTCAAGGCGCCGCCTGAGAAAGCTTTTGTGACCACATAGGGGCCATCATAATTCGGGGTCCATTTGCCCCGGGAATCAGTGAGAAATGATTGTATCTTCTTGAGCACGAGGTCTCCTTTTCTGAAGACACGAGGCCGAACCTTTTTGTCGAACGCCCTCTTCATTCTTTGTTGATACAACTGACCGTGGCATAGTGCCGTGATTCTCTTTTCTTCGATCAGGTTCAGTTCGTCGTGTCGATTTTGACACCATTCAGCTTCGGTGAGCTGAGCTTCCATCAATACCCGGATTGATGGGATCTCTACTTCTATGGGGAGCACTGCTTCCATGCCATATACTAGAGAGAAAGGGGTAGCCCCTGTTGAAGTGCGGACAGATGTACGATAACCATGAAGAGAAAAGGGTAGCATTTCGTGCCAGTCTTTGTAGGTTACAACCATTTTTTGAACGATCTTCTTGATGTTCTTGTTAGCCGCTTCTACCGCTCCGTTCATCTTGGGTCGGTAGGGAGATGAGTTATGGTGTTCGATCTTGAACTCTGCACACAACTCTTTCATCATCTTATTGTTTAAGTTAGATCCATTATCAGTAATGATCTCGCTTGGAACACCATAACGGCAAATGATATTGTTTTTGATAAATCGGACCACCACTTGTCGGGTTACATTGGCGAATGACGCTGCTTCGACCCACTTGGTGAAATAGTCAATGGCTACCAGGATGAACCGATGTCCGTTTGAAGCCTTGGGCTCAATCATACCAATCATGTCGATTCCCCATATGGAAAAAGGCCACGGGGAAGAAAGAACTTTGAGATGTGGTGGCGGTACATGAATTTTGTCGGAGTATATCTGACACTTGTGACACCTCCTCATGTACTTGTGGCAGTCGGATTCCATGGTCAACCAATAATACCCGGCCCTGAGAATTTTTCTCGCCATTGTGTGTCCGTTGGCATGAGTGACAAAGGATCCTTCATGAATTTCTTTCATGAGCATGTCTGCTTCTGGTCTGTCGACGCATCGGAGCAAGACCATGTCAAAATTTCTCTTATAAAGAGTGTCACCGCTCAAGAAGAAGTTTCCAGCCAATCTTTTGAGGGTTTTCCTGTCTTTTCTGAGTGCCCCAGATGGGTACTCTTGTTTCTGAAGGAAGCATTTGATATCATGATACCAAGGTCTGTCGTCTATGACTGCTTCAATCGCGAAGATGTAAGTGGGCCGTTCAAGGCGCATTATGTCGATCTTAGGTATGTCATTCCATCGACCTACACTAATCATGGAAGAGAGAGTGGCTAATGCGTCAGCCACGTGATTCTCATCACGAGGGATGTGATGAAAGTCGACTCTGTTGAAGAAGGGTAACAACCTCCTTGCATAGTCTTTGTAAGGAATCAATCCTGATTGGTATGTGTTCCAATCTCCTTTTATCTGGTTAATAACCAAGGCTGAGTCGCCATATACGTCCAAGTTTTTTATCCTTAAATCAATTGCTTCTTCGAGACCCATGATACATGCTTCGTATTCGGCCTCGTTGTTCGTACATTTGAACGTAAGTCTGGCAGTGAAAGGAATGTGGGAACCCTGAGGGGTAACAATGATTGCCCCAATTCCGTTTCCATAATGATTAACTACTCCGTCAAAGATGAGTCCCCACTGGGAACCTGGTTCTGGCCCTTCATTGGGTAGCGGTTCATCGCAATCTTTCATTTTTAGATACATGACATCTTCGTCTGGGAAGTCAAACCCGATTGATTCTTGATTGTCAATCGGTTGATGAGCCAAATGATCGGCTAAAATACTTCCCTTAACGGCTTTCTGAGCATGGTACTCTATGTCATATTCTGATAGTAACATCTGCCAACGGGCAATCCTTCCCGGGAGAGCAGGTTTTTCGAAAACGTACTTGATTGGATCCATTTCGGAGACCAACCAAGTAGTATGACGAATCATGTACTGGCGAAGACGTTTGGCTGCCCAAGCCAAAGCGCAACAAGTTTTCTCAAGCATTGTGTACCGAGTTTTGCAGTCGGTGAATTTCTTGCTTAGATAGTAAATGGCAGACTCTTTCCGTTTAGTTTCGTCTTGTTGGCCAAGTACACATCCCATTGAGTCCTCTAGGACTGTAAGGTAAATGATCAGCGGTCTTCCTTCCACTGGAGGTGATAGAATCGACGAATTCAACAGATATTCCTTAATACTGTTGAAGGCAGTTTGGCAGTCTTCTGACCAAACGCAATCCTGGTTTTTTTTCAATAACTTGAAAATCGGCGCACAAGTGGCGGTCATAAGGAATATGAATCTGGAGATGTAGTTCAAACGTCCCAGGAATCCTCTGACTTGTTTTTCAGTTTTCGGAGAAGGCATTTCTTGAATGGCCTTGACCTTGTCAGGATCAACTTCAATTCCTTTCTGGCTGACGATGAACCCTAGTAGTTTCCCTGAACGGACACCGAAGGTGCACTTGTTAGGATTCAAGCGGAGCTTGAATTTTCTTAGACGTTCGAACAATTTTGACAGATGTTCAACGTGCTCATCCTCTGTTCTTGATTTTGCAATCAAATCATCGACATATACCTCGATTTCTTTGTGTATCATGTCATGAAACAGAGTAGTCATGGCCCTTTGATAGGTTGCCCCGACATTCTTCAAACCGAACGGCATAACCTTGTAACAAAAGGTACCCCATGGGGTAATGAACGAAGTTTTCTCCATGTCTTTCGGCGCCATTTTGATCTGGTTATAGCCCGAGAATCCATCCATGAAGGAGAATACTTTGAACTTTGCTGTGCTGTCAACCAGCATGTCAATGTGTGGTAAAGGAAAGTCGTCCTTTAGACTTTCCTTATTTAGATCTCTGTAATCAACACACATTCTGACCCTTCCGTCCTTTTTGGGAACGGGTACGATGTTGGCTAACCATTGAGGATATTCAGATGTAGCGAGGAAACCCGCGTCGATCTGTTTCTGTACCTCCTCTTTGATTTTGATGGCCATGTCTGGGTGAGTGCGTCTCAACCTTTGCTTTACTGGCGGACATTCTGATCTCAACGGTAAGTGATGTTCCACGATGCTGGTATCCAACCCTGGCATATCCTGATAGGACCAAGCGAACACATCGGGGAATTCTTTGAGAAGCTTTATTAAACCCTCTCTGGCAGTTGGACTGGGCAATGCTCCGATCCTGATTTCTTTTCTCTCTCTTTCTGAACCCAAGTTTACCATTTCCAACGGCTCTTTGTGAGGTTCAATGGACCTTTCCTCCTGTCTGAGTAGTCGGGAGATCTCTTCTGGAATTTCGTTGCCATTTTCTTCTTCAGCCTCGAATACCGGGAACTCAAAGTTGGAAGAAGGCATCGGATCGTATGTTTCAACGGGGTATAAAACAAGCAATCTGCATGACGTGATGATTCGTGTTTAGAAGAGATAGAGAAAATGTAAGTGTGTGCAGTGTTTTGATTTTACTGATTGTTTTTATTTTGAATTATTTTTTTTAGGATTACCATTTTCTGAAAAAGCAAAAAGAGAAAACAACAATTAATGCGGAAATTACAGAATGACGTTATTTTATTAATGAACAAGTCGAATCTTGAAACTATAGCCCTATAAAACAAAACTCTGTCGCTTTGGGCAAAGCGAAGAGGGAAGTTTACAGAAAACGAGCCCTATCAAAACATCAGTTTCACCTGGGCAGGGTGAAAGGTTTAAAGATGGTAATTACTTTGACTGACGAACGACCTCCGGAACCTCGACAGCAACCCATTGGCGGCGAACTCCTCGGTGAATCACAAAGTCTGGCACCTTCCTTGATTTGTCTTCAGAAATGACGCTGATTTCTGGTGGAGCAGGATCGTTGGAATCTGTTGTATTTTGCATAGCGTTGGTGCTCTCAGCTGTATCTCCCCATCCAGTTGACTGGATATCTTCGAGCCTGATACGAGAGCTTTCGGGAGCAGTGTACTTGACCATATAGTCGAATTTTCCACTTGGTTGTCCCAGAGTGTCCCAAACTTCTTTGGAACTGGAGGAGTCACTTCTCTCGATGACGTTGACCTCGGGAAAAGCATAGTTGATGAATTCTAGTCCTGCAAACGTTGCGAATTCATCTTCATATTGAGTAGTTTCCGAATGACCTGAATGTTGATCCCATGACATGGTGGGGACACAGGTATTCTGTTCAATGATGCTCAGTTGACTTTCTTGCCCCAAGTTTCCTGGGTAAGGCTGCCACATTGGCAGGCCATCCATCGGGCCATAGTAATTGTGGTCAAAGTTGTCTTTCATCAGAGTGTCCTCCTTAATGAATTTGGCGGAGCACGGCATCCTTCCGGATCACAATCTCCGTAGATCATTTCGACATCTGATCTTGGTATAAATCTCGGACTTTCTGTAGGAAAGCAAAAAGGCATAGGCACCTCTTCCTGAGACATATAGCCGTCCTTGTTAAGGTAGGACTTCCATTCTTCATCTGTGTCAGAGGGATCTTCCTCATTGATAGCATGAACTGTCTGAGACACTGGGTAAAGAAAACCTCCACTGTGGAAGAAGTTTTGAAGGGGATGAAGACTTTCGCCGTTGGCAGTTGTCTGGGTACAGGTTGCAGAAAAACCAAGACCCTTCTTTGTTTTGTTGTCAATAGGAATGACAAGCCGTCCCCATCCTGTCGTATCGGTACTCTCGACCGCTTTGATAGCATCTTTGTATGAGGAAACCGAGGTTCCTCCTCTGAACTGATTGTTCTCGCTCACCGATAGTGCTTGGAACTGAGTTCCAATAACCTCCTCGGGTTCCACACAAGTAGATGATGATAAGTTGCTCACAAGCAAGGCTTGTTCCCCACAAACCGTGACAAGTTGATCGTTCTTGACGAACTTTAGCTTTTGGTGGAGGGTTGAAGTAACCGCTCCAGCCTGATGTATCCAAGGTCTTCCTAATAAACAACTGTACGTTGCCCGGATGTCCATGACCTGGAAAGTGATTTGGAAAGTGTGAGGACCAATAGTTATGGGAAGATCCACTTCGCCGATAACTGTTTTTCTGGATCCGTCGAATGCTTTGACGACGACCTCGCTGACTCTCATCGGAGGGCCCTTAAATGATAATTGCGTCAAAGTGGACTTCGGCATAACATTCAGGGCTGACCCTATGTCTACCAGTACATTGGCTAAAGCATCGCCCTGGCAGTTAACTGTGATATTGAGCGCCATGTTATGACGGCGACCCTCTTCAGGTAATTCCTCATCACTAAATCCCAAATTATTGCAGGAAGTGATGTTAGAGACAATGCTATCAAACTGTCTGATTGTTACATCCTGTTCCACAAAGGCTTGCTCCAAGACTTTCTGTAGAGCCTCTCTGTGTGCTTCTGAACTGAGTAACAGCGATAATACCGAGATCTTTGAAGGAGTCTGTAATAGTTGATCAACAATGTCATATTCGCTCCTTTGGATGAGCTTTAGCATCTCATCTTTGTCTTTTGAAAAGTCGGGATTACCAGATTGACTGACTGGTGGATCAGGAATTTCTGCCTGAAGTTCCTTTTCTTTGTTGGATTCTCCAACCCCTCGGTTGAAGACTCGACCGCTCCGTGTTACACGACTGATGTCTGTAATATTCACGACGGAGGGTAATGGAATTTCCTCTCCATTCTCGATTATTGTTGCACCGTATTTGTAAGGGATTGCCTTAGCTGATTCATACGGTAGTGGCCCCGGTAGATAGATGACTATGGGAACCTTCTGATTTTTCTGACCATCATAAGTAACCTTGATCCGTTCCCGGTTGGGAACTCTAGATTTGTCAAGTAGAGGGATGATGGCAAAAACATCCTTGGTCCTGTGATGACCAGAGATCCTGACAACATCCCCAACTTGCTCGGCAAGGTAGTTCGGCGACCAAATGATGGGTCCTGAACCTGGATATGGACGAATTTCTCCATGATCGACCTGACCCTGAAGAGCTGCTCTCACAAGGTAACACCCTTGGTTACTTTCTGAACAGACGCTACAACTGTCATAGTTGTGTGGTGGCACCTGGCCACGCCCACTTTGAATACAATGTAACCTCACTAGGTTACCTTCCATTGATCGGACATCCTGACTTTGACGACGAGTAGGATTCCTGTTATTGATACTAATCTGCTGAGTATCTTCGTCCATATAGATTGGCATCCACCAGTGATTTAACAAGTGCTAAAGTGCCTCCTGGACAAGGGTACAACCTCGATCGTTTTCGCAACCCGCTTTACAATTTTGATAGTCATGTGATATTAAGAATCCAAGTCGGACCTGCTCAGCATGTAACTCTACCAGGTTGGTATTCATCACGCGAATGTCAAAGATCTGAACCATATTGATTTGATAGGAGTTCCTATCATGGTAGTCTTGGATCCATCCAAGATCCATCTGACGCTGGAGGGCCTCTTGTATGAAAGAGAATCCCTATTTGTTTACCGAGCAAATCAGACAGGAACTGTAATCGTGCCGCGGCAGATTATGATACTGGATTTGCCTTGAGTGCATCGCCACCAAGTTGACATTCATCACACGGATGTCGTGGTTTTGAATGACGTTGGAATTCGTGTAAACCATGTTAACTCCACGAACTCGGTGCTCTTGGATCCATCCGAGATCCATTTGTTCCTGTAGAGCTGCTTGCACTACAGAACATCCCTGGTTGTCTTTAGAGAAGATATCACACTGGTGATAATTATGAGGCGGCACATGGCCATATCCACTCTGTCTACAATGCATCCTGACCAGATTGGTCCCCAATAAGAGTACATCGTGAATTTGATAGACATTGTTAATCTCTTTCTCAATCAGATTGACTGCAGCCTTCTCATGTTGAGGCAGCGGGTTCGTAAGAACATTAGGGTTCGTATCTTTGAAAGATAAGAGCCCGCTCCTAACAAGCATTTGCACGTCGGATTTGAAATTGAGACAAGTCTCAATGTTATGCCCTGAACCTCCTTGATGATAAGGGCATGTTTGATCCGCTTTAAACCAAAAAGGCGGATTTTCCGGAACTGAAAGGGGAGACTTAGTCTGGATGTGCCCTTTAGCCAGCAGTAACGGAAACAGTTTGCGTACGTTACGGGTATAGGATCAAATCCTGGTGGCCGTGTTGTACGGTTGTTGTTATATGGAGGACGAGCCTGCTGAAGAGACTGTTGTGTCCTTTGTTGGTCAGGTTGGCTCTGCGCAATCTGAGGTTGATACATAGGAACAGGCGCGGGGCCGATAGCAGGAGTAACAACTGCTACTGGCTGATAACATCGCCTTTGCTTTCCGAGAGAGATATTCCCAATATCTTGCTCTTTTTTCTTAGGGAGAGCACTACCGTATTTTTTAGTACCGCTCGTTGATCCAGTGTCTTTTACCAAACGTCCTTCTCGGACGGCTTCCTCAAGACGTACGCCCATGCCGACCATTTCGGTGAAATCACTGGGTGCACTGGCGACCATTCAGTCATAGTAAAATGAGCTTAAGGTCTTTAAGAAGATTTTTGTCATCTCTTTTTCCTCAAGAGGTGGACAAATTTGAGCAGCAATTTCACGCCACCTTTGAGCATACTCCTTAAAGGTTTCCTTGTCCTTTTGCGACATTGATCTGAGTTGATCTCTGTCGGGTGCCATGTCCAAATTGTACTTGTATTGTTGGACGAAGGAAGTACCAAGATCTCTGAATGTACTGATCGTAGTACGGTTTAAACCCATGTACCATTTGAGTGCGGCACCGGTTAAACTATCCTGGAAGTAGTGAATCAGCAGGTCCTGATTCTCCGTCTGGGATGACATCCGCCGAGCGTACATCACCAGATGGCTCTGAGGGCAAGAGTTACCCTTGTATTTTTCAAAGTCGGGCACTTGGAACTTGTGCAGGACTTTCATATTTGGGACCAAGCAGAGGTCTGCGGCGCCCTTTCCAAATAGATCCTGACCGCGAATGGCTTGCAGCTCTTTCTACATTTCCAAGAACTGCTCCTGGAGTTCATCCATTATATCGAACATAGTTTCCTTCTTACAAGAAGGTGTCTGTGGAATCTGTCCTTCCGGGACAGTGTACACCACAGGGGGTGGTACTGTGACTACGGCAGTTAGTCTTGGCGCTTCCCGAAGTTTGTAACCTTCAGGAGTCTTGAGTATGCCCCTGGCATCTTCGCTTTCCCGAAGTTTGTAACCTTCAGGCCCAGCGGATTCTGTTGCGATTCCCTGATCTTCAGTGATCGGCGGAACATATCCTTCCGGGATATAGTTAACAGGCATGCCCCAAGGACGATCTTTCGGCATCTGATACCTAGGATCATACTTTTCTATGATGGGCGTTGAGGTGATCTCTGAGATCACAGTTCTTTGTAGCTGAGCTTCTGCCATGGCTTGCATGTCGTTACGAAGCTTTCTCATATCCTCTCTCAGAGTGTCGATCTCTTCTTTCAATTCTCTGTTTTCTTCCTCAAGATCATCCATCTTTTTCTGACGATTGGCCCGAGTATTATACGAATGAGACAGTTTGACTCTAGAATCGAGACACAAACGTGAGATTCGTAGGTAAGGAGAATACGCGATGTGAGAATGATGAATGCAATGATTATATTAATTGTTTTTAGGTTTAATTAAAATAAACTTCGACAATTAGATTGCAAATATCAAACAGTGGGGAAACCCCTTTTTATTGAATTCCAAAGGATTACAGAAATGGAAATACAGTAGATTACAAAGTGCAGAAACAGAAACCTAAACTAATGGGTCCCGAGTCCTCTTCTTTGACCAGGGCGCTTGGGCCGTTGTCGGGTTGTCATTCCTTTGCCAGGTGAAAGGAGCGAGCAAATTCCTTTGGTCATCTTGATTCTCTACAGCATGCTGCTCCAAAATTTCAATCAGAGCATCTTTCTCTTTCAGTAATTGCTGTATTTGGATACACTCTACGTCGAGGGTGCGGTACTTGTTCTTCCAAGATCTTCTTTCCTTTTGAACTTTGTTGAGAGTAACCTGAAGCCTTTCAGTTTCCGTCATGAAATACATGACGATTTCCCTCGGTGGAAGAATTCCGTAATGAGGATAAGGCATCTTTAGCTTGAGAGCTCTAGTTTGTACCCAATGGAGTTAAGGCTCCACCGAGACACAGTCCGGTTTTCCCAGAGACTCTCGTCCTTTCTTATGAACATGTTTCCAAGCTTGCACTATTTCCATCTTCAGTGCTCTGTCACTTTCTCCTTCTTTTAAGAAAAGACCTTCCAGATGAACACCCAGTGGGATGTGTCTCATCGGGTATCCAAATTGACGAAGAACTAATATCGGATGATAGTTGATTCCTCCTTTAGTTCCTGTGAGGGGTACGCTGGGGAAGTTTCCACAATGGTCAATGATTCTGATTCCCTCATAAATCCTATTACACCAATCTATATCAGAGTTGGTGAGAGACATGATCTTCTGCGACCAACGTAAGACACTCTTGCAATCCCAAAAAGCAGCAGACTTGGGCAAGTGAGAGATAAACCATTTGTAAAGCAAAGGTACACAGCATGTGATCTCCCCTCCGCTGTACAAATTTCCCAAGTGTACAGAATGATACGCATCTGCGAGCAAAGTCGGCACAGGGTCTCCAATGAGAAAAACCTTAATAGCGTTGATATCGACGAAGTTATTGATGTTGGGAAACAAAAATAACCCGTAGGCGAGCAAGACAAAGATGCTTTCAAAAGCAGTCTCGTTCCCTATACTAGCGAAGTATAGAGCCTTCTTGGTCAGGAACTGGGCTGGCAAACCTTGGGTGCCACCCTTAGTGGTCATGTGAGTCCGGACCTCAGACTCGTCCAAATGAATTGCTATTGCAATAGTCTGATTCTTTGGAATTTCTTCCAGTCCAGAAAATGGAGCTCGATCAGTGATATGTAAATCAGTCAGATGAGAATACTCCTCTAACGATGGTGATAGCTGGTAATCCGGGAATGTGAAACAATGATAAACCGGATCGTAGAATTGAATGAGCGCGTCCATGATCCCCTCAATCACATGGACTCTTAACAGTAGTAGCAAACCACCGTGCTTGGCTCTGAAAGCCTCTGGGTTAACGATCATCCTCGCTAACTTTCTCAAATCCCCTAGTTTTGGAACCTTGAAGGTATACTGGTGAGTTCTCCTTCTACCGAAATCCATTAATGCAATCTTTTTCTCTGATATTTGCAATCACAGTCTTAGTTTAATTTGAAAAACAGAGAGACTAGAAGAGAAATTTTTTGAATGTTTTAATGTTTTATTAAATGAATGCATGAATGCAGCACACAAAAACATAGAAAAAACATGGGGTCAGAGGGTCGTTGTCATGAAGTCAAGGCTCTACCCATCCCCAAAGGTTTATACTAGGGTGATTTTTGTACCTGTACTCATTATCATCAGCTCCTCCCAGGAAGGCAGACAACAAGCGGATCGCCAGCGAGTTGTGTGCAATCTTAGAGTAAGTGCCATTCACCGAGAATAGATCACCAGCCTCAAATGAGGGTAGTATCGCGTAACAACTATTTCCGATAGTTTCCGCACTACGAAAAAGGTTGGCTTTTCTCAAGTGTATACTCAATCTCACCACATGCGGCATCACACGCATTCCCAGTAGCTGAAAAATAAACACGTATAGCATTTAGGAAAAGCAGTATATATATTTGTCCTAATCATCCTAGACTTATAAAGCTATGAATCTTAAGTTCTTGACAGAAATGGGTTCCCCGGCGGAAGCCCCAATCTGTGGTTCCCTGCCTAAGAGATGGACCAGCATAGGTCAATCTTTCTCTTCGGCAGAGTTCCCATTTTCCGTGGAAAACGGGGATGATGCCTTAAGGCAGAAAAGGAGACTCCCCAGCAGAGTCGCCATTTGTGTAATTTTTCACACAAGAGAAGTAGAAAGAAAAACAAGGGCCCCACGGTGGGCGCCACTTTTCTGTAGCGAGCGATTTTGGGCGCGGTTCTTAAGCGTTGGTCGCTCTCTGCGGTTTGAGCTTTGAACTACAGGTCGATGCATTTTTTATCCTATTGTGAGCTGAATAAGGAAGGGAAATAGATGTCTCCAATTAACCCTGCTTGCATACTGAGTTTAAACATCGGTCTGTTAGGTTACGGATGCTATCAATGTGGGGGGCCTTTGTACTGGTTATTTGTATTTTCGCCAATACTGTTCTCTTTCTTTTTTACCTGGGCAGAAGGTTTCTGGCAGGGAATAAGGATTAGGATGTTAGGACTGGTGCTTTTGAATTACTACTTTTGATTGACGAAGATATGGGATTTGGGTTTTTTGTTGATTGCGCTCGCTAAGATCTTTTCTTTCGATCTTATGCCTACGTATTCCCGTTTACCGAAACAGGGAAATCAGAACGTTCGTAGTTCCTCCTATTCTATGGGAGGAAATTGGTATTTTGGTGTCTTGTTCAAAGCCCAAGACGTGAAGCGAAAGGTGATTTGTATCTTGTTCAAAGCCCAAGATGTGAAGCTAAAAGTCTATTTGTGTCTTGTTCAAAGCCCAAGACGTGAAGCTGAAAGACCTCGACTTTAGAGAGAATTTGTCATCTCTAAAGAGGGGGAGGAGAATTACTTTAACTGGGATACGCAGATCCGAGCAATGCCATAATTTCCGAAGAAAGGGTTTTAACCTGAAGGAGAAGACTTTAACTCAGTGTAGAGCAATGCCATCTTTCCTTAGGAATTTCTCATGCTAAAAGAGGGACAGTGGCATGGATGTAGATGATCCAGAGGCTTGCCGCTTACAGCGATTAGATGAAAGGAAAGGAGTTGTTGATGTTTGTGTACTATGAACGAGGCACAACTTTGATGCTAAAAGGTCGATTGGATCAACCAGTGGTTTTCTTATACAAAGCCTAAGAGGAGGCTAATTTCTGCTAGGAAAATCATTATACAAAGCCTAAGAGGAGGCTAATTTCCGCTAGGAAAATCATTATACAAAGCCTAAGAGGAGGCTATTTTGTGTCTCGTACAAAGCCCGAGAGAGAGGCTAAAGGTTTTTGACCCAGTGGGGCATATCGTTATACAAAGCCTAAGAGGAGGCTAGCAAAGAGCTGACTCAGTTGGAGAATCTTTTATACTTAGTAAGAGAGTGTTTTTGTATCTCGTACAAAGCCCGAGAGAGAGGCGAAAAAGTTGTTTTGACTCCACTGGGGAGAATTTTGGTATCTCGTACAAAGCCCGAGATGGAGGCTATTGTAACTATTTCAGTTGAGTGACAGATCCAATATACTGATTTAAAAGAGAAAATCAGTTCTTATATGAGTAACACTGTACACAGGGATTTAATTTGAGGATCAGGGATATTTCCTTCTCTTTGAGGAAACGGGAAATCCAAAAGGTATTGAGACTATCCGAGTCTGCGGGTTTCCTTCCTATTTAACGAAGGGTGCTTGAGAATGTCTTTGAGACTCAAGGAAGTTAGATTGTCCGTGTCTAGAGTTTTATCTTTTGTACTATGCTTCGAGAAACAGTAATAGACTCTATGAAAGGACTGTTCTATGAGGATGACTAGGTTCTGTTCCTATACCTGTAGGAGGTCGTCGGGACAATTTGTACGAAGCCAAGAGGAGGCTGGAAACTTTTAAGAAGCCGACGGGTCCTTATACGAAGCCCAAGAGGAGGCTATCATTCCCGAAGGAAGAGATCATTATACGAAGCCTAAGAGGAGGCTGTGAATACTTCTAAGAAGCCGTAGGGTCCTTGAATAATGCCCAAGAGGAGGCCGATGCTTTTAAGAAGCCCGTGGGTCTATCATCTCCTTTCCATTAGGAGAGATAACTCTTTTAAAGATGAAAACCACTGGTAAACGTGCGAGGTTTACTATCCAGCGACTTTTAACTTTTAAAGAGGGTTCCTTAGTTAAGGTCCAAGATTATGACCGTAGTGGGTACCCAAACCCCGAGACATTCAAGGCAAGCTATCCACAAGGAATAGATCAAGTCAGGAAAGTTCGAGAATTTGGAAGAAGCTCAAAGATGCCATTCACGGAGAATACATTCATCTTGGGGAGTAGAGCTTCTTGACGATTCCAAAGGAGGACAGCCGAAGAGAAGACTGTATCTGGTGCTCCTATTGGGGATCTAGTCGTCTATTTCTACGAATAAGTGAAACGGCGTCACCTAGATCTAGACGTAGTTGCCGGGGAAACTCGAAATATCTATACTATTATTACACAGTAGATATGAGTTTATGAAAGGAGACTTACAGTGAGCAGCCCCATAATACAGTTTATAATATGAAAGCAGTAAATGAAAGCGATAACCACTTACTCGGTTGTAGTGCTTCCATGCTGTTTGGTTAGTTGTTCAACAAAGAAAGATTAAAAACAACAGTATATTCAAAATCAAAGGAGAAAGTGCTTTGAAAAAGAAAGATCTGGGGCTTACAGCTCAAGGAGAGGCCCAGGGTTTTATCAGTGAGCACACTGTTTGACTTTGTACAGCGGGACTTATACAAGTGACTGGGGGCCAAAATGGTTTTCTGTACAAAGGGATGGGTCTTACACTCTCTCAAGAGGCCCAAAAAAGGTTTAAAGAAAAAGAGTGGGGCTTATAACACGAGGGTAGGCCCAAATGATTTTTCCGTTTAAAATGGCGATCGCGCCGAGGTTTTCTTTTAACGCAGAGGGACTTATACAATAAATGAGGCCCAAAATGTTTTGGTTAAAAGGGGGATTGAGTCTTACACTCTATTAGAGGCCCAAAGTGTTTTGAATAAAAAGAAATGGGTCTTACTACTCGAGGGTAGGCCCAGATGGTTTTTATTTTTTGAACGGGCGACGATCGCGCCGTTTACTTGTACAGAGGGACTTATACAATGAGTGAGGCCCAAAAAGTTTTTGTACAAGGGGGGATGGGTCTTACACTCTCTCAAGAGGCCCAAAAAGTTTTGAAGAAAAATAAATGGGTCTTACTACTCGAGGGTAGGCCCAGATGATTTTTGAAAAGGCGACGATCGCGCCGTTTGTTTTTTGACGGTATCGGGACTTATGCAATAAGTGAGGCCCAAAGATGATTTGGTCAAAAAAAAGGATTGGGTGTTACACTCTAATAGAGGCCCAAAGTGTTTTGAAAATGATTTATGAGGGTTGAATTAATCCAAAACCCTAATTTGTTTTCAAAATGTATTTAATTGAATAAAAAATTCAATTAAAATGATAAAAAATTGTTTAACACATGGAAAACAAATTGTGATCTTGGATTAATGCCTCAAAAATTAAGTATTGACCTACAAAATAATTAGAAAGCATTAAAAGTTGCAAAATCAATGTAGAAAAAATATTTAAAATGCCAAAAACAATTAAAATATTAATTCTTTACAAAAATATCAATTATATGAAATAAATAATATTTTTGGGATTTTTTCATAAAATAAAATATTTTAACATTTTTGTGAATTATTAAAAAAAGAATCAACTCAAAATCATTAAAACTCAGAGAGAAATTAATTTTTGAATCAATTAAACAAAATCACAAAATTCAAATATTTAAATTTGAAAAAAAAGGCACCAAGAACAAGCTGAAGAACACGCGCGTGTTCTTGGTTTCTCAGATTTGCGTTTTCTATCCAATCTCCATGAATACGTAATCATATCATGCAATCCACATATCATTATGCTCGTCTCAACCTCACGATCATGTCTATGTACTTTAATTTCATTTAAATTAAACATACAACAAGAAATCACGAAGAAACCTCAAGAACCCTAATTTCTGCATGAAGGCTAGGATTTTTTATACACGATTCAAACAATGCAATTAATTGAGGGAAAACATTCCATGCATGATTATGAACATATGGCCAAATTATTGTGCGAGGAAATATGCATAGATTGAGAGATGACCAAGTGTGTGCTTACCTCCAAGTCGTGACAGCAAGTTCAGAGTGATTTTTGATTTGGAAGTGTTACAGATGAGTGGTGATGATCTTAACAGCTTCCCTACACCCTATGGATTGTGTTTGGATGGTTGGACTTGATTGAAATTGGCTGGATCATTTTGTGGTACCTCCGCTGCACCTTGTTTGAAAATTTGAGCAACCAGCTGGTGATTTCATGAAATTGATGTTTCAGAAGTTATGTGAGTGTTTGATCAGCTCATATGTGATGTATGTGAGGTGTGTGAGTGGTTGATTTGTGCAGAATTGCTCTCAAACTCAAAACCCGATAGCTACCTTGCTAAGAAAGGCATTTTTGCCAAGAGAAAGAGATTTTGAGGAAAGCATCTGTTAGATGGCTTTGGTGTACTTAAACTGACCACAATTGAGCTCTATTTATAGTAGAGCAAGTTTGTTTTGCAAGGAATAGTGCATGGCAGCTGGTAAGTAGGTTTGGCCAATGTTGTCCAATGAGAATCCAAGTCTCCTCTAGCCATTGACTAGAGGTTAGGGCACAGAGCTTTGGTCCCCTTGGTCTTGGATAAGTCTTGACTGATTTCAGATGAGAATGGCTCAGCCCATGCCACCTTGATGGTTCCATTGAATGCCTCATTCCAAATTTGAAGTCTTGTCCCTATTTTGGCCATTCTAGGTTCAATATGCTATTCTTTGTTCCTTGGACCTTGGAGGCTTGGCTCAGTGATTGTCCCCTTTGGATTCAATCCTCTGAGGTGTCCAAGTGTATTGGAGCAATTGAAATTGGCTGATTTTGGCAAATCGACCAAAGTTGCAAATTCTGCCTTGCCTTGACAGATTTCAGCAAGGCAACTTGACAATGTTGTATCTCATGGTGTAGGTTGAATTTGGCAATGTTCTTGGCCATTTTGGAAAGCTCTTACATGATACAACAACTGTTTGGACAAGTTTGGTTTTGATCTCTTTTGATTCCAAGTGAAAAATCCCCCTACATTTGGCAAAAAGTGAAGCAGAATCTGACTTAGTGAAAATTTCACTAAGTGTTGGAAAAAGTGACATTTTCACTTTTCAGCCACTTTGATCACTCCATAACTCAAAATCCTTAATGAATTGGAATGACTTGTAGTTGAAGTTTTTGTAGGTGATAATGAGGGCTACAAATCCATCTTTGGATGAGAAAAAAATGGCCTTGTGGTTTAGGAGTTATGGTCCTCCAAAGTTGGTACCTTTGCCACTTTATTTTTAACTTAGAAAAATTTTTAACTTTTATGGTTACCCCTTTTACAAGTTATCTCACTTTTCTTGATTTTTCTTGATGAATGATGATTCAAATCATACATTAACATCATTTTAGGGTTAAAAAACCATTTTGGTGAAAAATCTCAAAAAGTCAAAGTTGACTTTTGTGCACAGTTGACTTTTTATCAGATGAATTCCAAACTGTGCAATTCTTCAGGAAATCATGTCCTTGACCTAAATCAAACTTGATGGACATGTTCCATGGGTGTCATAGGGTATATTCAATCATGTATTAGGGTTTGGGAGCATGTCTTGGTCAAAAGTCAAAGTTACAGTTGACTTTTCTCTTAAAACCCTAATTGTGGTGCAGATGAAAATGAGACTTGTTGCTCAAGCTTCTTGGATCAATCCATTGTTCCAAATGGATCAATATGGTGTATTAGAGACCCTCAAATCATCTCTTGAGGTCTTGGCTCATGGTTTGTCCCAAAAGTCAACTTAGGGGTGAATTAGGTCAAGAAACCCTAATTCCTGATTTTTGATGAATGCATCCCCTGAGGCAAAATTGACTTGATGCATGGGTTCATGAGGTTCCATGAAGCATATTAGGTCATGTTTTGGATCATTGGCTTGTGCCCAGATGAAAATTTCCATCTGGAGACCCTGGTCGACCAAAACCCTAATTTGGTGACACTGTCGATCTTGAGACTTGATCCACCTAGAAGGGAGCAGCCTTGTGCTTAATCCTTGAAGTGGGAGTCCTTTTTTATCCATTGTGGATGTTTAAGAGATTAGACAAGTTGAAGATCATGTCATTTCTTGATTAATCCTTTGTCTAAGCACTCAGAGAGGGCTTAAAACCCTAATTTTGATTGTATTGGATGCTCACCCATCTTTGGGGAGGCTAATGAAGCATGATGGTTCATCCATATTGTGATGATGATTTTCACAATGATGGGAAATCTAAGTGGTCAAAATTTGGGGTATTACACTACCATATTGTGTGATTCCAATCATGAGTTCCCAAGAAGTTGATGTTAAAAGGAAGAACAATGTGTCAAATAAATTCCCTGATCCTAAGCTGGATTTATTGAACAAGATGATAGGCCTGGCTGGTTCTGGTGTTCTCAGCACTTTTCAGAAGGAGTATCGAGAGTTGATTAAAATGGTATTTGCATTCACAAAGTATGAGAAGGATGGGTTGCACACTTTCTTACAGTTCTATGAACCATCAATGAGATGTTTCCTGTTCCCTGACTACATTTTGATGCCCACCTTAGAGGAATTCTCATTTATTTTGGGAATTCCAGTCACGTCTTCTATACCGTATTTTTCTGAAGGTGCTCTTACCCCCGAAGTAATTGCTGCTGTTCTACATTTGGACCTGTTTGTTGTGAAAAGTGGCCTGAGTAGACTTAAAGAAGATGAAGGATTTCATTTGGAGTTTCTTTTCCAACAAGCTCAGGAAGCTGCCAAGACTAAAAACTGGACTACTTACAATGCTGTGTTGGCTCTTTGTATCTATGGTTTGGTGCTTTTCCCCGGTCAACCTGACTTTGTTGATATGCAGGCGATGAAAGTGTTCGTTTCGAAGAATCCGATTCCTACCCTGCTAGGAGATTTTTATTACTCAGTACACTACAAAAATGAGAAGGGAAGAGGAAGTCTGGTTAGTTGCTGTACCCAATTGTTATGTCATTGGCTCTTCAAACATTTACCTCGAACTGGTGCTTTCGTAGAAACTGCTGAGACAATGAAATGGTCCAAGAGATTGATAGGTTTGACTGCCAATAACATTATTTGGTTTGATCCCAAATTACTGACAATAGAGCTTACTGTTAAATGTGGAAGTTTTCCGAATGTGCCTCTACTTGGAAGAAGGGGTGGGATTAATTACAACCTGGTGTTGGCTGTTAGACAATTTGGTTATGCTTCGAGAAATCCTCCTGCTAATGAAGAGTTTAGCTCTTCTCTGTTTTTCGTGGGAACCAAGAATGAAAGAGTGCCAGAAGTAATAAATGCCTGGAAATTTAGGCAAAGAGAGGGAAAGTAGACTTTTGGCAAAGGAGACTGTAGATCATACCCTGATTACGATGCTTGGATTGAGATGAAGGTCAAAGAGCTGTTACTACCCTTTTCAAGAGAGATTCTCTTATGTCCAAATCAACACTCCATGGTACCGACTGAAGAGTGTGAGAAATGGAAGAAAATGGTTAGAGAGTTGCAGATAGAGAACTCTGGAATGAGCAGATGTCTTCAGAAAGCTTTGACTGACAACAAAGATTTGGAGAAGAGAACATTGAAAGCAGAGAAAACCCTGGCGGATAAAGAAGAAGATTTTGATGATAGAGCTCGGTACTTCCGGAAGCTTACTTTGGGAGCAGATGATACTAGTCAGGCTCATAAGGCTACAAAGCAGGCGTTGGCCCGAAGCAAGGATTCATTAGCTAAACTTCGTCAAGCTTGGGATAAAGTCAGGATTGAAAACTCTGAATTGCTGACCCAGTTAAAAGATAAAGATGAAGAGCTGAAGAAAGCACATGTAGAAAGAAGAAAGTATCGAGAGGATCTTGGCAAAAGCCGAGAAGAGGCAAGGAATGCTGAAGATAAGCTAAAAATTGCCACCAAGGAGCTTGAAGATGTCACGGCAGATCTGAAGCTGGTCAAAATTCAAGCTGGAATTAAGAGGCGCAAAGGAGCCGGTGAAGATGAAACCTTGCTGATGCACATGGGTTCATTATCTGATGCATTGGAAAAAAGGGACGTCGTAATCAAAGAGCTGATCGAGAAGCCATATCATCAGCGTACCCGCATCCTGTTCGAAGAGATTAAGTATTCCAGTCAGAAGCTGAAGGACGTAGAGCTATCAGATTAGGGATTTTTGTCATTTCTTTGTAATTTGCAATGGTTACCATCAGGATTGTTGATGGATCCATCTGAGTGTTTGTTTCTTTTTCTGTTGCTGAAACTATGACAAATGTGCTTGAAAACTTTTGGGAATTTGTATGAAATGAGCTATTTCTGTTCACAATTTCTGGTCTTCAGATATATGTGACGTGATAAAATATCTGCACACTGGCACACTACAAAATCACTATTTCTGGTCATCAGATATTTGTGATTGGCGTATATGAATATCTCTTCAAGGAAAAACTCAATAATCATGATTTCTGGTCTTCAGGAATTCGTGGTTATGATTGGAACCAGGATATGAAAAGCATCTTGAAATGACAAACATAACTTTGCATTTGCATAGCATATCATTTTTGCATTGCAGGTTTTCTTTTTTGCAGGCGCCTGCTAACCTTTATTTGGTTTACAGGCACGATAGCTGATACCCCAGTTCACCGATATTCTACCCAACGCAATCAAGCAAGAGTCATGGAGCAAGTTCAAACTGAATTAGCTGATTTGAGGGGAAGGATGAAACAGTTCATGAACCTTATGCAGGGGATTGCTCAAGGTCAGCAGGAGCTGAGGACCGGTCAGGAAAACATGAGGGTTGGTCAAGAAGCTTGAGAACCACTATCTAGAGGCTGGAAACTGAAATCCCAAATCGCAATGTGCGCACTCCTCCTGTTGGCACAATCCCTGCTGGTGGGGTACATCTTGGATTTGATAATAATGAAGACGGTCAGGATGACCAGTTTACTGCATTCAACAATGACATGGGTTTCTACAATGACGACCGGAAGTACGAAGGGTTAGACGAAAGACTCAAGGCTATTGAGAGCCAAAATCCTCTGGGAATTGATGTAGAGGACATGGGTCTCGTGCAAGGTGTGAGGATCCCTCCCAAGTTCAAGCTCCCTACATTGGATAAGTACAATGGCAGTACCTGTCCCAAAACATATTTGCAAGCTTACAATTGCAAGGTTGCCGCTTATACTGATGACCAGAAGCTTTGGATGTATTTTTTCCAGGATAGCCTGTCAGGTGCCTCCCTGGAATGGTACGTTAAGTTGGATAGGGTTCATATAAAGAGCTGGAAAGATTTGTGCGCTGCGTTTCTGAAACAGTATCAATATAATTTGGATATGGCACCTAATCGTACTCAGCTGCAGAGTATGACTCAGGATCCTAAGGAGGGCTTTAAGCAGTATGCACAAAGATGGAGAGAATTGGCTGCACGAGTTCAACCACCTTTGGGTGATCGTGAGATGGCTTATATGTTCATGAGCACACTCCAAGGGCAGTATTTGGATAGATTGGCTGCGTGTCCTTCCACAGGGTTTGCTGACATTGTTGTTGCTGGGGAGCGAATAGAGAGTCTGCTGAAGTTAGGTAAGATTCAAGACGTCAGTGGGACTGGTGCTTCGGGTTCGAGGAAACCCTTTGCCAACGGATCAAGGAAACGCGAAGAGGAGTCTAGTGCTGTGCATAGAGGAGGGGGCAGAGGTAGGATGCAGTCCTGTCATCAGGTGGATGCTGTAACCATTCCAGTTCCAGCAGGACAGCAAGCTCCAGATCAGCAAGGTAGACCCCGATTCCAGAATAACAGACCAAGGGACCGTAAGTTTGATCCCTTGCCTATGTCATATGCTGCTTTGTTACCACAACTGCTCAAAGAGAAGTTGGTTGAACTTCGGACTATGAGGCCGCTAGACACTGGAAAATTGCCTCAAGGTTATGATGCCAATGCTCGATGTGGATTTCATTCTGGTGCGCAAGGTCACTCGATAGAGAAGTGCTGGGCTTTTCACCATAAGGTTCAGGACTTGATTGACGCAAAAGCTATTAATTTCTCTAAGCCGCCGAATGTTCGTGATAATCCAATTCCCCATCATGGAGGTGCAAACATGAATGCTATTTCTGATGGTGAGAAACTGAATCTGATTACCGATGTGAATTTGGTAAAGACTCCGCTGTTAATTGTAAAAGAGCGTTTGTTAAAAGGAAAAGTGTTTCCTGGATGTGGCTCTGATTGTGAGGATTGTCCGAAACAGATTAATGGCTGCAGTAAGTTGAAAGTTGGACTGCAGGATCTTATGGATGAAGGAAGTCTTCAGTTTGATAAGGTAGAGAAGGAAAAAGATGTTTCTGCCGTTACCATTTACTATAATCCAGTTGAGATACAAGTTCCTGTTGAGGAGCCTGTTGCTATCATCGTGCCCGAGAGGCCGAGACCAGTTACGATTATGGTTCCTGAATCTGCTGCTTATGTGTCTAATAGAGCAGTTCCATGGCAATATGGAACTGATGCTCATCAAGGAGGAAGTCAACCGAAGCCAGAGGCTGTTGGTACCAGTGTTGAGAATGTCAGTGGATCAAGTGGTTTCACCAGGAGTGGTCGACTTTTTGCTCCCCATACTCTAAGGGGTGATAAAGAAGCTGAAGCTGCTGCAAGAGCAAAAGGAAAACAGGTTGTTGATGACAAGGTGTCTGCTCAGGAAGAAGACCCTAAAATCAATTTTGATAATGATGTTGAGGAATTTATGAGGATTATCAAAAAGAGCGATTACAAGATCATTGATCAGCTCAATCAGACACCCTCTAAAATCTCAATATTATCTCTGTTAATGAGTTCAGATGCACACCGGGCTGTTTTGTTGAAGGTTTTGAATATGGCATATGTCCCCCAAGAGATTACGGTGAATCAGTTGGAGGAAGTTATTTCTAATGTGAATGTGAGCCACGGGTTGGGGTTTACGAATAGGGATTTGACTCCAGATGGACGTAATCACAACAAGGCGTTGCACATCACACTTGAATGCAAAGGAGCTGTTTTGTCGCATGTGCTGGTTGACACAGGTTCTTCCTTGAATGTGTTACCCAAAAAGGCCCTGATGAAAATTAAAGTTGGTGGATTGGTGCTTAGACCCAGTGATTTGATTGTGAGAGCTTTCGATGGATCCCAAAGATCGGTGTTTGGAGAGGTAGAATTGCCAATACATGTTGGTCCACAGATATTCAAGACGATCTTTCACGTTATGGACATTCAGCCTGCCTACAGCTGTTTGTTAGGCCGACCATGGATTCACGCAGCAGGTGCAGTTACCTCCACACTACATCAGAAGCTCAAATACGTGTTCGAGGG
Organism: Lathyrus tuberosus; assembly: GCA_022829125.1. Taxonomy (NCBI): domain Eukaryota; kingdom Viridiplantae; phylum Streptophyta; class Magnoliopsida; order Fabales; family Fabaceae; genus Lathyrus; species Lathyrus tuberosus. The sequence continues at coordinate 2,674,350 of JALAZF010000639.1, forward strand.
TCAAGTGGTTACCATTTGCGGTGAGGAAGATATATTTGTGAGTCATCTATCACCTTTCAAATATGTGGAAATGGATGGAGAAATTCATGAAACCCTGTGCTAGTCTTTTGAAGCCCTGAATATTAACAAGTCCCCAGAATCCACTTCAGCAGCAGTGGTGTCAAATGTGCCAGTTGGGCCAAGTGCATCAATTGTGTCTTACAAGCAGGCCAGAGAAGTGGTTGAAAGCGGAAATGCCCAAGGTTGGGGTAAAGCTATTGATGTGTTTGTGAAGGAAGATAAGTTCGGCATTGGATACCAACCGGGCCAGACGCCAGTTCCCCGATTCTGTGGGCCAATCAATTTCAACAGTGGAGGAATTATCAACCCTAATCAGTCCTGCTCAGCAATAGAAGATGACGTTGAAAACTCAGATTATCTGGACAGATGGGTGTATGCACTAGTTCCGGGCGAGGCAATGCAAAACTGGTCTAGTGAAGAAATTGTTCATGTTGTACACCATTCAGAGTAATAATTCTTGTCTTTCATAATGCATGAAATCCCACACTCTGCCCAAGGTGCGAGGATCCATTTGTAGGGCCACCATATTTTCTCATATAATGTTCAAATATCAATAAAAAGGACGTTTTTGTTTACAAATTTGTGTTCCTTTATTCCTTCTTTATTTTTATTTTTGCACAAAGAAAATTGAAAATGATAATGCACTTTCTTTTCTTTTGTTTTCAAGAAAAAATAATCTAAAATAAAGCATAAATCCAATCATGCAGACTTGATTCTATGGATTTCTCTGAAAATGATTCTATTATGTCCACGTATGATTTCGACAATCCGATCTATCAAGCTGAGGAAGAAAGTGATGAAGACTATGAACTCCTAGAAGAATTGGCTAGGTTGTTGAAACAGGAAGAGAAGACCATTCAGCCTCATCAGGAAGCTCTTGAGGTCGTCAATATTGGCTCAGAGAAAAGCAAGAAAGAGATCAAGATCGGTGCAAGTCTGTGGGCTGATGTAAAGCAAGAGCTGATAGTCATGCTACGTGAATACGTTGACATCTTCGCTTTGTCATATCAAGATATGCCAGGTTTGGATACAGACATAGTTGTGCATAGACTACCATTGAAAGAGGATTGTCCACCAGTCAAGCAAAAGCTGCGCAGAACGAAACCAGAAATGGCTTTGAAGATCAAGGAAGAGGTACAGAAACAGTTGAATGCAGGTTTCCTGGCAGTAACCAACTATCCTCCCTGGGTGGCCAACATAGTACCGGTGCCGAAGAAGTACAACAAAGTCAGAATGTGTGTGGATTACAGGGATCTCAACAGGGCGAGCCCTAAAGATGACTTTCCACTCCCTCATATTGATGTGCTGGTTGACAATACCGCTCAGTTTTCAGTGTTCTCATTTATGGATGGATTCTCCGGGTATAATCAGATAAAAATGGCGCCTGAAGACATGGAGAAGACAATATTCATTACCCCTTGGGGTACCTTCTGTTACAAAGTAATTCCTTTTGGGTTGAAGAACGCAGGGGCAACTTATCAAAGAGCAATGGTGACCTTATTCCACGATATAATTCATAAAGAGATCGAGTGCTATGTGGATGACATGATTGCTAAATCAAAGATAGAAGAGGAACATCTGATCAACTGGAAGAAGTTGTTTGAGAGGTTGAGGAAGTTCAGGTTGAGAGTGATTCCTAACAAATATACTTTTGGCGTGCGGTCCGGAAAATTGCTTGGTTTCATTGTCAGTGAAAAAGGAATAGAGGTTGATCCTGCTAAGGTGAAAGCTATACAAGATATGCCTGTACCGATAACTGAGAAAAAAGTTTGCGGCTTTCTAGGGAGATTGAACTACATTTCAAGGTTCATATCTCACCTAACTGCCACTTGCGAACCGATATTCAAAATGCTAAGAAAAGATCAAACGGTCAGGTGGAATGATGATTGTCAAAATGCATTCGATAAGATAAAACGATATTTGCAGGAACCTCCGATTCTGATACCTCCAGTTCAAGGGAGGCCACTGATTATGTACTTGACAGTGCTCGAAGGATCCATGGGTTGTGTTCTCGGTTAACACGATGAGACAGGTAGGAAAGAACATGCTATCTACTACCTGAGCAAGAAGTTTACAGATTGTGAATCGCGTTATTCAATGCTTGAGAAGACATGCTACGCACTCGCATGGGCCGCCAAGCGATTGAAACAATATATTCTCACACATACAACCCTGTTGATCTCAAAATTGGATCCGGTCAAGTATATTTTTGAGAAACCAGCGCTTACAGACAGAGTTGCAAGGTGGCAGATGGTACTGACAGAGTACGATATTCAATTTACTTCGTAAAAAGCAATCAAAGGAGGTATACTGTCAGATTATCTGGCGCAACAGTCTCTTGATGATTACCAGCCCATGAGGTTTGATTTCCCTGATGAGGACATCATGTTTCTCAAAGCGAAAGACTGCGAGGAACCACTTCTGGAGGAGGGGCCTGACCCTGAATCCAAATGGAGTTTGATGTTTGATGGGGCAGTTAATATGAATAGGTGCGGAGTTGGTGCAGTTCTCGTTACGCCAGAAGGTGTTCACATGCCCTTCACTGCCCGAGTAACTTTCGGGTGTACCAATAATGAAGCGGAATACGAAGCTTGCATATTAGGGATTGAGGAAGCTATTGATTTACGAATCAAGACCCTCGATATCTTTGGTGACTCAGCACTGGTAATCAATCAAGTAATGGGAACTTGGCACACACATCAGCAGAATTTGATTCCGTATAGAGATTATATGAGGATATTGCTGACTTTCTTTACAACTGTCAAGTTGTACCATGTTCCCAGAGATGAAAATAAGTTTGCAGACGCCTTGGCCACTATATCTTCGATGATCAAAGTGCATGGTTGGAACTTTGTACCCAGGATTGATGTATCTCGTCTTGATAGACCTGCTTTTGTGTTTGATGTTGATGCAGTATCTGACGACAAGCCTTGGTACCATGACATTAAATGCTTCTTGGAAAATCAAGAATACCCGCCTGGGGCATCTTCCAATGACAAGAAGACATTAAGAAGGCTAGCTGGTAGTTTCTTCTTGAACAAAGATGGTGTGTTGTATAAAAGAAATTTTGACACGGTTCTGCTCAGATGAGTGGATAGACACGAGGCAGACCTGTTGATGATTGAAGTGCACGAAGGCTCTTTCGGTACCCATGCCGGGGGACATGCGATGGCTAAGAAATTGTTGAGATTGGGGTATTATTGGTTGACAATGGAATCAGATTGCTGCAAGTATGCCCGCAAGTGTCATAAATGCCAGATCTATGCAGACAAAGTACACGTTCCTCCCAATTCGTTGAGTATCATGTCCTCTCCGTGGCCATTTGCAATGTGGGGCATTGATATGATCGGGAAAATTGAGCCTACTGCTTCAAACGGCCATCGTTTCATCTTGGTTGTCATTGATTACTTTACCAAATGGGTTGAAGCAGCATCTTATGCCAATGTCACTAAGCAAGTGGTAGCTCATTTCTTGAAACGAGATATCATTTGTCGATATGGAGTTCCCGAAAGAATCATTACTGATAATGGTTCTAATTTGAATAATACGATGATGGCTAAACTATGTCGGGACTTCAAAATCGAGCATTACAATTCTTCTCCGTACCGCCCAAAGATGAAAGGCGCGGTCGAAGCTGCCAACAAAAACATCAAGAAGATTGTGCAGAAGATGGTTGTCATGTACAAAGATTGGCATGAGATGTTACCATTGGCTTTGCATGGGTATCGAACATCGGTCCGCACGTCCACTGGGGCAACACCATACTCACTTGTATACGGTATGGAGGCATTTCTACCGGTAGAAGTGGAAATTCCCTCTCTCCGAGTTTTGATGGACGTTAAGCTAGATGAAGCTGAATGGGTACGAGCCAGATTTGATCAGCTGAGCCTTATTGAGGAGAAGCGACTAGCAGCAGTATGCCATGGCCAGCTATACCAACGCAGAATGAAAAGGGCATTCGATCAAAAGGTTCGACCTCAAGTCTACAAGGTCGGAGATGTGGTAATCAAGAGAATACTTCCTCTGAGTACAGATCACAGGGGCAAATGGACTCCTAACTATGAAGGTCCATTCGTGGTTAAAAAGGTTTTCTCAGGAGGAGCCTTATTGCTGACAACCATGGATGGTGAAGACTTTTCATCCCCTGTTAATTCAGATGCAGTTAAAAAATACTTCGTATAAAGAGACCCGTTGGATAAAAGAAAAAAAAACAATCCAGGCAAAAAAGGGCATCCCGGCGAACCAAAAACAGAATAAAGGTTCAGGCAAAAGTTAGGGATATAATTGAAAAAATTGTACACCCGGTAAGTTGAAAACCCGAAAGGGCAACTTAGGAAAAAATGGGTATCCAGGTGGATTGAAAACCTGAAAAGGCGATCCACGCAAAAGAGGGATTAAAGCGAATGACTGCAGTCTGAATTAATCTGTACGTTCCCTACTTTTCAGCAAACTGGCGAGTTTCCAAAGGAGGGGTTGTTCCGATCACGAGCTTCCGAAGGCAAAGATAATCAAGAAAGTTGGAATACATACTGGCTATAACAGAATCAGAAATCAGTCAGAATCCAATTTCCGCATTATCATTAGGATAGATTTCTTTTCTAAATTTTATGGCAATCACCTCTTTCAGGGGTTTGCTTCCGATTGTAAATTCGCCAATTTTGGCATTTCATCAATAAAATTGAATATTCAGTCACAAGCTTTTATTTTCATTTTTACTGTTTTGTTTGCAAAAATGTCCGATTTTTGATAATAAAACATTACTTTGAAAATATCTTGGCCTTGCAAAAACATGCAAAAAGACAATTAAAATTACTTTGCTTGTTGGACAACCTTGGATGGTGGATTCAAAAGACCACGCAATATCCTGGGGCATGTGCATATATTTTTCTGTTTCAGGTAATGAGTGTGATCGATCCAAGCGGCATGATGGTAACCACGGACAGACATTTGCTATGACTTGATACTGTTGTATCTTATTAAGTCGATTCTTCCATTCAAGATTTCTCACCGTGCGTTGTGACAACGACGGCCAAAGATTGAATTCTTCTGTGTTGATAACGGGTATTAATGCAGTGAGCACTCCATGTTAACAACGAGTGCAAATCCTCCGGTACCTCGCAGACGATGTGAAGGGTAGTTCAAGACAGAGTGTTCGTCTAAGAGTTTGAAAACGCTTAGTTTTCTATAAAATCCTCTTAAAAGACGGAATTTCTCGTAGTAACTTTCCTTATGGCGTTCACCAGCAAGTGGTAGTGTCATATTTCCTATAGGTTTCAGCATGTAAAATTTGTCAAAGAATAATTCATAGCGGAGTTATTGATCATCCCGAGCATGGGGCATTTTGAATTTCCCCAGCAAAAGATATTCCCAATCTATTATCCCCAGTAGAGTTTGAAGACGTTTGGTCTTCTATAAAATCCTCTCAAAAGGCATTCCCCAGCAAGGTTTAAAGAGATCGACAGAATCTCTCCTTCAGCAAGGTGTCAGCATATGACATTACCCAGCAAGTGGTGTAATTTTCAGCAGTGTTCATTTACAACTCAAAGTCCAATTTATTTTTGGCATGCGTACAGTTTGTTCATGTTATTCCAGCAGGTGGAGTGATCATTTGGCAATTTTAAGCTTCCAACGATAGTTTGGTAAGCACCGAAGTCCAACGACAGTTTGGCAAAGCTTCCAAAGCCGGTTTGGTAAGCACTGAAATCCAACGACAGTTTGGTAAAAGCTGAAAAAGTCCATCTAAAGATGGCAAGTTTGAGATCCCAAACTCCGGTTTGGTAATCCTTGAAGTCCAACGACAGATTGGCAGAAATCCAGCACAAATTGGTGAAAGTCCAACGACGGGTTGGCAGAAGTCCAACGACAGATTGGCAGAAATCCAGCACAAATTGGTGAAATCCAACAACAGTTTGGCAGAAAGTCCAGCGACAGATTGGCAGAGCAGCTAAAGTCCATCGACGGTATGGCAAGCCAGTAGTCGCCTGGTGTCGTTCAAAAAGACATTGTTGAAAGTCCATCGACAGTATGGCAAGCCAGTAGTCGCCTGGCGTCGTTCAAAAAGACATTGTTGAAAGTCCATAGACAGTATGGCAAGCCAGTAGTCGTCTGGCGTCGTTCAAAAGACAGATCTCTCCGACAATGTTTCGTTGAAGTTTCAATCCAGCAGTGTCGTTGGGTTTATATCCTTTTTGTTCTTCGTCATCCAGAGCAAATTTTTGGTTATATTTGGTATTCAATCGCTATATACCTTGAATGTCTGAAAGCAACCGCTTTCAGACATTCAGGTCTACAACGTTTGAATAGGGGCAGCTGTAATACCCCAAAATTTGCTCTCCCTTTTGGCATCATAGCATAGCATTATCATATGTCATATCATATCCACCTCATTAGCATTTGTATTTGCATCTTTAACATAGAAAAATGAAGCATAGCATCCCTCTTACCATCAAGGCATGTGATCAGGGGAAAGGTGGACAATCAAGGAATCATTCAAGTCACAAAAGATCAAACAAGTTCATTCAAGGCAAGCCAAGAGGTCTTTCATGTCTCATACTACCTCAATTGATCATCCAAAACCTCAAGGAGGTGAGATTCAATAGGAGATTGAAGCACTACATCTTTCACTATGCAAGAGATCCAAAAATGAAGGAAAATCCTCAAAAGAGATGGTTCATTGGTTCAAAATCACCCTCAAGTGGCATATCTCACCATCCTTTAAGAGGATACACAACATACTCTGAGGAATTTGAAATTGAAGACTGCACATTTTTCTCCTAGGAGGTGGGTACCAAAATTAGGGTTTCCAATTAAATCAGGGTATCTTTGATTTTTTGGACAAAGCTTGATGTCATGGTATTCTACATGTCCTTCAGTGTATGTGTGTGGAAAATTGCCTCTCAATTGATTTTAGAAGTGGTTCAATTGGAAGAAAGATCAAAAACCAGGAAAATTGGGGCTAAGTCAGATAATCAGGGGAAAAAGTCAACTCTTGACTTTTTTAGCCCAAAATCATGAAATTCATGTTATAAGTGACCAATGTACAAAATTTGATCAAGAAATTCCAAAAGAATCATGAAAAATCAAGAATTTGAAGAATTGCCATTTTTGGAAGAATTAGGGTTTCCAAAAATAGTAATTTTAGGCCATTTTGCATCAGAATTGGAACCAAGGCCATTCAAAATTGAAGCATCAAATGAAAATTCCACTCGGCCACAACAATAGATCTTCTTTCAAGCTTCAAATCCATGTGTAGAACATCTCCATTGGATAAAAATTGAGTGAGATATGATTGATCAAAGTTAGAGTAAAGTAGGTTCAAAACCAGGTCATGACCAAGGACTATCAGGTCACGCGCGTGTCATTTTCACAAGCACATGGTGGGTCAAATGTATTGATCAATTACTCATGGTTAGAGGCCTCAAATGAAAAATCTTTCAACATGAAAGTTGTTCCTCTATGTGAGATCTTCAAAATTGGTGTTCATGATTTTTTCATTTGATCAAAGGTCAAGAAGTTATGTTGAGTCCAATGTGCTTTGATCATGCTGAAATTCCATGCCATGCTTGCCTTACCAACCAACCTTATGTCCACGCCTTTATGTCAGTTCCAAACTTGTGTGTTATAAGTCATTTTTCAACCTCTTCCAAGCATCATTCCCATTCAATTTTCATACCAAACATGCTCTATTACATCTTCTCTTTCAAATGAATCCAAAAACACACCAAACCAATCATGGAGTAGAGAGAAAAACTTCATCAAACCACCCTATATTCCACTGTGGCATTGTTGGCTTTGATGCATGACTTGGTTCAAACATCCATCAAACATTCTTTCCCTTATTTGAACACAACATAAACATCACACACACTGCTACAGCACGTGCCTTGCATGGAAATAGAAAGAGCAAACTTGCTGAGCAAGTTTCTGATGCACAGCCTTGCCATTTCCCTTTCTCTTCACTTCCACCATAGCTTACCATAAGTTGTCATCACTATATCCTTGCTCTCCCTAACTAACTTGACTCAGTTAGTTAGGGATGACTCACTTAACTCAACTGTGACTCAGTTAACTCACTCATGTTAACTATGGTTAGAGCACACTATAAATAGAAATCACTCTCTCAAATTTCAGAACTAACTTCATTTTTACACATTCACTTCAGAAACTCTCTCTTCTTCTCTCTCAATCTCACCATTGCAACTGATTCTCGAGCTTCACTTTGTTCCTTTTCACTTCAACACTCTCTCTGATTCTCTCTCAATTTCATCACATTGCAACTGGTTTTGAAGTTTGGTTCCATTTTCTTTCCACTGCATCTAAGCCTTTATTTGGCCAAAAGTAGCTCAAAGAGGAAGCAGGATCTCTGGTTTTCTGAAGAATATCTCAAGGTCTCAAATCTTCAGGTACGAATTTCCACCATTATAGACCTGATGTGAAGATTTTTTCAGGTTCTTGAAGCTTCTTATAAGCTCAAGAACTTGTCTAGCTAGTTGATAGGCCTTTAGAGGCATAGTTGAAAAGTTAGGGCAAATCTTCCTCTGTTCGATTCTCTCATTTCATGAACTTTTTGTGTGTTTTATCACTGGATCCGTGTTCTCCTTTACTTCCTCTTCATTTTGGTATATCATTTGTGGAATTCTGAGAAATTTGAGGTTGCAGACGGTGGTGGTTTGCCGGAGAAGATGACCGGAAGTCATCTCCGGCCGGTGATCTTGAATGCTAGGGTTTTGGTGTGTTTTAATCGTGTCCGTTGATTTTTCATCATCTTGTGGCCATAGTGGTGCCAGCGCATTAAAATAAGCATGCCTTGCACGTGTTTTTTATTTTAATCAGAGTGACATGCGTGTGGTGTAGTGCATGGTATGGAGTGTGGTCCTTCACGTGTGTGCCTTGGATTTAATTACTTTGACTTTTGTGTTGACCTGACTTGAATCAATGGTGATGATTGATTGACTTTTGTTTGACTGAGTGTGCATGGCTGATAGTGTGGATTGCGCTCTGAATGTGGACTGGATCATTGCTATTCGCACCCTATGTTTTTAAAGCCCAAACAATTTGAACTGAATAATTGCTATGCATGCACCCCCTGCTTGTTTTCCATTTCTTTTATTTTCTTTATTTTTGTACACGTTTCATTCTTAATTTTTAAAAATACTAAAATACATCATAAAATTCTAGAAAAATTCATGGACATCATTAAGACATTTAGGAAATTTTTAATATTTTTATTTCATGATTTTATGACATTTTTGCCCCTGTTGAACAATTTTCTTTGAATTTCCATTTGTGTGCTTTCTAAATGTGATACATGAATTTGTGGAATTTTGTTCTTGATCATTGTAAATTGTTTTGACATCATTCTTTTTGTATTGATTCAATAATACATTTAAGCATGCTAGATGATTTTATTTTAATTTTTAGATCATTTTATGACATGTTTTGATGCTCATTTTTGTATTACTTGGCATGATGTTTCAATTTGACCTAATTGCATTGTTTGAAGTCATTTTGCTTTGAATTTTGGCATGCTATCTTGATGTATAATTTACTTCTGATTTAGGCATTCCAATACCATGTTTGCATAATTTTCATAATTCCATTTGATTTTTGTTTGATGCATTACATTTGAAGTATAATAACATGTCATATCATTCTAATTTTAGTGCATGTTTACATGAATTCTTTTGTGCATATTGGTATGATCATTTGCATATTTTATGAGCTATTCATGTGATATTATAGGTCTTTGGTACACATTATAGGTCATCTTTACTTGTTCATTTCAACTTGAATGTTGTGCATCTTTAACATGTATTGTTTTGCATTTTCTTTTTGAACTTTCACTTCAATTCTTCTTCTACCACTTCTTGAATGTCTTGGTTGTTAATTCATGAACACTTTGAGATGTGTATAAACCTTTTTCCATTTAGTTTCAATTTTGATCCTTAGATTTCATGTTCCATTTATGCATGTTTCTTCCTTTTCTTTTCATCTTTCATCTATCCTTTCTTTTGGTAACATGTTCTAATGCTATGGATGATGATTGTTGCTTATTCCATTTGAACTTGTAAGATGATAATCACTTGTTGTCCATATGATGCACATTCTGGTTGTGATATTAGGATTTGATTTTTCATCTCTTTCTTTTGAGCTTTTTGGTACATTAAGTGTTCTTTTACTTCTTATACTTCTTTTACATGTTCACTAACCATGTAGGGGCTTTGGTAAGTTGAAATTGAGTGTGGATAAGGAATCCACATTCAAACTTCTTTCCTTTTATCTTTTACAATTCAATATTTTGTTTTGTTAAGCACTTATGTGCTTTCTTTGATTAACTCATTATTTTCCCTTTTGAGTTACAATTCATCTTCTACTTTAGAAGTGAATTGTTTAGCTCATTTCTTCTTTAGACACTAGGCTTTGAAACCTCACAAACTTTAGGACCACTCCCTTAACTAATCAATTAGGATTGAGTTTTAGTTCACATAGATTTTTACCTTTCTCTCCTCTCTTGAGTCTTCTATCTTCTCATCTCAAAGAAAATTCAAAATATCTAATAAAGGTAGGCATTTATTGCATTTAGGCCTTTCATATAAAGAAAATATTACAAAGGGGTATTCTCTTATAATCTTAGAATGTATAGCATATAGCCCATCTTGGGTCAATGTGTTAAACATTTGATCTTGTATGAGGGACTTAAATGCAATACTTGTTGAAGGTACAAATAAAGAAAAACACTTCTTCATTTCATAATCAACAAAAACACTTAATAAACACAAGTATGCTAGTGTTTTTGAACCTTGACAATTGGAACTAAGTGTGGGGGTCTTCTTCACCCTTAGTTTGCTTTCTTACTCATTCCATCTTGGAATGTGAGAATGTACACATTCCAATGACTAAGATTCAGATACACTATCATATGCAAACAAATGAAAAAACTCTTAAAAGACAAAAACAAACAATAACGTCTTTCCTTCGGGAATTCTTTTCTCATCTCATTCAATCATTCCTTAAGGATGCGTCATTTTCGTTCTACCGCAAACAGGTAACGCCTAAGTCTCCCTACAGCGAGCTGCAACACCTAAACTGCTGGAACGCGAACGTTGACGTATTCCACTAAAAAACACAAACAATCCATCCCTATTGAGGGGAACTACGTCGCTCTGATTCTCATGTTCCCGATGAGATACGTAGGCAGTGGGGTAGGGCCCATTCGAGCACTTCTTTTATTTTCCCTACATTTGTTTCTCTCTCCTTTCCTTTTCCATTCCTTTTCCAGTTCCTTTTCCAGTATCTTTTCTACACCCTTTGATTGAAGCAGCAAGCGTGGTTCCCATCGGGTACGATGGACGCGAGGGGGTGCTAATACCTTCCTCTCGCATAACCGACTCCCGAATCCAGTTTTCTTGGTCGCAAGACCATGCTTTTCCTTCCTTCAGGTTTATGCGGTGTTTCCTTTCCCTCTCATGGGATAAATACACATTGATGGCGACTCTGTTTGGGTGCCACTTTTGCGTTTGTACCAGGATGAAAATCCCGGGGGCGACAGCTACCCCACTGCCTACGTATCTCATCGGGAACATGAGAATCAGAGCGACGTAGTTCCCCTAACTAGGGATGGATTGTTTGTGTTTTTTAACGAACGGCTGACGTTCTAGCTCAGGTGTTGCAGGCTCGCTAGTCCGAGTGCCTTACCATCTTGCAAGAGAACGAGAAGGAGCACGTTCGTACGCTGAGAGTGAGTGAGATGAGAAAAGAATTCCCGAAGGAAAGACGTTATTGTTTGTTTTTGTCTTTTAAAGAAGTGTTTTGATTGTTTTTGTGTTTTGTAACGCGCATTGTATTTAAGCCCCTCATGTAAGATCGAATGCCTCGCATAACGACCCGAGATGGGACGCATACTAAACATTCCAAGAAAATGAGAGAAGATCCCTCACTATCTTGTTCTTACATGAAAGGCCTAAATACAATGTTTGTTTTGCCTTTATTAAGTATTTTTTACTTTTGTTTGAAGATGAGAAGAGAAAACGCAAAGGAAACTCTAAAGGGAGACTAAGGGTCCTAACGTTATCATGCATGGAGGTCCTATGGTTAGTGAGGTTTAGGAGAAAAGACTACCTAAACCTAATGCTAATCCTACTCCAAGCTTAATAAAAAATTAAGTTGGACTAGGTAGCTCTAAGGGGAAAGGAATCCAAGACTTGAACAAGTCTTGAGATTCATGGGATGAGAAAGAGTGAAAGAGAAGAAAAGAGAAAGGAAGAATGAGAAAAGAGATGGGGCAGCAAGCACATCATAATCATCATATCCAAATCATAACATAGAACATGCTTCAAAGATCACATAAGCACATATCAAGTATACAAGTGAAGGAACACAAGAAAGGATGCAAGTAAACTTGCACAAGATTCACAACTTCACACACTAAAGGTTTCATACAAAGATGACATGAAAAAAATAAGATGAAAGTGAAACCAAGTCAGAATTCAATTCATATCATGATCACCTAATCCAAACATGCAAGAATGTTTCACATTATGATGCATTAAGAGCCAAAGAAACCACAAAACCAATGATGATGATATGCATCATACAAATCAAACCATGATGATCAAGTGAGATGAAAACCAAGTAATGAACTCAAGGGGCAGTAGCATGTGTATCAACATCGTACCAAAAATCAAACTCAAGTCATGCAAGATGAATCCTTAAGCAACACATTCAAAACATGCATCAAAGTTGATCAAAACATCCACTCATTATTCATGCCAACAAACAAAGAAACATGTGAAGCAAAGAGTGAGAACATGTCACATAAAGCACCTTAAACCAAGAGGGTCAGAACCTCTAGCATGTCATACAAATCAAACAAAAGGCCTCATGCATTGGTTGTATCAAACAAGGAAACATTTCACAAGATTAAGCCAAACATACCACACAATTCAAGTCAAAATAACATCAACTTATAAAATCAAGAACAAATTGAAAAATGATCAAATGAGGATGATTCCAAAGCCACAAGTAATATCAAACAGAACATGATCATACCATAAAAACATCTCAAGCATCACTCTATTACAAGTAAGCAAATGCATTCAAACTATTTCATGTATCAAAGTATACCTCAATCAAACTTGCATCACAAACAAAATTCAACCAAAAATAGCAAAGTGGATCAATAAAATCCCAAAAAATATCCAAACAGAATTTAACTCAGTCAAGTAACATGTACAAAAATATCAAACCAAAATTCATAAACCAAGTACCTCAAACAATTGGGCAAAGGTCACATAAGAAAAATAGTTCAACATGCAAAAGAAAGGGACCAAAATGCAATATGGAAAAGTTTTAAAAATGAAACAAAAATGTTTTTATGCAATTTGATATGTCATCTAATAAATTCAAAAAGAATGGATTAAAAATGTATTATAGATGAGGAGAAAGAAATTTCACAAGTTGGAGTGTGCAAGTGAAACAATTAAGAAGAGAAAATAAAGCAATTAATTAAAACAGATGCCAAAATAAAAATAAAATGAGAAAATAAAATATGGAAAAATTTGAGAAAACTAAGAAGAGGTTTCATGATTTTTGTATGATTTTCAGATGCATAAAAATAATTTTAGAAATTAAAATGCTAAACAAACAAATAATAAAAAATAAAATGAAATGAAAGAAGCAGGGGGTGTAAACAGTAAGGAAATGCGTGGAAGATAATAGAGGCCCAAAGGGAGGGGGTGTGAATAAGAAAGCCCAAAGGAAATAAACCCACTAGCGAAAGTTAAAGGAGCATGGAATCAGTCAACATTCTGGTGCAATCCAAACCATTCAATCAATCCAACACGTGAAAACATAACTAATCAGGTCCACATGATCAAATTTAATCAAAATCAACGAACCAGATTCCCCAGGCCCATGATAACCACATGTACACGCACACACAAACAGCTCAGTACACACCATACACCAGCCACATGCCTTGCATGTGACTTCATTTATGTGTTGTCCTCACCACCACCACTAGATTATATCAGCGCTCCAGATTAAATCACAAATTCAAAAATTAATTAAAATCAAAGGCTAATGATGGTGACGCACGGTAACAAGTATGGATGGCACGCACACAAACTGTAAAATAAAAACATAAGAAACATCACATGTGGCATGATAATGGACGCACGATCAAGGGAATAAACGGTCCTGCTTCATCTTCTCCACATGGCCTCCTCGCCGGACTGGTTCTCCGTCAGCCGCCGGAGCTAGGGCTCCGGCCACCCTCTCCGGTGAGCTGTAGTCCAAAAGTTTCCAGAAAATGCATATAGGTACACTATTTTGACCAGAAAAACGCAAGGATCTCAAATATGCAATTATTTTTCACAAATAACCAACCAATAAGGAGAATCGAACAAAAACAAAAATAGATCTACAACTTTAAATCAACATATCACACAAACTACACGTCCAAACTTCAAATAAAATAGATCATCATGCTCAGGGAAGTTCACAGATCATTATGCACATCAAAAATTCAAGTTCTGTGAGTATGAAAAATTCACCAACCTGAACCTTATAGAACTTGAAAACCTCCAAGAAATCCCTCCAAAAACTGCAGATCCACTCCTTAGAACCTCTAGATGCAAAATAAATGCAACTAGAGCTTGAAATCGTGCTAGATTTTGAAATTTAAGTTTGAACCCTCTTGAATGGCACTTGATGAAATCTTCAGTATGAGCTCAAAACAACAGTGGGTTCTTTCTCTATTCTCTTCACTGATCAAGAATGTGAAGAGAAAACTCAGAGAAGCTCCAAGAAGAATGAGATTCAATGAGAGGAAGTGTGAGAGCAAAAAAACACAACTGTGCAAATGAGAGCCTCTACCCTAGCTGTGAGGGTATGAGTAAGCATATATACCCTTCATTAGTTCACTGATTAGGATTAAGGAGTGATTAGAACTCTTGTTAATGAGATTTGAGTGAAATTGCAAAAATGCATTTTACACCACCACCACCAATTTACACGTGGGAAACCCTTGTAATCAGTATAATTCACCTCCAATTTACTCATGTATCACTTCTAAATTGATTTTGGGCCTTGTACTTTCTTGGTTTGCAAGCTTTGAATTAATTTGGCATTTTTGCACTTTGTGAAAATAATGGGAAATATGGCATGGGATGAATTGATTCAAAGGCCAAAAATACTCCTCTTGACTTGTATTTTGACATTGTAATATGGCATGAAGCAATTGGGAACATTACAAGTCCATTTGTGCAAAAATGCAAAAGGTGGAAAATTTGACTTATAAGGAATCCATGAAAAGCACCTTGCATTGTTTTGGCCATAACTAGAGTTACACAAATGATATGGAAATGTTCTAGTACTTTTTGGAAATGGGAGAGAAATATATTCAACTTTAATGTTGGAGGAAAATTCATTTGGAGCTTCCTTGATGATGAAAAGTCAAGTTGAATGTGGTGGAAAAATTGCCAAAAATGGAAAGTTTTCATTATAGGTCATTTTCCAAATTTAGTAACTTTTGCACAAACTCTTGATTTTTGATGAATGATGCCATCCATGTCATTCCTTGACCAAATAAAGGTATATGGACTTGAGAATCATGATTTGAACCTCTGCAAACCCATGGTTGACTTTTCTTTTGAACTGTTGACTTTTGCTTATTGCACAAGTAACTGATCCATTGAACATCTTCCTCAAAGAACCAATGACCAAGATTCCATCCATGAACACTTAAGAACATAGGGAATGCCATGAGATTAATTCTTGCCCAAGAAATCAGAAATAAACTGATTTTAGGTCCAACCCTAGTTTTGGCACCCTCTGGTTAGGAGGAAAAAGCACATCCTCCAAATCTCAATTCCTCTGAATATGTTGTGTATCCTCTCAAACAAAGATGAGATATGTCCTTTGGGGATGATAAAAACTCAAAGAGCTTGCCCATTTGGGGTCAGATCCCAACTTTTGACTGCCTTGTGTAGGAGATCATGCACTGTTCAATCTTCTTGGTGAACTCTCCTCTCCCCACGACTTGTGAGATCAAATGGAGGTGATACACGATGTAAGAGATCCTTGAAGCTTGTGAGAACACTTGGTCTTCTTCTTTAGCTTTGGATGATGAACACCTTGGATTACCTGATCACATGCCCTTATGCAAGATGCAATGCTAGATGCTTGATGTTTTGTTTTTCTATGCTTGAATGCAATGCAATGCAATGCAATGAAAGGTCATGCTAGAAGACATGAAGAAAAGAGAGGGAAAATTTTGGGGGATTACAGCTGCCCCTATTCAATCACTGTAGATCTGAACGGATGACAGCGATTGCTGTCATACTTTCAAGGTATGGAGAGATTGAATACCGACAATAACCCAAAAAATTTGCACTCTGCAGGGAAAAAGAAAAAGGGAAATAAACCCAACCAAACGAACTCTGCTTAAAGAAAACTCTGATGAGAATAAAATTACGGGAAGGATGTCTTTTATATAACGCCAGACGACTACTGGCCTGCCATACTACGGGTGGACTTTAACAATGTCTTTTGTACAACGCCAGACGACTACTGGCCTGCCACACTACGGGTTGACTTTAACAATGTCTTTTAAAACGAATATTGGCCTGCCACACTACGGGTGGACTTTGCAGCTGAATTGCCACACTACGGGGGACTTTCGCCAATCTACGGTTGGACTTGCTGAGATGCCACACTACGGGGGACTTCTGCCAATCTACGGTTGGACTTGCTGATGATTTGCCACCCTTGGATGGACTTTTGCCAATCTACAGTTCGACTTAGCTGCTGAAATGCCACACTACGGGGGACTTCTGCCAATCTACGGTTGGACTTTCCAATGATTTGCCACCCTTAGATGGACCTTTTGCCAATCTACGATTGGACTTTCCAATGATTTGCCACCCTTAGATGGACCTTTTGCCAATCTACGGTTGGACTTTCCAATGATTTGCCACCCTTAGATGGACCTTTTGCCAATCTAAGGTTGGACTTTGATAACGTCTTTTAACAATGCCAGACGACTACTGGCTTGCCACACTACGGGTGGACTTTAGCAATTCCAATATTGGATTACGCTCTACATCCGTGTCAGACATCTCTGCTGACTCTGCTGAGGAACAATGATCAATGATTTGATCTCGGAGACTCCTGAAAGGATAATATCTCTGCTGGAGAATGAATGAACAATCCGTCTGCTTCTAATTGTCAAATTTGCCAAAAATAAATTGGACTTTGGAATAATAACTCTGCCAGGAATTACTTCATCTGCTTGGGGAATGAATTCTGGTCACAGCAACTCCGCCGGGGATGAGAATTTCTTGAACGACATCTTGATGGGGAAGAAAAGTCATTAAAGCTCTGCTTGAGGATCTATCAAACCTGAGATCCTTTGCGGGGAGAATCAACCTTCTAACCCGGCTGGGGCAAGAATATACTATCACTCTGCTGAGGAATAGATTTTGTTGACCTGCTAAACTTTTGCAGGGAAGAAAACAACTCAGCTGGGGAGTATTGTTGACAAGATTCAATGTTGAACTCTGTGGGGATACCATTACCAGAGATACGATCTTGCTGGGAATCAAGGCTACTCTGTCGGGGATATGCAATCCTGGTTATAAGATGTTCTGCTGCAACATGCTGGGGAAGAGTCCCTAGATCTGCTGGGGAAACTCCATAGCAATTCCACAGTAATCTGCTGAGGACTAAGACTGTCAAGCTTAGGATAAGTATCACAATGCCCCATGTTGGGCGAACTTTCCGTTTGACAACTTCGTTGGCGATAGTGAGTTTATAACAAACTCTGCTGGAGAAAACCGCTTCATAGTGTCTCATGCTGAGGAATTCCTTTTGAGAGGATTTTACAGAAGACCAAATGTCCTCAAACTCTACTGGGGATAAAAGACCTGAAATATCTCTTGCTGGGGAAATCCAAAATGCCCCATGCCTGGGAAGGTCAACAACTTGCTTCCTGCTCCATGATACCAGACTTACCTGAAGAAACGTCCTAAGAGGATTTTACAGAAGATCAAGCATCTTCAAACTCCTGATGACTTCACTGGGGATTAACCATCAACTTCGATGTCTGCGAAACAACTCTACTGGGAATTCGCAACCGTTATCGACACAGAAAAGCTTGTAGCTGTTGAAAGTACTGAATGAGAGAATCGACTTAATAAGAAACAACGATACCCAAAAAAACTCAATTCACTGATATCAAATCGTTGTGAACGACCGTCGACTGAATGATGGACTCAATCAGTAAATGTTGTGACAAAAGGGTGACAAATGAACCCTTCCCTGATCATGATTGCCCCAGCCTCCTGCGTGGGAATAGGTGGTCACCCGTCTTGTGCTTGAAATCGTCTGAATATGTTACCTGCAACAAAACATACCCCAGGATATGACTTCTGCAACAGAGAACATCTAACACTGAACCACCACCTATTGGGAGAAAGGTTTCAATACGTCTCTTGCTGGGAACATTATTAATGAAGCCTGCTGAAGACGGGGACCACAAATGCCTTGGGTTGGAATGCCCCTTTGTTTTGAACCTTTTGGCTGATTGGCTGCATATACGTGACCAACAATTTTTATTTACTTGCCCCAGACCAGCATGGTCCGCCAAAAGAAATTGTCTCAAGACGATTTTACAGAAGACTTGACATCCAAAACGTCTCAATGTCTTCCAACTCTTGGAGAGATTCGTCAGATCTCGACGTAACTGCCCCAGACTGTATGGTCTACAGAGGAATCTTGAAGTAATTGCCCCAGTTTTCTAAACTCTGAAGGGATTTCTTTGACGTGATCGGCCCAAATGAGGTACACTTTAAAGAGATGGTTCGACGTGATTGCCCCAGATCGACTACGTCTTAGCACAACTTGTTGGGGAACACTCCTGCTCAACAAAGTTTCTTGAGGAAGTACCACTGGATGTGGCTGCCCTTCGGGAGTTTCAGGATTCTCAACTCGGCAAGATTAAGCTTCTAAACTGAATTCCCACATGTAAACTTCTTTTGATGTCAAACAAAAGTATGCAAGCAGAAAATGTTTTAGTCTGAGAATGAAAATTCTAACACAACACACATGTTAACCTTGAAGTTTTACTGAAAAGATGTCGCGAACCCTTTGTGAACAAATCACGGGTTAGGATATGACATTAATCTTTGAATGAAAGAATGCGATGCACATGCAACACCAATAAAGATCTTTTAGCACAACTCATAGGAGTCAAGAACGCTATCTCTTGGTAGTGTGCCTTTGAAATAACCCTGTTTCAATTAGGACTTTTGAGGGTTGTATCGTGGCCTGGTTCACGGTTTTGAGAAAAATGGTTTATGGCTCAAAGTATATTGGTGCCCACCCACTCTTCGTGATGTTCTCCAGTCCTACATTCAGCTAATTCGCACAAGTGTTCGCGTCTCAAGAAGATTTTGTGGTCCTTAAGGAAACCATGAAACTGATGGTTCGAGACCTGATGAGGTTTTGGAGCGACGGTCACCCCTTTTTGTCTTTTGTGTCTATAGTCACACGACTTTGTTCTTGTTTGAGGATTTTCTTGGGTAATCCTTTTATTTTTCGCTTTCGCATTCTTTTTTCTTATCCCTAACTTTTGCCTGGACAGATTCTTTTGAATCTTTGATTTTGAAGTCCAGCGGGATGCCCCAACTTTTGCCTAAGTCGTTTGTTTTCAAGTTTTGACTTAGCGGGCTTTTTTTCTTTCTTTTTTCTTTTTTGGAACAAATCGTGTGACCGGTTTGTCTTGACTTTGTTGAAAGGGTTATGACTGCCTCACTCTTTGGTTGTTGATGGATAACCATTATGGTTTCACATCTCTTGACCTCTTGACGGTGGAATAAAAGGTAATGGATCCTCAGATGCACACTCTTTTAGAAATTTGAACGCTCAGTCAAATTAACTGAAGACTAACCTGCCCCTGGTTAAATGTGAGGGGTTTTTTTTCATACGGAAAAAACTCCTACTTCAAGGTTCAAAGGGGTTAACGAGGGTCTATCTCCCTTATCTCTCTGGTGTTTGGGTATTCGAAACAATGCCTGTACATCCTCAACATGGTTCTGTTCAAAAGCACACAATTAGAGATTTTTGCGTTTTTACCTCATCATCCTCCCTCACAGAGCTTAAGCAAGAAAAATTGGTATTGCAGTGCACATTAACATTAAATGAGTAAATACAAATGAAATTAATCAAGAAAACATATCCATTGCATTAAAATTATCAAACCAAATACAAACAAGTTTTAACATGCAAACAATGTCTGAACAAACAAATAAAGACTACATATGCAAATGCAGCAAAGAACTAAATGATTGTCCTTGTTGAGGAGGCTTGACTCCGTCTGGACTGGCCGCTTCTGATGATGTCTTTCCCTTTTTACGTGCTTGCCTGGGAAGCTTTAGTTAACATACAACCCATCTACAGTGAAAATAATGATCCCGACGTCAATCAGATCTTGCACTTTATGCCTGAACACCTTACAATCTTCAATGGCATGCCCCGGTGCCCCTGAGTGGTACCCGCACCTAGCATTCTTGTCATAACCTGGCGGAAGAGGATACGGGACAGGGGCAACTTCCCTTAACTGAATCAAAGATTCTTGAAGCAAACGGTCAAGCAGCTGACTGTGAGGGACAGTAATAGGATCAAATTTTCTCTCAGGCCTTTTGGGTCTCTGATACCTCCTCTGGGAGCTAGCCTGCTGCTGATACTGATTTGAGTACTCCTCTTTTCCCAGCACTTTTCTTTTCAAACTTGGCCTATGATCGGGAACAAGCTGCTGACATGGGGATTTTGAGACTAAAGACTGCAAGATATGCCCTTGACTTGATGCCGCTTCAAGAGGGAATTCCAGGGAATTCACATTTCCTGCAGCAATAGGAGTAGAATTACTCTGCATGCTTACGCCGCCCGGCGTGAAATTTATCGCCTTCAAATCAATCAGATCTTGGACCACATTATGAAAGGCTTTACATTTTTCCACATTGTGCCCCGGCGCACCAAAGTGAAAGTCGCAATGGGCACGTGCATCATAATTGAGCGGGAGCTTTCCATCAGGGCGATTTATCGTCCGAAGTTTAACCAATTGGAGTTGGAGTAGATGCCTCAACAGCTGGGCATAGGACATGGGAAGCGGATCAAAGATTCTGTCAGGTTTCTTTGACTTTGGTAGGTACTTCCTAGCCTTGGGACCGTCTGGGGAAACAAGAGGTAACTGCTGGTGAGTAAGTTTTAGAACTCCAGGTGGTGCAGAAAATCCATGAGACACATCACTCTTGGGAATAGGTTCCACAGGCAAGGGTGGAACGACAACTTCTGTTACAGCCCCTGGTGTGGGATTACCATCCTTTCTGAGCACATTTCTCACAACTTACATAACAAAACTCATCTGGGTCTTCACTTGATTGACCTCTTCCTTCAGCATTCTCTGGCCCTGAATCAAAGCTTGCATGTCCACCATAAAGTGCCCCAACTGGGCTTTCATCTCAGTTACCTCCACTCGGAGTTGTTCCACAACTGAACCCTGATTGTGATGAATAGAGTAGTCAGAAGAAGTCATGTTTGCTATCCTGCAGAGATTACCCAGTCAGAACAAGAAATTCGCTCCGGAACACCTGTTATGCAAAAATGCTTATGATTATGAGGATGCAAATGCAAAATGCAAACAATTATATTTAAACATTTCCAGGCCGAATCTGCTTTGATTCCAGCTTTGGGCAAGGGATCGGACACAACATCGGAAAATAAATCCGAATCCAGAAATACCGCGGAATCAAACAAAAGATAACCCCTTTCAAACAACTGATAACCATTGAAACAAATGTTGCAATAACATAGCATAAGATGTCATACAAAAGGGTTCAATACAGTCAAAAGTGATTCCATCAACAATCCTGATGGTAATCACAACAAAAACAAGCAACAGAATTACTACAAGTTAATTCCAAATAAACCGGCTTCAATCTCCTCAAGAAGGTTCACAGTATCTGGATGAGCAGGTCTTTCTAGCAAACCCTTGATCAACCTGTTCCTCTTCTCAACATCCTGCTTCAGCCTAGCAATCTGCTCTTCAACATCGTTGCCTTCGTGCTTGGACTTCTTGATTCCCGCTTGCAGCTTAAGCTCTTCAATTTCTTTCTGGGCTTCTTTCCATTTGGCAAAGTAACGGTCTTTCCTCGCTTTCACTACCTGAAGCTCTTCTTGCAGCTCTTCATTCTCAATCTTGGCTTCCTTCCACATATCCTGATACGTGGCCAGCTCATCCTCTGCTTTAGTCAAAAGCTTCTTGTTTTTCCTCTTAGCTTTGAGTGACGAATCAGCAGCCATACTGATCTTTTTGAAGTGTTGAGCCCTGTCAGCAAAATCCTTCTCTCTTTTCTCTAGGTGCGTAGTCATGTCTTGAACCTTCCATTTCAGCTCCAAGTTGTCATGTAGAGCACTCTGTAGTCGACTACTCATGTCAGAGTTTTCCACCTTCAGATCAGATACCAACTTACGCTGCTTATCAAATTCTTCAAATGGTACAGTGAGTCTTTCATCCACAATTTCTGGGTACAGCATAGGTGCTCGATCAAAAGGCAAGTAACACTCCTCAACTCTCTATTTTATCCATTCCACATAAGGAAGGAAAGCTTGATTGTTAGGTTTGCCCAAAACGGCCTTGCCTTTCTTCAGGATACTACCCTAAGCTTCAGAAGCTTTCTGTGCCTCTTCCAATCCTTCAGATGAGTGAAAATACAATGATTCTTCCACATCTCGCTTAAGAGGTGGTCCTACCAGAACGTAACCAAACTGTCTTACGGCTAAGGAATTTTGTCGCTCCCGGGATTTTCATCCAAGTACAAACGCGAAAGTGGCACCGAAACAGATTCGCCAGCAATGTGTATTTATCCAAAGAGAGGGAAAGGAAACACTGCATAAACCTGAAGGAAGGAAAGAACATGGTCTCACGACCAAGAGAACTGGGTTCGGGAGTCGGTTACGCGAGAGGAAGGTATTAGCACCCCCTCGCGTCCATCATACCCGATGGGATCCATGCTTGCTTGTCTCGATCAAAGGGTGATAGAAATGATACAGGAAAAAGAACTGGAAAAGGAATGGAAAGGGAAAGAGAAACAAATGTAGGGAAAATAAAAGAAGTGCTTGAATGGGCCCTACCCCACTGCCTACGTATCTCATCGGGAACATGAGAATCAGAGCGACGTAGTTCCCCTCGCTAGGGATGGATTGTTTGTGTTTTTTAGTGGAATACGTCAACGTTCGCGTCCTAGCAGTTTAGGTGTTGCAGCTCGCTGTAGGGAGACTTAGGCGTTACCTGTTTGCGGTAGAAAGAAAATGACGCATCCTTAAGGAATGATTGAAGGAGATGAGGAAAGAATTCCCGAAGGAAAGACGTGATTGTTTGTTTTTGTCTTTTAAGGGTTTTTTCATTTGTTTGCATATGATAGTGTATCTAAATCTTAGTCATTGGAATGTGTAAGAAAGAACACTAAGGGTGAAGAAGACCCCCATACTTAGTTCCAATTGTCAAGGTTCAAATACACTAGCATACTTGTGTTTATTAAGTGTTTTGGTTGATTATGAAATGAAGAGGTGTTTTTTATTTGTACCTTCAACAAGTATTGCATTTAAGTCCCTCATACAAGATCAAATGTTTAACACATTGACCCAAGATGGGCTATATGCTACACATTCTAAGATTATAAGAGAAGACCCCTTTATAATCTTTGAAATTCTGGTATCAGACGTGTGATGTTAAGCTGTGATGTCACAACAACACACTCTGCACAATGGACAACAATAACAGTAAAATAACACCAAGAATTGTTGACCGAGTTCGGTTACAACTAACCTACTCTGGGGGCTACCAAGCCAGGGATGGAATTCACTTCTTGTAGATATAATTTATAGACTCAACAACCCGTTGACAATCTCCTAAACTTATACTCTACTAATGACTTCCTACCTAAGAAACCACTTAGGTATGAGAACACCACTCAATCCCTTACAAACACTCAAAAGGGAGGGGGTGCGAATAAGAAAGCCCAAAGGAAATAAACCCACTAGCGAAAGTCAAAGGAGCATGGAATCAGTCAACATTCTGGTGCAATCCAAACCATTCAATCAATCCAACACGTGAAAACATAACTAATCAGGTCCACATGATCAAATTTAATCAAAATCAACGAACCAGATTCCCCAGGCCCATGATAACCACGTGTACACGCACACACAAACAGCTCAGTACACACCATACACCAGCCACATGCCTTGCATGTGACTTCATTTATGTGTTGTCCTCACCAACACCACTAGATTATATCAGCGCTCCAGATTAAATCACAAATTCAAAAATTAATTAAAATCAAAGGCTAATGATGGTGACGCACGGTAACAAGTATGGATGGCACGCACACAAACTGTAAAATAAAAACATAAGAAACATCACATGTGGCATGATAATGGACGCACGATCAAGGGAATAAATGGTCCTGCTTCATCTTCTCCACTTGGCCTCCTCGCCGGACTGGTTCTCCGTCAGCCGCCGGAGCTAAGGCTCCGGCCACCCTCTCCGGTGAGCTGTAGTCCAAAAGTTTCCAGAAAATGCATATAGGTACACTATTTTGACCAGAAAAACGCAAGGATCTCAAATATGCAATTATTTTTCACAAATAACCAACCAATAAGGAGAATCGAACAAAAACAAAAATAGATCTACCACTTTAAATCAACATATCACACAAACTACACGTCCAAACTTCAAATAAAATAGATCATCATGCTCAGGGAAGTTCACAGATCATTATGCACATCAAAAATTCAAGTTCTGTGAGTATGAAAAATTCACCAACCTGAACCTTATAGAACTTGAAAACCTCCAAGAAATCCCTCCAAAAACTGCAGATCCACTCCTTAGAACCTCTAGATGCAAAATAAATGCAACTAGAGCTTGAAATCGTGCTAGATTTTGAAATTTAAGTTTGAACCCTCTTGAATGGCACTTGATGAAATCTTCAGTATGAGCTCAAAACAACAGTGGGTTCTTTCTCTATTCTCTTCACTGATCAAGAATGTGAAGAGAAAACTCAGAGAAGCTCCAAGAAGAATGCGATTCAATGAGAGGAAGTGTGAGAGCAAAAAAACACAACTGTGCAAATGAGAGCCTCTACCCTAGCTGTGAGGGTATGAGTAAGCATATATACCCTTCATTAGTTCACTGATTAGGATTAAGGAGTGATTAGAACTCTTGTTAATGAGATTTGAGTGAAATTGCAAAAATGCATTTTACACCACCACCACCAATTTAGACGTGGGAAACCCTTGTAATCAGTATAATTCACCTCCAATTTACTCATGTATCACTTCTAAATTGATTTTGGGCCTTGTACTTTCTTAGTTTGCAAGCTTTGAATTAATTTGGCATTTTTGCACTTTGTGAAAATAATGGGAAATATGGCATGGGATGAATTGATTCAAAGGCCAAAAATACTCCTATTGACTTGTATTTTGACATTGTAATATGGCATGAAGCAATTGGGAACATTACAAGTCCATTTGTGCAAAAATGCAAAAGGTGGAAAATTTGACTTATAAGGAATCCATGAAAAGCACCTTGCATTGTTTTGGCCATAACTAGAGTTACACAAATGATATGGAAATGGTCTAGTACTTTTTGGAAATGGGAGAGAAAGATATTCAACTTTAATGTTGGAGGAAAATTCATTTGGAGCTTCCTTGATGATGAAAAGTCAAGTTGAATGTGGTGGAAAAATTGCCAAAAATGGAAAGTTTTCATTATAGGTCATTTTCCAAATTTAGTAACTTTTGCACAAACTCTTGATTTTTGATGAATGATGCCATCCATGTCATTCCTTGACCAAATAAAGGTATATGGACTTGAGAATCATGATTTGAACCTCTGCAAACCCATGGTTGACTTTTCTTTTGAACTGTTGACTTTTGCTTATTGCACAAGTAACTGATCCATTGAACATCTTCCTCAAAGAACCAATGACCAAGATTCCATCCATGAACACTTAAGAACATAGGGAATGCCATGAGATCAAGTCTTGCCCAAGAAATCAGAAATAAACTGATTTTAGGTCCAACCCTAGTTTTGGCACCCTCTGGTTAGGAGGAAAAAGCACATCCTCCAAATTTCAATTCCTCTAAATATGTTGTGTATCCTCTCAAACAAAGATGAGATATGTCCTTTGGGGATGATAAAAACTCAAAGAGCTTGATCATTTGGGGTCAGATCCCAACTTTTGACTGCCTTGTGTAGGAGATCATGCACTGTCCAATCTTCTTGGTGAACTATCCTCTCCCCACGACTTGTGAGATCAAATGGAGGTGATACATGATGTAAGAGATCCTTGAAGCTTGTGAGAACACTTGGTCTTCTTCTTTAGCTTTGGATGATGAACACCTTGGATTACCTGATCACATGCCCTTATGCAAGATGCAATGCTAGATGCTTGATGTTTTATTTTTCTATGCTTGAATGCAATGCAATGCAATGAAAGCTCATGCTAGAAGACATGAAGAAAAGAGAAGGAAAATTTTGGGGTATTACAGCTAAGATTTTTCTTTGTTTTCTTTTATGTTTTTTAAATGAATGTATGAATGCAGCACACAAAAATATAGAAAAAACATGGGGTCAAAGGGTCGGTGTCATGAAGTCAAGGCTCTACCCATCCCCAAAGGTTTTATACTGGTGATTTTTTGTACCTGTCCGCAAAATCATTGACCCCTCTTGGGATAACAACAGCAAGCGGATCGCCAGCAAGCTGATGTATCCTAGAGTGATCTCAAATGAGGGTAGTATCGCATGACAACTATTTCCGATAGCTTTCGCACTACAAAATGGTTTCAGTCTACTAAAAACCTCAGCTTCTCAGATAACCCAGTCGACCACACTACTTTCAACAACCGAAGTCGTATAGGCAACGTATCTGCAAAGGGATTCTCCACTGAGTTTGATGGTCGACCGGGGACTTTTAACTGGGATTCACTCCCCGTAAGATTACCCGTATAATGCCATCACCTATCTTAGGTGTATACTCAATCTTTCCACATGCGGCATCACACACATTCCCATTAGCAGAAAAGTAAACACATATATCAATTAGGAAAAGCAGTATATATATTTGTCTTAATCATCCTAGACCTCTAGTCTTATGATCCTAACAGACAATGACTCCCCAACAGAGTTACCATTTCTGTGATATTTCTAGAACTTAGGCTTTCATCCCTTGGGAAAGCAAGAAAGAATGCCTCCCACTGTGGTCGCCATTTTTCTGTAGCGCGATTTTTGTGGTTTCGAATCACTATCGCTTAGGTACTACAGTTCGATTCATTTTTTATCCTATTAAGCTGATTAAGGAAGGGAAATAGATGTCTCCAATTAACCCTGCTTACACACTGAGGTTAAATAGTCAAAACTATTGGTTTGCAGATGCTATCAAAATAAGGGGGTTCTCCTTTGGGGTTATTTTCTTAAGAATTCGAGTGTCCGGATCATTGGTAAGATATTATGTCTGATGTTTTTTTACTGAGGTATGAAGGTACGGGATTTTGGGTTTTTTGATTAGTGTGCTCGCTAAGATTTTGCAATCTTATGCCTACGTATTCCCGTTCAACGAAACAAGGAAATCAGAGCGATCGTAGTTCCTCCTATTCTATGGGAGGAAAAAGGTTGTTTTGGTGTCTTATTCAAAGCCCAAGACGTGAAGCTGAAGGGTCTATTTGTATCTTGTTCAAAGCCCAAGATGTGAAGCTGAATGGTTTTGGCGGAGAGAGAATTTGTCATCTCTAAAGAGGAGTGGTTGATGTTTGTATGCTGTGAGCCAGGCACAACTTTGATGCTAAAAGGTTGATTGACTCAACAGGGGTTTTCTTTATACAAAGCCTAAGAGGAGGTGAGAAGTTTGACTTTTCCGGGGAAAATGTTCTTTATGTCTTGTACAAAGCCCAAGATTGAGGCTAAAAGGGATTTTGACTCCGTTGGGGAGAATGTATCTTGTATAAAGCCCAAGATGGAGGATGAAACAATTTACTCAACAAGAGAGTCTTGAATGGGTGATTGACTCAACAAGAGAGTCTGAAGGTTGTTTGACTCAACAAGAGAGTCCTTTATACTCAACAAGAGAGTGATTTTGCTATCCCGTACGAAGCCCGAGATTGAGGCTAAAAGGAAATTGACTCAACAAGAGAGTGATTTATATGTCTTGTAACAAGCCCAAGACGGAAGCTAAAAGGGGATTTGACTCAACAAGAGAGTCTTTTATACTCAACAAGAGAGTGGTTTATATGTGTCTTGTATGAAGCCCAATACGGAGGCGAAAAGGAGTTTGACTCAACAAGAGAGTCTTTTATACTCAACAAGAGAGTGGTTTGTATGTGTCTTAAACGAAGCCCAAGACGGAGGCGAAAAGGGTGTTGACTCAACAAGAGAGTCTGAAAAGGTTAGCTCGGCTAGGGAGAGTCGTTTGTACAAAGCCCAAGAGGAGGATATACTTACTGCTGAGGATTATTGAGATCCTTAGGCAGGTCCAAGTGTGGGGAACTCTCATGAGAGAGCCTGAAGTTTCTGCTGGAGATTGATCCAGAGTGATCGGTGTTTTTTCCTATGTTTGAAAGGAACTTGAGAATGTCTTTGAGACTCAAGAGGCTTAGACTGTCCAAGTCTAGAGTTTTATATTTTGTACAATGCCCAAGAGAAGGCACGGGCATTAAGGGATGAGTATCAACCCTTTAACGGCCGGAGTTTTGACGCTGGAAAGACTGCTCTAGCAAAGGATGATTAAGTTTTGTCTTATACCTTTAAGAGGTCGTCAGGGTCCTTGCATGAAGCCCAAGAGAAGGCATGAGAAATTCTAAGAAGTCGACGGGTCCTTGTGCAACGCCCAAGAGGAGGCGGGGATGCTTTTAGGAAGCCTGTGGGTCCCCAAACCAAGAGAAGTTCAAGACATGTTATTCACAGAGAATAGATCAAGCCAGGAAAGTTCGAGAATTTGGAAGAAACTCAAGAGATGCCATTAACGGAGAAAGATCATCTCTGGGGAGTTAGAGTTTATTTGACAATTTCTAAGGGTGGCAGTCTGAGAAAGGGTTCACCGAGAATGTTGCCTTTCACGTCTCCATATTGTTTAACACCAAGAGGAGGGAATTCTGTATTTGGTAATCCTATGGGGATCTAGTTTTGTTTGTATTTAAGAGTGACCAACAGGCTTTACCTATTGCTAGACGTAGTTGTCGGGGAAAACTCTAAATAACTATACTAGTATTACACAGTTGATATGTGACAAGTATATAAAAGTTTGTGGAAGAAGACTTATAGTGAAACAGCCCCACAATACAGTTATATACAAATGAAAGCGGATAAACACTTACCTGCTGTAGAGCTTCCATGTTGTATGGTTAGTTGTTCAACAAAGAAAATTTGATAACAAAAGTATATTCAAAATCAAAGGAGAAAGTTCTTTGAAAAGATTATTGGGACTTACAGCTCAAGGAGAGGCCCAATTGTTTTAGTTGAGAAGGCGACGATCGCGCCATTGTTTTTGAAAATACAGTGGGGCTTATACAACGACTGAGGCCCAAAAGTGGTGTATTTACAAAGGGGATGGGTCTTACACTCTAATAGAGGCCCAAAGATGTTTTAAAGAAAAGAAACGGGACTTAAAACATGAGGGTAGACCCGGATGATTCTTATTTTGAAATGGCGATTGTGCCGAGATTTTTGAAATCGCAACGGGTCTTATACAATAACTGAGGCCCAAATTATTTTGGTTTCAAAAAGGATCGGGTCTTACACTCTATTAGAGGCCCAAAAAATTTTAAAAAAATTTATGAGGGTGAAAATCAAAGAAACCCTAATTTTTTTCTTTAAAAGTAAATATTTAAAGAAAATCAATAAAAATGATAAAAATAGAAAATAGATTGGAAAAAACCACTTGTGATTTTTGTTTAAGGTTTGAAAAATGAGGTTTTAATCACAAGATGAATTAAAACTCATTTGGTTTTGATTTCCAAGATGAACATTCACTTTTAAAATGTTCAAAAACAATAAAAAAAAATGAATTTATTCATAAAAATACCAACTATATTAAATAAATAATATAAATTTGATTTTTTGTGGAATAAAATATTTCAATAGTTTTGTGATTTTTTGCAAAAAGAACCAACCAAAAATAATTAAAATTTAAGGAGTTATTAATTTTTCAATTCATTAAAAACAATATGAAAAATAATTTAAAAAAAAGGTGAAAACCCATTAAAAAAGGGGTCTGGGGCAAGGGGGATTCGAACCACAGACCTCTTGTGTGCAGCATGCGCGCCTTACCACTGGGGTGGTGATACATCCGTGTATCAAACCCCAGCCATAAATATACAAGGCTTGCCTTGTTCTTGGCCTGCCCAAGGCAACGCAAGGCAAGGCTTTTGGTCAGAAACGTGAAGGTCATAACTCCCTCATTCTCCATGGATGGAGACAAAATTTATATGCATCTGGCCTAGAATTTCCTAAGGAATCCAATGGTGGTGGTGGTTTTTCCAGATAATCAATCCTCCTCAAAACCCGATAGTGGTTTTGAAATAGGCCACAATGGGCATTTTCTGTGCTACCTCTTGGTACAGCCATGAATTACATGATGAATTGGTTCAAACACAACACATATAACATGTATAAGATATGCATGATCAGTGGACCTCAAAGCAATGAATATTTCAAAGAGTTCAAGTTGAGATGCTTACCTCTTTAGGAGCTTTTTGGGCAATCTGTCAAGTGCCTTGTTCCATAAATGTTTTGATGCTTTGAACACTCTCAAATGATCCCTTGGAAGCTTTTAGGATGGTTGGAATCAGCTGGAAACCTCAGGACTGGAAACTGGCCTTTTCTTGCAAAAGGGGCAAAATTGACCAAAGTAGCAACTCTTTCAAATGGTGTTCCAGATGTGGGGAACCATTTGGGACATTTCAAGGATAATATTTGGAGTGTGTTTGAGGTTTTATCTGGTTTGGAAAGTGACTGAATCAAGACATGGCTTGAAAAATGCAAAAAAAAGTCCTATTTTGAGGTTGAGATGGGACTTTGTGATTTTGGTGTTACAGGTCACTTGTGAGAGTTTGAACAGCTTAGATATGACATATTGGATGTGTTTGGATCATGAGCTATGATGAAATTGCTCTCTAACTCAAAAACTCAGAGTTACCTTGTTGAAGAAGGCATTTTTCCTAGAGAAAGAGATTTTGAGGAAAGCAAGTGTTGTAGTGTTTTGGTGTACTCAAACTGAACACAAATGAGCTCTATTTATAGTAGAACAAGCTTGTTTTGGCTGCAATAGTGAATGGCAACTGCTGCAGAGGTTTGGCAAATGTTGATCAATAGGAATCCAAGTCTTCTCTAGCCATTGACTAGAGGTTAGAGCACAGGCTGCTGGTCCCCTAGTTCAGAGATCAGTCTTGACTGAATTTAGTTGGCAATGGCTCAGTCCATGCCACCTTGGTGCATCCATTAAATGCTCCAAACCAAAATTGGAGTCTTGTCCCTCTTTTAGGCATTTCTAGGTTTGGCATGCTACTTTTGGTTTCAAGGACTTGGGAGGCTGATGGATCAGTGTTTGTCCCTCCTTGGTCTCCTCCTGAGGTGTTCAGATGGATAAACTTGTTTGTCATTTGCAAAATTTTCTCAAATCGAGCAAAATGCCCAAATCTGCCTTGCCATGACAGTTTGCAACAAGGCATATTGTCATTGTCATATCTCATGGCTTAAGTGGAGTTTCATGGAGTTCTTGGCCATTTTGGAAAGCTCTCATGTGATACAACACATGTGTGATCATAGTTTGTTTTGATACTTTTTGGATCCAAGTGAAAAATGCCCCTACATTTTGGAAAAAGTGAAACAGATTCTGACTTAGTGAAAATTTCACTAAGTGTTGGAAAAAAGTGACATTTCATGTTTTTGTGATTTTGATCAATCCATAACTCAATATCCATGATGAATTGGAATGAGGTGTAGTTGACACTTTTAATTTATGCCATGAGAGCTACAAATCCATCTTTGGATCAGCCCAAATGGTTGCTTGGATCTCAAGTTATGATCCTTGGAAGTTGGTACCCTAGCCACTTTATTTCATAACTTAGAAAATTTCTAAGTTTTTACGATTACCCCGTTTACAAGTTATCCCATTTTCCTTGATTTTTCTTGATGAATGTTGATTCAAATCACGCATTAACATCATTTTAGGGTCAAGGAACCATAATTGTGAAAAATCTCAAAAAGTCAAAGTTTGACTTTTGTTCACAGTTGACTTTTTACCAGATGAATTCCAAACTGTGCAATCCTCTGTGAAATCAAGTCCTTGACCTAAATCAAACTTGATAGACATATTCCATGGGTGTTGTAGCACCCCCAAAATTTGCCCTCTTACTTTTAGCACTAACTGACTTATGTTTCATTTCATTTTTGCATAATCATCTTTGCATATCATTGGTGCTTGGCAAGGGATCAAGGTATATGAGAAATCTCAAGTGAATGACATTCTCCTAACCAGTGCAAGTTTAAGGTGTTGGGGAAAAGTCAGTGCGAGTGAATATTTGGGCCAAAGTTTGATTTCAAGGTTTTCCATAGGGTTTCAATTGTCCAAGGATGAAGTATTTCTCATTGGTTCATTTCAGAAGATCTTCAATTGAACAATTGGTTGAGAATCAATCAGATTGGGGAAAAGTCAACTGTGCAGAGGAAAAAGTTAACTCCTGACTTTTTTAGGTCAAAATCTTGTTCCTCGTGTCAAATATATCCATTGAGGAAGAGTTGATCAAGAAATAGCAAGAGATTCACAAAAAATCAAAGGAGGTAAAAAGTTTCCAAAAATAGATATTATGGTTTCCATTTATGGCAAGTTTTGGCAAGGTGAGCACCCAACTTTAGGGAATTATTTCTCTATGATCCAAGCTCCAAACTGAAAATTTATGGGTGCCTATCAAAAGTTCACATTTCAAGCTTCAAAACCATGCCAAGAACATCTCCATTGGATTAAAATTGAGAGAGATATGGTGGATTAAAGTTGAGACAAATCAAGGCATTTTTGACCAACCAGGCATGTCATGGGCAAGCCAGCGCGCAGTCATTTTCACAAACACTTGGGGTGCATGCATTGTCAATGTTCATGGTTAATTATCTTCACGAAGAAGACTTCAAATGGAAAAGTGGTCAACATCAATCTTGTTCCTCTTGATCTCCTCTACAACTTTGGTGTTGGAGGAATTTTCATTTGATCAAGGTATGAGGAGATATGATGGATCAAAGTAGTGGTCTCAACTGATTCATCCCATGCACACATGAGCCAGGCACGACCAAGGCATGTTGGTCAGCCAACCCAGTCATGACCAAGAGATTTCAGGGACATTTTTAAGCATCTTAAGGGATTCAATTGTGTTTGCTTTGAACATCAATGTTGTTCTCCTACATTCCCTCTTTCCAAAGACCCCAGGATCAGTGATTTTCATCTCATGATCAGTGAGATATTTCCTGTTAAAGTTAACAACATACCATCTGATTTTCTTCCATGCCAAGCAACCAAATGCAATACAAAATCAGGTGTATTGTTGTGATTATGTCTTCATGTGCATGCTTCATCCCATGTCATCAAACATTGCCTTAATAAACCAAACAAACCTCTTGCATACAATGCTACTCATGTACCATCATTGCCCAAAGTGTTCAAACAAGGGGAAGAAGGGGAAACTTGTATGACAAGCTGCATTGTACCTTGCCAATTCAGTACATCATCATCACCACTCATCATAAGCACGACCA
Organism: Lathyrus tuberosus; assembly: GCA_022829125.1. NCBI lineage: Eukaryota > Viridiplantae > Streptophyta > Magnoliopsida > Fabales > Fabaceae > Lathyrus > Lathyrus tuberosus. Next base: position 2,708,263 of record JALAZF010000639.1, read on the forward strand.
TAACATTTCATGTTGTTCTCCTCACCATAGAAAACAACCATAACTCGAGCCATAACTAACTTAACTCACTCTCAACTCAGTTAACCACACATCCAATGGTTAACCACCCTGAGTTAGCTCCTTAACTCAACATATATAAACCTTTCTCTAAGGGATTTTCAGGGGATGCTTCATTTTTCACTCTTCTGAAATTTTTGACACTCTTTCTCTCTTTGTTCTCCCTCTCGAAACCTCTGAAGCTTCCGTTTCTCTATGTAAAACTCCACATTCATCTTCATCAAGAATCAAGTGGCTTAAAGGCAGTGAAGTATAGCATTGAACTTCAATCTTCTTCATCTCTGTCAACTGCATTTCAATTGATTCAAAGCTCTCTTAAGCCTTTATTTGGCCAATACTCACTTCAAAGATCAAGTGCTTCACCTCTGGTTTTCTTGTTTTGAAAGGATTCATCAAAGAGTATAGGTTTCATTCTCAACTTTTCTTGCAATTTTAAGTTGATTTAAAGCTTGTTTTTGGTGTTTTGAAGCTCAATAGGAGCCATGTAAACCTCCGGCTAGTTGATAGGCACCTTAAGTGCTTAGTTGAAATTTATAGGGAAAAATGTGTCGCTTTGATTTGCTTTGTTCGTGTGTTGTTTGTGGAAACCAAGCCTGAATTGGAGATCTACTAAGTGAGAGGAACATTTTGGTATATTTTTTGTTAGTTTTTGGCAGCCTGCAACTTTTGGCACGGCGGAGAGTGGCTGGAGAAGATGACCGGAGTCTTCTTCGGCCGGTGGTGTTCATTCACCTTTAAACCCTAGCCTGATTCTAAGATTAAAATACAGCCGTTGATGCGTTTTGATCCAATGCACAAGAATGCGCCAACGCATTAATGACAGGTGTGGTGTGTCACGTGATTCATTTTCTGATCCTTGTGATTCCATGTGTCTGTTTCATTTTAGTTTATCATGTGCTTGCATTCTTATCCACGTGATTGGCTTACCTTTCCTGATCATCATGCTTGACCTGATCTAATGGTTCTCCTTGAGTCAACATTTTGACTGAGAACATATTATGCACTGTAGGATAGTTAGCACCTTGGGCCAGACATTTTTTATATCCACATCCCCTCTCCTTAAGGCCAATGCATGTTATAACTGGACTTTTGATCTTGTTGCACCCCCTGGCTATTTCTATTTGTTTTTTTATTATTTTTGCATACTTGTTTTCATTTTTAATTTTTAAAAAATACTTGTGCATACAAAAAAATTCTAAATAAATTCATGGAGCATCTTAACACATTTAATTAATTTTTGACAATTTAATTTTCTATTTTTGGATTATTTTTTCATTTTTGTGAATTTTCCATTGTGTTGCATTTTGGTTGAGCTTTGTTCATGACACATGATTCATTGATGAATTGTTTGACATATTTTTGAGTTGAATTTTGACTTGAAAATTGATACAAGCTTATATGACATCTTTAGGCACCTAATGTAATTTTTTTGGATTTTTAATGGAATTTTTTATTAATGTTTGAATGCTATATTTGTACACAATTCTTGTGTTACTTGTGTGAACTTGTGAAGCATGTTTGAGCATGATCCTTAATTAGTTTTGATCCATACTTTTGAGACATGTTTGCATACTGTTTGCACTTTAATTCACTTTCCTTCTTCCAATTTTCATGGCCTTTTAACATGTTCTTTGTGAATTCATAAATGCATCCTTGTTTGTGTGAATGTTAGGGATCATATGCTAGGGTTTTGATGTGCATGGTATGCAACCCTCTTTGATATTTGTTGAGATCTCTTGATACATGTTGTGTGAAACTTATAGGTCCTCTTTCTCATATTATAGGTAATTTCTTATTCATTTTGAATTGACTTGTGTGCCTTTGTTTGAACTTGAATTGTCTTGTGGACTTGTGTTTTTCTTCTTACACACTTTGATAGTTTGTTTTCATTAATGCTTGTGTGATCTTGAATGTCCATTTAAACTTGATTCATGTTCTGTTTGTGATCATTCTCAATCATATAACATGATTTCTAAGTGCATCTTGCATGTTTCATAAGTTCATGAACATTCGAGACTTGATTGACTTTACTTGAACATGTTTGCTTCTAATTTTGAACTTGCATTACCATGTGATGTGTGTGAAGTTTTGTATGCTCATTCTTGCATTCTAAATGTCATCTCACATGCCATATGCTACTGACTTGCATTCATTTCCAAGTATGTTCATCTTGCATCTTCATTCTTTACTTGTGTTACAAGTTTGCATGAATGTATGAACTTAAGTGGTGTTTGTTTTCATTCCTTCTTGCTCAATCATTCTTAATGCTTGCATTCATGATTCACATGCTATCTTAATGACATCTCCATGCATTTATAAAATTCATTCACTTCTGACTTTAATGTTTACATATGCATTTATTGATGTTCATGAATCATATGCATTCATCTTGCATAGTTAGTGCATATCTTGCATTTGTATGATCTTTTGATGCATAGTTTGACATTGTTTACTTTCCCTTGGCATGTTAACTTTAGTAGGATACATTGACATGTACCTACTGACCTTGGATGATCCTTAACCCTTAGGACCCTTTCCTCTTAGGTCAAACTCTTGTTTGCTTCTCAAGTTGTCTTCTTAAGGCAACTAGTTTTGTTTGGTTTACTTTTTGGCATTTGTATTCATTTCTTGTGATCATGTGGTACTAACCTTCTGTGTAGGGGAAGAGGTAAGGCATTTGAACATGTGGATGGTTATCCATGTTCATCCCTTCTTTCATCTCTCATCTCTCTTTTACTTCTATTTCTCTTTTATGTGTGGATTACATGATATAATGCTTGATTGTGTAGAACTTTCTCATATCCCTTTGCGATCCTAGCTCATCCTTAATTTTGGATTAAGGTGAGGTAGGATAAGCATTAGATAGTGATATCCCTTTCTTCTCTTTAGACTTAGGTTGTTCTTAAACCTCCCCTTAGAGACATCTTTTGCATGACAACTTTAGGATAAAATCCCCCTTAGTGTTTTCTTTTCCTTGAGTCTTCTCTTCTCATCTCATAACTACTCTAATACACTTAATAAGTATAACGTGTATTGCACATGAGCCTTGTACATGGTAAATGGAGAGTAAGGGGCTTCCTTTCACTTTCCTAGAGTGTTTAGCGCGCGTCCCGTCTTGGGTCGATGTGCGACGCATTCGATCCTATGTCATAGACTTTAGTGCAATGCAAGTTACAAACTAACTTCAATCCACTTCTGTCTAAAAAATACAAAACAAACTCAAACCTTTTTCATCCTTCGGGATCGTTCAGTTTCAAACCATTTTCATAAAAGAGCACGTTACTTCCATCTCGTCACAAACAGGCATCGACCCTAACTGCCGGACGCGAATTTAACTTCACTCATAAAAGATACTTACCGGCCTCGTTAGGTCGAACTACGACTGCTCTGATTTCTTCTCTCTAGTCTGATTGGGGATACGTAGGCATGAGACGGCGATGTCTTGGCAAGCAACCTCCCTCCTTAGTTTGTGTCCAAACTACGTTGACTCTGACTTTCCCATTGCACGAGGGAATACGTAGGCATAGGACGGCGATGTCCTACCGAGTCACTTCCTTTTCTTTTCTTCTTAGTTTCTTCGCTCTTCTCCATTCCCGTTCCTTCTCCTTTTCATTCACAGTGGAGCTCCAGATGACGAAACCCTTTGATCGAGACAACAAGCGTTGATCCCATCGAGTACGATGGACGCGTGGGGGTACTAATACCTTCCCCTCGCATAACTGACTCCCGTACCCGTTTCTCTTGGTCGGGAGACCATGCTTTTTCCTTCCCTCAGGTTTACGCAATGTTTCCTTTCCCTCTCTTGGGATAAATACACATTGCTGGCGACTCTGTTTTCGCGCCACTTTCGCGTTTGTACCTGGATGAAAATCCCGGGAGCGACAGGTGTTATAGGGTGTATTGAATCATGTCCCAAGGTTTGGGAGCATGCTTGAGTCAAAAGTCAAATGCGCAATTGACTTTTCCCGCGACACCCTAATTATGATCCTGATGAAATTGAAACTTGTGGATCAAGCTTCTTGGATTAATCCATTGTTGCAAATGGATCAATGTGGTGTGTTAGAGACCCTCAAATCATGTCTTGAGGTGTTGGCTCATGTTTTGTCCCAAAAGTCAACTTAGGGGTGAATTAGGTCAAGAAACCCTAACTCCTGATTTTTTTTATGAATGCATCCCCTGAGGCAAAATTGACTTGATGAATGGGTTCATGATGTCCCTTGAGCATCTTAGGTTATGCTTTAAAGCAATGGCTCATGCCCAGAGGAAAATTTCCATCTGGAGGCCCTGGTCGACCAAAACCCTAATTTGGTGACACTGCCGATCTTGAGGCTTGATCCACTTAGAATGTTGCAACCTTGTGCTTGATTCTTGATGTGGCAGTCCTCTTGATCCATTGTAGATGTTTGAGAGGTTTAGATAAGTTGAAGATCATGTCATTCCTTGATTGATCCTTTGTCTAAGAGCTCTGAGAGGGTTTGAAACCCTAAGTTTGTTTGTAGTGGATGCTCGCCCATCTTTGGGGAGACTAATCAGGTGTGATGGTTCATCCATATTATGATGATGATTTGCACAATGATGGGAATTCTTAGTGGTCAAAATTTGGGGTATGACAGATGCCCCTATTTAATCTTCTTGGACCCGAAGGTGTGAATGGCGAAGGTATTCGGGCATTCAGGGTACAAGATGATTAAATATCGGAATACCTAAAATTTTGATGGTGGTTATGAATGGTAGTTTGCGCATCCATCTTCTTTTGCTAAGCGAGGATGCATAGAAAAGGTGAAACTTCCCCTCGATCATGGTTTCCTGCCAAGGAACTGGTCTTAGTTTCTGAAATAAACTTCCCCTCGATCCTGGTTTCCTACCAAGGATCTGGTCTCAGTTTCTGGTGTAAACTTCCTCTCGATCCTAGTTTCCTACCAAGGATCTGGTCTCAGTTTCTGGAGTAAACTTCCCCTCGATCCTGGTTTCCTACCAAGGATCTGGTCTCAATTTCTTTTGTCAATAAACTTGCTTGACAAGGGATGCTATTTATAGCGGTTTTCCTCAAACTTCTCACCGAATTTCCCTGGGGAGATGCCATTTGATGGAAAAAGTTTTAATGTCAGACTTGCTGGAGATCCCATTCATCTGAGTTGTAGAGGCGTACAAACTTCTCTGTTGGAGATGCCATTTGTTGACACTTTTGGGGAAAACGAGTCTCTTGAAATACTGGTTTTGTTTGGGGATATTACACCATAATTTTCTCGAGGTCTTCTTAGAGAAATTCCATACGATGTACCCCAATTTTGAGGTGCCGATGACTTCATTAACATTTACTTTCTAGAGGGAAGAACCAGTGTGTTGCTGAGAGTCTTTAGTTGCGAGGCTTTCTCTGGGGATTTTCCTTAATCCGGGAAAGCGAAGATATCATCTTCAATGGCGAAGAGTGACGTTGTTGAAGGTACTCTGGCTTTTTAGAGGTTCAAGTTATCAAAGTGGTCAAGGACTGATTTTAATCCAGCAGCAAAGTGGAGGAGCGATTATTCAGACGCCACCTTTCCTGACGAGGAAAGAACTGACAACTCGATTGAGAGGATTTTTGTCACTAGGGGATAAGACCGACTAGAGTGATAGTGATGCGGTATGAATATGAATGTCAATCAATAATGCATGATGTATGTATGTTAATGCTAACAAAACTGACGCGACATACATATTAGTAAATGAACACAACTGGATACTCGGCCACAGCAGGAGATGAAACGTATCGCTTGGTTCAAAATAGCCATTCTGCCTTGCTTAGGAGAGATAGTCCCTATTGGGAGCTATGTTGGTCGGGCTTAGGAGATAAGAACTCTGTCGGTTATGTCGGACGGAACATTCGCATCAGACATAGTTGATCCTTCATTCAGGCGTACTGGTTTAGAAGGAGGACTTTGATTCTGCATTTTGAAGCTCGGCTACTTTTGGAGAAGCGATCGATGTTCTTTCGATGTTCAACAGTCAAACGAAATTGCCATCTTTATTTTAAAAGCAGAAAAAGTTTTAACAAGTAAATTCATTTTGTTTCGTTTTAAGAGTCGTCAATCATGTTAAAATGTCATTCTGTAAAGCTAAAACAAATAAGAATTGCAAACAAAAGCACTAGGGCTCAAATTTTATTGATAGGATGGAAATCAGCCAAACGCGTGATTCCATGGAGTATTTACAAAATTAGAAAATGGTAATTTACGGGAAAAGGGCTACATTGAAACATAGCGACCGCTATCCTTCTACCAATTTTAAATTCGGGGCATCCTGAGCATCCGCTGAAGATGACCTTGACTGGAGTTTTCTGATTGATGGTGTAACTGCTGCTGAGGGACTTGCCCCTGTTGAACATAGTTACTTGCCATTATCCCTAATTTTTTCCTGGATTGTACTTTGGGGTTTCCAATCCATCAGGATGATTTTTGATCGTGTTTAATTTTTGCCTGGACCGCCCTTTCGGGTTTTCAATCCATCGAGACGTTTTTTTTCTTCTTTTTATTTTATTTTATTTTATTTAGGCGAAGTATTTCTTGAATACATCAATATTGGTGGGGTAGGCAAATTCCTCTCCATCCATGGTTGTAAGTCTCAAGGCACCGCCTGAGAAAGCTTTCTTGACCACATAGGGGCCATCGTAATTCGGAGTCCATTTGCCCCGGGAATCAGTGAGAAATGATTGTATCTTCTTGAGCACGAGGTCTCCTTTCTTGAAGGCGCGAGGTCGGACCTTTTTGTCAAACGCCTTCTTCATCCTTTGTTGATACAACTGACCATGGCATAGTGCCGTTATTCGCTTTTCTTCGATCAAATTCAGTTCATCGTGTCGACTTTTACACCATTCAGCTTCTGTTAGCTTAGCTTCCATCAATACCCGTATTGATGGGATTTCTGCTTCTATGGGGAGTACTGCCTCCATGCCATATACTAGAGAGAAAGGGGTTGCCCCTGTTGAAGTGCGGACAGATGTGCGATAACCGTGAAGTGCAAAGGGTAGCATCTAGTGCCAGTCTTTGTAGGTTACAACCATCTTCTGAACAATCTTCTTGATGTTCTTGTTAGCCGCTTCTACCGCTCCGTTCATCTTGGGTCGGTAGGGAGATGAGTTATGGTGTTCGATCTTGAACCCAGCGTACAACTCTTCCATCATCTTATTGTTCAAGTTAGATCCATTATCCGTAATGATCTGGCTCAACACACCATAACGGCAGATGATATTATTTTTGATAAATCGGACCACCACTTGTCGGGTCACATTAGCGTACGATGCTGCTTCAACCCATTTGATGAAGTAGTCAATGGGTACCTGGATGAACCGGTGTCCGTTTGAAGCTTTGGGTTCAATCCTGCCAATCATGTCGATTCCCCATATGGAAAAAGGCCATGGGGAAGAAAGAACTTTGAGATGTGTTGGCGGTACATGGATTTTTTCGGTGTATATCTGACACTTGTGACACCTCCTCATGTACTTGTAGCAATCAGATACCATTTTCAACCAATAGTACTCTGCTCTTAGAATTTCTCTCCCCATTGCGTGTCCGTTGGCATGAGTGCCAAAGGATCCTTCGTGAATTTCCTTTATCAGCATGTCTGCTTCTGGTCTGTCTACACATCGGAGCAAGACCATGTCGAAATTTCTCTTATAGAGTGCATCACCGCTTAAGAAGAAGCTGCCTTCTAGTCTTATGAGGGTCTTTCTTTCATTTCTTGATATCCCAGGCGGGTACTCTTGTTTCTGAAGGAAGTGTTTAATATCGTGATACCAAGGTTTGTCGTCTATGATTGCTTCAATCGTGAAGATGTAAGCGGGCCGTTCTAAGCGTATTATGTCGATCTTAGGCATGTCAATCCATTGACCTACACTAATCATGGAAGAGAGTGTGGTTAATGCATCAGCCATGTGATTCTCTTCACGAGGGATATAATGAAACTCGATTATGTTGAAGAAGGGTAACAACCTTCTCGCATAATCTTTGTAAGGGATCAGCCCGGACTGGTATGCGTTCCAATCTTCTTTGATCTGATTGATAATCAAGGCTGAGTCGCTATACACATCCAAGTTATTAATTCTCAAGTCAATTGCTTCTTCGAGACCCATGATACAAGCTTCGTATTCGGCCTCGTTGTTTGTACACTTGAATTTCAGTCTGGCAGTGAAAGGAATGTGGGTACCCTGAGGTGTTATGATGATTGCCCCAATTTCATTTCCGTAATGATTGACAGCTCCGTCAAAGATAAGTCCCCATTGGGAGACTGGTTCTGGCCCTTCACTGGGTAGAGGCTCATCGCAGTCTTTCATTTTCAAATACATGACATCTTCGTCTGGGAAGTCAAACCCGACTGATTCCTGATCGTCAATCGGTTGATAAGCCAAATGATCGGCTAAAACACTTCCCTTAACGGCTTTCTGAGCATGATACTCGATGTCATATTCTGATAACAACGTCTGCCAGCGGGCAATCCTTCCCGTGAGAGCAGGTTTTTCAAAGACGTACTTGATTGGATCCATTTCGGAGATTAACTAAGTAGTGTGATGAATCATATACTGGCGAAGAGGTTTGGCTGCCCAAGCCAAAGCACAACAAGTTTTCTCAAGCATAGTGTACCGAGTCTCACAGTCGGTGAATTTCTTGTTTAAATAGTAAATGGCAGACTCTTTCCTTTTGGTTTAGTCTTGTTGGACAAGTAAACATCAAATCGAGTCTTCCAAGACTGTCAGGTAGATGATCAGTGGTCTTCCTTCCACTGGAGGTGATAGAATCGGTGGATTCAACATGTATTCTTTGATACAGTCGAAGGCGGTTTTACAATCTTCTGTCCAAATACAGTTTTGATTCTTTTTTAGTATTCTAAAAATCGGCGCACACGTCGCGGCCATGAGGAATATAAATATGGAAATGTAGTGCAAACGTCCCAGGAATCCCCTAACTTGTTTTTCAGTCTTTGGAGAAGGAATTTCTTGAATGGCCTTGACCTTGTCAAGATCAACCTCAATTCCTTTCTAGCTGACGATGAACCCTAAAAGTTTCCCTGAACGGACACTGAATGTGCACTTATTAGGATTCAAGCATAGTTTGTATTTTCTCAGCCGCTCGAATAGTTTTGACAAGTGGGTCACATGCTTCTCTTCTGTCTTAGATTTTGCAATCATATCGTCGACATATACCTCGATTTCTTTGTGTATCATGTCATGAAACAGAGTAGTCATGGCTCGTTGATAGGTTGCCCCGACGTTCTTCAAACCGAACGGCATTACGTTGTAACAAAAGGTGCCCCATGGGGTGATGAAGGAAGTTTTCTCCATGTCTTTCGGCGCCATTTTTATCTGATTATAGCCCGAGAATCCATCCATGAAGGAGAAAACTTTGAGCTTTGTTGTATTGTCTACCAGCATGTCAATGTGTGGTAAGGGAAAGTCATCCTTTGGACTTGCTTTGTTCAGATCCCTGTAGTCTACACACATTCGTACCTTTTCGTCCTTTTTCGGAACTGGTACTTTGTTGGCTAGCCATTGAGGATATTCTGATTTGGCGAGGAAACATGCGTCAATCTGCTTCTGTACTTCCTCTTTGATTTTGATGGCCATGTCTGGATGAGTCTGTCTCAACCTTTGTTTTACTGGCGAACATTCTGATCTCAATGGTAGATGATCGTCCACGATGCTGGTATCCAACCCTGGCATATTCTGGTAGGACCAAGCGAATACATCAGGAAACTCTTTGAGAAGCTTTATCAAACTTTCTTTGACAGTTCAACTGAGTAGTGTCCCAATCTTGACTTCTTTTCTCTCTTCTTCTGAGCCCAAGTTGACTGTTTCCAACGGCTCTTTGTGAGGTTTAATGGACCTTTCCTCTTGTCTGAGTAATCGGGAGATCTCCTCTAGATTTTCTGCGTCATCTTCTTCTTCAGCCTCAAATACCTGGAATTCAAAATTTGGAGAAGGCATCGGATCGTATGTTTCAACGGGGTTTAAAATAATCAATCTGTGTGACGTGATAATTTGTGTTCAGAAGAGATAGAGAAAATACAAGAGTGTGTGCAGTGTTTTTCTGAAAACTTACTATTTTTATTATTTGTTGTATTTTAGGATTATCATTTTCTGAAAAAAGCGAAAAGAGAAAACAACAATAAATGTGGAATTTACAGAACGACGTTATTTTATTTATGACTTAGTCGATTCTTGAAACTACAGCCCTATAAAACAAAACTTTGTCGCTTCGGGCAAAGCGAAGAGGGACATTTACAGAAAGTGAGCCCTATCAAAACATCTGTTTCACCTGGGCAAGGTGAAAGGTTAAAGTAAAGACGGCCATTACTTAGACTTATGAACAATCTTTGGAACATTGACTACAACCCATTGGCGGCGAACCCCTCGGTGAATCACAAAGTCCAGCACCTTCTTTCTCGGTTTGTCTTCAGAAATAGCGCTGATTTATGGTGGAGCAGGATCATTAGAATCTATCTCCCAGGCACAGTTGTCGTAGGAGGATTCCTCAGTTGTATTTTGCATAGTATTTGTGCTCTCAGGAAAATCTCCCCATCCAGTTGGCTGGATGTCTTCGAGTCTGATACGAGAGCTTTCAGGAGCGGTGTACTTGACTAAGAAATCGTATTTTCCACTCGGTTGTCCCAAGGTGTCCCACACCTCTTTGGAACTGGAGGAGTCATCCCTTTCGATGACGTTGACCTCAGGAAAGGCATAGTTAATAAATTCTAGTCCTGCAAACTTTACAAATTCATCGTTGTGCTGGATGTTTTCCAAATGCCCTGAGTTTTGATCCCACGGCATGGTGGGGACGCAGGTATTCATTTCAATGATGCTCAGCTGATTTTCATTGTTGGGCTGATTTTCCTGCCCCAAGTCCCCTGGGTACGGCTGCTAGATAGGCAAGCCATCCATCGGGCCATAGTAGTCATGGTCAAAGTTGTACTTCATCAGAGTGTCCTCCTCCAATGAGTTTGGTGGAGCACGACATCCTTCTGGATCACAATCTCCGTATATCATTTCGACATCTGACCTTGGTATAAATCTCGGACTCTGTGCGGGATAGCAAAATGGCGTAGGCACCTCTTCCTGAGACATATAATCGTCCTTATTAAGATAGGATTCCCATTCTTCCTCCGTGTCGGAGGAATTCCCCTCGTTGATGGTATGTACTTCTTGGGACACTGGGTTAAGGAAACCTCCATAATGGAAGAAGTCCTGAATGGGATGAAAACTTTCATGTTTAGCAGCAGTCTGGGTACAAGTTGAAGAAAAACCAAGACCCTTCTTCGTCTTGTTATCAATAGGAATGACAAGCCGTCCCCATCCTTTTGTGTTATTACTCTCAATTACTTTGAGAGCATCTTTGTTCAAGGAAATCGATGTTCCTTTTTCTGATTGATTGTTATTGCTCACCGAAAGCGCTTGGAAATGAGTTCCAACAACCTCCTCGGGTTCTACACAAGTGGACAATGAAAGGTTACTCATGATCAAGGCTTATTCTCCACAGACCGTGACAAGTCAGTCATTCTTGACAAACTTCAGCTTCTGGTGAAGTGTCGAAGTGACTGTCCTAGCCTGGTGTATCCAAGGTCTTCCTAATAAGCAACTGTATGTTGCCCGGATGTCCATGACCTGGAAAGTGACTAGGAAAGTGTGAGGACTGAGAGTTATGGAAAGGTCGACTTCGCCAATAATTATTTTTTTGGACCCGTCAAATGCTTTGACGACGACCTCACTGCCTCTCATTGGAGATCCTTTGAATGAGAGCCGATTCGGTGTCTACCAGTACGTTGGCTAAAGCATCGTCCTGGCAGTTGACTGTGATATTGAGCGCCATGTTGTGGATTTTGTCTTCCTCTGGTAATTCCTCATCACTAAATCCCAAGTTATTGCAGGAAGTGATGTTAGAGACGATACTATCGAACTGTCGTATGGACACATCCTGTTCCACAAAGGCTTGCTCTAAGACTTTCTGTAGAGCCTCTCTGTGGGCTTCGAAACTGAGTAAAAGAGATAACACAGAGATCTTTGAAGGAGTTTGCAACAGCTGATCAACAATTTTGTATTCACTCCTTTGGATGAGCTTCAGCATCTCATCGTCGTTCTTTGAAAAGTCGGGATTACTGGATTGACCGACTGGTGGATTGGGAACTTCTGTCTGAAGTTCCGTCTCTCTGGTAGGTTCTCCAACTCCTGGGTTGAAGATTCGACCGCTCTGTATTACTCGACTGATGTCTGCAATATTCACGACGGAGGGTAATGGAATTTCCTTTCCATTCTCAACTGTTGTTGCACCGTATTTGTAAGGGATAGCCTTAGTTGATTCATACGGTAGTGGTCCTGGCGGATAGATAACTACAGGAGCCTTCTGATTTTCTGACTGTCGTAAGTAACTTTAATCAATTCCTGGTTAGGAACTTTCGATTCGTCAAGTAGAGGGATGATGGTACAAACATCTTTGGTCCTTTAATGATCAGAGATTACGACAACATCCTTAATCTGATCAACGAAATAGTCTGGCGTCCGGTTGATAGACCCTGAAACTGAACATTGTTGAGTTTCTTTGTTGTCCAACTGACTTTGAAGGGCTGCTCGCACGAGGTAAAATCCCTGATTATTTTCCGAGCAGACTCTACGTCGCTCGTAGTTATCCGGTGGCACCTGGTCACGTCCGCTTTGAATGCAGTGTAACCTCACTAGGTATATTTCCATGTATCGAACATCCTGACTTTAATGCCGAGTAGGGTTCCTATTTATCACTCTGATTTGTTGCGTGTCTTCATCCATATAGATCGGAAGCCACTAGTGGTTCAACAAGTGTTGCAAATTCCTCTGTACGAGAGCGCACCCTTGGTTACTCTCACAACATACTGTACAGTTCTGATAATTATGTGAAGTGAGAAAACTGAGTTGGACTTGCTTGGCGTGTAACTCCACCAAGCTAGTATTCATCAAACGAATATCGAAGATTTGAACCATGTTAACTTGATAAGCATTTCTATCATGGTAGTCCTAGATCCACCCAAGATCCATCTGACGCTAGAGGGCCTCTTGTACAAAAGAGCATCCCTGTTTGTTTACCGAGCAAGTCAGACAGGAATTTTAATCGTGTTGTGGCAAATTATGATACTGGCTTTGCCTTGAGTGCATTGCCACCAAGTTAACATTCATCGCCCGGATGTCATGGTTCTGAATGATATTGGAATTCGTATAAGTCATGTTGACACCACAAATCCGGTGTTCCTGGATCCATCCGAGATCCAATTGTTCCTGTAGAGTTGATTGCACTACAGAACATCCCTGATTGTTTTTAGAGAAGATATCACACTGGTGATAATTATGAGGTGGCACATGGCCGTATCCACTCTTTCTGCGATGCATCTTGACCAAGTTGGCCCTCAGTAAGAGTATATCATGAATTTGATATCTGTTGTTAGACTCTCCCTCTATCAAATTAACTGCAGCCTTCTCGTGTTGAGGCAGCAGATTCGTGAAAACATTAGGATTCGTATCCTTGAAGGATAAGACCCCGTTTCTAACCAGCTTTTGTACATCAGATTTGAAACTGAGACAGTTTTCTATGTTATGCCCCGGTCCTCCTTAATGATAAGGGCGCGTATCCGCTTTGAACCAGAAAGGCGGATTCTCCGGAATGGTAAAAGGAGCCCTGGTTTGGACATGCCCCTTGACCAGTAGTAATGGAAATAATTCTTCGTACAACACAGGTATAGGATCAAACCCTGGAGGTCGTGTTGTACGGTTGTTGTTATATAGAGGACGAGTCTGCTGAGGAGGTTGTTGTGTCCTTTGTTGAATTTGCTGTTGAATTGGTTGGCTCTGAGCAATCTGAGGTTGACACGTAGGAACAGGCGCAGGGTTGATAGCAGGAGTTACAGCTGCTACTGGTTGGTACTGTCGCCTTTGCTTTCCGAGAGAGATATTCCCAATATCCTGCTCTTTTTTCTTAGGAAGAGCACTACTATATCGTTTCGTATTACTTGATGATCCAACATCTTTAAGTAAATGTCCTTCTCGGACGGCTTCCTCAAGACGAACTCCCATGCCCACCATCTCGGTGAAGTCACCGGGCGCACTGGCAACCATTCGGTCGTAGTAAAATGAGCTCAAGGTTTTTAAGAAGATCTTTGTTATCTCTTTTTCTTCAAGAGGTGGACAAATTTGAGCGGCAATTTCACGCCATCTCTGAGCATATTCCTTAAAGGTTTCTTTGTCCTTTTGTGACATCGATCTGAGTTGATCTCTATCTGGTGCCATGTCCAGATTATACTTGTATTGTTGAACGAAAGCAGCGCCAAGATCTCTGAAAGTGGCGGTTTAAACCCATGTACCACTTTAACGCGGCACAGGTTAAACTATCCTGAAAATAGTGAATTAGGAGCTCTTGGTTCTTTGTCTGAGCTGACATTCGTCGAGCGTACATCACCAGATGGCTTTGAGGGCAAGAGTTACCCTTGTACTTTTCAAAATCGGGTACCTGGAACTTGTGTGGAACTTTCACATTGGGGACCAAACAAAGGTCTGCGGCGTCCTTTCCAAATAAATCCTGACCGCGAAGGGCTTGCAGTTCTTTCTGCATCTCCAGGAATTGCTCCTGGACCTCATTCATTCTGTCAAACATACTTTTATTTCCACCCGAAGGGATCTGTCCTTCTGCGACAGTGTGTACCATGGGTGGTGGTATAGTCATTATGGCCAAGACTCTTGGTGCCTCCCGAAGTTTGTAACCTTCGGGGGTTGCTGTCATGCCCCTGGCATCTTCTCTTTCCCAAAGTTTGTAACCTTCAGGCCCAGTGGCTCCTACTGAAGTTTTCGAATCTTCAGTGATTGGCGGAATATATCCTTCCGGGATATAGTTGAGTGGCATGCCCCAGGGACGATCTTTCGGCATTTTATACCTAGGATCATACTTCTCCACCATGGGCGTTGATGTGATCTCTGAGATCATAGTCCTTTGTTGTTGCATCTGAGCTTCTACTAGGCTTGCATGTCATTATGAAGGTTTCTTAGATCCTCTTTCAGAGTGTCAATCTCTTCCCTCAACTCTCTATTCTCTTCCTCAAGATCATCCATCTTTTTTTGATGATTGGCCCGAGTATTGTATGAATGAGACAGTTTGACTCTAGAATCGAGACACAAACGTAAGATTCGTAGGGAAGAAGAATGCATTATGTGAGAATGATGAATGCAATGATTATATT
This sequence comes from Lathyrus tuberosus, assembly GCA_022829125.1. Classification (NCBI taxonomy): domain Eukaryota; kingdom Viridiplantae; phylum Streptophyta; class Magnoliopsida; order Fabales; family Fabaceae; genus Lathyrus; species Lathyrus tuberosus. The sequence goes on from JALAZF010000639.1 coordinate 2,723,536, forward strand.
AATTGTATATTTTCCATTTACTCAAGATAAACTTCGACAATTGGATTGCAAATATCAAACAGTGGGGAAACCCCGTTTTAATGAATTCAAAGATTGCGGAAATGGAAATACAGTATTTTACAAAGTGCTTTAAAAGGAAATCTAAACTTATGGATCCTGAGTCCTCTCTGAGGGGAGCTCAGGTGCTGGTTCTAGTACTTTCCTCTTCTTTGACCGGGGCTCTTCGGCCGTTGTCGGGTTGTCATTCCTTTGCCAAGTGAAAGGAGCGAGCAAATTTATTTGGTCATCCTGATTTTCTACAGCATGTTGCTCTAAAATCTCAATTAGAGCATCCTTTTCTTTCAATAATTGCTGTATTTTCTTGCACTCCACATTGAGAACACGGTACTTGTTCCTCCAAGACCTCCTCTCCTGCTGAACCTTGTTGAGAGTAACCTGGAGTTTTTCTGTCTTAGACATAAAATAAAGGACCGAGACCCTTAATGGAAGAACTTCTTGACGAGGGTAAGGCATCCTCAGCTTGAGAGCTCTAGTTTGTACCCAGTGGAGATAAGGCTCCACCGAGACACAGTCTGGTTATCCTAGAGACTCTCTTCCTTTCCTGTGAACGTGTTTCCAGGCATGCACTATTTCTGTCTTTAGTGTCCTATCATTTTCCCCTTCCTTGAAGAAAATACCTTCCAGATGAGCATTTCGCGGGACATGCCGCATCGGGTATCTGAATTGACGACGAACTAAAACTGGATGATAATTGATTCCTCCTTTAGTTCCTATGAGGGGTACATTTGGGAAATTTCCACAACGGTCAATGATTCTAATCCCGTCATAGATTCGATTGTACCAATCGATGTCAGAGTTTGTAAGAGACATGATTCTCTGCAACCAACGTAAAGTATTCTTTTGATCCCAAAATGCAGCAGACTTTGGCAAATGGGAAGTGAACCATTTGTATAGCAGGGGTACACAGCATGTGATCATTCCTCCGCTATACAAATTCCTTAGGTGTACCGAATGATAAGCATCTGCGAGCAAGGTTGGTACAGGGTTTCCAATCAGGAAAACCCTAATGGCATTGATATCTATGAAGTTATCAATGTTGGGAAACAAAAATAACCCGTAGGTGAGCAAAACAAAGAAGCTCTCGAAAGCAGTCACGTTCCCTATACTAGCGAAGTGTAAAGCCTTCTTTATCAAGAACTGGGCTGGCAAACCCTGGATTCCACCCTTAGTGGTCATATGAGTCCTGACTTCTGACTCGTCCAAATAAATTGCTCTTGCAATGGTTTGATCCTTTGGAATCTCTTCCAGTCCAGAAAAGGGAGCTTGGTCAGTAATGGATAAATCAGTCAGATGAGAGTACTCCTCCAGCGTTGGTGCTAGTTGATAATCCGGGAATGTGAAACAGTGATAGACCGGATCATAAGACTGAATTAGCGTTGCCAGGATTCCCTCCATTAGCGCAATATTTTTATCTAATATTTGCAATCATTGTCTTAGTTTAATTTGAAAAAGAGAGACTAGAAGAGAATATTTTTCTTTGTTTTTTTATGTTTTTTAAATGAATGTATGAATGCAGCAAACAAAAACATAGAAAAAACATGGGGTCAAAGGGTCGGTGTCATGAAGTCAAGGCTCTACCCATCCCCAAAGGTTTTATACTGGTGATTTTTTATACTTGTCCGCAAAATCATTGACCCCTCTTGGGATAACAACAGCAAGCGGATCGCCAACGAGCTGATGTATCCTAGAGTGATCTCAAATGAGGGTATTATCCCGGGACAACTATTTCTGATAGCTTCTGCACTACAAAATGGTTTCAGTCTACTAAAAACCTCAGCTTCTCAGATATCCCAATCGACCACACTACTTTTAACAACCGAAGTCGTATAGGCAATGTATCTGCAAAGGGAGTCTCCACTGAGTTTGATGGTCGACCGGGGACTCTTAACTGAGATTCACTCCCCGCAAGATTACCCGTATAATGCCATCACCTATCTTAGGTGTATACTCAATTTTTCCACATGCGGCATCACACGCATTCCCATTAGTAGAAAAGTAAACACGGATATCAATTAGGAAAAGCAGTATATATATTTGTCTTAATCATCCTAGACCTCTAGTCTTATGATCCTAACAGACAATGACTCCCCAACAGAGTTGCCATTTCTGTGATATTTCGAGAACTTAGGGTTTCATCCCTTGGGAAAGCAAGAAAGAATTCCTCCCACTGTGGTCGCCATTTTTCTGTAGCGCGATTTTTGTGGTTTCGAATCACTATCGCTTAGGTACTACAGTTTGATTCATTTTTTATCCTATTAAACTGATTAAGGAATGGAAATAGATGTCTCCAATTAACCCTGCTTGCACACTGAGGTTAAACAGTCAAAACTGCTGGTTTGCAGATGCTATCAATATAAGGGGTTCTCCTTTGGGGTTATTTTCTTAAGAATTCGAGTGTCTGGATCATTGGTAAGATATTAGGTCTGATGCTTTTCGACTGAGGTATGAAGGTACGGGATTTTGGGTTTTTTTATTAGTGTGCTCGCTAAGATTTTTCAATCTTATGCCTACGTATTCCCGTTCAACGAAACAAGGAAATCAGAGCGATCGTAGTTCCTCCTATTCTATGGGAGGAAAAAGGTTGTTTTGATGTCTTGTTCAAAGCCCGAGACGTGAAGCTGAAGGGTCTATTTGTATCTTGTTCAAAGCCCAAGATGTGAAGCTGAATGGTTTTGGCGGAGAGAGAATTTGTCATCTCTAAAGAGGAGTGGTTGATGTTTGTATGTTGTGAGCCAGGCACAAATTTGATGCTAAAAGGTTGATTGACTCAACTGGGGTTTTCTTTATACAAAGCCTAAGAGGAGGCGAGAAGTTTGACTTTTCCGGGGAAAATGTTCTTTCTGTCTTGTACAAAGCCCAAGATTGAGGCTAAAAGGGATTTTGACTCCGTTGGGGAGAATGTATCTTGTATAAAGCCCAAGATGGAGGCTGAAACAATTGACTCAACAAGAGAGTCTTGAACAGGTGATTGACTCAACAAGAGAGTCTGAAGGTTGTTTGACTCAACAAGAGAGTCCTTTATACTCAACAAGTGATTGATTTTGCTTTCCCGTACAAAGCCCGAGGTTGAGGCTAAAAGGAAATTGACTTAACAAGATAGTGATTTATATGTCTTGTACAAAGACCAAGACGGAAGCTAAAAGGAGATTTGACTCAACAAGAGAGTCTTTTATACTCAACAAGAGAGAGGTTTATATGTGTCTTGTATGAAGCCCAAGACGGAGGCGAAAAGGAGATTGACTCAACAAGAGAGTCTTTTATACTCAACAAGAGATTGGTTTGTACGTGTCTTGGACGAAGCCCAAGACGAAGGCGAATAGGGTGTTGACTCAACAAGAGAGTCTGAAAAGGTTAGCTCCTCTAGGGAGAGTCATTTGTACAAAGCCCAAGAGGAGGATATACTTACTGTTGAGGATTATTGAGATCCTTAGGCAAGTGCAAGTGTGGGTAACTTTCATGAGAGAGCCCGGAGTTTCTGCTGGAGATTGATCCGGAGTGATCGGTGTTTTTCCTATGTTTGAAAGGAACTTTAGAATGTCTTTGAGACTCAAGAGGCTTAGACTGTCAAAGTCTAGAGTTTTATCTTTTGTACAATGCCCAAGAGAAGGCACGGGCATTAAGGGATGAGTATCAACCCTACAACGGCCGGAGTTTTGACGCTAGAAAGACTGCTCTAGCAAAGGATGACTAAGTTTTGTCTTATACCTTTAAGAGGTCGTCAGGGTCCTTGTATGAAGCCCAAGAGAAAGCATGAGAACTTCTAAGAAGTCGATGGGTCCTTGTACAATGCCCAAGAGGAGACGGGGATGCTTTTAGGAAGCCTGTGGGTCCCCAAACCAAGAGAAGTTCAAGACATGCTATTCACAGAGAATAGATCAAGCCTGGAAAGTTCGAGAATTTGGAAGAAACTCAAGAGATGCCATTCATGGAGAAAAGATCATCTTTGGGGAGTTAGAGTTTCTTTGACAATTTTTAAGGGTGACAATCTTAGAAAGGGTTCACCAAGAATGCTGCTTTCACGTCTCCATATTGTTTAACCCCAAGAGGAGGAAAGACTGTATCTGGTAATCCTATGGGGATCTAGTTTTGTTTGTATTTAAGAGTGACCAACAGGCTTTACCTAGTGTTAGACATAGTTGTCGGGGAAAACTCTAAATAATTGTACTAGTATTACACAGTTGATATGTGACAAGTATATAAAAGTTTGTGGAAGAAGACTTACAGTGAAACAGCCCCACAATACAGTTATATACATATGAAAGCGGATAAACACTTACCTGCTATAGAGCTTCCATTCTGTGTGGTTAGTTGTTCAACAAAGAAAATTTGATAACAACAGTATATTCAAAATCAAAGGAGAAAGTGCTTTGAAAAGATTATTGGGGCTTACAGCTCAAGGAGAGGCCCAATTGTTTTAGTTGAGAAGGTGACGATCGCGCCATTGTTTTTGAAAATACAGTGGGGCTTATACAACGACTGAGACCCAAAAGTGGTGTATTTACAAAGGGGATGGGTCTTACACTCTAATAGAGGCTCAAAGATGTTTTAAAGAAAAGAAATGGGACTTTCAACACGAGGGTTGGCCCAGATGATTCTTGTTTTGAAATGGCGATCGCGCCGAGATTTTTGAAATCGCAGCGGGTCTTATACAATAACTGAGGCCCAAATTATTTTGGTTTCAAAAAGGATTGGGTCTTACACTCTATTAGAGGCCCAAAAAGTTTTAAAAAGATTTATGAGGGTGAAAATCAAAGAAACCCTAATTTTGTTTTTCTTTAAAAGTAAATATTTAAAGAAAATCAATAAAAATGATAAAAATACCAAATAGATTTGAATAAACCACTTGTGATTTTTGTTTAAGGTTATTTAAAAGAGTAAAATTGCAAATAAACTGATAAAATTAATTAACAGCTCGCTACACTTAACGTGATCATCGCAATGGGATCGAATAAAAATATGTCACGCATTATGCACGTCTATATGTAAACAACGTATCGACACGTTCGATTCGAAAAACAAAAAATAAATATAAATAAATAAATAAAACAATATATTAAAACTGAGATATATTAAACAATATGATTATCAAAAACTTGGTGTATATTACGAGTATAAAAAAACTATATATTATGATTATAAAAATAAACATGTTGTATCATGTAAATACAAAAACGTTATACACAATGATCAGTAAAATAAACATATCATATATATAGAAAAAATTGAATCAATTAGGATAAACATGTTATATTAGAAAAAAACTATCCTATGATCAGTAAAATAAGTATCTTATATATTATAATATGTATATATGTGTAAACGTTCCAGAAAGTTTATAATATGCGTATTTAAACAATACAGAAAAAGCATGGTGGTTACTTTACCGATGTCATATGTATATATTGAAACGAACCACACCGATCAACTGCCAACGTTACCAAACCGGTCAAGCATGTACCTGTTAATTGTAACTAAAAACAAACACAAATGAAAACAGATTTGCCGCCGCTGTGTTTTTTTTTCGTCCCCCTGTTATGTGTAAAACAACCTGTATTTATAGATCTAGAAAATTAGGTTAAAAAGTTTAAAAAGGAAAATATAATCAGTCTTAATTCATATTGATCAAATAACATCTGAATAAAATCATATAGTATCTGATTTTTACTTGGTCACCAAGTAGACTAAGTATGACACAAAAATGACATAAACTGACTAATAGGAAATGAGTACACAAGAAAGGAAATATTTTTTTGTATCTATTATGATTTTTTCACTCCTTTTTGGTAAAAAGTACATAAAATCAAATAAATAATTATTTTTCAAAAATGCCTTAAAATTAAAAACGAAAATTAAAAACAAATAATAAAAAATACAATTTTTGTGATTTTTTGAAAATAATTTAAAATGGAAAGAAAGTTAGTAACAAATAACAGAAACAAATCCAAAATGTAACATATGAGATTCGAACCCGCGACCTCATACTTGCAAGCCTTATCTCTTTTCCAATTGTGCCAATTCATTTATTCGAAACAAAAATGCACTTGAAAGCATATGAAGGTCAAACAACTATTTGTTATTTAAATAATTTAAAGTAAACTGTTACCTATTTTTGAATAAAAATTACTGTTAAAATGTTAGTAAAATTGAACAAAAAAAAAACTTATAAAATCAAAGTTAAAAATAAATTAAATGTTAGAAATAGGGCGGACAAATTTTGGGGTACAACAGTTAGTCTGTGGTTTCTTTTATTTTCACCCCTTCGTCCAGGTGGTCTTTTGGATTATCCCCTCAAAGTTGTTGGCATTAAACACTCATTCGTGTTCTTTCGACACTCGTCTGTGTCCTCTTTCATTTCCTCAATACTTCGCCCGTATTGATTTTAAACACCCGTCCGTGTTCTTTTGACACTCGTCTGTGTTCTTTTTCATTTCCTCAATAATTCGTCCGTATTGATTTTAAACACCTGTTCGTGTTCTTTTGACACTTGTCCATGTTCTTTTTCATTTCCTCAATACTTCATCCGTATTAATTCCAAACACTCGTCTGTATTGACCTTTGACACACGTCTGTGTCCTATCAGCACCCGTCCGTGTTTGAACTTTTTTTCAATACTCGTCCGTATTGACCTTATACACCCATCTGTGTCCTTTCAGCACCCGTCCGTGTTTGAACCTTTATTTCAATACCCGTCCGTATTGACCTTAGACACCCGTCCGTGTTCTTTCAGCACCCGTCCGTGTCTGAACTTTTTTAGCCAATACCCGTCCGTATTGACCTTTGACACCCGTACGTGTTCTTTCAGCACCCGTCCGTGTTTGAACTTATTTCAATACCCGTCTGTATTGACCTTTGACACCCGTCTGTGTTCTTTCAGCACTCGTCCGTATTGACCTTTGACACTCGTCCGTGTCCTTTCACCACCCGTCCGTGTTTGAACCTATTTATATACCCGTCCATATTGACCTTTGACATCCGTCTGTGTCCTTTCAGCACCTGTCCGTGTTTGAACTTATTTCAATACCGTCTGTATTGACCTTTGACACCCGTCCGTGTCCTTTCAGCACCCGTCCGTGTTTGAACTTTTTAGCCAACACCCGTCCGTGTTTTTTCAGCACCCGTTCATGTTTGAACTTATTTCAATACCCATTCGTATTGACCTTTGATACCCGTCCGTGTTCTTTCAGCACCCATCCGTGTCTGAAGTTATTTCAATACCCGTCTGTATTGACCTTTGACACCCATCAGTGTCATTTCAGCACCCGTTTGTGTTTGAACTTATTTCAATACCCGTCTGTATTGACCTTTGACACACGTCCATGTCCTTTCAGCACCCGTCCGTGTTTGAAATTTTTAGCCAACATCCGTCCGTGTTCCTTCAGCACCCGTCCGTATTTGAACCTTTTAAACCACCCGTCCGTGTTCTTTCATCACTCGTCCGTGTTTGAACTTTTTAGCCAATACCCGTTCGTATTGACCTTAGACACCCGTCCGTGTTCTGTCAGCACTCGTCCGTGTTTGAACCTTTGAGACACCCGTCCGTGTTCTTTCAGCACCCGTCCTTGTTTGAACCTTTGAGACACACGTCCGTGTTCTTTCAGCACCAGTCTGTGTTTGAACCTTTTAGACCACCCGTACGTGTTCTTTCATCACCCGTCCGTGTTTGAACTTTTTAGCCAATACCCGTCTGTATTAACCTTAGACACCCGTCCGTGTTCTTTCAGCACCCGTCCGTGTTTGAGACTTTGAGACACCCGTCCGTGTTCTTTCAGCATCCGTCCGTGTTTAAACCTTTGAGACACCGGTCCGTGTTCTTTTAGCACCCGTCCGTGGTTGAACCTTTGAGACACCCGTCTGTGTTCTTTCAGCACCCGTCCTTGTTTGAACCTTTTAGACACCCGTCCGTGTTTGAACCTTTGAGACACCCGTCCGTGTTCTTTCAGCACCCGTCCGTGTTTTAACCTTTTAGACCACCCGTCTGTGTTCTTTCAGCACCCGTCCGTGTTTGAACCTTTTAGCCAACACCCGTTCGTGTTCCTTCAGCACTCGTCCGTATTGACCTTTGACACCCGTCTGTGTCCTTTCAGCACCCGTCCGTGTTTGAACTTTTTAGCCAACACCCGTCTATGTTCCTTCAGCACCCGTCCGTGTTTGAACCTTTTATAGCACCCGTTCGTGGTCTTTCAGCACCCGTCCGTTTTTGAACCTTTTAGACCACCCGTCCGTGTTCTTTCATCACCCGTCCATGTTTGAACTTTTTTGCCAATACCCGTCCGTATTGACCTTTAGACACCCGTTCGTGTTCTTTCATCACCCGTCCATGTTTGAACTTTTTAGCCAATACCCGTTCGTATTGACCTTAGACACCCATCCGTGTTCTTTCAGCACCTGTCCGTGTTTGAACCTTTAGACACCCGTCCGTGTTCTTTTAGCACTCGTCCGTGTTTGAACCTTTTAGACCACCCGTCCGTGTTCTTTCAGCACACGTCCATGTTTGAACCTTTTAGACCACCCGTCCGTGTTCTTTCATCACCCGTCTGTGTTTGAACCTTTTAGCCAATACCCGTCCGTATTGACCTTAGACACCCGTCCGTGTTCTTTCAGCACTCGTCCGTGTTTGAGACTTTGAGACACCCGTCCGTGTTTTTTCAGCACCCGTCCGTGTGTGAATTGCTACACACTCGTCCGTGTTTATCCCCAGCGTAGTCAACACTCGTCCGTATTTGTTTCAATCCATGTCAATACTTCGTCCATATTGATATCTGACACTCGTCTGTGTTATGATCTTACACTTTTTATTACTTGTTCCCCAGCAGAGTCGTCTCTCCTTTTGCAGGATGCAAATTTGTGCAGTTATTTTGGTATTCAATCTCCATGTATCTCGATTGTCTTGAAGCCTTTGGCTTCCTTACCCTCGGATCCAAGAAGCTTGAATAGGGGCAGCTGTAACACCTCAAAATATGCCCTCTTGTTTCTAACTCTAACTGGATTAGGTTTCATTTCATTAGCATCATCAGGCACCAGACATTATTAATTCAGCAGGATATTCTAAGGCGTTAGCAAGAATTTGTGTTCCATTCCAAGTGTTACTCAGTAGCAATATCAAATTTTGAGTTTCAAAGGCTTAACAGGTTCAAAACAACTGTCAGAAGTCACTTTTCCAAGTTTCCCTCCAAAAGGTGCCAAAATTCAAAATTTGAACTGGGTAACCGGTTACTCACCACGCGTTAACCAGTTACTCCCTTGTTTTTCTGCGCATCCTCAGCAAATTTGAACTAAGTAACCGGTTACTCACCACACGTTAACTGGTTACTCTGAGCACAGTTTGAAAAATTAAATGTGCATCATGTGCTTGGCTTGTGCATGTGTGGGAAGGTTCTAGAATTGATTCATTTTCATCATTTTCCACCCAAAATTTAAATTCCCTCCATCACTTTCCACTCTAATTCCCCATTCTTCTTTCCAAATTCCATTCCTAATCTCGATTCCACTCATTAACCCATACTCCAAACCACATTTGAATTCCTAACCTAGCTTCTATTTAAATCAATTCATTCCAAACCTCACAGAACCTTGATCCATTTTCTGAATTCTCTACACTTTTCACTCCAATTTTCTCTCATTTCAAAACCCTCACTCAAAGTTCCTTCATCAAAGTTCAACAAATTTTGCATTGAAATTTGTTGATCTTGGAACTAAACCTTCATCCACTCATCAATTCTGGAAATGATCTTGAATTTGCTATTGTTTCACTCTTGATTTTGAGCTTTTGGAACTGATTTTGGAGGAAGCTTGAAGCAAAACCATCACATTGTTTGGATCTTGAAGTTACTTGCTAGGATCTTGAAGTTTCTTGCATAGATCTTGGATTTCTTGTTTGGATTCATCAATTTTCGTTTGCAACAATCACCAAAGCAAATCTCAGCTTTGTAGGTTAGTTTTCTGTAGATCTATACTTGTTTTAGCTTATTTACAACTTATTCAATGTAGATCTTTGGTGATTTTTGATTTGGATCCATTTTGCTTGAATTTGATTCTTGATGTTGATGATTACTGGATTTAATTGATGTTTGATTACTGTTATTTGATGTGAATTTCGTGATTAATTGATTGCATGATCATTTGGATGTTTGGAGAAGTGATTTGATACTGAAAAGTGCTTTTGAAACATGGTTTTTTTGGCCACTGTCCCAGAGTAACCGGTTACTCACCACGTGTTAACCGGTTATTCCTTTGTATTTTTGCGTAATTTGTCTGATTTTGAACTAAGTAACTGGTTAACGCCCACACGTTAACCGGTTACCTCTGCTGCAGAATGTGATTTTCTAGCATTTTCTTGTTGGTTTGGGATCCTTTGCATGTCTAAACTTCATGGATAAATATGTTGATGATTTGTGGATTATTCTTGAGTTGTTTCACCTCACACCATTGCATGAACATGATTTTCCGACACGCGATTCTTGGTTTTCATCAATGAATGTTCATGTTTGTATTGTTGATTTCTTGATGTGATGAACACCTTGCACACACTCCTTAAGCATGTTAGTTGTGGATAATTGCTGGTGTTATTGGAGTTGTTGTGTGGTGCATGCTTGCATTTAATTTCATGAGGTGTATGCTCGAATTAATTTATTCAATTGTCAAATGATGTGCATTATTTCATGATGATTTCAAGAAGTGTTTACCATGGGGTGTGGTGTGATTGTGATCATGTTTGATGACTAAGGAATGTGTATTGTTTGATGCATGTTTGTTATTTCATGTTTGAATCATTTTTTTTGAATGCATGCTGCCCTGTTATCCACTGCTATCTTGGTGCATATGTGTTGTTGTATGCTCTACTGTTTGGACTTTTACACCTCCTTTTGTGCTGAACTTGAGCTTTTAAATGTTGTTGGGTGTATTGTGTCAGATTTACCGCTGTGCAGGTGTTGAGATGTTGTTGTAGCTGATGTTTTTGGTTTATTCATCTCTTATTTCCTCTTCTTCTTCATCTCTTTCACTCCTTTCCCTCCCTTGAATCTCAAGACTTGTTTAAGTCTTGGATTTCCTCTTTTCCCTTAGGATTCCCTAGTCCAACTTAGTTTTTGATTAAGCTTGGAGTAGGATAGACAGTAGGATTCAAACCATGCATGCTAACTTAGGTAGATGCTCCCCTTCTTACCTCAACCTTAGGGCCAACTCTTGCATGACAACACTAGGATAGATTTTCCCGTAGCGTTTTCTTTTCGACTTGAGTCTTCTCTTCTCATCTCATAACAACTCTAAAACACTTAATAAGGATAACGTGTATTGCGCACGAGCCTTAAGCGTGGGAAATGAGGAATGAGGGGTTTCCTCTCATTTTTCTAGAGTGTTTAGCGGACGTCCTGTCTTGGGACGATTTGCTATGCATTCGTTCCTATGCCCTAGACTTTGGTGCAATGCAAGTTATGAACTTACTTAAATCCACTTCTATCTAAAAAACACAAAACAAATTCAAACCTTTTTATCCCTCGGGATTGTTAAGTTACAAATCCTTTTCAGAAGAGAGCTCGTCGCTCACATAAAAAACACCCTTCCTCCTTTTTTTTGACTCGTCCGTCGAACTACGACTGCTCTAACTTCCTCTCTCTCGTCTGATTAAGGATACGTAGGCACAAGATATGACATCTTGGCGAGCACCCTTCCCTCTTTTTTGACCCGTCTGTCGAACTACGTTGACTCTGATTCTTCGTTCGTCCACGAAGATACATAGGCATTGGATTGTGATGATCCTTGCGAGTCCGTCTTAGTCTCCCCCAACCCCGTTTTCTATTTAGCCATAGACTTTAGGATAACACACCCTTTAAATATAGACAACAAGCATGGATCCCATCGAGTACGATGGACGCGTGGGGGTGCTAACATCTTCCCCTCGCGTAACCGACTCCCTTACCCGTTTCTCTTGGTCGCGAGACCATGCTTTTCCTTTCCCTCAGGTTTATGCAGTGTTTGCTTTCCCTCTCTTGGGATAAATACACATTGCTGGCGACTCTGTTTCCACGCCACTTTCGCGATTGTACTTTGATGAAAATCCCGGGAGCGATTTGTCTGATTTTGAACTAAGTAACCAGTTACTCACCACACGTTAACCGGTTACTCTGAGCACAATTTGAAAAATTAAATTTGCATCATGTGCTTGGCTTGTGCATGTGTGGGAAGGATCTAGAATTGATTCATTTTCATCATTTTCCACCCAAAATTCAAATTCCCTCCATCACTTTCCACTCTAATTCCCCATTCTTCTTTCCAAATTCCATTCCTAATCTCCATTCCACTCATTAACCCATACTCCAAACCACATTTGAATTCCTAACCTAGCTTCTATTTAAATTAATTCATTCCAAACCTCACAGAACCTTGATCCATTTTCTGAATTCTCTACACTTTTCACTCCAATTTTTTCTCAACTTTTCTCTCATTTCAAAACCCTCACTCAAAGTTCCTTCATCAAAGTTCAACAAATTTAGCATTGAAATTTGTTGATCTTGGAACTAAACCTTCATCCACTCATCAATTCTTGAAAGGATCTTGAATTTTCTACTGTTTCACTCTTGATTATGAGCTTTTGGAAGTGATTTTGGAGGAAGCTTGAAGCAAAACCATCACATCGTTTGGATCTTGAACTTACTTGCTAGGGTCTTGAAGTTTCTTGCATAGATCTTGGATTTCTTGTTTGGATTCATCAATTTTCGTTTGTAATAATCACCAAAGCAAATCTCAGCTTTGTAGGTTGGTTTTCTGTAGATCTGTACTTGTTTTAGCTTATTTACAACTTATTCAATGTAGATCTTTGGTGATTTTTGATTTGGATCCATTTTGCTTGAATTTGATTATTGATGCTGATGATTACTGGATTTAATTGATGTTTGATTGCTGTTATTTGATGTGAATTTCGTGATTAATTGATTGCATGATCATTTGGATGTTTTGAGAAGTGATTTGATGCTGAAAAGTGCTTTTGAAACAGGGTTTTTTTGGCCACTGTCCCAGAGTAACCGGTTACTCACCACGCGTTAACCGGTTACTCCTTTGTATTTTTGTGTAATTTGTCTGATTTTGAACTAAGTAACCGGTTAACGCCCACACGTTAACCGGTTACCACTGCTGCAAAATGTGATTTTCTTGCATTTTCTTGTTAGTTTGGGATCCTTTGCATGTCTAAACTTCATGGATTAATATGTTGATGATTTATGGATTATTCTTGAGTTGTTTCACCTCACACCATTGCATGAACATGATTTTCCGACACGCGATTCTTGGTTTTCATCGATGAATGTTCATGTTTGTATTGTTGATTTCTTGATGTGATGAACACCTTGCACACACTCCTTAAGCATGTTAGTTGTGGATAATTGCTGGTGTTAATGGAGTTGTTGTGTGGTGCAAGCTTGCATTTAATTTCATGAGGTGTATGCATGAATTAATTTGTTCAATTGTCAAATGATGTGTATTCTTTCATGATGATTTCATGAAGTGTTTACCATGGGGTGTGGTTTGATTGTGATCATGTTTGATGACTAAGGAATGTGTATTGTTTGATGCATGTTTGTTATTTCATGTTTGAATCATTTTTTTGAATGCATGTTGCCCTGTTTTCCACTGCTATCTTGGTGCATATGTGTTGTTGTATGCACTGCTGTTTGGCCTTTTACACCTCCTTTTGTGTTGAACTTGAGCTGTTAAATTCTGTTGGGTGTATTGTGTTGGATTTACCATTGTGCAGGTGCTGAGATGCTGTTGTAGCTGATGTTTTTGGTTTATTCATCTCTTATTTCCTCTTATTCTTCATCTCTTTCACTCCTTTCCCTCCCTTGAATCTCAAGACTTGTTTAAGTCTTGGATTTCCTCTTTTCCCTTAGGATTGCCTAGTCCAACTTAATTTTTGATTAAGCTTGGAGTAGGATAGACAGTAGGATTCAAACCATGCATGCTAACTTAGGTAGATGCTCCTCTTCTTACCTCGACCTTAGGGCCAACTCTTGCATGACAACATTAGGATAGATTTTCCCGTAGCGTTTTCTTTTCGACTTGAGTCTTCTCTTCTCATCTCATAACAACTCTAAAACACTTAATAAGGATAACGTGTATTGCGCACGAGCCTTAAGCGTGGGAAATGAGGAATGAGGGGTTTCCTCTAATTTTTCTAGAGTGTTTAGCGGACGTCCTGTCTTGGGACGATTTGCTATGCATTCGTTCCTATGCCCTGGACTTTGGTGCAATGCAAGTTATGAACTAACTTTAATCCACTTTTGTCTAAAAAACACAAAACAAATTCAAACCTTTTTATCCCTCGGGATTGTTAAGTTGCAAATCCTTTTCAGAAGAGAGCTCGTCGCTCACATAAAAATCACCCTTCCCCCTTTTTTTCGACTCGTCCGTTGAACTACAACTGCTCTGACTTCCTCTCTCTCGTCCGATTGAGGATACGTAGGCATAAGATGTGATATCTTGGTGAGCACCATTCCCTCTTTTTTTTACCCGTCCGTCGAACTACGTTGACTCTGATTCTTCGTTCGTCCACGAAGATACGTAGGCATTGGATTGTGATGATCCTTGCGAGTCCGCCTTTGTCTCCCCCATCCCCGTTTTCTGTTTAGCCATAGACTTTAGGATAACACACTCTTTAGATATAGACAACAAGCGTGGATCCCATCGAGTACGATGGACGCGTGGGGGTGCTAACACCTTCCCCTCGCATAACCGACTCCCTTACCCATTTCTCTTGGTCGCGAGACCATGCTTTTCCTTTCCCTCAGGTTTACGCAGTGTTTCCTTTCCCTCTCTTGGGATAAATACACATTGCTGGCGACTCTATTTCTGCGCCACTTTCGCGATTGTACTTGGATGAAAATCCCGGGAGTGACAATGGGGCCATCCTTGATGTATATTGGGATATTAGGCCATCTGTAGTTGCATCAGATTCCCTGTTGATGTTCTTCACAATCCTCCTTTAATGGTTTTGTTCAACAGGTCCTTCAGGCGTCGGCTGTATGACAAAGAAGAATGAGGAGAAGAATAAGAAGATCCACAACAAGGGTGAGAAAGATAGAAGTCTTTGATTCAGATGTTGATGATGAACAAGACTATCAAATCTTTGATTCTGATGATGATGATGATGATGATGAACAGGACTATAGTTGGAGCAACATTTTATCGGCTAGGAGTTTTAGATTTGGTGATTAAAAATGAAAAATTTCTTTCAAATTTTATGTCAGCTACGGGTTTTGGAAATCGTCTTTCTTTATATTACATTGCATTTACAGTACTAGCCATCATGCTCAGTTTTTTGGGACACATCCATAATGATCAGTTACTATGTATTTTGGCTTTCAAATGTTAATTTAAATATCATATTTCTCTTCTTCAATATACTTGACTTAATTAGGAACATTATATTTATTTAAACTTTTAGTAAATTTTGAAACTATATGAAATAGGAAAAATAAAACAATTGTTCAAATATTTAGTGATGACAGGAAAAACTATATAAACCCTAAAAAACTCTACCAAAGAGGTATTAGTTTTTAAACAATTGTTTTTAAAAACCACTACATTTATCTTTTAAAAACTTATATAAACCCTAAAAAACTTTTAGATAATTGTTTTAAAAAAACTTATACAATTATCTACCAATCCATTTTTTATTTTTTCCAATAATTTTTTGATTTTTTCTAATTTGATTCAAATTCTATTACAAATTGGTGACAATTCCGCGGTCCACAGCTGTACCTGTACGAACGCACGGGTAACACACCAGTACCATGTAAACGTACGGGTAATCATATCAAAATTCGTGCGAACGCACTGGTTTTTATTTTTTTTGTACATTTAAAGAAAATACATGTATACCTTATGTCGGTTGTATTACTGACTTTTCATTTTTTCTTATATTTTAAACCATAGTCAAATTAGTTTTCTAATGATTTTCAATTAATTCTAATTTAGAATATTTATTTGTCTCATTCATTATAACTCTATCAACCCTAAATTATTTTTTTCTCTATTTTCACAAATGTTTTTTACAAAGTATGTGTTTAATAGTTTTTCTTAACAATACTTATTTTTAAAAACTTATATAACTATCTTCCACTCCATTTCTTATATTTTCATTTTTTTTCAATAATATATTGATATTATCTAATTTGTTTGAATTTCTATGACAAACTGGTGACAATTTCGGGGTCCACAGCTGTACCCGTGCAGACGCACGGGTATCCCACTAGTTTAGAGAAACAAGCATGCATAGATAAGAAATAGAAGGCAAAAACAAATATATTTGCATCATTTGATCTAGGTCACTATAAGCATGTAAATTGAAATAACCACAGATTCAATAGAGATTTTCGAAGTAAACATAAGACCAAATAACATTCAGCGTGTATTCGAGATAACTTCAAATAAAATAGGATAAAATACATAGCTTACCTTTAGAAAGAAAATAAAAAAATACAACCTCACCGAACAAACGAATTATGCACGAGCATTTCACAAGAAGCTCTAGAACGAGAACTTTAACAAATGTCAACCGTACCATCAATGAAATCTTTTCAACATATCTTCATTCATTTTCACCTTTCTAAGTTGTCTCAATATCTTTCACCAAAGGGCTTTTTCTTATTTATCCTTCTAGAAAAACACATTCCTTCTTCTTGACACCAAGTCAAATTGATTTGAATATGTTATCTAGCAAGTGTCTTGATATTACTATAAATGAAGCCCGACAGTTTCTTTATAGAATCAAAACACTTCTTCCTGCAAAATCAATAAGATAAACTATGTACCCAATCTTCGTTGGGTCCTTGAGGGTGAGTAACACAATTGTTACACTTAGGTGACCACTAAGAAATGCCCTTGGGGATTGAAAATCTCCTAAGTTTTCATTTTGCAATAGTATGACCTTTCATACAATAGTAGTAACAAGTTATATTTCGAGAAATGTCATGTTTCCTATTCAATTTCTTTTCAACAAATTTGTACTTACTATACAGTGGATTCAAAGGTTTGTTGAACTTTGTTGTATCTATAGTATATGTGATCTTTGGTTGTTGAGCCTTGACTAACTTAGCCTTAAGAGTCCTAACCTCTTTTTGCCAAATATAGCAAGTATCACATCCAAAGTTAAATGGATTTTCATCTCCTTTGATATTGACTCGTTCATCATCTACTAACGAGTTCTTTAATGCTGTCATTTTCTTTTCCATTTCTGAAATCTTTGCCTCCAAGTATGAAATTTTTTGTCTATTTAAGGCCAACTTTTTGAATGCTTCAATAGCCTCTTTGTGTAAGACCTCAAAAACATTTAGTAATTCTAAATGAGCCAATTCATCAACATATTTATTTTGAGAGGAGTTTACCTTAGTTTTCTTACCTCCTTGATGATGACTAGAGAGACATATCTCATCACGTCTCGATGATTCATAGTCCTTGGTCTTGTCTTCACAATAATGACCAGAGGAACGTACTTCATCATGCTTTGATGGTTTGTACTCCTTCTTCTTTTTATTTTTGATGTGAGTTGAAATGCAGAAATTAGATTCTTCATCACTCAAGGATTCAACGTCGCTTCCCCAAGCCACATAAACCTTCCTAGGTTTGACATGTTGCTTCCATTGATTTCTCTTCTCATTTTTGTTGGAGTATGAAGGTATTGCATTTCTTCCTTTGGACTTACCTTCCCTTGAGGATATAAATTGTCCTTTAGACTTAGTACCTCCTTTATTTAAGTCCTTTTCACCTTTCTTTTGCAAGTATTTATGATCATTTTTTACAAACAAATTCATCTCTTCATCATCTGAAACATATTTGTTGCTACCATCATTGTCATCAAGATGCTCATTCTTTGAGGACTTAGAATTTGAAGCCCTAAGAGCTTTAGACTTCATTCCTTCCTCCTTATTTTTTTTCTTCTCCTTTTTCTTCTTTTTCTCAAGCTTCTTTTCATGTTCATCCAAGCAATTTAGCTTTTTCTCGTGTTCTTCTAACTTTCCGAACAAGGTGGTGAGATCAAGTGTTGTAAGATTGTTTTCTTCCTTTATGGCCGTAACCTTTGGTTGCCAATTCCTAGTAAGACATCTCAAAACCTTGTTAGTAGCAATAGCATTGGAAATAGGATTATCCGGCAAGTTTAAATGATTAATAAGATGTGAGAACCACTTTTGCATTTGAGCAATGGTTTCACCATGCTTCATGCGAAAGAGTTCGAATTCTTGATTAAGTGTGTTAATCTGGGCTTGGTTGACCTCATTAGTTCCCTCATGGGCAACTTGTAGAGTGTCCCACATGTCTTTAGCGATCACACAATGAGAAATGCAATAAAACTCATTAACACCAAGAGCGGATACAATAATGTTTTCGCTTTCCAATCATATGCCCACTTCTTATTATCTTTCTCATTCCATAGTTCTTTGGGCTTAGGAACATCAGCACCATCAACACGATGTGTCATCGGTGTAGGACCATTTTGAATGGCCTCCCAAACACCCTTATCATAATAGTTCACATGAATTTGCATACAAGCTTTCCAATAACTATAGTTTTCTCGCGTGAAAATTGGAGCTCTCTTATAGTCCCTCTTTAGGTTTTTGAGCCATTTTCTAATAAGTGTTTTTAAGCATGGAATGAACCGGGCTCTTGATGCCACATGTTAGACAATGGTGACTTGTCTAGGGGAGGGGGGGTGAATAGACACCCATGCCAAAATCACCAAATAAATTTTGGGTTTTTAAAGTTATTAGAAAAAGAGAGCGCGCGGAAGGTTTTTGTATGGATAGATAACAGTCATCTATATGAACCTAGTCATTGGAACTCGGATATTTAAAGACAAATATGAAATGACAAACACAATAATCGAAATTAACCTTTAATCAAATATCACTTTATTACTCGTTTAAACTAATAAACTTTGTAATGCTGTTTCCAATTATAATAAGCAAAAATATTGAACTATGCAATTAATCGAACACTTGGTGTGCGAACGAATTTTAGAATTTCCTTTGTATTATCATTTATATGAAAACCACTTATAATCACAATTGATTATAAGCTAATCAACAATCAAGTTTAAAACAGAAAGATCACAGGAAAATTCTTACGAGTCGATTGATTAATTAATGTTATTCGCCAAATTGCGTCATGAAAAATAAAATGAGTAAAGAGATAATAGAGAGGTCGACTCGAGGATTTGTTCATGCAGTTCCCCACTTTCGTCCTTGCGTGTGGGTACGTCTACGCCTAATTTCCAATCTAAAATTAGGATACTTTCTTACTATGCAAAAAGTCGATATACAAGAAAAGTGTTCAGAACAATCATACTAACACACTGGTTCTGATGTTGATTCAACCCCTTTTCTTCTTTTGATCTTGAGTAAGACCAAGACAACAATGGATGCCAATTGACTTGTCGATATTGCTACTCCTTTGCGTTCTTTATCTCCAAAGCTTTCGCGCGCGATCAATTGCACCGATTGTTCCACAAGACTTCAATTTAATTCGTAGTTTTCCGCTACTTCCTTTACGTTATTTATCTCCAAAGGGTCCTTTGTGTACTTTATCTCCAAGGGCTTTCACAATGAAGCAATCTTATCTTGACCGTCTTGCACGAAAACCCCCAAATCTTCACACGATTTTAGAGGAAAAACCCGCGGTTTTTCCGAATGAAGACCCCTACAAATCTCAACCCGATATTCTCGACTACACAAGAACCTAATCGAACCTTATCAGGCCTTCGCCTAGCTGGCACCCCAAAAAAAGATTATTATGTGTGAGTTTTCATTGTGTAGACATAGGACGGAGGTTGAAGGTGATGAGTAAATGCAGGCTAATTTTATGGTATCGCCGATTTGGAATGAAGCATGAATGATGTATTTATAGTTTTGGAAGATTAGTGACAAAGAGGAAACTTTTTGAATAAGAGAGAAAAACAAATTAAACAACTTCATTAGTATGTGCTGGCCTGAAGGTTGGATGTGCCGACACATACTGTAAAAAATACCAGCATGTGCCTGAAGGTGCGAGAAAGACACAAGAAAGGGGGGGTTTGAATTGTGTATTTACTCTTTTTGTAACTTTTCGTATCTTGTTAATTTGACGCTCAAGAACCTTCATGTTCGTTGAGAGATTCTGATCTATTAACTAAAGAGTATGAGAACCTTATAGGTTCTGTTCATAAGATACAATACTCAGAACTTGCAGTGCGAAAGATTATCAAAGATAGGCTGCAAGGTTCTGACTTTGCATAATATGAAGTTCTGGTATTCAATGCAGAAACTTAAATAGAGATACTAAGCAAGAGAGTAAAGGACACATGATATATCCTGGTTCACCACGCAGGCTAATCCAGTCCACCCTCCTCATGCGATTTCGCCTTGAGCACAAGGACTTAATCCACTATAACCAAATCATGATTACACTTGCACGGGCAACATCCGGTGACTAACCACTTGCACAGCCGCACTATGACTAACAACCCAATGAACCGTTCAGGGATCCAACAGGATATAACGTTCATTGACCGAGCAGACCCACTGCTGGGATTTCACAGCTAGCCGTTCAGGGATTCATCATAATGAATATAACGCTACTGACCATATTTCAGGATTTTCCACAATGACCCTCAGCCATTGTCATCTCAAGTATCTGATCACCACGTGATCTACTCAAGGGCCTCAACTCACAACTGAACCGTTCAGGGATCCCACCAGGATATAACGTTCACTTGAGGAGTCTCAATTCATCTAGTTGAATTGGCAAACTGGAGATTACAAATTGTGCTTCTTAATAAGCAAGTTTCTCCTAGGTTTAAGTACAAAGAACACACACATGTGTTCAAGCAATTTTTGAGCAATTAGCTCCTTGCTTTCCTAAGAAACTACAAAGATACATTTAGATATTATGATTGTTGACATCTTGTAGATCTTCTTCTTCTTCGTCTTTTGGTTGAGCAAGCTTTGAGCAACAACTCCTTGCTTCAGATCTTCAATGTAACTTTGACGAGAAGGTAGGTTGATGACTTGACTGATCTTCAATTATTGTCTTCTTCATCAACAACTTCTATTTGATTGTTGTTGTTGAGTTGATTTATCTTCTTGAGTTTCAACAATAATTGCCATTAGTGAAATAGTGATAACTTTGAATATTCTAAGTGTTACAACGAGAACTCATCGTTGTTGCTATCTTCACAAAATGACTTGGTCAATTTTATAGATGAATAATCAGTTCGTCATTCTACAAGTGATCGACACATCAGAAGAAAAAACTCTTTCCATTAAATAGCCAGTAGAAATATTGCTGTT
The DNA here is from genome assembly GCA_022829125.1 of Lathyrus tuberosus. Taxonomy (NCBI): domain Eukaryota; kingdom Viridiplantae; phylum Streptophyta; class Magnoliopsida; order Fabales; family Fabaceae; genus Lathyrus; species Lathyrus tuberosus. Next base: position 2,744,907 of record JALAZF010000639.1, read on the forward strand.
AGAGAATACTGTTGGCTGTTTAGAAAAGAGACGTTGTGATATAATGAGTTGTACTGACACATCTTCTTTTTGCAGAGGAGGAAGTGACCAGACATCTTTTCTTGGGCAGTGTGTACATTTAACTCACAATGGTAATATTTAGACTTCGAAACTTCAGCGGCTTCTGATGTTAATTTGATGAAGCATGAGTGGAGTCTTTATAGCAGAATATCTTATGCTTCAAGTCTTCCGTTAATTGAAGAAGTCCATTAGGAATCAGTCTTCAGAACTTCAGCACTTGGTCTTTAAGAGCGTTATCCTTTTCTGCTTTAGGTCTTCAGAATCTTCAGAGCCTGTCTTTAGAGTCTTCAGAACTTCTTGTTTGAAACCTTGATCTTCAGAACTCGTCAGTCTTCAGATTCTTTCTGCACTTGTTCTTCAGCACCTTCAGCCATCAGAACTTCAAGTCATAGGAGTCTTCAGAACTTTGGTTCTTTCTGAGTGTACTTCTTCAGAAGCTTCGCTATCTTCAGAATCTTAATCACTTTCAGAGAGCATCCACAAGAGCATTGCAACAGCAATCTTGGCATCCTTGGATCTGGCTGATCATGACTAGATAAACAAGCGTACTTGCTTCTCGCGACTTTAGTCACACATAGTAACTTCGCAAATATATTCAATCATAGTACATCTAGCTGGTGTATGTTGGTTCTGATGTCTTTAGTTCTTATGATCTGCACACAACACACGTTAGACCATAAAATGGTTCTTTCACAAATACTTATTGTTATCATCAAAACATAGATTGACTTGTAGAGACAATTCTTGCTCTCACAATCTCCCCCTTTTTGATGATGACAAAACCAAGTATTTTGATTGAACATTTTATACAAGGTAATCACCAAATCAAACAAATTCAGAGTATGGAACAACAGCTCCCCCTGAATGAGTTATCCTCAAAGCTTTATCTGAGATCATCTAGGATTTTATATAATCCAAAGATATACAGAGTAACAACTTGAGTTGCCAGAACAGAAATAGAAAAGAGTTACTTCTCTATCTTGTCTTCAGGAAGACGAAGAGTCTTTAGCATCTGGACTAGTTCAACAGAACTTCCATCTTCAGATCTTCAGAACTCAGTTTCCTTTGTTGTCATATCATAGCTTGTTATCTTTAGAGTCGTCTGAAGCATTTCTACTTTTCAGTAGATTCAATTGAGCACAGAATTAGAGAAGTTCTTCGACTGATAAACATAGCTTCACTGTATATCGGAAACTGTCTTTTGAGACACTCCCCCTGAGTTTCAGGCTATATGAAGATTTTAGATTTTACATTTTAGTCTTCTGGGTAATCTCCCCCTAATTTCCATAAGTCAAATATTAGGATCTTTCTGAATCGAAATTCAGAGTTTCTAAATTTAATCACCAGTGTTGATCATGACTTTTCAGAGTTTGACTTTGAACACAGGTTTATTTCAGACCTTGTTATTGTCACAACTCAGTAAATTATCAAAGCTTGATTTTTTATCAGATACCAATTGAAGGTTAAAACTTTTGATTAATCAACGCTTGATTCTGAATCTGGTACATCTTGTTTTAGTCCGATGTAAAACTGATGTGCTGACTCTTATACCAGAGTTTGTTGATTCTGATGCTGAAGGAGTTCTTTTGATATTACTTTGAAGAGTATTTCCTTTGTGTGCTGATAGGATACCAATGAAGGTACTTTGACAGTAATCCACAGTTTTGCTTTGATTGAGAGTCTGATACTAATCTTGTATACTGAATTTGATTTCTAATTGATGATTTAGTCTGATACCAAATTGTCTTTATTTCAAATGGTTCCTGATAGCATGGTTTCTTGCTTGGATCTTTAATCCGGATCTTCAGACAGTTCTTGACTTCTAATTTGCACATAACTTCTGAGTGAGCATCTTGAAATGTAGACTTTGCCTTGATTGCTTTCAGAGTTTTCTTACTTCTTATCTTGTCTTTATTCTATGATCGTAGTCCTTCTTCTTATCCTGTCTTTAGAATGCCTAGTGAACTTGTTTAGAGTTCCTCGGATAACATCAAATGACAAACGTTAGTAGTAACGCATTTTATAAGAGTACTTTGTTTGAGTTCTGCATTCTTTCAGATTTCCTTCTTTCAATCAAAATCAATTAATATATTTCTCCCCCTTTTTGACATCATCAAAAAGTGTTAGGGCATATGAGCATTTAAGCATGTAGTCATTTATATTCAGTTACAGAGTCACAGAGTCATTTTAAACATTCTGAAGCAATTAGACTCATTTTAGGGAAACACATCTATACTCATTATGTATTTAATTGAAGGATGATAGATGGAATTAACTGATTACTTAAAGGTTAATATATGTAAAGTGAACTTCTCAGATAAGCAACAAAATAGAGCACAGAAGACATCATGTTTTCATTTACTAAGTGAGAAAGAAACATCAGCAAAAAATAGAGCGATAAGCAACAAAACATAGCATTGTACTACATCAGATTTAAAATTTTAGTCATCAAAATCTTCAACGTTGTCCACCCTATCACATCTTGTCTCAGTTACTGAAGGTTCTGGTCCGAGTCTTCTTACTAACCCCCAAAATTTATCTTTTAGCATAATTTCAGATATTATTCTCCCGTAAGGAACGTAAGAGTTCAACTGAGTTCTTGAAACTCTGATAGAACGTTTCAGGTGATTGAAAATAGTTTTGGGAAGATCGATTTTAAAGTGGTGTGTTAGGAGAAAAACGAATACTCTGTCATCTTGGGACAGCGTGCTCCTTGCAGTTGCACGAGGTTGAAGATTGGTTAGAGAGAATCTGAACCATGTTCTGGGTGAAGGAAGAAGTTTCTCAGGGTTGTTTGGTTCATAAGGAATCAAATCATCAAATAAAACCTTGCATTTCTTTACTAAGCTCAGGTCAGATTGAAAGTCTTCAACAGTGACCCCAGAGGAGACACAATTTATGAGCTTTTTTAATGAGGAAATGGAGATGGTGATTGGAAAGCTATATACTTCAGACCAGATAGTGTTGCCATCATTACTGATTCTGGCATATTTCCAGAATTCTTTCACAAGAACTGGAAAGACAGGGCCGTTTAGTAGTGAATAATAACCATTCCAAGATTGAATATGCATGCTTCTTACAATTTCTAGACCATTATTTTGAAGTCTAGCTAGGTTTGGTCTTTTCTCTGGGATAACTTCTAGAGTTTCTACGTTTCCTCTAAATGTTGGAGAAGCCATTTGTTAACACACAGAAGAGTCTAAATGAAGATTGGTTTGGATGAGGATGAGCAAGGACGAAGTAGAATCCTATTATTTATAGGCGAAATAAGAGTGTGGAGTGTAATGACTAAATTTGTACACCAAGATTTAGGTTTACTATTTCCTAGGTGGTCATGATTAATTAAGGTATGCTAAGAGGCGTGAACGTGTGTGAAAAGAAAACGGAGCAGTTACTCATTTATTGGGAAGTTAAAGACTTTATTTCTGAAGATTTCTTGGGCTGTAAAACAGGACACGTCATTTATGCAATATTTTAATGGTTTATTAAGAATTTTTATTAGTGGGTACCAAATATTATAAATAGCGCGAAACAAAAGAGAACATAGATATATATCCATAAATGATACATGCATACACTTAACCATCTAGTATCCTAATCTGTCAACTAATTTGTTTTCTGAGAACCAGTCACTGTCAAACGTTTCACAAGAATTTTCAATAAGGGCAATATCAGGACCGCATCTAATTTTGCTAATTGTCTGCACAACTCCTGTTTTGAAAAAAACTTCAGTTAAGATTCTTCCGTAAGGGATCGTAGTTTCAAGGGTAGTTCTTGACACGAGAATGGTGTCCTTGAGATGGTCAAATATAATTTGGGACAGATTTATACGAGTCTGCTTAAGAAGACACATGATTAGGAGCTTGTCATCATGATACAGAAGGTTTTTGTATGTGCTTCGAGGTTTGATGTTTGTCAGAATAAATTTAAACCAGCCTCTGGCATGGGGCAGGAGTTTCTCAGGATTAGTGGGTTCGAAGGTAGAACCTTTATCAAACAAGTAGTGTAATTTTGCATCAGAAGTGCATCGAATGGATGCATGACTGGGAGTGATGCCTTCCAGTGGGCATTCAATGGATTCAGCAATTTTTGAAGCGTTGAAGGAGAGAGGAATACCATAGATGTCTGATGAAATGGTCAGACCGTCATGGCTGACAGCAGCATTGATCCAAAAAGTTTTTATGATGTTTGGGTAAATGGGACCTCTAAGCATATGAATGTACCCATTCCAATTTTGCGAATGAATGCCTAGATGGAAATTATGATCAACATCCATTAGCTTAGGTTATTTTTCACTAATGATTTCAAGAGAGTTGTCATCGCCAAAGAAGGTACTTGGAGTCAATGATTGGTTGGCCATGAGAATGGTGAGGAAGTCTTTTGAGGAGATCAAGTCAGGAGTTAGAGAGGTGTGAGTTTTAATAAGTTAGAACTGAGGATAATATATATATATATATATAGTAAGACTTGTATTATTGATGAGTAGGGTTAGCTAGGATGAACAGATACTCTTGTTAGAGAGAGAGTGAGGGATTAGGTTATAGAGAGGTGTTGATTGAAGCACACCTATGGGTAATAGGATATGACTAGACGCTGATGGAGGAAATCTCTTACTAGAGGACATATGCAAACAGATACACGGGAGGACAAGAAGGTTTTCTTAAGAGTTTGTTTTAAGAAAATAAGAATAGATTTGGGTTTTGATTATCAAGAAAAGTAAGTGGAGGTATGACGATGGTTGGATGATATTTTGAACTTTCAGGGTTTTAAGTGTGAGACATATGATAGGGACACGTGACTTTATAGAGTAAGAGGTAGATTGAATTATGCCTAGTCTAGGGAGGATATAGGTCAGTTCAAAAGATTTTAGTAAGATCTTATTAAGTTGTCAGAGATATGTTGTGGTTCTAATAGATTCGCAATTATTATTGTATTCTTTTGCGTGTAGTTTTTGTTAAAGGGTTGTTTTGTATTTGGCAATTTCTTTCATCTATGCTTAACAGATTTTCTATTGGTTGAATATTTCCCTAAAGAAACACGTAAGCATTCCTAAATAATTACTTAGTAAAACATGCTATGACAAATTTGAAAGAATTCTAATTAAGGCATCTCATGAGTTTAACAGATTACTAGTGAAGAAAAGAAATTGTACCTTAGATCTTTCAGACTTAACTGAGTGCTTTTTGTCTTGACTTTGGTCTTCATTCTGATGAATTTTGAAATACTCATAATTTTTCGTGAGTGCATTCTTCTGAGCTTTTGATCGACTTCTTTCATACTTGGCTTGCTTTGAGCATCTTTCTGATTCTGCCTATTTTCGAGTAAGTTGCGGATATTTCTTGGATTCTTCAAGATAAGCTTATCTTCTGACTTCTGAAGAGAATATTTTCTTGGAAAGTGATCCCAGTTTGATTATAGCTTTCTCTCTTTTTTCCTGTTTGTCGCGGTGAGAATTGGATACCAAGCTATTATATTAACTTGAATCGCATTTCTTTTTATTTCACCACCGTCTTTGATTTATCCAAGGGAAGGGAGAAAGATCGAATACCCACAATGCAATGCAAATGCAGACTAAGATTCTAAAGTTTGGGGGTTGGTTATACCTAGGGAAGGTGTTAGCACCCTAGATATCTGTAGTACTCTACAGGAACCTCTTGTTTTATCATGTTATTTGTTTTTGTTATCTGTTTGCTAAGGGTTTAAGGGTAGGTGACCTAGAATTCTATTCCTAGGCGTGCTCGACAAGATATTGCATCTTGTGCCTACATATCCTGTCGGGAAGGAATCAGCGCACATGTAGTTCCTCTCGGAAGGATACTAAAGTTTGTTTAAAGTTTAGGAGAAAAGATGAGTCATCATCTTAAGAAACCACCACAGTTTTGAAAATTGTTTGTATTTGTGGGGTATGGGATTGTATGTCCCTTCTTTGAGATGATTCACATCTAATTCTCTTGTGTGGAGAATTAGGTGAGCTAAAGTTTGATTGAAAAAATCAAAATTGAGGGGGGACTAACTTAGGAAGTCTATCCTAAAGTTGTCTAATAAACTTATCTTAAGGGTATAAAACCTAAAGGGAGGTATGATGCAAATGAAATGCACCATGCACAATAATTTGATTATCATGCATGGAATTTTCCCTTGGATGTTAATGCGATTAATTATATTACATGAGATTTAAACGAGAGTGCTAGCAAAGAGGTGCTAGTCTTGTGTATAGTGACCAAAGGTTGATAGCGATGCTCGAAAGCAATCGGCTTACATGGGTAGAAAATGGCTCGACGTTGGATCGAGAGTTTTAAATTTTTGAAAGGTTTAGAACACAAAAGCATGCATACATCAAGTACAGTGGTAAATACACAAATGCATAAGTAAGGCATGATATCAATCAAAAGTTTTAACCTATTTCACACAAACGTACGATTAAGCGCGATGAGGGATTCTAAGGACAATTTATAAGGAAAAGTGTTTGATAATTTTAAGGGAAGATTATAAGAGGTTTATTATTATTTTGAGAAAAATTTATGTTAGAGGTTATTAATTAATTTGAAAAAAAAGGTTTGAAGGTTTTTTCTATAAAAAAGGTTTTAATTTTATTATCTTAGTAAAAAAGGTTTTCAATATCACTTGTTTCTTTTAAGTTATAAAAGTTATTTAAAGAAAAAGAAAAAAGAGTTAATAAAAGAGTTCTCTTATTAATTAAAAAGATTTTAATTTTAGTATTAATAAATAAGAGTTTTTATTATAAAAAAGCTTTTACTAATTAAAAAAGGTTAAACAAAATTTGATTTATTAATTTTAGTTATATTATTAAAAAGATATTTTAGTGCAAAAGAAATTATATTTAGTTATGAAAAACAAATTTTATTTGATTGTTATAAAAAAGAAGAAGAAAAAAAATTAAAGGTTAAATTAAAGGAATAAATTAAAACAGAGAGATCTCATGCGCATAGGGGGAGGAGGGTCCATCGCGGACCCTCAGATCACAGCCAAAGGATGTGTACGAAATGTAATCTAACGGGCACGATGAATGGTGCATGGAATGTGTGTGGGCATGCGTGTACAAGATTATTCGACAAAAAAAAAGCAAAACACACACGAACTATCATCTCTCACTCTCTCTCGTTTAACTCTCTTCTCTAAAAAAAACTAGGGTTTGAGAAACCCTAAACGCGCCGCCGCTCAAAAATGGTTCTCTCATCTCTCTCTCGATTGCGACGAAAACACCTAGCTAACCCTCAACCCCAAAGATCCCAGCCCTAATTCTCATTAATATTGAAGATTACAAGTATAAATGATCAGCAAGAAAAGAAAGGGAAAGGGACGCCGGCAATGGAAGACGAGGAAGTGCGACCGCCACCTCAAAATCTTCTGTTCCAAGATAAGTCTTTCACCTCTCCTCCAATCTTCTTTTCCAATTGTTGCGTATTATTGTTGATGTTGTTGAGATTTTGAATCCGTGTTGGTTGCTGCTCGTGTGTGTTTGTTGCGAAATGTTGATGCTTTTTTTGCTATCAATTTTTGTGCTACCAACCCCTGCCTATTGTGTGAGATTTTTGGTATGACGGATTTAATTTACTGATATGAATTGTTTCCAGTTTTGTGAAAGGTTTACTGATGATTTCTGGTGTGTGGATGAATTTCTGGTATATGTATGTATTGGTTTTGAATTTGTGGTGTTTAAATTAAAGCGTTGATTGTGTTCTGGAGATTAACAATTTTTGTCATGATTCTATTCTAATTTGGTCTATTCCAAATTGGTGACAGGAATTTGGAAAGCGCATTCCACCAGCCCTTGCGAGAGAAAAAAACTTAGAATCAAGATATGGCTGCTACATCAATTGCAGTTCTTTATCAGACCAACATGAATGGTCCAAGGCTTCTAATTGCATATCCTTGAGGTGGCTAGCTGAAAGGAAGGACCAAGCTACACCAGTATCAACCTGATCTTGTGCACGTCTTGATGTCTCTTCGATAGGTCTTTCCAAAAATCCTTTGGAAAGTTGAGAATTTAGTCTCCTTGCAAAAATACGCGCAACGAGTTTTAGTTCTGAAAGGCGGCAAGACCACTGGCTTCAATATCAGGGTGTGTTCTCGCCCACTTAAACAATTTTGTTTTTCGTACCTACGACTCATCATTCATCTTCTTTCCAATAATATATGTTGTGTTCAAAGATAGTTAGCATGACCAATCTATGTATGGAAAAGTGTTGGGTTTTTGTTGAGAATTGTGACAACTTGGTCTTGGTAACAGGTTTTTAGAAGAAGAATTGAAAGAGATTTCCTGCGCTGTGAAAAGTGCTATTAACATCATAAGGTTGCGAATTTCTTCCACAAGATGTTCCGGTATTGATTGCCTAGCAGTAATTTCAACCGGCATATCTGCCAATTTCGCATCTTAATTATCTCTTGCTGCCGAACCTCCTCAGCAAAGAGGGTGATTGCAAACAGTATTTCAGGCATATCAGATAGCATCTCCTCCACATTCCTGAGCATGAGTCCCTTGTTGTAAGTGTCAATTCAATAGTATCTAGGCGGATGGTTTTTGTATACTGTGATTGCTCATGGTTATTTATGCCTATTTATGTGTTCAGGTCTTGTGATCTTGGATGGGATGGCTTAAGAGCTTGGATAACTTCGACGGTATCGAAAGAACACGTTCAGAAGGTGAAGCCATCAACTCAATTCAGCAAACTGTGACTGGTACAAGCCTTGCTATGAACCAACGAGAGTTTTGTTTAGAATGGGTGTAGTGACTTAATTTGTTTTGGCAATGCTTTTGAGATTGTCTGATAAATGTCTCTTTTCTGATTTGGAAATTCTCGATGATGTCTGGATTGGTGTTTGGACTGTTTTTTAGAATGAAATTCTGGCTTTAATCTTGCGGTTTCTGCTTTTGAAACCGGATAGCTCTCTTTAAGTCATTCACATGACACGCTGATCTGATCTTGCAGGAGATACTTCGCATTCTGATTCGGCCAATTCGAGCCTATAGTACTGGTTCATTCCAAAGCCTTCAGCTCTGCTAGGATCTACATGTTCAGTCTTGAAGATTACGGATAAGAAGAAAAAAAATATAATAGAAAGTGTTGTATTTGCTAAAACAGATGTAAACAAAGCTTATGTGAATCCATGATCAGTCACTAGCCTCATTATATGTATCCGTCAAATTATTTATTGTACTGATGTGTAGCTATACAGATAGATTTTCAATCATTACTCCAAAATGCGAGTACCATTATCCGCAAAAAGTCAGAGATAGCCATCTTTGGCCTAACTTTCATTGACATAACTTGATCTTTTTAATCTTGACCATATAACTCGAATTTATGAGCATGAACGTTTAAAAGCTCAATTCTTTTGCCAATCTTGCATATTTAGACTCAATTTGAATTTAATGACACTACTGGGATGCAATTTCCATTTACCTTCAACTCAAATAAACTCCCAATTTCTTAACACTCAAGGCACCAATAATTCATTTTACAAGTAACAAGTATTTGAAAGATCAATAGTGTTTTGAAACTCAGTAACCCAGCTTCTCATATCGCTTGCATCGTGACTTAGAATTAATGAATCTTGTCTTGAACACTTAATCTTAACTTGGACTATATCGGAGATGGCCTTGTAGCGTGGAAGATAGTCTTGAGTTGAGTGCGGATGTACCAAAATGAATGTCTTGAATCCAAAATATGGTTTGCACATTTACTCCCAAAAACAAGCCCATGAACTTCCAGATCTTACACTACAACATTTTAGTTGTACGACAACGTATGAAAACCGTTGCGAAATTATAAAAAACCGTTGCTTTTAAGTATGAGAACGGTTTTTAGGCTGTTTCAAACTGAGGCGTTGCTTTAGCCTTTTAGAACGGATTTTGGTCCCAAAAGCAACGCCATGCACAAAACCGTTGTTCTATTTTTCTTTAGAGAACGGTTTCCAATAGCCACGGTTGCACTCCGTTTTCAGATTAAAACCGTTGCAATTCGAAAGTTTTAGAGAACGGATTTTTAATGAAATATAACAACGGTTTATAGCCGTAGTACATTTAAAACGTTCTAGTAGATCCATATCTTAATTTCTTCTTTAAAGGCTACAACAACGCTTTCTATACTACAGCAACACTTTATAACCGTTGCAATATATAATTTTTTAATTAAAACAACAAATCATTTTATTTTATAAACCTCATAATAAATGTATATCATAATTCACAATTTTTTTACTATAATAATATTCATAAATAAATTTTAAAATTTTCTTATATTTAAAACAAAACATTATATATATATATATATATATATATATATATCATTGATTCTCAATCAACAAAACATCTTCAAATCACGTATCTAGATATTAATTATCACTCATAATCAATATAACATCATGAATCTATAAAAGTAATCTTAAACATGTATATCTACATCTCTACATCTAAGTCTCTTGATCTTCAAATGACTGAAAATCTTTATTCATATTATCATTCATGATCTGCAAAATAACAATAATAAAATTTAAATAAGATTATTATTTGAAGGCTCTAAAATTATAATGTAAAGCAATATACAAGACATTAGTAGTAAGTTAAAGTTATATGTAGTCCAATTATCCTTTCTATTCATTCAACTTATGCATACTATTCTATATGAAGTAAAATGATATCACTCATGCGTACTATTCTACAAGAAGTGACATGTTTTCAGTCAGTAGAATGTTCAAGTCTTGATCATCTATATTTTTTATGGGAATCTTAAAAAAGTACCAATTTTTCCAAAAATATAAGTGAAGAAAACATCAATAATGCTTCATAGACAAAATGGTAGTCTTTAAAGAGTTCTAATAAGGAGGTTTATGGTTCAAACACTAGAAACTTAATCACTAACTTACCTAAACAAATGATAGTGATTGATTCAAAGTTCATCAAAATGATATAATGGGATTAGGATTGCTAAGGGGATGTTTAATTTAACACTCTAATTAATTCCTATTTACTGGTTGGTTGTAACATAATTGGCCTTGCTTAATTTAAATAAAGTAAAAGGAGTTTGGGTCTATAAGCTACAAAATTTCTTCAGTAGATCTTAAAGTTGAATCTATATAAGAATAACGCGACATGTAACAACAAAGATAATGTATATTTTGTTTGTTTTGAATTATAGTACAATATACTAAAAATATTATTTATATTTTCTTTTGAATGTTTAGTCTGAACACCTATTAGTCACTCAACACTTCACCCCTAATCTTAGTTCATGTTTAAGTTTTAGAATTTGGTGTTTGAGTTCTAGAATTTGATCGTGGAATGTTGGTTTTGAGTGATACTGCACTTATCACCAAGTCCAACAGTAGACGTGATTCGACCTTTATTCTTTCTAACAAATAGATAATTTAATATTCCTTTGATTCACTATTCTTTCTACCATAAGTGAATGGCAGCAGCATCCATGGGAAACAAGGAGGCATATTCCTCTTTAAAAATATATCAAGACTTCTAAAGCTGTCAGATTCTGGAAGATTAGTCACTATGAGCAATAAAACTAAATGTAAAATTATACAATCTGCACACATAAAATAAACTGAAAAATTTATATTTATTATGGGTTCAGAAAGTCATTTCAAGATAGTTATAGCTCACTACCATGCAAAAAACAAATGTAGAGCGCAAATTGCATTATTTTGATTTATCAATAGCGGTGACATCAAAAGGTCATTTATCATATATGGATCATCATTTAATCAGAATACTTACCTCATAGATAATATCTCTTCACGTCTCCTTTTCCTTTGTTCCTCTGTGATATCCAGTATATACCGCAACATAAGCAAGCATAATTTGCAACTATAAAAAAAACATTACAAATTGCAAATTTAGAAAGAATAATTAATAAGCCCCACCACTAACCCGCACACGATCCCACAACTCTGTATTGCTAATGTATTTGAAAATAACATATGCACTCAAATATCTAATAGTAATAAGTGCTAACAAGTCCCTAAAAGAACTAACTTAAACAACATTTGACATTCTGAAGCACCAAATAATTATTTTTCATTCCTCAGGGACCGAATAGCTCTCTGATTTTTTTTTCCTGGGGCCAATTATTTAATTTAAAACTATGCACATAAAGGATGATAACTGAAGCAATCATACCTGAGTAGGAATCACAATAGCTTCACTTGTCAATGGAAGTATAACATTACAAATATTTGTTGTAGCAATTAGAGAGCTAGTAGGGAGCATATCAACAAACTTGCTCACATATTTGTCCGTATTCGCAAGGTTTTTTCCAACAGTGGTGATATTTATCAAGCAACCCTTGCTTAGAACATATAGTTTTGCGAATTTCCTCAAAAGATGATAAGATAAGATATCAGCCCAATCTTGATCCACTCTCTTTTTAAGAGTTTGAAGGAACTCAAGGTAACTAGAAAGTATATAACAAAAATATAATCAATGCATACAATAGAAATTACACTTCTATTTCAATTTTAAACATAAAGATTAGATTATAAAGGAAAACTTTGAAATTATAAAGCCTAGCACAAATAATGTCATACCTAGGTGTCAATAAGTTGACTAGTGTTAGAAGCATTTAATATGAGAAGAATGGATGACAAAGAAATGAATATAAAGGTTTTCTCACAGTAAATCATGAGATTATCATGATATTCCAACCTGAGGGACCACCGATCTTTTTCGACATCCAACCTGCTGCATTTAGTTCTGCATCCATCCTAGCGGCTGCAATTCCATGACCACTACCTCTAAGCCGGTTTTGACAAGACAAACATGCACAAAATAGGTAATAAGTATTGAGGTTTCGCACAATGACCTTTTACACTTTTGTCATTCATGTAAAAACATTTTGATAATTACCTCCATTCTTGCTCTACTCAGGGAAACAAACTGTTTGAAACACCGTTGATCTGTAAATTAGACGTCTTGAATAACAAAATTAATCTAGATTTCAGTAGAAAAATGAAATTATAACTAACATGATTAACATTAAAATTATAGGCTAATAATGCAGAGCATTGAATGTTGGACTTGAAACAGGAAATTTTGAAGTTTAGACAAAAAAAGTATACCAGGTCATAAAGGTTTTCAGCACGTCCACCCATAGCTTTTTCTCGAACAATTGTGTGATTACATGGATCTTCCTTGCCCCGCACTGATAATGTGAATGGATAAACTGATATTCCTCCAGTTTTTCTCCCGGTTTAGCTGGACAAAAATCAAGACCATTGTGTCCATCTCTAATAACATAGGAAGAGGTACATAGCATGTAAATACTAGATTTGTCATATATCTATCAAGAAGCTGCTTCTGGTATACACATAATGAGGAATAGAATAATAAAAGTATCAAAGGAAATAAAAAAGATTTATTGCTATCAGTAATACTAAGAAACCTGTTGAGAACCAAACAATCCACTAGTGAATTCGGATACGAGTGTATGAAAGAATCTAATGTTTTGTTTTATAGTATCACAATAGCACGCAACCTAAAAAGAGCAAGCATCTTTAGAACTGAAGTTAAATAAAAATAATGAAATTGTAGACCAAGGAAGGTCAATAACAACATAACTACCAATGGCTATTCGAAAAATACACTAAATAGCAATATTAGGAACCGTAGATGGACGGAAACAAAATGTAAAACATCCTTACGAGGTTTCACGTGATCACCAAAATAGTGGCACCAAAGGAAGTAGTTCTTGCTTCAATGAACTCATGTCGAATAATATTTCAGTGTAAAGGACATCATTGCTGAAGAGATCCTGCAACAAAAATTTTACTCCATTGATATCCCTAACCTACATTTACCATACAAGTCATTTTGAGTCTCTACAGGCTATTTCAAAACACACCAAACTCTCACCCAAGGGATAGCAGTGATAACCTCAGTGGGAACATGAATAGGTTCTTTAGGAATATCTTGAAGAGTAAGACTGGGAAACACTTTCAAAGCTTCTGGTGGGCCAGGGGTCTCCTGCTTAAGTTTAAGCTCATGAGTAGCACGAGTCAATTCTGTCAGATCTTCTGATGTCATACTAGCTTTAACTTCCAGCAATATCATAAATCCACTTGCCCAAAATATGCAAACCAAAACAATTATTAATCTCATTCAACAAAGGATGCATATTTTCCACACAAAAACTTGAGCTTATCTTAAAATGAATTAGAGCATGAGGGACAAGCCACGGGGAAATGACACAGTGTTGTTCTCTTTGAGAGAAAATTCAATTGTACTCATTGAAAGCCTCAATGGCATTAGTACCTAAACCTTCTTCAGCCAACTTCTTAAGTGAATTTACGACCAGTTCTTCTACCTTACGAATATTATCTTCTAACACACCCTTCATTCCAATGCTAAATTGAGGCTGCATTAGTTCATCTTCTAACCCAACACCAACAATGGCATCACCCAGCCCACTTTCTAGCAAAAATTACTCTGTGGTGAAGCAGGAGTGCCCAATAGAAAATGATTCAAAAAACCAAGTCATAGCAGGAGGACAATTCACGGTCTTCAACAAGGAATTCAACACATGTTCGTGTGTATCTATATAATTTCAAAAGTGAAAATAACAACAACTCAACTTGTAGAATTGATAGCCTACCTTAGTACTTCAAATAACATAAACATCCATAACTTTTGGCCTTTCAAAACTAGGTATTCAATTTTTTATAAAGAAATATCAAAGAGAATGTGAAAAACAATTAGAAATAGGAAAAGATATTCCACTAAAAAACACAAAACACATAATCAGAAGTTCGAACTTATCCATAGGACATCTTTGCTATTTGTATTTGACAAAGAATGTGTGAGCGAGTTGTTAAGCTTGGCATATAACTATGAAGACCCAACTTGTCATTGGTTAAAAAAGTATGTGCAGGGTAATCCACTAATATTCTGATCATTGTCATAGAATGGGTTTGAGAGCTGGATAAAAATCAAAGAATACATGTATGAGGGAGATGAAGAAAGGACTAGGTTATAGTTTGGGAGAAGAAGTAGGGTTAGGGTTCTGATAGATTTCGTAGAAGGGAGAAAAAAAATACTACTGATGATTATTTTGTTTTGGGCGGAAAGAAAATACTTTTGATTTTTTGAAGGTAGAAGAATCATGTGAGAAGAAAGAATCGTGTGAGAAAAATTTGGTTGGGAGGGAAGAAGCTTTTCTTTTAGCGCTCAATAAATTTTATGAAAAGGAACGACCATTAAATTTTTATTACAGCGCTCAATGTGACACCTCAGCGAATCCATAAAAAAAACATTTTTTTTATAATTTGTTTTTAATAAAACAAGGGGAACGGTCTCATATAATAATTTTTCATTAAAATAATTAAAAACTTTATTAGAACGGTTTTAAATTGTTCTTATTAAAAACCGTTCTCATTGTATTTTATAAGAATGACTTTGAGCCGTTGCATAAAATTTGTAAAAAATATATAACCAACAGCAACGAAATATATAATTTGTTGTCTATTATTTTCTACGAGACCGGTATTTTTACCTCCAAAAAATTAGGCGTTGTCATAGGATAAAAATGTTGTAGTGTTTGCAAAACTCAATCGACTTTGTCCTAATAAAGGATTAAAATTTCGAGCCAATGTATTTGGACAAATCGAGTTCGAAACCTCAAGTGAACCCTCCACTAAAGTTCTTCACTCACAATGAAAACCAACTGGTACTCTTAATGAATATCCAGTGGAAATGATCTTCAACGAAGTAGAAACCATAAGCCCAATAGAGAACCTTAGTTCTCTTGAATCTGAATCCCTTAGTTACGTCTTGGAGTATCAGATTGAGAGGACAATTTATATTTATACTTGAAACCAAAGTTCCTGCACAACTTGTTAGCCATAATAAACACGCACGCAAAGAACGAATGACCTAAAATGCTATGCAAGAAAAGGAATCTTAGGGTCAAAAATTAGGGTGTGACAGATGCCCCTATTTAAGTTTCTTCTATTCGGAGATATGGAGATTGAAATCTTCGTCTCGACGAGATAGGAGGGACTTAAATACAAACATGCACAATTTTTGGCCCTAAGATGCCACTAAATGCACATGTTATGGTATGGAATGATATGAAATGCAAGACAAAGATCCTGTGAGGAATAATGTCACAGAGGATAACTAAAGGACAACGCTGAAACACAACCAAAGGATGGAAGACCCGACGAGGGACAACTAATCAAAACAAGACTCCACGGGGAATGATCTAACTCCAATGGGGGAGAGAGACTACCAACTGACAATCACAATGTATTTTAAGCATAAGGTGATGAACTTGTGGCGAAAACTTCTAACAAAATCCACTTGAAGAACTTGTTGTCGTGGTCAACCGGAGGAATCTTCAAGAGATATCAACTGGAGGAGTCTATTGTTGAGACTTAGAACTTCATTTGAGAATACTTTCTGCCAAGGTCTTATTGAAAAAGTGTCAACTGGAGGATCTGCTGAGAAAAGAAATGACTGTCTGTCAAAGTTTGAAGTTAACCAGGGAATCTACTGCCGAGATCCTGGAAAGAAACGACTGTTTGTCAAAGTTGGAAGTTAACCAGGGAATCTACTGCCGAGATCCTGGAAAGAAATGACTATTTGTCGAAGTTTAAAGTTAACCAGGGAATCTACTGCCGAAATCCTGGAAAGAAATGACTATTTGTTGAAGTTTAAAGTTAACCAGGGACTCTACTGCCGAAATCCTAGAAAGAAATGACTATTTGTCAAAGTTTGAAATAAACCAGGGAATCTACTGCCGAGATCCTGGAAACAAATTCCATTGAAATCTGCTGGAGATCTACTGCCAAGAATAACCATAGAATTTACAAAAGAAATACCTTCTGTCGAGGTCTTCTGGAAATCTACTGTCGAGAATAACCAGGGAAATACCTACTTCCGAGGCCTTCTGGAAATCTACTGCCGAGAATAACCAGGGAAATACCTACTGTCGAGGTCTTTGATCAAGCATTCAACTTAAAAAGGGTAGAAAATAAATCATAGCTGCGAGGTTGTCTGCCTCGAACACGAGTCTTAAAATAAACGACTACGGGGTTGTTTGCCTCGAATATATCTTGAAATAAACTGCTACGAGGTTGGCTGCCTCACATACATCTTGAAATAAGCTGTTACGAGGTTGTCTGCCTCGAATATATCTTGAAATAAACTGCTACGAGGTTGTCTGCCTCTAGCACAATCTTGAACTCCTCCTGAAAAGGTGAATACTTGTTGGAAAGTAACTTCATAGGGGTTGGGACTTCACTGGAGATCTTATGACTTCAGTTGGAATTCATAACTTGTTGGAGATTTGGAAGTTTCACCGGGGATCTTCAAAAGAGATGCGGGTCGGCTGACTTGTAAACATGTCTTCTCAAATAAAGAGAAAGATCATCTGAATCTTCACTAAACTTCTCAAAGAGATGCTATTTGATGGAAGCAAATTGAATTGTGGACCCATTGGGGAGAATACCACTAAGAAGTAATATTGCGGTAGCTGAACACTGCGTCGAAGCTAGTACAATTCTTGTAATAGAGATTATCAAATAAAGAGAATACTTGGAAAGCCTTCAACAACTTTCTTTGGAGAATAAGTTGATAATCTTGACAACTTCACCGGGGATAGACAAACTGTCATGAGGAGACTTCCATTTGTCATAGAAAACTAAGCTCAAATAAAGAGCCACCACTTGTTGTCTGGGTTTAAATCTCATGAAATAATATTGCTGGAGAAATAACTTCTGTCTTCCATAGAGATCTTTGTAGCAAATTCTTCTTGGGGAGACACAGTGCAAAATAAATGCACGCTCGATCTAGGTTCAACAACCTAGAGATATCCACAAATGTGATTGTCAGGGACCAAAGTTCAATTCAGGAAATAACTGAAAAGAAACGGTCAAGCAAGACTCCATCTAATGAGGAATGAACTCAACTGGGGTTTATCTTTATCCAAATATGGAAAAGAAACTAAAGCAACCGTCTTCCACGAGGATCAAACTCAGTGGGGAATTAGAAAGGACACGCTTTTTCTGCTCAGGGTTGACGACTCTAATTGGAGGGAGAGACTAACCCAGTCACTTGGGGATAACCACAGCCAAAGTATAGAATAAACAAACAAATACAAGGATGCGAGATGCAAAATGCGCACATGCTATGAATCTATATGAATGTATGACATGCGATGCTTATGCTTATGCTGACAAAACAACAACAAGAAGCAAACTGGAGATGAAAACAAGCATCTTGATACGGATACTCGGCCGATCTTCGCAATATAAGAAGCATCACTGGGGATGAGAGGAAAGCCACATCTGGGATCACAGTCTTGCTTCAGGCTTCAAACTTCTCTAGGGAAAAGAGAGCACTCCACTTGGAGATGGACATCATGACTTCACTGATGGGATTGTCAAGATGAACCTTGTGATTCTGTTAGGGATGAGAAAGATTCACTGGGAACGAATCAACACATGATTGGAGAAACTTCACGAGGGAAAAATTAAATATCCACTGTGAACTGAAGTAGTCTGAATGAAAGTTGTAACTGGATAAAATAAATATCCACTTTATTGAGGAAGCTTGAAGATAACAATATAGCGGTTGAAGATGTCGTAGATAAAACTTCGAGGGGATGAAATAAACATCCACCTTCACCGGTGAAGATTGAGATAGTGAGAAAATGCAGTGAGGAGTGAAATAAACACTCGCTCCGCTGGGGAAGGTTGAGTTGTAAGAAAATCTGCCGATGACCCTTAGGTTGCTTACTGGAGAAATCTTGCGTCAAATGTGCCATAACTTTTTGGAGTGAAGATTTACCGGGGAATAATCGTGACTACCTGGAGCAAAGACTTACTGGGGAGTCATCACATCACTTGGGACAAAAGCTCCTTTGGAGCATGGATTATGGAGACTGTTAATGTTGTGAGACTGATGTAACCCTGCATTGATGAACTGCGTGGTAGTCACCATTTTGAATAACAATTATTGTGAATGGATGTAGAGTCCTCAATTCTCAAATGCCCCAGATCATATGGTCTATGAGAAGAAGTGAGCTCAAGAGAATTTTACAGAAAACTTAGCATCCAACTGTCCCAATGTTTTCAAACTCTTGGAGAGATTCGTCGAATCTCGACATAACTGACTCGGATTGACTGTATTCTGCACACCGAGTCTTCGAATTTGGAGAGATTTATCAAATCTCGACTTAACCGCCCCAGACTGATGGTGTTCTGAGTCTTCAAACTTGCCCCCTTGGGGTCAGACTGTGAAAGAAACAACTGGGAAACGACTTGCTCCTGCTCAGTAAAGTCTTCAGGTATCGTGCCCCTGGGTACGGTCATCCTCTTGAAATAATCTGCCATTTACTCATCAGAGTCACAGGTCTCAAAGGATTAAGTTCATCAATGATGCTCGTATGCTAGCTTCTATGATGTCAAGCAATGTCAGCAAGCAGAAAAATGTTAATTCTAAAGCTGCTAATGCGACATATGTTTGTCTTGAAGTTTTTATTTAAAAATATTTTGGTGGTTGAACTACCGATTTTATAATGCCAAGACAAATTTAAGCATAGCTCATAGGAGTCAAGAAACGTCATCTCATTGAGTATGCCTTTGAAATAAACCCTGCTTCAATTAGGACTTTTAAGGGTTGTATCGTGGCTTAGTTCACGGTTTAAGAAACAAAGGATATAAGGCTCAAAGTTTGTTTGTGCCCACCCCATCTTCGTGATATTTTACTCCATTTTTGTTAACTGAAAATTACCCTGCCCCAGGTTAAGAACGAGGTTTTTTGATTCGAAAGAAGAAAACTCCCACTTCAAAGGCTCAAAAAGGGTTAACGAAGGTCTATCTCCCTTATATCTCCGGTGTTTGTGGATTTGAAACAATGCCTTACATCACAAGCAAAGTTTTATTCAAAAGCATACCACGAGAGAGATTGCGCTTGATTTCATCATCCTCCATTCAATTCTCTGCTGAGGCAAGAGATTGGGCAGTATTGGCATTATAAAATAGAAAAAGCATTTTAAAAAGAGTGAAACGAATGGATTTCTTCATGACAAACATATTTATTGCATTAATTATTCAAAATAACAAGTTCTTGCATGCAAACCAAACTTTTACAATTAAAGAAATAGTCATAAGTGCAAGCAAATAAATAAATTGCCTGATGAGCTCGGGAACAAGCTCTTCTCTTAATTTCGTCGGCTTGGACTTTCTCTAGTCTTCACCTACAGGACATTCCTGTATCCTGTTCACATTGACTCCCCATGTTGTGGTAAATGATTGTTATGCACATTTGGGTTGGAATTTTTGAAAGTTAGGATTCCACTTTCAACCAATCTCTGAACGTCGGCTTTCATCCCATAACAACTTTCAATATTATGACCTGGCGCCCCTTGATGATAAGGGCAGAATAAGTCAGCTCTGTACCAGAAAAGAGGGTTCTTAGGCACCGCTGGTGGGGACTTCGTCTGAATATGCCCCTTGCGTAACAATACTGGGAAAAGTTCTGCATATGACATAGAAATCGGGTCAAAGTTTGGTTTCCTCAGTGCACGACTTGGGTTGTTGAACGATTGTCGGGCTTGTTGAGGAGGTTGCTGATTTTGCTGATGATACTGCTGTTGTGGTGAAGCATGTGGAGTTTGAGGTGGTTGCGCAAACTGTGGTCAGTAAGCTGGAGTATTGATAGTTGGGATCACAGCAGCAACGTATGGGCGTGGATGATACCCTTCTTTTGATCGTCCTTGATACACAAAACTAACTTCTTGTTCCTTTTTCTTTCCAAAATTACTTCCATACTTTTTGACATTGTTGGAAGTATTCCCTTCCTTAGCTAGTCTTCCTTCACGGACGCCCTCTTCTAAGCACATCCCCATATTCACCATCTCGGTGAAATCACTTGGAGCACTTGCCACCATTATCTCATATAAAAATGGGCTCAGTGTTTTCAGAAAAATTCTAGTCATCTCTTTCTCCTCCAGTGGTGGAGTGACTTGAGAAGCTAGCTCACGCTAACGCTGGGCGTACTCTTTAAAGTTCTCTCTTTCTCTCGGGCCATGGCTCTCAGCTGGTCTCTATCTGGTGCCATGTCGACATTATATTTATATTGCTTAATAAAAGAGTCACAGAGATCATTAAAGGTGCGGATCTTTGAACTATCTAGCCCCATATACCACTTAAGGGCCGCACTAGTCAAACTATCCTGGAAATAATGTATCAGTAGCGGATCATTATCCTTCTGAGTAGACATTTTCCATACATACATAACTATATGACTATGTGGGCAAGAATTTCCTTTATACTTCTCGAACTCAAGGAGTTTGAAATTTGGAGGAACCTTAACATTAGGAACCAAACACAGCTCGGAAGCACTCTTTCCAAACAGCTCTTTCCCACGAAGGGCCTTGATTTCTTTCTGCATTTCCAAAAAATGGTCCTGGAAATCATCCATTCGTTCTTCCATCCCAATACTTTCACTAGGAGCGGCATGAAACACATGTTCTTCTAGATGAAAAGGAGTAAGATTTACCACGGGTGGTGGCACAGTCATTACAACAATTGTGGTGGGAACTTGAGAAACCGGTGGGCGGTATCCAGCTGGAGTAAAGTTAGGAGGCATCCCACATGGGAAACCAGGAGGCATGGAATACTGAACTTCACCTGTAGTGGGCGCCACTGGGATCGGTACAGATATTATTTTAGAGATAACGGTGCTATATGATGGCGTACTATGTGATGGCTGATTCTGAGCAGCCCTTAACGCTTCCACCATCCCATTGATCTTCTCCATACTTTCTTTCAATGTTGTAACCTCTTCCCGAAGTGCTCTGTTTTCCTGTTCGAGTTTATCCATTTTTTTCTTGCGACCGGCTCGAGTATTGTATCGATGATTCAGCTTGACTGAGAAGAGAAACACAAATGAGAACCCGAAATGCAAAGGAATGAGAATGCAAATGTGAATGCTATGCAACAATATTCATGGAACTCGGCTATTTATAATCATTGAGGAATATCAACAGGCTCGCTTATTAATCAAGAAAAAGCGGTTACAATCATTATTACCGGAATACTAAAAATTGATTTAGTGCAAAATTAAAATGCGTTTGTACGCCTTACAAGAATCATGACATAAAAGCTAAATAAAAGCTAGTAATGATGGATCTAAGGAGACTCTTCCAACGGTCTTCCTTTAAGTCGCTTGAATTCTTCTTCCAATTGAGCTTCCAATGTATTGAATGAGGACAATAGTAGGTTAAGTCTTCTAGTGCTTCTCTATTCTTGCAAGAAGTAGCTTTTTTTTTAATTCTCCTTTAGCTCGAATATTAATCGAAGATAGAAAATGGATAATTGTCTCCATTAGCTGAGATTATTCTTCAAGGGTTGGCACAAACAGTGATAGGCTGGGTCATAGACTACAATAGAGTTGATAGAAGTTCTTTATCAAGCTTTCCATATCTGGTCTCGAACTCTTCTTTATCTATTAACAAGGTCTCCAGTCTCCTTAGATCGTCCAGATCATGACTCACGTAAGGGTACTTCAACTTTTTTTTTAGAGTCCATGATATCCTTATGATGTTTACAAACAAAGCTAAGGGGGAACCCTCTTATGAGATGTCCCCAGTGAAGTCGCCATTTCTGTCGCAGTGAGAATTGGATACCAAGCTATTATATTAACTTGAATCACATTTCTTTTTATTTCACCACCGTCTTTGATTTATCCAAGGGAAGGGAGAAAGATCGAATACCCACAATGCAATGCAAATGCAAACTAAGATTCTAAAGTTCGGGGGTTGTTTATACCTAGGGAAGGTGTTAGCACCCTAGATATCTGTAGTACTCTACATGAACCTCTTGTTTTATCATGTTATTTGTTTTTGTTATCTATTTGCTAAGGGTTTAAGGGTAGGTGACCTAGAATTCTATTCCTAGGCGTGCTCGACAAGATATCGTATATTGTGTCTACATATCCTGGCGGGAAGGAATCAGAGCACATGTAGTTCCTCTCAGAAGGATACTAAAGTTTGTTTAAAGTTTAGGAGAAAAGATGAGTCATCATCTTAAGAAACCACCACAGTTTTGAAAATTGTTTGTATTTGTGGGGTATGGGATTGTATGTCCCTTCTTTGAGTTGATTCACATCTAATTCTGTTGTGTGGAGAATTAGGTGAGCTAAAGTTTGATTGAAAAAATCAAAATTGAGGGGGGACTAACTTAGGAAGTCTATCATAAAGTTGTCTAATAAACTTATCTTAAGGGTATAAAACCAAAAGGGAGGTATGATGCAAATGAAATGCACCATGCACAATAATTTGATTATCATGCATGGGATTTTCCCTTGGATGTTAATGCGATTAATTATATTATATGAGATTTAAACGAGAGTGCTAGCAAAGAGGTGCTAGTCTTGTGTATAGTGACCAAAGGTTGATAGCGATGCTCGAAAGCAATCGGCTTACATGGGTAGAAAATGGCTCGACGTTGGATCGAGAGTTTTAAATTTTTGAAAGGTTTAGAACACAAAAGCATGCATACATCAAGTACAATGGTAAATACACAAATGCATAAGTAAGACATGATATCAATCAAAAGTTCTAACATATTTCACACAAACGTACGATTAAGCGCGATGAGGGATTCTAAGGACAGTTTATAAGGAAAAGTGTTTGATAATTTTAAGGGAAGATTATAAGAGATTTATTATTATTTTGAGAAAAACTTATGTTAGAGGTTATTAATTAATTTGAAAAAAAAGGTTTAAAGGTTTTTTTCTATAAAAAAGGTTTTAATTTTATTATTTTAGTAAAAAAGGTTTTCAATATCACTTGTTTCTATTAAGTTATAAAAGTTATTTAAAGAAAAAGAAAAAAGAGTTAATAAAAGAGTTCTCTTATTAATTAAAAAGATTTTAATTTTAGTATTAATAAATAAGAATTTTTATTATAAAAAAACTTTTACTAATTAAAAAAGGTTAAACAAAATTTGATTTATTAATTTTAGTTATATTATTAAAAAGATATTTTAGTGCAAAAGAAATTATATTTAGTTATGAAAAACAAATTTTATTTGATTATTATAAAAAAGAAGAAAAAAAAAATAAGGCTAAATTAAAGGAATAAATTAAAATTGAGAGATCCCATACGCATATGGGGAGGAGGGTCCATCGCGGACCCTCAGATCACAGCCAAAGGATGTTTACGAAATGTAATCTAACGGGCACGATGAAGAGTGCATGGAATGTATGTGGGTATGCGTGTACAGGATTATTCGACAAACAAAAAAAAAGCAAAACACACACGAACTCTTATCTCTCACTCTCTCTCGTCTAACTCTCTTCTCTCAAAAAAACTAGGGTTAGAGAAACCCTAAACGCGCCGCCGCTCAAAAATGGTTCTCTCATCTCTCTCTCGATTGCGACGGAAACACCTAGCTAACCCTCAACCCCAAGAGGGTAGCTTAGTTAGAGTTGGATGGAAATTTCATTCTGTTGTTTTTCTGTAATCTTTGCTCTCGAACACTTTTCATGTTCTTTCTTTAATTCCATTGGCTTGAAGAAAAAAAAACCTCAACTCCAAAGATCTCGGCCCCAATTCTCATTAATATTGAAGATTACAAGTACAAATGATCAGCAAGAAAAGAAAGGGAAAGGGACGCCGGCGATGGAAGGCGAGGAAGTGCGACCGCCACCTCAAAATCTTTTGTTCCAAGATAAGTCTCTCTCCTCTCCTCCAATCTTCTTTTCCAATTGTTGCGTATTATTGTTGATGTTGTTGAGATTTTGAATCCGTGTTGGTTGCTGCTCGTGTGTGTTTGTTGCGAAATGTTGATGCTTTTCTTGCTGTGAATTTTTGTGCTACCAACCCCTGCCTATTGTGTGAGATTTCTGGTATGATGGATTTAATTTACTGATATGAATTATTTCCGGTTTTGTGAATGGTTTACTGATGATTTCTGGTGTGTGGATGAATTTCTGGTATATGTATGTATTGGTTTTGAATTTGTGGTGTTTAGATTCTGATGAGTTGGTTGGTGTGGATTTGAAATCCGATTCGTATGTGATCTGGTGTGAGGATTGTTGAGACGTAATTGTTTTTGTTGACATCATTTTTTTTGCCTCTTCATTTGCTTGTGTGTGCGACTTAATATAAGCCAAAAGAATTGAATTTGAATTGAATGCGTGATGCTTGTGTCTGAAAATGGTTTTGGGAAAACAACCGTTAGGAACTTATGAATACGTCTTGAATTCCTTTCCTCTCTGTTCGATTACGTTGTAAACATGTATTGAAAGCCTTGATTCTTGCCCTTTTTAGATTAACATGTCTATGACCAATTGAATGACTTTCTATTATCATGTGATATGCTTTTGGATTGTCTTGGAATGAATCTCTGTTTTCACTTGATTGCGTTTGAGAATTGAATGCTGTGATTTTTCAATTGTTGGTTTTCACTGATTGCTTATCTGGATCGAAAACTTCCCTTTTCGGTTTGAACATGTCTAAACCTATCCTGATTTCTTTCCTCTTTCAAATGAAAACGTTGATTGTATTCTGGAGATTAACAATTTTTGTCATGATTCTATTCTAATTTGGTCTATTCCAAATTGGTGACAGGACTTTGGAAAGCGCATTCCACCAGCCCTTGCGAGAGAAAAAAACTTAGAATCAAGATATGGCTGCTACATCAATTGCAGTTCTTTATCAGACCAACATGAATGGTCCAAGGCTTCTAATTGCATATCCTTGAGGTGGCTAGCTGAAAGGCAGGACCAAGCTACACCAGTATCAACCTGATCTTGTGCACGTCTTGATGTCTCTTCGATAGGTCTTTCCAAAAATCCTTTGGAAAGTTTAGAATTTAGTCTCCTTGCAAAAATACGCGCAACGAGTTTTAGTTCTGAAAGGCGGCAAGACCACTGGCTTCAATATCAGGGTGTGTTCTCGCCCACTTAAACAATTTTGTTTTTCGTACCTACGACTCATCATTCATCTTCTTTCCAATAATATATGTTGTGTTCAAAGATAGTTAGCATGACCAATCTATGTATGGAAAAGTGTTGGGTTTTTGTTGAGAATTGTGACAACTTGGTCTTGGTAACAGGTTTTTAGAAGAAGAATTGAAAGAGATTTCCTGCGCTGTGAAAAGTGCTATTAACATCATAAGGTTGCGAATTTCTTCCACAAGATGTTCCGGTATTGATTGCCTAGCAGTAATTTCAACCGGCATATCTGCCAATTTCGCATCTTAATTATCTCTTGCTGCCGAACCTCCTCAGCAAAGAGGGTGATTGCAAACAGTATTTCAGGCATATCAGATAGCATCTCCTCCACATTCCTGAGCATGAGTCCCTTGTTGTAAGTGTCAATTCAATAGTATCTAGGCGGATGGTTTTTGTATACTGTGATTGCTCATGGTTATTTATGCCTATTTATGTGTTCAGGTCTTGTGATCTTGGATGGGATGGCTTAAGAGCTTGGATAACTTCGACGGTATCGAAAGAACACGTTCAGAAGGTGAAGCCATCAACTCAATTCAGCAAACTGTGACTGGTACAAGCCTTGCTATAAACCAACGAGAGTTTTGTTTAGAATGGGTGTAGTGACTTAATTTGTTTTGGCAATGCTTTTGAGATTGTCTGATAAATGTCTCTTTTCTGATTTGGAAATTCTCGATGATGTCTGGATTGGTGTTTGGACTGTTTTTTAAAATGAAATTCTGGCTTTAATCTTGCGGTTTCTGCTTTTGAAACCGGATAGCTCTCTTTAAGTCATTCACATGACACGCTGATCTGATCTTGCAGGAGATACTTCGCATTCTGATTCGGCCAATTCGAGCCTATAGTACTGGTTCATTCCAAAGCCTTCAGCTCTGCTAGGATCTACATGTTCAGTCTTGAAGATTACGGATAAGAAGAAAAAAAATATAATAGAAAGTGTTGTATTTGCTAAAACAGATGTAAACAAAGCTTATGTGAATCCATGATCAGTCACTAGCCTCATTATATGTATCCGTCAAATTATTTATTGTACTGATGTGTAGCTATACAGATAGATTTTCAATCATTACTCCAAAATGCGAGTACCATTATCCGCAAAAAGTCAGAGATAGCCATCTTTGGCCTAACTTTCATTGACATAACTTGATCTTTTGAATCTTGACCATATAACTCGAATTTATGAGCATGAACCTTTAAAACCTCAATTCTTTTGCCAATCTTGCATATTTAGACTCAATTTGAATTTAATGACACTACTGGGATGCAATTTCCATTTACCTTCAACTCAAATAAACTCCCAATTTCTTAACACTCAAGGCACCAATAATTCGTTTTACAAGTAACAAGTATTTGAAAGATCAATAGTGTTTTGAAACTCAGTAACCCAGCTTCTCATATCGCTTGCATCGTGACTTAGAATTAATGAATCTTGTCTTGAACACTTAATCTTAACATGGACTATATCGGAGATGGCCTTGTAGCGTGGAAGATAGTCTTGAGTTGAGTGCGGATGTACCAAAATGAATGTCTTGAATCCAAAAAATGGTTTGCACATTTACTCCCAAAAACAAGCCCATGAACTTCCAGATCTTAGCAAAACTCAATCGACTTTGTCCTAATCAAGGATTAAAATTTCGAGCCAATGTATTTGGACAAATCGAGTTCGAAACCTCAAGTGAACCCTCCACCAAAGTTCTTCACTCATAATGAAAACCAACTCGTACTCTTAATGAATATCCAGTGGAAATGATCTTCAACGAAGTAGAAACCATAAGCCCAATAGAGAACCTTAGTTCTCTTGAATCTGAATCCCTTAGTTACGTCTTGGAGTATTAGATTGAGAGGATAATTGCTATTTATACTTGAAACCAAAGTTCCTGCACAACCTGTTAGCCATAATAAACACGCACGCAAAGACCGAATGACCTAAAGATGCATGCAAGAAAAGGAATCTTAGGGTCAAAAATTAGGGTGTGACACTGTTGAACCTTGTCCTTTAGTTCTCAAGGTTACAGTAACCGAGATTAGGACTTATCATGATCAGAGTGACCATTTTATTTGAACTTGGTCAATTTCATGCAATCCATTTTGATAAGGTGACACTCATATGCGTGGGAGCAGTACTGAGTGAACAGTAAATTTCATTTGATGACCCCATTCAGAAATAACAGATTACATCTAAATGTTTCACACTTCTCATTTTCTTGATCCATAGAACCTATTTAGTTCCGATACAGTTCCGAAGATATGGATCTGAATCTTAAACGACAAACTTCAAGAATTGGTTGAGTTTTCTTTTCAAAGCCCGAATTCAGTTTGCGTTTGTGAGAGTCTCTTTTCTTTGAAAGATGATTGATTTCATCAGTTCAGTGAGAACCTTTGAGAGGTTATTTAGGAAAGAGTTGACATATCAACATCTGACTTTGTTCCTCAGGTTGTTTCAGAACTTGTTCCGAACTAAAACATCATCATGTCCCATGTGTACATCACTAGACACGATTTGCATGAACCTCTTGTTCTCACAATGATGATCAACTTATTTGGGGTTGTTCACACATATCTATGATTTAACTAATCTCTTCAAACGAAACATCATTAACGTCATCTTAGTTGGAGAACCTAGATACCTGAAATGATAGCATTTAATTTCATATCACGAGTGATTCTGAGAACACTTGATCTGTCAAAAATCAGATTATCAACATTTGATATTTACTAGGATGATTTCAGGTTGTTGGAGCTTGATCACCGAGCCAGTTAAGAATTCGTTAGGAATCAACTGAATCTTTGGGATTCAGTTCTCCATTGAATCTCTTGATCATTCCAGATTCTGACATTGAATCATTTCTAATAATTTGAATTTTTCAGATTCTGAATTTAACCGATTTCTTTCTGAAATTCAAAGTCTTAGAACAACAATCTTCCTCTTTACATGAAGTGATCCATAATGAGTTTTTTAAACGAGAAAGTCAAGGGTGGACCTAATCCGTTTCTTGAAAACATCTCAAAAACTCATAAAGGGTTAATCTTCAGCAAAAAAGATTTCTTGCTTTCTGATGATTCATCTTTTAATCATATACGTGGTTTTATCCACACGTATTTTCCAGAATGAGCATTCAACAGATACTTCCTTTTATCTGATGAATTTATCTTATCAACTGATTCTTCAACTTTAGTGAGGCTTCATCTCAAATCAGTGAACTGCTTATGAAGTAATCAGATTGATTACAATTTTGTACACAGTTAACTGCTGAACTGTTACAAAAATTATAAGTGGATTTCAATCTCACTAAGAGTACTTCTACGCACCACATCTGGATCTTTTTCTGGCACTGTTAAGTGTTTGATGTAAGTCAATAACAGAACCGGAGCTCAGATACCAATTGAAGGTGCGAGAAAGACACAAGAAATGGGGGGTTTGAATTATGTATTTACTCTTTTTGTAATTTTTCGCATCTTGTCAATTTGACGCTCAAGAACCTTCATGTTCGTTGAGAGATTCTGATCTATTAACTAAAGAGTATGAGAACCTTATAGGTTCTGTTCATAAGATACAATACTCAGAACTTGCAGTGCCGAAGCTTATCAGAGATAGGCTGCAAGGTTCTAACTTTGCATAATATGAGGTTTTGGTATTTAATGCTGAAACTTAAATAGAGATACTAAGCAAGAGAGTAAAGGACACATGATATATCCTGGTTCACCACGCGGGCTAATCCAGTCCACCCTCCTCAGGCGATTTCGCCTTGAGCACAAGGACTTAATCCATTATAACCAAATCATGATTACACTTACACGGGCAACAGCCGATGACTAACCACTTGCACATCCGCACTGTGACTAACAACCCAATTAACCGTTCAAGGATCCAACAGGATATAACGTTCATTGACCGAGCAGACCCACTGTTGGGATTTCACAGCTAGCCGTTCAGGGATTCATCACAATGAATATAACGCTACTGACCATATTTCAGGATTTTCCACAATGACCCTCAGCCATTGCCATCTAAAGTATCTGATCACCACGTGATCTACTCAAGGGCCTCAACTCACAGCTGAACCGTTCAGGGATCCCATCAGGATATAACGTTCACTTGAGGAGTCTCAATTCATCTAGTTGAATTGGAAAATTGGAGATTACAAATTGTGCTTCTTAATAAGCAAGTTTCTCCTAGGTTTAAGTACAAAGAACACACACGTGTGTTCAAGCAAGTTTTGAGCAATCAGCTCCTTGCTTTCCTAAGAAACTACAAAGATACATTTAGATATTATGATTGTTGACATCTTGTAGATATTCTTCTTCTTCGTCTTTTGGTTGAGCAAGCTTTGAGCAACAACTCCTTGCTTCAGATCTTCAATGTAGCTTTGACGAGAAGGTAGGTTGATGACTTGACTGATCTTCAATTGTTGTCTTCTTCATCAACAACTTCTGTTTGATTGTTGTTGTTGAGTTGATTTATCTTCTTGAGTTTCAACAACAATTGCCATTAGTGAAATAATGATAGCTTTGAATATTCTAAGTGTTACAACGAGAACTCATCGTTGTTGCTATCTTCACAAAATGTCTTGGTCAATTTTGTAGATGAACAATCAGTTCGTCATTCTACAAGTGATCGACACATCAGAAGCAAAAACTCTGTCCATTAAATAGCCAGTAGAAATATAGCCGTTAGACAATACTGTTGGCTGTTTGGAAAAGAGACGTTGTGATATAATAAGTTGTACTGACGCATCTTCTTTTTGCAGAGGAGGAAGTGACCAGGCATCTTTTCTTGGACAGTGTGTACATTTAACTCACAACGGTAATATTTAGACTTCGAAACTTCAGCGGCTTATGATGTTAATTTGATGAAGCATGCGTGGAGTCTTTATAGCAGAATATCTAATGCTTCAAGTCTTCCATTAATTGAAGAAGTCCATTAGGAATCAGTCTTCAGAACTTCAGCACTTGGTCTTTAAGAGCGTTATCCTTTTCTGCTTTAGGTCTTCCGAATCTTCAGAGCCTGTCTTCAGAGTCTTCAGAACTTCTTGTTTGAAACCTTGATCTTCAGAAATCGTCAGTCTTCAGATTCTTTCTGTACTTAGTCTTCAGCGCCTTCAGCCATCAGAACTTCAAGTCATAGGAGTCTTCAGAACTTTGGTTCTTTCTGAGTGTACTTCTTCAGAAGCTTTGCTATCTTTAGAATCTTAATCGCTTTCAGAGAGCATCCACAAGAGCATTGCAACAACAATCTTGGCATCCTTGGATCTGGCTGATCATGACTAGATAAACAAGCGTACTTGCTTCTCGCGACTTTAGTCACACATAGTAACTTCGCAAATATATTCAATCATAGTACATCTAGCTGGTGTATGTTGGTTCTGATGTCTTTAGTTCTTATGATCTGCACACAACACACGTTAGACCATAAAATGGTTCTTTCACAAATACTTATTGTTATCATCAAAACATAGATTGACTTGTAGAGACAATTCTTGCTCTCACAGTGCCGACCTGAAATGACACATGTGCCGACCTAAGAGAAACAGAACCTACAACCTTATTTAGGACAGTAGATGTGCCGACCTGAAACACGTATGTGCCGGCACATACTGTTGAAACTTACACTATGTGCCGACCTGAAGAAGATATGTGTCGACCAAAATAAAACAGAACCTACAGTCTTAAATAATGAGTTACATGTGTCGGCCTGAAATGTGAATGTGTCGGCACATGGAGTGCATTTTTGTGCAGAAACTGATTTTCATGATTTTGGACAATTTGAAGTGGTTTTTGATGATTCCTAATTCCTAAGACCTCTAATGCAAGGGTGTCACACAAAATTAGAGATACGGTCCGATGTACAGAAATGCTAAGTTTTCTCATAGTTTTGACATCATACAAAACATCTAACGGAGACTTTGCACACTCACAAAGACTCTCTTGTACCCTTAATTAATTATAATGAAGTTATTTCTTGGGTCTGGTCGTCTGGATGACTCGTGGTTTTTACTCTCATATTGAGAAGTTTTTCACGTTAAAAATTTTGGTGTTCTTTTCTTCCTTTATTTGTTCAATTTTCCATCTTATATTTGTTGTTAATCCTCAAGGTTCCTACAAATCTTGAGAATTTTATATCCGTTACATATTAGTTTGTTTTTGTGTCTTAATTTCCCATCACTCTTTATCAACTTCACCATCACAACCTTTTTCCAACCATGCCAAGTCTAATTCTCTTTGCCCATATTATTTCATCCATCATTATGTCATGTTTATTTTTTTACCATTATCCGTCATAAGAAGAAAAAAAATTGAGTTTAAAGTAAAAATAATAAAATGAAATTAAAAAAAAAAAACTTTGTCAACAATGGCATCAACATTATCATATATTTCTAATTTACATGATGCAATACACGTGAACAAGCTGCAAACTACATCTTCCATCCACCACATACATCATTTCATAAACATCCATTGAAATAAAAAATAGAGTTGAATTTGAGGGAAATAATTTGGATTGAAATTGAATTGAATAAGTTATTTTTACACGTGAAGCTACAAGCTACATTACATACAGCTTCACATCACCATTCATGATCAGTACATCACATTGCCATGAGCATAAAAGTGAAATTGAAATGGAACATTTTAATTGAACATAAACATGAAACACGTGAATACAGTTACATTACATTACACGATGTCATTCTCTTCCAAAGCACCCATGACATTCCTACACTCCATACATACATTCTTCCTTCACACTTTTTGCACCTTCAATCATCACACATTCATCATCCTATATCACACGACTTTCACTCACCACAATTTCCCTAAAGAAAACTTCACAAATCCCCCCAAATTATTGTTTTCATCTAATTATTAAAAGTTTAAAAGGAAAAAAATACGGTCACAAAAAAGTTTTTAGTAGGGTGTTTGACAAGATTGCGAGTCTTACTCTTACGTATCCTCAGGTACGAAGAGGAATTCAAAGCTACATAGTTTTTGGAAAGAAAAATATATTTTTGGATTTTTTATTATAGTGTTTGACGAGACGTTGAATTTCACTTCTACGTATCCTCAGGTGCAATGGAGAACTCAAAGCTACATAATTCTGGGTAGCTAATGTTCGTGGGTTAGTTGATTTTAGTGAAGGATGCCCAGTTCACATTCGAGCGAAAAACATTTCTTCTTACCCAGTCATGAATGTAGGGAACGTTGTGAGATGCATCAGAATGGACAACATAACTTGGAATCTCACCGAGTTATATTTTCATCGCATTCGAGTGGAAAGCGTTCTTACTTCTCACATATGGTAGGAACAAATATTTATTTGCACCGTCTCGGAATGGACAAAACATCTTTTGTTTTGAAAAGGTTTGACATCATCCTACAGCAGGAAATGAGTTTGATTGGCTACGTCTATTTTAGGTGGATGACAAACACTCAAAGACGATGCTAAGTACAACCATCATCCAAATATTTGGGGACTAAGAGGGACAAGTACGTCCATTTAATCTGTTTTTGTCCACGTTATTTATGAAATCTATGAGGCGAATTAATTTATCTTTCTTTAAAGGAAGACAAGTATTTGCGCGGGAGGCTAAGTACGACCATCACACAAATACTCGTGACTAGGAAAGAAAATTACGTCCAACTAATCTTTTTCACCAACGAAAAAATGAACTAAATTCGGTTATTTAATGTGTTTTGAAACGGAAGAGGAGTATTCAAACGGTAGGCTAGCTACGACCATCATCCAAATACTCAGAGACTAAGGGACAAGAACGTCCAACTAGTCATTTTTAACTGATTACTTACTGCGAAAAAGTTTTTGTAACAATAAAATTTTGAAAAGGACTTAATAAGATCAAGCATTGAGGTTTGCATTATTTTGAAAACTGATTGAATTTGATAAAAAGTTTTTGAGTTGATTTTGAAAATCTTGATATTAATCAAGAGTTTTTTATTTTTGAAATATATTTATTTTTATTTATTAATCCCTACTGAAATTTTGCTACAACACACCAAATAATGCAAGATTTTCAAAATAATGCAAACCTCAACGCTTGATTTTCAAAAATAAAAAACTCTTGATTAATATCAAGATTTTCAAAATCAAGTCAAAAACTTTTTATCAAATTCAATCAGTTTTCAAAATAATGCAAACCTCAACGCTTGATCTTATTAAGTCCTTTTCAAAATTTTATTGTTTCAAAAACTATTTCGCAATAAGTAATCAGTTAAAAAATGACTAGTTAGACGTTCTTGTCCCTTAGTCTTCGAGTATTTGGATGATGGTCGTAGCTAGCCTACCGTTTGAATACTCCTCTTTCGTTTCAAAACACATTAAATAACCGAATTTAGTTCATTCTTTCGTGGATGAAAAAGATTAGTTGGACGTAATTTTCTTTCCTAGTCACGAGTATTTGTGTGATGGTCATACTTAGCCTCCTGTGCAAATACTTGTCTTCCTTTAAAGAAAGATAAATTAATTCACCTCTCAGATTTCATAAATAACGTGGACGAAAACAGATTAAATGGACGTACTTGTCCCTCTTAGTCCCCAAATATTTGGATGATGGTCGTACTTAGCCTCGTCTTTGAGTGTTTATCATCCACCTAAAATAAACGCAACCAATTAAACTCATTTCATGTCGTAAGACGATGTCAAACCTTTACAAAACAAAAGATGTTTTGTCCATTTCGAGACGGTGCAAATAAATATTCATTTCTACCATGTGTGAGAAGTAAGAACGCTTTCCACTCGAATGCGATGAAAATATAACTCTGTGAGATTCCAAGATATGTTGTCCATTCTGATGCATCTCACAACGTTCCCTACATTCATGACTGGGTAGGAAGAAATGTTTTTCGCTCGAATGTGAACTGAGCATCCTTCACTAAAATCAACTAACCCACGAACATTAGCTACCCAGATTATGTAGCTTTGAGTTCTCCATTGCACCTGAGGATACGTAGGAGTAAAATTCAACGTCTCGTCAAATACTATAATAAAAAATCCAAAAATATATTTTTCTCTCCAAGAACTATGTAGCTTTGAATTCCTCTTCGTACCTGAGGATACGTAGGAGCAAGACTCGCAATCTTGTCAAACACCCTAATATAAACTTTTTTGCGACCTTATCTTTTTCCTTTTAAACTTTTAATAATTAGATGAAAACAATAATGAAAGCTAACATTCTATTCGTAAATCTAACTAAATTATTCCAGTTGAGTACAATGGATGTGAGGGGTGCTAATACCTTCCCCTTACATGATCGACTCTCGAACTCGATTTTGGTTGCGAATACCATTTTCTTTTTCTTTTAAGGGTTTTATCAATATTTTCCCTTTCTTTTTGGAATAAATAAAGTTCAGTGGCGACGTTGCTATCATCTCGAGCATGCAATTGCTCGTGGTATTTTTTGCGCCGCGACAACTGACGACTCAACTTGGGACTGTCTCCTTTAAGAGAGTCAGACCTAATTTAGTTTGATTTATGATGAATGTTAGCCTTGTCTACTTATTTTCTTCTATCTTATTTTCTTTGTCTTATGGTATCACTGCTTATTTGTTGTTAGTTCTCATGTACCGTGGTGGATACTCTAGCTACTCATACACTTTGTGAGAAAGGCTCTACACCCGAGTCTCGAGAGAAACATAAGATAAGATGATGGTTTCATAATGTCATTCTACTGGACGTACTTGTCTTGTTGGGGTGGCATGAAGACCTCACCCATAGTGGATTTTCTTGAGGATATTGTTGTCTGGCAAGTAATTTTTCGTAGGAGGCAATATTTTCATGTTGGGTCCATGACTCTGAGAACCTTTGTAGAACTTTTAACCGTGACTAGTAGGCCTACTAGACGTACTTGTCTCGTTAGGTTGGCATGAAAATCTCACCCATAATAGATCCTCTTGGAGGTATTGTCGTCTAGCAAATAATTTTTCTGTTAGGAAAATGTTTCCAATAAAGATCAATGACTCTAGGAACCCCGTCAAGAACCTACAAGTCGATGGTTACAGGGTGTTGGCCTAATGGACGTACTTGTCTTGTTAGGTTAGCGCGAAAACCTCATCTAAGAATAGATCCTCTAGAGGGTATTGTCGTCTAGCAACTAATTTTGCTAATAGTTACTCTAGGAACCTTGTCAAACTCTAGAGCTTACTTGTGAGGGGATTATTGGTTAAATAGTACCCAGAATTCTTCCACCGCGAGAAACTATTCGTGGATTATTTGAAACCATATCATACCTTTCTGCAGATACGCATAGCATGACATTGCATTTCATAAAAAATAGATGTTTTGCATATCAAAAACAAAATTCCAGGTATCAACATACATAACCACTTTCCAAATATAGAAACTCATTCCATTCTTTTCATCCTCATAAATCTAACAAGGAAAGTTGTTTCCCCGACATCTCTACGAAACTCGCGCTAATTCAAAAAGAAGGAAGGAGAACTTAGAAAAAGGGTCAGGAAATTATGAGAGAAGAGATTGATTCACTCAAAGGCACAATGGTTAAAATCATAGAGACTTTGCAGGCGATAATGAAAAAGGAAGATCAGCCACAATATAATGTGCATACTGATGACAGTACCCCATCAGGTTTCTCTGCATAACCTTAACTAATTTAAGGGGCGAACATTCAATTCTCATTTTATGGTTTAGCTTAGGGTTATACCCCTCCATTTGAAAATTCCACCAATGGATGACCATTTGTTCAGCAGCCCATACTACTCCCCGTAGTCACTGAAGCGCATCCTGCTGGATTTTCGACACACCAACCCTTTGAGGATCCTCATCTTGTATTCTATGTTGTTGATCCTCAAGGTAACCATCCGGAAGTAACAACCGAGAATGATGAATCTAAAGGAAAATATTAGATCTTGAAGAATAGGTTGAAAGCATTTGAAGGGCATAAAATATTTGGTCTTGATGTTATATATATGTGTTTGGTCCTTGATGTGACCTTTCCTCCAAAATTCATAAGTCCCAAACTTTGAAAAGTATAAATGAATCACCTATCCAAAGGGCCGCCTGAAAATGTATTGCCGGAAGATGGCATCACACTCTCGTAACGATAAGCTAATAATCCACTATTTCTAAGATAACTTGAATAAGGCATCACTCAAGTGGTATATGAATCTGGAGAGGGGTCAAATCCAATCGTGGAGGGACTTAACATAGGCTTTAATAAAGCAGTATAAGTACAATGGACATATGGCTCCAGACAGGAGACAACTTCAAAACATGACCAAGAAAGATGGATAATCTTTCAAGGAGTATGCTTAACGGTGGAGGGAGCTAGTTGCTTAAGTTTAGCCACCCCATGCTAAACGAGAGCTAGTTGATTTATTCATGGATACCTTTCACCTTCCTTCTTTGAGAAAGTGATTAGCAGCACATCACATGGATTGTCCGATCTGGTAGCTATTGGAGAAATAATTTAGCACGGGCTAAAAAACGAAAAGATTCCTG
Organism: Lathyrus tuberosus; assembly: GCA_022829125.1. Classification (NCBI taxonomy): domain Eukaryota; kingdom Viridiplantae; phylum Streptophyta; class Magnoliopsida; order Fabales; family Fabaceae; genus Lathyrus; species Lathyrus tuberosus. The sequence goes on from JALAZF010000639.1 coordinate 2,782,430, forward strand.
ATGTTGATGGGGCATCGAGCGAAGCAAGGAAGTTCTCGGGGAACTTCTAAAAAAAAGAGGGAGAAACCAACGATGTTATGATTGGAGTTGGAAAGCCTTATTATGCAACAATAACACCTGCTCACCACCCTCAGCCAATGCCTGCCAACCCTCAGCCTCGAAACCAAAATCAAGATCAGAATAGGAGGAGCAAATCTCATTTTGACCCGATTCAAATGTCGTACAACTAACTCTACCCGCAATTGCTTCAGAAGTCGTTGGTGACTCCTAAGGTTATTGATCCTCTTCCATCACCATAATCGACATAGTAGAATGAAAATTCTACATGCGTGTACCATGAAGAGGTCGTAGGACACTGCTTGGATACTTGCAAGGCACTGAAAGCTAAAGTGCAAGATTTGATTAACAGGAAGATTATCACTTTTAAAGGCGTGGGCCCAAATGTCAAAAGAACCCTTTTTTGCATGACATGGGGAATGAAGCGTGAAGATAGCGTGAGAAGTCATCTCCTAAAGCCAATGAATCAGACATGAAAGCTCATCCTCGATGCTGATAATCATTAGGCCATCTTTTTATCATTTGCAATTTCCTAGTAGTTAAGTGCAATTTGTTTTTGAACTTGTTGTTTTGAATAGTTATATTAATGAAATGAGCATGCATCTTTTGGATTAATCATTTTGTGTTCACTCATGTTATTTTCTTTCCTTTTTTATCGCATAAAAAATATATTAAAAAAAGAGAGAAAAAGAAAAATATCAATGTTTCCTCCACTTCACTTTCTTTATCAAATTTTGTTCAAGCAAAGATTGGATGGAGGATGATGTAAACAAATGCTTAAAATTTCTAAATATATGCTTTTTGATAAAACCTTAAAGATAATGTAAGATTATCCCTAGTCAACCCCTTTGAGCCTAGAAGTTCGTGTTTATTTCTGATCTAAAAAACTCTTAATCTTAACCAGGGGCAGGGTAGTTTTTGAGTTAATTTGACTATGTATTCAAAACTCAAGAGAAAACATCCCATCATAGGTTCTACCATATCTTCTTTCTCGCACACATTGTGAAGTGTCTAAGGAGTAATTACAATCGAGAAGCTCACAAATGGTTGTTCCTTATCAACCCTTAACATGGCAATCACAACCTTTTCACCAAAGGAATAAACTCTGTGAAAATGGTTTAAATTTTTTTTTTTTAAAAACCTGCTAAGTCGAGAATCTAAAAAATGACTTAGGAAAAAAAATAAGGGCACCCCAATGGAGTGAAAACTCGAAAGGGTGGTCCAGACAAAAATTAGGGATAAAAATGAAAGCACAAGAGAAAAAAATTCAAAAAAGGGATAACCAAAATTCTGAACAAAAGCAAAAGAACAATATCAGGTGACTACCATGTCAAAACAAGAAAAGCAAACATGAAAATAGGTTACTGTCACTTCAAGGAATTCTCACAAATTCTTGACTCATTATCTTCACCTTTACACCGTCAAAATTCTCTTGGAAATTGAATGTGTATGACAATTATTTGAACGTTGGACTGGAGATCATCAAGGAGAATAGGTGGGTTAAAATTTAAAAATTTGGATCTCTATATCCTTTGTTTCAAAAACCGTGAACAAGACCATGCTACAACCTTCAAAATACCTAATTGAAGCAAGGTTTATTTTGGAAGCATACTACAACAAGATGGCGTTAACCTGACTCCAAAGAGATTTTCTAATTATTTGTCTTGGTATCATTCTCTCACATAATCTTTCACACTTTGAATGTCTAGATCAACATTGTGTTCTGATTATTGACCCATTCACTGTATTTGACAACATGATCTCAATAATAATCTTGATTTCAAAATTTGCATGGGCATTGCATTAGAATTACCATTTTAAATGAAAAAATTTATTTTCAAATCATACCTTAGCACCGAGGAAGTTTTATTGATGAGCATTTAGAAGTCGTCCCATCAGGGGCACATTGCTTCAAAAACCAGTCACATCGGGGGAAAATCGCCTAAAGAATCTGTTGATCAAAGGAAAACCACTTTAAGAATCGGGTAATCAAGGGTAGACTGCTTCAAGGTTCAGAATACTAGGGTATACCATCTCAAGGTTATGATACGACGAGCTATTTCAAAACTCGTATTGAGGCAAATTTCTTCTAGACCCAACAGACTAGGGGAAAGATAAGCTGCATAAATGGTGGAAGCAAGTTCCCTCCGTACTTCAAGCTTATCAAGCAAGACCTACCAAAGAAACTTTTATCTTGACGAGAAGCTTTATTACAAAAGAACCTTTCTCAGCCTTAACTATTCCATTGCACGCTACCTGGGCACTAGTTGAAATAGTCAAACTATTATCATGTTTTCACACATCATGCATTACTCATGCGTAAACCATGTATGTATTAACATCAAATCATGCATATCATTTCATGCATCATCGCATACTGCATGCATAAAAGAAAACCTCAAATCTTATGCATAACATACCTTGCTCAGCGTCATCTGCATTCCCAGAGAACAGGCATCAACAACATCAAAATCTATTACAACTTAGCACTTATAATGACTAGTTCTTTTCCATCAAACCCAAAATCTCTTGAGAATTCAATGGATTTTTGGATCTCATGGGCTTTAGTCCGAGGATCGTCGGGCACCACTTAATTTGTTATGAGGATTAACAAAATGTATTTCATGGTTACAAGGATTACCATAACTCATTTTTTCATATGAGGATTACCAAATGTTATCACTTTGTTCTGAGGATTGCCAGAATGCATTTCATGGTTACGAGGATTACCATAACCAAATTTTCCTCATCTGAGGATTTCCATATGTGGTCATCACTTTGTTTTAAGGATCTCTAGAACTATCTCATGGTTACGAGGATTTTCGTAACTTGGTTTTCCATCTGAGGATTACAAGATGTCATCACTTTGTTTTAAGGATTTCCATAATGCATCTCATGGTTACGAGGATTACCGTAACTCATTTTTCATCTGAGGATTACCAAATGATGTCACTTTGTTATGAGGATTTCCATAATTCATCTAATGGTTTTGAGGATTATCGTAACCCATTTTCCATCTGAGGATTACCAGATGTTGTCATCATTGTTCTAAGGCTTTCCAATACGTATCTCATGGTTACGAGGATTACCGTAACTCATTTTTCATCTGAAGATTATCAGATGTTGTCACTTTGTTCTGAGGATTTCCAGAATGTATCTCACAGTTACGAGGATTATCATAACTCATTTTTCATCTGAGGATTACCATATTTGTTCACTTTATTCTGAGGATTACCGTAGCTCAATTGGCAATTACTAGTTGGGTTAGAGGGGTGGAAGTTGTATGTCCAAGGTTCAACTTCTGGCTGCAACATTTATTTGTAATTTCTTTTAAAAATGTAAACAGCTTGTTGATGTTTATAAATCAACACCTTTAAAAAAAAGGATTTCAAAAACGCATCTCATGGTTATGAGGATTACCGTAACTCATTTTTTCATCCGAGGATTAGCAGATGTCATCACTTTGTTCTAAGGATTTCCATAACATATATCAGGTTAAGAGGATTAATATAACCCTTTTTTCCATCTGAGAATTTCCAGATGTCATCAGAGTGTTCTGATGATTTCTATAATGCATCTCATGGTTGCGAGAATTACCATAACTCATTTTTTCACATGAGGATTACCTGATGTTACCATTTTATTCTAAGGATTGCCAAAACGTATCGCATGGTTACGAGGAATACCATAACACATTTTTCATCTAAGAATTACCAGATTATGTCATCACTTTGGTCTGAGGATTACCAGATACCTATTGATCTGTTTTGAGGATTTCCAAATTACAATTTTTTATTAAGTTTGTCGAATGCCACTTGGTTAATTATGAGAGAATCCGAAACTAACCGCCTTTTTTAAAGCATCTCAAAGTGTGTAATCCCCAATAAGTCCACTCTGCATTTCCATTCACCAATAAAACATTTAGCTAAGCCTCATTTCATTGCATTTCATTTTTAACATTTCATTTCATTCCATTGAATTTACATTCGAAAGACAAATTTTGGGTCCTTTATATTTAATTATCTTTCACCATGATTATATGAAGACTACCATTATTCATACTCTCTAGATAAAAATAATTTAATAGGGGTATCTGTCGTACCCTAATAGACGTGAACAAGCTGCAAACTACATCTTCCATCCACCACATACATCATTTCATAAACATTCATTAAAATTAAAAAATATTGTTGAATTTGAGGGAAATAATTTGGATTGAAATTGAATTGAATAAGTTATTTTTATACGTGAAGCTACAAGCTATATTACATACAGCTTCACATCACCATTCATGATCATTACATCACATTACCATGAGCATTAAAGTGAAATTTAAATGAAACATTTTCATTGAACATACTCATGAAACACGTGAATACAGTTACATTACATTACATGATGCCATTTTCTTCCAACGCATCCATGACATTCCTGCACTCCATACATACATTCTGTCTTCACACTTTTTCCACCTTCAATCATCAGGCATTCAGCACCCTGTATCACACGACTTTCACTCACCACAATTTCCGTAAAAAAAAACTTCACAAATTCCCTCCAAATTTCACCTCACAAGAACCTCACTTCACCCACAATTCCGCTATAAACAACCCTTCATTACACATTCAAACACACACAAAATCCCTACTGGAGTTCTGCTGCAACACACCATCAATCACCAAAAAATTGCTTCAAGAACCTCGCTGCAACACATCTAAAATCTCCACAATAACCCTAAAGAAACCTTGAATCTTAATTTTAACCCATTCTCACAAGCCTTTAGATCCACCTAATAACTGATCAACGCTCCTGATTAAGTCAAATATTTGAATTTCCTGACCCTTTGACCAGGCTAGTGCTTTGGGCCTTCAATGCCCCTGGCCAATGGCTATTCGCTCCCCCCTTTCTTGCTTTCCTCTTGTTATAATGTTTTTTTTTTCACTTTCAGTTTGTTTTGCTGGTTGGGCCACCTTTGTTCATTCATTATTATCAGTCTCATGTTCAACTTACATCCCTTCCCATCATATTTTATTTTATTTTATTATTAATTATTTTATTTAATTAAAAAAATATTTTTAATAAATAAAAATGAGCATTTTTCAAAAATAAAAAACTCTTATTAATAGTAAGATTTTCAAAAGCAAGTTAAAAACTTTTTATCAAATTTAATTAATTTTCAAAATAATGAAAATCTCAACGCTTAATCTTATCAAGTCCTTTTCAAAATTTTATCATTTCAAAAACTTTTTCGCAATATGTAATCGATTGAAAAAGGATTAGTTGGACGTAATTATTCCTCTTAATCTCTGAGTATTTGGATGATGGTCTACTTAGTCTACTGTTCGAATACTTGTCTTTTGTTTCAAAGCACATTAAAAATTGAATTTAATTCATTCTTTCGTGGACGAAAAAGATTAGTTGAACGTAATTGTCTTCCTTATTCCCGAGTATTTGTGAGATGGTCGTACTTAGCCTCCCGTGCAAATACTCGTCTTCCATTAAAGAAACGTAACTTAATTCGCCTCAGAAACTTCATAATAACGTGAACGAAAAAAGATTAGTTGGTCGTACTTGTCCCTCTTAGTCCCCAAATATTTGGATGATAACCGTACTTATAAAGTGTTCGCCACCCACCTAAAATAAACGCAACTAATTAAACATGTTTCCCGCCGTAACGTGATGTCAAACCTTTTCAAAACGAAGGATGCTTCGTCCATTGTGAGACGATGCAAACAAATCTTCGTTCCTACCATGTGCGAGAAGTAAGAACGCTTTCTACTCAAATGCGGTAAAAGCATAACTTTGCAAGATTCCAAGTTATGTTGTTCATTCTGATGCAGCTCACAATGTTCCCTACTTTCATGACTAGGTATCAAGCAATGTTTTCCGCTCGAATGAGAAAAACACCATTCATTAAAATCGACCAACCCATGAACATTTGCTACCCAAAAATTCATAGCTTTGAGTTCTCCATCGCACATGGGGATACGTAGAAGCGAGATTCAACGTCTCGTCAAGCACTATAACAAAAAATCTAAAATTATCTTTTTTTTTTGCCAAGAACTACATAGCTTTGAATTCCTCATCGCACCTGAGGATACGTAGAAGCAAGACTCGCAAACTTGTTAAGCACCATAATAAAAAAAAAATTTGCGACCTTATCTTTTTCCTTTTAAACTTTTAATAATTAGAAGAAAACAATAATGAAAGCTAACATTCTATTCGCAAATCTAACTAAATGGTTCCCATTGAGTACAACAGATGTGAGGGGTGTTAATACATTCCCCTCGCATAATCGACTCCCGAACCCGATTTTGGTTGCAATGACCATTTTATTTTTCTTTTAAGGGTTTTATTGTTATTTTCCCTTTTCTTTTGGAATAAAAAAAGTTCGGCAGAGAATCTGTTATCATCTCGAGTGTGCAAGTGCTCGTAGCATTTTTTTCCTCCGCGACAATTATTACTTACCATAAGACACTTTATTTGAAATATAAATTGTCTAATGATATAATGAAGATGTTGTTTATCCTTTTTCCAATAAGCTTTACTTCATGAGTAACTTCATCTTCTATAATGCATTCATCCTTGGTGAAGTTGATTTTGAGTCCTTTCACAAAGTTGGCTTAGACTAATGAGACTATGCTTCAAGCTTTCTTTTTTTTTTTGTCTACAATATGTGACACATTCTTTTGACTTTAGGGAAATAGATGAAAACTTTATCTTGTCTTCGACCATGTGCTTAGAGCAACTACTATCTAGATACCACATGTTGGTAGTGGTCTTTAAGCATACCTACAAAACAAATTAAACTTTGTTAGGTACCCGATATGCTTTGGGTCCTTGTTGGTTAGATCCTTTCTTAATCCCAACATACTCACCATTTGCAATACCATAGTTTTTTATATAGCAAGAACTAAGGGCATGACCTTTTGTGTTGCAATAGAAACATATAGGTTTGTGAACATGATATGCATATGAATTGTTTCTAAAATAAGAATTATTAAAATAATTTCTATTGTAAGAATTATTTCTAACATTAGAATAGTTTCTATTGTGAGAATTATTTCTAAAATTTGAATAATTTGTACCGTAAGAATTATTTCTAACTTTCGATCTTTTCAGAGGATTTACAACAGACACTTTCTTTGATTCCATATTGTTGGATGTTGTGCTAGCTTTGGCAAAGATTGTTTTACTTGTGATTGGTTTATCAAAAATAGAAAATCTAAGCCCATTTTTTCTATTATAATACATTTTTCTACTAAACAGATCTTATAAATCACTTTGACCTTTTTTTTTTATATAACTTGGTTTAGCTCAACAATTTTGTATTCATGTTCTAGACATTTATTACATATATAATTTTTGACCTTTTCTACTTCCACATTTGTGTCACTAGCCTTGCTTTCTAGAGATAAATTTAATTTCTTTTGTTTTACATAAGTTCTAGAAAGTGTTAAGCATTCCTCATGTAATTCATTTTTGCAATTCCTTATATGAAGTATTATCATTTAACTCATAATCACTAACTTCTTGTTCATACTCGAAATGGTGTGACGCTATTAATCCAAAGTTTGCATATTCTACATTTTCCTAGTCGAAAGATGAACTCACTTCATTATTATCCCAAGCAATGAAGGACTTCTTTGATTTGAATTATTTCTTTCCTTTGTGGCTATTTTTCTTTGCTAGAGTTGGGAAATCTGCTTCCATGTGACCTTGGTTCTTGTATTCGAAACATATAAAGTTCTGGTTTGATGTTGAAGCCTTCTTTTTCTTGAAAAATTTTCTTCTCTTACCAAGTTTTAAAGTTTTGTTATTTTGAAGAAATTTTCCAAACTTTTTCACTAGAAGTGTAATGTTCTCATCTTTATCCAAATTCTACACTCTTATGGTAATCCTTTGGATTTCTTCTCATTTTCTTCATGATTCTCCAATCTTTCAAGTTTTATCTCACGTTCTTGGAGTTTAGCAAACAATGTTGTATAAAACATTTTGGAAAGACTTTTCTTTTTCGATATTGTTGTCACCTTTTGTTGCCATGCCCTCGTTAATGATCTATGGACTTTGAGATATAATTAATCATTTGTAAAGGTCTTTCCAAGAGCCATCACGTGATTTGTTAAGTGAGAGAATCTCTTTTTCAAATCAAAAATTGATTCATCGGATTTCATTCTAAACATTTTATCTTCTTATGATAGAGTATTTAGTGTATGTTTGAATTGACTTTTGGAAGACCCAGAATCAATTCTAGAGGTGCAAAATTGATTCTGGGTGATTTTGAGGTTTTTGTTTTATCAAAAGTAGAATTGATTCTACCTCCAGAATTGATTCTATTTGAAGCTAAAATTTGTAGCTTCTACCTCCAGAATTGATTCTGGGTGATTTTTACACTAAAATTAATTATTTAACTCACTTTTACATAAATATATCCAAACATAAATCAATTCTGCTAAACTCAATTCTGTTAAAATCAATTATACCAAACTCAATTCTGTTAGAATCAATTCTGTTCACCACCAATTCAAACACACCCTTATTTTTTATCTTTTAACTTCTACTGTACCTTCATGAGGCACTTCTAAAGTATCCCAAATTTATTTTGTTGTTTTACAATTAGAAACATGAAAAAAAAATCATTCATACCTAGGGTTGATACAAGAATGTTTTTTTTTCCTTTTTGTCAAATATCACTTTCTTCTTGTCATCACCATTCCAAGACCCTTTTACCTTTGCTTGTTCTACATTGTTAATGACCGTTGTAGGAATAAATGGACCATTTTCAACAACATCTCATATTTCTTTTTCTTATGCTTCTAGATACATTTGCATGTGAATTTTCCATAAATCATAATATTCACCGACGAAACATGGAGGTTTGTTATTATTGCCACCATCTAAAAAACAGGATTTGCGAAAGCCAACTTTCTGGATCGAGGAGTAAGTTACCTTAACCTGCTATGATGCCAATTGTAAGTGTAGATTGCAACCTAAGAGGGGGTGAATTAGGTTTTAAAACATTTTCTTATTTTTTTCAGATGATGTGATTCCTTTTATTTTTTCAAAAAGTTATGATGAAGAGATGAATGATAATGCGACAATTAAAATGTAGTAAAGAATAAATGACATAAGGATGGATACTAGTTCCCTTTTCCAAATAAGAGTATGTATAGTTCTTCCACACCATGTGAAAGATGTCACTATGTTAGAAATGTTAAAGCCTCACACCAAGGCTCTCTTCAATTCCCTAACACAACTAAGAAGGCACACCACTTTCTGATTTTACAACACAAAGAGAAAGAACCCTATTTTCTCTTAAACACACTTGTTTCCACAAATTTGGCAAACAAGCAACCGTACACTATTACAGATAATTGAGTAAGAATTTTAGTACAAGTGAATTTTGATAATATCCAAAATTCTAGTATTCTCTTTCTTTATAAAAATTCAAGATAATAAACTCCAAGTGCTCAAGAAAATTTTCTCCGATGAATGAAAATGATCCAGTAAAGTTTCTATAAGTTTTTGCAAAATACACAAATGAATTGTATGAAAATATTTTACATTGCAAGATGCCTCTAAAAATAATGGCAATTTTTGAGAAAATGATCATAAGAATTTGCAATGATTTGGAAAGGTATCATTGATCATATGCAATGAAAAAGTATGGCGTTGATTTAGAATTTTTTAAACATGTTATAGGTGTTAATTGATTGACTTGTGATTTTTGTCGATTGCTTCACACCAACGTTCAAAAAATTTGAAGAAAAAAACTGGATCAATCGATTGACTTAGGAAAAGTTTGTAATGTTTAATCAATTGAAGCATGCATGTTAAACGATTGAGGCCTTGGTTTTTCAAAATTTCGTTTTACATAAATCATGTCAATCGATTGAATTCTAGGGATCAATAAATTAATTGGCTTAGAAGCTTGAAGGTTTTCTAAGTTAAAAAGTGAAACTTGAAACAAGGGCTGACCTTGGGCCAGGGATACCAACACTACAACAAAAGACGCTTGTTACCTCGGATGCTGTTAAGGGTCAAATTATGCATACTTTTGACTATATTTTATGGCCCTTTCAATTGGTTTCCTTAATAATTTAGTAGAATATCTAGTAGTTTTAGTATATTTATGCTAATTTCCAATTTTATTGTAGATATTGTATATGATGATCATTTTGATGCTCTTTAACAGGTATTCTTGCTTATAGTAGATGTTGGGAACAATTGGTGAAGGAAAGAAGGTCTGAATGAGCATTTTCGAAGAGTTCGTGTCATCAAGGCGCGCTAAGCAAGCTTTTCAGCGCGCCATCAGCGCGTATATTCTGTGATTCCAGTAGCAAAGGGTTCAAGACCGCGCTAAGCGGATTTTCAGCGCACTTTTTCATCAGATTCCAGTAGCTAAAGTCTCCAACCGCGCTAAGTGGGATGCTACCGTGCTTAGCGCGCTTTCTGGGAAATTGCCTTCATTTCTACTTATCGCGCTTAGCGTGCTCCTGATGGCGCTAAGCGCGGTGCCACTTACTGCACCATATGCACTTGCTATAACTATCTTCTCTTGAAGATATTTTCTCATAACTTGTACTTTATACTTTTCAGCATATCTATGAGTGAAAAAGGGTTTCTAAGTAAAAAATCCTTAGGTTTTTAAGGAGAAGTGAGAATCAAAACTTTGGAGCATCAATCCTCGATTCTTCGACTTTGATGTTATAAAAGCTTCTTTTCTTACTTGTTGATCAAGCTACCATGGCGATGGGTAGCTAAACACTTTTGTGTCAAGATTAGAGGTAGTTAATCTTGCTTGTATGCATTTCTTTTGATATTTTGTATATGAACAAGGTTGATGATCAATATATGATGAAGTTGTTTGCTTTTAATGTTGTATTTATGGTTTGAATCACTCTAGACATAGATTTTCCAAATCTTGATCTAATGGCTTCATCTATTAGAAACCAAACTCTACACATAGATTTGGGGTTTAATATTTACTTTGTATTGTTCTTAATGTTTATTGTTTCGATTATTAGCGTGAGACATCATATAACGATTTAAACAATAATACCCACGAATTCGCTTTAGACATAATCGGATTTGCGAGGATACACGATTGTATTGATCGAAACTAAGTTCATATGCTTGATTAATTGGATACGTATGAAAAGGAATAACGAAATCTAGTCTTGACGTGCTTTTCTCAAAACTAAAACATATTTACCCTAATTTACTTATTTGCAACAAATTTATGTTACACAACAAGAAACCATTTGAAAACTCTTTACTTAAAGCGGTAAACTATTGAACGGCGAGCATATATATATCTTGCGTACAATCCCTGTGGATACAATAAAACACCCACTGAAAATACTTTTAAAAAAATGGCGCCGTTGCCGGGGATCGTTAAGTAGGATATTGCAAGCATTGCAATAGTTGATACGTTTTAAACTTTATTTATCTATGTACTTTTTATTGAGCTTCTTAATCTGTTTGGTTAAGTTTTCCAGACCCTGTTTATGCGAGGAAAGTTACCTGCAGATCAACTTCTTTTCGATCCTGAGATTGAGAGAACTGCACATAAGTTGAATAACAAAACTAGACGGGTGAGGCAACTTGCCAAAGAAAGACAAGAGAGAGGAGAAAGTTCTATTTCTACACCGACACCACAGTTTACGCTAAACATAGCAGCAACACCACCACCACTTGTTTCAACACCATGCACTAACAGTTCGAGGCACGCAGCTCAGTTTGCACGCAATGCCCACAACGGGAGGCAGTCTGAGATGAAGACCGGAATTCTTGCTCTTCTATACCAAAATCCTTTCACCGGTATAAATCATGAGGATCCCTTCACTCATCTTACAAAATTTTACGAAATTGTGGGTTCAACGTGAGCGCCTAAAGCTGAAGAGAAGTCATTGTTCAAGAGACTCTTTCCTCATTCCTTAATCGGGAAGGCTAAGGAATGGTATCTTGATAAATTGACTGTGATTATGACGGATTGGAATGTGTTGGAAGAATAATTCCTAGAACGATTTTTTCCACATAATCGTTTTATGGAAGAAAAAACGGCAATCGCAGTTTTCTGGCAAGGTGGAAATGAATCCCTCAACAAAGCTTGGGAGAGATTCAAATCCATACTAAGAAAATGTAAGGGTAACGGTTTTGATGAACTTACATAAGGGCACATTTTTAAAAATGGTCTCCAACCGGTTCACAAGACCCTGTTGGATGCTACTTCAGGCGGTTCTTTAATGACCAAAAGCGCCGAAGAAGCAATTTCTATCATTGATAAGATGGCACTCAATGATCATCAAGGGAATCATAATCGTGGTACTACGCAAAAGAAATCGGGAATTCTTGAATTGGGAACTGGTGATGCGATTCTTGCCCAGAACAAATTGTTATCCCAACAAGTGGAGTTGTTGACTCAACAAATGTCAAAGCTTCCACAACAACTTAAAGAGATGCAAGACTTGCCAAGCAAGAGTGTTTAGGTAGTTGTTTGTGAATTATGCAGAGGAGATCACCATATCGGGTATTGTCCTCCGATAGTGAAAGAAGTGAATTATGCTGGAAATCCAAATCAAGGCTATCAAGGAAGACCACCTTACCAAAACACTCAACAACCTTACCAAAAAAATCAAGGTTACCAACCAATAAGGAACAATCCGGGTTACCAACAAGGTTACTGTCAAAATCCTTATCAACCAACACAAGATCAAGGTGGAAGTTCAAAGATAGAAGAGACTTTCACACAATTAGCCACCCAAAAGAGTACGGAAGCTTCAATTAAGAATCTTTAATCTCAAGTTGGGCAACTTGCGAAGCAATTAGCCGAGCAACAACCGGGGCCATCATATTCCGCTAACACTCAAACAAATCCAAAGGAACATTGCAAGGCCATTTTTACAAGAAGTGGAAGAACATTAGGTGGAGAAGTTGAAAAGGAGAATGAGACTGTAGAGGAGGAAGTTGAAAAAAATCATGAAGAGGTTGAAGTTGAAAAAAATGATGTAGAGGTGAAGAAGAAAAAAGAGACAAAAAGAAAGGAGTATGAGAGAGAAGTTTTATAAAGAAGGTTAACATATCTTCTTGCTCCTAAGAAAAAAAAGAAAATGATAGGTATTATGCGAGATTCTTGGATTTATTTAGTCGGTTGCAAGTAATTGTTCCTATCTCTGAGGCTCTCGAGCAAAATGCCTAAGTATGCCAAATTTATGAAGGATATACTTACGAAAAAAAGAGGTGCACGGATAAGGAGAATATTGATCTCAATGCCAATTGTCGTGCCGCTGTTCAAAGTATACTTCCGCGGAAAGAAAAAGATCCGGGAAGAGTAGCTTTACCTATCACTATAGGTAATGAGTTTAAATGTAAAGCTTTGATCGACTTGGGTGCTAGCATCAATTTAATTCCTTTGTCCGTGGTCAAAAGACTTGAGAATATGGACGTGAGATCAACCACCATGACATTACAACTTGCGGAAAAGTCAAGGACTCGTCCTCATGGTGTTGTGGAGGATGTGTTGTTAAAAGTGGACAAATTTTTGTTTCCGGTTTTTTTGTGTGGTCATTGATATGGATGAATACAAGGATACTTCAATCATTCTTGTAAGACCCTTCATGAAAACCACAAAAATGTTGGTAGATATTGATAAAGGTATCATGAAGGTGAGGATTAAGTCTAGTGGAAGAGAGGAAGAAGCATGTTTCACACTCTTCAATGGAGTGATGTATTCAAGTCAAGTGGAAGACGACACTTATAAGGAAAAAGAATGTGCAAGAGAGGCTTTGCGGAAAAAGAAGGATGAAGACGCTAAATCAGCAATGATGAAATCATGTTGGGACTTTTCCTTCTTAAGTAAAAGGGGATCAAAAGCTGGTCATGATAATGGTTGAATTCTTTGTTGTTGGATTATTATTTTTCTTGAAAGCTAATTCGTGAGCTTTTAGTTTCGAGGTTCCAAGCCTCTGGACCGTCGAGCTAAAACGACGTTAAACAAAGCGCTAGTTGGGAGACACCCCAACATTGTAAGTATTTACTGCTTTGATTTTTTTTTATTTTCTGTGTTTTTTATTTAATCGGGCAGAATAGTCGACTGATTTCAATCTGATGCCAGACTTGACTGGTTGTGTTTCATTGAGCGCGCTTAGCGCGCTTCTAAGGCCGCTTAGCGCGGTCGCGTAAACAGGCCAGGCAAGTGTGGGCCTGAGTGGGAAAAAGATTGGGCCTCTAGGTCAGGTTTTTATTTAAGTTGCGAAGGGTTTCAGAAAAAACCCTCATTTCCCTTTCAAAGCAACGGTCACAAGATTGTTCTGTCCTAAGTGCTCTCAAAGTTCATTCTTGCTCTCAAGCACCAATTTCTCAGCTCATTTCATCTTCTGTCCAGGTTTGTAAGTTTCTTTTTCTTTATCTTCATTAGAAAATCTTTGCTGATTATGGTTTCTTTGTGAGATTATTGAACTGTTATGAGATTATTAGATATTAGATGATTGGAAAAGTTGTTTGAACAAATTTTGGTATTATAGGTTAGGGTTGTTTTGTAAATTGATGTTGCATGTATAGAATAACTAATACCTGTAATATTATGTTGTTGCATGTCAATTATGACTGATTGGAGTTTGAGTATGTTGATTAAAGGGATGTTTCACCTTAGAACCAGAGGCATTTTTAGGAATTTTTGCGGGCGTGCTGAGCAGGCTCCTTACCGTGCTAAGCGCGCCCTTGTGCCTTGTTCTTGCTATTTTACTTTTTAATCTATCAGGGTGTTGTAAATAGGTTATTTTATGCTTTTTGCTGTTTATCATTGAGTTAGGGGGCTTGGTTGGCAGAATAACAGGGGTTGCTTGCATGCCTGAGCGCGATAAGCGCGCACCCCTGGGAGCAACTTTGTCGATTCTTTCATTTTCGTCGACTATTTGCGTGTTTTTTCGTTGCTCTATGGTTTCTTATGATTTTTATGGAATTTTCTGGCTGGTGGTTTAACCCATTTGGTGTTGTTTTTGTTTATTTTTCTTTAATTGCAATGGCTTCAAAACATGCCCGAGTTCACACTAGCCAGACTTCTCAGCAAAGGCAGCCACCAATTGAGTTCGATGCTTATCAATTTTTAGGGGTGGAATAACAGGGAAGATATATGGAATTAACCCGTAGAAGTATTTGGACGGAGCATATTTTTCGGATCAACCCGCAAGGGGAGTTTCGTGGGTGCCAGAGCATTATCGAGTCACACGGATGGCATACCCTCTTGACCCCTCATATTTTGCTGAATTATGAGATTGTGCATGAGTTCTACACAAATGCCATACCTTAGGAGGGGCAAGTTTATAATTTCACTACTTATGTCAGAGGGAGGCATGTTTCTTTCTCAAGGGATGCTATTAATGAGTACTTGGGTAATCCCCTGGTGTTAGCTAAGGGTGAGCAGTGTGCTTAGTCTAAGAGGGTAGCTAGGCAGACTTGGAATTTGGAGAATGTTTGTTTGGCTTTGGCATACCCGGAGCGTGGTTTTGAGATGAACGCGATAGAGAGGACGAAGATTCTAAAGAGGGGCGATATGAACACTACTGCTCAGGTACTGATGACCCTTATCCTACACAACATTAGGCCAAGGAGTCACACCTCCTCCATTCATGTTGACATCACTTGCTTACTATATTATATCATGGAGGAAAGGCAGATTGATGTAGCGAGGATCATCTCTGATGTGATCCGACCTATAGCAGCTACTGGTCATCGTTTGGGTTCTAAGACCCCATCTATTTTAGTTTTCCCCGGGCTGATTATGGGGTTGTGAACTAGAGCAGGAGTCCCGATCCCAGGTGTGGTCCACAAGACCACTAAGGGGATTGTGATTGATACATGGATTCAGAGTCATTGCATGTCCAGAGTAGATCATCCACCACCGCCACCACCACTTACCCACCCATAACCACGGCAACAGCAACAGCACGACGAGGTTCCACCGGCAGACCAAGCCTTTGATGAGCGAGGTGCATGCATGTACACTTGGGACATGCATATGGCTCATGAAAGGGATTTTTCATTTTTACACTCATCCATGCGAGCATTACATTTGCAGGTGCGCGAGCCGCAGGTGGAACACCCTTTCCCATCTCAGAAGGATTTCGACGCTTATGTTGCATGGCATGGGGACAGGCCTTATCATTATTAGAGGGGGCATGTTCCACCTCGGGATGGAGCTCAATTATCGCAGGCTGAGGTGGCGAGATAGGATGTTGGCGCGGATGAGAATATGGTTGCAGCTGACGACGATGATGATGATAGTGGAGAGACTATTTGGGAGGAGGACATTGGGGCCATCTTCGATTAGTGATTATTGGTTATTCTATCTTTTGTTGTTTTATGTTTATGATTATGTTTGAACCTTTTGGATATTATTGTTATGTCTTTATTGTACTTGTGGAGTATTTTGTACCATCCTTTATAGGATGAGGAAGACATATGCGGCACCATTGTTTGGTTGTCTCAAACTTTGGCATTATAATATTATGTTGGTATTTTTAGTAGTTTTTGTGCAATTGCAAGTTTTAGTAGAATTTTTTTTATTTTGTTTGTTCCTTAGTTGAAAACTTGAAGGAACTTGTGAACTAATGTCAAGAGGGATGAATCAATATGCAATTGAGTGGTAATGATAAGATCGAGTAAAGGTACCGCGCAAGGTACATTTTTATCTCTTTCTAAACTAAACATGGAAATGAAACTTGTGATGAGTGTAATTTGTAGTCATTACTTCTTTTGAAATACTTGTTCATTTTTGAATCATTTAGAACATTGTCATTGTGAGGAAGCTTTCATTGTAAAATATATGCAAGACAACGACATTCTTGTTTGACTCGTTCTGATTATGTTGAAATCATGCGTGTGTATTACTTTGTGAAAAATGAAGAAAAGGATCAAGGCAATTTTTGTGCATTTTGAGAAAAACCACTTTACCAAATAAGAATGATCAATCTACCGTGTGAGTGAGCGAGTATTTGTAAACCCCTTTTGAGCCTTAATTTCAAGATCCAATTGAAATGTGTAAATATTGTGCATAATTTTTGAAAGGGATCTTGGAATTTTATTGTGAAACTTTTTGAACCCCAACCTTAAGTATGGTTGTGCATTTTGTTCCTTGCCTTAGATGTGTGAGAGCATTCCTAATTATTATGTTTGGTTGTGTTTTAAGTTGGGGAGAGAAAAAGGTAGATTGAGGCATCATGAAAAAATGAAAAAAATAAATATAATAATGTGGTTTTGAACGATGAAAGAGCTTGAAAGAAAGAAACTAGTGAAAAATAAAGGAAATTTGGCATGAATTGCCAACAGAAAACTCAAAGTTATAATGATGCCTCCAAAGAAAACAAGAAGGTTAAGGTCTTGAAGTGCTTTGATATTGAGTGTGGAATGCTCGTTAGGAATACGCAATTTTGTTTCAATGACTTTGATAAATGGCCCTTCCTGGTAGCCAAGCCAAGTTGCAACCCTAGAAGACCTTGTGATTCCTGCTTTTTCACTCTTTAATGCATGTTGTTTATTGAATGCATAATTGATTCCATATGTCTGCATGATTGTTTGATGAGTGATAAAACCTCATTTTGTTTTCATCCATTGATGAATGTGTGCCTAAGTGTGATTCAATTTTGAACTTGTATTGGTCAAGAAGTTTTGATGTGTGTTTTTGCACTTAGCGATAGTTTCATCTTCATAATTTGTTTAGACTTCGATAAGTTATCTTGTTGTTACTTTTACTTTTTGAACCATAAAATTGTCGTCGTTCTATTGAGTTGATTCTAAATTCTTGTTCGGGTTTTCGGGTTCATTTCTAGTTCGAGACACTTTTGTTTGAGGACAAACAAAATAATAAGTTGGGGAGAGTTGTTAAGGGTCAAATTGTGCATACTTTTGACTACATTTTATGGCCCTTTCAATTGGTTTCCTTGATAATTTAGTAGAATATCTAGTAGTTTTAGTATATTTATGCTAATTTCCGATTTTATTGTACATATTGTATATTATGATCATTTTGATGCTCTTTAACAGGTATTATTGCTTATATTGGATGTTGGGAACAATTGGTGAAGGAAAGAAGGCCTGAAAGAGCATTTTCGAAGAGTTCCTGTCGGCAAGGCGTGCTAAGCGAGCTTTTTAGCGTGCCATCAGCACACACTTTCTGTGATTACAGTAGCAAAGGGTTCAAGGTCGCGCTAAGCGGGATTTTAAGCGCGCTTTTTCATCGGATTCCAGTAGCTAAAGTCTCCACCCACGGTTAGCAGGATGCTACCGCGCTTAGCGCGCTTTCTGGGCAATTGCCTTCATTTCTACTGATCACGCTTAGCGCGCTCCTGATGGCGCTAAGCGCGGTGCCACTCAGTGCACCATATGCACTTGCTATAAATATCTTCTCTTGAAGATATTTTCTCATAACTTGTACTTTATACTTTTCAGCATATCTAAGAGTGAAAAAGGCTTTCTAGGTCAAAAACCCTTAGGATTTCAAGGAGAAGTGAGAATCAAAACTTTGGAGTATCAATCCTCGATTCTTCGACTTTGATGCTATCAAAGTTTCTTTTCTTACTAGTTGATCAAGCTACCATGGTGATGGGTAGCTAAACACTTTTGTGTCAAGATTAGATGTAGTTAATCTTGCTTGTATGTATTTCTTTTGATCTTTTGTATATGAACAAGGTTGATGATCAATATATGATAAAGTTGTTTTCTTTTAATGTTGTATTTATGGTTTGAATTACTCTAGACATATATTTTCCAAATCTTGATCTAATGGATTCATTTATTAGAAACCAAACTCTAGACATAGATTTGGGTTTAATATTTGCTTTGTGTTGTTCTTAATGTTTATTGTTTCGATTGTTAGCGTGAGACATTATCTAACGATTTAAACAATAATACCCACGAATTCTCTTTAGACATAAACGGATTTGCGATGATACACGATTGTATTGACAAAACTAAGTTCATATGTTTGGTTAATCGGATACGTATGAAAAGGATTAACGAAATCTAGTCTTGACATGCTTTTCTCAAAACTAAAACATCTTTGCCCTAATTAACTTCTTTGCAACAAATTTATGTTACACAACAAGAAACCATTTGAAAACTCTTTACTTAAAACGGTAAACTATTGAACGGCGAGCATCTATATATCTTGCGTACAATCCCTGTGGATACGATAAAACACCCACCGAAAATACTTCTAATAGACGCGAAATGCATAATACCTCGGCTATAGAATCGAGGAAATGGAGGGCGACATAATAACTCACAACTTATCACCTTGATGTTATTAAAACCAAAAGGTAAAGTTAAATGCACATGGGTTCGAACCCTAGCAAAAACACTTTTATTATTTTCAAAACTAGCATATATTTCATCTTGGTTTATCTTGAAAACCGAGCGGTTAGATTATTTTTTTTAATTGTTACATTGTTTACACAGAATATTACATTGTTTATCCAAAATATTATATTGTTTAAAATAAAAGTCAAATTCTCTAGAGAACAAGGTAAAAATAAAATTCCATGAAGATCTAGATCTTAGATCTTCGAATCATTGAGTCTTTTGGAAGATCAAATGTTGGGTGCAAAGTTTGTCTTTTCGGATCTTGCATGCATTTGATTTTGAAGCAAAACAAAATAAATGTTAGATAAATAAAATCAATATTCAAATATATGATTTTGTGCTCAAATAAATATTTAAAAAAACAAACCTTAAACCTAAGTAATTTTCTGCTATTGCAATCCATCTTAGAGAACTTTTCCAAACGTCTTTATGTTTCATTTAGGTTAGATTTTTAATATTCAGCATGCTTTAATAACTGATGTCCCATATGTTTCACGTGGATCACTAATCGCAGATTCTAGAGCGTTGATAAATATTAAATGGATGACAAAGATTTGTTAAAGGACAAATATTAAAAAAAATGCTTAACTATCCCCTCAACCAAGAAGAAAACCGAGGTGGATAAATTATTTTTTTAATTACATTGTTTATGCAAAACATTAAAAATACATTGTAAAATCTGTAGTTGCAACTTATGATAGAAATGGACGGTGGTGAATATTTTCTCTCTTCGGGGCGACTTCATATAATTTTGTATTAGGATAAAATATGTTTAACGAGTGTTTTAAAAGTAAAATATGCTTACTAACCACCTCAGTTTTACTATAAAGTCGATGTTTTATATTAACTATCACCTTGGTGATAAAGAAAACTGAGGTGACTATTTTTTTTGAAAATACATTGTTTACACACTACAAAAAAATTGGAGAATTACGACGGTTAGAAAAGTGATTTTATGGCGGTTTCAACCGTCATAATTTACGAAAATGGCGTTCTCCAAAAGCGCCGTAAATTTGGCTGCCGCTAAGTAGAAAATGGCGGTTTCTCATTAACCGCCGTACAAACCGCCATAATATACATTAATTCAAATGGCGGTTTTTAATCTGTAGATAATGACGGTTTTAACCGCCAAAATTTACACAGTTTTCACAAAAAAAAATTAAAACGAAATTAGTTTTTTCCTCCTCCTTTTATGCAATTTTGTATACATTATATCTATTTTTTTTTTAACATTATGATAACTAGATTCAACTCCATAGATTGTGCAAGAGCTAAATTAAATAATACACTTGCAATTTAGTATCAAATTAGCCAAAAGTATAAAATGAACAACCAAACCAAATAAAAAGTTGCCAAAAAACAACAGCTACTGCAACTTGAAAAACAAGCAGTGTTATAAAGAACCTAATTTAACTTTTCAAACTATTACTTTAGCTCAAATCAAGAAGATGAGAGAGTTGATCAAGTGATATACATTCTCCTCCTTGGAGGACGCATCACACTTTACTTATTGTGAGAAAATTAATACCACATAGAAGATAATTCTTCAGAATCACATGTTCCTCCAGACACAATTTTTGGAATATGTCTTGCAGTCACTTGTTTCAAAAAGCTATCTTTCTTTTTTGTTCTTAAAACGTTTTCTTAGAATTATTCTCATCGTGATGTTCTCATTTGGTAAATGAGAAACAACGACATCAGATTTGATATCATCTACTTTCGGTGATGAAATTGTAGCTTTAATCTCTTTGTCATTCCCTAATGTTCCTATAGACTCAACCACATAATCCTCATTAAGAGAACTAGGAACTTCTTTGCTGGGATTTTCAGAGCCAAAAGTTTTCTAAGATTCCTTCTCATTAAAAACATGTGATCTCTTAGAAGGCTTTGTCGAATTTCAAGAGTTGGTTTTCTTTCCTTTCCTACTGCTACTGCACTCTAGCTTTTGTTCTTTACTATCAATTATTTTAGTGTCCAGATCATTCCACTCCTTATTAACTAACGAATATTATCTTTGGACAGAACAAGAGAGTCGGTACCATCCTGCTTCCTAAGAGGCTTCGATTCTACTAAAGTATCATCTTCTCCAGCTTGTGCAATGCCATTGCTCATGATAGACTCAAGAGGCATGTCCCCATCAGCATCATTATCTTGTTGTGGTGGTGTGGCTTCTTTTGTAATCTCGTTATTCAACTGGTCAAGAAAAACTTAAATGTTACAATATCCAAAGTAGAAGGGTAAACAACAGAACAAACACACCAGTGCATATTCCTCAACAGGCCCTTCAGCTGATCTGTAATCATGAACCTGAAACAAAAAACAAACTAAATCATAAATTATCTCGTGAAGAACAATTTTCAAGACAATCAAACATTAATAAACATTGAAGAACAAAAATCCACATGATCACTAGTAGCACATACATCATCTTGAGTCGAGTTATCTAACGAATCATGGCATACTAAGGCAAGAACATAACTATAATCATCCAAAGAATAACCCAAGGTATTCATATCTTACACTAAATGGGGTTTAAGCCTTGTTGCACAACTTTCAATAATTTTTCCCCAACTTAATAAGGGTTCAGTTCTGTTCCAAACTAACAGACGGTTCACCAAACAATTAATTCAGTTTGGTCTAATTTTAAATAAATTGTAACGCTCCAACAAAAGCAAAGTAAAGTTAGGGTCAAGACTAGGGATGACTAGCCTTAATAAATAGTCTTTATTCTTTGATATATGTCTGCAGCACCGAAAATTAAGATACATAAGTAATAATACTATTGATTTTCATTAATAGTGAGTACAAGTACTCTTGAGTTTTCATTCATTGATAAACACAATACATATTGGAAAACCAAAAGAGCTAAACAATCTCATTAGAGTATAGAAGATACCACTCAAGTGCTCAATTACAAAGGAAATTGCTTAATAAAGTGAAAATTCCTTAAATATCCTAGTATTAAGTTGCACCGTTATGAAATATGAAGTCCAATAATTTGATTAGAAATAAGAAAGAACTGCCATTATTACTCTATTATCATTACTATAAACTAATAGGTTAATAATCACGAGAATTAGATTACTGTAATGACAGTTGGTCTATTAGCCAACTCAACACACTCGGTTATAATGTTATAAACAAATGTGAGAATGATCTTCTACAACTCGATCTTAGCTGACCCTTTATAAATATTAACGTACAGTAATAGATGGTTGATTGATTCATTTTTTTATTTTAAGATTCAGACAGTGATTCTGTAATAGATGGTTGATTGATTCATTTTTTTATTTTAAGATTCAGACAGTGATTCTATTTTCTCTCATACAGTGATTGAGTCATATTGAGTATTTATACCTTAGCTAGGACTATGCTGACCCAACATGTACAGTTAGTTACAAGGTTATGGTCTTGTTGGGCTAGACTATTTTCTACGTGTATATATAGTCAGGTTAGCAACTAATCTATTACAGACTAGAGACTTGGTCATTTGGTAAGCATGGAAGTTTATTATCGTTGTTAGTGGTAATTTAGTGTATAAGATCATTACTCTGGGAATTTTAAAGTGAGATTCCGAACAAAACAGACGGGAATACAAATACCGCAAGACAAGCTTTTTAATATAGTAATACAAAATTAATTCACATATTTATGTCCCTTTTATGTTTCTACTTCCGTAGTGCTCCTAATAGTAATAGTCTTGTAAAACAATAGTACTACAAAATACAAATAGCTTCAGTTTAAGATTGTATTTCCACTATCATAAATGACAATTGAAATAACCAAGATGAATGCTGGAATTTTGATTATTGAAATCAAATCCTATTAAATCTTAAACTACTATTATGAACTTTGTCATTTGTAACAAAAATTACTACTGCTATGCACTTGTTTACTATGGATTTCTATAATGCTTCATTTATTTTGTCTTGACTCTAATTAATTCTTCCAACAAAATATGTATGTGTTTACTCTTATCAAAAACTAAAGTAGAAAATGTGTCTGTAAAATAATTAATTAAAATCATTACCAGTAGCTCGAAAAATCCTTAGATGACCATATATATTTGTTACCACAAAAGTTTGGTGTGTCCCCTGTTACCAACAAATAAAAGAAAAACTTTATATTTCAATATTCATACAAATTATATATGCAAAAAATAGCATTATAGAATAAAAGTTGAAATACTTGATATCAAGGCTTTGTTGTTGGTTTGAATTACCTTGACAAAAGTTTGGTGTGTCCCCGGTTTTAATTGCCTTGACAGAAACAATTTCCCTGAAATCAGCTAATTTAAACAGGGGAATAATCCAATTCTCCTAATACACCATAAATTACCAACTGGCCATAAATTAAAATTATATTTCTAATAATTTGCAAAGGCAGATTCATAAACCTTAAATCAGCATCCAAATTCAAATAATATTTAAGAACAAACCTCATTGTCTTTCTTCACACTTTCTAAGACTAGAGAGTGTAAGTTAAGAGAGATATCTTCACTTTCCTCAAGACAGAGGATCATTATGGTTTCCATGGATGAGAAAAAATTATCAAGATGATGCTCCCTGAAAGTTTCAATTCAAACAGAGCTGCTTAGAACCATGTACACACATTTAGCATCCAACTAGTCCGGCTAAGTACAGAAACAAGAAACACACCGCAACTACAATTACAACTTCTAGAAATATTAGTGATTTTCTATTAAATTCAAACAAAAAACAAATTCATTTAATCTAATAATGGCATATTAGTGTGAAGTATGTCACAGAATCAAACATTTAATTAATGTTGAAATAAACTAGCTACCTCTTTTATTAGCATTTTTCATCAAGCATTACCAAAGAGTACTTATCATATGAATTGAAAGTAAAGAATAAGGCCCACAGACATGAAAATAACTAATAGCTCTACCACTATCCAATGCCTTCATGAATAATAAGTCCATGGCAGTAGGTTAACCCTTTTCACCACCGCAGATGAAACCTAACAACAAATAAATATTTGAACCCTAATCTAAATAAGGATTCCCATAACAGAGAAATTTTGAACCCTATGTTAGTCATTTTGTTTCATTGTCTATTTTAAACATACCCATAAAAAGAAAACTAATACCTCAGCCGTTATACCCTATGCAGATTCTGCAAATCGAAATTGTATGTTCCTCCATCTAAGAAAATCAATGTGTTTCTCTCCTGTTTGCTAAACCACCAGTTATATCATCCTCCAAAGATGTTGTCGAAGCTCCGCCGGTGCCACACGAAGCTCAGCCACAAGCTTTGGCGATTTTTTTTTTTTTGTCGTCTTTGGTATGGATGAATGTTTCAAAGACAGAGTAATATGAGAATAATCAGCATTGGTGAATTAAATCTAGATGGAAGCTCACCAGAAAATTTCTCTTCTAAAGGTATTTACCTAGAAGGGTCAACAGAGGCTAGTGTTGTGAATTAGGGTTTCACCCATCAATCTCCAAACAGAGTTGAAGATGTCGAAGAAGCCGACGACAGTGCTCCAAATGGCATTAAAGAAGCCGACGATGATGCTCCAAATAGTGTCGAGGAAGCTGATGACGGTGCTCCAAATAGTGAAGAAGAAGCTGACGGCATGCCCCCAAGTTGAAGGAAGAAGCTGACGGCATGCCCCCAAGTTGAAGGAAGAACCAGTAGAGGATGTAGAAACTAAGAAGATAGAAGTGGAAGATGATGTGGAAGAGGGGGCGAATGCGAAAGAAAGAGGGGAAGGAGAAGAAGAAGCGGTGGAGGCAGGGTTTGTGGTGGTGGAGAAAAGGAGGAAAAGATTCGAATGAGAGAGCGGGTAAGAGGGATGACCCAAATGAAAATGGGGATGTGGGTGAAGACTAGGTGGAGGATGAAGATCCAAAAGAGAAACCTAGATGGAGATCGATGGGTGAAATTAGGGAAATACATGTTAAAGAGGAAAAATGAAAAACAAAAGAAAATGATGGCGCGTGAAAGACTCAGTAAAAAAAAGAAGCGCCTCCTATTTGTCGCAGAGTACGAGATTTGTGATTAAAAATGTTATTGATAAAATATGGCGGTTTAAACCGCCAATTATTTCCACCTACTTCGGCATTTAATAAAACCGCCATTTTTTCTGTAAATTGTGACGGTTTACAATAACCGCCCTAATAAAACCGTCCTAATTCCCCCGATTTTTTGTAGTGACACTAAATTTTAAAAAATATTGTTTACAACAAATCTTGGGTGATATCTAAATTTTGTTTCATACCCACCAAAACAAATATTTTTGAAACAATAATGATTTTTTGCACTTGCAATCTATCAACTGATTCTTTTAAAAGGTTGAGCTAGTTCCCTTCTTTGTTGGTTAAACTCCATTCTTTATTTAACATGAAGTAAGAATGATTTTATGAACTTGCAATCTACCAACTGAGCTCTTTTCAAAGGTTGAGCTCACTTCATTGTTGGTTAAGCTCCTTTCTTTGGGTACCTTAAAGCAAGAAAGTTTTTCTGCACTTGCAATATATCAACTGAGTACCCTTCTTTAATTGAGGATTATTTCAAAAAATACAACAATGACAACATCAACACCATTATGTGAGATAGATTGTTAGGGCAAAAAAAATGTTTTGTTCAAGATAGAAGAACATTGAAGATTTTTCTGTCTTGCAATCCATCGCAAAGAATGATGCTTACGAGTTTTAGGCGACTTCATACAAGTAAGGATTAGGGTAAAATCTATTTAACAAGTGCTTTTATACTAAAATCTTATTATTTTATACCCCGATTAAATAGCAAACGAAAGGGTTAAAACATTTTATTCACACTTATAAAGGAATAAAATTATAAACTGCGATAGGTGGGAATCGAAGCTTGTACTGAGTTATTTTTTACACATTGGTTATTCTAAAAACCGAGGGAATTGATGTTTATTTATTTTTTAAATAATAAAAAATAGCGCGCCTTGACTTTTTACCTTAGTTTTCTATTGTTGAGGTGAAAGTTTCGTCATAAAAAAGTTATTTGTTGTAGTGCAGACCCACAACCTCAAAAAATCGGAGAATGAACTAAAAAATTATAATACATTATAAGTAATAAATATATTGTATGCTAATTATATAACAAGTTGCAGTGCTAGTCCAGTGGTAGCAGTTTATATATATATATATATATATATATATATATATATATATATATATATATATAAAATTCATCTTATTATAAATTCATATTGTTATCTTACTAAAAAGCCAATTTGTATTAATATAACTACAAAAAATCATATATGCATACATTTTCAAATTTTCAATTTTTTTTATTAATATATGTAAATTATATTTAATTTATATTTAAAAAGATTCATCCTATAATAAATTAGTTTATTACTAAATTTATATAATAAAATATAATATATTATTATTTGTGTCTAATTCTATTACTTTATATTTTATTTTATAATATTAAATTAAAACTTAATGATTTCAATATTATTTTATTAAGATAACATAATTAAATAGATAACAAATTAAATTATTAAATTAAAATTTTTTTGAACAATTTAATTAGAGTTAATTTAATTTGATGTATTATTTATAATATTTAATAGTTTGTTTAACTGGCTTAACTTCCCTTATTTTATATATTAAAATAAGAAAACCTTAAGGCTCTTACGATTGTGTCTTAAAGTTTTGTGACTTTATCAAAATACTTATAACTACTTTTTAGTATTTAATGTTGTTTATAGGTTAAATATTAAAAATATATATTTAAATTTTTTTTTATATTAGTAGCTAATTTTTTTTTTTAAATTCAACGACTCTCAAAAATAATGAAAGGACTATCATCCTAATCATGTGTGTTTCATATATTTAGTATTCGAATAAATAAATAGAGAGATAAAGATTAGAGAAATTTGACAAACAATCAAAGAAAAAACTTAATTAGCAAAGGCATTTGTCTGATTGTGACAAATTTTATTTTGCACACTTTTACTTTTTCTTTCACTTTATATCTTTAATTTCAAATTACTTTCTTATATAATTTTTTGAAATTCATAATTAGCCCTCAAAATTCATAATGGATTCTCAAGTTGATGATTATATTTTTATTTTTAAATTTTATTTTAATTTTTTAATAAATTTTAATACTATTTTAATTAAATATTTAAAAATTCATCGTACAACGATATCATTTATTATCAAATTTTTATAAATGAATACATTTCATTATTATTTGTGGAAGTGAATCTTCAACAACTGTTTGTCAATATAAAATTCACATCTTATTCCTTGATACGTTTTCACATTTTCATATATCTATCTACCATTTAGCTCTTTACTATTAAATCTTTGCCTCTTCAGGTATATAAAATTTAAGAAAGAGATTAAATTTTTTTATTCACCTTAAAAAGTGTATTTCTAAATATATATTTTAAAATTTCTTTATTATAAATTCTTTCAAGGTAAAATATATTATTTTAAGTGATATGTGTATTATTTGCAATGTTTAATAAGATAATTTTTCTATTTGGACAATGTTTTTCTAGATAAACTTTTATGAGGATGCTTTGTTCATTTTTGTTATATAGCATTATAAAAGTTAACAGAAAAAACTTTTTCAAAATTATATTATTATATTTAAACATAGAAGTTAATAAAAATGATACATCAGCAAATTGTGGAATAATATAAAACTTTTTTTTTTACTTGAATATGTTCGAGGAAATATTAGAATGTAGTAATTCTTATCAATAACTTAATTTTTTAAAAATTTAAAAGATTAATATTTATTTTTAGAAGAAAAATGTCAAAGTTTAACAAGGAGATAACTTTATTAAATTAACTCTACAACTTACGAGAAATTATAACTTGTAATCTATACTATATATAAAGGGAAAACATGATTTTTGGTATAGCTTATTTTTTTTTCAATTATACCATTTTTAGTTTTTGTTTTAAATCCCTACTTCTCTTTAATTAGTTTTTGTTTTAAAATCTAATTTCTCTTCTATTAACCGCTATATGATGGTTTGAATATCTTTTTCACTCTATTATTTTTTGATTATTTTATAAATAATTTATTAAAATAAAAATAAAGACACAAAAAATACCGTTTATATTTTGATTCGTCTGAGCATTAATAAAAGCGGACAGACAGACATGAGAGTGCC
The DNA here is from genome assembly GCA_022829125.1 of Lathyrus tuberosus. Taxonomy (NCBI): domain Eukaryota; kingdom Viridiplantae; phylum Streptophyta; class Magnoliopsida; order Fabales; family Fabaceae; genus Lathyrus; species Lathyrus tuberosus. The sequence continues at coordinate 2,810,993 of JALAZF010000639.1, forward strand.
CATTTGGATGCTAATAGATAATAATGTAAGAATGTTTCATATATTATTGAGTTCTAATGCTTTAAATATAAATATTATTTTAAGTATTTATTAGAAATATTACAAAAAGACTATATGAGTGTAAATTTGTTTATTCATATAAAAAAGTGCATTTTTAAATAATATTTTTTATGTTTCATTATTACAAATTATTTTTAGAAAGATACAATATTAATTGATTTGTGCAGTATTTGTGACATTAAATACGTAAGAAATGCTTTTATGTGGAATCTTTTTCCTTCTAGATGAGCTTTTATAAGGATGTTTTTTGTTTTATTTTTAAATTTTTTATTATACAGCATTATACCTATTTATGGAAAAAAATTATGGAAAATTACATTATAATATTCAAGTATAAAAGTTTATTAAAAAAAAAACACATCAACTTTAATGTAGTTTATCTTTTTTTTTAAATAATTTTTTTTACCTAAATAGTAATAAATTTACATAAGTTTAAATGGGCTGGAGGGGTGCCTAAACTGATATGTGATAGTATAGCGACGTGTCTATGAATCATTTTTAGACGGCAACATTTTTTTTTATAATATTTTTGTATTAACACAAACAATTTGATGATAATTATAAATCAACAACTTAAAAAATAAAATAAGAAAACAGTCAAAATATCATCAAAAGATACATTTGAATATTTATATCTTCAAAATAAATAATAGTACCTGATAAATAATATAAAATATTTAAATTTGAATAAATTTGAGGAAATATCACAGTGTAGTTATTATCAATATTTTATTTATATACAAATCAAAAGTTCATTATTTGTTTCGAGAAGAAAATATTAATGTTTAGAAAAGAGAAAACTGTACTGACTTTAAAACTTTGGAGAAATTATTACTTTTAATAGCTATTAATGTAAAAATATTGCATATTAAAGTACTTGGTTCAATTGCTTTAAAACTAAATATTATTTGAACTATTTAATTATAAAATTATACAGTATATAATAAGAATAAGAATAAGAAATAGTAATTTTTTTATTTTAAAAATTTAATTTCTAAACTTATTTATTTTTCTATTTTTTTATCATAAATTGTTTTTAAATAATATATTTTTTAAAATAATATATATATATTTAATACATTGATAATATAATATTTTTAATATTTAGAATTCTTAACCACATAACCCTTATTTTTATTATAAAAATGTTAATATTTGACCATGAGACGACTGTATTAACTTTACAACATTTGATTGAATTAAATTTATGTCTTGATGATGGCATGTAATAGGAAATATCACAATGTATTTATTTTTTTCTATTTTATTATAATAAATTATTTTCAGAAAAGTTATTATTTTATGTGATTTCAAAATCTAAGTGATAAGATTACCAAAAAAAAAAATGATAAAAACATTTGATTGAGCCGGTCAAACCATGGACCAATATTAACTTTACCCTTTATCACTTTTAAAGCATACCTCCAAAATATCTATAAAAGAGAGAATACTAAACGATTTTACAACATTGATTCATTTTATTTTAAAAGATAATTGAAAAAAATGATGAGTATCATATTCTTTTTCATGTGTTTGGTGGCTAGTATTACTGGCCATAGGGGCTTGGAGATAGAGAAAGAGCTAAAAGTTATCAATAAGACTCCTATCATGAGTATTCATGTATTCAAACTCCTTAAGCGTATTATCTTTTTTTTTTTTTTAAGAACTTCATCTTGTTACATTTTTAATAATTTACTTTCGTATGGCTATGGTTTCTACAGACAAAATTTGGTTACATTATTGATTGTGTTGATATTAATAAGCAGCCAGCCTTTGAGCATCCATTGCTTAGGAATCATAAGTTGCAGGTATACACTCAATTATTTCTAGTCACAACAATATAAATACATTTTAGTTTTTTCTTTAATGTTTCTTATTATTTTTATTAAATATAGAAAAAACCTAGCTTTTCAAATAGCATCAAGAAAAATAGTGGAAAGAATACATCAACAAAGCCTACACTCGAATTTCACATAGACCGATGTCCAATTGGAACTATCCCTATTAGAAGAACAACACCAGATGATCTAATTCGAGGAAAATTATATTTTGACAATATTTTGTCTACAGAGACTCCGGGTAAACATGTAAGATTTTCTTTTGTGTTCATCAGATTTAAATTTCCCAATTGCTTTAATAATTTTTTGAACTATAAAGTAATTATACCCATATATTGTATTTTTAGGTTGCCGAAGTAACTCTTACCCCTGCGACTTACTATGGAGTTGGTGGAACAAGTAGTGTTTATAATGTAAAAGTTGAGAAAGGTCAATCAAGTGCCGCGGTGATATGGGTTAAAAGTGGATCTTCGGACAACACAAATTATATTGGCATTGGCTGGCATGTAAGTTTTATTTCACATGCGCACACACGTATGCACTCACACGCCCACACACACTTGTGTATACAATTTATATTTTTCATATTATCCATTGATATTAGGTGGCTCCAAAATTATATAATAATAATGGAACTCATCTGTCACACGCGTACACACACTTGTGTATATGATCTAAAATTTTCATATTGTGCATTGGTATTAGGTGGCTCCAGAATTATACAATGATGATGGAACTCATTTGTATATAGTATGGACGGTAAGAAATTATGTCTCCCTATTAATTATTATTACAATTTATAGTTTGCAACTCTAACCATGCCTTTTTCAATACTTTGTATTTTTTGACATTATTTTCACGTTTTCTCTATAAAAAAAATTAATTTCGTGTTAATATAAATAATAAGTTATATTTCTTCTATATGTAACATGATGTTAAATAATGACAGAAAGATAATTTCAAGAAGACCGGCTGTTACAATTTACAATGTCCGGGTTTTGTTCAAACTAACAGGGATGCAAACCTTGGTGGACGATTTGATAAAACATCCACCCAAAATGGAGAGATGGTTGAAATTGAAATATCTATTGTTCAGGTCATCTCTAAACTATAAAATTTACTCAATAGAAAAATATTAAACTTAAGGAATTATAAATAATCATTTTTTATATGTGTAAAGGCTAGGTATTATATATTTACAAATGTAGTATGTTGTGGTGCCAGGATCCTAAAACAAAAAATTGGTGGATATACAATTCACATAAGTTGTTGGGATATTTTCCATCATCTATATTCTCCAACCTGAACTCTGCTAGTGAAGTAGGATGGACTGGTCAGACAAGAGCTCCTGTAAATGCTCCTAGTCCTCCAATGGGTTCAGGATCATTTCCTGATAGAAATATCCTCCATGCAAGTTATTTTACACATATTTCATATCAAGATGAATCTAGAACGAACCGTGAACCTGAGAAGGAATCGACTAGAACATTCTCTGATGCACCTAATTGCTATCGTGCTGAATACTATGGAGATGAAGGGAGTGAATTTGGATATAGTCTCCAATTTGGAGGACCCGGGGGTAATTGTGGTAATTAATTATGTAACTATAATTTATGTTTAAAACTTAAATATAAATAAATTGAATGTTAGATGTTGAGCTACCCCTTCCACCAAAATATAAATAAAGCTTTATTTGCATCAATGTTTAGAACAATTAATTTTATAATACTTTTTAGGGTTAATAGCTATTTTGCCCCCTACCATATAGACACTTTTTGAAAAACTCCCCTATAAAAAAAAAACTTGCAATAAATACTCTAACATTTGAAGATTCTCTCAATTTTGACATTTATCACATCCAGTCACCAAAAAAGCTGATGTGGAAGGCCATGTGGCTTTTTAATTTTATTTTTGATTTATTTAAATGTCAAATTGGCATTTTGTTTTTCATTTATTTTTGGTTTATTTTTAAAAACATGTTAAATGTTCAAAAAGTGTTGTAGATAGGAATATAACTCATGACCTCTCATCACAAAGCATCACTCATTACCACTAGGCCATGTTGTGTTTTGTGACATTGTTTGCAACTATAATATACATAATACATAATTAACTAGTTAAAATTTTTTACTAAACTAAAATCTATTAAATCATTTTAGTAATTATACTCTAGCAATTTTTAATTATTTTTTATTTATTTTTAATTATACTGTAGCGATTTTAGTTTATTAAAATGCTACAATTATTAATTTTGCAAATTAGTGTATTTTTACCTTTCGGTTTTTTGTATATTTTAATTTCGTTTTTTAATATTAGTTTATTAATTTGTGTACTAGTTTCGGTTTTTGTGTAGCAATTTCGTTTTTAATTATACACTAATTTATTTCAAAATTATTTTAACATTAGTTTATTACTAATTCCAGTTTATTAATTTATATTTATAATTTATATTTTAGTTTAATTTAATTTTTAATAGTAATAACGTAAATATACTGTAATTATATTAAAATATTTATTTACCTATTTAATTAAATATACTGTAGCTTATATTAAAATATTCATTTACCTATTTAATTTAATTTACTGTAGCTTATATTAAAATATTCATTTACTTATTTAATTTAATTTATTGTAGCTTATATTAAAATATTAAATTACGTTAATATCAATATTAATTTATTGTAGCGTATATTAAAATATTTATTTAACTATTTAATTTAATTTACTGTAGCTTAATATTTATTTAATCTATTTAATCTAATTAAAATGTTAATTACTGTACCATATTAATATACTAAATTAATATATTAAATTAATATACTAAATTTACATAATAAATTAACATTTTATAACTAAATTAATATACTAAAACATTTTAAAACAATTTTAAACTAACCTACTTTTTAACATTTTTAAAATAAATAATAATTATTTTTTAACATTTTAACTATATTATTTATAGTTACAGTATATTAAGAAAAAAAATTAAATAGTTTAATAAAAATGATTTAATAGATTTTAGTTTAGTAAAAAATTTTAACTAGTTAATTATGTATTATGTATATTATAGTTGCAAACAATGTCACAAAACATAACATGGTCTAGTGGTAATGAGTGATGCTTTGTGATGAGATATCATGAGTTCTACTCTTATCTACAACACTTTTAAAAAAAAAAAAACGCTGCCACATCAGCTTTTTTGGTGACTGGATGTGATGAAGGTCAAAATTGAGAGAATCTTCAAATGTTAGGGTATTTTTTGTAAATTTTTTTATAGAGGGGTTTTTCAAAAAGCGCCTATATGGCAGGGGGCAAAATAACTATTAACCCTACTTTTTATTTTTATCTCAAATTTTATATAAATTGTGTTATTTAGTTTTCCAAAGTTGTGTTATTTTTTAGCCTAAATAACAACGGTGTGGTAGCATAAAATTGTTTATTTGTATTGGAAAAATAAGTGAAAACTCTTTAATTTATAAAAGATTAATAACTATGTACTGTTAGTGTAAAAAAATTTACACAATTAATTCATTACTCTCATCTGTTTGCAGTATTTTATGGATGGTTAAATTAAAAATAAAGTTATTCCTAACATCCAATGTCTATGATTAAATAATTATGAAAAATCTTTTTATACTGATAGCTTATTTCAATTAAATTCAATTCATAAACATATTCTTTAAAAATTTTTTTATACTGATAGTCTATTTCAATTAAATTCAATTCATAAACATATTCTTTAAAATCAATTTTTGAATTCGATAGATGATAATAAAGAATGTGTTATCACTCTACAACACCCATTAAACATATTTATCTTGAGATAATTGAGTACGATTTTGATAATATTAAGATATTTTATTACCTTTTTTATTATAATAAGCTTGGGTAATATTATATATTTATAAACCTGGCGTTGGAAAAATGAGAGAAATAAAAAGTGAAGTTTTTCACAATTTAGTGATGATTTGAAATGATAGATAAACTCTTTATTTATAGACCAAGAAATGATGTAAATTTGGAAACAATTCATAGGCCAAATAAATTACCTTATCATTTAGGCTAATCGATTAGGCAGTACAAATAATCGATTGTGCTGCCCAAAATAGAAGGTTTGGATATAGAGATGATATCAATCATTAAGAGAGTGTCACAATCCATTAGATACTCGATTAGACATCATATGATCAATTAGACATGTGATATAATTGTTTAGATAGTTTAAAAAAGATTTTTTGATCAAGTAGACAATCCCCTAATCAATTGCCTAGGCTTAATAAATAAATTTTTTTGGTGATTTTTATTAAAAAGAGATGCTTCTATGTATTAAAAGGGGAAATTATAGTGATAGTTAATGGGAAAAGGTGGTATTTAATGTTCTCTATGTATTAAAACACCTGGAAGAAGACATGGCTGATTGCTCATTAATTTCTAGTTGGGATTCTCATATTCACAAACAACTCATTAAGAGTATGGATGATTTACTGAAATAATTAGATAAGATAGAAAAGAAATAATCGGGGAAGAAAGGCATTGTGAGTGGACCTTACTTCCATTTGTTGGCTGGGAGACACACTTTGAAATTTTGAGACCATAGTCGAAGTGGCTGAAGAAAATGTTCCTTTGATAGAAAAACAACATGAATTGGAGTTAAATCAATTACCTAGAGGCAGAACATAATTATCCTATAATAATTGATACTATTATATCCGAAGAAAAGAGGTGTAAAATTTTGACACTTCTGAAAAAGCACAACAAATCTATTGCTTGACAAATATCTGACATCAAGGGAATTAACCCTACTATTTGTATGCATATGATATTGTTGGATGAAAATGTCAATAATAGTAAAGAGAGTCAATGAAGATTGATTCTTATCATGAAGGATGTGGTAAAAAATGAAATCGTCAAATGACTAGATGTAGGGATCATCTATCATATTTTTAATAGTGTATGGGTGATCCTATTAAATATGTTCCAAAAAAGGTGGCATAATTGTGATTGAAAATGAGAAGAATGAATTGATTCCTACAAGACTTGTTACTCGTTGGAGGATTTGCATGGTTTACGAGAAGCTGAACAAAGTCACAAGGAAATATCACTTCCCTCTTCCATTATCAAATGTTGGATAGATTAGCTAAAAAAGAATATAATTGCTCCCGAAATGGGTATTCAAGATACAATCAAATTGTTGTAACTCTTGAAGACCAAGAGAAAACAACATTTACATGTCCATATGCTACATTTTCTTTCAGAAGAATTCCATTTGGACCATGTAATGCTCCAACAACTTTTTAAAGATGCATGATGGCTATATTTTGTGATCTCACATATTGTTCTTTGGAAGTGTTTATGGATGAATTTTATGTATTTGCGAAGTCATTTAAAAAAATGCTTGAAAAATATGGAGTTGGTATTAATAAGATGAGAAGAGAGCAACTTACTTCAAAGTGGGGATAAGTTCCACTTCATGGTAAACGAAGGAATACTCCTAGGGCATAGAATTTCAAACTAAGGATAAGAAGTAGATCAAGCAGAAATTGAGGTGATTTAAAAATTTCCACCACCATCTAACATAAAGTGCTTAGGAATTTTTCTTGGTAATGTCGGTTTCTAAAGAAGGTTCATATAGGACTTCTCAAAGATCACCATATCTTTGGGCCAACTATTGTAACATGAAGTGTCGTATGTCTTCAGTAACGAATGTGAAAGAGCTTTGAAAACTCTACAAAATGCTTTAATTTCTGCATCAATTGTCAAAGCACCTGATTGTACAAAACCATACGAGTTTATGTGTGATGCTGTCATACCCCAAATTTGTCCTACCTATGTATAATTTTCATCTGTACATCCCATCCACTAACCATCATTCAAAAATTCAAAAATAGTTTATTTCTGCTTGCCTGAGTCCAGGTTCATTTGAGGCTCAGTCAGAAGCGTGTGTGTGGTGACGTTCTTCAATTCAAGTGGTGTGTTTGAAGCTTCAATTAGGGTTTTGTGTGATGTACTAAAGTTCATATCTCAAGTCACTATCTTCTGATTTCAAGGCTTTGAGAATTTGGTTCATGGTGAAATATTGTGGTTCATTTTTTGGTTCAAAGTGGTTAAGTAATTCAAGTTTAAATGTCTAAGTTTAGAATTGTGGACCTTCATGTTATCCAAAATTGATTCAATGCCCAAGTTCATTTATCTCGAGATGATTTTTAAAAAATAAAGAATTCGAGAGGGTGAAATTAACTTCAAGGGCAATTCTTGGTCTCAAGATAAGCATGGTATCAACGTGGAAGGTCGAGTTTCATTTGTCAGGGTTCATTCTAGCTTCAAGTAAGAGGGAGATGATTTCAAGTGATTCTTCAAACAAATTCATGAAGGTTGCAAATCATGGCCTAAATAGAAAATTCCAATATCAAAGTCCTACAAAAAAAAAGGTTCTACCAATTCAACAAAAACAAAGCCCAATAAGTAGGGGCCCATCTACACATCCATTTATCACAAAAATGCTCCCAAAAAAAGTAGAGTTCACATTGTCACAATACAAAATCCATTCTACAAAGAAACAAAAGGCCCATTTGTTACAAGAAATTCACAAGGAAAATAAGCCACAGCTGACTATACAAGCTCCCAAACCGTGCCCCCACCCTTTCACGTAAATGTGTAGCTTATGCACATCAATTGAACCACACAAGCCTTCCTCAAGCAGCTTAATGCGTATCATCACCTTTTAGCAAAGCCTCACACAACAATAACCAAACCGCAGTGTGCAAATTGCCTTTCCAAGATTACAAGCCATTCCCCACCTTCCCAATACGCGACGTAAATATCATAAGCTGCAGCATCCATGACAAAGAAAAGTCATATCGCATACCTGCACATGATTTGATCGTGATTCGCGTATCAACATGTACACAAAGCCATTTACACCCTCCAGAACCTGCACATGACAATCCCATTCAACAATAATCATTTTAAGAGAAAAGAGGAAAAACATTACAACAACCTATAAATTCCTTTCAAATCAGTGCAAAGCAAGAACCCCACAACGTAACAATCCTGCGTGTGCCGTTACAATGCGACCTCATTACACGAACACCCTGCAACATAAATGACAGCAAGGAAAACCAATTCGGATCTCAGCAACAATCCTCCCTCAATTCAATTCCTATTATACCCTCCATTTCCTCTATAAATCCAATCTCTTTCTCCCACATTCTTCAAGCTCTCACAGCCAAAGAAACCATGCTCAAATCTCTCTAAACCTCCTTTGCTAATCTTCTCACTCTCCAACCTTCTCCTTTCGAACCACTCAACCTGTATCTTCCTTCTCGAACACACCCACCAACCTCCATTGATTCATTCCTTTACAACCTTCACAAACTTTCAAATCATTCTCTTTAACCTTCATCACACCTTACAGAACCCACAACATAAACTTTCACACATCGTTCTTCAACCCAACCTTCTGTTATTTTCATTCTCCTTCAACCATAGCCATACCAACTCCAACCCAAACAACACTAATTCCTACAAAACCGAATCAAACTCACAAACAACAACAACAGTACCCAAAACCCTTTTCGAACCAGAAACAAGATGAAGTAGAGAGAACGAGAAAGATAAGAATAGAGTCGAAAATGAGACAAATTTCAAAAACCTATTGAACGATTCGAGACGAAAACGAGTTCGGAGAGAGCTTGATCGTGAACGTGAACAGAGGAAGGTTGGACCGATTGCTTGTTTTTCATGATTCGATCTTTCAACTTGTTTAAATTTGTTTTGTTTTTTGATGATGCTTTGCGCTGAAGATGTTGTTCTTCCACTTGATTTGATGTTGTCTTGTTCTTAAGAAAAATGAAAGTGAAATCTGATGTTCTGTTTTCAAAAATTTGAGTTGCTGGGTTTGACCGAGTTATACTTCAATTGTGTTGTGGCACTATTAGGTTTTTGTTGTTTGTGTTTAACTTGGGCTGTCAGATGCTTAGCCCAAAATGAATAAACTCTCTCCATATCTCACCCTATTAACTCAACGTCAATCTCCCACTTCTTTGAATGTTTTTTGTTTATTTGTTTTAATATTATTTTTACATTTTTTCTAAATTTTTCTAAAATGATTTTCATTAATGTAATACTAACCTTTTATTTAATTATTTTTGTGTTTTTTCATTAATCATGTTTTCATGATTTACCTCATTATTAATTTCATCTTCTATTTTATTTTCCATTTTATTTATGGGCCAATGATATAAAAAAATCATGATTAGTTGGTTTCTTCAAATCGATTAAAAATCTTGAACAATATGAGGCCCTTTTCTATTTTTGTTGGCCAATGATATAACAAAAGATCTCGATTCAAAATCTTGATCAATATGAGGCCATTTTCTTTTTTATTGGTTAATGAAAGTCAAATATCATAGTTTATCGATTTCTCGATTAAATCTTGATTAAGACAAGATCATTTTCTTTTTCATTTCGATTTCCATTTCATTTCATTATCTTCTTCTATTTTCTTTTTTCATCTTCGATCGATGAAGTCTTTCTATTCACGAATGTTGATTGTTGAAGCGATTAACCTTTATTATTTCAAATCTGTAGTGAGTGATCATCGAGATCTCTTTCTATACTTTGGGATCGTGATAGGTTACCTTCGATTAATTGACGAAAGTTTGTGATTAAGACGAGATCGTCACCTTTTCTTTTCGTGTGGCACGATTTCATTGGAGAATGATCCTTAATATCATTTCTCTATCGTGTTTTAGCACAAAGATCAATTGTGCAACCTCTTATAGTATTATCTTTGTCATAGATCGTGCTACGACGGTTTAGCGCTACATGTCCCATATCGGAAAATGATTCTTCGTGGCCCAAACCTATGTTTGCAAGCCCAAGGATGGTTTTTAACCATGGTGGATCATTTGCTCCTAACAACTAATCAACTAACCACTAACTTTACTTTCTTGTCAATATTATATCCGTAATATTATCTTGATTATTATTCATATTGCTCATATCATATTCATACTTGTTCATCTAACCCTCTTCTTGTCTCTTTGTTCAAACATTATTCAAAACACACTAACAATTATCGAAACAATAAAAAACTCAATTGGTGGATTGTTGTTGTTTGCTTGGACCTTGTACATAAACCCTAGCATGGAGCTTTTTTCCAAATCTTGCTCAAGGCTTAGTTTAGGACACCTCGCACACACACGGCTTCCTCTTGGGCTACCTTACAATATGACCTTTTATATCATGTCATCCCCTGTATTTACATGTACCCCTCTCCCATTCCGATGTACACATTCGTTATTTCTTTGATTGTGGTTTATTTACTAGGAGCACCCCTAGGGACTAGCATAGACAACCCATTTCAAACTAATTCTCGATTCGTCGTCGAGCCCATTTTCAAAACACCCCCCGTAAGTTTATTGCTCAATAGCATCGCCATAAACCTAACACATACACTCTCACATTTCATTGTGGTTTCGTGACTAGGAGCACCCCTAGGGACTAGGATCGATTCTCACCCATTTTCAATCAAACTCTCGATTCGTCATCGAGCCATTTTCAAAACAAACCTCTTTTCAATCAAACACTCGACTCGTCGTCGAGCCCATTTTCAAACTAACCTCTAACCAAACTCTTTTCAAATCTCTTCGCATACAAATAAACCCTTGATTCAACGTCAAGCGGATTTTCACAATAAAACTCAAAAACGACTAACAACTATCGCAACTCTTTTCAAGGTGAAAAATGGGGGTTCAAGTCTTTGATTTCTCTTCGGTTGTTTAGGTGCGGGTTCTCTTACTCGTGTGTGAGCAATTGACGCCTTTAAAACAAACCAACTCTCCTCTTTTCGTTGGTGTACCACGAACTACGAGTGCTCTAATTCTTTATTCTCGTACGAATAAAGATACGTAGGCACAAGATTGCGATGATCTTGGCGAGCACACTTTTTCTTTTTCCATCTTTTCCGCGACACACTTTTTCTTTTTCCACCCTTTCCCCGTAGTCGAACTACGATTGCTCTGATTACTTATTCTCGTTCGAATGAGCATACGTAGGCACAAGATTACGATGATCTTGCCGAGCACTCTATCCTAAAACCACCCCATTTCCCCTTAGCATATTTCCCTTTTATCTTACCTTTTTCGCATTTTATTTTTGAGAAGAAAACAAACAAGCTTAGCTAACGAGCATTACGATTCGAATCAAGAGGTTCCCGTTGAGTACAACGAACGTTAAAAGGTAAAAAGTTATTAAAAGAGTGAATACACAATTCAAACCCCCCTTTCTTGTGTCTTTCTCGCACCTTTTAAAGCATCGGTTTTGTTATTGATGTATATCAAACACTTAACAGTGTCAGAAAAAGATCCAGATGCGGTGCGTAGAAATACTCTGGGTGAGATTTTAATCCACTTATAATCTCTGTAACAAATCAGAATATGATTGTGTACAAAATTGCAATCAATTGGATTACTTGAGCAAAACACTGATTCTAGAAGCTTTTGCAGTTGTCAACAACTGAATCTTCCTCACTTAAGCCTTGATAAAGATTGAAGAATCAGCTGACAAGATAGACTCATCAGATAAGTAGTAGTATCTGTTGAATGCTTATCTTAGAAGATATGTTTGGACAAATCACGTATTTGCTCAAAGTTGAATCATCGGAAAACAAGAAATCTTGTTTGCTGAAGATTATTTCTTTATGAGTTTTTGAGATGTTTTCAAGAAACAGATTAGGTCCACCCTTGACTTTCTCGTTTGAAACTCATTAAGAACTTCTTCATGTAAAGAAGAAAGATTATTGCTCTATGGTTTTGAACTTCAGAACAAAGTCTGCAGAAAAGGTCAGAAAACTGAAGAATTCAAACTCTTAGTAATGATTCAACGTCTGAATCTCAACTATCCAAGAAGTTAAAAAAAATTCAATAAAAAACTGAATATGGTTTTCTTGAAAAGCTTTGCAGAAAACTGAAAGAATATTCAGGAAGAAGAAATTTAAAGATTCATCAAGTACTTGATTAAGAATGAATTCTAAGTCTTGATTGAATTAACTCAGATGTTGGAGTTCTGATAAACTTAGATTCTATCTTAGTGAATAAAATGTTATTGATCTGATCACTAGCTGATAAGTTTCTCAGAACTTCTTAAATCCAGAATCAGAAGATGTTGATCCAAACACTTATGTCTTCTACTTGAAGTAAAAAGGATTTAAGTTGTTGATGCCCTTTCAAATGAAGAAATCAGTTAACATTCTTTGCAGTAGTAGATATGATGTTAATTCCTCGATGGAATAATCATAAACAAGTTAGATCAACACTGTGATACCAAGAAGTGTCATGCAAACTATATGTTGTGTTACACACATGGTTGATGATACTTGGTTCTGAACATGATCTGCATCTGCTACAAGGAACAAAGTCAGAAAATGCTATGAGATGAAGATCAAATCTTCTCAGCACATAACCTCTTAATGGTTTATGCTAAAGTTGAATTTAATGACCTTCTGAAAATGAGAAAGCTTTATGGAAGTTTGCCCTTCTGGAATTCTGGAATTTTTCCAGGGTTATCAATGACGGAAACACCATCTGGTCTGAGGTCCACTTTCACTCCATCGCTATCTCTGTCTCCTCGATAGAGAAAATCACTGGATGCATCTCCTCCGGAGTCACGATCAATGACTTCCAATCTGATTTAATCATGGTGGAGAGGTGCAGAATCCTGTTTGATGATTCAGTTCCTTACGAACTGAACAACCCTGAGAAGCTTCTTCCTACCCCGAAAACCTGGTTCAAATTTTCCTTGACCAACCTTCGTCCACGTGCGGCTGCGAGAGGCACTCTGACTCATGACGACATAATCTTCGTCTTCCTCCTAACGCATCACGTTACAATAGACCTTCCCAAGACCATTTTTAACCACATGAGACACTCTATCAAAGTCTCAAGAAACCAGATGCATTCTTACATTCCATATGGAAGAATAATGTCTGAAATAATTTTAAAAGAAAAGGCATGGGGATTGATAACATATCTATCTCTGCTTCATGTATGGTTACAAATTAATCAATGAAAATGCTTAAGTTTGAATTCTGAATATGCTATTATCATATTGATCTAATCATGCTTAATGCTTAAAAGCTCAAACGTTCTAAACTTTTTGATGATGTCAAAAAGGGGGAGAAATAGAAATATGATTTTGATTATAAAAAGAAAGAATGCAAACTCAAACAAGTAAATCAATCATATAAAATTATAAAATGCGTTTACTACTAACGTTTGTTTGATGTTTAACCGAGGAACTCTGAACAAGTTCACTAGGCATTCTTAGAACAGGTTAAGAAAGAAGAACTCTGATAGAAGTTCCTATGAACTATTTGTACACTTCGTGAACATGTGTTCAGAATCAGATCTACCCAGTACTGTTCAGAAGTTGAGAACTTTCTGAAAGTCAAAGTTATCGTGATCTCTATTCATTTGGTTCAGAAGCTGTAAGCTGTCTGAAAGTATGATATTCAGAACATAAGAACTAGAAGAAACAAAAGCTCTGCAAGCAGTCAAAGTAAAGTCTACATCGCAAGATACTTTTCAGAAGAATTGTGCAAATCAGAAGTCAAGGACTATCTGAAGATCCGGATTGAAGATCCAAGAAGAAGTAGTTCTGATTTAACCAAGAACGAATTAAAAAGAAAATGATTTGGTATTAGACTAAATCAAAAATTGGTAATCAGACTCTGTATATAAAGATTGGTATCAGACTCAGTCTGTAGTGACATCAATCAGAGCTAAGCTGTGAAATGTTTTCATATACCTTCATTGGTATCAATATCAGCACACTAAGAAAATACCCTTCAATTGGTATAAGAATACCTTCAGTTGGTATCAGACTCAACATACTTTGGTATCAAACTAAGAATCAGATCACATTGGTACCAGATTCAGAATCAAGCGTTGATTGATCACTAAATTGACCTTCTTTTGGTATCTGATCAAGAATCAAGCTTTGATGAACCACTGAGTTGTGACAGTAACAAGGTTCTGAGATGAAGGCCTGTGTTCAAAGTCAAACTCTAAAGAGTCATGATCTATATTGGTGATTAAAAATTTATAATCCTGAATTACGATTCTGAAGATCCCAATATCTGACTTATGGAAATTAGGGGGAGACTGCCTAGAAGATTCAAATGATAAATTCTACAATCTTCACAAAGTCTGAAACTTAGGGGGACTTTCTCAAAGATAGTGTTTATCTATGATAAATAGCGAGGCTATGATTAGATAAGAACTGTTCTGTTCTGTGCTAAAGTGATTCTGCTGAAAAGTAGAAAATGCTTCAGATGTCTCTGAAGATTATGAGCTCTGGTATGATGTTAAAAGGAACTAAGTTCTAAAGATCTAAAGATGGAAGTTCTGATGAAATAGTCCAGATGCTGAAGACTTTTGTTTATTTAAAGACAAGATAGAGAAGTATTCCTTTTCTATTCTATGTTCTGGAAACTCAAATTGCTATTTTGTGAGTCTTTGGATTATATGAGATTCTAGATGATCACAGATAAAATTTTGGGGATAACACATTCAGGGGGAGCTGTTGTTCTGGACTCTGAATATGTTTAGTTTTGGTGATTACCATGTATAAAATGTTCAATCAAAATACATGGTTTTGTCATCATTATAAAGGGGGAGATTGTTAGAGAAAGAGTTGTCTCTACAAGCCGTCTCTATGTTTTGATGATAACAATGGTATTTGTGAAAGAACCATTTTATGTTCTAACGTGTGTTGTGTGCAGATCATAATCATAGAAGATATCAGATCCAACAAGCACCAGCCAAATGTGCGCAATTGATTATATGCAAAGTCACTATGTGTATCTGGTCATGATCAGTCAAATCTAAGGATGCTGATATTGCTGTTGCAATTCTCTTGTGGATGCTCTCTGAGAGTAGTTATGATTCTGAAGATAGTGAAGCCTGTGTAGTGATAATGTTATAGAGAACCGAAGTGCTGAAGATTCCAATGACTTGAAGTTCTGAAGGCTGAAGGCTCTGAAGACCAAGTGCAGAAAGACTCTAAAGACTTATGTGTTCTGAAGATTATGGTTCCAAAGGTCAAGTGCAAAAATTCTGAAGGCAGATTCCTAATGGAAAACTTCGGAAGACTGAAGACTTGAAGATTCAGATACCCTGTTATAAAGTCTCTACTCATGCTTCAATTAATTACCATCATAAGCCTCTGAAGTTTAGCTGACAAATGTTATCGTTGTGAATGACTATATCAGAAATAGAAGATCAGAGTTCGTTGAGAGATTCTGACTTGTGGTGTAACATTCAGACATTGCAACGCATGAAGCATAAGAAACAACAAGAGTCTGAACGCAATATGCATCATTCAGAACTTGCAGTGCGGAAGCTTATCAGAGTTAAGCTGCAAGGTTCTGACTTGCTTATGTAAGGTTCTGATACTCAATACAGAAACATAAATAATAACATAAAGCATAACAAGAGTAAATAACACACGATATATCCTGGTTCACTTAAGGCATTCCCAAGCTAGTCCAGTCCACCCTCCTCAGGTGATTTCGCCTTGAACACAAGGACTTAATCCACTATAACCAAATCCGATTACAGATGCACGGGCAACAGCCGGTGACTAACATCATGCACAACCGCAGTTGTGACTAACCCACAATGATCCGTTCAAGGATTCAACTTAATGAATATAACGAACATTGACCTGCAGGTTCCAATCTCGCAAGATCTACTGCTAGGATTTCACAGCTTAACGTTCAGGGATTCGTCGCAACGAATATAATGTTTACTGACCATTTTTCCAGGATTTTCCACAATGACACCAAGCCATTGTCTTCTTGAGTCTCCGGTCACACTGACCACTCAAGGAATCCTAATTCACATAGAATTAGTTAAACAGAAGATTACAATGATTCTTCTTAACAAGCAGATAACTTCTAAGTTTAAGTACAGAAGAACAAACATGTGTTCAAGCAAGATGTGAGCAACAGCTCCTTGCTATCTTAAGAAACTACAAAGATGTATGTTGATATGACAGTTGTTGACATCTTGTAGATCTTCTTCTTATTCGTCTTCATGGTTGAGCAAGCTTTGAGCAACAACTCCTTGCTTCAAATCTTCAATGTAGCTCAGACGAAAAGGTGGTTGATGACTTGACTGATGTGCAATGTTGTCTTCTTTATCAACAGCTTCTATACCAATTGATTGTTGTTATGTTGAATGATTATCTTTGAGCTTCAACAATAATGGTTGTGTGTAAATGGTGATAGCTTTGGATATTAAGCGTTACAACGAGAACTCATCGTTGTGACTATCTTCACACATCAACTTGATCGATTCATAACCGATGGATTCAATCGACTCCTTCAGAAGCGATTACTCCTTTCTTTAAATAGCCAGTAAAATATAGCCGTTTGAATTACTGTTGGCTGTTAGAAAAGAGACGTTGTGTAATGATACAGCTGTACTGACACATCTCCTTTTTACTGTAGAAGAAATGATGGGATATATCTTTCTTGGACGCTGTGTACAGTCATTCACAATGATAACATTTGTCAGCTAAACTTCAGAGGCTTATGATGGTAATTAATTGAAGCATGAGTAGAGACTTTATAACAGGGTATCTGAATCTTCAAGTCTTCAGTCTTTCGAAGTTGTCAATTAGGAATCTGCCTTCAGAATTTCAGCACTTGACCTTTGGAACCATAATCTTCAGAACACATAAGTCTTTAGAGTCTTTTTACACTTGGTCTTCAGAGCCTTCAGCCTTCAGAACTTTAAGTCATTGGAATCTTCAGCACTTCGGTTCTCTATAACATTATCACTACAAAAGCTTCACTATCTTCAGAATCATAACCACTCTCAGAGAGCATCCACAAGAGCATTGCAACAACAATATCGACATCTTTGGATCTGACTGATCATGATCAGATACAGAAGCATACTTGCTTCTTTGCGACTTGTGTCACACATAGTGACTTCGCATATAATCAATTGCGCACATTTGGCTGGTGCTTGTTGGATCTGATATCTTCTATGATTATGATCTGCACACAACACACGTTAGAACATAAAATGGTTCTTTCACAAATACCATTGTTATCATCAAAACATAGAGACGGCTTGTAGAGACAACTCTTGCTCTAACAGACGTGAGGGGGTATGCGTACCTTCCTCTCACGTAACCGACTCCCGAACCCAGAATGTGGTTGCGACGACCATGTTCTTATCCCCCCTTAAAGGTTTTCTCGATATTTTCCTTTCCCTCTTTTGGGATAAATAAAGTTCGGTGGCGACTCTGTCGAACCATTCTGCGCCTTTTGCGCGATGGTCGTGTCTTTGATCAAGCGATTTTTTTGAGGTGTGACAGCTGGAGACTTTGCTGGGGACCATTTGCTCCATGCAAGAGAGAGTCAAACCTATCTTGATTCGAATCACGAGCTCGTTAGATTTGTTTGTTTATTTTCTTCTCGTTTATTTGCTTATTTACTTGCTTTCCAATTTCCTTATTTGTGTTACCTTTTGTGACATTATTGGGTTGTTATGATATTAGGAACTTTGTGAGATGGCTCTACACCCGAGTCGAGAAAAAACCTAGGATTAGGATGGTGGTTGTGTAGTGGAGGCTTGCGTGGTATCTTCCGCGTGAGTTGAAGCGAAGACCCCGCTTGGAGTAGAATCCCTTGGAGATGTTATTGTCCTGGTGAATCTTCGCCATGGCGATAATGTTTTCGAGCTGAGTCGTTGATCCCAAGGACCATTAACCCTTTTGGCTATGGTGGTTGGTAGTGTTAACTTATTTTGGGTTAATACGAATGCCCCAATCAGATGAGATCCCTCGAACGTATTACTTCCTGAAAGTAATATTTTCGACCTTGATCTATGACTCTAAGAACCTTTCATAGAACCCGTGTGTCGATGGTTGTATAGTGGACGCCTCCGAGGAATCTTTCTCGTGGGGAAGATACGAAGACCTCACCTAGACGAGATTATTTCGAGAATATTATAGTCAGAAAAATCTTTGTCGTGGCTATAATGTTTCCGAAATATATCTGTAACTCTAGGCACCTACCCATTTTAGAAACCTACCAGTGGGCTTTCTTTGATCCGAGTTGTGTTTCTTGACCCGTCATCTCCGACCAACCTCAGAACTGTCTGAAGCTGTTTGATTCTGAGATCCTGGATCTTGCATCTTGCATTGCATCGGTTATGCATCTTGCATTGTATTTCATCTTCAGAATCTCACTTCAACTTCCTTCCTTCTCTAGTAAATCAAGCTGATTCATCGACACCAGTACGCAACTCGAGCCAACACTAAACGAATGATGGAGCAGATTCAGCAAGAGCAAGCCACCTTCACAGAAGAGTTGGACACTATCAAAGGAAAGATCGACCAGATTCTCGAAGCCATCATGATGCCCAGAAAGGAAGAAGAACTGTATGAAGTTGCTGTCGCCAACAACAATGTTCCTGTGCAAGGATCAACCTTAAGGCTCTCAGTTCCTGTTCCCAACCCTATCAATTATGGGATACCGATAAACTTCACTACTGTCGCTGAAGGAGCCATTTCTCAACCACTCCCAACATCTGGAGTTACTGTTTGAGCTATTCCGTAAGCCCAACCTGTTGTCACTCAGATTCTTATCCCTCATGCTGAAGAAAATCTGCTAGATTAGTATGATGAGGTCCAGAACTACCATGCTGCTATCCCAATTGTCAATCCTACTGTTTCTCAGGATTTTGAAGCCATCAAAATGTGTCGCGATCTAGCCGAGACACTTCGAGTCATGGAGGGGCACAATTCAACTTCTTTGAATGCTTTGGAAATGTGCTTGGTGCCAGATGTTGTCATTCCTCCCAAGTTCAAGGTGGCAGAATTCTCGAAGTACAAAGGGCTCAGTTGTCCCAACATTCATCTGAAGATGTACTGTCGCAAAATGGCTTCTTATGCTAGAGATGAAAAGATGATGATTCATTGCTTCCAAGACAGCTTGTCTGGAGCATCTCTTGAGTGGTATATACAGCTGGACCGTAGCAATGTACGCACTTGGGCTGAGCTAGCTGATGGATTTATCAAGCAATACAAATACAACACTGACCTTGCTCTGAACCGTACTCAACTTCAGAGTATGGCTCAGAAGGACAACGAATCCTTTAAGGAGTACGCGCAACGCTGGAGAGAGCTAACCACAAGAGTGCATTCACCGCTTGTTGACCGTGAACTGATTGACATCTTCATAGGTACCTTGCAAGGCCAATACTATGAGAAGCTAATTGGTAGTGTTTCTGCTGGATTCTCTGATTTGGTGATTGTCGGTGAAAGAATCGAAGAGGGTCTGAAGAGCAGAAAGATCCAAGGAGGTTCTAACAGTCAGACTGGAGCCAAGAAGCCCTTTAATGGATACAAGAAAAAAGAGGGTGAAACAAACGTTGTCTCTGCTCAGAAGGGGCAAGCTCAAGAAGCTCCTGCTCCTATGCCTATGCAAATGCCCTACTTCCAGTATCAGTATGTTGCTGCTGCGCAATATGCTCCGATGCCTTATCAACCAACTGTTCAAGTTGTTCAAGCTCCAATGCCTCAACAACAGGCTCCTCAGCAACAGTCCTACAATCAACAAGGGTATCAATATCCACCTCAGAATCAATAACAACGAGCTGCTCAGCAACAACACTAGCCTAATCAACAAAGGGGAAGGAGGCCAGATAGAAACTTTGATCGCCTACCTACGTCGTATGCTCAGATCTTTGCTCAATTGCTGGAGAAAATAGCCATTACTCCGAGAGACTTAGCTCCTCCAACTGTCATTCCCCCAGATTATGATGCTAATACTCATTGCGAGTTTCATAAGGGTGCTCCAGGGCATACGATTTAGGACTGCAGAGCTTTCAAGCACAAAGTTCAAGACCTGATCGAATCAAAGTTTCTCACTTTCAATGGGAAGGCTCCAAATGTCATCAACAACCCTCTGTCGCCGCCAAACTAGGGTCAGCATCAACTCAAGTCAACACAAGTCAAGTCAAGTTCAGGTTTCCCCGAAGAAGGCCTTCGTCGTGCCATCCCATCATTTCGCATCCTTGTATTTTGTCTTTGTTTGTTCAAGTATCGTTTGCTTCAAACATTGTCATTTGTATTTGGTTTTCTTAATGTAGTGACTATGCATGTTTTGAATCAGTTATGTCGTATTCACTCATTTTTTCCACTCACTGCAAATCACCGACACATTTATCCACTTCACTCTTTATCAAATATTGTTTAGCAATGATTGAAGGGAGGATGATGACAATGAAATGCCCATAATTGCAAACCGTATGCTTTTAGACAAAGTCTCGTCAATGATGTACATGCATTGTTTCAATCTCCCAAACACTGGAGAGATAAGGAATTAATCCCTAGTAAACCACTTCGAGCCTAGAAGTAGTAGTTTCCTTTGGATATTCAAACCCTTACACTCAACCTGGGGCAAGGTAGTGTTCAGTTAACCAAATTATGCACTCAAATCACAAAGAAAAATCCAAAAGACATGACGGTTTTTCATCAATAACCCATGACCTGGCAGTCACAATGCTCCAACAAAATCGAAAAAAAATAAAAAAATCAAAAGCCTGCTAAGTCGAGCACCTCAAAGGAGACTTATGCAAAAATCAAGGCAATTCCGATGGACTCGACAAGCAAAATCATTCCATGCAAAAGATAGGGATCAAAAACAAAAACAAAAGAGCCCCTCGAACCCTCAACAAAAACAAAATAAGATCCAGTGACCACCAAATCAAAATCAAAGGGTCACTGTCATCCATCAAAGCAAAATAAGGTGACTGCCATTTTGAGCATACCTTGAATCATGACCCTTACACCGTTTTGGAAGACAAACATGTGCAGAATTAACTAAACGTAGGATTGGAGATCATCACGAAGATGGGTGGGTACAAACCAAGTTTTGAGCCTAATATCCATTCTTTCATAAACCGTGAACCAGACCACGTTACAACCCTCGAAAGACCTAATTAAGGCGATGTTTATTCTGAAAGCATGCTATTGCAAGGTTGCGTAAACTGACTCCCCACATATTTGCTAATCTTCATCATTGATGTCATTCTCCCTGCTATATCTTTCACACACTAGCAAAATCAGCATAGCGTCTGGACTAATGGTCCATTCATCTCACAATCACGACACTCCAATAAACGACTCATTTTCAAAACTTGCATGAGCACTGTATTAAGATTACCATTTGTGAATGAACAGTTTTAATTGCAAATCAGTTCTTGACATCAAAGCAACTTCAACAAGGGGCAATCAAAGAGGAACTTGAACTTTTAGTGGTGCCGATCCGAAGCAAGACTCCCTTAAACCATTAATTTGGGGCAAATCTTCATAGCTCAATTAGGGGCAAGCCATCTCAAAGCACATCAAGGCTCAATTCTCGAAGATCAAACTACTTCAGAACTGGTTAATCAGGGGCAGACCATTACCATGTTCAGACTGGGGCAAAACCCATTGCAGCAAGCAGATCCTCTTGGTCAATCATACCTTACCAGACATTATCAATCATTGAGTTCAGAGCAAGAACACGATCTTCATGAGCCGATCACATTGCTACGCTCATTTTCAAGTCATCTTAATCAAGCACAGAGTTGTGGTCCTCTCATAAATGACTTACCATCAAGTGGTAAAACTCAATGCTTCGAGAGCATCTTCGTCTGTTTCAATCATGTCGTCTTTGATGAACTAAGTGTCGAGGAAATCAACCCCTCCCTCCGTCCAAAGTCCAATCCGCGTTGGCAACTACCAAAAGACCACCATGCTGGCACCTTCGAAACATATCCAATCACCCGTCCGCAATCATGTGCATCATATGCATCACATTCAACATCATAAGCATCATGTGCATCATATGCATACCAAACTAAATCATACTTCCCCAGCACTTGCATCTCCGCGCGTCAGCATTTGCATTGCACATCATTACAAAATCAAGCATTCATATATACGCAAATCGAGATCCAGGATCAATCTAGAGATTCCAAGATGATCTTTAGCCCAGTCAGGGGGCATCTTCAGCAATCCGTGGGTGGTCCTCATGAAGTTGTATCAACCTTTTGTTGATCAAGACAAGAGCTCAAGCAATCCTCAGCCCAATCAGGGGCATCTTTTTCAGGTTCATGGGTGTTCCTCATGGAATTGTATCTTCAAACTTTTGTTGATGAAGGTGTGATCTCCAAGTAAGTCAGTGGGCGTTCCTCATTGAGTTGTGTTCCTCAACCTTTTGTTGATGAAATTGTCATCCTCAGTTCAACCAATAAACATTTCTATGAGTCAATGGGCGTTCCTCATTTAGTCGTGTCTTTTCAACCTTTTATTGATGTCTTCAAATAAGCCTCTCTTATCATATCCCCAACAAACTTGACCTTTTGTCAATTGCCTTGCTGTCATCCTTTTGGTGATAGTCGAACCCTGTCAATTCAACCTAACCAGCATCCTTTTGGTGTTGGTCCTTGGAAGTGGGAAGTTCCTATCATCCTTTTGGTGGTAGTAGCTTATTTTGATCTGTCATCCTTTTGGTGCCAACGATCTGTGAACCTTTGGTCTGTGTATCATCCTTTTGGTGAATGACAACCTTTGTTATTGTTTTACTTACTATTATCCTTTTGGTAGTAGTAAGTTATGACCTCACTTTCATCCTTTTGGTGAAGGGTCATTGTGTGTGTGCGTTTTGTAACGCCCCAGTTTTGGTCTTTTACTTTAATTGAGTCGTTTTTGATTATTTTATTATTATATTATTTTATTTCTGACTTTTATGTGAAAATATGTTATTTTTCGTCGTGAATATATTTTATCGGGTTTTGGGAACGTTTGCGAGATATTTGAGTGTAAGGGTATTTTGGGCATTTGGGTGTATTTTGTTAAGTTAGTAAAGAAAAGAAAAATAGAAATAGAGAGAAAAATAGTAGAAGAGAAAGAAAAGAAGAAAAGAGAAGAAAAGAGGAGAAGAGAGAAAAGAGAGAAATTGGAGGAAAAGCTTGGGAAATCAAGAGAACAAGTTCTAGGAATCGATTAAATCGGATAAGGGTGTGAAACTCGATTATCTTATTGTTGTGTATGATTATGTATGTGTGGTTGCATGTTGTATTGTCTCGTTCGGTAGTTTTTCGGATATAGGTCGAAATCGTGTAATCGAGTAGAAATCGATGTTTTCACGGACGGAATTCGATATAATTTGTGTTGTATGATCTATGTATGTGTATGAACCATTGCTAGTAATTGTTTTGCTGTTGGAAATGATTTGGGGAAGAAAATTGGAAAAATTGGAGGTATGGAACAGTGTTCACGCAGCAGAATTTTTCTGCTTCTGGTGCAGAGCGCCGGGCGAAAGGCCTTGAGCGTTGGGCGATGCGTTCTTTTCGCCGGGCGGTTCGAGAGGCGCAGAGGTGCCAAGCTTCTGCTTCTTTGAATTATTTTGGGGGATTGGTATCGCCTGTGTTTCGCCGGGCAAAGCAGAGGCGAAGTGCGTTTCGCCGGGCGGTGAGCATGCTCCGCCGGGCGGTTGGTCGTTTTTGAAAACAATTTTCCTTTTTTTTTTTAAAATCCATATCTTTCGAACCGTATTTCCGAATTGAGTGATATTTATATCATTGGAAAGCTTATGAAATGTACCTTTGGATGATGATGATTTTGGAATTGTTAGCCGATTTAATTATGTCGCAAAATCGGGAATAGTGTCATTTTGTCGACTTTTGCTGTTATAATTGTGTGAATTGGATGTGTAAGGTACACCGTACTGTTAATATGAATGTTGTATGGATTGTGTGCTGTGTTGGGATAAGAATACTATGTGTCGATGATAATTGTGGCCTAAGGGCAAGAAAATACTATGTGTGATATTTGATGATAAATGCATGATCATGAATGTGTGTATGTATGCAATGTGAATGTCATGAGTCATTGTATGCCAAGCATCATGATATGTATTGTGGAAACGTCCTGAGTGGCGGTTTAATTCCTGAAGGAAATTGCTATAATATCGTGTGCCTCGAAAATATGAGGCGCTGCCTGAGGACCTAAAGCGATGGTTGTAGACGATCGTGTGCCCATGATGGGACTTAAAGCGATCCATAACGTCGTGTGCCTCGAAAATATGAGGCGATGCCTGAGGACCTAAAGCGACGGGTGAACATCGTAGGCCCGACGGGGTGTTACTTGAGATTCTCAGTAACGAGCGATGGTTCCAATAGTTCCTGAGTGAACTGGTGATGAGACATGAGAAACAATGGAAGTCGGTACCGCATGGCATGTGCATAGAGTCGTTGTGTCGGTCTCCGTGTATTTGCATAATCATGGATTAAATGTGTATGTTAATTGTGAATGTGATAATGTGATGGAGTATGTATAATCATGTTGATGAGGAGTGTATTATGGGTGATTGACGTGCATTGGTGATGAATACCTGATAATTGTACTGTGTTATGTTTTATTCGATTGTGGTGCATTTGTGGTGAGAACTTTATACTTGTGTATTTTTGTGTTAATACATAATTTTACTCAATGGTATTATGATTGTTTTTCTCACCCTTCTGCTATTTTATAACGCTCTATGAGGCGTTGCAGATTAGAGCTGCTGGAGGTATTCCTTTTTGTGAAGCGTTGCGTCTTCATTATTTTGGTCGGTCGGCTCTGATATGTGACTCCGGGTAGTTAGGATGGCCGCGCGCTATTATTTTGTATATCTGATGATATATTTTGGTTGTACATATGCTACCTGATGTATGACAAACTGTTTATATGCGTATATGTATATATGTTAATCAGATTTTAGATTTTCCGCTTTAATTCTAATTTCTGAAAAGTGGGTGTAAGGAACAAAGTTTCCTCTGTATGATTGCTACCCCACAGTTGCATATCATTATGGGCAGGTGTTGCATGTTATGTGTTTGGTTACAATTGATGTGATTCTCCCTTTCTATGCCGCGATTTCAAATATACTCTGATCAATTTTCGAATTTTCTTTTTACCGCCTTAATTGCGTGTTAATTGGGGGTATTAGATTGGGGGCGTCGCATTAAGTGGTATCAGAGCCAGTCCGTGTCAGTTGTGTAGTTTGTGTCTGTTGTGTCTGTTGTGTCAGCTGTGTCTGGCATATTAGGCGAAATGTGTTGGGCGAGTTGTTGTTTAACCATAGTTTCTGTTACGGACGAACAGAATATGGCTGGTCGTAATGATGCTGCTTTGGCTGCAGTGATGGAAGCGATAACACAAGCTGTGCAGGGTGCACCGAATGCTGCCGGAAATGATGAGTTTAGAAAGAATAAGCCGCCGGTCTTTAGAGGGAAACATGATCCGGATGGTGCGCAGTTGTGGTTGAAAGAGATTGAGAGGATTTTTAGGGTAATGCATTGTGATGACGATGATGATAAGGTGAGGCTGGGCACTCATATGCTACACGAAGAGGCTGATGACTGGTGGGTCAGTACTCGTCAGGTGTTGGAAGCTGAGGAGGAGGAAGAAGAGATTACTTGGGAAGTGTTTAGCCGAGAGTTTCTGAGGAAGTATTTTCCGGGGGATGTCCGAGGAAAGAAGGAGATTGAGTTTCTAGAGCTAAAACAAGGTAATATGTCGGTTATTGACTATACTGCTAAGTTTGTGGAACTTGTGCAGTTTTATCCTCATTATGTGGAAGCGACTGCTGAATTTTCAAAGTGTGTGAAGTATGAAAGTGGCTTGCGTCCTGAGATAAAGCAGGCGATTGGATATCAGAGGATCCGAAGGTTTGCTGATTTGGTGGAATGCTGTAGGATTTATGATGAAGATAGTAAGGCTCGTTCTGCTCACTATAAAAGTGTAAGTGACAGGAAAGGGAAGCAACAGTTCCGTGGTGGACCGTATGTGTCACCGGCTGATAAGGGTAAACAAAGGAGTACTTTTGATCGTAGGTCAGGTGGAGGTGGTATGTCTAATGCTCCTAGGTGTTTTAAGTGTGGTGAATTGGGTCATCGCCAGATGGAATGTAGGAAGAAAGTGGATAAGTGTTCTAATTGTGGTGGTATCGGACATGTTTTAGCTGATTGTAAAAGGAAGAATGTAGTGAAATGTTACAACTGTGGAGAACCTGGTCACATTAGTTCGAAGTGTCCGAATCAGAAGAAAGCTCCGACTAGTGGGAAAGTGTTTTCATTGGCGGGAACTCAGACTTCAAGTGCTGATCGTCTGATAAGAGGTACTTGCTTTATTAATAACACGCCTTTAATTGCTATTATTGATACTGGAGCGACTCATTCGTTTATTTTGTCTGAGTGCGCGAAACGTTTGAATCTTGGGCTGTCTTCGATGGATGGTGAGATGGTTATTGATACTCCAGTGATGGGGTCAGTAACTACTTCTTTAGTGTGTTTGAGTTGTCCTTTGACCATTTATGGTAAAGACTTTGCGATGGATTTGGTGTGTTTACCATTGGAAGGTTTAGATGTGGTGTTGGGAATGAATTGGTTGCAATTTAATCGGGTGCACATTGATTGTTATCATAAGCTTGTAAGGTTTCCTTCTCTTGAGGAAGATGAAGACTCGAGTTTCGTGTCTACCAAAGAGTTGAAGAAACTTTTGGCGGATGAAGCTCAGTTGTTTGGATTAATTGCATCTTTGACTGTGGATAGTCAAGTTTCATTGGAGGTGTTTCCTGTTGTGTGCGAATTTCCTGAGGTGTTTCTTGATGATATTTCAGATGTGCCGCCGGAGAGAGAAGTTGAATTTTCGATAGATCTAGTTCCTGGTACTAGACCTGTATCTATGGCACCTTATCGAATGTCGGCATCTGAATTGGTGGAGTTGAAAAAGCAGTTGAATGAGTTGTTGGAAAAGAGGTTCGTGAGGCCAAGTGTTTCTCCTTGGGGTGCTCCAGTTTTGTTAATGAAAAAGAAGGATGGGAGTATGCGATTATGTATTGATTATCGCCGGTTGAACAAAGTGACGATTAAGAACAAATATCCGCTTCCAAGGATTGATGATCTGATGGATCAGTTGGTTGGTGCTTGTGTGTTTAGTAAGATTGATTTGAGATCGGGTTATCATCAGATAAGGGTGAAGGAAGAGGATATTCAGAAGACGGCCTTTAGAACGCGTTACGGTCATTATGAATATTCGGTGATGCCGTTCGGGGTTTCTAATGCGCCTGGTGTGTTTATGGAATACATGAATCGGATTTTCCACGAGCATTTGGATCGTTTTGTGGTGGTGTTTATTGATGATATTTTAATCTATTCTAAGTATCGTGAGGAACATGCAGAGCATTTGCGTATTATTTTGCAGGTTTTGAAGGAAAGGAAGCTTTTTGCCAAATTGTCCAAGTGTGAATTCTGGTTGTCTGAGGTGAGTTTTCTTGGGCACGTAATTTCAGGTAATGGTATTGTTGTGGATCCATCTAAAGTGGAAGCAGTTCTACAATGGGAGGCTCCTAGATCCGTTATGGAAATTCGAAGCTTTCTAGGTTTGGCTAGTTATTATCGGAGGTTCATTGAAGGTTTTTCTAAGCTAGCTCTTCCTTTGACGCAGTTGACTTGTAAGGGCAAAGCATTCATTTGGGATATTCAATGCGAAGAGAGTTTTTGTGAGCTGAAGGAAAGATTGACGACAGCTCCGATTTTGATTTTGCCGAATCCTAATGAACCCTTTGTTGTGTATTGTGATGCTTCTTTAATTGGTTTGGGTGGTGTTTTGATGCAGGAAGGTAAGGTTGTAGCTTATGCTTCAAGGCAGTTAAGCGTTCATGAGAAAAACTATCCTACTCATGATCTTGAGTTAGCGGCTGTAGTTTTTGTGTTGAAGATTTGGAGGCATTATCTCTATGGTGCAAGGTTCGAAGTCTTTAGTGATCATAAAAGCTTGAAATATTTATTTGATCAGAAAGAGTTGAACATGAGACAGCGGAGATGGTTGGAATTCTTGAAAGACTACGACTTTGGCTTGAATTACCATCCTGGTAAAGCTAATGTGGTAGCCGATGCATTGAGCCGGAAATCGTTGCATATGTCCGCATTGATGGTGAAAGAGTGGGAACTTTTGGAATCGTTTAGGGATTTGAGTTTGGTATGTGAAGTGACTTCGGTTAGTGTAAGGCTTGGAATGTTGAAGGTTGCTAATGAATTTTTGTTGTTGGTTAGTGAGAAACAAAAGCTGGATTTGAAATTCGTTGATTTGATGAGGAATGAGAATGTGGATTTCAAGGTGGATAATTTTGGTGTTTTGAGATTCCGTGGTCGTATTTGTATTCCTGATGATGCGGAGTTGAAAAGAATGATTTTGGAGGAAGGACACCGGAGTAATTTAAGTATTCATCCGGGTGCGAATAAGATGTACCAAGATTTGAAGAAGATTTTCTGGTGGTTTGGTTTGAAAAGAGATGTGGCTCAGTTTGTGTATGCATGTTTGACTTGTCAGAAATCGAAAGTGGAACATTTGAGGCCTAGTGGTTTGTTGCGACCGTTGGATATTCCTGAGTGGAAGTGGGATAGTATTTCGATGGATTTTGTGACGGGATTACCGAACACTCAGCGTGGGCATAATGCTATTTGGGTGATTGTGGACAGGCTGACTAAATCGGCGCATTTTATTCCGATTGACATCAGTTTTTCTTTGGAACGGTTAGCTGAGATCTATATCAGTGTGGTTGTGAAATTGCATGGGATTCCATTGAGTATTGTTTCTGATCGCGATCCTAGGTTTACATCGAGATTTTGGGAAAGTTTACAGAAGGCTTTGGGTTCTAGATTGAGGTTGAGTTTGGCTTATCATCCGCAGACGGATGGTCAGACCGAAAGAACGATTCAGTCGTTGGAGGATTTGTTGAGAGCGTGTGTTTTGGAGCAAGGTGGTACGTGGGACAGTTATCTTGCATTGATTAAGTTCACGTATAATAACAGTTTCCATTCTAGTATTGGAATGGCACCTTTTGAGGCCTTATATGGACGAAGATGTCGAACGTCGTTGTGTTGGCACGAAACTGGTGAGAGTTATGTGGTTGGACCGGAATTGGTGCAACAAACGACGGAAAAGGTAAAGTTTATTCGTGAGAAAATGAAGGCTTCTCAGGATAGACAAAAGAGTTATCATGATCGGAGACGTAAGAATCTTGAGTTTCAAGAGGGTGATCACGTATTACTGAGAGTTACGCCGGTAACGGGTGTTGGTCGTGCTTTGAAATCTAAGAAGCTTACTTCTCGATTTATTGGTCCTTACCAGATATCTGCGAGAGTTGGTGCTGTGGCGTATCGTGTGGCGTTGCCGCCGAATCTGTCGAATTTGCATGATGTTTTTCATGTTTCACAGCTTCGGAAGTATGTTCCAGACCCTTCACATGTGATTCCGATGGACGAGGTTGAGGTAAGAGATAACCTTACGATCGAGGCATTACCAGTTAGTATTTTGGATTGCGAGGTGAAGCAGTTGCGAGGCAAGGATATTGCTTTGGTGAAAGTGGCGTGGGGAGGCGCTGCTGATGGTAATCTGACGTGGGGATTGGAGAGTCGGATGCGGGAGTCGTATCCAGAGTTGTTTGTTTCAGGTGAGATTTTCGAGGACGAAAATTTCTAAGTGGGGGAGAATTGTAACGCCCCAGTTTTGGTCTTTTACTTTAATTGAGTCGTTTTTTATTATTTTATTATTATATTATTTTATTTCTGACTTTTATGTGAAAATATGTTATTTTTCGTCGTGAATATATTTTATCGGGTTTTGGGAACGTTTGCGAGATATTTGAGTGTAAGGGTATTTTGGGCATTTGGGTGTATTTTGTTAAGTTAGTAAAGAAAAGAAAAATAGAAATAGAGAGAAAAATAGTAGAAGAGAAAGAAAAGAAGAAAAGAGAAGAAAAGAGGAGAAGAGAGAAAAGAGAGAAATTGGAGAAAAAGCTTGGGAAATCAAGAGAACAAGTTCTAGGAATCGATTAAATCGGATAAGGGTGTGGAACTCGATTATCTTATTGTTGTGTATGATTATGTATGTGCGGTTGCATGTTGTATTGTCTCGTTCGGTAGTTTTTCGGATATAGGTCAAAATCGTGTAATCGAGTAGAAATCGATGTTTTCACGGACGAAATTCGATATAATTTGTGTTGTATGATCTATGTATGTGTATGAACCATTGCTAGTAATTGTTTTGCTGTTGGAAATGATTTGGGGAAGAAAATGGGAAAAATTGGAGGTATGGAACAGTGTTCACGCAGCAGAATTTTTCTGCTTCTGGTGCAGAGCGCCGGGCGATGCGTTCTTTTCGCCGGGTGGTTCGAGAGGCGCAGAGGTGCCAAGCTTCTGCCTCTTTGAATTATTTTGGGGGATTGGTATCGCCTGTGTTTCGTCGGGCGAAGCAGAGGCGAAGTGCGTTTCGCCGGGCGGTGAGCATGCTCCGCCGGGCTGTTGGTCGTTTTTGAAAACAATTTTCCTTTTTTTTTTAAAATCCATATCTTTCGAACCGTATTTCCGAATTGAGTGATATTTATATCGTTGGAAAGCTTATGAAATGTACCTTTGGATGATGATGATTTTGGAATTGTTAGCCGATTTAATTATGTCGAAAAATCGGGAATAGTGTCGTTTTGTCGACTTTTGCTGTTATAATTGTGTGAATTGGATGTGTAAGGTACACCGTACTGTTAATATGAATGTTGTATGGATTGTGTGCTGTGTTGGGATAAGAATACTATGTGTCGATGATAATTGTGGCCTAAGGGCAAGAAAATACTATGTGTGATATTTGATGATAAATGCATGATCATGAATGTGTGTATGTATGCAATGTGAATGTCATGAGTCATTGTATGCCAAGCATCATGATATGTATTGTGGAAACGTCCTGAGTGGCGGTTTAATTCCTGAGGGAAATTGCTATAACATCGTGTGCCTCGAAAATATGAGGCGCTGCCTGAGGACCTAAAGCGATGGTTGTAGACGATCGTGTGCCCATGATGGGACTTAAAGCGATCCATAACGTCGTGTGCTTCGAAAATATGAGGTGATGCCTGAGGACGTAAAGCGACGGGTGAACATCGTAGGCCCGACGGGGTGTTACTTGAGATTCTCAGTAACGAGCGATGGTTCCAATAGTTCCTGAGTGAACTGGTGATGAGACATGAGAACCAATGGAAGTCGGTACCGCATGGCATGTGCATAGAGTCATTGTGTCGGTCTCCGTGTATTTGCATAATCATGGATTAAATGTGTATGTTAATTGTGAATGTGATAATGTGATGGAGTATGTATAATCGTGTTGATGAGGAGTGTAGTATGGGTGATTGACGTGCATTGGTGATGAATACCTGATAATTGTACTGTGTTATGTTTTATTCGATTGTGGTGCATTTGTGGTGAGAACTTTATACTTGTGTATTTTTGTGTTAATACATAATTTTACTCAACGGTATTATGAGTGTTTTTCTCACCCTTCTGCTGTTTTATAACGCTCTATGAGGCGTTGCAGATTAGAGCTGCTAGAGGTATTCCTTTTTGTGAAGCGTTGCGTCTTCATTATTTTGGTCGGTCGGCTCTGATATGTGACTCCGGGTAGTTAGGGTGGCCGCGCGCTATTATTTTGTATATCTGATGATATATTTTGGTTGTACATATGCTACCTGATGTATGACAAACTGTTTATATGCGTATATGTATATATGTTAATCAGATTTTAGATTTTCCGCTTTAATTCTAATTTCTGAAAAGTGGGTGTAAGGAACAAAGTTTCCTCTGTATGATTGCTACCCCACAGTTGCATATCATTATGGGCAGGTGTTGCATGTTATGTGTTTGGTTACAATTGATGTGATTCTCCCTTTCTATGCCGCGATTTCAAATATACTCTGATCAATTTTCGAATTTTCTTTTTACCGCCTTAATTGCGTGTTAATTGGGGGTATTAGATTGGGGGCGTCGCACGTTTACTATCATCCTTTTGGTGATAGGTCTGTCATCCTTTTGGTGTCAGATATCCCTGTGCGTGTGTTACTATCATCCTTTTGGTGTTAGGTTTGCCATCCTTTTGGTGTCAGGTAGTTATGTGGGTGCCCTATTATCCTTTTGGTAATAGCAGGCTTTGACCTCATTTTCATCCTTTTGGTGGAAGGGTCAGTGTGCGTGTGTTACTATCATCCTTTTGGTGATAGGTCTTTCATCCTTATGGTGTCAGATAGCTGTGTGTGTGTGCCCTATTATCCTTTTGGTAATAGCAGGCTTTGACCTCATTTTTATCCATTTGGTGGAAGGGTCTGTGTGTGTGAGTGTGTTTGCCTTATTATCCTTTTGGTAATAGCAGGCTTGGACCTTATTTTCATCCTTTTGGTAGAAGGGTTTGTGTGTGTGTGCCCTATCATCCTTTTGGTAATAGCAGGCTTTGACCTCATTTTCATCCTTTTGGTGGAAGGGTCTGTGTGTGTTACTATCATCCTTTTGGTGGTAGGTCTGTTATCCTTTTGGTGTCAGATAACTATGTTTGCCCTATTATCCTTTTGGTAATAGCAGGCTTTGATCTCATTTTCATCCTTTTGGTGGAAGGGTCCGTATGTGTGTTACTATCATCCTTTTGGTGATAGGTATGTCATCCTTTTGGTGTCAGATAGTTGTGTTTATGCCCTATTATCCTTTTGGTAATAGCAGGGTCTGACCTCATTTTCATCCTTTTGGTGGAAGGGTCTGTGTGCGTGTATCATCCTTTTGGTGATAGGCCTGTTATCCTTTTGGTGTCAGATAGTTGTGTTTGTGCCCTATTAACCTTTTGGTAATAGCAGGCTTTGACCTTATTTTCATCCTTTTGGTGGAAGGGTCTGTGTGTGTGAGTCTATTATCATCCTTTTGGTGATAGGTCTGTCAGCCTTTTGGTGTCAAATATCCAGTGTGTGCTTTATTATCCTTTTGGTAATAGCGAGCTTTGACCTCATTTTCATCCTTTTGGTGAAGGGTCTGTGTGCGTGTGTTCTCTGTCATCCTTTTGGCGATAGACTCGTCATCCTTTTGGTGTCGGGAATCTGTGGGCTTACTATTATCCTTTTGGTAATAGCGATTTGGGACCTCATTTTCATCCTTTTGGTGAAGGGTCTGTATGCGTGTGTTTTCTATCATCCTTTTGGTGACAGATTCTCCTGTTATCATCCTTTTGGTGATAACGGCCTTTGCAAGTTATTCAGTGTCCACTTGAGGGTGACATTGATCCATCATTCCATCTCCCAAGCTTTTTCTTTCTCTTCAGACAAATTTGGAGTCTTCTTCATATTTAATTGTCTTCTACCTCTAAAGACTGAACGCCGTAGCAGTTCATCTTATTAGGTTCAAGCCAATTAGATAGGGGCATCTGTCATATCCCAAATTTGTCCTACCTATGTATAATTTTCATCTGTACATCCCATCCACTAACCATCATTCAAAAATCCAAAAATAGGTTATTTCTGCTTGCCTGAGTCCATGTTCATTTGAGGCTCAGTCAGAAGTGTGTGTGTGGTGATGTTCTTCAATTCAAGTGTTGTGTTTGAAGCTTTAATTAGGGTTTTGTGTGATGTACTGAAGTTCATATCTCAAGTCACTATCTTCTGATTTCAAGGCTTTGAGAATTTGGTTCATGGTGAAATATTTTGGTTCATTTTTTGGTTCAAAGTGGTTAAGTAATTCAAGTTCAAATGGCTAAGTTCAGAATTGTGGACCTTCATGTTATCCAAAATTGTTTCAACGCCCAAGTTCATTTATCTCAAGATGATTTTTTTAAAATAAAGAATTCGAGAGGGTGAAGTTAACTTCAAGGGCAATTCTTATTCTCAAGACAAGCATGGTATCAACGTAGAAGGTCGAGTTTCATTTGTCAGGGTTCATTTTAGCTTCAAGTAAGAGGGAGATGATTTCAAGTGATTCTTCAAACAAATTCATGAAGGTTGCAAATCATGGCCTAAATAGAAAATTCCAATGTCAAAGTCCTACAAAAAAAAGGTTCTACCAATTCAACAAAAACAAAGCCCAATAAGTAGGGGCCCATCTACACATCCATTTATTTCAAAAATGCTCCCAAAAAAGTAGAGTCCAGATTGTCACAATACAAAATCCATTCTACAAAGAAACAAAAGGCCCATTTGTTACAAGAAATTCACAAGGAAAATAAGCCACAGCTGACTATACAAGCTCCCAAACCGTGCCCCCACCCTTTCACGTAAATGTGTAGCTTATGCACATCAATTGAACCACACAAGCCTTCCTCAAGCAGCTTAATGCATATCATCACCTTTTACCAAAGCCTCATACAACAATAACCAAACCGCAGTGCGCAAATTGCCTTTCCAAGATTACAAGCCATTCCCCACCTTCCTCTATAAATCCAATCTCTTTCTCCCACATTCTTCAAGCTCTCACAGCCAAAGAAACCATGCTCAAATCTCTCTAAACCTCATTCGCTAATCTTCTCACTCTCCAACCTTCTCCTTTCGAACCACTCAACCTGTATCTTCCTTCTCGAACACACCCACCAACCTCCATTGATTCATTCCTTTACAACCTTCACAAACCTTCAAATCATTCTCTTTAAACTTCATCACACCTCACAGAACCCACAACATAAACCGTCACACATCGTTCTTCAACCCAACCTTCTATTATTTTCATTCTCCTTCAACCATAGCCATACCAACTCCAACCCAAATAACACCAATTCCTACAAAATCGAATCAAACTCACAAATAACAACAACAGTACCCAAAACCCTTTTCGAACCAGAAACAAGATGAAGTAGAGAGAACGAGAAAGATAAGAATAGAGTCGAAAACGAGACAAATTTCAAAAACCTGTTGAACGATTCGAGACGAAAACGAGTTCGGAGAGAGCTTGATCGTGAACGTGAACAAAGGAAGGTTGGACCTATTGCTTGTTTTTCATGATTTGATCTTTCAACTTGTTCAATTTTTATTTTGTTTTCTGATGATGCTTTGCGCTGAAGATGTTGTTCTTCCTCTTGATTTGATGTTGTCTTGTTTTTAAGAAAAATGAAAGTGAAATCTGATGTTCTGTTTTCAAAAATTTGAGTTGCTGGGTTTGACCGAGTTATACTTCAATTGTGTTGTGGCACTATTAGGTTTTTGTTGTGTGTGTTTAACTTGGGCCGTCAGATGCTAAGCCCAAAATGAATCAACTCTCTCCATATCCCACCCTATTAACTCAACGTCACTCTCCCTCTTCTTTGAATGTTTTCTATTTATTGGTTTTAATATTATTTTAACATTTTTTTTCTTCTAAATTTTTCTAAAATGATTTTCATTAATGTAATACTAACCTTTTATTTAATTATTTTTGTATTTTTTCATTAATCATGTTTTCATGATTTACCTCATTATTAATTTCATCTTCTATTTTATTTTCCATTTTATTTATGGGCCAATGATATAAAAAAAATCATGATGAGTTGGTTTCTTCAAATCGATTCAAAATCTTGATCAATATGAGGCCCTTTTCTATTTTTGTTGGCCAATGATATAACATAAGATCTCGATTCAAAATCTTGATCAATATGAGGCCATTTTCTTTTTTATTGGTCAATGAAAGTCAAATATCATAGATTATCGATTTCTCGATTAAATCTTGATTAAGACGAGACCATTTTCTTTTTCATTTCGATTTCCATTTCATTTCATTATCTTCTTCTATTTTCTTTTTTCATCTTCGATCGATAAAGTCTGTCTATTCACGAATGTTGATTGTTGAAGCGATTAACCTTCATTATTTCAAATCTGTAGTGAGTGATCATCGAGATCTCTTTCTATACTTTGGGATCGTGATAGGTTACCTTCGATTAATTGATGAAAGTTTGTGATTAAGACGAGATCGTCACCTTTTCTTTTCGTGTGGCACGATTTCATTGGAGAATGATCCTCAATATCATTTCTCTATTGTGTTTTAGCACAAAGATCAATTGCGCAACCTCCTATAGTATGATCTTTGTCATATATCGTGCTACGAAGGTTTAGCGCTACATGTCCCATATCGGAAAATGATTCTTCGTGGCCCAAACCTATGTTTGCAAGCCCAAGGATGGTTTTTAACCATCGTGGATCATTTGCTCCTAACAACTAATCAACTAACCACTAACTTTACTTTCTTGTCAATATTATATTCGTCATATTATCTTGATTATTATTCATATTTCTCATATCATATTCATACTTGTTCATCTAACCCTCTTCTTGTCTCTTTGTTCAAACATTATTCAAAACACACTAACAATTATCGAAACAATAAAAAACTCAATTGGTGGACTATTGTTGTTTGCTTGGACCTTGTACATAAAACCCTAGCATGGAGCTTTTGTCCGACTCTTGCTCAAGGCTTAGTTTAGGACACCTCGCACACACACGGCTCCCTCTTGGGCTACCTTACAATGAGACCTTTTATTTCATGTCATCCCCTGTATTTACATGTACCCCTCTCCCATTCCGATGTACGCATTCATTATTTCTTTGATTGTGGTTTATTTACTAGGAGCACCCCTAGGGACTAGCATAGACAACCCATTTCAAACTTATTCTCGATTCGTCGTCGAACCCATTTTTAAAACACCCCCCATAAGTCGATTGCTCAATAGCATTGTCATTAACCTAACACACACACTCTCACATTTCATCGTGGTTTCGTGACTCGGAGCACCCCTAGGGACTAGGATCGATTCTCACCCATTTTTAATCAAACTCTCGATTTGTCATCGAACCATTTTCAAAACAAACCTCTTTTCAATCAAACACTCGACTCGTCGTCGAGCCCATTTTCAAACTAACCTCTAACCAAACTCTTTTCAAATCTCTTCGCATACAAATAAACCCTGGATCCAACGTCAAGCAGATTTTCACAATAAAACTCAAAAATGACTAACAACTATCGCAACTCTTTTCAAGGTGAAAAATAGGGGTTCAAGTCTTTGATCTTTCTTAGGTTGTTTAGGTGCAGATTCTCTTACTCGTGTGTGAGCAATTGATGCCTTTAAAACAAACCAACTCTCCTCTTTTCGTGGGCGTACCACGAACTACGACTGCTCTGATTCTTTATTCTTGTCCGAATAAAGATACATAGGCACAAGATTGCGATGATTTTGGTGAGCACACTTTTTCTTTTTCCATATTTTCCGCGACACTCTTTTTCTTTTTCCACCTTTTCCCCGTAGTCGAACTACGATTGCTCTGATTACTCATTCTCGGCCGAATGAGCATACGTAGGCCCAAGATTGCGATGATCTTGCCGAGCACTCTATCCTAAAACCACCCCATTTCCCCTTAGCATCTTTCCCTTTTATCTTACCTTTTTTGCATTTTAATTTTGAGAAGAAAACAAACAATCTTAGCTAACGAGCATTGCAATTCGAATCAAGAGATTTCCGTTGAGTATAATGGACGTGAGGGGGTGCACGTACCTTCCTCTCACGTAACCGACTCCCGAACCCGGAATATGGTTGCGACGACCATGTTCTTATCCCTCCTTAAAGGTTTTCTCGATATTTTCCTTTCCCTCTTTTGGGATAAATAAAGTTCGGTGGCGACTCTGTCGAACCATTCCGCGCCTTTCGCGCGATGGTCGTGTTTTCGATCAAGCGATTTTTTCGAGATGCGACAGATGCAAGTGACTATTATATTAGGGTTGTTTAAGGGATAATATATGATATAGTTTTTCACATAATTTATTGTGCTAGTAAGACATTAATTGAAGCTCAAGTTAATTATGCCAATAAGACACTTATTATTCTTTTGACAAATTAAGATCTTACTTGGTGGCCATGAAGGTGGTAGTGTACACTGACCATACAGTAATTAAATACCTCATTGCAAAGCAATATTCTAAGTCGAGATCGATAAGATATGTATTATTAATACAAGTACAGTAGAAACTCTTTAAATTAATACTCGGTAAATTAATAAACTCTCTAAAATAATAAATTTTTCCGGTGTCGACTTGGGCCAATGTAAAAAATTGAAAAACTCGATAAAATAATAAGATAATAATTTTTCAGGAGATCCCTTTATAATTTTCGGTCCCAAGAAAATCATAAATTAATAATTCATAGAAACTGAAAAAAATATATTACACTCTATTGAAATATGATTCAATAATTGTCTGTTTTCCTTTAAAGTTCAAGTCTATTTGGAGCTCATATCTAACTTTTCTTATTGCATCCAATAGCTCAGGTGTTGTATTTTTGTATTGTATCATAAAGTTGTGAAGAGTGTTCGACGCCATAAGTGCTTCCTTTCGCGTAACAGGCTCCAAAGACACCGTATAATCTTCGTCGTCATCCTCTGCATTGTTCTCAATGATAGTACCCACAATATCTTCTAAACTCTGAACCTCCGAACATGCTTCATTTTCACCTAGGTAGTTCATTAGATTGTCGATATCCACCTTATTACGATAGCCACATTGATTGATCACAGCCTCGAGGTCTTGAGTTTCTTCATCAAAAGTGGATTCATCCAAATTTCTTGCAACGTCACTAGCTGAACGAATTTTACAGTGTCGGAAGCAATTCGCTATTGTTTCTTTTTGAACATTCATCGTCCAAGCTCGGATTGCCAAATTGATAGCATCAAGGACATTTATCTTCCCTGGATCAGATTGTCCCACCTCATAACCTTCCAATATTTTGCGGTAAAACCTTCTACGGTAATGCATCTTGAAAGCTCTTATTATCCCAGCATCGCAAGGTTGAATCTTTGATGTGATGTTGGGTGGCAAGAAGAACAACTAAACGTTTCTTAGCCCTTCAATATTTCTTGGATGTGCTGGACAATTATCCACCACAAGTAGAACTCTTCTACCATGCATCATTTGGTCAAATGAACGAACATATTCATCGAAAAGCACACTAGTCATCCATGTTTTTTTGTTAGCTCGATACTGACAATCCAAGCTATTCATGTTGATATTCTTGAAGCAATGAGGCTTTGCTTATTTCCCAATAATCCATATAGGGATAGTCATCTAACCGCTTAAGTGTGTTTGATATTGTTCATTGACTAACTTTCAACTGAAATTTTCCCTCAAGCCATCTCTGCAAGTCTTTTTGTGTGCTTGCAGGATTATCTCTCTTGTACTCACACAACTCCTTACGTATTTGATCTGACATAGTTGATTTTGCAACACCTTTTAGATGAGAAGCCATCTTGTGAGATATGGTTTGAATACTCTAACACATTCATGTAATTTATATACAGTATGCCAAACTTGCTTAAGAATACATTGAACACATTTGTTCCTCTTGTTTACATTTACTGTACTTCAAAAGTCATTATTGATTTCCAATGCATATGAACACAGTAGTTACTAATTTACATTGAGTCCCAAGGTTCGCTGCAACGTAATTCTAAGAGGCATAGACTAATTTGCCTTTTTGTTTGGTATGTACAGTATAATTACTTAAAAACTCTTTAAATTAATAATTATTAATTTATCGATAAATTAATAACTCTCTAAATTAATAAATTTCTCCGGTCCTGACATTATTAATTTATAGAGTTTTAACTGTAATTACTTAAAAACTCTTTAAATTAATAATTATTAATTTATCGATAAATTAATAACTCTCTAAATTAATAAATTTCTCCGGTCCTGACATTATTAATTTATAGAATTTTAACTGTATTTGACCTGAAAATTAGAGACAAGAGACGAGTTGAGATTCTAGTGGAATATCATATGTCAAGGCTCCTTAATGAAGTCCATAGTCATTACATAAGAGGCATCGATGAAGAACTTCATGATGAATAACTTCTCCTAATGACCTCTCCATCCATCTCACTCCCTCCATAACACCCAACATCGCCACCTCCATCGCCGAATTCATCAAACGCCCCTCCACTGTTAAATCTTGACTCGATGCTCCAGTTCTTCTTCCAAATTTAACTATCTTCGATAACAACGTTCCACACCTCATCGAAAATAAAGGATGGAAAAACAATGTTGTTGTTCTTGCTAAGGATCCTAATAATCATTGCATTTTGTGAGTATGTGAAATTGTTTAAGAAGAAAACGATGTAATGGAGGAGGCTATTGTAACTGACGTGCTTTATGATTGTCAAGGAGTTGATGGTAAGTACGTGAAATTTGATAATGAAAATAACTGTTACGTTTTGTTTGACTCAATTAGGGTTTCTAGGGAAACTAAGGGTATGGTTCGTAGGCTTTGTGAGTTAGGAGTTTTGTTTATAAGAAGGTTATTAGGTACATAGAGCAGAGTTTGGGTCGTTTTCAGACAGAAGATGTATGAATCGTTGGCTAAGCTTTTTGTTCTGCTTTGTAGAATGAGTTGAGTGACTTTTACAAGTTATTTGTTGTGCTTAAGGCTTAGTCTTCGAATCTGATTCCTCAAATCAAGTTTTGTATTGCTGGGAATGATTAATCAAATCTAGTTCCTAGTTTAACAATTTTTCACATATTTTTCACTACTATATTTGTAACTACTCACTTTCTTTATCTTATATTTTAACTGATGTTGCCATCATTTCATGGTTACTCAAATTGAAACTTAGAGAAATAATTAGGTAATAATATGTTTAGAAAATTGTTTGAACTTCAAGCTAATCAAACAATTTGGAGGTATGATATCTAAGAAATACTTGTTATGTATGGAAAATGGAATTGAGACAGTTGTTAGCATCTACATCACTTAGAAGTAAATTAGTTCTTGAAATTGATCTCTGCTTGTATTATTTATTAAAATAATACCAACGATTTCTTCAAGCCTAGAAAATGACACACACACACATGATACTCAATACTAACCTTTGCCCCCATTCATGTTGGAGAATGTGTTGTTTTGTGCTTTGTGCCATTCATGTTGGAGAATGTGTTGTTCTGTGCATTGTCTCCTGTCAATTTAATAAATTTTGTTCACTTTGTTGACAGGGTATTGTGTATATATTGATGTAGAAAGTGCATTAGACCTTTCACCTATGGAGTCAATGGGTGTAAATACCAAAAACCTTCTCATCTCAATCCAAGTTGCAGAAAGTTTGTTGAATAGGATTTAGAATATGGTATTTCAAGTTTAGTTTAATCTTTTTAATTTATCATGAAGGTGAAGAGATTCTAAGACCTTTGATGGCACATTAGTAACCAATAAAATAAACTTTTCTTTTAATTTTAGAAAAATATTAGCTATGGATTTACTTGCGGATTATGAATTTCCTGCGGATTTACCTGCGGTCATATAGGCGAAATTAACTGCGATATTACCTGCGGATTTACCTACAGATCTTTCTGCCAAAAATATTGCGCACGAAGGCTTTAGCTGGGAACCAGTAACGGCAGAAAAAACCGTAGGAATTCCTATAGATTTTTAACTTAAATCCATAGAAAACACAGTATTTCTAATAGTGCGATATTTGACTAATTTCCTTTGAGTTATATGTCAAAATACTTTATTACTAGAGAAATTTATGATTTTATCATACTTTAAAAATATTTGGTGTCATTAGGAAGTTTGATGTTTTTCTTAGAAGACATGCAGAACTTGTTGTGGCATAACTTAATTGAAATAGATAGAAGTAAGGATAGAAAACTAAAATAGGGATGCGATCAGTTCTATTTGAAGGATAATTTACAATAAATCTATATTGGAGAGTTACATAATTTTACATTACATTTACGATTTATAGAGATTTTATAAGTTTAGTTGTTGTCATAAATATAAGAGACATGTTTTAGATACCTTAGATTACGTTCTTACTTATATTGATTAGCTTTGATGTTAGGACCTCTTAAAAGTCTACTAGAAATTATAGGAAGCATAATGTCTAAAATAAAGAAAAGTTTATAAATATGAATTTGAATATGGTTATGGTTATGGGTGATATAATAATACGTATATTACAAAAGCTCATTGATAACCATGAAAGTTTAGATGCCAATGGACTAGACTTCTTTAGATTGACTCACGTCAAGTGAATAGACAAGAATGTTATATGTGTGTAGTGTTATATTTGTAAAAGGACAACCTAGGGAAGTGACGCTATGCCACCTTAGAAGAGGTGACAATAGAATGCCGCCCAAAAGGAGGTATCGTGTTCCCCCAAGACTTTCCTATCGCCTAGTCGTGGGAAACATGGGATAAGACATTTCTTGGATAGAGAGAAGTCAGGGTTGTTAGTTGACTTGTATCTCCCTTTGAAATAGGGATTCAATGGTCCACCATTGACTAATTGGGAAGTGACCCTTTCCAATGAAACCATAGGTGTAACACCCTAATTTCCCCGACATAATTTATAAATAAAAATCAAAGTAAATTAAAACAATTCAGCAATTAGGATGCTACGTCCAACATCAACCAGTTCATGTAATAGGATATGTAACACAAATGAAATTAAAATAATATGAGTTATAATACAAGTATGAACTTCAACATTTTATTATTAGCGGAAAAACATTAGACAAATGGCTAGTTTAACTTTTCAAACATAATCATAACAAAATGTAAATATAAGGAAATAACACACACAGGAGATTCCCATAATAATCTCCATCAAACATAAAATAACAAAATAAGTGTTCTCCCCCAGTGTTACATATCAGAGCAGACGCCGACTCAACAAAAGCATAAAGGAGGGTAATATCCTCCACTCACTTCCACACCTTTATTGCGGATTATCTGCATGATGCCCATGAAAAGGCAACATTCAAACAGAATGAGTGAGAATTCACAATCATATAATGAAATTTCATAATAATATGTAAACACATAATTATCACATACATAATCACCCATTCTACAACTCACACTCCACACAATCCGAATATCAT
The DNA here is from genome assembly GCA_022829125.1 of Lathyrus tuberosus. Lineage (NCBI taxonomy): Eukaryota > Viridiplantae > Streptophyta > Magnoliopsida > Fabales > Fabaceae > Lathyrus > Lathyrus tuberosus. The sequence goes on from JALAZF010000639.1 coordinate 2,854,686, forward strand.
AATATAACATGTAGGCAATGCAATGAGACTCAACTCCATGACTCAATGCATGTAGTACCAATTGTGAACTCTTAGGTTCACTCACTCCTAATCCCCAACATAGGATCAAAGCACACCAAAAATTGTTACCATCACCATAGGTAACCCTTCACCGATTCCCACCTAAAACCAGCTACTCGCACCCAATCCCCACCATAGGATTAAGGCTCTCCAAAAGAATACCACCGTTCAAACACCATGATGCATGATTCATAAATGACACGCAACAACAACAACAAAAAGTATAATGGTATTCACCTTGACCAATGTACCACACCAAAACTGGTCACCAAACATATACTACAAGCATTCAACATTAGCATTATAGTAACATAGTAGGTAACAACATACTATCATACCCTAATTTTTTACCCCTAAGATGCCACCTCATTTACATCATTTGTATAACATTCATCATTACATATGTGCGTGTCTTTATTCATTACTAACCCATTACAAATACAAGATGTGTGTGCTTGCCTGCTTTACAAGTTAGGTGGCCCCCCAAGGGCTAAAGCAGATGAATTATCAAAGGATGGGTATCATATTCAACATCTCAAGTCCCTTATTAATCTATGAGGATCAAGAGTTTTCATCCATCAATAATCAAATTCAAATTTTGATTGCATTAAGATCATCAAGGCCTAAGTCATCAGATGCATCCAAATTGGGGTTTTGACCTAATTCAGTCCCTTGATTGAGTTTTGAAGAAAGACATGATACAATACCTCAAAACATGATTCAAGACACTCAAAAAAACCTTTGGAGTCCATCCATAGTGATTCAATTAGCCCAAGGGTTTGGTTTCATTGAAAATCACAAAGTTTAAGTTCATCTGATAAAAAGTCAGCCAACTGATCAAAGTCAAGTTTGACTTTTGACTTTCTTGGTCAACATGGTTTCCTCAAGTCAAGAATGATGTTAGTATGTGTTTTGGATCATGATCAATCATGAAAAATCAAGAAATATGAGGTTACTTGTAAAAAGGGTAACATTGGAGAAATAGAAATTTTTCTAAGTTATAAACTTCAATGATTTTTTCCCTACTTTCCAAGGCCATAACTTAAAATCCAAGTAACCCTTTTCTTTTATCCAAAGATCAAATTGAAGAGCTTGTTACATACTACAACTTTGTCCTTGAGGGTGATTTCCCAAAAAATGCATGGATTAAGAGATATGAAGCCATGAAATTGGAGGTTCCATACTTTTGAACCTAGACACTTAGAAAATTTTTAGACAGAATCCGTCTCATGTTGGAGCCAACTTTGGGGTCATTTTTCTCCATGATCCACATTAATTTTAGACAAACATTGAACATCAAAGTTGAAGTATTATATCTCAGCTTTCCAAAATGGCCAAGAACATTCATTTAGCTTACTTGAGTGAGAAGCTATGAATTTTACAACATGCCTTGTTGTAACTGTTTGGCAAGACAGATTTGCTACATATTTTGGTGTTACACGATTTGGATGACCTTGAAAGCATAATATCTTCACAAGACCAACCCCAAAATGATCTTACACCATGTGCTCTGAAAGAGTATAGCACAATTTTCAAGATTCCATCTTCGGAATGTGTTAAAAATCATTTCAAAAACCACAAAGTGAGGTTTTGTCCTCTTTAATTAAAGTGGAATAGTGAAATTGATAAAAAACTGCCCAATCTGTCCAAGAATGATCAAAACACTAAGGGATGAACTGCAATATGAGAGGATCATGCTCAAAAGATCAGAATTGCTAGCCATGTGAGAATGGAAGCTATGAACCTTGAAACTCAAGTAATAGATACATGACATCACCTATTGGATAATAGCATGTATCCTAATCCCCTCAAAGTCACAAATATATGAGACATTCCCCTATAAATAGAGCTCATATCGATGATTCAAATCACACCAAAACATAACCAAGACTTTTTCTAAGCAACCTTCTTCCTTTCAAAATTCAAAGTTCCAAAGAGAGTGAAAACTTGGAACTTCAACTCCAAGCAATCTCCAACTAAACCAGTTATCAAAACACTTCATATACATCATATATAAGTGATCCAAACACTCACCTTGCTTCTGTAACACTAGAATCATCAAGTCACATGTCATTTGCTTCAAGGCTGCAGATTGATTTGACCAGAAAATTTCAGAAGGTTTCAAATCTTTCTAATCATTGCAACACATTCCTTGAAGGTCAAGGAAGCTGTTAGAACCAACAAATTGCTTCTGTAACACTTCCAAGCAAGAATTCAATTCTCACTTGCGATGTAAGTTTCCTCAACAACTAAACTCTACGATTCATGCATGATTCTTGATCATTTGATCTATAGATATGTTTGTCATGATATAAGGATCATTTTCCCTCAATCAATTGCATGATATCTTGAACATATGGAATTTCATATTGAATTTTCAAATTAGGGTTCACACGGTTGTGTGATTAATTCCTTTTGATACACTGAATATAAATGAAATTCAAGGATACCATCAAATTCCTTATTAAATTTCCAACAATTTTGGTATTTACGTTTTTTAAATCCATTGAGAAATGAAGGTTTTAGCATTTGAAGATGATGAAGATGATGATGAACACGAAGCTGAAGATGATGGTGGCCATGGCGCCCTTATGGTGTCAGATAGCTGTGTGTGTGTGCCCTATTATCCTTTTGGTAATAGCAGGCTTTGACCTCATTTTTATCCATTTGGTGGAAGGGTCTGTGTGTGTGCGTTTGCCTTATTATCCTTTTGGTAATAGCAGGCTTTGACCTCATTTTCATCCTTTTGGTGGAAGGGTCTGTGTGTGTGTGTGTGTGCCCTATCATCCTTTTGGTAATAACAGTCTTTGACCTCATTTTCATCCTTTTGGTGGAAGGGTCTGTGTGTGGTTACTATCATCCTTTTGGTGGTAGGTCTGTCATCTTTTTGGTGTCAGATAACTATGTTTGCCCTATTATCATTTTGGTAATATCAGACTTTAACCTCATTTTCATCCTTTTGGTGGAAGGGTCTGTATGTGTGTTACTATCATCCTTTTGGTGATAGGTATGTCATCCTTTTGGTGTCAGATAGTTGTGTTTGGGCCCTATTACCCTTTTGGTAATAGCAGGGTCTGACCTCATTTTCATCCTTTTGGTGGAAGGGTCTGTGTGCGTGTATCATCCTTTTGGTGATAGGTCTGTTATCCATTTGGTGTCAGATAGTTGTGTTTGTGCCCTATTAACCTTTTGGTAATAGCAGGCTTTGACCTTATTTTCATCCTTTTGGTGGAAGGGTCTGTGTATGTGAGTCTATTATCATCCTTTTGGTGATAGGTCTGTCAGCCTTTTGGTGTCAAATATCCAGTGTGTGCTTTATTATCCTTTTGGTAATAGCGAGCTTTGACCTCATTTTCATCCTTTTGGTGAAGGGTCTGTGTGCGTGTGTTCTCTGTCATCCTTTTGGCGATAGACTCGTCATCCTTTTGGTGTCGGGAATCTGTGGGCTTACTATTATCCTTTTGGTAATAGCGATTTGGGACCTCATTTTCATCCTTTTGGTGAAGGGTCTGTATGCGTGTGTTTTCTATCATCCTTTTGGTGACAGATTCTCCTGTTATCATCCTTTTGGTGATAACGGCCTTTGCAAGTTATTCAGTGTCCACTTGAGGGTGACATTGATCCATCATTCCATCTCCCAAGCTTTTTCTTTCTCTTCAGACAAATTTGGAGTCTTCTTCATATTTAATTGTCTTCTACCTCTAAAGACTGAACGCCGTAGCAGTTCATCTTATTAGGTTCAAGCCAATTAGATAGGGGCATCTGTCATATCCCAAATTTGTCCTACCTATGTATAATTTTCATCTGTACATCCCATCCACTAACCATCATTCAAAAATCCAAAAATAGGTTATTTCTGCTTGCCTGAGTCCATGTTCATTTGAGGCTCAGTCAGAAGTGTGTGTGTGGTGACGTTCTTCAATTCAAGTGTTGTGTTTGAAGCTTTAATTAGGGTTTTGTGTGATGTACTGAAGTTCATATCTCAAGTCACTATCTTCTGATTTCAAGGCTTTGAGAATTTGGTTCATGGTGAAATATTTTGGTTCATTTTTTGGTTCAAAGTGGTTAAGTAATTCAAGTTCAAATGGCTAAGTTCAGAATTGTGGACCTTCATGTTATCCAAAATTGTTTCAACGCCCAAGTTCATTTATCTCAAGATGATTTTTTTAAAATAAAGAATTCGAGAGGGTGAAGTTAACTTCAAGGGCAATTCTTATTCTCAAGACAAGCATGGTATCAACGTAGAAGGTCGAGTTTCATTTGTCAGGGTTCATTTTAGCTTCAAGTAAGAGGGAGATGATTTCAAGTGATTCTTCAAACAAATTCATGAAGGTTGCAAATCATGGCCTAAATAGAAAATTCCAATGTCAAAGTCCTACAAAAAAAAGGTTCTACCAATTCAACAAAAACAAAGCCCAATAAGTAGGGGCCCATCTACACATCCATTTATTTCAAAAATGCTCCCAAAAAAGTAGAGTCCAGATTGTCACAATACAAAATCCATTCTACAAAGAAACAAAAGGCCCATTTGTTACAAGAAATTCACAAGGAAAATAAGCCACAGCTGACTATACAAGCTCCCAAACCGTGCCCCCACCCTTTCACGTAAATGTGTAGCTTATGCACATCAATTGAACCACACAAGCCTTCCTCAAGCAGCTTAATGCATATCATCACCTTTTACCAAAGCCTCATACAACAATAACCAAACCGCAGTGCGTAAATTGCCTTTCCAAGATTACAAGCCATTCCCCACCTTCCTCTATAAATCCAATCTCTTTCTCCCACATTCTTCAAGCTCTCACAGCCAAAGAAACCATGCTCAAATCTCTCTAAACCTCATTCGCTAATCTTCTCACTCTCCAACCTTCTCCTTTCGAACCACTCAACCTGTATCTTCCTTCTCAAACACACCCACCAACCTCCATTGATTCATTCCTTTACAACCTTCACAAACCTTCAAATCATTCTCTTTAACCTTCATCACACCTCACAGAACCCACAACATAAACCTTCACACATCGTTCTTCAACCCAACCTTCTGTTATTTTCATTCTCCTTCAACCATAGCCATACCAACTCCAACCCAAACAACACCAATTCCTACAAAACCGAATCAAACTCACAAACAACAACAACAGTACCCAAAACCCTTTTCGAACCAGAAATAAGATGAAGTAGAGAGAACAAGAAAGATAAGAATAGAGTCGAAAACGAGACAAATTTCAAAAACCTGTTGAACGATTCGAGACGAAAACGAGTTCGGAGAGAGCTTGATCGTGAACGTGAACAAAGGAAGGTTGGACCGATTGCTTGTTTTTCATGATTTGATCTTTAAACTTGTTTAAATTTGTTTTGTTTTCTGATGATGCTTTGCGCTGAAGATGTTGTTCTTCCACTTGATTTGATGTTGTCTTGTTTTTAAGAAAAATGAATGTGAAATCTGATGTTCTGTTTTCGAAAATTTGAGTTGCTGGGTTTGACCGAGTTATACTTCAATTGTGTTGTGGCACTATTAGGTTTTTGTTGTTTGTGTTTAACTTGGGCCGTCAAATGCTAAGCCCAAAATGAATCAACTCTCTCCATATCTCACCCTATTAACTCAACGTCACCCTCCCTCTTCTTTGAATGTTTTCTATTTATTTGTTTTAATATTATTTTAACATTTTTTTCTAAAATTTTCTAAAATGATTTTCATTAATGTAATACTAACCTTTTATTTAATTATTTTTGTGTTTTTTCATTAATCATGTTTTCATGATTTACCTCATTATTAATTTCATCTTCTATTTTATTTTCCATTTTATTTATGGGCCAATGATATAATAAAAAAAATCATGATGAGTTGGTTTCTTCAAATCGATTCAAAATATTGATCAATATGAGGCCCTTTTTCTATTTTTGTTGGCCAATGATATAACAAAAGATCTCGATTCAAAATCTTGATCAATATGAGGCCATTTTCTTTTTTATTGGTCAATGAAAGTCAAATATCATAGATTATTGATTTCTCGATTAAATCTTGATTAAGACGAGACCATTTTCTTTTTCATTTCGATTTCCATTTCATTTCATTATCTTCTTCTATTTTCTTTTTTCATCTTCGATCGATGAAGTCTGTCTATTGACGAATGTTGATTGTTGAAGCGATTAACCTTCATTATTTCAAATCTGTAGTGAGTGATCATCGAGATCTCTTTCTATACTTTGGGATCATGAGAGGTTACCTTCGATTAATTGACGAAAGTTTGCAATTAAAACGAGATCGTCACCTTTTCTTTTCGTGTGGCACGATTTCATTGGAGAATGATCCTCAATATCATTTCTCTATCGTGTTTTAGCACAAAGATCATTTGCGCAACCTCCTATAGTATGATCTTTGTCAAAGATCGTGCTACGACGGTTTAGCGCTCCAGGTCCCATATCGGAAAATGATTCTTCGTGGCCCAAACCTATGTTTGCAAGCCCAAGGATGGTTTTTAACCATCGTGGATCATTTGCTCCTAACAACTAATCAACTAACCACTAACTTTACTTTCTTATTGTAATACCCCAAAATTTGCTCTCCCTTTTGGCATCCTAGCATAGCATTATCCTATATCATATCCTATCCATCTCATTAGCATTGCATTGCATATTTAACATAGAAAAATGAAGCATAGCATCCTTCTTACCATCAGGGCATGTGATCAGGTAAAAGGTGGACAATCAAGGGATTATTCAAGGCATAAAAGGTCAAACAAGTTCATTCAAGGCAAGCCAAGAGGTCTTTCATGTCTCATACTACCTCAATTGATCATCCAAAACCTCAAGGAGGTAAGATTTAATAGAAGATTGAAGCACTACATCTTTCACTATGCAAGAGATCCAAAAAAAGTGAGGGAAAACCCTCAAAAGAGATGGTTCATTGGTTCAAAATCACCCTCAAGTGGCATATCTCATCATCCTTTAAGAGGATACACAACATACTCTGAGGAATTTGAAATTGAAGACTGCACATTTTTCTCCTAGGAGGTGGGTACCGAAATTAGGGTTTCCAATTGAATCAGGGTATCTCTGATTTTTTGGGCAAAACTTGATGTCATGGTATTCTACATGTTCTTAAGTGTATGTGTGTGGAAAATTGCATCTCAATTGGTTTTAGAAGTGGTTCAATTGGGAGAAAGATAAAAAATCAGGAAATTTGGGGCAAAGTCAAATAATCAGAGGAAAAAGTCAACTCTTGACTTTTTTTAGCCCAAAATCATGGAATTCATGTTATATGTGACTAATGTACAAAATTTGATCAAGAAACTCCAAAGGAATCATGAAAAATCAAGAATGTGGAAAGTTTCCATTTTTGGAAGAAGTAGGGTTTCCAAAAATAGTAATTTTGAGCCATTTTGCATCAGAGTTTGAACCAAGGCCATTCAAAATTGGAGCATCAAATGAAAATTCCACTTGTCCACAACAAAAGATCTTGTTTCAAGCTCCAAATCCATGTGTAGAACATCTCCATTGGATAAAAATTGAGTGAGATATGATTGATCAAAGTTTGAGCAAAGTAGGTTCAAAACTAGGTCATGACCAAGGATTTTCAGGTCACGCGCATATCATTTCAACAAACAGTTGGTGGGCCAAATGTTCACCCATTTTTCTCATGGTTAAAAGCCTCAAATGCAAAACTTGTCAACATAAAAAATGTTCCTTGTAATGTCCTCTTCAAGGTTCATGTTGGACAAAATTGGATTTGATCAAGCTATGAGGTAGATATAATGGTCTCAAGTTAGGATCATCTTGCTGAGATTCCATGCCAAGATGCCTTGCCAACCCACCTCATCACCACGTCCTTGTATCAGTTCCAATTATGGATGTTATAAGTCATTTTCCAACCTCTTCCAAGTATCATTTCAACTCAAATCTCAAACCTAACTAGTAGCATTACATTCCCTCTTTCAAATGAATTCAAAAACACACCAAATCATCCATTAAATAGAGAGAAAAACATCACCAATTCACCATATCTCCATTGTTCTCAGCTGCCACGAAAATCAGAAACAAAACCAATGTTGTTGATGTTGTTGTTACAAGCTTGCACGTGCATTATTCATACCAGTTATCCATTGCCTTTTTAAACCAAACACATTGCATACACACCATAGCACGTGCCTCATTATGCATGAAAGTAGAAATAACAAGCTTGCTGAACAAGTTTTGTGTTACACATCCTTGCCATTTGTTTCTCTTTACCTCCACCATAGCTTACCATGAGTTGCCATCACCATACCATTGCTCTCCCTAACTAACTTGACTCAGTTAGTTAGGGATGACTCACTTAACCCAACTATGACTCAGTTGACTCACTCAGTTTAACCATGGTTAGCTCACACTATAAATAAAAATCACACTCTCAAATTTCATTTCGAACTTCATTTTTTTCACACATTCACTTCAGAAACTCTCTCTTCTACTCTCTCATTCTCTCTGAGTTTGCTCATCTTCTTCTCCACGATTTCAACTCCATTGTTCTTCCATTGATCATTGCTTGGTGTGGTTGAATCAAGAACAACTCCATTTCTACAAGCTTAGCATCACTGCAATCTTCAATCTCCTTCATCTACTCGTGAATCATCAGCATTTATTTTGCTTAATATTGAAGCTCCAAGGTTGAAGAGCAAGTGTTCTCTCTGGTTTTCTCAAACTCCACAAGAACTGCAAGATCAGGTTCCAAAACTCACAAACTTTTCTCTCACCTTTTGTTGATTATTGTGATGATTTCATGATGATATGAGCTCATTAGGAGCATTTCTCACTCTGGCTAGTTGATAGACCTTGTAAAGGCTTAGATCCAAAAGTTAGGGCACATATTCATCCCCTCTGTTCTTGCTATATGTGTATGTTTTGTTATTTTTATGAGTGTATTCTTAACATACGTGAGCTGCTCTTCATTTTGGTATATTATTTATGGAATTCTGGAAAACTTGAGGTTGCAGACGGTGGTGGTTTGCCGGAGAAGATGACCGGAGGTCATCTCCGGCCGGTGATCTTAAGTGCTAGGGTTTGTGGTTCTTTTAAGTCGTGACCGTCCGATGCGTTTGATCCAAGGGTGGAGATGTTGCCAGTGAATTAATGGGGAGGGTGTGTGTCACGTGATTCATTTTTACTCTCTCTGATGATTGCATGCGTGTGCGTATATGATTGTTATGATGTGCTAGCAATGTGATGCGTATGATTTGCTTACTTTGACTTTGGTTTGACTCTGACTTAATCCAATGGTCATGCGTGAGTCAACTTTGTGGACTGAATTCCATGTTTGTTATTGTGTTCCACGCGTATGTTTGGACCTTGGACTGATTGCTATTCACACCACGTTTTCAAAGCCCAAATCATTTTTGCACTGTTAATTTGCTATGCATGCACCCCCTCCTTTATTTCCATTTCATTTTATTTTCTTCATTTTGTACACGTTTGCTTTTTAATTTTTAAAATTACAAAATTGCATCATAAAATTCTATAAAAATTCATGAAAATTTTTGAGACATTTAGGAAATTTTTGAAATTTCTATTTCATGATTTTATGACATTTTTACCCCTGTTTCACAATTTTATTTGAATTTCCATTTGTGTGCTTTCTAAATGTGGTATGTGAATTTGTATAATTGTGTTCTTGCTCATTATAAATGTTTTTGACTTGGTTCTTTTTTGCATTGATTCACTAATACATTGAATCATGTTAGATGATTTTTGTTTGATTTTTTAGGTCATTTTATGACATGTTTTGATGCTTATCTTTGTATCACTTGGCATGAGATTCCAACTTGACCTAATTGCTTTGTTTGACATCATTTTGTTTTGAATTTTCACATGATATTTTGATGTATGATTCATTTCTGACTTAGGCATTCCAATACCATGCTTGCATAATTTTCATAAGTCCATTTAATTTTTGTTTGATGCATTACATTTGAAGCATAATAACATGTGATATCATTCTAATTTTTGTGTATGTTTACATGAGTTCTTTTGTGCATATTTGTATGATCATTTGCATATTGTATGAGCTATTCATGTGACATTATAGGTTATTATTACACATCATATGTCATCTTTGCATGTTCATTTCCATTTGAGCTTTGTGCATCCTTAACATTGTATTGTGTGCACTTTCTTTTTGAACTTTTATTCCACTTCTTCTTCTATTACTTCTAGAATGTCTTAATGTTTGATTCATGGATACTTTTGAGATGTTTATAAGCCATTTTCCATTTAGTTACAATTCTGATCCTTAGATTACATGTTCCATTTATGCATGTTTCTTCTCTTTCTTTTCATCTTTCATCTATCCTTTCTTTTGATAACATGTTTGAATACTATGAATGATAATTGTTGCTTATTCATTTGAATTTGTAGGATGATATTCTCTTGTTTTCAATATGATACACATTCTGGTTGTGATATTAGGATTTGATTTTTCATCTCATTCTTGTGAACTTTAATGTGCATTAAGTGTTTCTTTTTACTTCTTATGCATGTTTCATTGTTCACTAACCATGTAGGGGCTTTGGTAAGTTGGAATTGAGTGTGGATAAGGAATCCACATTCAAACCTCTTTCCTTTCATCTTTTACAATTCATTATTTTGTTTTGTTAAGCACTTATGTGCTTTCTTTGATTAACTCATTACTTTCCCTTTTGAGTTACAATTCATCTTCTACTTTAGAAGTGAATTGTTTAATTCATTCCTTCTTTAGACTTTAGGTTTTGAAACCTCACAAACCATTAGGATCACTCCCTTAAATAATCAATTAGGATTGAGTCTTAGTTCACATAGATTTTTACCTTTTCTCCTCTCTTGAGTCTCTCTTCTCATCTCAAAGAAAATTCAAAATATGTAATAAAGGTAGGCATTTATTGCACTTAGGCCTTTCATATAAAGAAAAGATTATAAGGGGTCTTCTCTTATAATCTTAGAATGTGTAGCATATAGCCCATCTTGGGTCAATGTGTTAAACATTTGATCTTGTATGAGGGACTAAAATGCAATACTTGTTGAAGGTACAAATAACAAACACTTCTTCACTTCTTAATTAACAAAAACACTTAATAAATACAAGTATGATAGTGTGTTTGAACCTTAACAATTGGAACTAAGTGTGGGGGTCTTCTTCACTCTTAGTGTGCTTTCTTACCCATTCCATCTTGGAATGTGAGAATGTACACATTCCAATGACTAAGATTCAGATACACTATCATATGCAAACAAATGAAAAACTCTTAAAAGACAAAAACAAACAATAACGTCTTTCCTTCGGGAACTCTTTTCTCATCTCATTCACTCTTTCCTTGAGGATGCGTCATTTCCGTTCTACCGTAAACAGGTAACGCCTAAGTCTCCCTACAGCGAGCTGCAACACTGAACTGCTAGGACGCGAACGTTAACGTTTCCACTAAAAAAAACACAAACAACTTTCCCTTAGGTGAGGGGAACTACGACGCTCTGATTCTCATGTTCCCGATGAGATACGTAGGCAGTGGGGTAGGGCCCATTCGAGCACTTCTTTTATTTTCCCTACATTTGTTTCTCTTTCTCTTTCCATTCCTTTTCCAGTTCCTTTTCTAGTATTATTTTCTATCACCCTTTGATTGAGACAAGCAAGCGTGGATCCCATCTGGTACGATGGACGTGAGGGGGTGCTAATACCTTCCTCTCACGTAACCGACTTCCTTACCCAATTCTCTTGGTCGCAAGACCATGCTTTTCCTTCCCTTTAGGTTTATGCGGTGTTTCCTTTCCCTCTCTTGGGATAAATACACATTGCTGGCGACTCTGCTTCGGTGCCACTTTCGCGTTTGTACTTGGATGAAAATCCCGGGAGCGACAGCTGACGACTCTGCTGGGGACAGATTGACCTCTTGCTGGTCCATCCCTAAGCGAGTCAATCCTAGCGCTTGTTTGCTTTTCTTTCATTGGGTGTTTACTGCTATCTTGTATTTGTTGTTTACTGTATTTATTACTTGTATCATATTTACAGCATTTTAGCATTTACTTTTCATATATTATACTGTGTTGCACTGTTCTGTCTGTTTGGTGGGATGGGATTTCTGAGGGATGAGCTCAGTACACATGCTCGAATATACACTTAGATTTAGAGTGGAGAGTAGTGGGACCTACGTGCCATCTGTGTACGTTGGGTAATCACGAAATTCACAGCTAGACGAGGCTATCTTGGGACACATCATGCCGTACGCATCTTGCGTATTCCAGGATGTCGACTCTAGTGATTGATCATGAGGACCTTAGTGGAAACATCTCTCTTTAGTGGTGACAGTGGCAGACCACATTCAGTGGCAAACCCACTCGCACCCGAGGGCCCACTTTGGAACTTGCATAGGATGACCTTTATTTTCTAAGGTGAGTCGGTGGACGACCTCTTTGATTGGCATAGCATTGTATCCTACGGGCTGAATGTGCTATCGTTTCTCAAACCTCCGAAGCTGACAAGCCTTGTTTCTAGGAACCACATGTGAGTATGGGCGGGATGTTTACAGGTTTGCAGGTAACCCAGCCTCCTACATACCTTACTTGTGATTCTATGATCGTTACGGACAGGGTATCCTATGACAGCGGTTTGAGTATTCATCTCAGATATATTGCCAGATTCAGTACAGAGACACAGTACACACAGTTCAACACAGACACAGACACCTGGATACCTGATCACATGCTTTTTGCATTTGCATACTCATATCATAACAGGTTATGTTTGTCATTTTCAGGTACCTACCATATTGTTTGATTCCAATCATGAGTTCCCAAGAAGTTGAGGTTAAAAGGAAGAATAATGTGTCATACAAATTCCATGACCCTAAGTTGGATTCCTTAAACAAGATGATAGGCATGGCTGGTTCTGGTGTTCTCAGCACTTTTCAGAAGGAATATGGAGAGCTGATTAAGATGGTATGTGCATTCACAAAGTATGAGAAGGATGGGTTGCACACTTTCTTACAGTTCTATGAACCATCAATGAGATGTTTCCTGTTCCCTAACTACATTTTGATGCCCACTTTGGAGGAATTCTCATTTATTTTGGGAATTCCAGTCACGTCTTCTATACCGTATTTTTCTGGAGGTGCTCTTACCCCCGAAGTAATTGCTGCTATTCTACATCTGGACCTGTTTGTTGTGAAAAGTGGTCTGAGTAAACTTAAAGAAGATGAAGGATTTCATTTGGGGTTTCTTTTCCAACAAGCTCAGGAAGCTACCAAGGCTAAAAACTGGACTACTTACAATGCTGTGTTAGCTCTTTGTATCTACGGTTTGGTGCTTTTCCCCGGTCAACCTGACTTTATTGATATGCAAGCGATGAAAGTGTTCGTTTCGAAGAATCCAATTCCTACCCTGCTAGGGGATTTTTATCACTCAGTACACTACAAAAATGAGAAGGGAAGAGGAAGTCTAGTTAGTTGCTGTACCCAATTGTTATGTCATTGGCTCTTCAAACATTTACCTCGAACTGGTGCTTTCGTAGAAACTATTGAGACAATGAAATGGTCCAAGAGATTGATAGGTTTGACTGCCAATAACATCATTTGGTTTGATCCCAAATTACTGACAATAGAGCTTACTGTTAAATGTGGAAGTTTTCCGAATGTGCCTCTACTTGGAAGAAGAGGTGGGATTAATTACAATCCGGTGTTGGCTGTTAGACAATTTGGTTATGCTTCGAGAAATCCTCCTGCTGATGAAGAGATTAGTGCTTCTCTGTTTTTCGTGGGAACCAAGAATGAAAGAGTGCCAGAAGTAATAAATGCCTGGAAATTTAGGCAAAGAGCGGGAAAGTTGATTTTTGGAAAAGGAGATTGTAGATCATACCCTGCCTACGATGCTTGGATTGAGATGAAGGTCAAAGAGCTGTTGCTACCCTTTTCAAGAGAGATTCTATTATGTCCAGATCAACATTCCATGGTACCGGCTGAAGAGTGCGAGAATTGGAAGAAAATGGTCAGAGAGTTGCAGATAGAGAACTCTGGAGTGAGCAGATGTCTTCAGAAAGCGTTGGCTGACAACAAAGATTTGGAGAAGAGAGCCCTGAAAGCGGAGAAAATCTTAGCAGAAAAAGAAGAGGATTTTGATGATAGAGCTCGGTACTTTCGAAAACTTACTTTGGGAGCAGATGATACTAGTCAGGCTCACAAGGCTACAAAGCAGGCTTTAGCCCGAAGCAAGGATTCATTAGTTAAACTTCGTCAAGCTTGGGATGAGGTCAGAATTGAAAACTCTGAATTGCAGGCCCAGTTAAAAGATAAAGATGAAGAGCTGAAGAAAGCATATGTAGAAAGAAGAAGGTATCGAGAGGATCTTGGCAAAAGTCAAGAACAGGCAAGGAATGCTGAAGATAAGCTGAAAATTGCCAACAAAGAGCTTGAAGATGTCACAGCAGATCTGAAGCTGGTTAAAATTCAAGCTGGAATTAAGAGGCGCAAAGGAGCCAATGAAGATGAAGCCTTGCTGATGCACATGGGCTCAGTATCTGATGCGTTGGAAAAAAGGGACGTCGTAATCAAAGAGCTGATTGAGAAGCCACATCATCAGCGTACCCGCATCCTGTTCGAAGAGATTAAGTATTCCAGCCAGAAACTGAAGGACGTAGAGCTATCAGATTAATGATTTTTGTCATTTCTTTGTAATTTGCAATGGTTACCATCAGAATTGTTGATGGATCCATTTGACTGCTTGTTTCTTATTCTGTTGCTGACACTATGACAAATGTGCTTGAAATTTTTGGGAATTTGTATGAAATGAGCTATTTCTGTTCACAATTTCTGGTCTTCAGATATATGTGATGTGATAAGATATCTGCACACTGGCACACTACAAAATCACTATTTCTGGTCATCAGATATTTGTGATTGGCGTATATGAGTATCTCTTCATGGCAAAACTCAATAATCATGATTTCTGGTCGTCAAGAATTCGTGGTTACGATTGGAATCAGGATATGAAAAGTATCTTGAAATGACAAACATAACTTTGCATTTGCATTTGCATATCATTTTTGCATTATAGGTTTTCTTTTTTGCAGGCGCCTGCTAACCTTTATTTGGTTTTCAGGCACGATAGCTGATACCCCAGTTCACCGATATTCTACCCGACGCAATCAAGCAAGAGTCATGGAGCAAGTTCAGACTGAGTTAGCTGATTTGAGGGGAAGGATGGAACAGTTCATGAACCTTATGCAGGGGATTGCTCAAGGTCAGCAGGAGCTGAGGACCGGTCAAGAAAACATGAGGGTTGGATAAGAAGCTATGAGAACCACTATCCAGAGGCTGGAAACTGAAATCCCAAATCGCAATGTGCGCATTCCTCCTGGTGGCACAATCCCTGCTGGTGGGATACATCTTGGATTTGACAATAATGAGGATGGTCAAGATGAGCAGTTCACTGCATTCAACAATGACATGGGTTTCTATAATGACGACCGGAAGTACGAAGGGTTAGATGAAAGACTCAAGGCTATTGAGAGCCAAAATCCTCTGGGAATTGACGTAGAAGACATGGGTCTCGTGTAGGGTGTGAGAATCCCTCCCAAGTTTAAGCTTCCTACATTGGATAAGTACAATGGCAGTACCTGCCCCGAAACACATTTGCAAGCTTACAATCGCAAGGTTGCCGCTTATACTGATGACCAGAAGCTCTAGATGTATTTTTTCCAGGATAGCCTGTCAGGCGCCTCCCTGGAATGGTACGTTAAGCTGGATAGGGTTCATATAAAGAGCTGGAAAGATTTGTACGTTGCGTTTCTGAAGCAGTATCAATATATATTGGATATGGCACCTAATCGTACTCAGCTGCAGAGTATGACTCAGGATCCTAAAGAGAGCTTTAAGCAGTATGCACAAAGATGGAGAGAATTGGCTGCACGAGTTCAACCACCTTTGGGTGATCGTGAGATGGCTGATATGTTCATGAGCACACTCCAAAGGTCGTATTTGGATGGATTGGCTGCGTGTCCTTCCACAGGGTTTGCTGACATTGTTGTTGCTGGGGAACGAATAGAGAGCTTGCTGAAGTTGGGTAAGATTCAAGATGTCAGTGGGACTGGTGTTTCAAGTTCGAGGAAACCTTTTGCTAATGGATCAAGGAAAAGAGAAGGAGAGTTAAGTGCTGTGCATAGAGGAGGGGGCAGAGGCAGAAATCAGTCCTATCATCAGGTGGATGCTGTAACCATTCCGGTTCCAGCAGGACAGCAAGGTAGACCCTGATTCCAGAATAATAGACCAAGGGACCGTAAGTTTGATCCCTTGCCTATGTCATATGCTGCTTTGTTACCACAACTGCTCAAAGATAAGTTGGTTGAACTTCAGACTATGAGGCCGCTAGACACTGGAAAATTGCCTCAAGGTTATGATGCCAATGCTCGATGCGAATTTCATTCTGGTGCGCAAGGTCACTCGATAGAGAAGTGCTGGGCTTTTCACCATAAGGTTCAGGACTTGATTGACGCAAAAGCTATTAATTTCTCTAAGCCGCCGAATGTTCGTGATAATCCAATGCCCCATCATGGAGGTGCAAACATGAATGTTATTTCTGATGGTGAGAAACTGAATCTGATTAGCGCTGTGAATTTGGTAAAGACTCCGCTGTTGATTGTAAAAGAGCATTTGTTAAAAGGAAAAGTGTTTCCTGGATGTGGCTCTGATTGTGAGAATTGTCCGAGACAAATTAATGGCTGTAGTAAGTTGAAAGTTGGACTGCAGGATCTTATGGACGAAGGAAGACTTCAGTTTGATAAGATAGAGAAGGAGAAAGATGTTTCTGCCATTACCATCTATTATAATCCAGTTGAAATACAGGTGCCTGTTGAAGAGCCTGTTGCTATCATAATGCCCGAGAGGCCGAGACCAGTTACGATTATGGTTCCTGAATCTGCTGCTTATGTGTCTAATAGGGCAGTTCCGTGGCAATATGGAACTGATACTCATCAAGGAGGAAGTCAGCAGAAAGCAGAGGCTATTGGTACCAGTGTTGAGAATGTCAGTGGACCAAGTGGTTTCACTAGGAGTGGTCGACTGTTTGCTCCCCATACTCTAAGAACTGATAAAGAAGCTGAAGCCGCTGCAAGAGCAAAAGGAAAACAGGTTGTTGATGACAAGATGCCTGTTCAGGAAGAAGACCCTAAAATCAATTTTGATAATGACGTTGAGGAATTTATGAGGATTATAAAAAAAAGCGATTACAAGATCATTGATCAGCTCAATCAGACACCCTCTAAAATCTCAATATTATCCCTGTTAATGAGCTCAGATGCACACCGAGATGCTTTGTTGAAGGTTCTGAATATGGCATACGTTCCCCAAGAGATTACAGTGAATCAGCTGGAGGGAGTTATTTCTAATGTGAATGTGAGCCACGGGTTGGGGTTTACGAATAGGGATTTGACTCCAGATGGACATAATCACAACAAAGCACTGCACATCACACTTGAATGCAAAGGAGCTGTTTTGTCGCATGTGCTAGTGGACACATGTTCTTCCTTGAATGTGTTACCCAAAAAGGCTTTGATGAAAATTAAAGTAGATGGATTGATTCTTAGACCCAACGATCTGATTGTGAGAGCTTTCGATGGATCCCAGAGATCGGTGTTTGGAGAGGTAGAATTACCAATACAGGTTGGTCCACAGATATTCAAGACGATCTTTCACGTTATGGACATTCAGCCTGCTTACAGCTGTTTGTTGGGCCGACCGTGGATTCACGCAGCAGGCGCAGTTACCTCCACACTTCATCAAAATATGTGTTCGAGGGTCAAGTGGTTACTGTTTGCGGTGAGGAAGATATATTTGTGAGTCATCTATCCACTTTCAAATATGTGGAAATGGATGGAGAGATTCATGAGACCCTGTGCCAGTATTTTGAAGCCCTGAATATCAACAAATCCCCAAAATCTGCTTCAACATCAGTGGTGTCAAATGTGCCAGTTGGGTCGAGTGCATCAATTGCGTCCTACAAGCAGGCCAGAGAAGTGGTTAAAAGCGGAAATGCCCAAGGTTGGGGTAATGCTATCGACGTGTTTGTGAAAGAAGATAAGTTCGGCATTGGGTACCAACCGGGCCAGACGCCAGTTCCCCGATTCCGTGGGCCAATCAATTTCAATAGTGGAGGAATTATCAACCCTAATCAGTCCTGCTCAGCAATAGAAGATGACGCTGAAAACTCAGATTATCTGGATAGATGGGTGTATGCACTGGCTCCGGGTGAGGCATTGCAAAACTGGTCTAGTGAAGAAATCATTCATGTTGTGCACCATTCAGAGTAATAATTCTTGTCTTTCATAATGCATAAAATCCCACACTCTGCCCAAGGTGTGAGGATCCATTTGTAGGGCCACCATATTTTCTCATATAATGTTCAAACATCAATAAAAAGGACATTTTTGTTTACAAATTTGTGTTCCTTTATTCCTTCTTTATTTTTATTTTTGCACAAAGAAAATTAAAAATGATAATGCACTTTCTTTTCTTTTTTTTTCAAGCAAAAATAATCTAAAATACAGCATCAATCCAATCATGCAGACTTGATTTTGTGAATTCCTCTGAAAATGATTCTGTTATGCCCACGTATGATTTCGACAATCCGATTTATCAAGTTGAGGAGGAAAGTGATGAAGACTATGAACTCCCGGAAGAATTGGCTAGATTGTTGAAACAGGAAGAAAAGACCATTCAGCCTCATCAGGAAACTCTTGAGGTTATCAATATTGGTTCAGAGGAAAGCAAGAAAGAGATCAAGATCGGTACAAGTCTGCGGGCTGATGTAAAACAGGAGCTGATAGTCATGCTACGGGAATACGTTGACATCTTTGCTTGGTCATATCAAGATATGCCAGGTTTAGATACAGACATAGTTGTGCATAGACTACCATTGAAAGAGGACTGTCCACCGGTCAAGCAAAAGCTGCGCAGAACGAAACCAGAAATGGCTTTGAAGATCAAGGAAGAGGTACAGAAATAGTTGGATGCAGGTTTTCTGGCAGTGACCAACTATCCTCCCTGGGTGGCCAACATAGTACCGGTGCCGAAGAAAGATGGCAAAGTCAGAATGTGCGTAGATTACAGGGATCTCAACCGGGCGAGCCCTAAAGATGATTTTCCACTCCCTCATATTGATGTGCTGGTTGACAATACCACTCAGTTTTCAGTGTTCTCATTTATGGATGGATTCTCCGGGTATAATCAGATAAAAATGGCGCCTGAAGACATGGAGAAGACTACATTCATTACCCCTTGGGGTACCTTCTGTTACAAAGTAATGCCTTTTGGGTTGAAGAACGCAGGGGCAACTTATCAAAGAGCAATGGTGACGTTATTCCATGATCTAATTCATACAGAGATCGAGTGCTATGTGCACGACATGATTGCTAAATCAAAGACAGAAGAGGAACATCTGATCAACTTAAAGAAGCTGTTTGAGAGGTTGAGGAAATTCAGATTGAGACTGAATCCTAATAAATGTACTTTTGGCGTGCGGTCCGGAAAATTGCTTGGTTTCATCGTCAGTGAAAAAGGAATAGAGGTTGATCCTGCTAAAGTGAAAGCTATATAAGATATGCCTGTACCGAGAACTGAGAAAGAAGTTCGTGGCTTTCTAGGGAGATTGAACTACATTTCAAGGTTCATATCTCACCTAACTGCCACCTGCGAACCAATATTCAAAACGCTAAGAAAAGATCAAACGGTCAGGTGGAATGATGATTGTCAAAATGCATTCGATAAAATAAAAAGATATTTACAGGAACCTCCGATTCTAATACCTCCAGTTCAAGGGAGACCACTGATTATGTACTTGACAGTGCTCGAAGGATCCATGGGTTGTGTTCTCGGTCAACACGACGAGACAGGTAGGAAAGAACATGCTATCTACTACCTGAGCAAGAAGTTTACAGATTGTGAATCACGTTATTCAATGCTTGAGAAGACATGATGTGCACTCGCATGGGCCGCCAAGCGATTGAGACAATATATGCTCACACATACAACCCTGTTGATCTCAAAATTGGATCCGGTCAAGTATATTTTTGAGAAACCAGCGCTTACAGGCAGAGTTGCAAGGTGGCAGATGGTACTGACAGAGTACGATATTCAATTTACTTCGCAAAAAGCAATCAAAGGAAGTATACTGTCAGATTATCTTGCGCAATAGCATCTTGATGATTACCAGCCCATGAAGTCTGATTTCCCTGATGAGGACATCATGTTTCTCAAAGCGAAAGACTGCGAGGAACCACTTCTGGAGGAGGGGCCTGACCCTGAATCCAAATGGAGTTTGATGTTTGATGGGGCGGTTAACATGAATGGGTGCGGAGTTGGTGCAGTTCTCATTACGCCAGAAGGTGTGCACATGCCCTTCACTGCTCGAGTAACTTTCGGGTGTACCAACAATGAAGCAGAATACGAAGCTTGCATACTAGGGATTGAGGAGGCTATTGATTTATGAATCAAAACCCTCGATATCTTTGGTGATTCAGCACTGGTAATCAATCAAGTAAAGGGAACTTGGCACACACATCAGCAGAATTTGATTCCGTATAGAGATTATATGAGGAGATTGCTGACATTCTTTACAACTGTCAAGTTGTACCATGTTCCCAGAGATGAAAATAAGTTTGCAGACGCCTTGGCCACTATATCTTCGATGATCAAAGTGCATGGTTGGAACTTCGTACCCAGGATTGATGTATCTCGTCTTGATAGACCTGCTTTTGTGTTTGATGTTGATGCAGTGTCTGACGACAAGCCTTGGTACCATGACATTAAATGCTTCTTGAAAAGTCAAGAATACCCGCCTGGGGCATCTTCCAAAGACAAGAAGACATTAAGAAGGCTAGCCGATAGTTTCTTCTTGAACAAAGATGGCGTGCTGTATAAGAGGAATTTTGACACGGTTCTGCTCAGATGCGTGGATAGACACGAAGCAGACCTGTTGATGATTGAAGTGCACGAAGGCTCTTTCGGTACCCATGCCGGAGGACATGCGATGGCTAAGAAATTGTTGAGATTGGGATATTACTGGTTGATAATGGAGTCAAATTGCTGCAAGTATTCCCGCAAGTGCCACAAATGCCAGATCTATGCAGACAAAGTACATGTTCCTCCCAATCTGTTGAGTATCATGTCCTCTCCGTGGCCATTTGCAATGTGGGGCATTGATATGATCGGGAAAATTGAGCCTACTGCTTCAAACGGCCATCGTTTCATCCTGGTCGCCATTGATTACTTCACTAAATGGGTTGAAGCAGCATCTTATGCCAATGTCACTAAGCAAGTGGTAGCTCGTTTCTTGAAGCGAGATATCATTTGTCGATATGGAGTTCCCGAAAGTTTCATTACTGATAATGGTTCTAATTTGAATAATAAGATAATGGTTGAGCTATGCCGGGACTTCAAAATCGAGCATCACAATTCTTCTCCGTACCGCCCAAAGATGAATGGCGCGGTCGAAGCGGCCAACAAAAATATCAAGAAGATTGTGCAGAAGATGGTTGTCACGTACAAAGATTGGCATGAGATGTTACCATTGGCTTTGCATGGGTATCAAACATCAGTCCGCACGTCCACTGGGGCAACACCATACTCGCTTGTATACAGAATAGAGGCAGTTCTACCGATCGAGGTTGAGATCCCTTCTCTCCGAGTATTGATGGACGTTAAATTAGATGAAGCTGAATGGGTACGAGCCAGATTTGATCAGCTGAGCCTTATTGAGGAGAAATGACTGGCAGCAGTATGTCATGGCCAGCTATACCAGCGCAGAATGAAGAGGGCATTCGATCAAAAGGTTCGACCCCAAGTCTACAAGGTCGGAGATGTGGTAATCAAGAGAATACTTCCTCCGAGTACAGATCACAGGGGCAAATGGACTCCTAATTATGAAGGCCCATTCGTGGTTAAAAAGGTTTTCTCAAGCGGAGCCTTATTGCTGACAACCATGGATGGTGAAGACTTTTCATCCCCTGTTAATTCAGATGCAGTTAAAAAATACTTCGTATAAAGAGACCCGCTGGATAAAAGAAAAAAAGAATCCAGGCAAAAAAGGGCATCCCGGCGAACCAAAAACAGAATAAAGGTTCGGGCAAAAGTTAGGGATATAATTGAAAAATTGTACACCCGGTAAGTTGAAAACCCGAAAGGGAAACTTAGGCAAAAATGGGTATCCCGGTGGATTGAAAACCTGAAAAGGCGATCCACGCAAAAGAGGGATTAAAGCGAATGACTGCAGTCTGAATTAATCTGTACGTTTTCTACTCTTCAGCGAACTAGCAAAATTCCAAAGGAGGAATTGGTCCGACCACGAGCTTCCAAAGGCGAAGATAATCAAGAGAGTTGGAATACATACTGGCTATAACAGAATCAGAAATCAGTCGGAATCCAATTTCCGCATTATCATTAGGATAGATTTATTTTCTCAATTTTATGGCAATCACCTCTTTCAGGGGTTTGCTTCCGATTGTAAATTCGCCGATTTTGGCATTTCATCAATAAAATTGAATATTCAGTCACGAGCTTTTGTTTTCATTTTTACTGTTTTGTTTGCAAAAACGTCCGATTTTTTATAATAAAACATTATTTTGAAATATCTTGGCCTTGCAAAAACATGCAAAAAGACAATTAAAATTACTTTGCTTGTTGGACAACCTTGGATGATGGACTCAAAAGACCACGCAATATCCTGGGGCATGTGCATATTCTTTTTCTGTTGCAGGTAATGAGTACGATCGATCCAAGCAGCACGGTCGTAACCGCGAGCAGATATTTGCTATGGCTTGATACTGTTG
Organism: Lathyrus tuberosus; assembly: GCA_022829125.1. Taxonomy (NCBI): domain Eukaryota; kingdom Viridiplantae; phylum Streptophyta; class Magnoliopsida; order Fabales; family Fabaceae; genus Lathyrus; species Lathyrus tuberosus. The sequence goes on from JALAZF010000639.1 coordinate 2,877,556, forward strand.
TATCTTATTAAGTCGATTCTTCCATTCAAGAGTTCCCACCGAATTTTGTGACGGCAACGGCGGTCGAAGATGGATTTCTTCTGTGTTGATAATGGTTATTAATGCAGTGAACACTCCAGGTCAACAATGAGTGCAAATCCTCCGGTACCTTGCAGATGATGTGAAGGGTAGTTCAAGACAGAGTGTTCGTCTAAGAGTTGGAAAACTTTTGGTTTTCTATAAAATCCTCTTAAAAGACGAAATTTCTCGCAGTAACTTTCCTTATGGCATTTACCAGCAAGTGGTAGTGTCATTTTCCCTACAGGTTTCAGCATGTGAAATTTGTCAAAGAATAATTCCCAGCGGAGTTGTTGACTCTCTCGAGCATGGGGCATTTTGAATTTCCCCAGCAAAAGATATTCCCAATCTATTATCCCCAGTAGAGTTTGAAGACATTTGGTTTTCTGTAAAATCCTCTCAAAAGGCATTCCTCAGCAAGGTTTAAAGCGATCGACAGAATCTCTCCTTTAGCAAGGTGTCAGCATATGACATTACCAAGCAAGTGGTGTAATTTTCAGCAGTGTTCATTTACAACTCAAATTCCAATTTATTTTTGGCATGCATACAGTTTGTTCATGTTATTCCAGCAAGTGGAGTGATCATTTGGCAATTTTGAGCTTCCAACGACAGTTTGGTAAGCACCGAAGTCCAACGACAGTTTGGTAAGCACCGAAGTCCAACGACAGTTTGGCAAAGCTTCCAACGACAGTTTGGTAAGCACCGAAGTCCAACGACAGTTTGGCAAAGCTTCCAAAGCCGGTTTGGTAAGCACTGAAATCCAACGACAGTTTGGTAAAGCTGCAAAAGTCCATCTGAAGATGGCAAATTTGAGATCCCAAACGCCGGTTTGGTAATCCTTGAAGTCCAACGACAGATTGGCAGAAATCCAGCATAAATTGGTGAAAGTCCAACGACGGTTTGGCAGAAGTCCAACGACAGATTGGCAGAAATCTAGTACAAATTGGTGAAAGTCCAACGACAGTTTGGCAGAAAGTCCAACGACAGATTGGCAGAGCAGCTAAAGTCCATCGACAGTATGGCAAGCCAGTAGTCGTCTGGCGTCATTCAAAAAGACATTGTTGAAAGTCCATCAACGGTATGGCAAGCCAGTAGTTGCCTGGCGTCGCTCAAAAAGACATTGTTGAAAGTCCATCGACGGTATGGCAAGCCAGTAGTCGTCTGGCGTCGTTCAAAAGACAGATCTCTCCGATAATGTTTCATTGAAGATTCAATCCAGCAGTCATGTTGGGTTTATATCCCTTTTGTTCTTTATCATCCAGAGCAAATTTTTGGTTATATTTCGTATTCAATCGCTATATACCTTGAAAGTCTGAAAGCAATCGCTTTCAGACATTCAGGTCTACAACGTTTGAATAGGGGCAGCTGTAATACCCCAAAATTTGCTCTCCCTTTTGGCATCCTAGCATATCATTATCCTATATCATATCCTATCCATCTCATTAGCATTGCATTGCATATTTAACATAGAAAAATGAAGCATAGCATCCTTCTAACCATCAGGGCATGTGATCAGGTAAAAGGTGGACAATCAAGGAATTATTCAAGGCATAAAAGGTCAAACAAGTTCATTCAAGGCAAGCCAAGAGGTCTTTCATGTCTCATACTACCTCAATTGATCATCCAAAACCTCAAGGAGGTGAGATTCAATAGAAGATTGAAGCACTACATCTTTCACTATGCAAGAGATCCAAAAAAGTGAAGGAAAACCCTCAAAAGAGATGGTTCATTGGTTCAAAATCACCCTCAAGTGGCATATCTCATCATCCTTTAAGAGGATACACAACATACTCTGAGGAATTTGAAATTAAAGACTGCACATTTTTCTCCTAGGAGGTGGGTACCAAAATTAGGGTTTCCAATTGAATCAGGGTATCTCTGATTTTTTGGGCAAAACTTGATGTCATGGTATTCTACATGTTCTTAAGTGTATGTGTGTGGAAAATTGCATCTCAATTGGTTTTAGAAGTGGTTCAATTGGGAGAAAGATAAAAAATCAGGAAATTTGGGGCAAAGTCAAATAATCAGAGGAAAAAGTTAACTCTTGACTTTTTGAGCCCAAAATCATGGAATTCATGTTATATGTGACTAATGTACAAAATTTGATCAAGAAACTCCAAAGGAATCATGAAAAATCAAGAATGTGGAAAGTTGTCATTTTTGGAAGAAGTAGGGTTTCCAAAAATAGTAATTTTGACCCATTTTGCATTAGAGTTTGAACCAAGGCCATTCAAAATTGGAGCATCAAATGAAACTTCCACTCGGCCACAACAAAAGATCTTGTTTCAAGCTTCAAATCCATGTGTAAAACATCTCCATTGGATAAAAATTGAGTGAGATATGATTGATCAAAGTTTGAGCAAAGTAGGTTCAAAACTAGGTCATGACCAAGGATTTTCAGGTCACGCGCATCTCATTTCAACAAACAGTTGGTGGGCCAAATGTTCACCCATTTTTCTCATGGTTAAAAGCCTCAAATGCAAAACTTGTCAACATAAAAAATGTTCCTTGTAATGTCCTCTTCAAGGTTCATGTTGGGAAAAATTGGATTTGATCAAGCTATGAGGTAGATATAATGGTCTCAAGTTAGGATCATCTTGCTGAGATTCCATGCCAAGATGCCTTGCCAACCCACCTCATCACCACACCCTTGTATCAGTTCCAATTATGGATGTTATAAGTCATTTTCCAACCTCTTCCAAGTATCATTTCAACTCAAATCTCAAACCAAACTTGTAGCATTACATTCCCTCTTTCAAATGAATTCAAAAACACACCAAATCATCCATTAAATAGAGAGAAAAACATCACCAATTCACCATATCTCCATTGTTCTCAGCTGCCACGGAAATCAGAAACAAAACCAATGTTGTTGATGTTGTTGTTACAAGCTTGCACGTGCATTATTCATACCAGCTATCCATTGCCTTTTTAAACCAAACACATTGCATACACACCATAGCACGTGCCTCATTATGCATGAAAGTAGAAATAACAAGCTTGTTGAACAAGTTTTGTGTTACACAGCCTTTCCATTTGTTTCTCTTTACCTCCACCATAGCTTACCATGAGTTGCCATCACCATACCATTGCTCTCCCTAACTAACTTGACTCAGTTAGTTAGGGATGACTCACTTAACCCAACTATGACTCAGTTGACTCACTCAGTTTAACCATGGTTAGCTCACACTATAAATAAAAATCACACTCTCAAATTTCATTTCAAACTTCATTTTTTTCACACATTCACTTCAGAAACTTTCTCTTCTACTCTCTCATTCTCTCTAAGTTTGCTCATCTTCTTCTCCACGATTTCAACTCCATTGTTCTTCCATTGATCATTGCTTGGTGTGGTTGAATTAAGAACAACAAGAACAACTCCATTTCTGCAAGCTTAGCATCACTGCAGTCTTCAATCTCCTTCATCTACTCGTGAATCATCAGCATTTATTTTGCTTAATATTGAAGCTCTAAGGTTGAAGAGCAAGTGTTCTCTCTGGTTTTCTCAAACTCCACAAGAAATGCAAGATCAGGTTCCAAAACTCACAGACTTTTCTCTCACATTTTGTTGATTATTGTGATGATTTCATGATGATATGAGCTCATTAGGTGCATTTCTCACTCCGGCTAGTTGATAGACCTTGTAAAGGCTTAGATCCAAAAGTTAGGGCACATATTCATCCCCTCTGTTCTTGCTATATGTGTATGTTTTGTTGTTTTTATGAGTGTATTCTTAACATACGTGAGCTGCTCTTCATTTTGGTATATTATTTCTGGAATTCTGGAAAACTTGAGGTTGCAGACGGTGGTGGTTTGCCGGAGAAGATGACCGGAGGTCATCTCCAGCCGGTGATCTTAAGTGCTAGGGTTTGTGGTTCTTTTAAGTCGTGACCGTCCGATGCGTTTGATCCAAGGGTGGAGATGTTGCCAGCGAATTAATGGGGAGGGTGTGTGTCACGTGATTCATTTTTACTCTCTCTGATGATTGCATGCGTGTGCGTATATGATTGTTATGATGTGCTAGCAATGTGATGCGTATGATTTGCTTACTTTGACTTTGGTTTGACTCTGACTTAATCCAATGGTCATGCGTGAGTCAACTTTGTGGACTAAATTCCATGTTTGTTATTGTGTTCCACGCGTATGTTTGAACCTTGGACTGATTGCTATTCACACCACGTTTTCAAAGCCCAAACCATTTTTGAACTGTTAATTTGCTATGCATGCACCCCCTCCTTTTTTTCCATTTCATTTTATTTTCTTCATTTTGTACACGTTTGCTTTTTAATTTTTAAAATTACAAAATAGCATCATAAAATTCTATAAAAATTTATGAACATTTTTAAGACATTTAGGAAATTTTTGACATTTCTATTTCATGATTTTATGACATTTTTTCCCATGTTGAACAATTTTCTTTGAATTTCCATTTGTGTGCTTTCTAAATGTGGTATGTGAATTTGTATAATTTTGTTCTTGCTCATTATAAATGGTTTTGACTTGGTTCTTTTTGAATTGATTCACTAATACATTTAATCATGTTAGATGATTTTTGTTTGATTTTTTAGGTCATTTTATGACATGTTTTGATGCTTATCTTTGTATCACTTGGCATGAGATTCCAACTTGACCTAATTGCTTTGTTTGACATCATTTTGTTTTGAATTTTCACATGCTATTTTGATGTATGATTCATTTCTGACTTAGGCATTCCAATACCATGCTTGCATAATTTTCATAAGTCCATTTAATTTTTGTTTGATGCATTACATTTAAAGCATAATAACATGTCATATCATTCTAATTTTTGTGCATGTTTACATGAGTTCTTTTGTGCATATTTGTATGATCATTTGCATATTGTATGAGCTATTCATGTGACATTATAGGTTATTATTACACATCATATGTCATCTTTGCATGTTCATTTCCATTTGAGCTTTGTGCATCCTTAACATTGTATTGTGTGCACTTTCTTTTTGAACTTTTATTCCACTTCTTCTTCTATTACTTCTAGAATGTCTTGATGTTTGATTCATGGATACTTTTGAGATGTTTATAAGCCATTTTCCATTTAGTTCCAATTCTGATCCTTAGATTACATGTTCCATTTATGCACGTTTCTTCTCTTTCTTTTCATCTTTCATCTATCCTTTCTTTTGATAACATGTTTGAATACTATGAATGATGATTGTTGCTTATTCATTTGAATTTGTAGGATGATATTCTCTTGTTTTCAATATGATGCATATTCTGATTGTGATATTAGGATTTGATTTTTCATCTCATTCTTGTGAACTTTAATGTGCATTAAGTGTTTCTTTTTACTTCTTATGCATGTTTCATTGTTCACTAACCATGTAGGGGCTTTGGTAAGTTGGAATTGAGTGTGGATAAGGAATCCACATTCAAACCTCTTTCCTTTCATCTTTTACAATTCATTATTTTGTTTTGTTAAGCACATATGTGCTTTCTTTGATTAACTCATTACTTTTCCTTTTGAGTTACAATTCATCTTCTACTTTAGAAGTGAATTGTTTAATTCATTCCTTCTTTAGACTTTAGGTTTTGAAACCTCACAAACCATTAGGATCACTCCCTTAAATAATCAATTAGGATTGAGTCTTAGTTCACATAGATTTTTACCTTTTCTCCTCTCTTGAGTCTCTCTTCTCATCTCAAAGAAAATTCAAAATATGTAATAAAGGTAGGCATTTATTGCACTTAGGCCTTTCATATAAAGAAAAGATTATAAGGGGTCTTCTCTTATAATCTTAGAATGTGTAGCATATAGCCCATCTTGGGTCAATGTGTTAAACATTTGATCTTGTATGAGGGACTTAAATGCAATACTTGTTGAAGGTACAAATAAAAAACACTTCTTCACTTCTTAATTAACAAAAACACTTAATAACTACAAGTATGCTAGTGTGTTTGAACCTTAACAATTGGAACTAAGTGTGGGGGTCTTCTTCACTCTTAGTGTGCTTTCTTACCCATTCAATCTTGGAATGTGAAAATGTACACATTCCAATGACTAAGATTCAGATACACTATCATATGCAAACAAATGAAAAACTCTTAAAAGACAAAAACAAACAATAACGTCTTTCCTTCGGGAACTCTTTTCTCATCTCATTCACTCTTTCCTTGAGGATGCGTCATTTCCATTCTACCGTAAACAGGTAACGCCTAAGTCTCCCTACAGCGAGCTGCAACACCGAACTGCTAGGACGCGAACGTTGACGTTTCCACTAAAAAAACACAAACAACTTTCCCTTAGGTGAGGGGAACTACGACGCTCTGATTCTCATGTTCCCGATGAGATACGTAGGCAGTGGGGTAGGGCCCATTCGAGCACTTCTTTTATTTTCCCTACATTTGTTTCTCTTTCTCTTTCCATTCCTTTTCCAGTTCCTTTTCTAGTATTCTTTTCTATCACCCTTTGATCGAGACAAGCAAGCGTGGATCCCATCGGGTACGATGGATGTGAAGGCGTGCTAATGCCTTCCTCTCACATAACCGACTCCCTTACCCAATTCTCTTGGTCGCAAGACCATGCTTTTCCTTCCCTTCAGGTTTATGCGGTGTTTCCTTTCCCTCTCTTGGGATAAATACACATTGCTGGCGACTCTGTTTCGGTGCCACTTTCGCGTATGTACTTGGATGAAAATCCCGGGAGCGACACTTGTCAATATTATATTCGTCATATTATCTTGATTATTATTCATATTGCTCATATCATATTCATACTTGTTCATCTAACCCTCTTCTTGTCTCTTTGTTCAAACATTATTCTAAACACACTAACAATTATCGAAACAATAAAAAACTCAATTGGTGGACTATTGTTGTTTGCTTGGACCTTGTACAGAAACCCTAGCATGGAGCTTATGTCCGACTCTTGCTCAAGGCTTAGTTTAGGACACCTCGTACACACACGGCTTCCTCTTGGGCTACCTTACAATGAGACCTTTTATTTCATGTCATCCCCTGTATTTACATGTACCCCTCTCCCATTCCGATGTACGCATTCATTATTTCTTTGATTGTGGTTTGTTTACTAGGAGCACCTCTAGGGACTAGCATAGACAACCCATTTCAAACTAATTCTCGATTCGTCGTCGAGCCCATTTTCAAAACACCCCCCATAAGTCGATTGCTCAATAGCATTGCCATCAACCTAACACACACACTCTAACATTTCATTGTGGTTTCGTGACTAGGAGCACCCCTAGGGACTAGGATCGATTCTCACCCATTTTCAATCAAACTCTCGATTCGTCATCGAGCCATTTTCAAAACAAACCTCTTTTCAATCAAACACTCGACTCGTCGTCGAGCCCATTTTCAAACTAACCTCTAACCAAACTCTTTTCAAATCTTTTCGCATACAAATAAACCCTTGATCCAACGTCAAGCAGATTTTCACAATAAAACTAAAAAATGACTAACAACTATCATAACTCTTTTCAAGGTGAAAAATAGGGGTTCAAGTCTTTGATCTTTCTTCGGTTGTTTAGGTGCAGGATCTCTTACTCGTGTGTGAGCAATTGACGCCTTTAAAATAAACCAACTTTCCTCTTTTCATGGGCGTACCACAAACTACGACTGCTCTGATTCTTTATTCTCGTCCGAATAAAGATACGTAGGCACAAGATTGAGATGATCTTGGTGAGCACACTTTTTCTTTTTCCATCTTTTCCGCGACACTCTTTTTCTTTTTCCACCTTTTCCCCGTAGTCGAACTACGATTGCTCTGATTACTCATTCTCTTTCGAATGAGCATACGTAGGCACAAGATTGCGATGATCTTGCCGAGCACTCTATCCTAAAACCACCCCATTTCCCCTTAGCATCTTTCCCTTTTATCTTACCATTTTCGCATTTTAATTTTGAGAAGAAAACAAACAAGCTTAGCTAACGAGCATTGCGATTCGAATCAAGAGGTTTCCATTGAGTACAATGGACGTGAGGGGGTGCGCGTACCTTCCTCTCACATAACCGACTCCCGAACCCGGAATGTGGTTGCGACGACCATGTTCTTATCCCCCTTAAAGGTTTTCTCGATATTTTGCTTTCCTCTTTTGGGATAAATAAAGTTCGGTGGCGACTCTGTCGAACCATTCCGCGCCTTTCGTACGATGGTCGTGTCTTCGATCAAGCGATTTTTTCGAGATGCAACAGATGCAAGTGACTATTATATTAGGGTTGTTTAAGGGATAATATATGATATAGTTTTTCACATAATTTATTGTGCTAGTAAGACATTAATTGAAGCTCAAGTTAATTATGCCAATAAGACACTTATTATTCTTTTGACAAATTAAGATCTTACTTGGTGGCCATGAAGGTGGTAGTGTACACTGACCATGCAATAATTAAATACCTCATTGTGAAGCAATATTCTAAGTCGAGATCGATAAGATAGGTATTATTAATACAAGTACAGTAGAAACTCTTTAAATTAATACTCGGTAAATTAATAAACTCTCTAAAATAATAAATTTGTCCGGTGCCGACTTGGGTCAATGTAAAAAATTGAAAAACTCGATAAAATAATAAGATAATAATTTTTTGGGAGATCCCTTTATAATTTTCGGTCCCAAGAAAATCATAAATTAATAATTCATAGAAACTGAAAAAAAATATATTACACTCTATTGAAATATGATTCAATAGTTGTCTATTTTCCTTTAAAGTTCAAGTCTATTTGGAGCGCATCTCTAACTTTTCTTATTGCATCCAATAGCTCAGGTGTTATATATTTTTATTGTATCATAAAGTTGTGATGAGTGTTCGACGCCATAAGTGCTTCCTTTCGCGTAACAGGCTCCAAAGACACCGTATCATCTTCGCCGTCATCCTCTACATTGTTCTCAATGATAGTACCCACAATATCTTCTAAACTCTGAACCTCCGAACATGCTTCATTTTCACCTGGGTAGTTCATTAGATTGTCGATATCCATCTTATTACGATAGCCACATTGATTGATCATAGTCTCGAGGTCTTGAGTTTCTTCATCAAAAGTGGATTCATCCAAATTTCTTGCAACGTCACTAGCTGAATGAATTTTACAGTGTCGGAAGCAATTCGCTATTGTTTCTTTTCGAACATCTATCATCCAAGCTGGGATTTCCAAATTGATAGCATCAAGGACATTTATCTTCCCTGGATCAGATTGTCCCACCTCATAACCTTCCAATATTTTGCGGTAAAACCTTCTACGGTAATGCATCTTGAAAGCTCTTATTATCCCAGCATCGCAAGGTTGAATCTTTGATGTGATGTTGGGTGGCAAGAAGAACAACTAAACGTTTCTTAGCCCTTCAATATTTCTTGGATGTGCTGGACAATTATCCACCCCAAGTAGAACTCTTCTACCATGCATCATTTAGTCAAATGAACGAACATATTCATTAAAAAGTACACTAGTCATCCATCCTTTTTTGTTAGCTCGATACTGACAATCCAAGCTATTCATGTTGACATTCTTGAAGCAACGAGGCTTTGCATATTTCCCAATAATCCATAGAGGGATAGTCATCTAACCGCTTAAGTGTGTTTAATAAGCCATCTCTGCAAGTCTTTTTGTGTGCTTGCAGGATTATCTCTCTTGTACTCACACAACTCATTACGTATTTGATCTGACATAGTTGATTTTGCAACACCTTTTAGATGAGAAGCCATCTTGTGAGATATGGTTTGAATAATCTAACACATTCATGTAATTTACATACAGTATGCCAAACTTGCTTAAGAATACATTGAACACATTTGTTCCTCTTGTTTACATTTACTGTACTTCAAAAGTCATTATTGATTTCCAATGCATATGAACACAGTAGTTACTAATTTACGTTGAGTCCCAAGGTTCGCTGCAACGTAATTCTAAGAGGCATAGACTAATTTGCCTTTTGTTTGGTATGTACAGTATAATTACTTAAAAACTCTTTAAATTAATAATTATTAATTTATTGATAAATTAATAACTCTCTAAATTAATAAATTTCTCCGGTCCTGACATTATTAATTTATAGAGTTTTAACTGTAACTACTTAAAAACTCTTTAAATTAATAATTATTAATTTATCGATAAATTAATAACTCTCTAAATTAATAAATTTCTCCGGTCCTGACATTATTAATTTATAGAGTTTTAACTGTATTTGACCTGAAAATTAGAGACAAGAGACGAGTTGAGATTCTAGTGGAATATCATATATTAAGGCTCCTTAATGAAGTCCATAGTCATGACATAAGAGGCGTCGATGAAGAACTTCATGATGAATAACTTCTCCTAATGACCTCTCCATCCACCTCACTCCCTCCATAACACCCAACGTCGCCACCTCCATCGTCGAATTCATCAAACGCCCCTCCATTGTTAAATCTTGACTCGATGCTCCAGTTCTTCTTCCAAATTTAACTATCTTCGATAACAACGTTCCACGCCTCATCGAAAATAAGGGATGGAACAACAACGTTGTTGTTCTTGCTAAGGATCCTGATAATGCGATATTACATAGTATATTTTGCCCTGAATTACATTAATTTATTGCGTTATTTTCGTTTGTTAACATTGTATTTGCGAGTATTAAGCACATTTTTAGGTATTCTCATTAAGTCAACCGCAAGAAGAAAGAAGAGGAAAATAGAAGAAAATAGAAGAAAAGAGGGTGTTTTCACAGTAGAAATAAGAATCTGCATTAAGGAAGTGTCACGACCGTAACGCAAGCATGTCGACCGTCACAAGCATTAAGGCCATGACGACCGGCACAAGGATATTACGACCGGCACAAAGACATTTCCCAGAATTTAATTTCAAACGACGTGGCCTCTCAAACGGTTACAACTTAACAAGCCACGATCAACCAGGCACTCAAATATTTTCGGTCATGTGCACCTGCATGAGACTTTCTCTCCTTGTTTCACGTCACCTCTCAGAGGGCTATAAATAAGGCAGTTACTTCACAAGACGGTCGCTCTCCTTTTTTTCTCCACCATTCCCAATTTACGATATTTTTCCTAAGTTCAGAGCTTTTCATTTTCCTGCATTACTTTTCCCATTTTTCTTACCTTCCAAAGCAATAGTTTCCTACACCGGGGAACTATTGCACTTGAATTAATTAGCTAGTTTAGTAGTTTGTTGCACTTTAAGTTTCTATTGTTCGAGCAAAGCGAATCCTGCCGGCTTGTGGAGGATCGTTACTTAAGATTCGTTGTTTCCAGGTTTTTATTCAATTTATATAATTGCCATTTACGTTTAATTATTATGTCTGCATTAATGTTTTACTGTTTAAGTTTTCATATGTCTGTTGAAATGTCTGGCTAAATTAATTATATCGGTATGTAATTAAGTCGATCGGAAAGGAGTCCGATCGATCGTAGGTAAACTTTGACACTTTAATTTTCTGGTTCTGTTTTCTTATTTTAATTAACTTTTGTTACGAGAGTAAGAAAGTACTAAGGTTACGATTAATAAAACGGGAGTTTGAGATTTTAATCGGATAACTGAAATTGGACATTAGTTTTAAATACAGCGAGAGCGCTTTAAAACCAATTAGGACTTATTAATTTTCAAAAAGTATTTTTAAACTCAAATGGGCTAGCGAGAGCAGACATTCTGATTTAGGAGTATAGTCAGAGTCAATAACACGAGAGTGTGAGGTAAAGACTTTTAAATTGGTATTTTCTTGCTGAAAACTATTTTGACTAATAAGCCGACGATCTATTGGATTCCCGATGATTGATGAATTACGTACCGATATTCCGTTATATCTTAAATCAAATCTAAATTCTAGTTTAATTTTAGTTTCCTGTTTGCACCTTAATCTAAAAATCATCAGCCTTAGCTAAACATAGTAACAACCCGATAGCACTAGTTTGATTATCGGTCCCTGTGGATTCGATATCTTTTAAAACTACGCGATAGACTGTGCGCTTGCAGTTAGTAATCCCGATAGACTCATAAAGTCGCGATCAAGTTTTTGGCGCCGTTGCCGGGGACTAATTTAGTCAATAGTGCAATTCATTTGTTGCGTCGTATAGACTAAGGCAAAAAATTCCCTTATTTGTCGGTTGTATGCCAAGTACTCGCTCAAATAGCGAAGACCTCACACGACCGACAAACGAACCTGAACGTCTTCTTAGCGTAAAAAGACGAATCCAAGAATACTGCTTAAACCACGATATACCATTTCCTTTATCAGAACCTGAACCTCAATCCGAATCCAAATCTGAAACAGAACTTGAATCTGAGTCAGAATCAGAATCAGAAAAAGACATGGGTGAAAGACCACAGAACCGTCCTCTTAAGTTCTATGCTACCCCCATCTGAGCAAGAACCACATAACAGCATTGCTGCCCCCGCTATCAACCGAAACGATTTCGAGTTGAAACCCTCACTGCTGTCAGCCGTGCAACAACATCAATTTTCTGGAAATCCTACGGACGATCCTAATGAACATTTGACCAAATTTGTGCAGTACGCAGACACAGTGAAGGCAAATGGTGTAACTGCAGACGCGATAAGACTACATCTTTTTCCTTTCTCATTAAGAAACAGATCTTGGGCTTGGTTGCAATCCTTGCCATCAAATTCCGTCACTACGTGGGATGAGTTGAAAAAGGTGTTCTTAGCACGATATTTCCCACCAAGCAAATTAGCTATGCTGAGAGCCCAAATTAATGGATTTCGACAAAAAGATACTGAGTCTCTTTACGATGCATGGGAAAGATACAAAGATATGATGAGGATGTGTCCGCATCACGGTCTTGAAGATTGGTTAGTAATACATACGTTTTACAATGGTCTCTTGTACAATTCAAGAATGACAATAGATGCCGCCGCTGGTGGTACACTTATGGACAAACCTTATACCGAAGCTTATCAACTCATCGAAAGCATGGCTCAAAACCATTACCAATGGGGAGGTGAAAGAACGTCAGTGGAAAAAGCCCAAACAAAAGGTGGAATGTACAAAGTTAGTAGTCTTGATCATGTCCATGCATGCCCTTGCTCAAAAGATAGACAACTTGACCATAACACCCGCAGCCACTGTGGCTGCCGTAGCTCCAAACTGCGAATTATGCCGAGTACCTGGACATGCTGCCCCTGAATGTCAAATTTTGGAAGGAGTCTCCGCTGATCAAGTGAATTATGCTCAAAGAAACCCTTATGTAAATACGTACAATCCTGGCTGGAAGAACCATCTAAACTTTTTGTATAAGAATAATAACGCTCTGTATGCACCTGGCCAAGCGCCTGCTGTGCCACCAGGATATCAAAAACCTGCTGCTAACGTTCCCAACGTTCCTAGGAAGTCAAACCTTGAAATTATGATGGAGAACTTCATTGCTGCATAAGCTCTACAAAACAAGGAGTTCCTTAACCAGAATGTTCACACCGGTGAGCAAATCAAACAAATAGCCAACAAGGTTGACGCTCTAGCCACTCACAACAAAATGTTAGAAACACAAATCTCACAAGTGGCTCAACAACAAGCAGTTACCGCTACCCCAGCTGGTAATCTTCCAGGACAAACTCAACTTAATCCGAAGGGACATGCAAACGCTATAACACTTCGGAGTGGAACGGAACTAGAAGGACCCACTGACCCAAGGATCGAAAATCCAGCCATGTACCAAAAGCCTAGTAAGGAGTCTGAAAAGGAAGGTGAACCAAAGGAAAACGAGAAGGAAGATGATGGCAAAGAGGCCGAAGAGAAAGAAGAACCATATGTGCCTCCGCCGCCTTATAAACCACCTATCCCGTATCCCCAAAGATTCGCTAAATCTAAAAACATAGGGCAATTTAAGAAATTCGTTGAACTTCTGAAATAATTGAATGTCACAATACCTTTTACAGAAGCAATCACACAAATGCCCTCCTACGCTAAGTTCTTAAAAGAAATATTAACTAATAAGAAAAAGCTCGAGGATACTGAAACCGTTATGCTTACTGCAGAGTGTAGCGCTATAATCCAAAACAACATGCCTCCTAAGCTAAAAGACCCTGGTAGTTTCTCTATACCATGTGTGATTGGAAAGTTTGTCATAGACAAAGCCCTGTGTGATTTAGGAGCCAGCATTAGCTTAATGCCCTTATCAATTTGCAAAAGGCTCAACATGGGAGAACTGAGACCAACAAGAATGTATGTACAACTAGTTGATCGATCGGTGAAATTTCCTCTAGGAATGCTAGAAAATGTTCCAGTACGTATAGGACAATTCTATATTCCTACAGATTTCATAATCATGGACATCAAGGAAAACTCAAACATCCCTATCATTTTAGGAAGACCATTCCTAGCCACCGCCGGAGCCATCATAGATGTGAAAAAAGGAAAACTGACTTTCGAGGTTGGTGAAGAAAAAGTAGAATTTATCCTCTCACAATTCTTCAAAGCACCTGCTATAGAAGATTCGTGTTGTTTCCTAGATGTTATGATGAATGCGTTAAAGAAATGGAAAAACACCAAAATACGTATTCTGAAGTGTTGAGAATTTCGATGCCCCCAATTTTTGAAGATGATAATTGGCATGGTGAATACCAAGATAATATTCTAAGTGAATGTCTCGCACTCACCCCTGACCCCATGCCTTGCCCAAAGAAACCAGTTGTAGAACTGAAGACATTGCCCAAAGATCTAAGGTATGAATTCCTAGATACAGAACTCGAACGACCAGTTATAGTTAACGCAGATTTAGGACAAATAGAAACCGAGAAATTATTGCATGTCCTGAGAAAGTACCCAACTGCCTTAGGCTATAACATCTCAGATTTGAAAGGAATAAGTCCCTCTATCTGTATGCATCGCATCATGCTTGAGGAAGACTGTAACCCTCTAGAGAACATCAAAGAAGAATCAATCCCATTCTGAGTGATGTCGTTAAGAGAGAAGTGCAAAAGTTGTTAGAAGCAGGAATCATATACCCAATATCCGATAGTGAATGGGTTAGCCCAGTTCACGTGGTACCCAAAAAAGGAGGTGTCACCGTCATCAATAATGAAAAAGGCGAATCTGTAGCGCAACGTACTCAAACTGGATGGAGAATGTGTATCGACTATAGGAAACAAAACAAAGCCACTCGTAAAGATCATTTCCCCTTACCCTTCATAGATCAAATGCTTGAATGTCTGGCTGAACACTCCCATTTTTTCTATTTAGACGGATATTTAGGATTTTTCCAAATTCCTATCCATCCTGACGACCAAGAAAAGACTACTTTCACATGCCCCTATGGAACCTTTGCCTACCGGCGAATGCCTTTCGGATTATGTAACGCACCCGCAACATTCCAGAGATGCATGATGTCCATCTTCTCTGACTTCTTAGACGGTATAATGGAAGTCTTTATGGACGATTTCTCTGTCTGTGGGGAAAGTTTTGAAGGATGTCTATCAAACCTCGAAATAGTGCTTGAACTGTGTGTAAGTGTCAACCTAGTGCTCAATTGGGAAAAATGTCATTTCATGGTCAGACAAGGAATTGTGCTAGGACATATAGTATCCGACAGAGGAATCGAAGTCGACAAGGCAAAAATCGAAGTTATAGAAAATCTCCAGCCACCGAAAACTGTTAGAGAGATAAGAAGTTTTTTAGGACACGCCGGTTTTTATCGACATTTCATTAAAGATTTCTCTAAGATAACCAAACCCCTGATTGAGTTATTAATGAAAGACGATGAATTCGTCTTTGATGACAAATGCTTAGACGTATTTCAAACACTCAAGCAAGCTTTATTATCAGCACCCATTATGCAACCCCCAGATTGGAATGAACCATTCGAAATTATGTGCGACGCGAGTGATTACGCTGTAGGTGCAGTCCTAGGACAAAGAAAGGATAAAAAGCTTCACGCAATCTACTATGCCAGTAGAACCTTGGATCATGCGCAAATGAACTACGCTACCACAGAAAAGGAACTCTTGGCTGTCGTGTTCGCATTTCGTTCCTACCTAGTAGGAGCAAAAATAATCATCTATACCGATCACGCCGCAATCAGGTACCTATTAAGTAAAAAGGACTCCAAACCAAGGCTTCTAAGGTGGATTCTACTCCTACAAGAATTCGACTTGGAAATCAAAGACAAGAAAGGCACTGAAAATGTAGTAGCTGACCACCTGTCGAGAATGGAAAACATCCAACCTGAACCAGTACCTATTAATGACGATTTCCCTTATGAAAGACTCTTAGCCCAGTTAGAAAGTAATACAATTGAACAATCTTTGACTTATACTGATACAGAAACTAATGAAGTGGTAGAATCTGTTTACACTAAAACCACGCTGCCATGGTATGCTGATTTTGTCAACTATCTAGTAGCTGGAGTACTGCCACCTGATCTAACCTTTCAACAAAAGAAGAAATTCTTCCACGACCTTAAACACTATTATTGGGACGAACCACTTCTCTTCAAGAGGGGCGCCGATGGTATTTTCCCTCATTGTGTACCCGAAAATGAGGTAGAAGATATAATTTCTCATTGTTAATCCGCGCCCTATGGTGGGCACGCGAGCACTTCAAAGACTTGTGCTAAGATCTTGCAAGCTGGCCTCTTTTGGCCTGCTCTATGGAAAGATGTCTATATCGCAGTTATAAATTGCGACCGGTGTCAACGCACTGGCAACGTCTCTAGACGCGATAAAATGCCTCAAAAGGGCATTCTAGAAGTAGAAGTCTTTGACGTGTGGGGAATAGATTTCATGGGACCATTTCCGTCCTCTTTTGGTAACAAATACATACTCGTCGTTGTCGATTACGTCTCAAAATGGATCGAAGCGATAACAGCTCCTACCAACGACGCACGAGTAGTGAACAGGCTCTTTAAGAACATAATTTTTCCTAGATTCGGTGTTCCGAGACTGGTAATCAGTGATGGAGGTTCCCACTTTATTTCGAAAATCTTTGAGAAACTTCTATCAAAATATGGAGTCAAACACCGTGTAGCAATACCTTACCACCCCCAAACGAGTGGGCAAGTAGAGGTATCAAACCGAGAAATTAAACAAATTCTAGATAAGACCATTGCCACCTCTAGGAAAGATTGGTCTTCTAAACTGCACGAAGCTTTATGGGCTTATAGGACCGCTTACAAAACCCCGTAGGAACCAATCCATTTAAACTAGTCTATGGAAAATCTTGTCACCTGCCGGTAGAAATAGAACATAAAGCCTATTGGGCTATCAAAAATATTAATCTAAACTATACCGTTGTGGCCAAAAAGAGAATTTTGGACTTACATGAACTAGACGAACTTAGATTAGATGCCTATGAGAATGCTAGGATATACAAAGAAAGAACAAAAAAATGGCATGACAGACGCATAGCAAGGAAAGGATTTGAAATAGGAGATATTGTGGTTTTATTTAACTCTAGACTCAAATTCTTCCCAGGTAAGCTTCGTTCTAGATGGTCTGGTCCCTTTGAGGTTACCAAAGTCTTATCAAGTGGCTCAGTTGAAATAAAAGGTAGATCTAGTGAACCGTTCATCGTAAACGGACAACGTTTAAAACACTATCACTGCGTAGACAATATGGATTATTCAACTGCTCTTAAACTGGCAGAAATGCCTACATTCCCCTTAAACTAATGATTCATATAAACTGTCGAGCTCTCAGCGTTAAATGAAGCGCTGAGTGGGAGGCAACCCACAAAATTTGTTTTTATTTATTACTTTGTTTCTTTTCATCTTTATCTTTATCTCTTATTTTGTTTTCACTTCGTTATTTTTCTTATTACTTTTGTCTTATTATTTTTGTCAAAATTTACTTTACTTACCGATGCGGTATTTTTCAATTATTTTAAAAATCATTATTGATTATCTCAATTTATGCCTCCAGGATTCTCATCTTTTTCTACCTTCTTCCTTCTCCATTTGCTTTACTTTTCCGACTAACTGTTAAGATGGATAACGAAGACACAATGGTTGTGCTATTCAGGGACGCTGTCCAATGGCACCGCTATGAGGTTCTCTCTCGCAGGCCTATGGCCTTAACCAAATTCCCCCATGGACCTACCATGACTGCCTTAGGCATAGGAGATAGCATAAAATTTATGTTTAACCAGATAGGCTGGGAAGGTTTTGCTAGGAAAAAGCATCCGACCTACCACAGACTGACCCTAGAATTTCTAAGCTCACTGTCCTACGACCCTAACCATGGCATGGGATTTAATAAGGGTAACATAACCTTTAGGCTATTTGGATACACGTGCCATTTCAACAATAGAGAGATCGCATAACTGTTAGATTTCCCCAATGGACCCGACGTTTTTTCCATGGCACAGGAGGATTTATTAATGGAAGATGAACTAAACTTTTTCTAGAGTAGTATTTCAGGACGACCGTATCATGACCCGCACCCTATGGTGTCCACTGAAATTCACAACCCGGCCATAAGATACTTTCATATGATTTTAGCCTACACCCTTTTTGGAAAAGCTGAGAAGGACACCCTAGTCTCTAGAGATGAGCTATTTATTATGTTTTGTGTGTTTCAGTCCCGACCCGTTAATGGAGCTACTTTTATGCTTGATAATCTCCGCAGGATTGCTCAAGCTGATCACGGTCCCATTTTGATCAGTGACCTTGTAACAAAAAGTTGCTGAAGCTATGGGATTTAGAACACGTCTTTCCCGAGTGAACCCTCTAGGCGGATATAGGCCAATGAATATCACTTTCTATTTTAACCGAGGACTTATTATAAATCTTGGACCACCCCCGTTTCAACTCCTGATCAATAATGAAGTTGTTTCACATTTTACACTGCCTGATCACGAGCGAACTAGTGTGCATAATCGCCACAACTGGCTTTATGATTTAGATGAGCCACAGCCTGAAAAAGAACTTGGTAGTCATGTGTCTGATATTGAGATTGACCCTGAAACTCCTCCTCACTATCATGATTTCCCTGAGCATCCCATGAATGATACTAATAATGTCCCCTCCTACTAACATCCATGCGACACTTGAATCTTTCCGTACTGAACTTCATGCCATGAGAGACCAACTTCAACTTATCCGTCTTGACGTTGTCGGTCTAATGGATACCACCGTTGAGGAACTGGACCACCTGAACCAAGCGGTGCAACCTTTGAGATGCGGACGCAACTTATTTTTACTGTTTTTGACTTATTTACTGCATTTTCATTTTCCCTTGAAGTATTTATTTTTCACTGTTGGATTTAAAACTCATTGATGCATTTGCATCTGTTACTTTTGGATACTGAACAATTTTGCTTCAGTTAAATGCAATTTCATTTCTTTGATTTTTAATTTTATACTCTATCAATTGCAATTATTTTTCATACAACTGTGGTTCAAATATATCATTACTGCGTGAATTATTATGTGTGCTTCAAATATATCATTATTGTGTGAATGTTATGTGTGGTTCAATTATATTTTACTGCATGGAATGTTGTGTACCGTTTCCAAAAATATGCAATACTGGAAGTTTAGTTAAATTCTATAAAATTTATTGAAATTGAGGTGTTACGACCATGACAGCTTTGTGACATCCGTCACAGGCCTCACGTGAATGAGGATCGTAATAACATCTGTGACGATCGTCACAGAATAAAACCCTGTTATATTCATAACAGACCCCTCGTATCCCTTTTCCTTCCATTTTCCTGCAACCGTCCCACTTTGCCATTGCCACCATAACTCTACACCGTTCAATATCACCATTCATTCACCACTAATTCACCCTCTCACCACATTTTTCTCTATAAAAACGCACTCAATTCACTGCAAATTCACAATCTCACCTCTGTTCCATAACCAACTCACATTCTAAACCCAAAAATTCTTGCATGCACAATGGCTCAACAGCCTGACCTTTCACAAATAATTTTTCGCGATGGCCAAGCAGGTGAGTATCAAAGGGAGCAGTATATCAAGTTCCACAAACGATCAATTCAACCCACGTGCTATCTTGACATTACCTGTCTAGAAGAGCTTTGCTTGTTGGAAGGAGTTCGTTGGATGCTTCATAATTCGGGACTAACTCACATTTGCACACAAAACCTTCCGTCATACGAAGCTCTGGCATTGGAATTCCTCAGTTCATTCTCCTACAACACCCCTTCAGACGACGCACAGTTTCTCACAGGATCCGCCTCTTTTAGGATGTTCAACACTGAGTACTCGCTTTCTCAAGACCAGCTGGCCACTATGCTAGAATTTCCACAAGGAGACAATGTACAGTACCGTGTGCCACGCGACGCAAATTGGCTGAACATGGCATTTGAAATTTGGAGAACTTTAACAGGCGAAAGAATTGATAGCTGGGAGGGACTTAATGCTACATTTTCCATAATCCAGCTATACGGTATTATCAGCGCATTTTAGGGCACACCATCTTCGGAAGGATTAATAATCATAAGGTAAATTCAAAGGAGCTCTTCTTTATGCATTGTGTATTTACACCCGTACCGGTCAACGCCATTTCATTCCTGCTGTCACACATTAGCTCCAATTGTGCAAGAGGTACCACCCCTTTTTGTTTTGGAGGAATAGTCACCTCTATCGCACTGGCTTTGAATTTGGGAGACAAGCTTACCCACTTACCTTCTGTACCGGCGGTGTATCTGGATTTGGAACATTGCCGCAGCTCACGCTTGATCAAACTTAGAGAAGACAACAAATACAACCCTGTGGTACGAAATAAGGAGGTGAAGAGTATTGTTTTGCCCTGTCCTGCTAGAATCGATCCAAAAAACATGGCAAACAGGTTATTTGATTTGGATGCACCTGAGCCTGATATGGCTGCACCAGAAGGTCAGGCCAGAGATGATTATGATGAAATGGAGCATGGCCTCCCTGAAAATGACCCTTAGCCACCTGAAACACAACCAGCTAGCTCCACCTCCCGACGTCGTCGACGAAGCGACCGCGCCCCTGCCACTACTGATGACATCCTTGCGGCCATCATGCAGAGAAACCAGTTAGATGCCCAGCGAGACCAGAGATACCAGACTCAGCACGATGAAATGATGGGTCTCATGCAGCAAATTCAACAAGACCAACGCGAGCACGGAGAGCGGATGGATCGACGATTGTCCAACGTCATCGATGAGATGGGCGCTTTGACTATGAGGGTGGACAGCTTGTACGACCACGTCTATCATGTGGGTATGCCACATCCCCATGCACATGGTGGACAGGGACGAGCTCGTGGCAGATCACGAGGACCTCAGTCGTTTTTCTTTATTTTTTTTCTGTTTTTATGTTCCTTTCTTTTTACACTATTTCGAAACATTGAGGACAATGTTAGACTCAGTGTGGGAGAGGAAACATTCGTTTTAGTTTAATTGCTAGTTTATGCTATTATTTCCGTTTTATTTACTTTAATGTACTTCATGGCTAGTATATGAATATGTTTTCTGCAATATTAAATTTCCCCACTTTATTTTGCCTTAACATAAATTTTTTTTTTCATTGATTCGATGCATAACTTGACACGCCTTTAGAGTATATAGGTTGTCTCACGAGTAGGCTATGTTGAAGACTTGAGAAAGTATGAACAAGATTCATACCGTCTTGACACCTTAGACCTCTCATATTTGCGTTATCAGTTTGAGTACCTATTATACCGTTACCTTAAGCTGCAAATTCTAAATTAGCCCCTAGTAGTTTATATTAACAGTCAGCACCGCCTAAGTAAAAGCTATGTGGAGAGCAGACGAAGATAAGTGATTGATACCCCAAGTTGCTAAAAATTTAAAAATTTCACGCCTTTGATTGTGGAATTAGAAATGCACCAAATCTAAAGAATGCAAGTGATGCAAAAGGCAATAAGAATCTGTTGTTAGTTGGTTCAGAGGTATCTGGTACTGAACTTGGTAGGGCGGACTACGGTTCGATCCCCCACGACTTGCAAGTAGAATATGTATAAAAAGGGGTACCGCACTTGTGTACCAGACCCCTCGTTTAAAGGATCAAAATCACTAACAGGCTACTTTACTATGTGCGTGCAAAAGGAAAAGGGCTTAATGTGATTGTGTCAGAATGAAATCGAGAGAAATATGAGCATTAGGTGAAGTTATAATAGAATGATTCGGACCGGTATGTAAAAGGGAGGTTTATGACCATGTTATGTGCTTTGTGTCATTAATGTATCTCTAGTGTTTGTTTGAGTATCTGCCGTTTCGAACAGAGGCTGCACAACTATGTACGATTCGGAGGAGTGTCAGGTATGTGCACTGGATCAATGCTTTTGAAATGATTATTTGCTTGAGGACAAGCAAAGATTCAAGTATAGGGGAGTTTGATAATGCGATATTTCATAGTATATTTTGCCCTGAATTACATTAATTTATTGTGTTATTTTCGTTTGTTAACATTGTATTTGGAAGTATTAAGCACATTTTTAGGTATTCTCATTAAGTCAACCGGCAAGAAGAAAGAAGAGGAAAACAAAAGAAAATAGCAGAAAAGAAGGTGTTTTCACAGCAGAAATAAGATTCTGCTTTAAGGAAGTGTCACGACCGTAACGCAAGCATGACGACCGTCACAAGCATTAAGGCCATGATGACCGGCACAAGGATATTACGATCGGCACAAAGACATTTCCCAGAATTTAATTTTAAACGACGTGGCTTCTCAAACGGTTACAACTTAACAAGCCACGATCAACCAGTCACTCAAATATTTTCGGTCGTGTGCACCTGCATGAGACTTTCTCTCCTTGTTTCATGTCACCTCTCAGAGGGCTATAAATAAGGCAGTTACTTCACAAGACGGTCTCTCTCCTTTTTTCTCCACTATTCCCAGTTTACGATATTTTTCCTGAGTTCAGAGCTTTTCATTTTCCTGCATTACTTTTCCCATTTTTCTCACCTTCCAAAGCAATAGTTTCCTACACCGGGGAACTATTGCACTTGAATTAATTAGCTAGTTTAGTAGTTTGTTGCACTTTAAGTTTTTATTGTTCGAGCAAAGCGAATCCTACCGGCTTGTGGAGGATCGTTACTTAAGATTCGTTGTTTCTAGGTTTTTATTCAATTTATATAATTGCCATTTACGTTTAATTATTATATCTGCATTAATGTTTTACTATTTAAGTTTGCATATGTCTGTTGAAATGTCTGGCTAAATTAATTATATCGGTATGTAATTAAGTCGATCGGAAAGGAGTCTGATCGATCGTAGGTAAACTTTGACACTTTAATTTTCTGGTTCCGTTTTCTTATTTTAATTAACTTTTGTTACGAGAGTAAGAAAGTACTAAGGTTACGATTAATAAAACGGGAGTTTGACATTTTAACTGGATAGCTGAAACTGGACATTAGTTTTAAATACAGCGAGAGCGCTTTAAAACTAATTAGGACTTATTAATTTTCAAAAAGTATTTTTAAACTCAAATGGGCTAGCAAGAGCAGACATTCTGATTTAGGAGTATAGTCAGAGTCAATAACACGAGAGTGTGAGGTAAAGACTTTTAAATTGGTATTTTCCTGCTGAAAACTATTTTGACTAAGAAGTCGACGATCTATTGGATTCCCGGTGATTGATGAATTACGTACCAATATTCTGTTATATCTTAAATCAAATCTAAATTCTAGTTTAATTTTAGTTTCCTGTTTGCACCTTAATCTAAAAATCATCAGCCTTAGCTAAACATAGTAACAACCCGATAGCACTAGTTTGATTATCGGTCCCTGTGGGTTCGATATCTTTTAAAACTACGCGATAGACTGTGTGCTTGCAGTTAGTAATCCCGATAGACTCATAAAGTCGCGATCAGATCCTAATAATCATTGCGTTTCGTGAGTATGTGAAATTGGTTAAGGAAGAAAATGATGTAATGGAGGAGACTATTGTAACTGACGTGCTTTACGATTGTCAAGGAGTTGATGGTAAGTATGTGAAATTTGATAATGAAAATAGTTGTTACGTTTTGTTTGACTCAATTAGGGTTTCTAGGGAAACTAAGGGTATGGTTCGTAGGCTTTGTGAGTTAGGAGTTTTGTTTATAAGAAGGTTATTAGGTACATAGAGCAGAGTTTGGGTCGTTTTCAGACAGAAGATGTATGAATCATTGGCTAAGCTTTTTGTTCTGCTTTGTAGAATGAGTTGAGTGACTTTTACAAGTTATTTGCTGTGCTTAAGGCTTAGTCTTCGAATCCGATTCCTCAAATCTAGTTTTGTATTGCTGGGAATGATTAATCAAATCTAGTTCCTAGTTTAACAATTTTTCACATATTTTTCACTACTATATTTGTAACTACTCACTTTCTTTATCTTATATTTTAACTGATGTTGCCATCATTTCATGGTTACTCAAATTGAAACTTAGAGAAATAATTAGGTAATAATATGTTTAGAAAATTGTTTGAACTTCAAGCTAATCAAACAATTTGGAGGTATGATATCTAAGAAATACTTGTTATGTATGGAAAATGGAATTGAGAGAGTTGTTAGCATCTACATCACTTAGAAGTAAATTAGTTCTTGAAATTGATCTCTGCTTGTATTATTTATTAAAATAATACCAACGATTTCTTCAAGCCTAGAAAATGACACACACACACACATGATACTCAATACTAACCTTTGCCCTCATTCATGTTGGAGAATGTGTTGTTTTGTGCTTTATGCCATTCATGTTGGAGAATGTGTTGTTCTGTGCATTGTCTCCTGTCAATTTAAAAAATTTTGTTCATTTTGTTGACAGGGTATTGTGTATATATTGATGTAGAAAGTGCATTAGACCTTTCACCTATGGAGTCAATGGGTGTAAATACCAAAAACCTTCACATCTCAATCCAAGTTGCAGAAAGTTTGTCGAATAGGATTTAGAATATGGTATTTCATGTTTAATTTAATCTTTTTAATTTATCATGAAGGTGAAGAGATTCTAAGACCTTTGATGACACATTAGTAACCAATAAAATAATTTTTTCTTTTAATTTTAGAAAAATATTAGCTATGGATTTACTTGCGGATTTACCTGCGGTCATATAGGCGAAATTAACTGCGATATTACCTGCGGATTTACCTACAAATCTTTCTGCCAAAAATATTGCCCACAAAGGCTTTAGCTGGGAACCAGTAACGGCAGAAAAAACCGTAGGAATTCCTATAGATTTTTAACTTAAATCCGTAGAAAACAGAGTATTTCTAATAGTGCGATATTTGACCAATTTCCTTTGAGTTATATGTCAAAATACTTTATTACTAGAGAAATTTATGATTTTATCATACTTTAAAAATATTTGGTGTCATTAGGAAGTTTGATGTTTTTCTTAGAAGACATGCAGAACTTGTTGTGGCATAACTTAATTGAAATAGATAGAAGTAAGGATAGAAAACTAAAATAGGGATGCGATCAGTTCTATTTGAAGGATAATTTACAATAAATATATATTGGAGAGTTACATAATTTTATATTACATTTACGATTTATAGAGATTTTATAAGTTTAGTTGTCGTCATAAATATAAGAGACATGTTTTAGATACCTTAGATTACGTTCTTACTTATATTGATTAGCTTTGATGTTAGGACCTCTTAAAAGTCTACTAGAAATTATAGGAAGCATAATATCTAAAATAAAGAAAAGTTTATGAATATGAATTTGAATATGGTTATGGTTATGGGTGATATAATAATACGTATATTACAAAAACTCATTGATAACCATGAAAGTTTAGATGCCAATGGACTAGACTTCTTTAGATTGACTCACGTCAAGTGAATAGACAAGAATGTTATATGTGTGTAGTGTTATATTTGTAAAGGGACAACCTAGGGCGTTGACGCTATGCCACCTTAGAAGAGGTGACAATAGAATGCCGCCCAAAAGGAGGTATTGTGTTCCCCCAAGACTTTCCTATCGCCTAGTCGTGGGAAACATGGGATAAGACATTTCTTGGATAGAGAGAAGTCAGGGTTGTTAGTTGACTTGTATATCCCTTTGAAATAGGGATTCAATGGTCCACCATTGACTAATTGGGAAGTGACCCTTTCCAATGAAACCATAGGTGTAACACCCTAATTTCCCCGACATAATTTATAAATAAAAATCAAAGTAAATTAAAACAATTCAACAATTAGGATGCTACGTCCAACATCAACCAGCTCATGCAATAGGATATGTAACACAAATGAAATTAAAATAATATGAGTTATAATACAAGTATGAACTTCAACATTTTATTATCAGCGGAAAAACATTAGACAAATGGCTAGTTTAACTTTTCAAACATAATCATAACAAAATGTAAATATAAGGAAATAACACACACAGGAGATTCCCATAATAATCTCCGTCAAACATAAAATAACAAAATAAGTGTTCTCCCCCAGTGTTACATATCAGAGCAGACGCCGACTCAACAAAAGCATAAAGGAGGGTAATATCCTCCACTCACTTCCACACCTCTATTGCGGATTATCTGCACGATGCCCATGAAAAGGCAACACTCAAACAGAAGGGGTGAGAATTCACAATCATATAATGAAATTTCATAATAATATGTAAACACATGATTATCACATACATAATTACCCATTCTACAACTCACACTCCACACAATCCGAATATCATAATACAACATGTAGGCAATGCAATGAGACTCAACTCCATGACTCAATGCATGTAGTACCAATTGTGAACTCTTAGGTTCACTCGCTCCTAATCCCCAACATAGGAACAAAGCACACAAAAAATTGTTACCATCACCATAGGTGACCCTTCACCGATTCCCACCTAGAACCAGCTACTCGCACCCAATCCCCACCATAGGATTAAGGCTCTCCAAAAGCAGACCACCGTTCAAACACCATGATGCATGATTCATAAATGACATGCAACAACAACAACAAAAAGTACAATTATATTCACCTTGACCAATGTACCACACCAAAACTGGTCACCAAACATATACTACAAGCATTCAACATTAGCATTATAGTAACATAGTAGGTAACAACATACTGTCATACCCTAATTTTTTACCCCTAAGATGCCACCTCATTTACATCATTTGCATAACATTCATCATTACATATGTGTGTGTCTTTATTCATTACTAACCCATTACAAATACAAGATGTGTGTGCTTGCCTGCTTTACAAGTTAGGTGCCCCCCCAAGGGCTCAAGCAGATGAATTATCAAAGGATGGGCATCATATTCAACATCTCAAGTCCCTTATTAATCTATGAGGATCAAGAGTTTTCATCCATCAATAATCAAATTCAAATTTTCATTGCATCAAGAGCATCAAGGCCTAAGTCATCAGATGCATCCAAATTGGGGTTTTGACTTAATTCAGCCCCTTGATTGAGTTTTGAAGAAAGGCATGATACAATACCTCAAAACATGATTCAAGACACTCAAAAAAACCTTTGAAGTCCATCCATAGTGATTCAATTAGCCCAAGGGTTTGGTTTCATTGAAAATCACAAAGTTCAAGTTCATCTGATAAAAAGTCAGCCAACTGATCAAAGTCAAGTTTGACTTTTGACTTTCTTGGTCAAACATGGTTTCCTCAAGTCAAGAATGATGTTAGTATGTGTTTTGGATCATGATCAATCTTGAAAAATCAAGAAATATGAGGTTACTTGTAAAAAGGGTAACATTGGAGAAATAGAAATTTTTCTAAGTTATAAACTTCAATGATTTTTGCCCTACTTTCCAAGGCCATAACTTAAAATCCAAGTAACCCTTTTCTTTGATCCAAAGATCAAATTGAAGAGCTTGTTACATACTACAACTTTGTCCTTGAGGGTGATTTCCCAAAAAATGCATGGATTAAGAGATATGAAGCCATGAAATTGGAGGTTCCATACTTTTGAACCTAGACACTTAGAAAATTTTTAGACAGAATCTGTCTCATGTTGGAGCCAACTTTGGGGTCATTTTTCTCCATGATCCACATTAATTTTAGACAAACATTGAACATCAAAGTTGAAGTATTATATCTCAGCTTTCCAAAATGGCCAAGAACATTCCTTTACCTTACTTGAGTGAGAAGCTGTGAATTTTACAACATGCCTTGTTGTAACTTTTTGGCAAGACAGATTTGCTACATATTTTGGTGTTACACGATTTGGATGACCTTGAAAGCATAATATCTTCACAAGACGAACCCCAAAATGATCTTACACCATGTGCTCTGAAAGAGTATAGCACAATTTTCAAGATTCCATCTTTGGAATGTGTTAAAAATCATTTCAAAAATCACAAAGTGAGGTTTTGTCCTCTAGAATTAAAGTGGAATAGTGAAATTGATCAAAAACCGCCTAATCTGTCCAAGAATGATCAAAACACCAAGGGATGAAATGCAATATGAGAGGATCATGCTCAAAAGATCAGAATTTCTAGCCATGTGAGAATGGAAGCTATAAACCTTGGAACTCAAGTAATAGATACATGACATCACCTATTGGATAATAACATGTATCCTAATCCCCTCAAATTCACAAATATCTGAGACATTCCCCTATAAATAGAGCTCATATTGATGATTCAAATCACACCAAAACATAACCAAGACTTTTTCTAAGCAGCCTTCTTCCTTTCAAAATTCAAAGTTCCAAAGAGAGTGAAAACTTGGAACTTCAACTCCAAGCAATCTCCAACCAAACCAGTTATCAAAACACTTCATATACATCATATATAAGTGATCCAAACACTCACCTTGCTTCTGTAACACCAGAATCATCAAGTCACATGTCATTTGCTTCAAAGCTGCAGATTGATTTGACCAGAAAGTTTCAGAAGGTTTCAAATCTTTCTAACCATTGCAACACATTCCTTGAAGGTTAAGGAAGCTGTTAGAACCAACAAATTGCTTCTATAACACTTCCAAGCAAGAATTCGATTCTCACTTGCGATGTAAGTTTCCTCAACAACTAAACTCTACGATTCATGCATGATTCTTGATCATTTGAGTTATAGATATGTTTGTCATGATATAAGGATCATTTTCCCTCAATTAATTGCATGATAACTTGAACATATGGAATTATATTTTGAATTTTCAAATTAGGGTTCACACGGTTGTGTGATTAATTCCTTTTGATACACTGAATATAAATGAAATTCAAGGATACCATCCAATTCCTTATTAAATTTCCAGCAATTTTGATATTTACATTTTTTAAATCCATTGAGAAATGAAGGTTTTAGCATTTGAAGATGATGAAGATGATGATGAACACGAAGCTGAAGATGATGGTGGCCATGGCGCCCTTTTTCAAAATAAAAATAATTTTTAATATATTATTATTTCGTTGCAAATAAATTAATGGATGTATCACCACCCCAGTGGTTAAAGCGTGTGTTTTCAAGGATTTGAGTGCGTGAGGTCCGGGGTTCGAATTCCCCTCTCCCCAGACCTTTTGCTTTTATTTTCTAAACTATTTTCAACTTAAAACTCTCTATATTATTTTCACCTTACATTCTTTGTCAACCCATAGCGCGTGGCTCAAATGGTATTATTTTAAACCCATCACCCCAAGAGCGCACGTTCAACACCCATGGGGGTCATTCCTATTTTTTTTAGCACTATTTTTTCTCACTTTTCTTCACAACTTCATTCAATTATTTCAATAAGCAAAATTAATCTTTTTGAGCCAGTTTTTTGTACACTTTTCATTTATCTTGTATATTTTGAGAATCCACAAAAAATCCCAAAAATAATATTTATTTTGATCATTTTTATTAGGTGGAAAAGAAATCCTTTTTAAAGTGTTTTATACCTTCTAAATGACTTTCTTTTGGTTGTTTCCTTAACCTAATTGATTATAAATATTTGTTTAAACCTTGATTGATGTTTATAACATGTTGTTTTAACTTGTTTGTCTTTCATTCCATGTTTAAAATGATTTTCCTTTGAAAAATACTTTGATTAAGTGTTTAATTAGGTGAAACTTTAGGGTTTTTATCTTGATTAATCTTTTCAAAATATCTTGACTAGAACTTCCATTTGAGTTTGGATTCCCCAAAGCCCTTAATTCAACCATGTTTGAATGTCTTGTGCTTACCTTCATGAAACTTCCTTTAGGGTTTTGTTTACCCTTTGATATATTCATCTGATCTTTGATTCATCTTGAATACATGCTTACTTGAACTTCTTTGTGATTGCTCCTATTGATCAAATTTTTGCTCACATATTCAAGTATTTCCTTCATAAACTCTTACCATGATGAACATATCTATTTGTCTGATGCTCATTCACATGTTGATATATCATGCTTAATCATACCATATTCATGTCATCCTCGATGACTACCCTTGTTTGAAAGCTCAAACAATCGTTTCTTGTTAAGTTTCTCTTGACATTTACATTAATAACACTTGCATTCATACAAGTGTTGCATTTCAATACTCATCCTTAGTTCAAACTTAGTTCAAACTCTAGAATTCAAACTATAACTCATTTAAAAACCCTAGGATAACCTTTGAGGCTCTCAACTTCAATAAAACCTTAGGATTCCCCTTGAAGTTTTCAACTTCATTCAAACCTTCAAACCTTCAACTTCAACTTCAAGACAAAGACATAGCCCCTTTGTGGCTGCAAACATTTAAATTCAAAACTTTTCTCCCAGAGATGAGACATGAATCATCTTTATAGAATGGATGTCTCTTCTATTCCCCACAACATAAATCAAACATTTCAAACTTTTTTCCCATTTTAAGTGATGTAAATGGCACACTTGTTGGTTCAAAATCCAAGCTAAAGTCCTTCTCTTATTATGGTACAAAAACACTTCTTTCATTTAAGTGATATAACTGGCACACTTGTTGATTCTACATCCAATTCAAGGAAGATGCGACATTACTCTGGATTTTCTACATCCAAGTTTAAAGCTTCTTCCCTTATCATCTTCTTTCTTAAAATGTTTGTGGTGAATAGGTGAGATATCCCCCTTAAGATAACAATTTGTCTCTTCTATCAAAACCAACAAACCCATTTCCACCCACTAGTAGGTGGAACTACGAAGCTCTGATTTCTCAACTTCCTTTTTGAGAATACGTAGGCATAAGATTGCGAGACCTTATCGAGCACAATAATAAATAAAACCATTAGTTTCATACAAATTTATCTTAACTTATTTATACTTACACTACAAAAGCAACAAATCCCCAATACATAGCAGATGACTTAATCAAACAGTAAACACAAATATACACAAGAGGTTCCTATAGGATACTATAGATACTTAGGGTTGTAATACCTTCCCTTTGTGTAACCAACCCTGATTCCCGATCTCCCAGTGCTTTGTTTTGAATTGCACACACCCATGAGTTTATTTAGATTTTTTCGTCTTTCCTACCTATGGGATAAATTAAAAGTTCATATGTATAGAGGGCGACCTTCGGAAAAATCGCTCGCGTACAGAAAAATGGAGATTCACTGGGGAACTAGGGATTTCATCCCCCCTAAAAGGATTAAGCATATCTTGTATATGTTTGTGATTTTTACTATTGCCATCATCTGCTTGCTATTGTATTCATCATGTTTGTTTGGGTTGATCTCTATGAGTAAGACAAATCCTAACTCAGATTTAAGAGTACATACATAAGATAGGATGTTGATATAATCAAAAGTTACATGTCTGGAGTAATTCTACGCATGAGTGACATATGATATAATCACACTCAGTGGAGGCCCCTTTGGAATTACTGATGCCATTGCGAGTAGTCGTAATGTCATTACTTTTTCCGACCTGGGAGCCTGAGAAATTGAGGACCTTTAGTATCCCTTTTACCCAACTTGGCCTTTTTAGATGTAGTGCGGTGATTATCCAGGTGTAGACCTGAGATAGTTGATACGCAATACTACACTCAGACGAGTTTCTCTTGAGTATATTATTGATTCCCGAGTAGTCGGTGTGTCGATAATATCAAAAAGATGGACCTATGACTCTGGGAGCCATGTTAGAACATGTTCTACAGGTACAATAAACCCCTAGTACATATTCTCTTGGTTTGGTTAGACCCATGACTCCATGCTCGTGACATCAGACCTTTAAACCCATGTTTGTTATTTTTGTATATATGTTCATCCATACATTCATACATATATTCAAAAATCATTTTTTCATCAAAAATTTCTCAAAGAACTTAAAACCTTTATGGCAAATATCATAGGGTTTTAACATAGATTTTGGGAAAAGAAATATCAAGAAGTACAACTTCAAAGATCCTGATACAACAGAATTAAGAAAGTAAGGTCGTATGATCTCTTATCTAGAGGATTACAGAAGAAGTCATGGAGGGCTCTTAGGTATTATAAAGACCAATATTGAAGAAGGAATTCTTGACACCCTTGTATAATTCTATGATCCCCTCTACCACTGTTTCACATTTCCAGATTATCAACTGACCCCCACTTTGGAGGAGTATTCATATTGGATTGCTTTGCCAGTATTAGACAAGATTCCTTTCAATGGCTCAGAGGAAATTCCTAAGTACTCAGTTATTGCAAAGGCCCTTCATTTGGAAACTTCAGATGTGAAAGACAACTGCACTTACAAAGGAGGAATCAAAGGGTTAACTTCCAAATTCCTGATAGAGAAAGCTACAGAATTGGCTAAAGCTAATAGTATGAGTGCCTTTGAAGCTATCTTTGCACTACTCATCTATGGTCTTGTACTATTTCCAAACATCAACCACTATGTTGATCTTAATTCCATCTAGATATTTTTAAGTGGTAACCCAGTACCTACTTTACTTGGGTACACTTACCATTCAATTCATCACAGGACTATGAAGAGTAGTGGAACAATCACATGTTGTGCACCTTTGTTGTACAAATGGTTTAAGTCACACTTAACAAGAACCAGACTCTTTGTTGAAAATCCTGACAAACTCAGATGGTCTCAGAGACTTATGTCTCTCACTCATACTAATATGAATTGTGTAGCGGGAAAATTTGTGAGTGTAAGCTATTGGTTAACTTAACTCAAAATTTGCAAGAGTCGCCACCACACTTTTATTTTTATCCGAAAGGAAAGGAAAAAGAGCAAACAAAACCTAAACAAGTTCTAAACAAGAACAAGTAAACAGAGACTGGGTAAAGGGGTTGGTTACGCTAAGGGAAGGTGTTACCACGTAAAACGTCTATAGTACTCTATAAGAACACTTTGAAAAATCTAAGCTTTTTGGTTTGAAAATATTTGTTTGAAAAGAGATTGAGGAGATGAGAGGAGAAATTGTTTTTTAAGATTTTTGTGTTTGGAGAGACTTATCGCCTCATGCCTACGTACCCACAAAGTGCAATATAGGATCAAAACCTTGTAGTTCGTGGTACAAATAACAAAAATTATTGGTTATGATTCATTTTAACTTGAAAATACAACATATCATTTTCAAGAGAGAATACTAAACTAATTACCTATTGGTATGTGAAAGAGGCATTTGCATCACATTAAGATGGAAGATTTTCTTGGACTACAGTCAACAAGAATAATCACTTTAACATCTAGGTGGAAAATGACCATACTTTACATAAAATACCATGGTTAGGAGCTTTACATCTCATAAAAGAAAATGACTCATGTCGAATCTTTTTGAAAAGTTTTAAAGGAAAAAGTGCTCAAAAGCACAAAAGGTTTGAATGAGTTTTTGTATTTTTTTATGTTTTTTTGAAATTAGTCAAAGTATGATTAACATTGATTGACATTTATTAAAGAAAACAAAGTTTGAAAATCACTTGACCGAAGTCAAGGTTTTATTATGAAAGACGTTTAAGTTTCGAAAACAAGAAGGTTTTGAGAAAGGGAGAAGATTTTGAAAATTTAAGAAAGGGGTGGAGAAGAAGGGACTATCCTATTGCAAAATAAAAGCTAAGGATAAGAAAGATCTAACCGAATTGTAGCACACTTCATAGCAAGCAAAATAAGAATTCCATCCGTCTTGAAGCATAAGCAAATGAGCAAGCCAAATAAAGGTGATGACACTGAATTTCACCGTATTTTTGACTCCGATTTCGCATGCATTCTTAGTCTTTTAATGTCATTTTATTATGTTATTATTATGTTTTTCTTTGTTTTCAGGTTTTTAGTCTAATCGGAGCCCCGAGCGAGAAAAGGAGCGAAAAAGGAGCCGAAATGAGCTAAAATAGAGAAAATCAGCATTTTGCACTTATGGTATCCACTCTGGCGGCCGCCACAGGGTCTTCCATGACATGGCCATGTCTCAAACTCCTCCCAACTATTTTTCCCCACGATCTCCAACTGCCTAAGCAATTTTACACTCATGGCGGGCGCCATGGTGTTGTGGCGGGCGCCACAAGAGCAAAACAAGTTCCCGCCCAAATTCAAATGCTAGGGGCATCCTTGTCTTTTCCACATGTTTCCTTGCCTATAAATAGGACTTTAGATTTTCGTTTTTCTTCATCCAAGCTTAGTTGTTCATGAGCATATATCAGTGTAATAGTGGTAATCGCTTCACATCGAGGTGTTACTACATTCGAGAGATCGAGTCTGTAAGAGCCTGTGAGATTGAGTCTTGGAGCACTCTGGAAGGAAGTTAATCCTGCCGCCATTTTACCTTCAGTTCGCATTTTATTCAACCACTCCGATTGGAGCAGGTTTTTATTACTTTACCTTTTGTCAACTTTATTTCTTGCACTGTCTTTTAATTTCATTTATTTTCCGCACTGCTTTACTTTCATTTACTTTCCGCACTCGCACTTAAATACTTTTTTATGAAAAATCTAAAAATGAACTTTTACTTTACCATGTCTGGCTAATTTTATAAAGGTTAGAATGTGAAGATCATAACTGAACTGATAATCTGTACAATTGTTAGTGGAAACACTTAAGGGCTATTTTAACTTTCAATATAAGTTTTCCTGTTCTTAAATTCCATTGGGTAAGATCGAAAGCCGTCCAACGCCTATCTAAACTTAATTGTTTTTAAACTATTTCAAAAACAGCGAAAGCGCTTTGTTTAGTTTATTAGGAGTTTTTAATTTAAAAGGAAAAGAGATTTTAAAACCATTTTCGGACGCGTTAAGAAGTTTAAAGTCTGGTTCGTAAGAACCTCTTTTTTTTTAGAAAATCCAGGTTAAAATACTTTTCAACTTGGTCAAGATACTATATTTCTTAAAAATAGGTTTACTACTCTAACGCAATGCGCGCCTTTTTATCCGTGACAATAAGAGGGTTTGATTAGGGGGTACAACTCGGTTCTGAATACGCGAAAGCGACAGTTCCTGTCAAATTAGTTCTTTTCAAAGTAGAAAACATTGCCCGTAAGTAGTTCTATTAGCAAGTACTTGGATTATCAATTGGTTGTGTGAATTGCATTCGAACCTGTCTTTATCAATTAATTTTAATTACTTTATTTACTACCGTGCACTCTTCAAAACTACTATTTTCAATCACCTTAGATACACACCTTAACAATAGATAGCGATAGATTGACACTTGGTCTCTGTGGATACGATAAACTTTTATATTACTCTGACGCGTTCGTACACTTGCGAAAAAAATACGCATCAAGTTTTTGGCGCCGTTGCCGGGGACCAATTTCGTCAAATTTTGTACCCTGTTGTTATACCGTTTAGACTAAGGAAGTTACCCGCCGATCAATGCGAAAAACTCGTAGTACCGGAAGTTTAGTAGACCCTCTAGCTGAACCAGAACGTTACGCTCGCGCACGATTATATTTCCGTAAACTTAGGAAAGCTATGGCCGAAGATCAAAATCAAAGACCTCTTAAGGATTTCGCCCAACCATCCAACGAGGAACCTAGTTCTAGTATAGTAAATCCAGCCATACCAGCTAACAATTTTGAACTTAAACCATCCCTGCTGCAGTTAGTACAGCAGAGGCAATTCGCAGGTCTTGCTACAGAGAACCCAAACCAACATTTGAAAAACTTTCTCCAACTAGCAGACACCTTTAAAACCAATGGAGCCCCTCCTGAGGCGATTCGCTTAAGATTATTTCCTTTTTCCCTCAGAGATAAGACCCTATCTTGGTTAGATTCCCTTCCACCAAATTCCATAACAAGTTGGGAAGACCTTAGAAAAGTATTCCTTGCGAGATATTTTCCCCCGAGTAAGACCGCTGTTCTTCGAAACCAAATAACTAGATTTACCCAAAACCAAGGAGAATCGTTGTTCGAAGCCTGGGAGAGATATAAAGAGCTGTTAAGAGCATGCCCACATCATGGTTTAGAAAATTGGTTAATCATTCAAACCTTCTATAATGGACTTCATTATAACACTAAGATGACCATCGACGCCGCCGCAGGTGGCGCACTGATGAACAAACCTTACCCTGAAGCTAGTGCCCTTATCGAAGATATGGCCCAAAACCATCAATCATGGGGAGTAGAACGAGCGATAGTGGAAAAGAAGGAAGCCCAAGGAGGAATACATGAGTTAAGCTCTATAGACATGATGCAAGCTAAAATGGATGCATTAGCCCTAAGAGTTGAGCATATGTGTACAACCCCGAATACTGCAGCCGCAGTTTCGTCAGATTGTGAGATATGTGGGACGAAAGGACACCAATCCGCAGAATGCAGTCTGTTAAACGAGACCAGCTCTGAACAAGTGAACTACACCCAAGGGAACCCATTTTCAAATACCTATAACCCTGGATGGAGGAATCACCCAAACTTTTCCTATAAGAATAATAACCCTATCCAAAATACTGCCCCTCTGAGACAATCAAGTTATCAAGCCCCAAGATCAAATCAACCTATGCAACCTGTACCACCAAAACCGAGCCTTGAGAAAATCGTGGATAATTTTGTCGCTGCTCAAATCCAACAAAACAAGGAGTTCATGAACCAAAACATTCATGTTAACGAACTAATTACCCAGTTAGGAACCAAGGTTGACCAAATAATCACTCACAATAAGATGCTTAAAACCCAAATCTCGCAGGTAGCTTTAAACCAAGCCCCTCAGACCACACCTGGAGGACAATTCCCTGGACAACCTCAACAAAACCCGAAAGGACAAGCAAATGTCATTACCCTACGAAGTGGGACCGCTTATGATGAACCTTGTAACCCAAGGTTGAGTGATCCCAAAACTTCTGAGGAAGATGACAACATCCCAGATAAAAAGAAGAAACCAGAGGAATCTGTAAACCAGGAAAGTCAAGAAAAAGGAGAAGAACCCAAAGACAAAACCTATATACCACCCCCGCCATACAAACCACCAATACCATACCCGCAAAGACTTAAACAAACCCAGATCAATAATCAGTATCAGAAATTCATTAAAGTTATAGAAAAACTTCACGTAGAAATCCCGTTCACAGAAGCCATTACCCAAATACCATCCTACGCAAAGTTTCTCAAAGACATCCTTACCAATAAACGTAGCAAAAAAAGATAAAGATCCTGGAAACTTTTCCATTCCTTGTATTTTGGGGAGTCATGTCATCGAAAAAGCTTTTCTAGACTTAGGAGCTAGTGTGAGCTTAATGGCCTTAGCGGTTTGCGAAAGGTTAAACTTAGGAGAGTTGCAACCTACCAAGATGTCACTTCAATTAGCCGATAGATCTGTTAAATATCCGATAGGCATACTTGAAGACGTCCCTGTTAGGATAGGTTAGCTGTTTATCCCTACTGATTTTGTTGTCATGGACATTGAAGAAGACGATGACATACCAATTCTTCTAGGTAGACCATTCTTATCGACTGCTGGAGCCATAATAGATGTCAAAAAGGGGAAGCTAACCTTTGAGGTAGGGAACGAGAAGATAGAATTTATACTTTCAAAATTTCTTATGGCACCTGTGATAGGAGACGCGTGTTATGCGATAGATATCATTGATGAATGTGTTAGGGAGTTAGAGCAAGAAGAAGTCATTGAAACAATTAAGCTGCCATCAACTCTTATTTTGGAAGATGACAATTATAAGAAACCCTACATCGATGATAACCTTTATGAATGTTTATCCCTTACCCCAGATCCTATGCCTTGCCCTATTAAACCAGCCTTGGAACTTAAGGAACTGCCTAAGAACCTGAGATATGAGTTTCTTGAAGAAGAAATGAATCGTCCGGTTATAGTTAGTGCTGCCTTGAGACAAAAAGAAACAGATCAACTCTTGGACGTTTTACGAAGATATCCCTCAGCCTTAGGATATAATATCTCTGATCTGAAAGGTATAAGTCCATCCGTATGCATGCATCGGATTTCGCTCGAAGCAGATTCAAAACCTTCCAGAGAACACCAGAGAAGGATAAACCCTATACTGAGTAATGTTGTCAAGAAGGAAGTTCTGAAGTTGCTAGAAGCAGGTATAATATATCAGATCTCAGACAGTAAGTGGGTGAGCCCTGTGCATGTGGTACCCAAGAAGGGAGGCATCACAGTTGTGCAAAATGAGAAAGGTGAACAAATAGCAAAGCGGATAGAAGGAGGTTGGCGTATGTGCATAGACTATAGAAAGTTAAATAAAGCAACTAGGAATGATCATTTCCCTTTACCGTTCATAGACCAGATGTTAGAACGTCTTGCCATACATTCTTACTTCTGCTATCTAGACGGGTATTCGGGATTCTTCCAAATACCTATACATCCAGAGGATCAAGAAAAAACTACCTTTACATGCCCTTTTGGAATTTTTGCCTACAGACGAATGCCTTTTGGACTCTGTAATGCCCCTGCTACTTTCCAACGTTGCATGATGTCAATCTTTGCAGATTATCTAGATGGAATCATGGAAGTATTTATGGATGATTTCTCGATTTGCGGTTTTGATTTCCAAAATTGTCTTATCAACCTTGAGAAAATCCTGGAAAGATGTGTGGAGGTGAACCTTGTACCGAATTGGGAAAAATGCCATTTCATGGTGACTGAAGGAATTGTTTTAGGACATATAATCTCCGAAAGAGGTATAGAGGTAGATAAAGCAAAAATAGAAGTTATAGAGAACCTAAAACCACCCAAGACTATCAGGGAAGTTAGAAGTTTCCTTGGACACGCTGGATTCTACCGCCGTTTCATCAAGGACTTCTCCAAAATAACAAAACCCTTAACTGGCCTGTTAATGAAAGATGCTGAATTCATCTTTGATGAAAAATGCAATGAAGCATTCAACCTTTTGAAGCAAGCATTAATTTCAGCACCCATTATGAAACCCCCTGATTGGTCTGAACCGTTTGAGATAATGTGTGACGCCAGTGATTATGCTGTAGGAGTCGTTCTAGGTCAGAGAAAAGATAAAAGATTACATGTAATATATTATGCCAGTAGAACCCTAGACGCCGCCCAGCTCAATTACGCAACAACCGAGAAAGAACTCCTAGCGGTAGTTTTTGCTATAGACAAATTTAGATCATATCTAGTAGGAGCCAAAATTATAGTTTACACCGATCATGCTGCCATCCGTTACCTGCTAAGTAAAAAAGATGCTAAACCCAGGTTACTTCGATGGATTTTGTTACTACAAGAGTTCGACTTAGATATCCGAGATAAAAAAGGCACAGAAAATGTAGTAGCCGATCACCTATCTAGGCTAGAATACCTGAATCCTGAATTAGTACCCATAAATGATGATTTTGCCTATGATAGACTGATAGCCCAGTTGGAAACCATTGAAGATAAAAAACCAGACCCTCATGAGCACTTTCAAAAATCTTTAGCTGTAAGTAACGTGCCCTGGTACGCTGATTTTGTTAATTACCTAGCTGCTGATATCATACCCCCTGATCTTGATTACCACAAGAAGAAGAAGTTCTTAAGTGATGTTAGAAACTTCTATTGGGACGAGCCACTTCTTTTCAAGAGAGGTAAAGATGGCATTTTCTGCCGTTGCGTTCCAGAAGACGAGGTAGAAAGTATAATTCAACATTGTCACTCTGCGCCTTATGGTGGACATGCAAGCACCTCTAAGACCTACGCCAAGATTCTTCAAACTGGCCTATTCTGGCCTACCATGTGGCGTGATGTCCATGCTTACATTGTCAAATGTGATAGATGCCAACGCACAGGAAATATTTCAAGACACGACGAAATACCTTTAAGAAACATCCAAGAAGTAGAACTCTTCGACGTATGGGGTATAGATTTCATGGGACCATTCCCACCATCTTTAGGAAACAAGTATATCTTAGTTGCTGTAGACTACGTGTCTAAATGGATTGAAGCGATAGCTGCACCCACAAACGACACTAGAGTAGTGATTAAATTATTTAAAAATTATATATTCCCCAGATTTGGAACACCCCGTTTAGTTATAAGTGATGGAGGATCTCACTTCATATCAAGAATATTTGATAAGCTTTTAAGCAAGTGTGGAGTTAAGCATAGAGTAGCAACACCATATCACCCACAGACTAGTGGCCAAGTGGAAGTATCTAATAGGGAAATTAAACAAATTTTAGAAAAAACTGTCTCTGTATCCAGAAAAGATTGGTCGCAAAAGCTTCAAGAGGCTTTATGGGCCTACAGAACCGCTTTCAAAACCCCTATAGGAACAACCCCCTACCAACTAGTCTATGGAAAATCTTGTCATTTACCTTTTGAGTTAGAGCATAAGGCCTATTGGGCCATTAAAAATTTGAATTTGGATTACCTAACTGCTGGTGAGAAACTTATCCTTGACATCCACAAATTGGAAGAACTCAGACAGCAAGCCTACGAGAATGCCATAATATACAAAGAAAGAACAAAAGCTTGGCACGACAAAAGAATCGTAAGAAAAGACTTCAACTTAGGCGACCCTGTTCTCCTGTTCAATTCTAGGCTACAGCTCTTCCCAGGAAAGCTCCGTTCAAGATGGACTGGCCCCTTCAAAGTATCAAAAATTCTGAGGTTTGGAGCTGTTGAAATAAAAAACGAGACATGTAAACCATTCATCGTCAATGGACAAAGACTGAAGCTCTACGAAGGAGGAGACATTCCAACAACCTACTCCAGCCACACTCTAAGTGATCCACCAATCCCGACAAGAGATGTATAAGTTCCAGTCGTCAAGCTAACGACGTTAAACAAGCGCTGCATGGGAGGCAACCCATGATTTTCTTACCTTATTTACTTTTTCTACATTTTGTTTTATTTTATTTCTTGTTATATTTTGTCAGGACTAATGTTTGAAATGTTTGTGTTTTACAGGACCTTCTTCCTAACTCTGTGCAGAATGCAGAATTTTGACGACATGCATGTGACTTTCAGGAATGACGCCCAGAGAGAGCGTTAGTTTGTCCACTTCAGGCGTCCTATGGCACCTACGAGGTACCCAGATCAGGCTTGTATGGAGGCTTTAGGCATTGAGCCTAGTGTCAGATTCTTATGCCACCAGCTTCAATGGGACCAGTTCGACGACCTGAACAACACCTATAGGAACCTCACTTTGGAGTTCCTCAGCTCGTTTTCTTATGACCCCTGGGCCGGACCAGATGGATGTGCTATTTTCAGGTTATTTGGGACTGAGTACTCCTTCACTCATAAGGAGTTTGGTGATTTATTAGGTTTTCAGACGACCCCTGATGCTATTCCTGAGACACCTATGGGATACTTTCTGAGTAGGGAAGTGGAGAAGTTCTGGAGTGATATCTCTGGTGGAGGGAGTCAGGATCCTTCCACCCAATTCTCACATGTTATCCACAACCCTGTATTGAGGTATTTTCAGATGATCATAGCACACTCTTTCTTTGGATTGCCAGATGTTGAGACCTTGCTTAGTGAGGAGGAGATCTTTCTACTGTTTTGTGCGACCCAGTCACGTCCTGTGGCATGTGGGAACTTTCTGCTGAAAGGTCTTAGCAGTATCGCCAGGTCATCAGTAGGTATTATTCATGTGGGAGGTATTGTTACCCAGATTGCTGCTGCTTTAGGCCTATCGCGTAAGTTGTTACATCTCAGGGTTTTCAGTGAATACACCACCATGGACGTTGATTTCTGCCTAGACAGAGGGTTGATGAGGAGAGCCTCTACAAACCCCAACC
This sequence comes from Lathyrus tuberosus, assembly GCA_022829125.1. Taxonomy (NCBI): domain Eukaryota; kingdom Viridiplantae; phylum Streptophyta; class Magnoliopsida; order Fabales; family Fabaceae; genus Lathyrus; species Lathyrus tuberosus. The sequence goes on from JALAZF010000639.1 coordinate 2,919,510, forward strand.
AGTTCAGATTGTTGATCGACAACGAGGTTGTTCATTACTTTTTGCTGCCTGATCCGATGATGACCAGTGTTCATGACCCAGCTAATTGGAGATATGCTTTGGAGGGTTATGGAGAGACTATTGAGGAGCCTAGATCGCCTCCTATTGCTGAGTACACCCCTACACCTCCGTCTCCCAAAATCACTGTATTATCTAATAATTTGTCTTTGCAGCCACCCGATTTATACAGCCAGGTTGTTGAGCTCCGCAGAGAGACTGCCAAGCTCAAACAGGAGGTAGCTGATCTTGCTTTGCAGATTGAGGTATCTGATCTCACTCATGCTACTGAGGCAGACTCTTTATACCAGGAGATCGGAGAGCTTCGTCGCGAGATCGCTGAGCTTCGTGGATCCAGCCAGGCAGAGGAGCCAGCTGATTGATCATATTGCCCTGACTTACTACTCTATTATTTAGTATTCAGTATTTCTGCGTTTTCTTTACTTTTTAGCATATCTGGACACATTTCGTATTTTCGCATTTCCTATATTTCCTATGTACTTTGATTTTATATATATATATATATATATATATATATATATATATATATATATATATATGTATATGTGTGTGTTTTTATTTTTCCTTTTATATATATATATATCCAATAATAATTTTATTTTTCTTAATATTTGCTTTTTATTTCCACAAAAATTGTGCAAGTCCCGTGTTGAAGAGGAAAACAAATGAGAACGCTATCGGGACCCCCAAGACGCAAAAGGTAAGAGAGGCCCATTCCAAAATTCAAAATTTTGGCCCAGGTCCGAAAATGACCTTATGGTGCCCGCCATAGCCTTATGGCGCCCGCCACGGCGTCCTGGTAAATACGGGGGAAAACTTCATCTTCCACCATTTTTGAACCTCTAAACTCCCAAAACCCATTTTTCTCCTCTTCCAAAACTCCATTAAAACCCATAAAAGCTCCCACCTTTATTTAATACCCACTATCCATTAACCCTTTCAAACTTCCATTTGAAATTCCACCAATTATATCCCATAAAAATCTCACCTTTACCAACTTATATTTAAACCCATCTTCACTATCTTCAAATCAATTCAAGGAGCAAGCTATGGAGTTCGAAGGATATATTTTGCGAGAAGGAAAACCCAGGGATAGGCAGAGGAGGGATATTCAAAGGCTTCAAGGTCGAGAAATTCTCTCGACGAGGTACGTGGACGACAATTGTCTCTATACTTTGGGTATTTATCATAGTGTTTATCATTTGCTTGATTTTTTGGGACTGCACTCTATTTTTGCAAACCGAGAACCAACCTTTGAGAAACTGACAATTGAGTTTCTAAGTTCTTTGATCTACACTGTCCACCCTAACACTGCTAGCACAGTCGGTACTGTCCAATTTAGAATGTTTGGAATAGAATATAAGTTCAGTACCGACGAACTAACAAGTCTGTTAGGGATTCCTCTTTGGGAAGGTGCTATTTGTGAGACCCCTTTGGATAACGGATGGTCGGTCGATGCATTTCCTTTTTGGCAGAGATTGTCAAATAATTTAATAACTTCTTTTGAAGGAATTCTCGCATCGACCATCCACAACCCGACCATCAGAGTTTTTAGATACCTGTTGGCATGTACTATTTTTGGCCGGGATAATCCAAATAAGGTTAATGCTAAAGAGCTTCTATTTTTACAAGGAAGTCTCACAAATAGAAGAATCAATCTGGTCCCGTTTATGCTTTCTCACATGTCTGTTACTATTAATAAAGCAGGACCGATTGTTTTTGGAGGACTGATTACGTCTATTGCTCGGGCCCTTAACCTGAACGATGAGATAGCCACACTAGAGCCCTTAACTCCTCGCACAATCAACCTAAAATTTCTAAAAGATATGAAATTGTGCCGAGCGAGAAGAGAGGGTGGTTTTGTATTGATGATCCATGGTGTAGCTATCCCATCTGTTGCCTTGCCCTGCAGTAGACGTACCGATGTACGTAATGAAAGGAACTGGACCTATGATTTAAATGCTCCACCTGTTCTAGGTCCACTTCCTCCTAATATTCCTGATACGGAGGGACACGACACTGACGAAGAATTTGAGCGGAGAGATCAGTCTCCCATACCTCATGTGTCCCCCCATCATCCTTCACCACCACACACCGCACCCTCTTCCTCTAACCCTTTTGCAGGTTCAGTCCCTGGATCCTATGTCACTGAGGAGATGTGGCGTGACCTTCTGGCTAGAGAAGAAAGGCGAGATGACCTTCTCTCTACCATTCAGCAACAACTGACGGATAATATGAGCTTCATGGAAGAATCACGACGGAGGACAGATCGATCCTTCGAGTCCGTTTCTCGCACCTTGCTTGCGATCGCAGACGAGCAATCCCGTCAGCAAGACTTCAACCGCCGGCATTACCAGCTTATGGAGGCTACTCAAGGTTCTGTTCTAGGTAACCTTCGACAGGTCAGAGATGCCCAGGCGGCCTTATCAGCCCGATTGGACCGGAGAGACCAGCATCGTAGCAGATCCCGTCGTCCCAGGCATTCCCAGCAAGACGACGAGGGCACCAGTGGTCCACATCAGTAGTTTTACAGGTTACTCTCCTTATCTTATTTCGAAACATTGGGGACAATGTTCAATTTAAGTGTGGAAGGGGATATTATTGCTTTCTATTTCCATTTTTAGTTAGTTGTTTATTTCTTGTTTTTGTCTATGTCTTTTTTCTAGAAAATGCATGAGTCTGACGAGTCACCAGTACAGTGTATCCCTAGTGCACCCTCATTTTTCCCCATTTCTTTAGCCCTACAAAAAAAATTTTTGCAAAAAGAAAACATTGTTGTTCTACACGTTTTTTTTGGGCTTTAAGACAGGTTTGGATTAGGATGTGGTGACTTAGGTGAACTTTTTGAAACATTAGTATCGTTTTAGCACCGTAGACTTCACGAATATAGGAATCATTCCAAAACCCCATGTACCATGGCCTTAATTATCATTTCCAAATTTGTCCTAAGTAGTTTATTTCAGCAGTCAGCTCCGACCTAAGCATGTTCTACGTAGGGGACTGATGAACATAAGTGAATGATCCAGTAAAATAAATAAAGAAAAAGGCAAACTCCGGATAGATGACCCTCACAAGGTCGTTTAAACCAAAAAGTTGAATTGTTGCCACAAAAAAAAAAAAAAAAAAAAAAAAAAATATATATATATATATATATATATATATATATATATATATAATTTTAGCTCACCCATTGTTAGTTGGTTCAGAGGTATCTGGCGCTGAACTCGGTAGGGCAGATTACGATCCGATCCCCCACAACTGCATTTGGGTTAAATAAAAGGGTTTACACAGTCTTATGTGCCAGAAACCCTATGTTTTGGATCAGAATCACTAACAGGTCACTCTACTATGAAACATGTACGGATAACGGGCTTAATGTGATTGCGCCTGAATGAAAAGGACCCAAAAAGAGATGAAGAGGTAGGCCTAGTTATTGTGGGATGATACGGTTGATTAATATAAGAATGAAGTTTATGTCCGCCTCTGCGGATAAGTGTCATTATGATACCCTTGGTTCACTTAGTACCTGTCACTGCATCCTGACTTGAACTTAGAAGCCCTTTTTGCCCGAATCACGTGTCAGCACTAGTTTTCTTACTTTGAGCTTTAAATGTTTTTCTTGAGGACAAGCAAAGGTCTAAGTGTGGGAAAATTTGATGACACTGAATTTCACCGTATTTTTGACTCCGATTTCGCATGCATTCTTAGTCTTTTAATGTCATTTTATTATGTTATTATTATGTTTTTCTTTGTTTTTAGGTTTCTAGTCTAATCGGAGCCCCGAGCGAGAAAAGGAGCGAAAAAGGAGCCGAAATGAGCTAAAATAGAGAAAATCAACATTTTGCACTTATGGCATCCACTCTAGCGGCCGCCACAGGGTCTTCCATGACGTGGCCATGTCTCAAACTCCTCCCAACTATTTTTCCCCACGATCTCCAACTGCCCAAGCAATTTTACACTCATGGCGGGCGCCATGGTGTTGTGGCGGGCGCCACAAGAGCAAAACAAGTTCCCGCCCAAATTCAAATGCTAGGGGCATCCTTGTCTTTTCCACATGTTTCCTTGCCTATAAATAGGACTTTAGATTTTCGTTTTTCTTCATCCAAGCTTAGTTGTTCATAAGCATATATCAGTGTAATAGTGGTAATCGCTTCACATCGAGGTGTTACTACATTCGAGAGATCGAGTCTGTAAGAGCCTGTGAGATTGAGTCTTGGAGCACTCTGGAAGGAAGTTAATCCTGCCGCCATTTTACTTTCAGTTCGCATTTTATTCAACCACTCCGATTGGAGCATGTTTTTATTACTTTACCTTTTGTCAACTTTATTTCTTGCACTGTCTTTTAATTTCATTTATTTTCCGCACTGCTTTACTTTTCGCACTCGCACTTAAATACTTTTTTATGAAAAATCTAAAAATGAACTTTTACTTTACCATGTCTGGCTAATTTTATAAAGGTTAGAATGTGAAGATCATAACTGAACCGATAATCTGTACAATTGTTAGTGGAAACACTTAAGGGCTATTTTAACTTTCAATATAAGTTTTCCTGTTCTTAAATTCCGTTGGGTAAGATCGAAAGCCGTCCAACGCGTATCTAAACTTAATTGTTTTTAAACTATTTTAAAAACAGCGAAAGCGCTTTGTTTAGTTTATTAGGAGTTTTTAATTTAAAAGGAAAAGAGATTTTAAAACCATTTTCGGACGCGTTAAGAAGTTTAAAGTCTGGTTCGTAAGAACCTCTTTTTTTTTAGAAAATCCAGGTTAAAATACTTTTCAACTTGGTCAAGATACTATATTTCTTAAAAATAGGTTTACTACTCTAACGCAATGCGCGCCTTTTTATCCGTGACAATAAGAGGGTTTGATTAGGGGGTACAACTCGGTTCTGAATACGCGAAAGCGACAGTTCCTGTCAAATTAGTTCTTTTCAAAGTAGAAAACATTGCCCGTAAGTAGTTCTATTAGCAAGTACTTGGATTATCAATTGGTTGTGTGAATTGCATTCGAACCTGTCTTTATCAATTAATTTTAATTACTTTATTTACTACCGTGCACTCTTCAAAACTACTATTTTCAATCACCTTAGATACACATCTTAACAATAGATAGCGATAGATTGACACTTGGTCTCTGTGGATACGATAATCTTTTATATTACTTTGACGCGTTCGTACACTTGCGAAAAAATACGCATCAAAAGGCAAAGATCCATAATACTCCAAGCATAGAGAAATAGTCCTAATTCTAAGTCCAAGGGTCTAAGAATAATCCAAGAGGTCCAAGGTCTAAGTCCATCCATAAGCATAACCACAAAATTAAGAGCACCAAGTTTTTTAAAGGTTTAATCCTTTCTTAGTGTTTTGAACAAGATATGGTCCAAGTGGACAAAAGAAAAAGAGAGCGGAAACATAAAGATGTATCCAACAAACAAAGGAAAAATAGCGGAAGCATAAACAATAATATGATATGAGATGATAATAATGGAGCATAAAAATAAAAGAGAGATAGGGAGCGAGAAGGAAGCATAAACAAAACTAGTACAATAATATTGTTAATGAGTTAGTGATTAATTGTAAATGATCAACGATGGTTAAATAATTAACTTAGGCCAAAGTTAATAAAGACTCATTAGAGGATTGATAAAATCAAAACCTCCTAACAACAAGTTTCATAAGTAATGGACCCAAGACAAATAATCAACCATACTTGAACTTTCAAACATAAGTTTCAGCTACGAATGATCATTTTCCGATACGGAACACATGTAGCGCTATGTTAAGCAATCCTAATTGGACTTATGTAGAAGCCACGACTATCTGAGGCCGGTCAATAATAATGTTCGTGTTAATACAAGCTAGAGAAGTGACATGTAAGTTACTACACTAAAAGAAAAGAGGTAGCGGTTTTATCTTTAATCAAGATTTTTATCGATTAATCAAAGGTAATCTATCACTATTCCAAAGTAGGGAGAATGATATCAATGATCATTCGTCCATAGATTTGAAATAAGGAAGATTAAAAACATCCTTGACAATCAACAATCCATGATTCATAGATTTCATCGATCAGAAGAAAACTAAGAAGAAGAAAGACAACCAAAATGAATCTTAATTCGATTAAATCGTCATTAATATCAATCACCTCTCTTGGCGGATTCAGAATTTCTCCTATCAACGCCCATGGTCCATTGAGATTAACAGGATCATACTCAAAATTTAAGATCCAACCAAAAACCAACAATTAATCAAGAATCAAAATAAGAAATCAAAATAGGATCAAGAATAAAGTAATTTTAAATGATTTTTCAAGAAAAGTTTTCAAAACAAAAATCAAGATACAAAGATAAAAGAAAAAGATTAAAATCTATTTTAAAAAGAAGTCAGAAAAGATAAAAGGAAAATAATATCAAAAAAATAGTTTTGAATTAAGAAAAAAAATTTAAAAGAGATTTTCAAAAAAAGGAAAGAACAGAAGGAGGTCTTGAAAGAAAAATAGGACGTGATATATAGAAATTCATGGGCAGCCAGCCCAATATATCATGAAAACATTTTTTTTTTTAAATAAACAAAATGGATCAGAATGTAATTCATCATCTCCTTCTACCTCTTGTCACACATGGAAAAAGCTTCATCATAGCTAACACTTTCTCCGCCGCGCCGGAGCTAAAAAAAATTATACCAAACGAATCGCAATGAGAAGTTCTACACAACTGTGCGAACAAAATCAAGAATCGCAACGAAAAGTAACGGATCGAAAACAACGGCGAAGCTTCAAACCACCTTCAAAGTCACAGGTAAGAATCAATCTGAACTTCCTCTTGCTTCTCTTCTTCTTCTGAATGATTTCTGGTTTGAAATGGGAGTGAATTTGGATGGAAAAAAAGTGGAAGAGTGAATGAAGTGGTGAAACGGTTTCGCAGTGAGAAATAAAGAGAAAAATTAGCAGAGTTTGTTTGGCTAGAAAGCTTGAGAGAAATGAGTGAGTATGTTGCTGTATTTATAGTGTGAATAATGAATTTGAGCTGTAGAAAAATGAATTGCCGTTTCGTTCTTTCTACTGCGTTTTGTATCAATGCGTTGTGCGTGTCTTCTGTTGAAAATATTCATGTCGTTTTGAACTTATTTTTTGCAGCTCACTTTTGATGTGTGACGTGTATTATTTTGCTCACGTGATGTATTGCTGAAGCTTGTATTCCAAAGGTGACGTGAATTTATATGGCTCGCATGGCTTGATGGCTTGAATGTGTTGTTCAGCTTGCATTAGAAATAAATAGGCACGACTTGAGCTTGGTTTGTATGGAACGGTTGGAAACTTGGAGTTGCTTGCACGACTATAAGGATGACCTTCTTCCAAATACTGAAAAAGAAGTTCTTGAGGATTCCTAGTTTCACTATCATCACTACTAGAAAAGCATTCTTGTACTGTATTGTGTTTGTCATGTATAGACAGTGTGCTCATCTTACCACGGAACATTGCTGAAGCGGTCAAATAACGACCATGGCGTGGATTGTTTCTGAGAAATTTGAAGTACAGCTTTGAGTCTTAGTAGCTCTAATTGATCTACACTCCCGGTATTTAAAACGAAATCAACTATATTTTCGGCACCCTTAAACCTCTTCTGTGCAGATACTACGAGGGCCAACAGCTGCCAACCTCTTGCAAAACTTCCAACCGTCATGTCTGAGTACCTCATTATATTGTGATAAATTGTACCTAGATCCCTCTGAATCACATTTCCTAATCATCAACACGAGACCAACATGCCCTCCCCTTTCTTACCTGAATGTATTCATGGTGAGTGACATTACCTCCACGAAGAGTACAACTAAACCCAGCAAAAATGTCGTCACTGCTGTTGATCACTCTGGAAGCTTTACTGATACCACCTCGAGTTAAGAACCAAAACCTGTCAAACACATCTGGATAGCTGTAATGCAGTCTAACTTTCAAAGGATTTTCCAAAACCCTCTGTCCTAAGGTGATGACATGAACCAGGAAAGAGAGGACACAGAGCCAGTAAAAATGTGCTCCCTGGCTCCTAAAATTGTTGGTTTCCTGATGCCATAGTAATGCCTGTACTCTTCTAGGAGATTCCTCATTTCAAGTGCCTCCTCAAAGTAGTTGTCCTGATTCATGTCAATAGTCTGTACTATATCTCCGCGGGTGAAGATGATTGCGTGGTTTTGATTTTCGGGTTTTCCTTCCCCGAGCTTCAATGGGCCTGACAATTTCACTCTGTAAATTTCCACCTCCTTCTCCAACTGTTGATCATACTTTACAAGAACGGAGAAATAGTCCTTCTCGTCCCGGCCAGTAGTTTTTCATCAACTGATTCAAGATTATAAAGTCTATAAAATTCAGCCTTCCACTCATTGTAGCGTTCTCCTAGAACACCATTGAACCAAGATGGAAATTTTGCTACTATCATCCATATGCAGAAAGCATGTTTTGTTATCGGCATTTCTGCGGATAGTGCTTCTTTTGAAATGTATCCCAACTTATCAATTTCGCCCAAGAACTAGGATCACTAGAATTGTTTTCACCATTAACAGGAAACATGTTTGGTAATATTCTGCGATTCAAGATGAATCAAAACATTAGCGGTGAGACCTGCTTCGTCAGAGACACTACAACCAATCTATCATTGATGAAAAGTACCATAGTGATTTCTTGGCAGCATAGTTAGCATTAGAAACGTGATTATTCATCTCAAAAACTGAAAAAAGACGGAGCATTGTCTGAAGCTTCAACTTCAATCAGATTGCGAGCTTCTGAGACCCCATAAACTGTTCTGATGGAATCAAGCTTTGAAGATGCGGCCATGGTATGAACGTCTGCTTTAACAGCTCCGTGCTTTTCAAATCAAGGTTAACCGACTTCAAAAGAATCCCAGCTGACTCAACACAATCTCCGGGTTGCACTTAATCATTTTAATAGCGGCCGGCAAAACGATAATTCCACAATCATCATGTGATATTTGCAAATACAGTGGATGAAATGCTTCAATGAGGACTGTCTGGATTTATTTGCATTCAACAGCGGTTAGTGGTGGTGTTGGTATATCGCATAGCAGTGATGCCTTTGATCTTTCTCTAATTTCAATTCCTCAAATTCCTCCATGGAGAACTTTTGTGATGTGGCATTTGATTCATAACTTGTGGTCAAATTTCCATCATCTGGAACCTCGGGATTAGAACAGGGATTAAGAATACAGGAATCACCATTTTCATATCTCTCTTCCGACGAATTGCCTTGAACTAACTTATTTTCAGGCAGAGCAATCTTTTCTATGCAATCAGGACTGTTAGTTTCAGTTTCCATACCTTTATAACCAAGGATATTAAATCTGAATTCACTTGTTTTAGCCAATACATGAGACAAGTCAAGAAAAAAAACTGCAGCAAACTTGCTTCATGGCATTTAACTTTATTGTAAGTAACAGAGAACTCCTCCATCTTTTGGCTTATCCCATCTCCACCAGAAGATATATCATGAATTGTCATTGCTTCTCTGTCTAGGAACAATACGAAGTCATGAATTTGAGAAATCGCAGCTTCTATATCAGAAGTTATCTGTATATATTGAGTAGGTTCTTGGGATGAAATGAGGTCTTTTTCTGCGTCTGAACCAGCACCTTCAAAATTATCCTTTTTATCACATGGAATATCAGAAGGTGGGGCATCGAGGGAAATGACAGCCGCAGAGTCTTGGATGGATGCATCATACGTGTCTTCAAGAAAACGTTTAATATCCTTCAGGATCTGACCCACATCAGCATCCTTAGCCAAAGACTCAAAAATTGATTGTATTCTTGATTGAAGTTCAGCTGGTGATAAGCCATCAATCTCACCGGAACTGGGTGATACTGCAGCATGGGACGCTTGAATTGCCAATGGATTCAAATCATTGTTCTTTTCAGACTTGGATGGATCATCTTTACTAGTACCAACTTCAGATACCTCATTGGTCATGATTTCATCCGTGTTATTGTTTGAAATAAATGATGCAGAAGCATCTTCAATAGAATCGTTCGATAACCCAACAAATTTCTCAACCTCTAGAAAGTCATCCATCAGCTCCAATTTCTCGGTCGCTTCAGATTTTCCCAATTCATCAGCATTCTTTTCCTTTGTGAATTGGGATAGCTCAGAGATTAATGTTGTAGACCAAGACTCAGCACAACTTCTTGCATCATCGTTGCCATCTTTCGATATGGAGATCATGCTTGGTGCATAACCTGTATTTTGGCTGTAAATTCTTTTATGGTTCATATGAGTGGTAGATTTTGGGAGGCTTGGCTTGTGAATTATGAAGCCTGAAGTAGCATGGCCGTGCATTGATATGTCATGGGCTGAAGGCATTTTGGCTTGTGTAAGAAAAGCATCTATCATGAAGTTTAGAATTGTATGACTTGGAAACTTCAAAGGATCATCTTGTTTCCATGAGCTTGTTCATTTCAAGTTTTGCTAATCATCATCATTCCATTTTTTTGGCAAGTGTTGGTAATCATGAGTTGCAACAAAAATGAGAAACGAGCCTTGTAATTTTTGGACATGTTTTTTTTTTTTGTAATGGACTAATGTTTAGGAAAAAATATATAATTGAAAATTGGTTATAAAAAAAAATTGGATATGTATAATATAATTTGAGTTATTGGATATTGAATATGAATAGTGGATAATAATGGTTTAGAAAATGGATATTTAGGGATTATAGATGTGGATTAATGAAAAGATGGATAATGGATTTAATGGATATGAAATGAATAATCTAAGAATAGATTTTAAAATGGATAAACATGGTTTTAATGTGGGTAATTGGTTTTAGAAGATGGGTAAAAAAATGGATAAAAACGGATAGAAAATGTTAATAAAAGATGGATATGCAATCTTGACTTTAATCCCAAAACCAATCCCAAACTTTTCCACAAAGCATCTGATTAAAATGACTGAACAAATTTTGGACCACCGAATAACTTGTATCTGAAGCATCAACCATCAAATTTGATCTTTGCCATAATTCTCCTGATCAAAATGGAATAAATTCTGAATCACTATGAATTTGGCCATAGTCAATCTCTGGGAAAATAAATCCATAGATGAACACAATTTGGACTGATGGACTCTTGATCATGATTTTGAACCTGACTTCTCATAGAACACTGCTTGATAACCTGATGAATTCCAATACAAAACAACTTGACCTTGAACATTCACTGCTTGAGAAAACAACCCACTGCCACAACCAATTTGCAATTCAAGCAATCCTTTGATGGTTTAACCAAGATTAGGTCAAACTTCCATCTGATCTTGTCCATAACTAAATAGCCACACTTGACTTCAAGTCATACCATTACCATTAATCTCCCTGCAGAACCATAAACACACAGAGAAGAAGAAACAAGCAAAAATTGCAAAATATTTTTGATATTTTGGTTAGAGGTTAGTAAACATAAACAAACATAAAGCAAGTAAGAAACACATAGGTGCTTGGTGATCTTCCTCAAAAGCAAACCCACAGAAGAATGCAAGAGAACCAAGTATGATCTTGTTTATGATGTGAAGATGCAAAATGATATGTGTGATCTTAGGGGTAAAAATTAGGGTATTACAAATTGGTATGACCCAACTTTTGATAAAGGAGTTATTATTGACAGTTGTGGAGAATTCCCTAATGTACCCCTTCTTGGTATACATGGAGGGATTAACTACAACCCTGCTCTTGCAAGACGTCAGTTTGGGTATCCCATGAAAGACAGGCCTAACATTCTCTTGGTGTTAGGTTTCTTCTACCTTAATGAGGGTGGAAATCCAGATTTAAGGAAAGCAGACATAAAGGCTTGGCGCACTATTCATAAAAATAGCAAAGATCAGCTGAAAAATAAAAATTGTGTTGCTTTCAAACCCTACACTCAGTGGGTCAATGATAGGGCTTGTGAGCTCAAGATGCCTTATCCTCTTGAGAAACCTTTACATCTTTATAATAATTTATCCTCTACCATCCCTATTGAAAAAAGGGAAGAATATCAAGAGCTCTTAACCAGGATGAAACTGGAAAGAGACACTTGGGAAGATAAATTCCATACTGTGAGGACTAAGAGAAGAGAGTTGAAAAGGCAACTGAAAGAAAATGACGACTTGATATAAATTTTGGAGTAATATGCTGTGAAGAGACAAGAAGAACAAGAGAATTTATTTTTCTCTGGTCATATTCCTCCTACCTCAGGCGCTTGGAAAAAGATTGTCGACCAGCTTACTATGGAAAATACACAACTGAAGAGGCAGAAGAAGAAGCAACAACAAGGGGCTGGATCTTCATCAACAAGATTTCCCTAGGACTCATATGCTTAGCTTTGTCATCTTTGTTCTAGATCTTTTTAAAGTAGTACTTCCATTGTTGTAATCCTTTGAATACATTAAATAAAATAAGATCTTTTTTCATTTATCTAAAGTGTTATCATTTTATTTACGACATAAGTGTTAAAAGTTCCTTGCAAAACAGAGTCATTTTCATTTTTGCACATCATATATCATTCAAACATTTTGTATTACCAGAAACTTACACATGTTCTCACTTTGAAGCCAAACTGTCTCATTCATATAATACTCAGGCCAGTGGTCAGAAGAAGATGAACTTAAAGGAAGCTGCCACAAAAACTGAAAGAATTAGGAAACTTTTCAATACATTATAAAATTGGAGATACATTTTATGGAAGAGCTCTATGTGATTTGGGAACAAACATTAATCTTATTCCCTTGTACATATTCAAGAAGTTTAGAATTAGAGCTGCTAGGCTATTACTAGAACCCACCAATTAGCTAACTGAAATATTTGATATCCTCAAGGGAAGATTGAAGATGTGATAGTAAAAGCTGACAACTTTCTGTTTCCTGTTAATTTCATTATTGTGGGTTTTAAATATGATGAAGACGTTCCCATTCTCTTGAGAAGAACTTTCCTTATTAGGAGAAGAACTCTCATCAATGTGGAAAATGAAGAATTAACCATAAGAGTCAATGGTTAGCATCAGAGCCGTCTCAATCTTTTGAGAGGCCCTGTGTAAGAAGCTGAAATTAGCTTTAGTTAAATCGTGAATTTTTTTAAGAGGCCATATTTAACTGTAAAATAACTGTGAAATATCTGTCTGGAGGCCCTTTTTGTCATATCGTAATCAAGAAAAGTTGCGAGACCCTGTGCTGTAGGCCTCCTTGCACACCCTCAAAGACGGCCCTGGTTAGCATGTATCATTTAACATGGTACATACATTGAAATACACTGAAGAAGATATGACAAACTTTTCTCTAAGTGTGAGTTGGAACTCTTTCAATACTACAAAAAACACATTTCATAAAAATTTCTTACCACAACTACATAACCAACCCAAGTAATATATGTCCATTAGGCGCCTTCTACTTTTTAAATTCACATATAACCACGGTCCAACATACCGACCGTTGTCATATGTAAAGAATGACACGCTTCAAATCCCAACACCAACAATTTTATGTTTTTTCGTTATATCATGGGTGTCTTCCCTAAATTTCTATTTTAAAATAAAAATTACACATTTTTCATCACGGTTCAGATTAACAACTATGGTGAAATATCATGACAATTCACCATGTTTCACTTTATCAATTGTGGTGAAATATATTACCTATAAAACCTAACTTATATTGTTTTAGGACAGTATGCGTTTAAAGAAAACTCCGACTTCTCGCGTCTTAACCCAATCTCTCAAAACTCAAACATATCTTCTCCAAGTAGTATGGATCAAGAAAAGGTGTCACAACTCCATGCAGGACGAAACTAGTATGAATCAGTTTAGTTTGGTTTGGATCAGTTGATTATTTTTGTCAACATGTTTAAAACATTTTTCTCAATTGGATTATTTTGTTGTTGATACTTTATAGTGATACCTGCATCATGGACTGGTTTTCAGAATGAGCGTATGCTCATCTTGGAGCTAGCTTGCTCTTATGATGTATAATCAAAGTAGAATTTTAACGTAGTGCCCTCCTTATGAATAAAAGTTCAATGTTTAACATACTATTTTTCCCTCTGTTAACGGTCAATACACTCTGGGGATATTTTTTAGCCTTGGCTTACATGAGTGAATTGATTGAAATATTTTTTTTCTTCATTTTTTAAGAATATCAATAAAACTAATTAATAGTGTTACTTTTTACATCATAATTCTCTTTTTATCTATAATATCCCTACTTATTTATTACATTTTGTTTAATTTTTCTCTCTCTGCAATAAATATGTAAGGGTAATTTTGACAAAAATACAATTAATATTTTTTTAAACTTTGCAAGTGACAATTAAAAAGAAACAAAAAATTATTTTAAAAGTAACACTTAAAAAGAAACTGAGGAATTATTGATTAGTGGTGTGGAAATTGACAGATCTTTGGTTTTGGTACCAATACACTTTGAAAGGAAAGAAACAATCTAATATTTTCTCATGACATAAAACTTAATAAGTTGTGATCAAAGGTTCATTGCATTTCTAAACGAGAATCCTTCAAGCAAAAATGACTTCAGAGTCAAGAGATAAATTGATGTGTCTTGGGAACGCCTCCCTATCATTGTTACAAAGTCATTATAGATTGTTTTGCCTATTTTGATTGTTCTACATGCAGTGTTTAATTTGAGATGCTCATTGAAAGTTTGTGTGGGGATTCTATAGCAAAATGAGCTCCTCCATTAATGTTTTGTAAAGTTAATTAATTTTCATTCAAATTAGATTTCATTTGTGTCACTACGGAAATTAATATCGGTCAAATTAGTCCATACAATTTTTTAGAGGTGGACAATCGGTCGGTTACAGTCGGTTTTGGGTCCAAAATTTAAATTTGATGTAAACTACAGTTTTACTTTTATGGTCCAATTTCGACCTATAAAATTTCGATTTTCGTCGGATTCTGTTAAGTCGGATCGGTTTAGTCGGTTTAATATTTATTAGAAAAAATTTATAAAAATGATTTTTTTTAATTTTTGTATAAAAAATATTAAATTTTTAGAATAAAACTATTTTTTTAATAAAAATTTTTATTACAGAATAATATTTTTAATATTAGTTGACATTAATTTTGATCATTATCATACTTTAACCGATAAATTAAATAATATACAAAATTTTATATTATATATCTTGTATTTTTAGGAGTATACAATATAATCATCAATTTATAAAAATGATAGTATCCTGCAACATTATGAATATTATTTTTATAATGAGTTATTCATATAGTAATAAAAATAAATAAAAATATATTAATTAAGTTCGGTCGGTTTCGGTTTTCGTGGGATTCAAAATTAATATCTGAGTCCGACCGAAACAATCCTATAATATCCAAATTAAGCAACCGAATCAATCCAATACCGACCCAATTCATTTGCACAAAAAAAAAAACAACAAATCAGTCGGTTCAAATTTGAACATCCCGGCCGTTTCTTGTCTATACTAAAAAGAAGTCATGAATGTTTTAGACAAAATGATTCCTATGACATTGCAATGATGCTACATGCATTTAATGTCCGCTTTTAGGCAACTTTTTTTCAGGATGTTAACACAAATAGTAAAAATGTACAAGTAGTTAATTACATTTAGTAAATGTTTAATGAATTACTCTCTCTATTTTTTATTATACTGTCATTTTAAATTATTGAAAAATAGAAATTAGATTGATTTTATAAAATTATCCTTTATTAATAATTATAAATTTAAAAATTTAAAAGAAAAAATAATAATAAATACTTAAGAATGAAAATGAAAAAACATTACTCATTGATAATACTATATTAGCGACATATATTGTAGTAAATGATTTTTTTTCAGGATGTATATCATATCATAGGTTCAAACTCATTTATTAATCACGACTTCAGGTTTGATTAGCACAATTTTAAGTGTAGAAATTCATATGTTGAATACTTAAAAATTATGATTAGCCACTATTATTTAAATTATGCTAGCTATTTGAAAAACTATAGCAAAATTTAGTTTTAATTGTTGAAATAACGCATCACCATATGTGGAAAATCATCCATTTAATTTTTAAACTATTACTATGCGGAAAATATATTCCTATTTGTTTGTAACTATTGAGTTAGTTAATTAGTAGCATTTGATATAAGATTTTTAAGTGGTTGCAATGAAAGATAGCTCTTCCTAGGGATCATAGTCTTTTTTTTTTTTTAGAGTTTTCTTTCGAGAGGGTGTAAATTAAAGACTAAGGGTGATTTTGCCATGATTTTACATATTGTAGTTTGGATCATTTAGAGAGCTCAAAATGATATTATATTTTTTTAGTTCTTCGACAAGCATGAAAGAAGTGGAGGAAAAATATATTTTTTTGGTTTGAAAATGGGGAACGCTTACAACTTCTTAGAATATCTTCATAATCGTATTCTTTATATTAACCAATAACAGATCAAGATTTTAGTTGGTTTAGAGTGCTTGTATTTTTTGTTCTTCTTTTGGCGGTCTCTGATCTGTTAATGATGGTGTTGTTGGCTTGAGATCTAACTTGCTTCTTTTTTCGGGTTAGGGCTTTAAAAGGATGGGTTTTTTTTTATCTAGTTGTGTCTTGTGATTGTGGTTTGTTTCATCGTTGTTCTTGTAGATTTTCATTTTCAATTTTTCTTATCCTATTATTTTTTGTGTTTTCTGATGGTATATCTTGTACTATCTATTTATATTCTTTTATACTTTGTTGAACATTTCTCATACTAATTTTTATGTGGTCATTATGAAAACTTTAGAAGTTACTTCATATTTTAATTTTAAAGTTCTCGAGCTAAACATTTTTATCCAAAATCTAAGTAATCTTTGATTTGTTTATCAAAGATGTGTTGTACATTTTTCACAAATTTTGACTGGTATGTTGATCAATAGAAGCCCCGTTATCATTGTGTTCTCTTGGAATGTACAACACATATTTGATCAATGAATATCCTCTATGCCTTCTCATAATAAAAAATCACTGATCTCATCGTCCGCTAAAATAGTATCATCCGCGAACTTCACTTTATTTTTCATGGCATGATTGATTGTAACAAACCAATCTTTTCTTCCTGTCATATATGTAGAACACCTGGACTCCAAATACCTTTGATCGCTGCACTGAATTATCTCTTTTGAAGTCACCATGTCAGATTCTTCTGCCTGTAACCGATTATAGCTTGAATTTGCAGTTTTCTCCAAACTGCTGTTGCATTGACCTTGTAGCCTGCTGCTGCATTCCCCTTTCTGTGATCATGACCAAGAGGGTGTTCTCCTCATCAACCACTTGTCTTGTAACCTTGGCTTCGTCCACTTCAAGTTCTTTCTTGTTCGCATTGCACTCTCTTGCAAAATGATCGAACTTGCCTTAACCACCATTCTTGTTACAGTTGCTTTCACCTTTTGACAAGCCGAATTCTTGGAACATTTGGATTCTCTTCCACCAAAATTATGAAAATTCCCTCTACTCGTCATGGTTATTTTCCCTTCAATTTCTTGTCTTTCTCATTGAAACAAACTTGCAAAGAGGTCTCCACCTTTTCCTTATCACAATTTCTCTCCTGCATTCTTTGCTTATGTGCCTCAAGAGAGCTTTGTAGCTTCTCTTTGTTCATCGTCGCAAGATCATTTAATTCCTCAATCGCTACAACTATGTTATCAAATTTTGTTGTCAAAGAATACAAGATTTTTACGACAACATATTGCTCTATGATCGTTTCTCCACATGCTTTTACCTGGTTTACAAACCGAATGATTCTCGTCGTGAAATCATTGACGGTCTCCTTCTTCATATGATTTGTTGTGAATTAGGATGCCTTTAAACAAAGTATAAATGGTTTCTTTATGATCAAGAAACACACAAGTGTTAGGGTTAAAGGAAAAACAAGGGAAAAACAACAATAAGAAACAATAAGGATTGGTTATAAATTGCTATTCTTTTCTTTCTCTATCAAACAAGATTACAAGTATACAAGAATAACAAAAAACCTCTCTCTCTCTCTCTCTCTCTCTCTCTCTTGAATTAGGATTTTATCTTCTTATTTTTCCTTATGCAAGATGAGAGACTAACATGCTATTTATAAGAAAACTAACACACAAACCTAATGGGCTTTTTAATAATTACCCATTACAAGCTAACTTAAACAATTGGGCTTACAAGCAAGGCCTAATTCAACATGCTAACAAACCTAGCAATATTGACTAATGCATGTTAGAACAAACATCGACTACAACACGCATTACTCCAACAGCTGCATGCGAATAGACTTCGACCTCATGCTTAATTCCTGTTGAACCAGAAGCTACCCTTCGACCATACTAGAGTTCGATCCAATATATCACAAATATCCACATTGGAACAAACTCTATAACATCAAGGAATAAACTAGCTTTCTTCATGCAGCTTTATCAACTACATATAGTGGAAAAACTTGCAACTGGGCAATGTCTTGGTGATCATATCAACAACATTATGATCTGTCGAAACCTTTAGCACTTGGACTTCTCCACGCTCGATTACCCCTCTGACAAAATGCAGCCTCACATCAATGTGCTTGGTTCGCTCATGATAGGCTGAATTCTTCGACATGTGTATTGCACTTTGACTATCACATTTAGCAATGATAACTGGACCTTGAAGGTTTCAACTTCTTTGCAAAACCTTCAAGCCATAATGCTTCCTTCACAGTTTCAGTTAGGGTGATATATTTTGCTTCAGTGGTTGATAAGGAAACAACCTTCTGAAGTGTTGCTTTCCAACTGATTGTTGTCCCAAATATAGTGAACACATATCCAAAAATAGATTTTCTGGAATCCATACAACCTGCATAATCAGAGTCGACATATCCTTCAATTTCTGCTTTACTATCTTCACCCAAGGCTCCACCATAAATTAGGACTCTATTCAGAGACCCATTTATGTACCTTAGAATCCACTTCAATGCTTTCCAGTGAGCCTTTTCTAGGATTCGCTATGTACCTGCTTACAAGACTTACTGCATATGCTATGTCGGGTCTAGTACAGACCATAACATACATCAAAGAACTAACTATATTAGCATATGGAATACTATTCATATAAGCTCTTTCGACATCAGTACTGGGACACTGATCTATACTCAGCTTGAATTGAGGGTTTGTCGGAGTCACAACAGGCTTTGAATTCAACATACCATACTTTTCGAGAATCTTCCGTATGTATGCCTCTTGAGATAAGCATAATTTTGACTGCTTTCTATCTCTTCGGATGTCAATCCCAAGAATCCTGGACGCAACTCCCAGATCCTTCATTTCGAACTCCTTATTGAGTTCATCCTTCACCCTTCTTACCTCTTCGACATTGTTGCTTGTTATTATAATATTATCCACATAAAGCAACAAAATAACAAATGAATTACCAGGTCGAAATCTGAAATAAACACAGTGGTCGAACTGACTTCTAATGAAACTTATGCGTGTCATGAACTTGTTAAATCTCCTATTCCACTGTCGAGGAGATTGTTTCAGTCCATATAAAGATCTCTTCAGCTTTCACACATAATCTTCCTTCCTCTTTTTGACATACCCTTCAGGTTGCCACATCAG
This sequence comes from Lathyrus tuberosus, assembly GCA_022829125.1. Classification (NCBI taxonomy): domain Eukaryota; kingdom Viridiplantae; phylum Streptophyta; class Magnoliopsida; order Fabales; family Fabaceae; genus Lathyrus; species Lathyrus tuberosus. Next base: position 2,939,166 of record JALAZF010000639.1, read on the forward strand.
AATTGTTTCATCCAGATCACCATACAAGAATGCAGTCTTCATATCCATCTGTTCCAGTTCAAGGTCGAACTATGCCAACGTGGCAAGCAACATTCAAATAGACCAGTGCTTCACAACAGGAGAGAACACATCATTGAAGTCGACACCTTCTTTCTCAGTGAACCCCTTAGCAACCAACCTTGCCTTGTATCTCTTCGACGCCACTCCTTCGATTCCTTCCTTAACTTTGAAAATCCATTTACAATTGACTAACCTGGCTCCAGCAGGTTTCTTGATCAGTTCCCAAGTTTTGTTGTCATGAAGAGATTTCATCTCATCATCCATGGCCTTCAACCATTAAGTCTTCTTTCGACTCCTCGTAACTTCCTTATAGTCTCTAGGTTCTTCGTCGAGAACTTCAATTGCAGAGATTAAGGCATAAGCTATAAGATCGACATACCCAAGTCTCTGAGGTGGCTTGATGACTCTCTTCGACCCGTCTCTTGCTAGCAGGTAGTCATTATCAGTCTCCTCATCTTCGACACCATCTTCTGCTTCTTCTTCGACTTCATTTGGGGTACGCAATTCAGCATCAACATGCTCCACCTCAACAGGAATCTCTCCTTGTTCCAGCTCTTCGTCAACATCATCAATTTTCTTGAAAGCTATCTCAGCTTCATTGAAAACTACATCTCGATTAGGGATACACCTCCTGTGACCTGGCTCTAGGTACCATAGCATATAAGCTTTGACTTCTTCAGGGTATCCCATGAACATGCATTTCAGAGCTCTAGGTTCGACCTTGTCTTGCCTAATGTGGGCATAGGCCATGTGGTCAAATACTCTCAGTGTGTCGAGACTAGGTGGATTTCCCGACCAAACTTCTTCAGGTGTCTTCATATCTAACGCAGTCGAAGGACATCTGTTTATCAAATATGTTGTTGTCGAAACAACCTCAGCCCAAAACACCTTCTTTAACCCAGCACTAGTCAACATGCATCTGACTCTTTCCAAAATAGTTCGATTAAACCTTTCCACCAAACCATTTTATTGTGGAGTACCTACAGTAGTTTTGTGCCTTGCAATACCTGAGGCAGCACAAAAGCTGTTGAACACCTCATTGCAAAATTTAAGGCCATTGTCGGTTCTCAACCTCTTGACCTTTCTGCCAGTCTGATTTTCTATCAGAGTCTTCCAACCTTTGAAATTCACAAAAGTTTCATCCTTAGTCTTCTGGATGAATACCCATAACTTTCTGGAATAATCATCGACTATGGATAGAAAATACCTTGCTCCTGAATGTGATGGACACCTTGCAGGCCCCCAAAGAATAGAATGGATGTAATCAAGGGATCCATGAGTTCTTTGTTTGCCTTTTTTGAACTTCACTCTGCAAGATTTTCCAAGTACACAGGGTTCACAAAATTTCAGCTTCTCGACTGTGTCTCCTCCAAGCAGATTTGGTTTCCCCAATTCGACCAGACTCCTTTCACTGACATGGCCCAATCTCATGTGTCAAATTTCTGTCTTCGACAAAGGTTTCGTGGATGCAACATTTGTTGAATCACTTATAACTTTAGCCTCAAGGGTATACAAGCCTTGTTTCTTCACGCCTCTCAAGACTTCCTTCGACCCCTTCATGACTCTTAGGATACTTTTCTCTCCTTGAAAAACATATCCCTTCTTGTCGAATTCACCAAGAGAAATCAAATTTCTCTTCAAATCTGGTGCATACCTGACTTCAGTCAATAACCTTATTGACTCATCATGGAGCTTGAATCTCACAGATCCAATACCTGCAATTTTGCAAGCTTTGTTGTTTCCCAGCAGCACTAATCCACCATCTTGATCACATAGCTCCTCGAACAATTCTGTGTTTTGAGTCATGTGCCAATTGCAACCTGAATCCATAATCCACTCTTTTCTTGAGTCGCCACTTGAAACCACAAGAACATCATATGAGTCAAAATCATCTTGAATAATGGCTGTGTTGCCATTATCCTTACCTCCATGATCTTTTAGGCGTTTAGGGAAAACCTTTCTTGTGTGACCCTTCTTCTTATAGTGATAGCATCGAATACCAGATGCTTCGCCACTATAAGACTTCTGCTGGCTTTTACCTTTATTCTTGTCGAACTTACCATCCTTTCGCAAGAATTTTCCCTTAACGGCCAAACCTTCACCAACCGTCGAAGGTTTATGCTTCTTTCGTTCGTTGAAGTCCTTAGAGTACAAGGCTGATTGAACTTCTTCAAAGCTCAGGGACTCCCTTCCATACAAGAGAGTTTCTTTGAAGTGAGCATGTGTTCTGGGCAAAGCGCACAATAACAATAGTGCTTGATCTTCATCATCGATCTTCACATCAATATTTTCAAGATAAAGAATCAGCTTGTTGAACATATCCAACTGCTCAGCCAATACTTTGTCTTCACTCATCTTGAATGAATACAAAGCTTGCTTCAGGTAGAGTCGATTCACCAGAGATTTGGTCATGTACAAAATTTTACGTTTCAACCATAACCTCGAAGCCGTCGTCTCCTTTGATACCTGTCCAAGAACCTTATCACCAAGGCTCAATAATATTGCACTGTGGGCTTTCTCTATCATTGCCGTCTTTTCTCTTTCCGTTAGCGCAACGTCCATGGTTACCTCTCCCTTCAACGCTTCCAAACAACCCTGTTGAACCAGTAGGGCTTTCATCTTCAAGCGCCATAGACCGAAATCGTTAACTCCGGTGAACTTTTCAATCTCATACTTTGTTGAAGGCATCTTCTCCATACTCACTGCACCAATTTGTTGTGAATCAGGATGCCTTTAAACAAAGTATAAATGGTTTCTTTATGATCAAGAAACACACAAGGGCTAGGGTTAAAGGAAAAACAAGGGATAAACAACAAGAAGAAACAACAAGGATTGATTATAAACTGCTATTCTTTCCTTTCTCTATCAAACAAGATTACAAGTATACAAGAATAACAAAAAAACCTCTCTCTCTCTCTCTCTCTCTCTCCCTCTCTCTCTTGAATTAGGATTTTATCTTCCTATTTTTCCTTATGCAAGATGAGAGACTAGCATGCTATTTATAAGAAAACTAACACATTAACCTAATGGGCTTTAACAATTACCCATTACAAGCTAACTTAGGGTACAAGCTAACTTAAACAATTGGGCTTACAAGCAAGACCCAATTCAACATGTTAACAAACCTAGTAATATTGACTAATGCATGTTAGAACAAACTTCGACTACAACACACATTACTTCGATAGTAGCATGCGAACAGACTTTGACCTCATGCTTAATTCCTGTCGAGCCAGAAGCTACCCTTCGACCATACTAGAGTTCGATCCAATATCTCACATGAATAAACTCAAGTTGACATTTGTGAGTTTGTAACCTCACAACCTTTGCCTTGTCAGCCCCTACATATGCCTTCTCGAAGGTTTCATATGCTTGCTTCGATGATTCGTAATCATTAACTTTTTCAAAATTATTTGTATTAACGCATTGATGGATTAAAAACAACACTTTGAAATCTTTCATCTTTTCTTCCTTATGCGATGCTCGTTGTGCATTTGTTGCACCTTTGATAAGAGGATTCACATTATTCTGGATTACTTCAAGAACATCTTGTTAGCTAAACAATGATAAGTGAAAATTGTACCTATTTGTGTAAATAAGTTTTGTTGCACTTATCGTTACTTTGTGTTAAAATTGGTTGAATAAACCCCACTTTATGTGGAAATACATTTACTTTACGTTTTCGTGTGTATATTGCATTTTCTTGTATATATCATTGAGTTTAATTGACTTTGTCTCATTTTTGTAGGTAACTAATAAAGGCCATCTTTCCATATTCTTGTAGAGCATCTAATAAGCTTTCCAGCGCTTCTGACCGTGCGTAAATCGGAGCTACGGTGCAGAAGTTGTGGTCAAATAAGGGATTGGTTTTCTGTCATGTTCGCCTAGCGAGTGTGACAGCGAATGTTCGCTTGGCGAAGGCTGGCGAAGGTCCCAGCGAAGGAGGCCAGAAAGAGGCAGAGGAGAAAGAGACCAATGTTCGCTTCGCGAACTTCCTGGCGAGCATTCGCTAGGCGAATAAAACGTTCACTTAGCGAACTTCTGGAATTTTGCAAGGGCGGTTTAACTATTCAGAGGCACTTAAGTGCCATTTTCGTGCACTCGCCTAGCGAATGATCTGTTCGCCTAGCGAACAGTGCAGAATTTGAAATGTATATAATTCATTTTAGTCACTTTTTATGTTATGGTTTTGGGGATTCTTGCTCCAATTCCATCAAACTTCATTTTTTTCAGTAGATTAGCTTAGAAAATAACTGTGGAGCATGCATACGGATGAACTGGGGTGGATTGATCGTCGACCGACTCTGACAATCCGCGAGATGTTTGGTTCATTTCTCTTTTTATTTGTGTTTTCTTTATGGTTGGTTTGTGTATATGTATTTGCTGTAAACTCATGTATATTTGTCGCCTATGGCGTTATATGAAACTTGCTTTACAAATCTCTATTGGTGATTGTCTCTGATTTTTGCTTTATGCGTGGGGTTTGGGTTGCGTTAGAGATAACCGTTGCAAACTTCAATTAGGGATGATTGTCTGTTAGTTTCTAGATTCTAGAGATAGATTTAGGGCTAACAATCTTCAATAGGCGTCGAAACTTAATGCCTTCGTGCCTTGAGCTAGCGTACGAAAGTATCGGCAATGGTAACACGGTTGTTCTCTCAACTTTGCGTTAGACATAACCTGTGTTGTGAGCGATGCTGGGTGATATTGAGGAGTATTGTAGGTTGAGTATAACTGGTCGGTAAGTTTAAGTTTGTGAGGAGTCGATTATGTGCACGCCTGATAAGTTTCTTGTCTCTGAAGAATGAATTTCTTGTTATGTTTTAATGTTTACTTTTCTGTTTTCTTGTTGTAAACCAATTTAATCTAAACTCATTAACGCGAGAGATTGTCGAACGATATTCTTTCCCTCGAACCGTTCTCTGTGGACACGACATAAATCCCGGAGGGAATTCTTTCCGAAAATAAATATTTTTGCTGCTTGCCCTATTCTGCATTCAACAAAATGGCGTCGTTGCCGGGGAACGGTTATGATATTGAATCGCATTGCGATAGTTTCTTTGTTTTTGAGTTTTGTATATATCGTATATATTGTCTGTTTCCATTATGTTTGTTCAAGTGTTGTATACATTTTGTTCCCGTAATGTTTGTTTAAGTGTTTGGTTAGGGCACTTGCTTTTGGTTTGTGCGGTGAGACATCACTATGTCATGAAGGAAGGAAGTACTAGCTAAACATTGTAAAGGCGTCGAGCTTACGACGTAAAACAAGCATGGTGTATTCGTTTCTTTTGTTGTTGTTTAGTTTAGGTAGTGTGGTGAGTATTCATTAAACAAGTTGTACTCGGATTTTTCGTAAAATTCTCAAATCTTCACTTTACAACTTGTTTAATGAATTTTTGCCGGTTTTTCAGTTTGTTCATATTAATAGTTTTCGTGTTTGTCAATGAACTTGTTTTGAATAGCTTGAGGAAATTTGGTGATGTTCCAAGTTTGATCGTTTCAACTCGCGGATGTATGGTAATGATCTTGTTAAGTTTTGTACACGTCTGAGGTATGTATTTATCGCTTTCTATACTTTAGCATATTCATGATACTTAGGCTTTTTACAACTTCTATGCCATTCATTCTTTTGTATACTTGTTCTTGTGTGAATCACTTTAGTTCCTAACCTTTTTGTGAGGAGGCCTTCTATTGTTCATATACGCGCGGAGTACCAGCATTCTTGTTATAACTGGATTTTATTATGTTGAATATGTTGTTTGTGTTGTTTATATGAATGCATGAAAAGGAACAGGGCAATTGTTTCATTTTGAGCACAACCACCTTAGCCAAATAGTCAATTCACCTTGTGAGTGTGTGAGAATTCGTAACCCCTTTGAGCTTTTTGATCCATGTTTCTATTTGAACTTAATGCTTGTCTATGAGTATTTAGTTCACTTATTTTTGAATGGATTTTGTTTTTTCTTGGACCTCAATTTTGTGTTGTTGTATGAATTTTTTCCTTGCCTTAGAAAGTAGGGAGTATTCACATGATGGTGCGGTTAAATTCAAGTTGGGGAGAGGATGTTTGTATACTCATTGGTTGGATTCTATGAGGATTGAAAAATAAAAGAAAAAAGAGAAAAATATGACAAAGAAAAGAAAAGGAAAAAAAAAGAAAAAAAAAAAGAGAAAAAAAAAGTAACAATAATTGTGCTAAATAAGTATTGGGTGTTGTGTAACACTTGGGATTTTGGAAGAAGTTTGATTGAAATTTTGTGTTTGAACTTTTGTGAGTTGATCACTCCCTTAAGTTTAAGCAAGTTTTTGTTTCGATTAGCTTTTGGACTTATCCCTTGTTTGTTTGCCGAGCCACATTACAACCTTGAAAGCCCTTGTGATTCTTGCCTTTGTATGTTCAATGTGAATTTGTGGATGTATGCATAATTTAGTATTTTGTTGACATGAGTGTTGTGTGAGTGTAAAGTACCTTATTTTGTGTTTTTCATCTACGGATGATTGTTTTTGCTAGGTGTGATTCACATTTGAACTTGTGTTGTTTTAGAATTTTTGGCATGATTTTTGTATTTTGCATTTGTTTCGTGACTATGTTATCGTCGTAGTTTAGTGGTAAGTATTTACTTTGTGTGTACCGTTTTCATTTGAACCATACATTTGTTTTCCGTTTTTTGGAGCTGCGGTGCAGAAGTTGTGGTAAAATAAGGGACTGGTTTTCTGTCATGTTCTCCTAGCGAGTGTGACAACGAATGTTCGTTTGGCGAAGGCTGGCGAAGGTCCCAGCGAAGGAGGCCAGAAAGAGGCAGAGGAGAAAGAGACCAATGTTCGCTTCACGAACTTCCTGGCAAGCATTCGCTAGGCGAATAAAACGTTCGCTTAGTGAACGTCTGGAATTTTGCAAGGGCGGTTTAACTATTCAGAGGCACTTAAGTGCCATTTTCGTGCACTCGCCTAGCGAATGATCTGTTCGCCTAGCGAACAGTGCAGAATTTGAAATGTATATAATTCATTTTAGTCACTTTTTATGTTATGGTTTTGGGGATTCTTGCTCCAATTCCATCAAACTTCATTTTTTTTAGTAGATTAGCTTAGAAAACAACTGTGGAGCATGCATACGGATGAACCGGGGTGGATTGATCGTCGACCGACTCTGATAATCCGCGAGATGTTTGGTTCATTTCTCTTTTTCTTTGTGTTTTTCTTTATGGTTGGGTTATGTATATGTATTTGCTGTAAACTCATGTATATTTGTCGCCTATGGCGTTATATGAAACTTGCTTTACAAATCTCTATTGGTGATTGTCTCTGATTTTTGCTTTATGCGCGGGGTTTGGGTTGCGTTAGAGATAACCGTTGCAAACTTCGATTAGGGATGATTGTCTGTTAGTTTCTAGATTCTAGAGATAGATTTAGGGCTAACAATCTTCAATAGGCGTCGAAACTTAATGCCTTCGTGCCTTGAGCTAGCGTACGAAAGTATCGGCAATGGTAACACGGTTGTTCTCTCAACTTTGCGTTAGACATAACCTGTGTTGTGAGCGATGCTGAGTGATATTGAGGAGTATTGTAGGTTGAGTATAACTGGTCGGTAAGTTTAAGTTTGTGAGGAGTCGATTATGTGCACGCCTGATAAGTTTCTTGTCTCTAAGAATGAATTTCTTGTTATGTTTTAATGTTTACTTTTCTGTTTTCTTGTTGTAAACCAATTTAATCCAAACTCATTAACGCGAGAGATTGTCGAACGACATTCTTTCCCCCGAACCGTTCTCTGTGGACACGACATAAATCCCGGAGGAAATTCTTTCCGAAAATAAATATTTTTGCTGCTTGCCCTATTCTGCATTCAACAAACAACACCTTCATTTGCTTGCACCATTTGTCATAATTCTTCGCATCAAGGATGAGTAAGTTTGCAAGGATTATTTCATTAGAGACTGAATTCATGGTGCACATAAGGTGTTTGGTGGATCGAACCAGGTTATTGATGTCAAATGTTAGAACTTAGAACAATAAAGTTGGTAAAAATGAAATAATTGAGTATGAAGAGGAAGAGAAATAGAAAAAATATAATTGAGGTTGAGAATGCACATTCTATTTTATTTCTCATTAATGATACATCATATATATATATATATATATATATATATATATATATATATATATATATATATTACCGCACCAATGTTATTTAGCCTGAAAACAACACATCTTTTAAAAACTAAATAACACATTTTATAGTAAATTTAAGTTAAAAATAAACAATATTATAAGATAAATTGTTCTAAACATTAATGCAAATAAAGTCTTATTTTATATTATGTTTCAACAATAGCTTATAGTAAGTTGGAATTATCTACCACAATTATAAATTAATCACCACAACTGCCCCCAGGTCCTTCCAATTATTTGTGAGAATAGACCAGACTAATTAACAGAGGTTTACGGCCTAATTTACATAGGTTCAGGTTAGACCAAGCTTTATTTTAATTACACTTTTGGTCCCTATAATTTGGCCAACTCACGAAATTGGTCCCTATATTTTAAAATTGAACGAATTAGTCCCTATAGTTTAATGTTTTGTGCAGTTTTAGTCCCCATCTCAATTTTGCTCCAACTGGACGTGCACTATTCATGTACGGACATGTACGGACATACACTGTTCATGTACGGACATGCACTGTTCATGTACGTTTTTGGTTCAAAATTGGGATGGAGGACTAAAACTGCACAAAACATTAAACTATAGGGACTAATTCGTTCAATTTTAAAATATAGGGACCAATTTCGTGAGTTGGCCAAACTATAGGGACCAAAAGTGTAATTAAGCCTAAATAGAAATGTCCTAGGCTTTTTTATAAACCTCTTTATCTAAAGAGACTATGCCACAGGTCGTAAAAAAAGTCTTTTAAACCTATTAGACCGGCCTAGTTAAAAAACTCAATAAATATATTATTATTATATTGTATTTTGTAGTTTGAATTAAAATACGAAAATAAAGCTTAGTCATCTTGAAGAACTTATGAAAATAAGTTGAAAAAATATTATAAACAATGTTATAAGTTGTTGTCATAAGTTTTTTTTATAAGTTCTCTCCAACAAATAATATCACTAAACTTATGCTAATAGGTAAACTTAAATGAGACAAAAAAAAAACAAATATTTAGTCTCATTAATCTTTTAATTTGTTAGTCTATTTAACATTAGTTGAATTTCTTATTTACAAATATTCAAATGAAGTAGGCTTTTAAATAGGTTACTAGGCCAATCAGACATTTGAAAAGGCCAGACTCAGGCATAAAAATAAGCTTATTATAGGCTACAGACCAGACTTAGGCTTATAATTTTTTAATAGGTCAGACTCAAGCTTATCAAAGCCTAGCTCGGCCCAGCCTATTTCCACTCCTACTCTCAATTGAAGACAATGTCCATTCTCCCCTCCTTGATCCCCATAATATTCAGCACGAAAGCAATTAGGTGCATCAGAGAATGTTCTTATCAAATATTCACCAGGTCCATAGTTCATTCTAGAATCATTCTGATATGTAATTTGTTTAAAATAATTTACATGTATAAATTTCTATCAGGATATAATACAGAACCCATTGGAGGACTAGAAGCACCTAGAGAAGTCCTTGTCTGACCACTCCATCCTACTTGACCAGCGGATGTCAAGTTTGAAAATATGGATGATGGAAAATATCCAATCATCTCATTTCCAATAGATAACCACCAATTCTTTGTTTTAGGATCCTATTCACACCAACAAACAACATTAGTAAACATCTCAAATCTAATCTTTACACATATATCTTTAAAAAAAATTAAGTTTAATATTATTTAATCATGTAAATTCTATGGTATAGAATTGACCTGGATAATAAATGTTACAATTTCAATCATCTCTCTATTTGGAGTAGTTGTTCTGTCAAATCGTCCACCCAAGTAATTTTTTTACTAATTTAAACAAAACTAGAACATTGTAAATTGTAGAATCCAGTTTTCCCCGAAATTATCAATCTGCAATTTTAACATCACTTTATATATTATTAGAGATGATGAAGATGAACATGGAGGTTCATCTGTTGTAACAAAATTCTGTTACAAGAGAGAAGAAGAGAGAATGATATTGGATAAGATTCAATGATACAATGCTCAATCTAACTATTACACTTGGCAGGTTATATATATATGCTATCTATACAAGTGTAAACCAGCCTTATAATATTATACATTGTTTTGCCACCACCCGTTCACGAACAAAGTGAATGTCAAGTTCAATATGTTTTGTACAAGCGTGCAGGACCGGGTTGTGAGACAACATCACCGCACTTAAGTTGTCCCAGAGCAGTACTGGTGTATGGTACAGAATCTTGAGTTCAGATAACAAGGGTTCAAGTCACAACAGTTCAGAAGTTGTATGTGCCAGAGCTCGATACTCTGCTTCCGTGTTGGAACGAGCTACTAAGGCTTGCTTTTTAGAACTCCACGAGATGAGGTTGGGACCAAAGAATATACAGGAGCCAGATGTCAAACGTCTATCATCGGGATCGCTAGCTCAGTCAGAGTCACTGTAGGCACAAAGAGAAAACTTAGTAGCTGCAGTAGATGGAGATAGATGTAAACCATGTGTGACAGTTCCACTCAAGTAGCGAAGAATCCGTCGAATAGCTGACCAATGCGTATCTAAAGGTTCATACATAAATCGGCACGCCTTGTTGACACTGAAGGAAATGTCTGGCCTTGTCAAGATGACATACTACAAGGCACCCACAATGGACTTGTACATAGTAGGATCAGCCAGTTTGTTAGAACCATGTGTGCTAAGTTTGCAATTACTCGGCATGGGGGTTGAGACAACATTAGCACCAGGCATATTAGCTCTAGACAAAAGATCTCTGATATATTTTGATTGAGTGAGAAACATCGAACCATCTTGTTGAAAACTCACTTCAATACCTAGAAAGTAGCTTGGTTTGCCCAACTTCTTTAAGGCAAAGGCAATATGTAATTTGGTGATTAAATCATGAATGAGAGTAGGACTAGAGCCAGTAATAAGAATATCATCAACATATACTAAAGCATATAGTAAGGTACCTTGATGGCAGTAAAGGAAGAGAGAACTATCACATTTGGAAGTTGTGAAACCAAAATATAACAAGGCTTGGGCTAGCTTTTCATACCAGGCCCGTGGAGCCTGTTTAAGGCCATAGATAGCTTTGTGCAGTTTGCATACCAGGGTCTTGTTAGAGGTTGCAAAACCTGGAGGTTGAGTCATGTAGACTTCATCAGACAATGTGCCATTAAGGAAGGCATTGTTGACATCAATCTGTTGAATATCCCATTTGTGTGTTAGTGCCAAAGTAAGAATCACCCTTATGGTTGTAGGTTTGACAACAGGAGAGAAAGTTTCAGTATAATCGAATCCATGCTCTTGATGATATCCCTTAGCCACAAGCCTGGCTTTATACTTATTGATGGAACCATCAACATTTTCTTTGATTTTGAAAACCCAGCGACAACCCACATATTTCCTATCAGGTGGAAAGGTAGTTAGAGTCCAGGTGTGATTAGCTTGTAAAGCATCATATTCAGACTGCATAGCATTAGTCCAGGTAGGATGAGAAAGAGCTTGTTTAATAGTTGAGGGTTCAATTTTAGTGTGAGCAAGCAAGGCTTTAGGCCTAGATCTGTCAGTCTTGGCTCTAGTCATCATGGGATGATCATTAACTAAGAGATGGGGAGAGGATTTCTGAGATAGGATGGAGGGTGAGTTAGAAGACTCAGATATGGGTAAGGGAGAATTTGTTTCTGACTGGCCAGAAGATGCACTAGGTAAATGGTTTATATTAGTTTCAATGGGAGAGACCTGAGAAGATTGAATTAAAGTCAAGGGAGTGGAATTATTGATGTTCACTATAGTAGAAGGTGTTGATGCAATATCCTCTGGATAATGAGAGGCACCAACATCTGAACAAGAGGCAGTATCCTTAGAACAAATATATTGTTGAACATTATCTTCAGGATAATTGGAAGGACCTGCTGTAGGATTGGACTGATCAGTCTGCTTGGGTACAATGACAGGCCTAAAAGTTATTGTTGAGATATCAGGGGTAGCCTGTGTGGATGATTCAATCATATGAGCTGGATTATTACCAGGAGTAAATTGACTGACTGTGACAGGTTCTAGTACCAGAGTAGGTTGCTCAGAAATAAACTAAGAAGGAGGTACTGTTGTGAGACCTGGATGTTGAACAAATTCTTGAGTTGTTGCACTGTCAGTAGGCTGACCTGTTGAGTTAGGAACTAGAAGTCCAACAACTGATGTGTGATGGGATGGGGATGTGTCAGCTGAGGCATTTAAGGGCCTAGTAGGAAAGGCCATGTGTGTGACTGTTGAGATAAGAGGAGATTTGGTACTGGCCAAAAGGAAACAACTGGGAGAAAGGGATGTGATGCTTATTAAATGTAACATCTTTGGAGATATAGATTTTCCCAAAGCTACTCAGACATTTGAAACCTCTATGTTGAGGAGATACCCCAAGATAAACACATTCTTGACTTCTGAGCTGATGTTTATGTTGGTTGTAGGTCTGAGCAGGGGATAACAAGCACATCCAAACACTCTAATGGTCTTGTAGTCAGGATGTTTACCATATAAAGCATGAAAGGGTGAGTAATGTGCAGTTAATGGAGAAGTAGGCAACCTGTTCATTAAGTAGACAAATGTAGAAAAACTATGATCCTAATAGGTTAGAGGAATGAAAGAGTGAGCTAGTAAAGTAAGGTCCATCTCAACAATATTCTATGTTTTCTTTCAACTGAACCATTTTGATGTGAGGTATGAGGACAAGTCAGCCTATTTGTAATACCAAGATCAGCCAGAACTTTAGTGAAAGGTCTAAATTCCCCACCATAATCAGATTGAACTGGTTTAATAGTTAGATTAAATTGTGTTTGAACAAATTTGTGGAAAAGTTTGAAAGCTTCTAAGGCCTCAGATTTTTGTTAAAGGAAGTAAAGCCATGTATATCTAGTATGTGCATCTACAAAAGCAATATAATATCTAAAGCCAGAATTTGAAGGTGACGGAGAGGGACCCCAAAAATCAGTGTAGATAACGTCAAAAGGTTTATTATACACATTACGAGTCAATGGAGCATGTAACCTATGAGCTTTACCAAGATTACAAGATTTGCAAAAAGAGCTTTGTTTATTAGAACTAGGAATATTACACAGTTTGAGTATGTGAGCAATAGCAGAAAAATTAGCATGGCCTAATCTATGATGCCATAGCATACTAGTATTACATTTATTTGTTCTATGAACATCAGGCTGGAAATTAGAACTAGACTGACAAACATTGTAACTTTGAATGTGCTTGAGCTGATTCAAATTTGTGTTCAAAAGAGGTGACCTGGAAGACTCCAAAGGCAGAAGGGGAAAGCAGTAGAGGCCACTAGCATCTAGGACTCCTTCAACAAGAACTTGTTTAGAAGCCTGAGATTTAATGTAACACTCGTTAGACAAAAATTCAAAGCTAACATTGTTATCATGTGAAAACTTTGAAACAGACAAAAGATTTATAGTAATAGCAGGCACATGTAGAATATTATTAAGTGTCAATTTACACTTAGGCACAAGTGGAGAACCAAAGTGTGTGGATCCTATAGATTTTATGGTGAGTGTGTGGCCATTTCCTACATAAACTTTGCTAGATCCTGTATATAACTTAGAATTCGGTAAATGAAAAGCATATGGAGTGAGGTGGTGAGAAGCACCTGAATCCACAAACCATGCTTGGGAATCTAACTCTGCAGGGAGAGAGTACTCTTGAGAAGTGCCAAGGGATTGTCCCGTGGAAGCCATCATAGCTACAACTTGAGCATTTTGTGTGTTGTCTACTGATTTTCCTTGGCTTGCACCTGAACTGCCATCTGGTTTATCTTGAGAAGTGTCAGCATTAGATGGCATGAAATTCTCATCAAACCTATGCCAGTATGAGGTAACAGCATGACCATATTTGCCACACAGTTGACAGATGGGTCTATTGCCAGTGGGAGGCCTAGTTCTGCCCCTGCCACGCCCTCGAGTATACCTCTTACCTCTGCCACTATTACCTGAGTAACCACCTCTAGAGCTAGGATTGGCATGATTTGTGTGAGCTAAATTGGCAGCAATGGTAGAGGCTGATAATTCCTGACGAAACTTCTCCAACTGAGCCTTTTGAACATATAAAAGTGCTTCAACATCACACAGGGATGGTGACACAGGAGTACCATACATTTGCATCACAAAGGGGTTATATTTCTCAAGGAGACCATCCAGAATGACATCAATTTGGTCTTAATCTGTGATTGTGTCACCAATAGCTAATAAAGAATTGGCTATAGCCTTGAATCTTAGCACGAATTCTGTAATCGTATTGTTCCCTTTCTTGGTTAATTTAAGTTCCACCCTGAGTTGTCTAACCCTAGCCTTCATCTGTGTTGTGAAGTATTGATGAATCTTATCCCAAACTTCATAGGCGTGTTTAAACGGAAGCACGCGAGGCAAGATGGATTCAGAGATGGTGGAAAGTAACCAGATAAACACAGCTTGATCCTGAACTAACCAAGCTTCATACTCATCAGAAATTGTACCTGTGATGCAATCCTAAGTCGAGTTGTACTTCTGCGGAATCTAAGGATTGACTACGACTCGATGCATCTTCTGAGTCAAGATAACTCCTTCCACTTGTTGATTCCAAAGGAGATAGTTGTTTTCTTGCAACTTGATGAAGAGTTTTAGTCCAAATCGATTGCTGGATTTCACGGAACTGAAGCCTGTGGCACATTATTGAGATTGAAGTGAATCTTTGATTCCTGATTCTTGGTTTTCGCCGCAATCCATGGTCGAACCTTGAAAAAGCTTGAAGAAAACTCAGCTACTGCAGAAAACTATACACCACTGCGCAAGAGGAAGACGATAAAACGAAGAAGATTGAGTCACGAAGAACAAAAGCGGAAGAGATCGTTCCCAGCGAATGATACCATATTAGAGATGATGAAGATGAACATGGAGGTTCATCTATTGTAACAGAATTCTGTTACAAGAGAGACGAAGAAAGAGAATGATATTGGATAAGGTTCAATGATACAATGCTCAATCTAACTATTACACTTGGCATATATATATATATATATATATATATATATATATATATATATATATATATATTGAAGAAATTAAACTTGTATTTTTGTAATTAACATGAAATGAGCAAAAATTTCAAAGAAAATATGACAATAATCTCATAAACCATTCAAAATATTAAAAAAGACATGTGTAGAATTTATAAACTCTAAATTGTGATAAAATTTAAATGGTTAACAAAAATTATTACCGTCCATACTGCATACAAATAAGTTCCATCATCATTGTATAATTGCGGAATCACCTAATATTAATGCACAATATACAATTGTTAAATTATATAAACAAAATTTTCTTATATATATATATATATATATATATATAAACAATTCTTACATAACATCCCATTCTGATATAATTTGTGTTGCCCATAGATCCACTTCGAACCCACATGACAGATGCACTTGACTGATCTTTCTGAACTTTTACAGATTAAGCACTACTTTTTCCACCAACTCCATAATAAGAAAAATGATCAGGCGCAGGTACGAGCGTTACTTCTGAAACATACAAATACAAATTAAAACGATTATAAAATAATAATAAAAAATTAAAACTAACAAATATAAATGAAAAACTTACATGTTTACCCGGAGTTTCTTTAGACAAAATATTATCAAAATATGATTTTCTTCTAAACAAATCATTTAAGGTTGTTCTTCTAAGAGGAACCGTTCAATCTAGACATTGTCGATGAAGCCCGAATGTAGCCATAGTTGATGAACTTTTGTCACTAATTTTCTTTATTCTAGTTTGAAAGCTTGGCCTTTTTCTATATTTAATAAAGATAATAATAAATATTTGAAGAAAAATGAAATGTATTTAGGGTTTTGTAGTAAGAAATAGTTGAGTGTATACATGCAACTTATGATTCCTAAGCAATGGATGATCAAATGCTGGTTGCTTATTAATATCAATACAATCAACAATGTAACCAAAATTTGTCTATGGAAATCATAGTCACACCAAAGTAATATTATTAAAAATGCAACAAGATCAAATTCAACAAAAAGGATGAAATAGTGACATGGTGGAAGAGGGTAAAATACAAAAATACTCTTGATAGGAGGCTTATTAATCATTTTTAGTTCTTCCTCTATGTCCATAGCATCTCTCATTGCGCTTTGCATACTAACATATTGATGGCTTGTAATACTAGCCACCAAACACATAAAAAAGAATATGACAATCATCATTTTTCTTCAATTATATTTTGAAATAAAATGACTCAATTATGAGTTATGAAAATTGTTAAGTATTCTCTCTCTATAGTTATAATTTAAAATAAAAAATAAAAAATAATGGCATTGGCTTATTAATCATTTTTAGTTCTTTCTTTATGTCCATAGCATCTCTCATTGCGCTTTGCATACTATCAAATCTATGGCCTGTAATACTAGTCACCATACACATGAAAAAGAATATGATAATCATCAATTTTCTTCAATTATCTTTTAACATAAAATGACTCAATTATGAATTATGAAAATTGCTAAGTATTCTCTCTCTTTATAGTTATAATTTAAGCATTGGCAATGAATTTGGGTGAAATTCTTTTGTTCATGACTGTGCATTTGTTGCACCTTGGACAAGAGGATTCACACCGTTCTTGATCACTTCAAAAACATCTTGGTAGCCAAACAACATTTTCATTTGCTAGCATCATTTATCATAATTCTTCGCACCAATGATGAGTAAGTTGGCAAGGATTCATTCTTGTAATCGGTTACACTTAACCTGCAATCGATT